>OY728131.1:32314733-34814733 GCA_963277665.1 Viscum album
AAAAAGTTGTGAAGTGATTTATAGAGAGAGAGATAGGCTCTTAAAACTCTTAGTGCTTCGTGCGGATGTCAGGAATAACTTATTCAGACTTTCTTTGTGCGGACTCTGATTGTTCGGATTGTGGGCTTCCGGGTTTGGAAGAAAGATGTTCTGATTTCCTTATAAATCTAGGGCTTGCAAGGATAGCAAGACAGATACCGATATTCAGATTGAGGGCTTACCTGGGTTTGGGTAAGATAGACTTTCTTGAAAGTATAAATCAAGGAACCTTTATCCAAGGTTTTTGGATACCCTTATCTTGGGGTTAAAAGAATCTTATTGTTACTTGTTTACTATTACAAGTTGTTTTAATTCCAATGTTTTATGTTAACTTTGTTAATGTTCAGAAGTATAAACATTTATACTTTGCAATTTCGTTACTCTAGTTATATTTCAGATTCTATATGCTTTAAGGTAGAATCTATCTTTTAAGAAAATAGAAGTGGTTTCTTTAAGAGGTATTGTGAATGTTTGTTTAATCTTGTTAAACTTAACTTTAAAGGTTCCAAAGGATTTTTTAAAAGTATACAATTCACCCCCCCCCCCTCTTTTATTTGAGCATCTCATTTTTACATATTCGATCCTCACAATTGGTATCAAAGGTTGGCTACCTCATACTCTGAACCAATCTCACAATTGGTATCAGCGGAAGTTTATGAAATACTTATATCCAAATATAATTTTTCTTTCTCAAGTTTTCCTTTTCTTAAGTTCTTCAATGAAAATTTTAAACTTTTAATACTAATATGTTTTGTGGAAAGAAATATCTTTTTAGTATGGAAGGCATTCATGTTGGATATTTAGATAATCTCTATTCTACTAGACCACTGATCTTCGATAGGAATGATTATGAGTATTGGAGAGAAAGAATGAAGACCTTTGTGATAAACACAGGTGTAGAAAACTACATTATGTTAACTGGAGATTATAAGATTCCTGGTAAGGAACTTAGAACCTTTACTAATCTAGAAAAGGTGGAATATTAGCTGAAATTTAAGGTACATAATACTCTGGTTTGTTCCATGAATCGAAATATATATAGCCAAATTTCATCATGTGAAGCTGGAAAAAGTATTTGGAATAAGCTTGAAGTAACTCACTTTGGAACTTCCAAATTTATTGAAACTAGAAGATCAATGATCAGGGATGAGTATCATGGTTTCTTATTTCCTTATGGAGAACTCGTATGTAAGGTACAACAAAGATTCAGGACTATTGTCAATAGCTTACAATCCATGGGTGAGAAAGGTTAAGATGATGAAGCTCTTATAGACAAGATTATTTACATTATGCCTAATGAATTGGAATCCAAGAGAAATTCTATAGATGAGAATAGAAAAGTTACTCAGATTTCTCTTGATGAACTATTTGGAACTCCTCTTCAACATGAAAGAAGAATGAAGAAATATGCTGAGAATATTAAGAAGAAGAATGGAAATTGAGGTGTTGCTTTTACAACTACTTCAAATCATATGAAAGCCAATAATCCAAAGAGAACTAAAAGATCAAAATCTAAGAAGTTCAGTATTCAATCTGAATCCATTGAAAGTGAAACTTCAGAAAATGATTTAGCCAAGCTTTCTTGGATAATGAACAAGATTGTTGGGAAAATAAACTTTCAATATAGATACAAGAATAAAGATATAAAAGAAAATAAATATGGAGAAGTTACATTCTATGATTGTAGAAGAACTGGTCATATCAGACCTGATTGTCTCTTGCTTAATAAGAGAGACAAGAAAGATCGGAATTCTGAAATATTTAAGAAGAAGTTCTACAGATTAAAGCATAAGAAATTCTTGAAAGCCAATGACACTTGTAGTTCCAGTGGTTGGTATTCTTATTATGAATCTTTTGAATATGAATCTTCTAGGAAAAAGAACATTGGTCTAATAGCCATAACTCCATTTCAAAATCATTGTCTTATGGCTAAGGTATGAACTACTGAATCCTTAACCAATATGTATTTAAGTGAAAATTTTCCATGTATAGATTTTTCCTCAGATGAAGAATCTTCTTCATCAGATAATGATAATGGTTTTCCATCCTATGAGGAAGTTTCTAGATTTTTTAAGTTGTTAGAAAAGCGAAATTGAAATGTTTCTAAGAAACTTGAAAAAGAAAACTTTAGAGAATATATTTTAACAAAATAAATTTTAGATCTTTCCAAAGATCTTGATGAGAAAAATGTTGTTTTAAAAAAATCTTTCTAATAAACTTGAGGAAGTTAATTCTGAGAAGGATAAACTTTCTGAGGATCTTAAAAATCTGTTTTTAGAAAAATATATTTTAGAGGATAAACTTAACTCTTAATCTATTTTTTCTAAAGAAAAGGTTTTATTCCTGAGACTAATATCTGAAATATTTTCCTTGAAGAAACGTTTTGAAAATTTTACTTCTGGTAAGGAAAATATTGACAATATGTATTCTCATATCTGACCTCGTGGTAATAATCAGTGATTAGGTTATTCTTATGAAAAACCTATTTTTAAAAACTAATTATTTTGTTCCTTCTAGATCCCATTTTTGTACTAAATTCCAAAGTGGTGGGATTGGAAGAAAAACTATTCTTTAAATAAAGTGAAATCCCTTGGATTTCATAAATCTTATTTTTCTAAACAAATACGGTTACCTAAGATTTTATTTTCTAATAATTCCGGATTCAATCAAGTTTGGATTTTAAAATCCTAACTCTTTCTTGTTTAGGAAAATGAAGGAGGTACCAACAACCTAGAGTACATGGATAGTGGATGTTCCCGGTACATGACTAGTAACAAAGACTATTTCAAAAAGATTTTAGAAACAAAAGGTGAATCGGAAATTTTTTGTGATAAATCTCAAAGAGAAATTGTTGATATAGGTAACATTATTATTCTTGGTAAAGTTGTTATTTCCAATGTTCCTTTTGTAAAAGGCCTTTGGCACAAACTCATAAGCATAAGTCAATTATGTGATGAAGGTTACCTTGTGAATTTTAGAAATGATAATTGTTTAGTTCACAATTCCAAGGATGAATTTATTTTCTCTGCCCTTCATCTTGAGAATTTGTACACATTAAACCTAGACGACCTTAGAAGTAAAGATCTACCTTTACTTAGTGCATTTGAAGATCAATCATGGATTTGGCATAGGAGACTTGGACACTATAACTTAAGAAATCTTAGTAAGCTTTCTAAGAAAGAACTTGTTCAGGATCTACCGGAACTTAAGATTGATTCTTCAAAAGTATGTGATCCTTGTCAATATGGAAATAAACATAAATCTAGATTTAAATCTATAAGTGAAGTTACAACTTCTAATACTTTATATTGAGTGCACTTGGATTTATTTGGTCCAACACAAACAGGAGTATTGGAGGCAAATACTATGTGTTTTTTCTAGTGTATGACTACACAAGATTTACTTGGGTCTATTTTCTCTCAACAAAATCTATTGACTTTTCTTATTTCAAAATCTTTAGAGCTCAAGTTAAAAATTAGAAAAAACTATTGTTGAGAACTATTCATAGTGATCATGGTGGAGAATTTGAAAATTCTGAGTTTGAAGCTTTTTGTAGTAAAAAAAGGTATTACTCAAGAATTCTCAGGTCCATGAACTCCTCAAAAAAATGGTGTTATTGAATGAAGAAATCTCATTCTTAAAGATATGAAAAGAACCATGTTG
Organism: Viscum album; assembly: GCA_963277665.1. Lineage (NCBI taxonomy): Eukaryota > Viridiplantae > Streptophyta > Magnoliopsida > Santalales > Viscaceae > Viscum > Viscum album. The sequence goes on from OY728131.1 coordinate 32,318,436, forward strand.
AGTGAATATTCTATAGATTAAAATTTTTGGGCTGAAGCTGTAAGTACAACTTGTTATACTATAATTCGAGTTTTAATAAGACTGTTTCTTAATAAAACACCTTATGATTTGTGGACTGGCCGCAAACCAAAAGTTTCTTATTTCAATGTTTTTGGTTGAAAAGTTTTTATCTTGAATATCAAGGATAAATTACATAAATTTGCACCCAAATTCGATGAAGTAATTTTCTTAGGTTACACTACTAACTCTAAGGAATAATTTTTTTTAATAAAAACACTTGCATTGTGGAAGAAACAGTACATATTAATATTGATGAAAATGATCCTTTAATTTTCAAATAACCAAAATCATTTCTGGATATATTTTCCAAAATTGATCACCAAACTTTAATAGAAGATCTTTCAGACAAGGATAATGTTCAAGAAAATGTTTCTGAAACATTTACTCCTGAAAATTTCTACCTTATGTTGATGAACAGATTTTTCAATATCCAAGTCAGTTGTTACTTAGGAATCATCCCAGTGATAAGATCATTGGAAATGTTAATCAACCAGTAAGAACTAGATGTTCTTTAAGAAATGAAGTTTAACATGTTTCATTTTTTCCCAATTTGAACCAAAGACTCCGGAAGAAGCCTTGGGTGATGAAGATTGGATAAAGTCTATGAATGATGAACTCAATTAATTTTTAAGAAATCAAGTTTGGACCTTGGTTGAGAAACCTAAGGATACTTCTGTTATTGGAGTAAAATGGGTTTTTATAAACAAATATGATGAAAATGGAGTTATTGTTAAAAATAAAGCAAGATTGGTTGCAAAAGGCTATAAACAACAAGAAGGCAAATACTATAAAGAAGCATATTCTCCTACATAAAGACTTGAAGCTATTCGTATTATTCTAACCTTTGCAGCATTCTTTAATTTTAAACTCTATCAAATGGATGTTAAGTGTGATTTTCTTAACGTTTATGTATAGGAGGAAGTCTATGTAGATCAACCCCCTGGAATTGAAGAAACAAAATATCCTAATCATGTTTATAAACTTACCAAAGCATTATATGGAATTAAACAAGCCCCTAGAGCTTGGTATGATGGATTTTTAGGATTTTTGCTTCAAAATAACTATGTTAAGAGAACTGCTGATCCGACCCTTTTATTAATAAAAATGATAAAGATGTTTTGATTGTTCAAATTTATGTTGATGACATCATATTCAGATCAACTCAACAATCCTTAACTAATTTCTTTGTGAATCTTATGAAATCTGAGTTTGAGATGAGTATGATGGGTGAGTTAACATTTTTTCTTGGTTTTAAAATTTCACAAAAATCGGAGGGAACATACATATCTCAATATAAGTATATAAAAGATCTTCTAAATAAGTTCAGGTATGACAACACTAAGAGTATAAGTACTCTTATTGGAACCTCTAATACTCTTGATATTGATGAATCAAGGAAACCTGTAGATCAAACATCTTATAGAGCGATGATAGGAAGAATACTTTACTTAATAGCTAGTTTACCTGACTTAATGTTCTTAGTATGCTTATGTGAAAGATTTCAATCAAATCCTAAAGAATCCCATTTAAAAGATGTAAAATTAATTTTCCGGTATTTAAAGAGAACTTTAGATTTGTGACTAATCTATTCCTCTGGAAATGATTTTGAACATAAAAGTTTTTCAGATTCTGACTTTGGTGGTTCTAAAATAGATATAAAAAGTATATTCGAAACTTGTCATTTCTTAGGAGATTCCTTAGTTTCTTGGTCTTGAAAGAAACAATACTCTATAGCACTTTCCACTACTGAAGCTAAATTTGTAGAAGCTGAAAGTTGTTGTTCTCAAGTGTTGTGGATGAAACACACACTCAAAGACTATGGTATGAGTTTTACTAAGACTCAAATTATGTGTGATAACACAAGTGCCATCACCCTAAGTAAAAACACATCACATCACTCTCATGAAAAGCACATAAATATTAGACATCACTTTCTTAGGGATCGCACACTTAAGGCATATATAATTCTTCAACTCATCGGAATGCTAGAGAAACTTGCTGATATTTTTACAAAACCTTTACCTTCTGATAGATTTGAATACATCAAATAGAAGCTAGAAAAGATTTCTGTAAGGTAATTTTTCATATCTTCTTCTTGTAAAATCATTTCATAACATGAAACTACTCCTTATTTCAGGGGGGGTACATATGATTGTTTATTTTCTTTCTTTAAACTCTTTTTCTTTCCTTGAAATTTTCAGATTTGAATATTTCGGATTTGAAAATTTTGGATTTGAAAATTTTGGATTTGAAAATTTCAGATTTGAAAATTTCAGATTTGAAACCTCTAAGAAAAATTCTTTTAGTATCGATAAATCTCTTAGAGTACTCCAAGAGGTAATCTTTCTTACTCTTTATCTTAAGTTTTATTCATTGGTATTTAAAAATTTCTTAAATTCTTTTTTACTTTACTTCAAAAGATCGGAATTCATATTTTCCATATCCATTCTCAACCGTCAGATCAGATCAGGTTTTTATCGGCCGTTTGATTATCTTATGGAAGTTGAAAACACATAGCCATGTCTATATAAGGGGTTCCTCGTTTTCATGTGTCGCACCATCCTTACTGATCTCAGTGCCGAAGTTCTGTTTCCATCAAATATTTCATTCCGAAGTTCTCTACCACCCTGAATGACTCCAGAATCATCATCAGATCAAATGTTGTATAGCAAGGAGATTAAGGACTGGTCAATCTTTAGGAAAAGTTTAGTGCTCCCTAAGTTATTTGAAAAATATTACTCCCTTATTTCTAAAGTGATTAGATCTACTGGATGGGAATGTGTCTGTGTAGCTAAAGAGAAATCTGAAGATCTGGTTTATCCTGACCTCCTTATTCAATTCTATGAATATGTTACATTCATTGAAAAGAACGGTAAATATCTGTTTAAGTTCAAATGCAATGATAAATCATATACAGTCCCCTACAAGAAGGCATCAAATGTTCTTAACATACCGTATGAAGGGGAGGCTATTCTTTGTTCTCGAAAACTCCCTAAGAAAGAAGGATATTTTGAAAAAGTCAAGGCTTTGTATTTTCCTAGTCTTAAGTTTGTTAAGAATCAAAATATTACAAATCTTACAACAAAGCACAAGATGGTGGCCCTCTGGATTCAAGGATTTCTTATTCCAAGAATGGGAGGTAAGGATATTTTGAAGATATGTGATATCTTTCTTTTATATTTTCTTGTCAACTTAAGGAAGATCAACTTGGTGAAGTACATCTTTCTCACCATTCAGGCAATAAAAGGCGGAACCATCAAATCTCAAATTCTTATGTATCTAGCAACTATTTCCAGGATAATTGTTATGTGTCTTCAAGAATTAAATGTTCCATGTCAATCATTCTCGAAGCCTTTCGTGATTTTTTCCTTAGTGACGACACTATCAGGAGGATAAAATTATATTTTATTCCAGAATCGAAAAACTTTGAAGAAATGGTTTTCCAGAACAAGGTTGATGTTTCAGAATCTTCAATGTTAGTTCCTAAGAAAAGAAAACTTGATGAACTGAGCTTTCCATTACCAGTTCCTATTATTCCGGTTTCACCACCTCCTCCTGCAATGAAACCAAAATCTTATTCAGATACAACACTTGAAAAGTGGAGAGAAATGGAAACTACTAGAAAGGAAGGAGATCCTTATTTTGGTCTAAATCCTGCAGAGGAAAAGGCTCTAAAAATCAAGCAAGTTGAAAATCTTTATAATGAAAAGAAGGAGAAGAAGTTAAAGAAGAAACCTTTGGAATAGCAAGTTTGTCAGTCTCTTCTAAAAGTTTTAGAAAAGAAATCTCAGGAAGTATCCAAGTCTCAAGATGTTCATAAGAAACTGGTGGTCACTCCGGAAATCTAGAAAGCTAAGAAAGTGCTAGCCTTATCAAAACCAGTTCAAGAAATGGAAGATCAGATAATCCAAGATGATGATGATGATGTTTTAAGGGAAGAGGAAGATTATGTTGGAACTCTTTCGAGTTCAGGTTCAAAATATGTTTCAGTAGAACATGTTGAAGAACAAGTTGAAGAAGAACATGAGGAAGAAATAGAATTTGAGGAAGAGGTTGATGTTGAAGATGAAGAAGAAGTTGAATTTGAAATATAAAAATAAGTAGAGAAAGAACAGTTTGAACAAAAAGGGGAAGAAGAGGAATAATTTCAAGAAGAAGAGGGACAAAGAGGATCTCAAAATCATAAGTTTGAAAAAGATTAAGATGAAGAGGGAGATCTAAATGTTTTCCAAGTTTCATATGAAAAATCGTGAGCTCGAGACCCTCTTAAAGGAAAGAATGTTCTAATTTCTCCATCTGATAAGGAAACACCTCAGAAGTCCTGTAAAAGAATAGAGAGACAAGCTTCCTCAACTCTAAGAGGTTTTGATAAATGAAAACATGTTTCAGGATCTGAGTCCTCTTCATCTGTAGAAAATGATTTTGTCACGCTATCTTTAAGCAAGTTGGTCATCACCATTTTGGTTCTGGAAAACATAGACGCCCAGAGTCAAATGCTGCAAGAAACCCTGAATCAAAAGGCGAAATTGACTAATATGATTATGGAAATGGTTGTAAAGCAACAAGCAGACTTCAATAATCTTTTGATTGATTAAAAATCTCAGAAGGTGACTTGTAATAAAGTCTTTAACCTTACCAAAACTATCAATGAAGAGATAAGATAGTTCAGTGACTTCATGGATTCAATAAAAGCATCTTTTAATACTTTTGAAACTAAGTTAAAAAATGTAAAGACATCAATCTCTGAGAAATCTAGTCAACTCAATTATGTTGCTTGATCTATTAGCCGTGAGAAGGAAGTTAGAGATGAATTGGAAAGAAAGGTGGATGCTCAAGAAGAGAGGATCTTTTCTTTAGAGAAGAAAAATCAGGAACATGAGATCTTACTGAAGAAGTTTGAATAAGATCATAAGGAATTAATGAAACTGAAAGCCTTGATAAATAATATGTTGTTTGAGTAGAAGAAGAGTGGATGACTTTTCTTTATATTGTGATTTTTTGTTGTAATGTAAACCTTATTTCTAAAATTTTCTTGAAAAGTTTCTTGCATCTCTTTCTTTTGTTTTTGAATGTATGCTTGCTTAACCTTATAGGTATATCATATACTTCTCCATTCCTTTCCCTCGTTTTGAAAATAAAAAAGGGGGGAATTTATTTAAAGGAAAAATTTAATCTCTGAGAAGGAGAATTTAGTAAGAGGGAGTATGGAAAGAAAGGATAATGTTCAAGTAAGGGGGATTCTTCTTTTAAGAAGAAATGTTTATCTAAGGGGGATATATTCCCTTAAGAAAACCTGACTTCAAAGATCAAGAATATGATCCTTGGGAAACATAACCTAAGGTGGATTTAGTCGTATTCATCAAAAATATTATTCAAAAGGGGTGATAGGTTTTTTTCATACTTTTTTATCTAAGTGAATAAATTCTTCCTTAGAAAATTTGTTTGTGCTTTCCAAAAAGGGGGGGATTATTGAGTCAATAAGGATATCTTATGACTTCTCTATTCCTTATGGATTTATGTTTTGAAAATCACAAACACTTTTTCTATGTTCTGAATATTTTAAAGTTCTATATTTTTTTTAAGATCCAGAATTTTCATTCCACTATGCTTGCAGATATATCATTACGTTTTTCCATTTTGTTAGACTTACAGATCTATCATTCCAATTTTCCATTTTGTTATACTTACAGATCTATCATTACGATTTTTCATTCAGTTTTTATGATTCTGAATCCGATGTATATCTGGTTCACTTTTATGATTCTGAATCTGGTGTATATGTGATTCAGTTTTATGATTCTGAATCTGATGTATATGTGATTCAGTTTTTATGATTCCTATTCTGGTGTATATATGTTGTCGATCTTCAATTGAGATTCTGGTGTATATATGATTCTAATCTTCAATACCAATTCCATTGTATATATGATGTCGATCTTCATGATACCGAGTCCAGTGTATATGTGACTCCAATTTTATGATTCCATTTTCATGATAATGTTATTTCTAAGAATCTGTTTTCCTAATTTCTTAAGATTATATTTTATTGATAATTTTAGAGTTGTTTAAATGTATCATTCTAATGATATCAGATTCTAAGTTCTCTTATACTTAATATTGTTTATGTTACTTGAAATGATGTCGTACAATCTATTATAAATTAACCATTGTTGTTTGACACGTGTCCAGGTCCCTCCGAAATTTAAGGAAAAACATGACAGTTGGAGAGGAGCCGACCATTAGAAAGTTTTTCTTATAAATAAAATTCCAATTGAATGAGAAAAGTAAATCAACTTCGACAACTAACTTGACAAAAACAATTTGTGAATTGATTTCTAGAGAGAGAGGATCTTACAACTCTTAGTGCTTCGTGCGGATTTCATGAACAACTTTTTCAGACTTTATTTGTGAAGACTCTGATCATGCTGATCGTGGGCTTCCGGGTTTGGAAGACAGAGGTTCTAATTTCCTTCTAAATTGAGGGCTTGCGGGGATATCAAGATAGATACTAATCTTCAGATTGAGGGATTACCTAGTTTTGGGAAATATATACTTTCTTGAAAGTATAAATCAAGGAATTTTTATCCAAGGTTTTTGGATACCCTTCTCTTTGGGTTAAAAGAATTTTATTGTTACTTGTTTAATATTACAATTTGTTTTAATTATGTTGTTTTATGATAACATTGTTAAAGTTTGGAGGTATAAACTTCTTATAATTTGTAATTTTGTTACTCTGATTATATTTTGGATTCTATAAGCTTTAAGGTAGAATCTATCTTTTAAGAAAATAGAAAAGGTTTCTTTAAGAGGTCTTGTGAAAGTTTTGTTTAATCTTGTTAAAATTAACTTTAAAGGTTCCAAAGGAATTTTTTTAAAGTATACAATTCACCCCCTCTTGTATTTCAGAATCTCATTTTTACATATTCGATCCTCACAATTATCAGTATAAAGTTTCTACCAACTTTGTAGCAACATTATGTGTTTCTAAATGGATCAAACCTTCTCAATAATTTCTTTATCTATCTCTGGTCCCAATAGAATTTTTTCTCCAAATTCATTCCAACAAGTTGGAGATATACACTTTTTTTCATATAGGGATTCATAAGAATCCATATAGGTACTCATGTGAAAGATAATTTTTTATAAAAACTCAACTGAAGGAAGATGTTGATCCCAACCACATTTGAAAACTAGGGAACAGGATATCAACATATCCTATATGGTTTGAATTGTTCTCTTAGGCTCACCATCTGTCTGAGGATGATATGGAGTGTTAAAACTCAACTCCATATCAAGATCTTTCTTATGACTTCACCAAAATATAGAGGTAAAACTTATATCCTGATAAGACATAATGGAATGTGGTTCTTTGTGAAACCTTGTGACTTTATTAATATAAATCCTATAAATCAGATATAGAGAGAAATATTCTATGATATCGATGAAGTGTGAAAACTTTTTAAGGAAATCAACTATAATCCATATAGAATTGTTCCCTTTAGACGTTTTGGGAAGTCTTATGAAAATATTCATGGTGATTTTTTCCCATTTCAACTATGGAATAGATAATGGTTGTAGAATACCCTTAAACATTTGTCTCATAACCTTAATATTCTGACATACCAAGCACCGAGATACCTACTTGGAAATATCTCTATTAATATGGTCCCTCTAGAAGTACTCTTTCACATAGATTGTTTTAGTAATTATACCCTTGATTTCATTTGTTTATGATTTCAATCCCTATAGCCTTTCTAGATGTGGTAGTTATCAACTAGCATGCGAGTTATCCTTTTTCCAAAACTATATTAATATAATTTTTAATTTTTAATTACCCATGTTAACATGCATATCAAATATAAGTTAAATACTAATGTTTACCAATACCTTTAATCTTATCCCCAAAATGTAAAGGCATTCTTACTCATATAACTTTTCCATTAAAATAATTAAAAACCCAAAGGGTTGTATTTCCATAAATATATACCAAAATATTCTAAATCTTGATAAAAATCATCACATAAAACCTCAAAAGGGTTCTATTATACATTGAATATATGATCAACATTAAACTCCTAAAACCATGTTGGTATCTATAACTCTTAAGTTAATCTTACATAAAGATATATATACTTCCAAAATTAACAAAATCCATAGTTGTTTCATGATTATTTAAACCTAAATACCACTGGTAAAATACTTGTATAGCATAATTCTTGAATCATAATACATTAATTCATTAATCCTTTATTATTTAAATAATCTATTTTGTTATATAGAAACGTTTCCATTAGAATATTTTCTCCATCCTTGCACTGATAGAATGTAAAATGTGATTTAATTATTCCATAATCCATGTAGAGTGAGATAATCAATACTCAGAGTCACGTCAAATCCCATTAAATGATGAACAATAAGATTTTCATAGGGCTCATTAAAACATAATCAAACTTAAAATTCTAAACTATGGAGTGAAATATAAATGTCCCATAATTATCATGATTCACTTCATCCATTATGATTGCATAATCTTTCCATTTATCCTTTGTATTCATAGGTTATTGTGTCTTATCATCCTCATTATCACTTTTACTAGGTAATTGATTCATATAATTATCAAAATACTTGCGCTTAATGCACTGGATTGGGGTCAGTGTATTTTGTGGAGCTTTCCCTATATTTTAATTATTTGTTTACTTTTTCCCATAATTTAAGAATTCAACTTCTCTATAACCTTCCTTTAAAGATTCAAAACATTTACCATTCCCATTAAGAAAATTTCCTTCATGTTTCCTACCACAATTTTATCATAAATGAATGATTGTCTTCTTATCTCCATGGTTCTTAGTGTTTTCCATGAACTCCATCTTTCTTTTCATATCAAAACCATAAACATTATGGGTAAATTCAGACTCTATTTCCATGTTATGATCACATTGAATGATTTAATTATATATCTCGAAGTACCTTATGGGTAATTCCCTTCAGAGACTTTGTTTCAATCCATTTATGAATTAATCAACCTTAATTTCAGGTTAGATGATTAATCTAGAAGCATACATCGCAATTATGGTTAAATTTTCCTCCTAGGTAACAATGAATTCCTCATCCTTCTACTTTACCTCATGGAATTACTACTCTATATTTATATGTAGAATATTAGGGAATAACTTATTGAAAAATAATATCTTAAACTCATCCCACTTTATTTATTCAATTTCATTATGTTAGCTCATATACTTGGTGAGAGTTCACCGTTGATCAGATTCACCTTCCAAATTTTAGACAAACCAAATTAATTTTTCATGTTCTGAATACTAGAGAATGGAAAATATCTTTCCAATGATACTGATCCATTTCCATGAAATTATTTAATCATTAGAACCACTAAAAGATAGTTAATGTATATTCATTAAGGAATAAACAGAACATTGTTCCCTCATTTTCCCATTTATAAGTTCATCATGATTCATAACTTGAGAAATTATTTTAAGCAGATAAATGAGATTTTGTATTATGAATCCCATAAAATTTAGTTTCAAAAGAGGAAAATAATTTAATTGTCCATTTCATTCATAATTAACATAGTTCCTTCAAGTTCAATCCTTTGACCAAAACCAAAATCATAGTGTGAGTAAAAATACTCAAAGTTGGAAACCACATAAACATGAAGAATCGGTTATAGGGTGTCTAAATCATGACACCTTCATTACAATATGTGACACATTGGAGTTAACCTAAGTCATACAGGGTCATTATTTAAGTCCTTAATGATGGTTTGTAAATGTTTTATGAATTTACAATGAATATACCTCAAGAGTGTCAAACTAGGTGTAGAGTAATTCCCATTTTCATGTACTAGGTAGCACACAAGTTAAGATCCACATTACTATTTCAAAGTTTTCACCCCTAGGTATATATGTTCTAGAACCATGTCCACCTATAGTATTTGAAAAGGGAAGAATTTCTAGGAAACCTCATGCACTATCCTTCACTAATATTTCAATATAATTTCCTATATGTAGAATTAACCATAGATTTATCCTAAGACATATCCCTAGGGTTCTCACTAAGGTTCTATAATCCTATTTTCCAGAATTTAACTTATACTATCCTTTGATAGAAACTGTAACATCCCATAATTTTCATTTATAGATATTACATCTTTTTAGATGAATATTTATTACATTACACAAACATTTTCTTGAGGATCATAAATTTATAGTGCCTTTGGAAACATAGAAACATAAACAACTAGTTCATAAGTGTTCTAAATCATCTCCCAAATAATTAATCATAACTAGAACCCTTATTATACATATCACATATAATAAATATCATCATAACCTAGGTAAAATAAATATAAGAATGGGTGATCTCAGATGCTCAGTAAGGGTAAACAAGGGGGATACATATGCATAACATGAGAATAAGGGTATGAAAATGTGATCATAAAATTTGAAAACCATACCATGCATACCAAATATCATAATCATGAGTTATGGAATTAATATTGGTAGTTCATAAGACATTAATCATAAGCAAATAAATGGAAATAATCCATGAGATCATAACATTGACATAATCCATGTAATTTTGGCATACACATATATATAGAAAATCATTTCCATAGTAGTCAAGGATTATTTAAAAGGATAAAATGGTGGAATGGGTAAACTCCCAAAACCATCATAGAATTCAAGTATCACCCCCAAGACTGTCATATTGGAAAAATTACCTTACTGAAATTGATTTAATCCCCATTATAGTCCTCTTTATCTCATGATATTTCAATCTTTACCCCATACATTGGAGGTAAATTTAGGTCCCTCCCAAAAAATAATGAAAATCATATATACATGTTCCATAAGATCATAAAAAAATCATCATATTAGAACCCAACAAAAAAAAATGTGGTTCATAAAAATTTCATCATATAAAAACCTCCGGGAAAGAAACATGTTTCATAGTGATTTCATAATTTCATCATAGCATAATATATGGGAAAATAACCAGGTTTCATAAGAATCATTCTATCATAAACATAAACCATTCAATGTAAGAATAAGAATGGTATTTTTGGATCATATCCTCATTAAATTATAAGCATCATAAATAGAGTTCAATATATATAGAAAGTTATTTTGAAAGATCGCTTGGAATATTTCTTGAGGAAAATATCCTTTCCATTTTCAAAAATTCTTTTTAAGACATACAACATTTTCATAATCCTTTTCATTGAAAATAACCCTAAAACATATAAAGGAATGTTTAAGAATAATTTTAAATATTTCTTGAATAAAATATCTTTTAAACTTTTAAAAACACAATTTGAAACAAGAAATTTGTTCAAAATACTTTTCCTTGAAATTAAGATTTGAATTTTATAAAGGAAGCATTAAAAATTTTAAAACATTTCTTGAGGAAAATAAAATTTATTTGAGAATAAAATTTTAAAAATTAGTAATTCATTAAACAATGTGTAAATAATTTTACTTTAAAATAAACTTGAAAACTTATAAAGGAATCTTAAAAGAGATTAATGGTCATCGTAGTGTAAAATTTCATTTTTTACATAAACATTAAAACAAATATTTCTTTCACATTTTTGATAAAATCCAAATGGGCATTATTTGGAAAATGATATGGAGATTCCTTTTAAGAATATTTGTAAAAAATTAAACATGGGTAAAAATTTATTTAATAAATCCTTTAGGTAATGAAAAAATATTTTTTAAAACATTTTTATAAAATATATATGTGGAAGAAAATGGTTATTCGAACAAAGTTAGAAATAACATTGATTTTTATGAAAAACGTTATTTTGGAAAATTGAAAACATAAAGAGAGTAAAATTAAAGGAATGAATTTATTTTTATGAAATAACCAGTTTAGAATAAATTTAATTAGTTTTATGGTATGTGTAATATAATATTTCATCATCAAAATTATAAATGTAAACAATCCCAATAACGTTAAGATTGTATCATAAAACCATTACCGCTTTGGTAACATTGAATCGTTTAACCCATAAAAGAATAACATGAAATGATACTTGAAATATTATGAGAATAAATAAATTCATGATATTACATTTCAAATGGGTTTTATATACATCTTATAAAATAATATGGGTGCATAACCTAACATATGACTCAAAGAAGTAAAATTAAGACAAAAATACATTACTGCTTTGATAACATTGAATCATAAGACCCATTGAATAATAAAATTAAATAAAACTATAAATAAAATTAAAATAAATATATTCATGATATAACATGTCAAATTAATGGTATATACAACACATAGAATAAACAAGTTGTTAATATGACATATGTCTCCAAGAAATAAAAGAAAGACTTAAAATCTATTACCTTAAGTATTGAATTCATTCATACATGTTCAAACATAATGTATAATAAATATTGGATTATTATGAATATATTAAATAATTATAATCATATGTATCATATCCTATATTATTTACTTATGACCTTTTATAACTCATTTATTAGCAATTCCTTGTAGAATCATGTTTCAGGTAATAACTGCTACATTTTTCATGAATGTTTTGGTTATGTATATTGGGTCATCTTACATTAATAATTTTTCCTTAATATGTATAATTTAAAACATGATATAAATATCATATATATTTAGTATATATTTATTTAGATTAATCCATACAATTTATACATAGAAAAATAAATACACCATTCACAGTGATGGTTGTTCGTACGATCGCTTGAATGATGTTTCCATTTTACCAACGGAATAAATAAAATAAAGTTAATTAATATTTGATAATTAAATAATAATTTTATATCATATATGTCATATATATTCATTAAACTTTCCCTTATTACCTTCCATGTAAAGCGTAAGTAAAGAACGAATCACATCACTTTGTGAGACGGTAGTCTACAGTACACTTGATCAATATTATCATACTCCCACCAAATGGAATATAAGAACTTATAAGTGATATTATAATTATATAAGTATAATAATATCATAAATAATATGAATATATATACATTAAATCCATCATTATTTCTATACTTGAGAGGTGGTCTTGGAATAAAATAACATCACTTAGCGAGGCAATAGTCCTCCGTACACATGATTGACAGATTCATTTTCCATTAGATGAAAGAGGAGATATATTTTGATTATGAAATGAAAATAATAAAATCAAATTATATTTTATATAATTTTATTATTATATTTTAATTAACACAACATGAATAAAGCTGGTAAAATGAGAAGTAAGAAATAAAAAGTTTAGGGAAAAAAATTACCTTTTCTTAGAAAAACCCCCTTTGGATCTCTTTTTAAAGGCCCTAGGGTTGATAGTTTTGGATTACCAAAACTATATAATATGGATAATTATTATGGGGATATATGTTTTCCATTTTTGGTCCACAAAATGGCTTAATTTGTGTGAAAAAAGTGAGGGGAGGAGGTGGCCATTGTAATGGTGGAGGAGAGGGATTTTTGTAAACACCCAAAACAATTCAATATTGGTAATTAACTATCATCAAAAGTACATAAAAATTAGATAAATAATTTATTATAGGTACGATATGGTCAAAACACATCTCCACCAAAAAATAAAAATACATTTTTTAAACATGTTATTCTGTATCCTTTACATTTACTGAATTTTTCCAATTTATCTTTCACTACAGTAATTTATATATTTTTATATACCTGGGTAACTTATTCTCAAAGAATAAAATTGAAATAACCATATTAGATAACTTTTATCCACTTATTCTAAATAAGAAATCCAATTTAAGATAAAAATATCTTGTATGTGTATACAATTAATTTAAAAATGAATTTATTACACAAAACCTCGTTTTAAACTTAATCGTGGTCATTAATTTGGATTATATTTGTTGATATTTTTGAAAAAATATAATTTTAACTTATTAAATAATATATATTATTATTATTGCAAATTTGGTATCTATTTTTTCAAAATTATTTCATATAAATTTCAGAATTTAATATATAATTAAACCCGCCAACACGACAAAAAAGGGTTTTCAAAAGGGAAAAGTTTCAAAATATTAAAACGTTTTGATATAAATATTTGATATAAAATTTATTTAAATGGACTTTATTCGTTTAATTATAATATAATTGAACTAATTTTACTTTTTAAACATTTTAAAACAAAATTTATCCTTATAAATACTTTAAATGAAAAGGAATTTTCAGTAAAAACAATATGTTTTACTCTTCATCGAGAAATTAATATTTTCAAAAAAATCCTAACAATTCACCCTAATATAATTTTAACTTTTTGATAAAAAAATATTTTTTACAAATATTTTTTTAATATTTATTTTTATTATGTGTTCAAAAAAATAAATAAAATCATTTTTCAAGAAAATAATATTTCCGTAACTTATAATGACTTTACCAAAAATTAATTAAATTTTTATCAAAATGTTTTACTTATATAAAACCATTATACTTAAAATTTAAAATTTATCTATTACTATTCATACTTCAATTTTTAATGGATAAATCATAACAATAATGTTAAATAGTAATATAAATAATATAATACGGATCATTAGAACTCATTGTTGTGTATAGTGCAACCAATCTAGGAAATTAAATTTTTTTTAAATTTTAAAATCATGATGTGTTATAATGTTCACCTAAGTGAAGACACATGGGTAAATAGTCACCCATGGGAGAATGGCCACCCAGGTGAAGGGCCTCAGACAACTGATCACCCATGTAAACAGACTTGAGCATCCAATCACCCGGGTAGGGACTCACCTAGGTGGAAGCTGCAAAATAGGTGGGGAGACGGGATCTCTAACCTCTCTCACATTTTCATCCATGTAGGTGTTTTCCGTTAAACCAATATCTAAAATAAGAGGTGAGGGTCTATTTATAGACCATGGTGAGGACTGAGGGGATTATTAGCTTCAAATGAGAGGGGATGTGCATATATGATCTTCGTGAGGTGGCCAAGGTAGAAAAACGAGATCTGGAAAAAGTAGGCTAAGAAAAGAGAGGGTACATAGAAAAAGGGAATTGGGAAAACAAAACTTAAATTTATTCCCAACAAATAATATCCATAATTATTTATCTGTAAGTCCATTCTATCTCCATGACTATAAAAATCAAAGAATATAAAGAGAAATATACCTTTGAGTAAGGTTTATACACCGTAGAGGTATGTTTTCCAAGGTAAAAGTGTCTATAATTCCATAAAAATGGATTTTAATGCATAAAAATCATTTCATCTAACATTTGATTAAATCCATGGCCTAATCTCAAAGGGAGGTTCACAATAACAAATCATTGTATCAAGAAAATTTTCTGAGGAATACTCATCCTATATGTTTGAGCAATCTTGTGGAGCATGAAAATCCTGTTTGATTCTCCTTCAAGCATAGAGATACTTTTCTACGAAAACTCAACTTCTGTTTTTTGAGTGGGTATCACATCATGAATTATGTAATAAATTGTGTCGGATGAATTTTTTTTTCAATTCAAATAAACACATGTGCAAGTGGAAAGGACTAGAAACGCTACACTGAATAAATAATGGAACAAATAGAAAAATTAACACTCGAGTATAAATTTTAACAATAAAGGATTATTAGATATGAAATAATAAATAATAAATTATTTTAATTATGTAAAATAAAAATAAAAAACGTTATTATATAGATTAATAATAAACCTAAACTGAATATACTAGTGGTTATAGAACAACCAACTAATAAATAATCTAAGGTAAGGGGTTTTATGACTCAATATCTATTTCATTCATCCATATTATTTCATATTTAAAAGAGTTTTTTAAAATTTTATATATTCTTAATATATATATTTATCAAGTTTTAATTTCTCATTATCTCTGTGTAAATTAAATTTTCATTCCAAAATATTCTTCTTTGGTAGGTTTCTTCATAAAAATATAATATTTTTAAGTCCAATTCCCCTTCTCTATACATGGTTTATTTCTCTTCCATATTCATGTTATTTATTTCCAAAAAATGTTTTATTATCTAATTTTTATTGATAGATACATTTTCTCTTTTTATCTATTAATATTTTCATTTATCTATATTCAAAATAGAAATTTTATAATTCCATTATCAGTGTGGATTTCATTAAATAGTTAAAATGTTTTTTAAAACTCTTTTTATTTCTACTTCTTTACATTTTGTTTATTTCACTAAAAAATTAATCTAATTTAACTATATTTATTTTTAAATTTTCATGGTTGGGACATTTAATTATAAAATATTACTTTAAATAAATTTTTTACCATTTGAAAATAATTTTTAAAGTGACTTATTACTTTATTTTGTTAGAAACATCACCAAAGAAAAACTTCTTTTTATTTTTTTCTTTCATTTTATACTATATATCTATAAGATATATCTCTTATAGAGTTGTATTTCAGGTATGACCCTTTAAATTATCTTATGATATACTTCTCTTGGGTGACTATATTTTTGGTTTAAACAAATCTAATTCTATACTTTTTCTATGGTGATATCATTTGAACATCTTATATAACCCATATTCATTTCATGGATTAATGGATATTTAATATAAAATTGATTTTTTAGTTATAAATAACCTATTATAAGAATATATCTATCTACTAGCTTAATCTAGGGATTACATAGGTGATTATTTAAATGGGGGGAGGCATGTGTGCAACTTTTCTAGAATCGTATACCCCTTTCCTTTATCCATATTTCTTCCCTCCCCACATTTCCATTTCCTTTTATCTCTACATTATCTATTTTATTCCTATTTTCCCCCACTCTGTTATTTCTATTTGATTCATTTTGTATATATGTATCCATTTTAAATCCCTCATCATCTCCTCCTCTACACTTTCCTTCTGGTTGTAATGTTTTGGACCCCATTCTAGTTTAGTGGGATAGTTTTCTATGGGAGGATTGGGATGTGAAGGTTGAGTTGTGTTGGTTTACTAGATGAATGGATTTTATCTAGTCTCATTACTTCATGGATCCTTTTTTCATGGTTGCTTTTATTTCTTCAGTGTAGTTATATATTTTCTATTCACTTAGAGATGGCTTCGAGAATAGGGGTCGATAGTACATGTGAGGATGATTATCTCTATTGAGGCCCTAGATTACTTATAAAGATTATTTCACTTCATGTTCCTTCATAGACCACAAAATCATTCTATTGTAGTGGATTCAAGTAGGCTTTTAGATTTTCTTTTCAAATCATTAAATAGTGATCTAGGATATTTATACAGCATTGAATTTGATTCGCACTATAGTGGTCCTCATTACAAGAATAATGTTGATGACATGATGGAATCACTGAAGTTTTTAGATGTGTGTAGGGACTTGTGGGATCAGAGGTACGGATTTCCTTCTATGTCAATTTATATAAGTATTATAAGGCTCTAGTGTGGTGGATCTGAAGGATTTTTTTATATATATTTCTAGTTGATTTGATATTGGTGGTGATATGGCACTATTTTTTAGGATCTTTGAGTATTTATGAAATAGATGGTGGTCTTGGAGATTTTTCCCCCAATTTAAGCTTGAGTTTGGTCCAACATCAGCTTTTGATTCCAAATATGTCATTCGAGACCTCCATATTGTTCTGTTGATATGGTGTTCAAGGGATTTTTTGGATGTGAGGTGGAACCATTAATAGTGCTCCATGGGGTTTTGTATTGGGATTTTTATTCGTTTTTTTTTGGTTTCTCAGGTGGTGATCAATCAGCTTCATCTTTTCTTCAAGATTTTTATTCTTATATATGGCTCTTGGGAGGTGATTTATTATGGTGTTTCTCTAATTTAGCATATTTTTTCTTGTTCCTAACGACTTTGGTGGTATTTTTTTAGGGATTTAGTTTTCTTTATTTTGGTTCCTTGTTATATTTAAATTTCATTGTTGCATGTATGAAGTGGTTCTGGAGGTTATGAATTATGGTTTTGAATAGTTTCCTCACCGGTGAAGTGTTTGAAAATGATGGTGATCGGGCACGTTAGGGTGGGAGGATCGAGAGACCAGTCGCCTCGCAGTTCAAGGCCTGAGGTGGTGGCTTGTTTTTTGTTTGAAATTTTAATTTATAATAGTTTTTTATTTTAACATTCCAGCTAAACATGTGGTTTTTTTATGGTGTTTTATTTTTGGTATCCTTTAATGGTAACTTAGAGGTCCCCACTAACCCTAAAGTGTCTTATGGGAAAATGTTAAAAAATCAGTTTCATTTTATATAATTTATTTCTTCTGGAATAATATATATATTATTTATCATTGAGGAATGGGTGGACATATAATTATATATCCCTAGAATAAATTAAGTAAAAGTTTATATCTTATCATATCAAAATGGTACATAGGTAGTTAAAACAACTACAATAAGTTATGAGACACAATATTGTAGAATTTGACTTGAATGTCTTGGTGTTTAAATTTGGAATATTTTTCAGCTTTCTATGATTATTTTTATGTCACATTCCTATGTTACATTTCTATTTCTCTTTATTATTGTCTCATGTTTTCAAATTCAAATTTGATGATGTATTTTATGCTTTTAAGATAAAATTTTTATGTATCCATTTTTCTATGATACAATCTATTTATTATATCATTACTTATGATAAACTATTACAAATAAAAAATATTATTAATTTATTATTTCCATCACATTCAAGTTCTCACATATTTTTATGATCTAATGGTCTATGGCTCATTAATATGTTTTTCTTTACTGAGCTTTTGAGATCACTCCTTGTGTTTCCTATTTTCAGGGGATATTATAAGATGAGATATGGCTAGGAGGGAATCTTGTGTGGATAATTTTTGGGAATATATTTAATATTTATTATGTAATAATATGGTTACGTAGCTAATCTCCAAAGACACTAAAATGTTGGATTATAGGGGTAAATTTTATTTTTGGGATATAATGTTTAATTATGGTTAATAGCGAAATATATATATATATATATCCATGTGTGTGTGTGTCATGCTTGTGTCACATCGGTTGGAATCATAGTATAGTTTAGTTATTTTTTAATTAGGTTTTGAAGTATAAGGGAACTAAACTTAAATAATCCTAGGTTAAACCGAATGAGTTTTAATTTGAACCAAAAGTACCATCGGTTGAAATGAAGGCATCTGAGTAAGACTTCATGGGTTTTATTTTTCATATTTATATGATTATTTACTCGTATTTTTTTATTATATTATTTATTTATAATCAAGTTACCCATTTTTTTAGTGAAAGGATATAGCAAGGAAAAACTGAGTTATCAATGAGTGAAATAGACAATGTGGTGATTTTTTGAATGAGTAACCAAGTGGTATAAAAGATCATATGAAAAAATTCATGAATATACTATCTAAGGTTATAAATAATATCACAAACCATGTTGAGCTCAAGAATATTCCAAAGTAGGAGAACATATTATCAAGTCCTTCACGTGTCAATTACCACCATCATTTAGTGGATCATCTAATCCATTGATTGCTAAGAAATGAATCAAAATAAAAAAAATATTCTTTATTATATGGTCATTGAGGTTTGAAATGGTAATTTTGGTTATTTATAATATTTGACATGAAGTATAAAAATATTGGACCTTGATAAAAAAAATATACTGTAAAGGAAAATAAATTGGATCCATGGAATGGTAAGAGATTAAGAAAATATTTTTCACAAAATACTTATCTGAAACTACTCACATCAATGTAGAGTATAAAAGGAATTGATTATTCATATGAATAAAATATTTTGAGACTCTCAAGGTATGCCTATAGTTTTATTATCAAACCCAATATAAAATCAATCAATTGTTTAGTGTATTAAACCCAAGTCTCTGAAAATATTAGCAATAAAACACTTTCATTATTATAAATAGATAATTCAATTTTCACTTAAAGTGGAATTAAAAACTAGGGGATCTAATTATTCTTGAAGACTTGGTAAAAATAAAATTAATATCAAATTTCATGTAAGTTCAAATGATAATTCTCAAAGAGGGAAAAATAATTAACTTTCTATATGTCAAAATTGTGGGAAAAAACATAAGAAACTATCTAAAAGGAATGGGTAAATGTTTATAGTGTGTAAAGACAACCAATTAAGAACATGAGTGCCAAAAATATATAAAAAGGTCAATGAGAAAAATGGAGAAGAATATAGTTATATATACTGCACCCTCAGTAGTTCAATTTTTTAGGTATAAAAAATGGGAATTATACAGATAAGTTTACCAATCTAAGGGATAACAAGTGTAATTTACAAAAATAATATAAAAACCTAAGGGAATAACGAATATCATATACAATCACTCTCTATGAGTTAGATCATGATAAAAAAAATAAGTGAAATGTACTATTATTACACACTAAATATCTTTTGATATATTTTTTTATTTAGGTTCTTTTTATTCCCTCATATTTTTTATGTTTGCTAAGATTATTGATTTACTGCCTAAATAAATTGGATATTATAATTTTCAATGAAAACACCCAATGATTTGATGATTGTATCACAAATATATAACACTTATCTAACTGAGGTTTTGGGGAATGTACTTCTTTCAATGAGAGTTAGTCTTACATTGGTATTATTCTATTTGGTTTTGGGAATGGATTAGATCACTCTTCATAGAGATTATATTAATTTTAAAGATAGAGAAATTGATTTTCATAACCCAAATCATACCATAACAGATATTAATTCAATAATGATTTTGAAACCCATTTCCAAATTAATTCTTTAATATAGGTCCTCATACTCAATTATCAGAGATACTTGGATCAAATGGTTAGGTAAGTACTCGAGAATGAAGACATACTAATTATATATAATAATATGTTGATTTATTTCCCAAATAATTTTATAGAGTTCACTCAAAATATAAAGTTGAGTTTCCAATTGAACTCTTACGTGTTTTTATGCATATATTGTATAATATTTAAAGAATGACTCTCATTGAATTGGAATTATTAAATAAGAAACTTCAAGAGAATTAAAATGTGGGTTTTATTCACAAAAGTGCTTCACTATGGGGTTCCCCATTCCTATTTCTCTAGAATATGGATGGGTCAATGAATCTTTTCATTTATTATTGTGAGATTAAAAAGATCATGGTTAAAAAAAAGTATCACATCCTTCGTATTTATTGATTATTTGATAAACTTATAGGGTATCAATAGTTTATAAAGGTAGATCCTTGATTTAGATATCATCAAATAAGGGTGAGGATGAAAAAAGTATCCAATAAATCATTTTGTATAAGATATGGGAACTATAAATTTATAGGTATTCCATTCAGACTTACAAATGGCCCTGTTAACATAATATATTTGATGAAAAAAATATTGATGGATTACTATGATAAGTTTATGTTAGTCTTTATTGATGAAATTATTATAAATTAAAAGAAGAAACAAATAAGAGGAAGGGAATTTTAGATATGTGCTAAAGACCTTACGAAAAGAGAAATTATATTCCATTTTTGGATTGTATGAATTTTTGATAAAAAAAGTATCCTTCTAAGGTCATGTAATCATAAGTGAGGGTGTTTTAATGGATCATTTAAAGATATTAGTGATTGAAAAATGTACATGACCAATAAAAGTAATAGTGATTCATATTTTTCATGGATTAGATGGATATCATCAATGCTTTGGGAAATTTTTTTCATGGTTATCAAATCCTATAACCATGATAACTCAAAAAAGAGTCATTTTTATCCAAATAAATGAATGTTAAGATAGAATCAAGGATATTAAAAAATGGTGGGTTACTTTACATGTACTTATACTACCCTATAGTGGTGAGGTGTTTAGGATATATAGTGATATTTAAAATAATTGTATATGATGTAACCTTATGAAAACTAAAAGGTGATATAATATTCATCACATCAAATTAAGGTCCATGAGAAAAATAGACAGACACATGATCTAAAGTTATCTATGGTAATTTTTTCATTAAATATTTGGCAGAATAGTTTTTATAACAATAAGTGAGATATATATGTGTATCATAAGAGCATAATGTATATATTCAAATATAAGGAGTTTAATATGAACCAAAGGAGATGGTTCGAGTTAATTAGGGATTGTGATTACTCAATACATTACCATCCTAGGAAGGAAAAAATGTGGATGATGCATTGAGAAGAAAAGATCATGCAAACATTTCCATGATAAGGATTCAAAGTGACCCAATCATTATAGATATTCAATGAATGGATATGGAAATCAAAAATAAAGGTATGGAATCTTATCTTTCTTAAATTATTTATCATATAAAGACCAAGGTGGAGCATAAGTATGGTACAGAACAAAGAACTAGGTAGTAAATGTTATAGAGTTGAACCTCGAGAAAGATGGAGTCATAAGATTAAAACCCAGTTTTATATCTCATCTATGATAGAACTAAAGAATAATCTGTTGGATTATGCATAGATATTTTCATTATTTTTTAGTACTATAAGTAAAAAACTATGTATAAATATCTCAAGGGGAACTTTTCGTGGGAGAAAATGAAAAGGGATATTATAGTGTATGTATCTTAAGGATTATTTGATTGGTAGTTCAAGGAAGAATTTTACATGTTTAAGTGTATGATGAAACCATTAACCATAACCATTTAGAAATTAAAGAATATTACAAATTATTTAAATATCAGTCTTCTAAAAACGTCTAGAGTAAATAATTCTATCTAGGTTGAAGTAGATCAACTCATAAAGTTGAAAGATTTCATTGTTATTTGAGAGGATTTATCACTCGATTAGATTTATAATATATATACATAATGGAATTGGTAAGGTTTCATAAAGCATCACTTTCAATTATATTTTATCAAGATCTATTATTTAGTAAAAATATTATAGAGAAGTATTCAAACACCATAGTATATTGAAATGATATTTAGCACAAATTATCATCATCAAACAAATGGTCAATCTGATAAGACCATTTAGAAATTGAATGATGTCTTAATATCCAACTTAATGGATTTCAAAAGAGTTTGGTATTAATATAATCCTCTGGTTAACATTTTATATATTAATATTTTAAAATATATAATATAAATGGAATGATATGAGGCTCTATATGGGAAGATTTATAGAACTCCAACAAGTTATAAAGAAGTTGGGGAGAGAGTGATATTAGTATACGATCTTGCTAAATAAAATTCCTAGAAGTTTCAAATCATTCAATAAAATATCAAAGTAGTGAAAATTTGATAGAAGATCTATCTTGATAATCAATGATGAGGTATATAGTTTTAGTTTAGTGATAAATTTTTCCTTAAAAAATTAGCATGGAAGGGAGTTATGAGATTTAGAAAGAAGGAAAAACATTGATCCTTAGGTATAAAAATCCAGTTTAGATTCTTAATCATGTGGGGATCATGAATTATCACTTATTTATTCCACAAACTGTAAATCCCCTAACCAAAGATAATAGATTCAACGCATAAAAATGATTTGAATATTTTTATATAAATATAATTGAAAATACACATAACATTATATATTACAGCACCATTTTTAGTCTTGGTTCTAGAGAATTAAAATAAAACCTTTACATATTTTGATAACCGTAAAAAAATAAATTAAAATATCTAATTTTATAAATGTGTTCAGACTCCACAATTTAAGTATCCTATATTATAACACCAAATTAACCTACAAAAAAATTTTAAAACATGGCATGAAAATTAAATTTTATGATAAGAGGGTTTAAATACATTCAAAGATAATTCTCTTTTGAAATTATAAATCCCATTTTAAAAAATTTTATCAAATAAAATATTTGAAAAAATAATTACTTAACATAGAAACAAATATCTAAAAATACCTTAATGGTATTTTTAATTTTGAAAACCATTTAATTTCCATAATTAAATAATTCTCTAAAATAACTTTTGTATTTCTACATTTAAAAACATTGTAAAATAATAAACTTTTGCGGATTAATCTTAATACTCAGAAGTCCCAAAGAATAAAAGTGGCCACTAGTAATATCACATATTGAAAAATGTCCCCATGATGTCATGGGTTTACTACCATACCTTATCATATCATTCGATACTCAAGCACCAAAACATTATGAAAATATTTTAAAGGTTCTTAATTTATTATTCACAAACCAAAAAATATTTAAAAGTAATAAATTTATTATTTTGATGCAAAAATTAATATAATAACTTTTCGAAATTAAAAAACTTTCATTTAAGCAGATTCCCCTCTTTTCAAAAAAAATATTTGGAACCAAAAGCCATAAATAATAATTCTTTGATATAAAAAAATCTTAAATGAAATTCCTGAATGTTATTAATATAATATATGATCATACATATATGAATTATATCACACAAAATGAAATATTAACTTTATTCATTAGAATTATTATCATAATGGTTTAAATAAAATAAAACACTTTTAAAGTATTACTTAAAAAATAAAAAATAAAGTTTTTTATTGCTAAATATTCTATATTATTTATAGAATTAAATTATGAAAAAATATGTTCATGGTGAATAGTAATGATAATTGTAATGATAATTATAATTATTATTTTGTTCCCTTGAATAAAATAATACAATTTATATATGTATTAAAATTAATGATACATTACTAACTATTAAATCTTCAATTTATAAAATATGTAAGACATCATAATATTGAAAAAGATTTTAAAAAAAATATTAAAATTTTCCACACAAAAATAAAATTCATCTATAATCTATAAATTTGAGGGTTTTGAAAATGAAAATACAAATATCACACAAGAATATTAAAGTTAACTAAGTAATGAATTTCTATATAGAATAATTCATATAATTCACAAAATAAAACATAATTTAGTTATTTAAAAAAATCCATTGTTAATTTTAAAATAAAAAAACATAAATTGAAAATAAATAATTAAAATTTATCCCTTACTGTGAAGGAATACAAATACCTGAATCTAGAAAAAACTACTAGACCTTGAGTACACAAAATGAATCAAGGCAGAAGATTCCTTTTTCTCTTCTAACTCCATTTCTCTACTATTTCTCTCATGAAGGTCGTACAGTGCTCAAGTAGGGTGTGCTACAGGGTGTGTAGCAATAAAGAAGGCACGCATCACTAAGTTAGGGCATGAATCACTTCCAAAATAAACTAGGAGAATGTGTTAATCAAAAATTCCTATTTATAGACTCAACCTCACTATGTAGATATAATATTATATGAAGGGTCGATATCTAGAAATTAAAATGAATCTTATCTGTTCTTTTGAAAATAAGGTATGGATATCTACTAGTTTGACAAAGTTTAGACGCTTCTAGTGAAAGTAAATGATTAATAAATTAAATTCATTGTCCACTCCTCTGAATAATTATGTTTAATTTAACTTTGATTGAGACTGTGAGTAATTTAAAAAAACATTGAGAATTATCACGAAGTTTCAAAACACATATAAGTGGAAAAATAATATATCAAAAGATAAAAATAAATTCCATTCAGAAATATGGTGTATTCAATCCAAAAAATATATACTATAAAGTGAAAAACAGAGGAAAATGATGAGATTCGAGGTAGAAAAATTAAAAATGATGAAAAATGAATTAAGAATCCAAAAATACCAAGAGATATTTTCCAACACCAATCAAAGAAGAAAATAAACCAGGTATACTGTGAACAAGGTTTTGTTAAACTGAATCTAGTACCTTGAAAGAAAATAAACACCAAAATTTCTTAGTTTTTAGAAGATCCAAGATCAAAACCCTCATTAACACTCAGATATGGTCTTTGATTCTTTCATTGGTATCGCAGTTGAACACCTTTGCCATCTCTTAGCCTTTGGAATCCCTCGCCAGGATCTAATATTGTTTTTTGTCCATAGTCGAGACCTACATCTTTTCTCATGCCTCTTAAATCCCTCGGTTCATAGACAAGTCTGATCCCCTTTTCATTGAACCCTTATATTCACTCAAAACCTCTCAGGGATACCT
Organism: Viscum album; assembly: GCA_963277665.1. Classification (NCBI taxonomy): domain Eukaryota; kingdom Viridiplantae; phylum Streptophyta; class Magnoliopsida; order Santalales; family Viscaceae; genus Viscum; species Viscum album. Next base: position 32,344,510 of record OY728131.1, read on the forward strand.
TTTCTTAGCCCTACCTTAGCACTTCGAGAATGATCAAACCCTCTCCCTAAATCGATCCACCTATTCCCTTTATCCAATTATCACTTCAATTTTTTGTTTTTTAATAAATTTATATTAAAACTTTGATAATAATTTATATAAATTGGATTTTATATAAAAAAAAATTAATAATAATATTTATAATATGTTTATAATTTCAAAACACTATTAAACCAATTCACATTAAAATAAACCTAATCCATTATGATTATCTTAATTTCATTAACTTATAGATTCATATTTATTATTGAAATATACTACCCAAATATATTATATTTATAGTTTTATAATAAATTACATTTAATTTTAAAATTTCAAAAAAAATTAACATTTTCATAGTTATAAAAAAATATATTAAATTTTATTTATTTCAAATAATGATAAAACTTATATTCTAATTATTATCCTAAATATTAAATTAGATATATAAATTTCATTACATATGTATATTCTATTTTAATTTTCATAGAAATTTAATTATTCAAATATTATATTTTTTACAAAAATAACCAAATAAATGTATTTATATTAATATGTTATTTTCAAACAAAATAATAATATAAAATAATATTTTTTTATAATTTAGAATATTAAATTAAAATCAAATATTTTTTCATGAAATTAATAATTTTTTAAAAAATGTTATAATATTTAAAAATACAAAATGTTTTATAAAAAACTATTTATTTTTTATAATTTGAAATAGAAAACTTAATTATATTTTTATTTTGATTAAAAACATTTAGTTTATAAAATAACTTTCATACAAAATCATTTATTAAAAAATTATTTGATATTTTAAAATTTTTAAGAAGCGACATTCTTCCCCCTTTAAATAAATTGTTCCCTCACAATTTGTTCATCGGACTAAAAATAATTCTGAATTTCCATCTTTAGAATTCGAATAGACTTATATATTAATAAGTGTATCTATCTAACTAGAGGTTCAAAAGAAATTTCGATCACATAGATTTGTTTCCCTTAAAAAAACAATGCATAATCAGCAAAGATTACTAGACCATTGCTCTAATACCAGCTGTAAAGCCCTAAAACCATGCATCTAAATTCAATACATAAAAATGATGTGTATTTTTAATATAAAATAAAAATAAAAATACACAAAACATTATATATTTCAAAACCTTTTTCGATCTAGGTTTTAGAGAATTAGTGGAAAACCTTAATATATTTTCAAAACTCTACAAAAATAAAGTAAAATATCTGATTCTCTTCACATGTGATAACTCCATAATCAAAGTCTACCATACTAGAACATCTAATTTACCAATTAAAATAATTTTGAAAATAGGGAATGATCATTAAATTTCCCAATAATGGGCTTAAAATCCATTAAAAAAATACTTTTTTTGGAAATTATAAATCTCATCTGTAAAACATTAGTCAAATAAAATATTTTGAAAAATAAATACCTAAAATAGAAACATCTATCTAAAAATATCATAATTGTATGTCTAATTTTGAAAACTATTTAATTTATTAAAATAAATAATTCTTTGAAATAACTATTGGATTTATCCTCCTAAAAATTTTTTAAAATAATAAAATTTTGTGGATTAATCTTAATACTCAGCAAACCCAAAGAAACAAATGTGTCAAATAGCTGCATCACATACAGGATAGGGTCCCCATTATGTCATCGGTTTAATCCTCAAAAATTATTATATCATTATATACTCAATATCCAAACTTTTATCAAAAAATTTTAAAGGTTATAACTTTCTCATTCATAACCCAAATTTATTTCAAAATATTACATACATTATTTTCCTAAAAAAATTAATTTCATAAATTTATAGCATGAAAAAAGATTCATTTTAGAAGAAATACCTCTTTCCAGAATAAATAGTCATAACCAAAAGACATAAATACAAATGCTTTGTAATTAAAACAATTTATTAAATGATAAATGCATGAATGTGGGTAATATAATATATGGTCATACTTATATGAATAATATCACATAAAATGATATATTAACTTTCCTCATTAGAATTATTTTTATAGTGATTATAATAAAATCGAACAATTTTAAATTTTGAGTTAAAAAATAATAAACAATGTTTTGTTATTGTAAAATATTCTATATTATGTTTTTTAATTGAATTATGAAAAAATAAAATGTTAGTGACTAATAATGATAATTATAATAATATTAATAATAATAACGATTAAATTCCCTTCCCTAAAATCATACAATTAACATATGTATCAAAATTAATTATTAATTACTAATTTAAATATTAAATCATCAATTTATACAATATGTAAAACATCATAATCTTGAACTAAATTTTTTTTTTTGAAAATATTAAATTTTTCCTTATAAAAATAAAATTCATCTATAATCTATAAATTTGAGCTTTTGAAATAAAAATAAAAATATAATACTACAATATTAAATATATAAAAAATTAATGAATTCGCTTATAAAATAATTCATGTACTTAACAAATTAAAACATAATTTTAATAGATAAAAAATACTTTATTAATTTGAGAATAGAAAATAATAAAATGAAAATAAATAATAGAAATATATGCCTTACCTAAAAGGAATCCTACAGCCAAAATCTAGAGCGAACATCCAGAGTATTTCACACAATAAAAGAATCACTATAGAAGATGTATTTTTCTCTTCTAACTCACTTTCTCTCTTATTTATCTCATATGGGTTGGGAAGTGCTCAAAACAAGTGTGTAACCGGGCGGGCAATACTCAGGAAGGTGGGCATCACTAAGGTAGGGCATGCAACACATCCAAAAAATAGACCAAGAGGCAGTACTGAATGAAACTCCGTATTTATAGACTCAACCTCACTGTATAGATATAATATTATACAAAAGGTCAATATGCAGTAGTTAAGATGGAACTTATCTGTTCTTTTGAAAATAAGGTATGGATATCTACCAGTTTTATGAAGGGTCGATCTTTCTAGTGCAGGCAAAGAAAGAATAAATTAAAACAACTATCAACTTGCATGCATAAATCAATTGAATTTAATGTCGATTGAGACTGTAAAAAATTTATAAAAAAGAAACATTGAGCTTTATCATGAAGCTTTAGACCACATCCTGGTGAAAACATGTATATGAAAAGATTATAATAAATTCTATTCATAAATCATGTATATTAAATCCACAAAAATATACTAAAAAGTGATAAATAGAGAAAATCATATGGGGATTGAGGATGAAAAATTAAAAATAATGAACATGGAAAAGATAATCTAAAAAAATAGGGATTTTATTACACCAACTAAAGAAGAAAATAAAAAAGGTATTCTAAAATAAGGTTCCACTAAATTTAGTTTAGTACCTAGAAAGAAAATAAAACACATACCTTTCTTAGTTTGAAGAATATCTGAGATATAAACACTCTCTGGTGCCTGGATTTGGTCTTTGATGGTCGCTTCGGTTCCAGAGTCGAATCCCTTATTCATCGCTCATCCTTAGAAATCTCGCGCAAGTATCTGATCTCCTTAATCATATGTGTTTGAGGCCTCCATTCAAGCTTGATCCTCCTAAATCCCTTGGATCATAGATTATCTCAACCCCCTTTTCATCGCACCCTCATCTTTGCTCCAAACCTCTGAGGGAGACCCTCGCCCGACTCTGCCATTACACTTCAAGCATGTTCGAACCCTCTCTCAAAATCAACCCACATATTTCCATTATCCAACTATCACTTAATTATTTATAATAAATCATATTAAAATTTTAAGAATAATTTACATATATCATATTTTATATAAAAAACAAAATGATAATAATTCATATTATATATTTATAAGTTCGAAACATTGTTAAGTCAATTCATAAAAAATAAACCTAAGTATCTATGATTATATTGATTTCATTAATTTACAATTTCTAAAGTTTTATATTAAAATATACTACCCAAATATATTATATTTAAAATTTTATAATATATTACCTTTAGTTTTAAAATTTTAAAAGAAAATATAATTTATATAGATATACTAAAATATATTATTTATTATTTATTTCTAGTAATGATAAAATGTAAATTATAATAAGTATCCTACCTATTAAATTAAATATATACATTTTATTACATAAATATATTCTATTTTAATTTTTAAACAAATTTAGTTATTCTAATATTATAGTTTTTAAAAAAATAAACAAATAGATATATTCATATTAAGATATTCTTTCTAGACAAAATAATACTATAAAATAGTATTTGACTAAAATTTAGAATATACGGTTAAAATCAAATCCTATTTCTCGAAATTAATAATTTATTATAAAATATTATAATATTTTAAGACAATAATTTTTTTATAAAAGAACAATTGATTTTTTATAATTTTAAATATTAAACTTAATTAGATATTTACTTAGATTAAAAACACTTAGCTTATAAAGGATATTTCATAATAATTAATTTATTAAACACTTATTTTACATTTAAAAAAATTGATGTTACCCCAACCCATGTTAAGTGTATAATGTGTTCCATGTATCACTTTTGAGGAAGTACCTGTGTAATCCATTACATGTACTAAACTAAGAAGTCATATATTTGGAAATTGAATCTATTATAAGGAACAATCGGTGGAGATAATAGATAATATATATAAATTATCTTTTATATATCCCCTAGTTATTTTATATATACATTTCCATTCAAATAAACTTCAACTATTTGATAGCTTAATTTATATGATGCACCGAGTATAAATTAACCATAAAAAAGTAATCCTTTATAACCCAACCATTAAATTTTCATGTATGAATAGTAATAACCACATTATGAAAAATAATTACAAATATTTTAAATATTCTAAATGTATTAATTAATTAAAAATAAATAAATATTCAATTTTCAATAAAGTCATTTTATGCTTAAAAAATATGTTTTCTTACAAAATGGTTTTTATTAAATTTAGTGTATAAAAAATATAATTAATTAATAAAATATTTAGAAATTTTATATTAGAAAATTAGTATAATTTTTTTAATTATCATGTCAATATTATCTTTGATTAATGACTTAATATTTTTCTAAAAAGATTAATTTTTAGTGAATGGTAAATAATGCCAATTTTTTGTAAAAATTGTCATTTATTTTCAAGTAAAAGTATCATTATTTTTTATATTTAATATTAAATTAACATAATAATCTTATAATTATGAATAAAATATTTAATTACATTGTAATCATCACTATACATTATTTTGGTATAAGTTCAGTTTTGGGCTTAAAAACACATTTTTTCAAAAAACTATTTTTATGCACTCACTGTGTTTTTATATAAATAAATTATAAATATCTACATTTATTGATGTTTTTATTTAAATTTTTATATTATATATTAAAACTTATATTTTAATATTCATTTTCTGTTTTCCACATGGCAAGTAACGAAAGTAAATCATTTTAATGCTTAAAATGCATTTTTTTTCTAAAATGGGTTTTCAATATGGTTTGCACAGTTATTTATAATTAATTTATTCTAATTATAGTAATTTAATATAGTAAAATTCATTACATATTTGTAATAATAATAATTAATATAATTTAATAATTTAAACTCAATTTCTGGTCATAATGAATAGTAAAAAAGTAAAATTTTGTAAATGTGGTTATGGGTAAAATTGGTTTACTGAGGGTAAAACCAAGGGATGTCGGTTTTATTTATAACCATGCTTTTATAATTAGTATGGGTTGAATATATTTCAACCTTATCAGATCCTTACCTAAAATCATTTTCCATTTGGATCCACTTTACCAAGAAATTGACTATATATCATTGAATTATTTTAAGAGATTCCATTTGTGTCCCCCACCACACATATAAAAGGGAACCTCTTATCCTTACTTAATAACACCATTTTATAATTCTACTTCATAAAATAACTGATAAAAAATATTTCTATATTCCTTTCCTTCATCCCAAATATTTTTTTATTCTCTTAATACCAATCCTTCAATGATTAATGTGTAATCCAAATGAGGTCACTCAAAGAAGAGGTATAAATCTTAACTCAGCTATATGGATTTCATTTCTTAATCCACTTACAATAAACTAGTTTTTTCTATAAAAAATGATTAATAAAGTATCATAAATATAATAATATCTTATTCTTATTTTTTTATAACCATTCCCCACCTCTTCCCCATCAAATGGGAGATGAAAGTACCGCTTGTCCGTATGTGTGGACTACAACATCCATATAGTGATATAATTCATTTTCCACAATCATATTTCGTGTTAGTTATTATTATATAATTAATTTATATATATGATATTTATTATATAATAATTTTTTATAAAGTTTAATTATTTACCTTTCTTTCATTCAATTTATCAAAAAATGGAAACATCACATGTGCGTATGTACATACTATCATCTTCTCATCGTGATGTAATTATTTTTTCATCATAGGTTTATATAAATTGTTTTAAGAATGCATATAATGAATATATATTATATTTATTTCATTAATAAAATTATGGATATGAATAAACCATGATCAAATTTAAAGGAACATAACTATAGAATAAAATATACATGAAAAACAAATTTAACACCAAAAATGGTGATGATAATGAGAGATTGTTAACAAATGGGTGATAAGATGCTATAAGTAAGTCATGTATGGTATTATAGTAATAAATTTAGATCTTTTATATACTTATAAAAAATATAAATTTATTATACATTAGGTTAATGTTTTTATGAAACAAGATAGACTTCAGGTAAGGGTTTTATGTTACAATATCTTTTTTTCGTGATTGTTTATACTTTAATTTATTAATGGGAAATTATATAATCAGTCATTCCAAAATGTTATTTATTATTTCTCATATGTTTATTTCTATATATTACATGTTTTTATTTCATTTTACTATCTTTATGTATTCAAGATAACAAAATAATTTTTTATAGAAAACATTCCATGTGTCTCTCTTCGGTCGGGAATCTTTTATTCAATGTCCATATTTTATTTAAACTTTTCCAAAGAATTGTTTTAATATTATAAAAATATTATTTATAAAAATTAACTTTAGTTTCATTTATTTAAAAAAATTAAAATTAATCTATATATCATTTTCCAAACATGGTGCTATTGAATTTTTACTGAAAATGTGAATGGAATTTTGGTTTTAACGTACACTGCATGAATGATTTTCCCCACCATCATGAATAATATTTTATTTAAAAATTAATTAATAATTTTTCTTATTTATCTTCAAAAAAATATCTTAATATTTGGTAAATTTTTAGATTTTAAGCATTTGATTTCAAAATGGAAGGGTTATTTTCTTAAAGAGATGTTCTAGTGATATTTTAGAATAATTTTCATCTATAACAACATCCTTTAATGTTTCCAATAATTTTTTGGGGATATGATCATATTTTACCATATTTTTTATTTCTATGTATGGTTTATGAATATAATGAGGCCATTTTTATCAAATACGCATCCTATCCATCGGTAATGATATGTTGATATGATGAATGTTTTATGATCTTATGGACCACATATGTATGTTTTTGTTATATAATTAGTATTACAAGAATTATATATCCCTCTAATGAATTAGTTAAGGTTGGATATATAAAAAGATAATAAAGTCTAAAAAGGGGAATAAACCCTATTTATGAGGTACTTTGTCCAATAAGAAACTATTGGGAGTGAAACTTGACTTAAGAAATGATTGAATGGGGAGTGAACCCAATCAACTATGATAGTCCTTAGATTAGTCATTGACTAAAGAATTTATTTTTATTCCTATGATTATGCCAAAGACTTAGGCCTTGTTCTTATGTTATGTTCTCATGATACATGATTAATTATTAATGATTATGAATTATAATAACTTATTTCTTTCTTTATGACAAAGCCTTATTCCATTATTCATGATTAAAGATGATTGACTATTTAGGAATGAATTTTTTATATTATGATCATGTTATCATACCATTATCATTTTATTGTGATCTTTTTTTTTCATCGAATGATATCTATTACGTTTACCCTTAATGAGCATCTAAGCTCACCCTTTCATATGTTTCCTTTACCAAGGTTATGAAGAACGTATTTAATTACGATATATATAACAAGATTAATAGTTGTGGGGAGCTAAGTGGGATATGATATAGATCATTTTATGTACTAGTTGTTTATGTATCTAGTCTCTAATGATGCTACAATTTTATTTTCCTTGATCATTTAATATTGTGAAATTTATTGAATATTATTTTAAAATTATTTAATATTTATGAATGTGAATTTTAGGTCAATATAGTTGGTATCAGAGTATAGTTTAGTTATTTTTGGAAACTGGGATTGAGATAATTAGTGAGAAACCCTAAGAAAAAACCTAATTATAGGAGAACGTCTTATTTTATGTTAAATAAAGGAGTGTGTTTTTTCTAGAAAATATATCTATGTATTGATAATAGAAATTGGATAAGAATATAGCACAGATGTACTTAGGGGTAATAACTCGGAATGGGGAGGATAAGGTATTAAATTCATCACCACTGGTGTATGTTGAGAGATCCTAAGACCGTACACCTGTAAAAAAAACTCCATATAGATTTTATTAGGTTAATTCACAATTTATTTATGTGCTATTATGATGACTTTTAATAGATATTGACCATGGATGACTTATGTTAAACTTAATGTGTCATAGATTGAAAACAAGGTTTCATGATTTTTAAATCTTATAAATGATTTTTCAAGATTTTCAATCTAGTTGATGATAAATGATGGTCATGATACCCATTTTTTTTATTAATGGATTGAAGATAAAATGATAATGTTTAGGTGGTTGTAGGTATTTTTGAACATTGAAGTAACCTATTTTAACTTAGTAGTATTAATTTATATAAGTTAAGAATAGTTTCAATGAATATTAATTCAATTCATAAACAATTAAATATTGAATTAGTTACAAATACACTTATTGGTATTATGATCACATCTCAAGTTTTTTATTCTTTACAAATTAATTTTTTTTGGAATTTTCTTCCTACATATATTATTATTCTCCCTCATGTTGGATTTGAAAATATTTTTGGCTTGGATTATATTTATTTATATAATGGCCATGTAAATTTTTGAGGAAGGGAATCATATTTTATATTCCAAACCAACCTATGAACATCTATCGGTGTGAGGATAAATATGAAATTTTAGTAGAAATGTTTCCGTTACGTGGGTCAAGATTCCTATAAAAATGGGTTATTTATATCAAATGGTGTGGGATAAAATCTACATCATATATAGTCTAATTATAAGGGAGTTGTTTCATTTATTTCAAAAAAACTTTCATAGTATTCCATTGAATCATGAATTTAGGTTTTTAGCATAAATCATTTATGGTGCCACACCAATCTAGAAGGCCCAATATAGTATGATGTCGATTTAGTTATAGGAAATGAAGAATTAATTCCATGAGAATCTTGATAAGGTATTAATTCGTTAAAATATATCACCATGGGGTGCACTAGTTATTTTTATAAAGAAGAAATATGGATCAATGTATTAACTATGGGTAATTGAACAATATCATGATCAAGAATATGTATCTTATGTCCCATATTAATGACATTTTTAATCAATTATAAGGATATCGATATGTTTACAATATTCATATTTGACCTAGATATTATTTGTTGAGGTTAAAAATTCAATACATACCCAAGATGTAATTTCATTTCTAGTATGTACACTATGAATTTATAATGATGTCATTTTGTATTGTTAATTCCCTCATTATCTTCATGTATTTAATGAATAAATTCTTTAATGATGACTTTGATCAGTTTTTAGTTTTCTTTATCGATGATATTATTATATATTCCAAGATAAAGGAAGATCATAAATATCCCTTGAAGATTTTACTCAAGATCCAAAGGAAGGAGAAGTTGTTCGAAAAAATTTATGAGTGGGAATTTGGGATATATAAAGTTTCATCTTTTATTCACGTAATCTCAAGTGAGGGTATATCGGTGGATCCATCAGTGAGGGAAGTTATTAAACATTAAACCAAACCAACCACTATGACTGAGATCCATAGTTTTCTTGGATTGGATAGATATTCTTAGTGATTTTTGAAGTATATTCCATGGTTATCTAATCTACTCACTAATTTACCTCAAAAGAGCATTAAGATCATTTTGAATGTTGAATGGGAAAAAAATCAAGGTACTAAAGAGAAGGTTGGTTACTACACCTATTCTAACACTACCCTATAGTGTAAAAGCATTTGTGATTTATAGTGATGAAATGAAAAAGGTTATGGGATGTGTTTTTATGTAGAACGATATGGTGACAGCCTAATCCTCATTATAATTGAAGGTTCATGATAAAATTTACCTAACTCGTGATTTGGAGTTAACAGTGTGAATATTTACAATAAAGATATATAGAAATTATCATTATATAGAAGTGTGTGGCATATATATTGATCATAAAAATTTAGAGTATATATTCACCTATAAAGAGTTGAACATGTTATAGATAAGATGGTTGGATTTTATTAACGATTATAATTTCTCAACACGTTACCACCAGGAGAAAAAACAAGGTGGATGATTCTTTGAGGTGAAAGGAAAATGTTATATTGTGTATAATGAGGATCACAAAAGATATAATATTTATATATATTCAAATTATGCACCATGAAATCTTGAGGTAAGGGTAGATATATTAACTTTCTCCAATGAGTGTTCAGTCATCTATATATGTGAAGATTAAAGAGGTAAAGAATGAGGATTTGGAGGTGTAAAATAAGGTGACAAATTTTTTTGTGTTTAAACTTGATTGGTATGGAATTATAAGGATTAGGAGCAACGTATGTTTCACAAAAATACAAAACTTGAAGTAATAGATATTGGAAGAGGCACATAGATCATCATTCTATATTCATCCATTAGTACGAAGATGTATAAAAATATTAAAGAGTACTTATGGTTGGATAACATGAAGGGAGATGTTATAGAGTATGTCACTCAATATTTGGTATATCATCAAGTTATGTATGATAAAAATAATCCTATGGGGATGTTAAAAAACTTGATTATACTAAAATTGTAATGGGAAAACATCACCATGGATTTCATTGTTAGACTCCCCAAAACATATAAAGTCAATAATTTTATTTGGGTTGAATTCCATCAAATTAAAATTTCAAGACACTTCATTTCTATAGTATAATATTTATCCATTGATCATATTTATAGGATATACACTAAATAAGATATAAGTATTTATAGAGTACCATATTCTATTACGTCTGATCGAGATCTAATTTTTACCATGATGTTCTGTAAAATTCTTCACCAATATCTAGAGATAGAGTTATGTTTTAGTACATTTTTTCATTCTTAGATATATTTTCAATTTTAGAGGAAAAATCAAAACCAATGGGAAATTTTGAGATACTTTTCTCATGATTTTAAAGGTGGTTGGGATCAACACTTTCCTTGACTTGAATTTTCATATAACCATAGCTTTCACTCAAGTATTCAGATGCCTCCTTATAAAGTCCTCTATATAAACATATTAAGATAATGATATAGAAACTATTATATTGGGACATGAGATATTTGAGGAAATGGTAGAGAAGGTTAGAGTCATTTAGTATCATATTAATGTAGTTCAGAGTTGACAGAAGAGTTATGCTAAAAATCATCGATGAGATCAGAATTCAATATTGATGAGAAATAATTCTATTGGTCAGAGTAGTTAACTCAAGAGGGGAGGGGTGAATTGAGTAACTATGAAAATTTCTGTTTAAAAGATATTAGTTTTACAAATAATGATTTCCCCAAAAATTGATACAGCCCAGTGAATCAAGGTTTTATTTTTATAGGAGTTTCACTGTTTAAATGGCACAGCGGATATAAAACAAGTGGTTCAGTCTCAAGACGAGACCTAATCCACACCACTTGGTGATCACCTGCCACCAAGAAGTTTATATAAATAAACTCTGATCCACACCCTGGATCGGGGTTAACAACAGTACATCGACTGTCCAGGCCATGCAGGGACCTCTTACATAGTTTCTGTGGGAAAACAAAATAATGACCAGGCCACAGAGGGACCTCTTTCACTATTGTCATGGGTATATAAGAGTAAATAATTGGGTATGAGGATTTTGAAATCCTCCAGTTCATCATAGGAGTCAGTGTGTGTAAAATATATAGAGTACACACACTGATCGAAAATAAATAAAATAATCACTAAAAGATAGTAGATGTAAGTTTAGAATGCTATAGTGATTAGAAGTGTAGCTCTGGACTCATTGGAAAAGACATAAATGCTTCTGAGTCCTTCTTTGGTTTTTGTGTTGAAAAACAGAGTGTCGTGGTTCATCTTGTGTTCATCAAGAGAGAAGATATTCTCTTGATCCTAGTGTACTTCGTGTGTTCTTCAATAGAGTCTAATAGTATGCATGAGACAATTCCTTCTTTGAAGATTTTGCAATTTTTTCTTCACTGTTATTCTCAGTCTTTCTTTTCTGTTGAGTACAGTGCACTCGCATTTCTTGTGTTATCGCCTATGTTGTATGTGTATATCTTTCTCTTGGGAACACTTCTCATTATCTTCACAATGCATGAGCTTTAGCTGACAGGTTCCATATGTGTCGTACCTCGTACCTCATACTATATCTATAATAAAATATTTATTATGTCAGTACATTAAAGACGTCAAATATAACCATTAAAAAGATAAATAGAAAAACAACAAAATAGTTAGGAAATGGTGTCATAGTAGTTATGCAAATGGTGTCTCCTTCACGATGTCTCATTCATGGTGTCTCCTTCACGGTGTATCCTTCACAGTGTATGCTTCACGGTGTCTCCATCACGATATATCCTTCACGGTGTCTCCTTCATGTTGTCTCCTTCACGGTGTCTCCTTCACGGTGTCTTGCTTATGGTTTCTGGATTCACGGTGCATTGATGACTGTGTCTTGCTAACTGTGTCTGAAACTTAGGAAAACAGAGTGTCTGGATTACGGTGTCTGTTCTTAGTGTCTTGATTCACAGTTTCAGTATTATTTTGTCATGGTATCTCGTGGTCACGGTGTCTGAGACTTAGGCTTCACAGTGTCAGGGTTCACAGTGTCTTGCTCATAGTGTCTGGCTCACGTTGGCTTGCTTACGGTGTCTGACATCATGGTGTCTTATACTTAGACAAATAAATATATTCATACTTAAACTTTAATATGCCTAAAATGAATTGAGATTAACCATTATAAGGTATGATATAACTTGAAACATAAATACACATGATTATTAAGATTTTTTAAATTTGTGATCATTAATAATATTTGTAATTATTATTGAGATTTGTGATCATTAAAACATGATTAATACATGAGGACTCCAACAATATTCCCCTTTTTTATGATCACAAATAAAGTACATTGAAAGTTTAAATGCAAATAAAGAGAATATAACATATAGAATAACAGATAACTTCTCACTTTTTCTCCCCCTTTTGGGATTATCAAAAAATTAAAGTAAAGGGAAAACAATGAATATGTCATTAATAGTGTCCATAATATAATAGAGAGTAGAAATATAAAAAATCAATGGCATCCCCATAAAAAAAATAGTTGTCACTGGGCTTCTTTAGGGATTGGACTTCTCTTTGCCTTTATCAGCAGCAGAAGAAGAAGCCATATGGGCAGTAGTTGATGTAGAAGAAGGCATAGAAGTGGTAGATAAATAAGGTAAAGGGAGACCTTTGAAGACTGATAGAGCCAATGTAGGAGTTGTAGAAGATCGAGGCAGTTTCTGGTCAAGAATGACAGGCCTGATCTGACTAAGAGCCTGGATGACAAACATGGTTGTGGAAGCTAAGGCAGAAGTGAAAGTAGGTAACCCAGGTCTGAGAGGATCAGCCGCTAGAGCAACAATTTTTGTTCTTTGCACATGAAGATACAGTCTCATAAGCTTGATGAAGTATGCAATAATCTCTCCTCTATAGTGCATATACTTTTCAAAATAATCTTTATTCTCCATGAACTTTCCCAATAATCTGGTAAACTCAGTGAGCTTCTGAAATTGTTCATTGAAGGCTTGGGTTACATGAGGTATTCTCAGATCCACTACAAGATATTTAAAGTGATTTTTCATATCGGTCTTAGAGAAAATCTGGTCGAAATAGAAGTCCACTTTCTTATAAATCTCCTGTAGAGAATCATTGGAAATATTTGAATTAATTTAAACTAAGTCAAGAACTCTATCATTGTTATTAAAAAAAATTAGACAAAGGAGCCATATTAAATCCACTTAAGGCATTTTGAATCTCTTCCTTGACTAGTGATCTGAGAAAAGTATTATCCAAGGAATGAGTGGAGGTCTGACTAGAGGAAGTAGAAGCTTTAACAGCAGTGGTCAAAGATTTGAGTTGTTTCAGGACCTTTTGAAGATAGCCAGTATATTCATCTGGGAGTTTTTTCCGGCTCTCCAAAACCTATCTCATGCGTTGAAACATTTTCATGTGTCGTTCTCCAATATTTTCATCAAAGGATAAGATGTATGGATGAATCTGGGACACAATATATCTAGAAATGTGAGACACATTAGGTTTAAGAGAAGCAGAAACAGGTGCAGGCTCTGATCTAGAATGGAATTCTATCTATAGGTCTTTAACCATGCTTTTCACAGTTGAAACTTCAGTACTGAGAACCTTGTTTTCAACCCTTAATTATTGAATTTCATGAATCATCTTGGGTTGAATGTTCCAAATAATCGTTTCTAAAAGTGTTGAGGCATCTTCCTGACTCAGTTGGTTCACAAGACGAGGTTGAGAGGACAAGAGTTTCTCAACTCTAGATAAGATAGTGTCTCCAAATACTTTCTAATCGCCCTTGCTGATAGAATACTGCTGATCAGGTAAAGGTGCAGGAAGTGGTACAAGTGCAGGCTCAGGTTGAGGTTCTGGTTGAGGTGTAGGTTGAGGTTTAGGTTCTGGTGAAAAGTATGTTGCAGATTTCAGTTGAAACGAGGAAGAAAGATAAATTCTAGTGGAAGTAACCTGTTGAGATTCACTCGCATCATAGAAGCTAGGGAATATATACTGATTTTACATAGAATGTGACTCAGTTGGTTGAGATGCTTCATCAGACTCAACTTCACCAGTATCAGGATTTTGTAGTTCCTCCCCCTCAACAAATGCTACCTTTTCAGGACCTTGAGGCTCATGAACTTGATTTAAATCCACCGGTTCATCTTGGATTTCCTCAAGAATCTCTTGTCTAGCCAACTGAAAGGCTATCTCCATCCTATCTTCAGTAGAGGGTATAATCTCAAGAACATATTTCTCTTCGGGGAGTTCTTCTTGATTTTCATATTCCCTAACAGGGATTTCTTCTAGATTTTCTTCTTCCATAGTAGGGAGTTGTTTCAGATTTGTTTCTTCTATAACAGGGAGTTCTTTTTGAGTTGCTTCTTGAAAAGTAGGGAGATCTCTTACTACACCCTCTTCCAGGTCTTGCTACTCAGATTCTGGGACAATTAAATCTCTTGCAGCCTCAGGTTGGGTTTCCAGATTAACATCATCTCTAGGGGCAGGAGGTTCTTCTTCAAGAAAAGCAGGAGGAATAATTGGCCTTTCTTCCTCAATAACAACTTCTTCCCTATGATTTATATCAGCCTCTTCTCTATGAGGTACTTCAGCTACCTCGTCCTCTTCTTCTTCATCTTTTGGATACTCAACAACTTCATCTAGTTCCAAACCTGGATCAGAAATGTCCTTTGGCCTTGTTGGATAATCCACAAGATTATACTTCTCATAAAGATTATAATTATCTTCAACCCATTCCTTCTTCCAGGGGTTCTAGTTTATTTTCATACTTCTAATGGTAGTTTTAGATAAACAATATTCATAGTCCACCAGTACTTATTCATTGGTTCCAACTACTCCTTTGGAAAAAAGCATTTCTGAAATTAGTCTAGAGTAAAATAGAGATGTGGATTTGGATGTGACCTTGTTCAATTCACACATATGGTGAATGATATACTTGCACTGATTGATTTTGTGTCCATTATTCATAAGATGAATCACAAATACATCCTAATACTTTAAGACAACAAAGTCACCTTTCCTTGGACTAATCGTATTTTGAAAAAAATTGAACCACAGCCTTGTCTCCCCATAAATTTCAGCAGTTATGGCCCTTCTCTTGGTTCCATTTCCTGTTAGGGTTTCTAGTGAATTTTCTAGGTCAAAGAAATCGTTTTTAGGTGGGGGGGGTCTCTCTGATAATCATCAAAAATCCCTTCATGAGGAATCCTAAGGCAAGCAGCCCATATCCTTGACGAGAAAGAGCATCTTTGTCCATTGATCCATCTTCTCACAACAAAACATTCACCAGCATCAAAAGAAAATTGTACATATTGATAGAACTGAGCTACCAACCTCGGGTAAATAGTTCTATCCTTATTATAGAACCATTCGATCCATCCTTGTTCTCTTAAAACTTTTAAAACCAGAGATTTTCTAGATAACACCCACTTAGGGAAAATTTCCTTTTCATGTACAACACTACGGTTTACCAGGTTTGGATTCAAGGGTCCTTTGGGCGCCAGCTTCGGTGCTCTATTCTTCTTCGAGCTACGCTTTTTAGGATTATATGAATATGGATGCTTTATCCTTGGCATCCACTAAAGGTTTAGAGAGAGAGATAGTTGCTAGGTTGAAAGGGTTTGGAAGGAATGAGTGGGAGAGAGTTCGGGTGAAGAATCGAGTGAAAACCCTTTTGTTTTATCATTTGGGAATGTCAAACATCACAAAAGTAAAAAACATGAGAACGTAAAAGGTGTTGAAATAAAAATTACTATGATATGGATTAAAAGAAAATCAAAAATAATTTTCATGATGAGATGGTGAATAGTCGTTATGGTGCCATGATAAATGGTCGTCATGGTGAGATGGTGAGTGGTCTGTTCTGTCATGGTGAGACAGTAAGTAAACTTTGTTCAGTCAGGGTGAGACAGTGAGTAACAGACTGTGAATACAAAGTGTTAATTGTGAGACCGTAAACATGATACAGTAACCTGGAAACTGTGAACATGAAACAATAAAGTAAAAAAGTAGTAAAATATTAAACATTAAGACCAGTAAGATATCTATTTGTGATTGATCATGCCAAGATCATGTATGATGTAGTCTATTCTCTCATAATTTATTGTTTTAGTGAATATATCAGCAAGATGATATTCAGTGCCAATGAATTCCAAGGTGATATCACCCTTTTGATAATGATCTCTCAAAAAGTGATATCATACATCAATATTTTTTGTCCTATAATGTGAAACATGATTTTTTTAAATGTTAATAGCACTTGTGTTGTCACAATTTATTGGTACATGTATGAATTGATATCCATAGTCTAGTAAAGTGTGTTTCATCCACAAAATTTGTGCACAACAACTTCCAGCAGCTATGTATTCAGCTTTTGCAGTAGATAATGCAACAGAGTTTTGTTTCTTACTACACCATGATACTAGTGACTTTTCTAAAAGGTGACATGTTCCAGAGGTGCTCTTTCTATCTAACGTACAGCCACCGAAGTCAGCATCAGAATAACTAACCAGTTCAAATGATTGTCCTTTTGGATAGAACAGTCCTAGATTGTGTGTATTCTTGAGGTATTGGAAAATTCTCTTTACAGAATTTAAATGAGATTCTTTAGGGTTTGATTGAAAGCGAGCACACATACACACACTAAACATAATATCAAGATTCCTAGAAGTTAAGTAGAGTGGACTTTCAATCATTCCTCTATAAGTGGTTGGATCAACAGATTTTCCATCTTCATCAAGATCCAACTTACAGGTGGTACTCTTGGGAGTGTCACTACTTTTTGTGCTATCAAATCCAAAACGTTTTAGAAGATCTCTAGTATACATACTTTGATTAAAAAAAATCCATCATTATTTTGAAAGATTTTAAATCCAAGAAAGAATTTTATTTCACCCATTAAACTCATTTCAAATTCGTTTTGCATCATTTTAGAAAAATCAATACATAATGAATTTTTTGAAGATCCAAAAATAATATCATATACATAGATTTGAACAACTAAAACATCATTATAAATTCGTTATATAAATAGGGTAGGATCAGCTGCTCCTTTTGTAAAACCTTTGGAAATTAAAAGGGAACTTAATATGTCATACCAAGATCTGGTGGCTTATTTTAAACCATATAGGGCTTTTGATAGTTTAAAAATATTATTTGGAAAATGAGGGTTTTTAAATCCAAGGGGTTTTTCAACAAAAACATCCTCAGCTATATACTTATTTAAGAATTCACTCTTAACATCCATTTGATATAGTTTGAAATTCAGATCTGCAGCATAAGAAAGTATAATTCTAATGGCTTCAATTCTGGCTACTGGAGAAAACGTTTCCTCATTGTCAATTCCTTCTTCTTGACTATAGCCTTTGGAAACTAATCTAGCCTTATTCCTAAATATATTTCCACCTTCATCTACCTTATTTCTAAACACCCATTTAGTACCTATGACAAAAGTGTCCTTTGGTCTTTCAAAAAGTTTCCATGATTTATTTCCTTCAAAATGATTGAGTTCTTCTTGAATAGAAATTACCCATAATATATCGCTGATAACATCATCAATGTTTTTAGGTTCAAGTTGTGACAAGAAGGATTGATGTTCAACCTGATTTCTAAGAGAAGCTCTAGTTTGTGTTTTTTTCTCTAAGTCTCCTACAACAGCATATAAGGGATGGTTTCTAAGGGTTTTAACCATTCTAGAAAAAGAGGGACTAGTGAATTCAGTTTCATAAATAGATTCAGGTTCATTATGACTCAATTGAATAGAATTTCTAGAATTGGATGTTTTCATATATTCTTTCATAGATGTATTTGAGGATTTTGAGTTGATGTTCAGATTTGATACATCATCCTCCAGATTTTCTAGGATGGTTCTAGGCTCATGTGGATCTGTTTCATCAAACTTGATATGGATAGATTCTTCCACACATTTAGTTCTCTTATTGAATACTCTATAAGATTTACTTGAAATTTAATATCCTATGAAAATTCCTTCATCGCTTTTGGATTTAAATTTGTCAAGATTATCCTTATTGTTGAGAATAAAGACCTTGCAACCAAAAACTCTAAAATAAATTAACCTTAGGCTTCTTCTTATTTCAGAGTTCATATGGGGTCTTCTTGAGAATTGGTCTAATAAAGACTCTATTGATTACGTAGCATGCTGTGTTAACAGCTTCATCCCAAAAGTAAATTGGTAGGTCATATTCACTAAGCATTGTTCTTGTAATTTCTTGCAAGGTTCTATTTCTTCTTTCTACAACACCATTCTTCTGAGGTGTTCTAGGGGAAGATAAATTGTGACTATAACCATATTGTGAGCAAAAGGATTCAAAATCTTGATTTTGAAACTCACGGCCATGATCACTTATTAGAGATTTAATTTTATGTCCACTAAGATTTTCTACAAACTTGGCATACTTAGTAAAATAAGATCAAGCTTTACTTTTGTGAACCATGAAAAAGGTCCAAGTATATATAGAAAAATCATCTACTAGAACATAAACATAGTGCTTCCCATTTAAACTAGAAACTCTAGATGGTCTAAACAAATCCCTGTGAACCAACTCAAGTGGTTGAGTAGTAGAAATTTCCTTCTTTGATTTGAAAGAGATTTTTTGTTTTTTCCTTTTTGACAGGGATTACAAACTTTGTCATTTGGAAACTCAATTTTGGGTAAGTCTTTAACTAGGCATTTTCTAGTTAACTTTCTAAGGGGGTGAACATTACATTGTCCTAGTCTCCTATGCCAAATCCAAGATTCTTTATGGAATACACTTAATCATGAAACATTTTGAGAATTTAAGGAATCTAAATTAACATAATAAACATTCTCATTCCTTGATGCAGAAAATACGAATTTATCTTTATAATTAAAGACATTACATGCATCATATTCAAATTTAACATGATATTCATCATCACAAAATTGTGGGATACTAAAAAAATTATATTTTAATCCATTGAAAAACAATAATTTAGAAATTAATATTAAATCAGAGTTACCAATCTAGCCTAAGCCAATGATCTTCCCCTTTGGGATGTCACCAAATGTGACATGTACTCCATCTACTTTTACCAGATTCTTGAAGCATGAGTAGTCTCATGTCATGTGCCTTGAACACCCACTTTCCAAGTACCACAGATTTGTGCAGTATCTCTTTAAGTAGATTTCCTATAACATGAACAAGAAAAGATAGATTTTCGTACCCATACTTTTTTGGGTCCAGTAACATTAGTAATAAGTGATTTGGGAACCCATATTTGTCTCAAAGGTTTCTTATAAGCATTATATAATGTATTTGAAAAATAAACCCTATTTCATCTATAAAAACTTGAAATAGTAGAATGTGTATCATGACTCGAGCTAGATGAGTTGTGTCTAGAACTGGGAACAAAATTATATATCCTAGTCTTTGAAAAAAAATTGTTCTACCAAGGTTTCTTTTACCAGGTTGATAACCAATACAAGTATTATATTTTGGAGCAATTTTTTTTCTAGAATTTGGGTAAGGGTATTTTTACCATTAGTAAACTTTTCTAAGTCTCTTTTTAATTTCTTATTAGACATTTTTAGTTCATTTTTTTCTTTGAGCAGTTGACCATTTTTCTCTTTTTTAGTAGTAAGTTGAGATTTAACAGTTATAGTGAGAGTATGTTGTTTCTTCAATGATTTATATTTATCCTTTAATTAATTGCATGTCTCTTCAACAATGTTTCAATATTCAAACATTTCTTCATTAGTCATATTTTAAGAGTCACTTTACTCTTCATAATATTATGAATTATGTATAGAAGAGTGAGTGTTACCTCAGATGTGTTTGTCATAAAACACATATTAGTTTTGTTAGCATGTTCACCATGTGATGTGTCTGAGTCACTTGAACTATCTTCAGAGGCACTCCAGGTTGCCTTCATTGCCTTTTGTACTTATTGTACTTGTCCTCATATTTCTTCATATATTTGATCTTTGGATATTCATCCTTTATATGTCCTTTGTGCTTATATTCATAGCATAAAATTTCATAAGTTTGGTCACTTCTCTTCCAGTCCCTTTTCCAGTTTTATTTTTGATCATACATTCCCTTGAAGTTAGGATTTCTAAAAAAGTTTTTCTTCTTGTAAAATCATTTGAATGTTCTGGATAGTTTATCCATCTCCTCATCACTTTCTAGTGATTATTTTTCAGTAGTGGAACAGTCTATAGAAGCTTCCAGTTTTCCTTTGTCTTTATGCTTCGAGAGGGTTGTCTTGAATGCAACAGATTTCCTCTTTGGTTCATCCTCCTCTTATTTGTTTACTTTCAGCTCTTCCTCAAACATGATCAGTTTCTCAATGAGTTCCTTTACAGGTAGCCTACTAATTTCCCATGAATCTCTAATTAAGACAGAGGTTCCCCTCCATCTGTCAGGTAGACATCTGAGAATTCTCATGATCTGTTCTTTGGCAGTGACTTCTCTTCCTAGAGAAATCATTGTGTTGACAATATCATTGAACCTAAGATACATATCAGAAATAGGCTCATCAGGTTTCATCGTTAAATTATCATACTTTATAGTATAATTATTAAGTCTCATTTCCTTTACACTAGATGTTCCTTCATGTGAGACAGACAAGGTATCCCAAATTTCATGGATAGTTTTACAAGCAGAAATCATATTAAATTATTCATCACCTAAGGAACATTATAAAGCATTCATGGATTTGAAATTATTATTATAAGAAAGTTTGGTAGGTTCATCCCATGTAATTCTATCAGTCACAGGAAGTTTTTATTCATCTATAATTGATGACAATATTTTTAAGCTCATACTCTCTAGATGCATTTTTATTTTAATTTTCTATTAAGCATAGTTTGTTCCATTAAATAATGGTGGTCTGCTGGTTGCATCACCATCCAATCTGTTGTCTATACTAAAAAGTTTCTTTAAAACATCTTGAAATTTAGAATTAATAGAAATTTACAGATCTTTAAAGTACAACTATAATCACAGTTGAATAAGATTACACAAATTCCTAATAAACCTGCCTCTGATACCAAATGTTGGTCACTGTAGTTAACTTAAGAGGGGAGGGGTGAATTGAGAAACTATAAAAATTTCTTTTTAAAAGATATTAGTTTTACAAATAATGATTTCCCAAAAAATAGATACAGTCCATTTAATCAAGGTTATACTGTTATAAGAGTTTGACTATTTAACCATCTTCTTAAAAGATTGATTAATTCTTAGTAATCTTAATTGGTATTATTAAAATTACTTTTGTAGTTATCCTACTAAGACAAATCAGATATAAATTCTTTCCAAGACTAACTATCAAAGTAAATTTAGTGTTTTTTTTGGATTGTGCAGTAAAGATATAAAATAGAGTAGACTAAATTTAAATGGCACAGCGGAAATATAACAACTGGTTCAGTCTCAAGCCAAAACCTAATCCACACCAATTCGTGATCACCTGCCACCAAGTAGTTTATATAAATAAACTCTGATCCACACCCTGGATCAGGGTTAACAACTATACATGGACTTTCCAGGCCACGCAAGGACCTCTTCCACAGTTTTCGTTGGAAAAAAAATAATGTCCAGGCCACACAGGGACCTCTTCTACAGTTGTCATGTTTATACAAGAGTAAAGAATTTGGTATGAGGATTTTTAAATCCTCTAGTTCAGCGCAGGAGTCAATGTGTGTAAAATATACATAGTTCACAAACTCCTCGAAAATAAATAAAATAATCACTAAGAGAGAGTAGTTGTAAGTTTAGAATGCTCTATTGGTTAGCAGTGCAGCTCTGGACTCGTTGGATAAGACAGAAATTCTTCTAATTCCTTCTCTAGTTTTTTTGTTGAAAAATAGAGTGTCGTGGTTCTGCTTGTGTTCTTCATGAGTGAATATTTTCTCTTGATCCCAGTGTACTTCGTGTGTTATTCAGTAGAGTCAAATTTTATGCATGATACAATTTCTTCTTTAAAGATCTTGCAATGTGTTCTTAGCGTTTATGCTCAGGATTTCTTTTCTGTTGAGTACAGTGTACTCGCGTTTCTTGTGTTGCCGCCTGTGTTGTATGTGTATATCTTGCTCTTGAGAACACTTCTCTTTATCTTCATAATTCATGATATTTAGCTGACATGTTCTATATGTGTTGTACCCCGTACCTCGTACTATGTCTACAAGAAAACAATAATTATGTCAGTGCATTAAAGATGTCAAATATTCCTATTAAAAAGTAAAATAAAAAAATGAAAAAATAGTTAGGAAACGGTGTCCCATTAGTTATGCAAATGGTGTATCCTTCACGGTGTCTCTTTCATGGTGTCTCCTTCACAGTGTCTCCTTCACGGTGTCTTCTTCATGGTGTCTCCTTCACGGTGTCTCCTTAATGGTGTCTACTTCACGGTGTCTCCTTCACAGTGTCTCCTTCACGGTGTCTCCTTCACGGTGTCTTGCTTACGGTTTCTTGATTCATGGTGCCTTGATGAATGTGTCTTGCTAACTGTGTCTGACACTTAATAAAACAGAGTGTCCAGCTTACGGTGTATGTTCTTAGTGTACTGCTTCACGGTGTCAGGCTTACTGTGTCACGGTATCTCGTGGTCATGATGTCTGAGACTTAGGCCTCATAGTGTCAGGGTTCATAGTGTCTTGCTCACATTGTCTGGCTCACTGTGTCTTGCTTACGGTGTCTGACTTCACAATGTCTTATACTTAGACAAATAATGGTATTCAGACATAAACAATAATATGCATAAAATGAAATGAGCTTAACCATTATAAGGTATTAGATAACTTGAAACATAAATACACATGATTAATAAGATTTGTGAGATTTGTGATGGTTAATAAGATTTTTTATTATTATTGAGATTTGTGATCATTAAAACATGATTAATACATGAGGATTCCACCAAATTCCTTTTAATTTCTCCAAAGAAAAAGGTTATGAGATTTATAAATAAAGTAAATCATATCCCAAGGTATATTTTTTATTTTTATATTCTTGATCAAAATAGTATGGTTGTTTATCTCTTGGAACACTCATCGAACCTCTCTCAAACTCATGATTTCTTTTAAGTATGTATCCTAATGAAGTACAAACCTAATACTTCACACGTATTGAAATCAATGATTTTACCACACGTTCAAGATCTCCCCTATGAGAAAAAACTGGTAAAAATCTTGGATTTTAGAGATAATGTTCTATGGAACAAGACTACTCCCCTAGTTAAAGTTCTTTAGAGAAATAAAAATTTTGATAAAGCTATATGGAAACCCATGGATGTGATAAAGTAGATATATACTCCTTTTTCCTGTATTAGATTGACTTACATTCAATGGAAAAATAATTTTTAGTGAGTTATAATTTACCACCTTAATATTATATGTATATATACTTTGAAATAAATATAAAGTATTTTATAGTTTTCTTTACACTTACAACTGAGTCAAAATGAAGAGTAATAAAGTAATCCATTATAAACTAGTTGTTAAATTTTAATGTAATAATATTAATAAAAAAAATTATAAAAAATATTTATAAAGCTTTTAAATAATGTAAATTTATTTATTAATTCATAATAAATAAATATTTACTTTTTAATAAAGTCATTCTATGCTTCAAAAATATGTTTTCCTAGACAATTGTTTTTATTGCATTTAGTGCATGATCATTATAATTAACTATTACCATTTTTATAAATTTAATTTTATTAAATTAATATATTTTTTGAAATAGTCATTTCAATGTTATCTTAGGGAAATTTTTATCATTTTCATAAAAAGATTTATTTTTCAATGAATATTGAAAATACATATTTTTGTAAAACCTATCATTTCTTTTTATGTATAAGTGCCATTATGTTTTGAATTTGAAATTAAAGTAAAATAATTTTTATTTAATTATCAATAATCTAATTAATTACATATTAATCATAAATATTCTTGACTTTGGTATAAGTTTATTTTGGGCATAAAAACATTTTTCTAAAAACTATTTTATGCATACTATGGGTTTTATTCTTAATAGATTAAATTAATAACTAATTACTAATGGTTTTAATGAAATTTAAAAAAAACTTTATTCAATAATATATTTTAATATTCATTTTCTGGTTATTATAATGAAAATAATTGAATTAAATGCAGCTTCATGGTAAAAAATTATTTTTTCTAAAATTGGTTTTTATTGCAATTTATGTTATTATTTAAAATTATATTCTGATAATTATGAAAATTTAATCTATAAAAATAAATTCAATATTTTTAATAATAATAACTAAAATAATTTAATAGGTTTAAACTAATTTTTTTCCTATTTAATAGTAAAAATTGTAAAATTTTGTTAGCACGGTTAATGTTAAAACGAGTTTACTGGGGGTTAAACCAAAAGATGAGGGTAGGATTGCCACAAAAACTTGTCCAATTATTATTGGTTGATTATATTTAAAAATTATAATATCTTAACTCCTAATAATATTCCATTTTTATCCACTTTCCTAACAAATAGACCTTATATCATTAAAATATTTTAAGAAATTACATGTGTGTCCCTCCACTCACTTGTAAAAGGGAACCTATTATACTCCCTTAATATCACCATTTTAGCCTTATATATATGAATATAACTTTTAATAACCTTATTATATTCAATCCATAAAAACTATATCTTATTTTATTATTCTAGTACTAACCCTTCATGGCTTATGGTGCAATCCAAGGGAGGTATCTCAAAGAAGAGGTATAAATATTAAAAGATCTCTTTTGATTTTATTTCTTATTATACATCATATAAACATTTATTATCCATAAAAAAGATTAATAAAGTATCATAAATATAATTATATATTATTAGGATAATTTCACAACCATTTTCCACCATTTATCTATCAAATGGGAGATGAAAGTATCGTTTATGCACATTTATGGACTACCACCTCTACGTAGTGATACGATTCATTTTCCACCAACATATTTCATGGATAGTTATTATGATAGATTTAATGTATATATATTGTATTTATTATATAATTATTATTATTTAATGGTGATTTATTATTTAACTTTTTTTATTCAATTCATTGAAAAACTGAAACATCACTAGAGCGTACATACAGACAGCCACCTCTATATAGTGATGTAATTAATTTTTCATCAATGATTTATATTAATAGTTATAAATATGTATATAATTAATATA
The DNA here is from genome assembly GCA_963277665.1 of Viscum album. Lineage (NCBI taxonomy): Eukaryota > Viridiplantae > Streptophyta > Magnoliopsida > Santalales > Viscaceae > Viscum > Viscum album. The sequence goes on from OY728131.1 coordinate 32,370,845, forward strand.
TATGATATTTATATTATTATTGGAATATTTTAGTTAAATAAACCATGATCAAATAACAAGTACCATAACTACCGAACCAAAATATACATGAAAAATGAAGATATTAACACATGAAGTGATGATGATAAAGAAATATTGTTCATGAATGGGTGATAAGATATTATAAGTAAACCAAGTGTGATATTATATGTATTAATTTAGTCTTTTTATATAACCATAATAAAATAAAATTTATTATATAGGAGTTAAGAGCACTTATGATGAAAGATGGACTTAAGGTAAGGGTCTTATGTTACAATATATTTTTACATAGATTATTTATGCTTAAATTTATGATAATGAAATTATATGATCTATTATCAAAAAAATGTTATATATATATGTATATTATCCTCTTATTATTTCTATATATTACATGTTTTCATTTCATTTTCCTCTATTTATGTACTCAAGAGAATGAAATAATTTCTTTAATGAATACGACCATAAATTTCTCTTTAGCCATGAATCTTTCCTCTAATATCTATATTTTCTTTAAAATGTTTTCCAGAATGATTTTAATATTATCCAATTATTATGAAAATTTATTTTTAATTATATTTTACTTTCTTTTAAAAAATTTAAAAGGAATATTCTTATCATTTTCCGAGGATGGTACTTTTTTCTTTTTATAGAAAATGTGAAAGGAAATTTTATATTAATGTTCACTTCATGAATCACTTTCCCCACCATCATGGATAATTTTTTATTTGATACTTAATTTATAATTTTCTTTTGTTATTTTCAAATAAAATATTTTCTTTACTATTTGGAAATTTTTTTATTTCAAATAAGTGATTCAAAAATGAAAATGGTATTTTCTTCAAGTGATGTCCAAATGATTTTTTAAAGTAATTTCCATCTATAAAAATATCCCTTGATGTTTATTATGATTTACTATAGATATAATCCGATGTTACTATATTTACTATTTCTCCAAAAATTTCATGAATATGAAAATGAAATGTTCGTGAAACTTGACTCATTTTCATAGATTATGATATGATAACTTTATGAATGATTTATAACCTTGTGGGACACTTTTTTATTGTTTTCATTATGTTATGGGTGGGATAAATATTAAATATCCCTTAAAATAATTGAGCAAATATGAATATCTTATGATATAATAGGTTCTCGAATGGAGAGTGAACCAAGTTCAGTAAGGGACATTATCCTATAAGATTCTATATGGAGTGAACATTGACTAAAGAAATGATGTAATGTGTAGCGAACCTAGTCCATTATGATAGTCCTAGTATTTATTGATGACTAAGGAAATGATTTTACAGGATTATGTGTATGAATCAAACTTAAGCCTTATTATTATGTTATGTTTTCATGATACGTGATTGATTATTTATGATGGAATGGGTAGAGAACCTAGTCCATTAATGATTAAATATCCTTGACTATTTGTGTATAAATTTTATATATTATGATCATGATATTATACCTTTATTCTTATCTTATTATCATTTAGGATTATCTATTGATATCGCTTATGTTTACCATTACTGAGAATATAATCTCACCCTTTCTTTTGTTTCCATTTCCTAGGTTATGAAAAAAATAATAATTATGGTATGTATAAGAAGGGTGATAGTTGTAAATAACTAAGTGGAAGATGATGTAGATAATTATATAAACCATTGGTTTGTGTATCTAGTCTCTAAAGATACTAAACCTTTATTGTCCTTGAATTTTTATTATTGTAAAATTTATTGAATATTCATTTACGATGGTCTAAAATTTTGTATGAAAATTTTGGGTTACTAGAGTGTAAAATACCACACAACTAGAAAATTTTCTATGAAAAAGTCATATGTTTTAGGAAACAACATGGGAACCTAAATATTCAATTATGGAAAATTATCCCATCATTTTTCATCCAAGTAGTGAAATTCTAAGGGGGAATTTTTTAATGGTAGTAGAACGTAACACCCCACTATTTTATTCCTTGAATATGTTGAATAACTTGTTTAAAACATTTCACTAAACTAAAACTATATTTTATTAAGATAAAATACTAAAATATAAGATAAACATTAATACATTATGAGAAATAAATATGAAACATCATCATGATAATAAAAAGTGGAACAAAACCATAAGTAACAATAACATGAATGTGGAATCTTAATCGGTATGGTTTTACATGTAGATAATCCCACCAAAAATAACTATTGAAATAAGGAAAAACATTAGAAGAATGATAAAAATTTTGGGAGATAAATAAATGAATGGGTGAATGAATTTTGTAGAAGTATGTAAGGATATGTATATATATATATATATATGAGTGTGAAAATGTTATATATGACTGTTTTATGGTCCTTGGGATTATATAGACATTGGGATTATATAGATTTTGGTACCATCATGATATATAAGAATATTTAATTAGATAAATTATAATTTTATTAAAATGTGACCATTATAATATAGTCCTAGAATTGATAGGTATTAGGAGAAGTAATCAAATTATGGAATTTAAGTAAAAATTCTATGTAATGATATCAAGTAGATTAGACTTTCTAATGTGGCTCATTTGTAATAGATTGGGAAGGAGGTATCAGTTCTACGATTTTACATTAACCAATATCAATATGAACTTTAAAAGGTATGGCTTGAGAAGAATCATTTGTAGTAAAATTTCAGTCTCATAGAAATTATTATGAGATCAATGCTATCTTAAACACCAGTCATGGATAACACCATTTCTTATCTCACCCTTCGGCCTTGTTCAATGTTATTAAGGGGTTTTTTTAATAAAATTTAGGATGATATAAATATGTAATTATTAATATAATAAGTTATATATTAAAAAACTATGCATTTTAATTATTATGTATTTTTATATATATTTTTCATTATATAAATTTTATTATTTCTCAAGAATGAATTTATTTAAATGTAAAACATTTTTCAATATAATTTTATTAATTAAATTAAATTAACTGTTAGAAAATAAACAATCAATTCTAAATTAATATGAGTAAAATTATTTAATGTTAAAAATAGATGTTTTTCAAATAATGTTTTTATGCATAATGTGTTTTTTATCTTAATAAATTAAATTAATCCCAAAAAAGAATTATTTTAATTAAAATTTATTTATTGAATATATAAACAAATTAATTTAATGACTAATACATAGTAAGGAATAATAATAATTCTATTTTTATTCTTAAAATATATTTTTATAAAAAAAAGTTTTTATATGTTACACATTTATATTTTAACATAAATTTTAATCAATTTTAGAAATTTAATTTATTAAAATTGATTTCATATTCAGAATCATCCTGTCAAAATTTGGAAATACGGTCAACTCCATTTTTTAGAAAAAAAATTACCAAGGTAAAAAAGTTATTTTCCACCGTAAAGGGTAAAATAAAGTAAATGGGTTAAAATAAGTGGTAAAGTACTAAAATATGCCTTCTTTTATCTCTAAAATTTTTTATATGAGAGGATTCATAACCCATATCCAATATTTTTCCACAATGGATTTACTTTCCTTGTAAAAAATACATCGTTACACATTAAGGAATAATAATTTATGAAAATATATCTCAAACTCGCCTATAAAATTTTCCTCCATTTAACCCTCTTGGAACACTTCCATCCTTCAGTTTACTCTTGAACACTGACCCAATTTATCTCTAAAATAATAAAATTCCATGTTTATAAACTTTTGGTCATAATAAATAATTTAAAATCCTATATTTTCAAGAGAATTTCTAAGAGAATATTCAAGTCTTCAGAGTAATTTTTATTCTCTCCCTAATCATTTTTTAGTTTATTATTCTTCCATAATTTCTTATATATAATTTATATAACACCCCAATATTTTGGAAATTTTTTCTTTTCTAAAACAATATGTTAATAATTCAAAATTATATATTTTATATTCTTTTAAAATATTCAAAATTAATTATATAATATGTTGTACAAGATATGTATCAAACTAACAACACCCTATTCATTCATAGTAAAACATTACAACAAAAGTACATTGGGGTAATTATTATATACCATGTATTATTACAAACAATGTATTATTAAAAATATTAAATGTTCATAAATTAAAATAGGATATTAAATAGAAAATAATAATATCATTAAAACTTGGAAATCTCCTTGATCATCTTCACCCTTGAGAATCACCATTAGTGAAACGAAACATACTATGAAAAAGACATCATAAAAGGAGAAATCATGTCATAAAGCCTAAAAAAATATAGAAATGAGAAGTTATATTTGAGAATATATAATGTAATAAATTTATAGGATGTGATAGGGGAAATATAGATATTATATAGCTATTATAAAGGGGAATATAGTTATTGGGCATAATACTAGTGAACATGTTACCAATTTGGGATTACCAATATATAGTTAAAGTTTATTTTGATATGAAATATATATATATATATATTCATTTTATATAATCAACATGAAATAAAATAAATTATTTATTAATAAAATTAAATTATACTTATTCATTTGTCAAATTCCTTTAATTTTAATTAAATTGTTTTCATAAAACATCCTTTTTTATTGAACTTACTACTTTTAAAAAATTATATCAAAAAAATGTAATGATAAAATTCAAGGTATTTTTATTTAAATAACTTAATAATATCCAATAAATATGGAAATAACTATAAGTAATATTGATTTTATAACCAATTACAAAATAAGAATGTTTTCTGTGAAAACATTAGTTTTTTTATATATTACCTATTTTTATTTAAAATAAAAATTTCACACATTAGTAATATTAAATGAAATGTGTTTTTACAAATAAAAAAATGAATAATCATTAATACATTTATTATCAGTTGGTCATAAATGAATATGAAATAATTTAATGGTAAAGAAGAGTTTTTTAAAGAATTATTTTCTATACATAATGTTTTTAATTCCATCCTAAATTTAATTTACCCCAAAAAATATTTATTTTAATGAAATTTATTAATAGTATAAAAAATAAAAATTCATCTATTTTCTACAAATATAAAGGAATAATAATAAACTCATTTTATTCTTAGAATTATATTTCTCTAAAAAAAGTTGTGTATTATGTGTTCTTATTTTAAAATTAATTTTTATCCATTATATAAATTGAATATGATAAAATAGATTTAATATTTTTAATAATAGTTTTAAAATTAGGTAATAAGTTCAATTTTATTTTTAGACACTAAAATAAGTTGTCGAGGTAAAACTTAATTACAATATTAAAAGTAAAAGAGTTATTTTCAAATAATTGTTTTTATTCATTGTGTATTTTTATCCAAATAAATTAAATTGATCTATTTTAATTGATAAACATAATATTATTTTTATATAAAAAATAAATTAATACTTATTAAATTATTAATTTATATAAAGTAATAATAAGAACACTTAATGTTTAAAAAGTATTTTTTCAACAAAGAATTGTTTTTTCAACATATAATATGTTACAAATTAAAAGTTAATTTTATAGTATATATAAATTTAATTAGATTATATTTAGTCCAAATTTGTGTCAGCACATAAAAATTAGGTAATATGTGTTATCTTAAATCTTTATTAAAAAAATTACAATGGTCAATTATTAAACAAGATAAAAGAGGGTAAAAACATGTATATTGTCAAGGATATAATTTTTTTAATTAATATGATATTTAATCATTATATAATTGCTTTGTTAGGTTTTGGAGACAAAACCAAATTTGTCACCAAAATTTCTTTACCTAGATCATCTAACACTCATTTGATTCCATTTTTATACATCACCTAACAAAATATTTCATGGAAATGTCCATCAATTTCACTGTTAAAAGGATCTCTCTTCCACCCACTCCAAACCAATATTATCAAAAAAATACCTCTATAATAACTTGTTATTTTTACAATCCTAGAGTCATATATTATTATTTTAATCCTCTAATCACAATAAATAATCATAGTCCCTTACTTCTGATGGAATCCATTGTGAGAAAGAGGGATTTCGTCAAAGTAAAAAGTTATTATTATTTCCTTTTAATTTAATTTATCACCTCTTATCTTGGTAAAACCTATTCAAAACTTCAAATATTATATAATAACATCATTATTATTATATTAAAATTATGTTATGAAAACATTACTCTACTTTGTTACGCATTCATTTCTTATAACGCATTCTCTTTTGGGTCGGTTATGCCACCTACATGAATAGTGCTGTAATAATTGAATCATGAATTATTAAGAAAACATAAATTATGGTAATATAAATTATTAATGACTAATTAATTATTTTTTATTAATTATAAAATTATAATATTAATATTTAATTCACAATTAGTATACCACCTATTGTTCATTAAGAATTTATCGAAACAAGTGTGTTATGGATTTCATATTGAAGAACCATAACCAAAAATGTCGTGAAATGAACCAAGAATATCATAATTCATTAGGTAACATATACTCTAGTACCTTTACTATCCTATATATGACGAACTCATGAACATGGAAAGATTATTGAAACTTTTATACTAAATACGGATAAGGAAAGGTTGAAACTACTAATAACTGATGACCAATATTAACTAAAAATAAGTGATAACTATTAATGAGTGAATGTAAAATATTAATATAAAATTTAATATAATTGAATATGATTTAGATATAGATTAAAAGTTAATATTATTTCATTATATATTAAGTTAAAGTGTGTCCGACCAAGAATGAACCCAAGTAAGGGTTTTCCATGACTCAACCCCTTTCTATCTGTGATAATCATTCCATTTTTGGATATAGTCTTAGAAGATTGATTTATATATACTATGATGGTGTTATAATTTATTTATTCTTAATTCTATATGGTATTAATATTTATTTTTCATAATATACTTTCAAAAATATTCTTACATTAAAAATTATGAGGTTCATAAGGGTTTTTCTTGTCTCAAACTGCTTTCTTTGAGTCATAAAATTTCCTCTTTGAATATTTTATTAAATGGTTGGATTATTAAACCTTGTTATTTTATTATAATATTACCACTTTATTTTCTAGGTAAATATCATTTATGCAACCTAATATTCATCTTTGGGGGATTACATTCATTATAAAATATGATGTTGTTTAGAATAATTCGCATCCTGTTTTATGTCTGTTTTTATCCTTATCTATAATCATCCTTTACAAAAATGTTTCATATATTATTGTAAAATATAAATTTGTATCACCTTATGTACTCTTTATATTTTTTATTATGACTTTGGAAAATTAATTTTTATAAATTTTTCATCAATCTGGATTTTCCTCTAAAACTACCTAAAAAGCTTAAAAAGTCATTTCATTTTAATTTCATCAATTTTGATTCTTTATATCCATATTTATTAAAATTAAATAATTTTAATCAAATTTAACGTATTTGGGATTATTTAATAATATTTTTTTCAAAAATTCTTTTTATCATCTTTTCAAAAAAATATTTGAACTTACTCGAAACTTCAACTTTTTACGATAACACTAAAAATGTCTTATGAAATATATTTTTAAAAAATTTAAATTAAATTTTCCTCTCTATAATAAATATATATATATATATATATATATTATTGATTAATGTTCATGAAAATCCGATAATTTCATTAATGATATACTCTTTATTGAGATTGGATTTTTTGCATCAACCAATATAACTCTTAATGTCATTTCATATGATAATGTTTTGAAAACATTATGAATATAATTTTATTTTAATTGGTTATTTAATATATGATGTATGGTTGATAATTATGGGGCATAAGTTATGATACTCGATCCACTATGGGGTGTAAGTTTTGATACTCGATCAACTATGGGGTGTGATTTATGATACTCAAACCACTATGGGGTGTGATTTATGATACTCGATCGACTATAGGAGGTAAATTGTGAATCTCAATATACTATGGGGTCTATGTTATGATACTCGAACTATTATGGGGAATGAATTATGAATCTCAATTTACAATGGGTAACAAGCTGTGATACTCAATCCACTATGAGACACAAGATTGTGATTTATGGTCCATTATGTTATGATATATACTTGTGTTTGTTCTAAAGGTCGATGATATGTTATATACCTATTTCATGATCCAGATATCATTATTATTTTTCTTATTTCATTAATCTTATATCTTGATATATTTTTTATCATTTGTGGTTGTATATCATTTTATCATTCTTTATGGAGAACTCTAATTATTTCATGTTATTTTTAGTTAAATAATTATTCCATTCCCATGATTTCTCACTTTCTTTTGATCTATCCCCTTTATGACTCTTTGATAATATATTCCCTTACTAAGAATTTGTTCTCACCCTTTCTTAAGTTTCCAATTTCCCTAAGGAATTATATATAGAACTATGTTTATAAGGATGTCTTGTATAGAGGTGTTTTTCTAAAAATGTTGAATAAATAATGTGTAATAAAATATTTTTATAGTTGATATAAAAAGGGACTAACACTTTTCTTTATAATATTATAAGTTTATTTGGGAGATTTAATGTTTAAAATTATGGAATTAGCGTAAAATATATACATGTTTTAATTGGGTTGTCTCACTTGTTATCAAAGACAATGTGTAAAGAATATTTTTTTATCACTAGACCAAAGAGTACAAATTTTTGGTGTCATAGTCAGTACTAGATAAATTTTTAGTTATTTTGGGGGATTGTGGTAATAATTTTAAGATAACCCAACATAAAATGGCCTATAGTGAACAAAAGGTGATGTAGGATGAACCTAAAATTTAATATATTTAAATGAAAGATTCATAATTTAGGAAATATTATGATTTATTTATCTTATCATATGATTGACTAAATTGATTATTAGTTCTTACTAATCACACTAACCATTTTGGTTTTACTCAATGGATGAAACTAGGGATAATTGAGTTTACTTTCTGAACCTCATCAAACTCCCAAATACACCAAATAACAGAAAAATATTTTCCCATGGACGCACGGGTTATAATATCCATGGAGGAAAGAAGATTAAACTTCTTAACTGTAAAAAATATGTGAAGAAGAACCCATATAAATATCCCAAAGGAAATATAATATGTTTCAAGTTTAGAGGGATTGATAATAATGTTGATGAATGGAAAATAAAAATAAAGAAGATAATTGAAATAATGGAGAGTGTGAAGGTCCAAAGTAATGCACCACTCACACTGAAATGATTAAATTAAAATGAATTTGTGAATTATGAAAATTTATTCCCTAATACATGGGATAATGAAGATAATATACATAATCGAACTCCCAATTAAATAAAATGTAAGGCGTATGTAATCACAACTATTTAAGTGGGACATGAAAATGAAGGGTGAAATGTATGTTTATTATATAGTAAATAACATCAAATATCTTATTCAATTATTTTTCTATACACTCCTCAAATAAATAAAGTTTTTGATAGCACCAATTTTTTTAAAAAATTATTAGATTACCAATTAAAACATATAGTGGTATGATTATTGCATCCCAATTATATAACTCCTATATAATAGAATTTTTTGGGGATTTGATTCTCAAAAATAATATTCTTCCAACTTTATATGAATTTAATATGAAATTGGTCATGGATTAGATCTATCTATGTGGATCCTATATTAATTTTTATGATAGGGAAGTCCCATTTAATACTTTAAATAAACCCATAAACATATATCTGAGCAAGGCTGACCATGAACCATCTATAAAAATTACTTATATTATATGAGTCTTAATACCCAATCATGAGGGATATTTAAATCAAATAGTTAGGGAGAAACTCAACATTAAGGATATACATATTACGAGGGAATAGATAAGTCTCCTAGTATTTACCAAGTTATCAAAGTTAATATCTAATTTTAAATTATATATCAAGACATGTTTATCTTTTAGATACCCTCAACTATTTTCATTAGTGAGAGATAATTAAAATTTTGAGGATGAAGTTTATTTAAGTGGGATATGAAACTCCATGTTTTAGAAAAAAATATATTTACTTAAACTATATGTTTATAATTATATATAATGATTTTTATATTATTTTAAAAGAATTAAAATTGATTAGGAAATAAGTTATAAAATATAAGAATCAAAATAACAACACTGTATTCATTTAGAGTCAATCATTAGAACAAAATTACATGAAAATAAGTATTAAATACCACTGATTATTATGTACCATGTATGATTAAATATCATAAAAGTGTATAAAGTAAAAGGGGAAAATATATAGAAAATAATAATATCTATAAAATTAATAAATATCATGGATCATATTCACCCTTGAGAATCACCATTAGTACAACTAAATTTACAATAAGTAAAAAACATCATGAATGGAGAAATCATGTTATAAAAACAAAAATGTAAAATATATTAATGAGAAGTGTTCCTTGAAAATATGTAATGGTATGAATTTATAGGATGTAATGGGAGTAATATAGTCATTATATATCCATTATAAAGGTGTATACATTCATTAGTATAATACTATTAAACATCTAACCATTTTGAATTTATTGTTTTATAGTTAATGTTTATTTAAATGTTTAATATATATATTTTCATTATTAATAATTTACATGAAATAATATAAATGATTTTGAAATATAATTAAAGGCTATTAATTCATATGTGGAAATGCCTTTTATTGTAAAAATATATTTTTATAAAATACACATTTTTATAAAATTTATTTATTTAAAAGTGTTATATAAAATAATTAATGATAAAACATAATTATTTATTAGTAAATTAACTTAATATAATCCAAAAGATAAATATATAACTATATACAAATTTAATAATTCATAGCTAAACAAAAAGGTTTTTCTTGAAAATATTGTTCTTATTATATATTTGTTTTTATTTAAAAGAAAAAATCATCATGTTTGGAAACTTAAATGAAATGTTTCATTAATATAAATATAAAATTTGAATAATAATTCATACATTTATTATCAATTGGTTATAAATAATTATAATATCATTTAATAGTAAAAAACAGATATTTTTAAAATAATTGTTTTTCTATGTGTAATGTATGATTATCATAAAAAATTAAATTAACCACTAATAAATAATGATTTTTAATGAAATTCATTGATAATATATTAAATTACCATTCATATATGTAACAAACTGACCAAAAATATCATTTAAAATGGTATCTGAACTACTAATCTACTAACCCAAAGAGAATTATTGATCCAAATGGGTGGGAGAAAAGAACCTAGGAATCCCCAAACAATTGTTGGGAACAATTTTTCACACAATATAAGAGACAAATTCAAGGTACTCTAAAGAAACATCATCATAAAAATTAATCAATTCAACTATACCAGGGTACAGGGAGACTATAAAAAAAATTAAAGTATAACAAATCTACCAAAACTCTTCTCCTTGTAGTCCATGACCACCCACCTTGACATAGGTCACCTTCCCTCGGCCAAACAAGCATGAAACCCTATAGAAAGATGACAGGAACATGATCATGTGCTGTAAGAATATAGAGTCAATAAACACCAAATGGTACAAGCAGGTTGTGAGCTAAAAAGACCAATAGGATTTCACCAAAGAGTCTATACAGTTACATTATAAGGTAATTTGGAAGTTATAAAAGAGATTATAATAAGAGAGAATTAGGATTTACATTTTAGAAAATTAACCTAAATCCATCAAGATAATATTACAACAATATTGGGATTTAAAATAATAACTTTAAACATTTAAAAATCTTTTATGTAAATAAAGCAAGAAAATATATCATTTAATCATTTAAAAACCAAAACCTTTCCTAAAAACCCATGAAAACAATTTCAACATCTAGTATTAGATAAAATTAGAAAATGTGTGAATACTTAATAGATATCAAAAAATTGTTCAATAGTCAACATAGTAAATTCAAGGTGCATCATCTTAATAATAAAATCAATCAAGAATGGTAATTAATCAAGAATGAAATGTAAGTACCCAGCCTTATAACATAGATAATATTGAATTTATTCAAGAATTCACTTCCTTTTAACATTTTAGATCTTTTCAAGTTTATATCTTTATAGAATTAGGACAATACATTCATAACATTAAACATTATCACAGAGTGGATACCATAAAAACAGTTTCATTTTTTTCAAATTATAAAACAATAAAACATAAAAAGGACTCCTAGATAATTATTTAACATTTAATATGGATTCCTTATTTTTCCTACACATCCATTAACATTTGAAAATCATTTAAAAACTTGGGATGATCACAAAATCTCAGTAAGGGGTATAAAAATAAGGGAAGAACACATTAGTCGCATGAAATAATTTCAAAAGACATGCTTATCACCTGTATATATATACATACTTACTTTGTGAAAAATTAGATTTTTATAATACATAAAAACATAAGTATAACCATAAAGGTATCTTGGGGAATTACATACATAATATTGTAACCATCTTAGCTACCTTGTAATTTGTAACCCTCATGGCTACCTTACAATTTGTGTGACCATTGCAGTTACACTTGGAGTAACCATATAGATGACCTCAAAATTACACATACCAAATGAATTGGAGGGAAATATAGGTCCCACCATTCATCATAAACAATTCCCAATTACCAAAACATAATCATACAACATGAATAATATCATGAAAACATTGCTTTTGAATTTTGTAAAACAAAATTTTAGAAGAGAATTTTAAAGGAAAAGCCCCTTATAAATATCATAAAATTGAAGAGAAACTTAATATAGTGGATGTAGTGTTTATATATACTGTAAATAACCATAATAAAACATAATATAAATATAAACCATCACACAAACAATTTAAATAGCATGTAAATAATGAAGTAGAAGGATAACCCAAAGAATGGAAATTAGGCTAAGAATTCCCTTACCTCGGGTTTGTCTAACTTCCAACTTGTTTATACCTCCTGTATAATGGTTAAAAGAGTATTATTAGTATTTTAAATAAATATTTTCATGTTTATAACATCTTATATGATCATTTAATAACATAATTTTACCCTTTAATTGTAAGTATTTTGCTCCTTGCACTGTTTTTTGGTGAGTTCTTCCCATGATTTCCAAGATTGGTTCATGATGGATGTTCTGGTCGATTGGAAGTGAAACTCCAAAATTTAAATGGAGTAGTATTGATATATTTAAATTACCATAATTTATACTATTTATAATTTTTTAATTCTTACATGAGGATGATTCATAATTTAAAACATTAATGATGTTTGTTTAGATCATTTTAGTGGTTTATTGGTAATAATGACCTCATTTTGTCTAATAAATTAAAACCATGATTACCAAAGAATTACAGAACCATGGATGAGAAATAATACATATATTATAACTTTTTTCAAACATAAAAATGGTTTCATAACCAGAATTGAAAGAGTTAATTAAAATTGAAATCACATCATCCACGATGTCGGTAATTCGACACATCACAGACAATGTTTTATTCCTTGAATAAGTGGAAGAGGAGAAAATGATGATGATGAATTTTACATGAACATGATAAAATACATAATATAAATTATTTATGGATATTTAATTCCTATTGGGTAAGAATAGATGAAGAAATAATAATAAAATAATGGAACTCAAAATAAATTTATAATTGAGAAATCCCTTACAAAGATTCGGCAGCATAACGGCTATGCAACAAGGTTTTAGAAAATATTAAAAATAGAGGGGACAAGGTTCACCCATACAGAAAAGAATCATAATATATATTAGAACATGAATAAGAATGAAATAAGAACAAGTTATGGAAACTTGAAAGTTATACCACATAAAATAGAACTTGAATGGAAAAAAAGAAAGAAATTGAGAATTTTCTTACCTTGTAAAGTAACCCTTAGAACATGAAGGTTGGGACCTTAAGGCTTGAGTAAACCTTGGGAGGACTACTATGAAGGTAATAAATCCATATATTAGTTGAGGAGAAATTGGTAATGAATTTAATGAAGGAATGGGTTGGTATTTAGAGGAAACGTAAGAGAATGTTTTAATAATTTCGAAGAGACACCTCATGAGTTGTATTTACAAAACCATGGGATTTACCAAGGTATTTGCCCATGGAATAGTCCACTTGGGAAACCTCACATATTATTTAACTATACACAAGCCAAAAAGATATATGAAATCAATATTACATCATTAATGATGTCTTTAACACACCGAAACTAAAAACTGTATTTTTTACTATTCACCAAAAAATAAACGGTTTCAGGAAAATTCCCAAAATTCACCCTAACCATTTATTGACATGTAGAATTCAAAAATGAAGTCAATTTTTGGAAAATAATTTTCTAAATATTTTTAATTTAATTTTTAAATAAAATCATACTTAATTCAAAAATTAATTATTTAAAAAATATAACTACTTTTATATCACATTGAAAAATTAATCAAGATGTCATTATCTTAAAGCCTTAATAAAATAAAATAGTAATACAATTGACTATTTATTAGGGTCATATTACTATTCATATTATTATTCATAAGGGTAAATTACTATTCACCAAAAAAACAAGTTGGTTCCAATGGACTCCAAAAAACATACAGAACACAATCGTAGATGATAGTTTCTTGAAATTCAAAACATATAAGTGGTAAATTTATGTTTTAAAATAAAGATATAAATATATACTTAAAACAAAGTTCCATGAATTTCTTTTTATTTTTAGAAAAAATTGGGGTGTTATGTTGAAACTCTAGTGCTAAGTAATAATAATTAATGTTGTCATATATCAAGTATCAAGTATAAAGATTTCATGGGTACTACCCATATCTGATAGTGAGTACCCCATAGTCAATATAATCAATAAATTATGGCCAATGGTCAGGATTACATCAAGTCTCGTGGTTCTCAAGCATACTAAGTCTATGCACCCCCACTTTCCAAAACACACATCAGTAGCCCGAACCTATCATGTTCTCCTCAGATCCACTAGATAGGGTGTGGTTCCATTAGAAAAGAATAAATATAGGGCATGTCATCAATCTAACTAGGTTAACATGAACAATAAAAGAATGTGAGTGATATAATCAGGTTAGGAGGATCAAAAAGGGGACCCTTATCAACATCAACAAGGCCATAATCCCTTAACATTTGAATTTTTCTTAGTTTATATCTCTCACTCACCCTTGAACTCCCTCAAAGAAAGTAATCCCTTTTTCAACACCCATAAAAAGGAATCACAACAATCAAGTAAGTCATATTAATTGATTATCACAAGATTGGATCATTAGAAAGTACCAACTAATCTATCAAACATCATTAATTTAAAATCAATCCTTTATTTACAAGTCAACATTCAAAAGGACAATCACACCAGATTCCTTTAACATTTCGTTACCAAAATTCTAAACTGGTATTTAATCTAATAATTTCTTTCAAAAATTACCTAAGGAATTTAAAGAAACTTTTGCAATTTAAAAGTCTTAAATTAATTTTAAAACATAAGTCAACACCATTTTTTCACATGAATAAATAATTCATTCCAAATCACCCAACGATACCCGTTTTATAAAAAATATAATAATAATAAATTGACCTTATTTATTTCAAAAATTAGACCACCCAAACCATGTGTAAACCATTTCATAAATCAATAACTTTCATTTAAAACATGTTGTTTCACTATAAAAAATCAAAATCCAACCTAATATCTCAAATATTGAAGGTTTAGGTATTTTTTAAATAAATAAACATGGTGTTTTACGTAATAAAACCACATAGTTAAAACAATATTTTAATATTCTATTTTACTCAAATTTTAAAGTGTAGAGTTTAAAATGGGTTAATGAATCATTTTCCACAATTTACAGCATTTAGAATTTCTAATAAGGCATTACAGGTTGAGTTGGGGGTATAAGTAATGGAAAAATAAGGTTTAAAAATATTTTACTAAAAAAGGTTTATAAATAAGGGTAACATGGTTTACCCTTACACAACTCATATTCATTATATAAGAGTGAGGAGTTTACCCTTACATGGTGGATAAACCCTAGATTACCCTTACACAACTCCATTTTTACCCTTATGAAGCCATTAGAAACATAGATTTACCCTTACGCAACTCCAAGCTACCCATAACCAGCCTATAGACAACAGGGTTTCCCTTACCTATGATACACAGAACCCCTACATGGTTCCCTCACATGAGATAGTACCATTATGTGGTACCCTGGCATAAGTTAGTAACCTTACATGATAACCTTATGTAACCCTTATAAAAACCTAGATACCCTAATGAAGCGGCTTGGATTACCCTTATATAGTATAGGGTTACCCTTACACATAACATAAAAATAATTCCTTACCCTTACACAATACCAGAGTACCCTTACACTGTGAAAATTCAAAGGTGCTTACCCTTACCCAACTAAGTTACACACCTTATTAACTTTACAAAACCTTCATACACACATACTTACCCTTACATTACTCAATGAAATAAATATTTACCTTTACATAACTCTTAAAACTTCCCTATGAAAGGGTAGAATATACTTACCCGTATTTAGACCCTATACCATTTTTATGGGTAAAAATTAACGTAAAATATATTATTTTTTTCATAAAAAAATTTCAAAATAAAACAAAAATATGGTTTTAATTATCCTAAAAGTGAGGATGATATAGTTTTCCCCACCATAGTTAATTCTTCCCCTAGAAATATTCCACTCCAAAAGATAAAAAAATATTAGACTAAAAGAACTCCCAAACTCAACTCATGAGTAGTATGTTCCATAAAATAAGAATTATTACCCAAAAGTAGCCACCTAACCTAACTCTAAAATCAACACATGTCGTACAAAATCTCAAAAAAACTTATCGGAACTGAAAAATGACCAAAACTAATAGGTGGCCTAGCATAGCTCTCCCTACAAATTAAATATTTACCAAAAAAAGGTGGAACAGAAGGAAAAATGTCCTCCAAAACACATCTCTTCAAATCAAATAAAATACTTCAGTCACACATCACATGAAAACATCCTAGAGCCAAAAATAAAACCTCAAGTAATGGGATATCCAAAACACCTTAATAATTTTAAAAAGATACAATTCTCTAAAAATCAACCAATGATCAAACCATCCCTAAGCAAGTCACAAAACTGATAAGGATTTATACCATGGGAAAGTATTCAATAGTAACCTAGGATTTTCAACATCGATCTCCACCCCACGATGAGATCATTGAATCAAACACCAATAATTCAGGGTATCTAATCCATCAAGAATCCACATCATACTGGTTACTCAAGTACACTCCAAACTTCTATCCAAGTCTAATTGGAAAGATCTCAAAACAATAAGGATAGTGTACAAACTGATCACTACGCTCTCACAAGGTAGATCATCAATCATTTAAAGATTTATCTCTAAACATCAATTAGAAAACAATAGGATACCCAGGAAAAAATCCAACTGGACCATATCTAATACTGACCATAAGGATAAACCCATGTAATAAAGAAATATGAGGGATTAAAAAATAAAAACAAACCCAGACATCTATAGGTTCTTGGAATAATAGTTTATAACATACCCAAGATCATAAGAACTCTCAATGGAATAAAACCATTTAAGGTTAAGTATAACCATTAAAAAGTGCACATTGACAAGGAGAAACAGTAGAGATCTCAAAAAATGAAACAATAATTATTATCGCAAGCAAGGTCAAAAAGAAAACATCTATAAAAGACCAAAATCTAACTATTATAGATCCCCATAAAAGAAAATTCCCGAAATAACAGTGATCTATAACAAGGAAAACTCAAGTGTTCTTCACTCTGATGATGGAAAACATATGGATCATTAAAAACTACCATCGTCATCTCCTCCACTTTGTGAAAATATTCACTCTGTGGCCAATGGATTGATACATTTTTTCTTAAATAATATACTCCGTGTAGTCCGTAGATGATGATCCTTGACTAAAACTTCCTCTTTCAGTAGCCGAAATTACATAACCTTTTAAGGTAACCCAAGTGGACATACCATTTACAAAATCTCAGAGCTTTCAAACATGAAATCCTAGAATGACCAAATGTTCCACACTAGAAGCACATGAGATTCATCTTTTTTTTTAAATAAGACTATATTAGCTCAACCAGATTCTAAAATACATTATATGGGACATCTTCAACTAAAACAACCATGAACAAGTAATTATTCACTTCATGTAATTTTTCTAGATCCTCTTCAACATAAAAATCCATTTAAATTCCCAATTGGTAAGATGTTAGATAGGCTACTGGCATTACAGTTATAAGTTATGGTGAATACATTTTCTAAAACAAATAGCCTTAATAGATTCATAACCAATAATCTCAGGTAAGAAACATACCATACTTCAGGATTGATTACCATAATATGAAATTGATATCTAACATTGACCAAAACCCATGATATCAAAAACATTATCTTTATTTGCATCGATAAGATACTTCCATTGAATGAATACTAACATGAATAATTCCCAAAAAAAATATTTCATGTAGATATTATGAGATTGTGACTTCCCATTATTCTTAGCATTGACCCGCAAATAGGGAGTTTATATACTTGAACCTCATAGCATCAAGAATATTGAGAGATTCAAAGATCTTCTCAACTACATCAAGTCACTTCACTCCTTCAGGAGAGCCCCTATCACTTCTATAATAAGTTGGATGATAATCCAAGAATACTTGGATAGGGTCCAAATACTGGAAAGACTTTGGCTATACCACTCAATTCGATGTATGGGTACAGTCATGACTTGATATATGACTTTCTCGAAATATTAAGGGTTACTCTAAAGAAGGGACCGATGGAAAAACATTCTATATTTCTTGAAGAACTTCCATGGAGATAATTATAGACATCAGAAAACACTTTCTCCTCAAATTGGTGTTAGGGCCAATAGGGGCCTATATACCCTGAGAGGGGGGGTGAATCAGGGTATGGATATTCTTTATCAAAGTTCTTCCTACCCCACTGGATCTTGACCTCTTTGTTACAAGGGTCACTTTGTTTTCACTTGTTTGTATGTTATGATCACTTACTTTCGCCTTTATCTGATGATGATGATTTAAATGAAATGCAGGAAAATTAGCAGGCAGACGCAGAGATTTTTACTTGGTTCGCCCTCACTGGGCTACGTCCAAGGAGCATACACCGACAGGTTTCCGGTCGTACTAAATTCCACTAAACTTCACTAGATATGGATTACAATGTTCGGGCTAGATCACTTATATGCCCAGGCTCACTGCCTATACAAGGTTTAGCGTTAGATCACTGCTTTCCCAAGGGTCACTCCCTATTTCTCTCTCTCTGGCTCACTGTCGGTGGAGAGGATCACCTTCTTAATCTTCCTAATCTCACTGCTCTGTGAAGAAATTCACTCACAGTTTATTGACCTGTAGGTCTCTTCATTTCCATTAAGGAATGCATCTTTCTCTTTATATAGATGCTCTGTTGAAGTTCAACTTTCACCCGTAGATGAATACCTCTTTTCCTCTGAACACTGGGCAAACTACCTTTGGAAAGACCTCCGCAAAGCACTCAACTTCACTAGGCTCCCAATTTCGCGAAGCTCAACAAGCCTTCACGAAGCTCCTGCCTTTTCGCGATGCTCTCTCGTGAAGCACTCTCGCAAAGCACTCTCGTGATGCTCCACCCATCACAAAGCAACGGCCCTCGCGAAGCTTAGTCCATCGCGGAGCTCCTGCCTCTCCGCGAAGCTCACTGAGCCAACGTGGGGCACACGCCTTTCGCGGAGCTAGAATAGCCGCCGCGAAGCTCCCCTTTCGCGAAGCACACTGCCTTTGCGAACCACCTCTGCGAATCGAGAGCAATGGATTTTCTCTGAAAATTCTCTCTACTTCTCTCAAGGGGGTCGGCCTCTATTTATAGGCGATTCCACCGACCCTCGTCCCTTCCGCGCAAAGTCAACGCCACATCATCTCAAATCGCGAAGCTCCAAAGATTCCGCCAGAATTCTTTCCAAATCGCGAAGCACCACGGTAATTTGTCGTTCGCGATGCTTGACGTAGTCGTGAAGAATCACCGTCAACATACCTTCGAGACTTCGCCGCGAAGCTCCCTCGCGAAGCCCAACATTCCTTCGCGCCTTCGTCACGAAGCTCCCTCGCAAATCCCTTCACCGCCGCGATGCGCTTCAGCCTCTGTTGTTCGCGAAACTTGACGTAATCGTGAAGCATCACCACCTCCATTCTTCTGGTCTTCGCAATTTCCAAACCATGCATCCTATCTTCGCGAAATTCATGCCTTTTCCATATTAAATTATGATCTTCATGGAAATCATATTTTCACGATTCTCACCAAACTCCAAATTTTGGACCCCACAAATTTGGCAAACACTGGGAAACGGCGCCACCTTGTACTGCTCTTTTTGTACCACCTCCAGATCGTCCTTTCCTTTGTCATCGTTCTTTGTCAACAAGGATTGTCAACAACTTCTCGGGAACTTGACAATTTTCCATGGA
This sequence comes from Viscum album, assembly GCA_963277665.1. NCBI lineage: Eukaryota > Viridiplantae > Streptophyta > Magnoliopsida > Santalales > Viscaceae > Viscum > Viscum album. The sequence goes on from OY728131.1 coordinate 32,391,436, forward strand.
AACCTGCTTTGTCAACAAACACAATCAACCCAAAAATAATGCAATGTTACCATGAGTGATTTTGGCCCAACAATCTCCCCCTTTGGGTTTGTTGACAACTATTCACAACTCTGCTTAGAATGATTTTCTGCACTTTGATACCTCACTGAGTCTTATTCCAGTCGCTACCACCATTCGCCTCTTGTGATTCTGATAGCATTCAAGGATTCACTTAACACGTACTCTAAGACCACATGAGCAAAGCTCGGTGTGAGAAACAAGAGTAGTATGAAAAGTTCATCAATGAATCACTTCATGTCAGACCCCAATTGTCGATTCCAACTTGATACCAATTCTTAAATTGATACCAATTGTTGAACCACACTGATACCAATTGATGAATAGCTGGACACCGTCTCACACCATTCCAACACCACTGTTCTGCTTTTATCATGATCCTCAGCTATCTTGATATCTATGCTTTGATCGATCACTTCTAGCATCGTCAGATTTGATACTCTCCCCCTTTCTCATTTCTCCCCCTATCTGGCTGCTCCACTGGTCAGCTTCTCCCCGTATCATTCATGATTTGTCAAATCTCCACACTGTCTCCCCCTTTAACAATCACTATTTTCTCCCCTTGGTCAACGAACCCAAAGGTCACTCCTTTGGAGTCTGTAACATAGTATAGAACACATATCAGCACAATAGGGAAAAACACATCATACCTCGGGGAGAGGGGGTAGGCCCACATCCACACTATTTCAAGTGTGGGGAATCGACTGAACTGCCAAAGCCAGTTGATGCCTTTAAAATGCTTCCTTGGGTAAGGCCTTTGTCAGGATGTCTGTAACCTGTAGTTCTGTAGGAACATACTCCAGCTTCACGATCCCCTGCTCAACTTTCTCCTTGATAAAATGATACTTTATCTCAATGTGTTTTGTCCTTGAGTGATGGACGGGATTTTTGCTGAGATTTATAGCACTTGAGTTGTCGCACTGGATTCCAATCGGAGACTTCACTTCAACTCCCATATCTTCAAGCTGCTGCTTCATCCACAATAACTGTGTGCAGGCTTGAGTGGCCGCAATATACTCAGCTTCTGCGGTGCTCAATGAAATGCAATCTTGCTTCTTTCTTTGCCAAGAAATATACAATCCACCAAGATAGAATGCACCACCAGATGTTGATTTTCTATCATCTGCTGATCCGGCCCAGTCTGCATCAGTATATCCCAATAACTCTATCTGATATTTATCAGTATATGTCAAGCCGAAATCCATTGTTCCCTGGATATACCGAAGTATTCTTTTCACTGCAAGCATGTGGATTTCCTTGGGATTACTCTGATATCTCGCTACTTGGCATGTGGCGAATACAATTTCAGGCTTTGTTGCGGTCAAGTACAGCAAACTACTGATAATCTGCCTGTTTTTAGTGAAATTAACTGCCCTGCCACTTTCATCTTTTGATGATTTCATCCGGGTAGTAACCAGAGACTTCTTCTCCTTGGAATCTTCAATTCCAAATCTCATTTCAAAACCTCCTTGGCATATTTGGATTGAGAAATGAATGTGTCATTCCTGACTTGTGTAACCTGTAAACCAAGATTCTTCAAATACTGATATAGCCTTCAGTACCACGCTCTTGGTGCTTGTTTCAGCACATATAATGCCTTCTTCAGCCTGAAAACTTTGTTCTCATCCTCATGAATGAGAACACCATCTGGCTTCTCAATGTACACCTCTTCTTCCAGAAACCCATTTAGTCCTGATGACGTTTTTATCTGCTGGCCTCGAAACAATCTCCCACATCTGGTTTTTCACAATCTGATCAAGCATTTTATTCATAGCATTAACCCAGTTTTCAATGTCAGCTGCATCAGCAAATCATTTCAGCTCTACTTGAGGTAGTAAAGATGTCTACTGCAGTGACTTCATTATTCTTGTTTGAATAGGAGATTCCTGATCACCAATGATATTCTGTCTATCAATTTAAGCTCAGCTCTTTGGCTTCCTTGTAGGCACAGACTAGACACTTTCATGTTCATCATCGGTGTCTTCTTCTGAATCATCATAAGCCACTTCTTCTCTCCATGTGCTACTTTCTTCCTCAACACTTTCATCAGGAAGTTGTTCACTGACTCATTTTTCAATGGCTTCATTTCTTTCAGCTACTTTTCTCAGATTTTTGTTGAGATGTCTTTGATTTTATCTTGCATTTTCTTGGTATCCTGAAAACAGTCAGCTGATACCATATTGTTAGATAAAATAGATAAGCATGAAATGCATTGTTATTGCTACTTCTCCCTGTGTTTCTTTCTTCCCTCAATAGGAAACACCTGAGCCGAGTCATCCAATTATTGCATTGATGGCTCTTGAATCTGATTTGGATATAGAATGCTCCCCCTGTGTTACACAACACTTCTGTCTGTTAGGCCCAACGGTAGATACCCATAACCATTCTTCTCCATATGCACCATTTATACTAATCTGGCACTCATTATCGAGCCATTTACCAAATCTCTAAGCCTACTGAGTTGGAACTCAGTGTATGAAACAAGAGATAAATCTAATAACACAATCACTTCCTATTGTGCTCTGTTTCTCCCTTTCTTCTTCAACTGTTGTACCTAATTTGAGCCAATTAAAATGCTGGAGCACATCACTTCTCAGCTTTGCATCTTTAGATGCCACTTCTCCTTGGATCGTATCTCCATAGTACCTGAAACACATGAATCATCAGTTAATAGCATTTTTATACATAGGGAGAGGGGGGTTATTCTGGACTCCTCAAGATGAGGATTGTGGTTGATCCTGATGGTTCAACCCTTTGATTCTTTCTTGGAGGGCATCACACTCTTTTCTTGCTTCCTCCAGCTGTCTAGCCAACTTCAACTATTCTGGCCATATGACTAGGCATTCATTGCCTACATTATGAGCCTTTTTCTGATATGTAGATTCTGTAGGCTTGGCCTTTCTTACCATTTGTGGTTTATACCTACTAGTGCATAGTTCCGTCTTTGATGTTCCACCAAAATTCCATTTTCCTTGATTATTTCTCTGAACAGGAGTCTCCTTCCTTGTCATCTTCCCTTGATTCTTCCACCATTGCAAGGATCTTGCACCTTCCTCCACTTTTCGCTATGAGACATGACATGTGAATTTTTCAATACATTCTTTGTTAATCTTTCTTTTATCAGATGTCTAAATCACCACACTCTTTTTCATTGGTGGTGAGTCCTCCATTTAATGTGCACTCTTCATATTCACAGCTGTAGTGTTTCCTCCCTTTTTCTTCCATATTAGTTCATGTTAATTCTTAGAGAGCGGTTGTGAGTGTGACTGAGGAGGTGACTAGTACACCTTTCGTTCAGCTCCATGTGATTCCCCTGAGGCTCTAAGACTATTCTTCTCCTTACCATTTTGTATCTCACTGTAAGATGTATCTTTATACATCACAGGAATCAAGATTCTCTTTCTGGGCTCCTTTTCATTTCTCGCATTCTTCTTGCTGTAATTTATTGCCAAATGCCCTTGATTAGAACATATGAAACATATTCTATTGAAGGCATACCTCATTTCATCATCTCTTAGCCAAGATGTTGATGCAGCTTGGGTTCTTCCCCTGACATTGAGCTCTTGAGCTTCCTGACACATATTCATGGTGTGTCCCATTCTTCCACAGTAATAGCATCTTATGAATGCTTTCCTCTGAGAGACTCTTCTCTCTGATTTCTCATGATGCTTATTCTTATCCTCAGATTTATCAAAGTTTATATTTTCACAGCCTGAAATGTATTCCAGAGCTTCTGGACAGAAGCTTGATGTGTGGCCATGAATCCCGCAGAAATAGCACATGCTATCATTTCTTCCAGTAAAATCCCTTTTAGGTCTGTCTCCAGCACCTGCAAGGTTTTTCATATCTCTAGATATTTTCACTACACATTTCCTATCACGCATAGGAGTGAGATCATCATATCCAATTCCAGACTTTCCCAACATGGATGGCCTTTGGAATGATACAATCCTTTCATTCTTCTCTTCTGATGTAGCATATTTGGCTTTCATTTGATCATCACCTGCCGAAGGATAATCAAATAATAAGTGCAGTGCATCCTTCAACTTGGGATTATCTTTGGATTTAGACTTCTCAATTTCCTTCTTGACTGATTCTAGCTCTTCTTCCAACTTTTGAATCTTTATATCCCTTGATTCATGTTGGACATCAAGTTCTCCCTTGAGAAGCTTCCCTCTATTCATCTCATCTTCCAATTCACGTGTCAGCTTATCCACCATGTCACTCTGCTCCTTTACTTTAAATTTTTATTGAGCAACATAATCAAAACAACATGAATTGTCTTGTTGTAGTCTTTGATTCTTCTGAACTAGCTCAGATAGCTGTGTAGCAGGATCAACATTTCTAGCTTTCAGATTCTAAACTTCATCTAACTTTTTACTCTCTTCATAATCACCAGCCTTTTGTTTTCCTTTTATTTTAGCCAGCTTTTTTAGTTCCTCAGCTTGAGAATCATTCTTCTCCTTTAGGTCAGTTGCCACATCAAAAAGACTTTGATTTAAGCATCTTAGCTTGTTGACCTCAATCTCTAATACTTTGATCGGATATCTTTAGATTTGACTTCTTCGGTGTTTCCAGCGTCACTTGGAATATCAGGTTCTTTGATTCACTTGACTTGATCTTTCACTTTTCTATTCAAGCCATCGATCTCCCTTTTCTGTTCTTCAATATTAATCTTATACTCACCAACTAATTCTGAGTTCCCTGGTGCTGATAACTTGAGTTCCTCAATTTTATCCATCAACTCAGACTTCTCTTCTTCTTGCTGCTGCATATAGAGTTTGGCATCGTGAACAACTTTGTTAGCTTTCTTGGTTTTGGCTCTCCAAACATCTATCTCTTTAAGAGCAGCCTCTAACTCAGCTTTCATATCTATTCTTACTTCAATTCTTTCTTCTTCTTCATCACTTTTTTCAATATCACTTTGAAGGTCATGTACTTCACTCATTCCTGCAACATGCTTGAGTGAATCAATCTTTTCCCTGTCAGATTCATCCAGACCTTCCTTCAGTAAGCTGTTTGATTCTTTTAAATGAATCACATTTTTTCCATACACACTTCCACACTGAGGGAAATTACCAGACTTCTGATTCTTCTTTGATGCTTTTCCTTTTCCCATGGAAGATTGTGATAGGAGAAAACTAAATCTTCAACCACACAGATCGACTACACCAAGTCGAAGCAAACAAATCTGATAAAAGAAACCTATCCCTTTGATACCAATTGTTAGGGCCAATAGGGGCCTATATACCCTGAGAGGGGGGGTGAATCAGGGTATGGATATTCTTTTTCAAAGTTCTTCCTGCCCCGCTGGATCTTGACCTCTTTGTTACAAGGGTCACTTTGTTTGCACTTGTGTGTATGTTATGATCACTTACTTTCGCCTTTATCTGATGATGATGGTTTAAATGCAATGCAGGCAAATTAGCAGGCAGACGCAGAGATTTTTACTTGGTTCACCCTCACTGGGCTGCGTCCAAGGAGCATACGCCCACAGGTTTCCGGTCGTACCAAATTCAACTAAACTTCACTAGCTGTGGATTACAATGTTCGGGCTAGATCACTTCTATGCCCAGGCTCACTACCTATACAAGGTTTAGGGTTAGCTCACTACTTTCCCAAGGGTCACTCTCTGTTTCTCTCTCTTTGTATCACTGCTGGTGGAGAGGATCACCTTCTTACTCTTCCTAAGCTCACTACTCTGTGAAGGAATTCACTCACAGTTTATAGACCTGTAGGTCTCTTCATTTCCATTAAGGAATGCATCTTTCTCTTTATATAGATGCTCTGTTAAAGTTCAACTTTCACCCGTAGATGAATACGTCTTTGCCTCTGAACACTGGGAAAAATACCTTTGGAAAGACCTCCTCAAAGCACTCAACTTCGCTAGGCTCCCAATTTCGCGAATCTCAACACGCCTTCGCGAAGTTCCTGCCTTTTCGTGATGCTTTCTCACGAAGCACTCTCGCGAAGCACTCTCGTGACGCTCAACCCGTCGCAAAGCAACGACCCTCACGAAGCTTAGTCCGTCGCGGAGCTCCTGCCTCTCCACGAAGCTCACTGAGCCAACGCGGGGCACACACCTTTCGCGGAGCTAGAATAGCTGCCGTGAAGCTCCCCTTTCGCGAAGCACACTGCCTTCGCGAACCACCTCTACGAACCGAGACCAATGGATTTTCTCTGAAAATTATCTCTACTTCTCTCGAGGGGTCGACCTCTATTTATAGGCGATTCCACCGACCCTCGTCCCTTCCGCGTGAAGTCAACGCCACATCATCTCAAATCGTGAAGCTCCAAAGATTCCGCCGGAATTATGTCCAAATCGCGAAGCACCGCGACAATTTTCCGTTCGCGAAGCTTGACGTAGTCGCGAAGAATCACCGTCAACATACCTTCGCGACTTCGCCGCGAAGATCCCTCACGAAGCCCAACATTCCTTCGCGCCTTCGCCGTCAAGCTCCCTCGCAAATCCCTTCACCGCCGCGATGTGCTTCAGCCTCTGCCGTTCGCAAAGCTTGACGTAATCGCGAAGCATCACTGTCTCCATTCTTCTGGTCTTCGCGATTTCCAAACCATGCATCCTATCTTCGTGAAATTAATGCATTTTCCATATTAAATTATGATCTTCATGGAAATCCTATTTTTGCGATGCTCACCAAACTCCAAATTTTGGAACCCAAAAATTTGGCAAACACTGGGAAACGGCGCCACCTTGTACAACTCTTTTTGTACCGCCTCCAAATCGTCCTTTCCTTTGTCATCGTTCTTTGTCAACAAGGATTGTCAACAACTTCTCGGGAACTCGACAATTCTCCATGGAAACCTACTTTGTCAACAAACACAATCAACCCAAAAATACTACAATGTTACCTTGAGGGATTTTTGCCCAACAATTGGGAATAATATAAAACCAGAAAATAAAACAAGACAAAAAAATCGAACAAGACACAAAACACTTTTCACAAAGCATCATTTTTTAAGAACACAAGATTTACACATTTATAAAACATTACACCTTTCTTAAAAATTTAAATTCTTGATATAAATCTATCATAGTTTTAAAAATATGTTACCACTACAAGGAACTTCTTTCAAGGATTCAAAATATAAATCCATTTTTCAAATTTCAAAACAATTTCCATTTGAAACCCATTACAAAACAATATTCTTAAAAAAAATTACTTCACACAATAGTCTTTGAAAATTGGTTTTCCAAACCAATATTTCAAAAAAAACACAACTTATGATAATTGAGAACAATTTTCAAATAACTCAAATAAAAAAAAATTATGTCATAAATTTTTTTTAAATGGACTTAAAAATATGATCAAATGGATTAAAGTTAAAATAGAAAAACAAGAGTTTGAAATACACAACACCAAAAATGTATGTTAAAAAAATAAGAATCCTCCAACCCTAAGATCATAATAGATTCAGAAAATAAATGATAATATCATCAGGAATATAAGTCTCATTTATCATTATGAAACCAATAATTCAAAAAAATATTCAAGTCCCCACTATCCTTAGTAACTTGAGTCTTATTGTAAAAAGGTATTGATCAAGAGCCGACTCACGAACAACCTCTTAAGTCCTAAAATGTTCTTAATCAACTTTATATCATAAATCACACCAAATTACATAAGGTATTTCAAGGAAAGGTACTTTATTTTAAGTAATGACTTCCTTTGATACCATTTGTAATGAACACACCCATAATATCATCTAAACTAGTGTCTGAGTTGATTCTCTACTGAACCAAAGAGTATTCCCGATCCCCATGGGATAGATACAAGTTATTGGGCATCCAAAAACAATATTTGGGAATTATTTCACCCACAAAATAAGAAAAAAAATCATGTTTCACTATATAAATATCATCATATTAATATATAAATACAACCGTAACAGGGTATAAGGATCCAATACAAAATTAAAAGCAGAAAAAAACTATCAAAACCCATGTAATGGTAGTCCAAGACCACCCACCAAAACCCAATTCACCTTCCCTGATCAAAAAACGAACAAACCACAAAAGGAAAACAACTATAACATGATCACCTACTATGGTAACATAAAGACTACAAAAAACAAACTATTCAAGAAGGGTGTGATCTACAGTGCATAGTAGGATTTCACAAAAGAGGCTATACATTTAAATCATAAAAAAATTAAAATTGATAAAATAGAATACAATAAGAGTGGGATGGATATACATTTTAGAATAGAATAATAAATCCTTCAAGATATCATTATAAAAATATTTTCTTTTAAAATATGAATTTTAAACATCTAAAAAATATTTATGAAACCAAAGATATAAAATAAGTCATCTAATCATTTAAAAACTAAACCCTTTATTGAAAATATTTGAAAACCATTCCACAATATAGAATCAGATAAACCAAAAATGGTAATAATGTGTACTAGATATCAACAAGTTATATAATATTTAACATAATAGAGTCTAGGTGAAACATCTCAATAATAAAATCAATCAATATCAACAATATCCCAAGAAAGTAAACTCTAGTGCTAAGTATTGACAATTAATATTATAATATATAGTTTATATAGTATAAGGATATCATGGGTATGACCTATATATGATATTGAGTCCACCATAGTTAAGATAATCCCAAAATCATGTTCGATCATTGGGATTACATCAAGTCTCCTGAGTTTCAAGAAAGACATGTCAGGAAAACCCTCTTTCCTAGCCTCACATATATATCCTAGAACTATCATGTTCTCTATATATCTTCCGGAAGAGGTGTGATTTCTCTAGAAAATCATAAATTTTAACAATCTCATCTAACCACTCAGGTTCTCATGACTAGTCAAATATAGTGAGTGATATAATAAAGTTTTGAGGATTATAAATGGGATCCTTATCAATATCAACATAGGCCAAATACCTTTACATTTAAATCATTCTCAGTTCATACCTATCACTCACCCCTAAACTCCCTCAATGTAAACAATACCTTTTTAAATACCCATGAATAGGAAACACAATAATCAAGTAATTCATATTAATGAAATATTAGGACATAAAACATCATAAATTTCAAATTAAGACTTTATTTATAAATCCAAATTCAAAATGGTGATCATACCCTCTTCCTTTCACAAGCCATCATCAAAATTCTAAATTTTTCATTAAGAACTCATTTCTCTAAAAATATCCCTAATTTAAGAAAATGAAATTTTACAATTTAAAAGGATTGAAGTCATTTAAAACATGATTCAATACCCCTTTCCAAATGAACAAATCATTCTTTAAAAATCACTGAACAATTTCTATTTTATAAAAAATGATATTAATCAACAAAAAGAAACCTATTCATTTCAAAAATTAAAACAACCCAAACCATTTGTAAAAAATTTCATAAATAATCCTATTTAATTTAAATGAATAAATTTTTCTTATAAAAAAAAATTTATCTAAGTCCAAACTTTTAACAAAAAATCTTTCAAAATATCAGTGAAAAGTAATTAGAACCAACATAGGATTCATATATATATAACAATGAGATTAAATCCATATCAAGACAAAGGAAATAAAAAATCATAAGTATATAGACCGTTCCATGTTCAATTTATTGAGAAGATGATCAATGAAGTGGTTTTTGACGTAGAAAATCATAGAACATGTGTTAGAAAACAAGAAAAAAATATATATGAATTTTTTAGCACTAAAATTATAGAATGAAGAAACTGTATAGAATCACCAACCTAGTAATTTTCTAGAAACTCAAAACATGAAAATGAAAAAAAAAGAACAGGATCTTCTTATAATGAAGATGAATTCCCATAACTATTCATAATAGGACACCAAAAAATTAAGGTCATTGAGGGTTCAAGTATTTTTTTAAATAAATACACCAGGTGTTCACAAAAATAAAACCCTAAATTGAAAAACCCATTTAGTTTTTCATTTTACTCGAATTTTAAAAATTATCATTTTAAAACAATTAAAACATAGGTTACGGCCTTTAAAATGGGTTAAATAATTGTTCCCCATAATTTATATCATTTAGTATTTCTAAAAGAAGTTACATTTCGATCAGGGGGAGGAGAAATAAAAAAAGAGGGTTTTTAAAATATTTTACTCGAAAAAAAACTTTTAGAAGGGTAACATGTCTTACCCTTACGTAGCTCATATATGTCATGTAAGGCTAAGGATTTAATCCTTACGCAGTATTTGAACCCTATACTACACTTACGTAGCTCTAGTTTTACCCTTATATAGCCTTTGGAAACACATCATTACATTTTCACAACTCAATGATACCCATATTTAGCCTATAGAAAAACAACATTACCCTTACATGAGATACACAGTACCCTTAAGAAGTGATAATACATGATTTGGTACCCTTATGTGGTACCCTTAAGTAATTTAGTTCCCTTAAATGGTACCATTTTTTATCCCCTGTAAAAAAATTGTTACGATTATAAAGTATCTTAGATAATCCTTACACAGTACAAGGTCACCCTTACGCAATGCATATAAGTAGGAAACTGCCCTTATGTAGTGCCAGAGTACCCTTATGTTGTGAAAATTCAACAGGTTTACCCTCACACAACTGATGGAAACACCTTACTACCTTTATGATGCCTTCATAAACACATCATTATCGTTATGAAACTCAATAAAATAATGGATTACACTTACTTAACTCTTAAAACCAACCCTATGAAATGGTATAAGGAACTTAGACTTACTTAGACCCTATACCATGCATAAAAGAAAAATCAACTTAAAATTTATTAATTTTTTCCACAAGAAGGATTTCAAAATAAATCCAATAAAGGGGATTTAATTATTATAAAAATTAATATGTTATAATCTAAAATTTATTAAATTTAAATTAATAATAATAAATTCATTAATGCTTAAATATATTTTTCTGAAAAAAATATTTTTTTTTGTATACATATATTGAAATTAATTTTTATTATTTTTATAAATTCAATAAAATAAAATCGATTTAATATTTTGAATCAGAATTTCAAAATTAATTAATAATTTCAAACTTATTTTTTACACAAAAAATAAGTTACTAATGTAAATGTTAGTTACCATGTTAAAGGTAAGAGGGTTATTTTCAAAGATTTTTTTTAAGTGTTATGTATTTTTATCTAAAGAAATTAAATTGATAAATTTTAAATAATTAAAACAATTAAAATATTTTTTATTAAAATTTGTAAATAAACACTCATTTAATTATTAACTGATAAAAAATAATAATAAAAAACATGATGTTTAAAAATTATTTTTTCTATAAAAAATATTTTTTATAAATATATTATATTCTAATTTAAATTTAAATTTTACCATATATATAAACGTAATTAGATTAAATATAGAAACAATTTAGAATTAGTGCCTAAAGATTGGGAAATATGGGTCATCTTATTTTTTTAACAAAAAATAATTACCACGGTAAATAATTAAACAAAGTGAAAAAAGGTAAATTGTCATCACTCAAATTTTGATTAATTAGTATTCTATTTATTAATTCTATAATTACTTCATTAGTTTTGGGATTAAAACAAAAATTTATTTCCAAATATTTCCTCACATAACTCCCTTGTTATTTCATCTTTATCATTCACTTAACTTAAGTTTCCATCGAAATATCCCTTCATTTCACATATAAGAGGACGTCTCTGTCACCCACTTCAATCCACTCTTATATTTAAAATATATCTTTAATTCATACCCATTTCTCTTATTCTAGAGTCGTGTCCCATGATTAGGGTCCTTCAATTACAAGGAGGAATAGTCCATTCTTTCAGAGGGAAGTCATCATGAGGAGCAATTTTTTCAAAGTAACAATTTATTTTTCATTCCTTTTAATTTAATTTCAAACCCCAAATATTCATAAATATCATTCAAAACTCCAAATATATTATATTAAAATCATTATTCATCTTTAAAAAAATTATCATAACATAACTATACTTTCTTACTCATTCATTTTTTATAATGTGTTTTACTTTGGGTTGGTTTTCCACCTACATGAACAACATTATAATTATTATATCATTAATTATTAAGAAAAATTAAATTAATGTAATAAAATATAATAAATAATAATTCAATATTTTTTCTAAATTCTGGGATTGTAGTATTAATATTTAACTTTCTATTAATATAAAGAAATTATTCGTTAAAACATTACCAAGACAAGTGAGTTGTGGATTTCATATTAGAGAACTGTACCCAAAAATATGATGAAATGAACCTATAAATTCATAACTCATTATGGAAATTATATTATAGTACCTTGAATATTATAGATATAAGGAACTTATGAACATGTAACGGTGATTGAAACTGTTAAACCGATGAATGACAACAAATGGTTGAAACTACTAATAACTAATGACCAATATTAACTAAAAATAAAAATAACTATAGATGAATATAAAATATTAATATAAAAGTTAATGTAGAATAATAAGGTTCTGAAACATGTGATTAATGATCCTTAGTATATTATAAAGGAATTTATAGAACGCCTAACTAGGAAGGAATCCAAGATAAGGGTTTTCCTTAACTCAACTCCTCTCCTTGAGTCATAATCATTCTCTCTTTTACTATGATCTTGTAAGATTGTTTTATTATATCCTATGATTGTATTATAATTTATTTATTCTTTATTTTTATATGAATTTACATTTATGTATCATAATCTCCTTTATAAAATATTCTTATTTAAAAAATTATGATGTTCATAATGGTTTTCCTTGACTCAAACTCCTATCTTTGAGTCATTATCATTCTTATTTGAAAACATTATTAATTTTTACTGTTATAATCTATTATTTTTTTATATTATTAACAATTTAATTTATACAAAAATTATATTTTTATGTCATAATAATCTTCTTTGATGGATTTCATTCTTCAAAAAAAATACGACAAGGTTAATAATAATTCACATCCTTTCTAATGGATCTTTTCCTCCATGTCTATATTAATTCATTCCAAAAAATATCGTCTCATACTTTAAAAGTTTTTACTCTTTATATTTCACATTAATTATTTTTAAATGGAAGTCTTATAACTTTTTCATTGATTTGGGTTTTTCTCTAAAACTATATAAAAATATCAGAAAGTTACTACATTTCACTTTCATAAATTTTATATATTACTCTCCATATTTCCTAACATTACCTTTATTTCCTTCAAAAGTTCCACTAATTTATTTTTAAAAAAAATTATTTTTTTATTATTATTTTCACTTTCTTGAAAATTAACATTAAGAAACTGACTAATAACATCATCATTTTATTAAAAAATTAAAAAAATTTATGAAATCACTTTATTTAGTATTTCACTTCCATTTTCTTCTATATCCCAAAAAGATCCATCTCGTATGGATTAATTTTTATGATCATACTCTAATTGATTTTATGATATTCTTCTTATGGGGGATTTAATTTCATTATCAACTTATCTAACAATTGATTTCATTTCATATGATATTGTTTCAAAGTTATAAAATCCATTGTATTTTCATAGGTTATTTATGATATGATGTATGGTGAATTATTATGGAACACATATGTATGGTTTTTAGTTATTTTATGGGTGTTTTCTTATATGAATTAATAATGTATTGGTTAATGATATATATATCATGAGAAAACTATGAGGTACGGGCTATGATAATTGATCCACGATGGGGTCTAAGTTATGATACTCAATCCTCTATGGGCATGATTTATGATACTAGATACACAGTGGGAATAATTTATGATACTCCATCCACTATGTGTCATCAGTTAAGATAATATATCCAAAATAGTTCAGGATTAATGATACTCAATCCATTTTAGGGTGTGAGTTATGATATTCGGTCCATTATAGGGTGCAAGTTATGATACTTGATCCATTATGGGGTGTGAGTTATGATATTTGATCCACTATAGGGCATGAGTTATTATACTTTTTCCACTATCAGAAGTAGGATTTTTATGTCTATTCCTATATGTTATGGTATTCTATTCTTGTTTCTATGAAATATTTCTATGTTTGGTTATATACATATTTCATGGTCCATTAATAATTATTATTGTCTCTCGTTTGCATACTCTTATGATAAGGTATATGTTAGTTCATTTCGGGTTATGTGTGATAACCTCGATAATTTTAATAATAAGTCAATTTCATGTCATATTAATTTTAATAATTATATTATATGGATTCATATATAATATGATAATTTTATAAGATTTTCTAGTCGAAAACGAAATAGTTTCATTCACGCTAAAATGTGTTCCATGAAATATATAGTTATATATAAAAAATTATATTTTCAAGTTTATATAATTAACTAAATTTTTAGATTCATCGTATTGAAATTGTCTTAGGATGAATTTTTTGGATTTTTCTGAAAATATTTTTATTTAGTGAATAGAGGAAAATACAGATTTTTATCAAAGTTGTCATTCATTTTCAAGTAATTAAAAAGTACCATTTGGTTTTGGATTAGGTTTAAAGTAAAAAAATTCTAATTTTATTAAACTTAATCTAAGTAGTTACATATTAATTAGTATTATATTTAATTTTTTTAATAAAATCATTTTTATGCTTAAAAATGACATTTTTCTAAAAACTAATTTTCATTGCATTTTTTTCATATTTATTGAAATTAACTTCCTATAATTATACCAATTGAATTTTAAAAAATGGAATTAATATTTTTAATTAGGAGTTTCATATATTTCTATTTTTTTAATTTATTTTTGTCATAAGGAATAGTTTCCATGGTAAAACTTTATTTCCTCAGAAAAGGTTAGAAAGGTTAACGTGGGTGAAACTAAGAGATATGACATAAAATATATATATAACTTGGATAAATGTTATTCATTGAGTGGATTTATAAATTAACCTATATTTTATTAAAAAATTCATTTAAAGTCCACTTTACCATGATATAGACATTTATTATGTTTAAAAACATTAAAGTATTTACAAGATTGCACTCCCCTGACTTATAAAATCACACCTCCTATCCTCCATTATTCACATATTTTGAGAAAATTTTATTATCCAATACCTAAAAAAACCTTTCCAAAATAACCTCCTCATTTCATAGTTGTCCTTTTTTTAAAGGACCAATCCTATAAGAATTATGTTTTAATCCAAAGGGAGACATATGAGGAGGAATTATACGTCCCAACTAGCCTATTTCTAGTTTATTTCTTCTTATACCTCTTTATAATATATTATAAGCACTATAAAATAATTAAATAATAATATTATATATAATGAAGTGATATTATATTTATGTACCAACTCTTTTCTATCTATTTTCAATCCTATGGGAAACGAAAACACCGCATGTGCGTATATTTGGACTACCACCTCCATGAAGGGATACATTTCATTTTCCATCACTGCCTCACATGGATAGTTTTGAGGATATAATTAATTATTATATAATATTTTTATAAAATTATTATTACTCTTGGAATATAATATATAACTTACCTTCTTACATTTCTCATATCTTTTAAAATTATAATGTCGAGTGTGCATATTTTTGGAATACCACCTCCATGAAACGATGTGATTTATTTTTCATCACCACCTCACATAGTTGGTTATATGGATAGACATAATGAATAAATATGATATGTATAAAATAGTTATGATTATTAAAATTTAAAAAATTATATACCTCATTTATTTTCCATCCAGTAGAAAAATCGAAATGTCGCTTCTATTCACGTGCAGACTACCACCTCTATGATATGACATATTTCATTTTACATGTCTATATTCAATATATGGAGATAAAAAAATAAATTCATAAAAATAATAATTTTTTTCATGGTTATAATTCTAGTAACGATGTAAACATTATCCCATTAACTATATTCAACCATTCGAAGTCATTTTGGACTTATAAAATAAACATCCTCAAAACGTCCAAAATGAACATAATCGTTTGGTTAACTAAATAAAACATGGTTAAAAATGAAATAATTATAAAAATTATAATGGAATTAAAATTTATTTTCATTATTAATTATAAAATTAATATTATTTTATTACTCAAAAAGGTATACATATGAACAAAACGAACTAGGATTTGAGGTAAGGGACATTCTTTTAAAAATATCATTGTAAATTTTTCCTTCAAAATATTTTTGTTCACCAAAAATGATCTTTAAAATGTTTAAATAAGGTTATTATTTATAATTAAAAGGTTTATAAATTTAATTTTAATCTATTTCTTACTTTATTTAAAAGTTATTAGAAAGAAATCATTTCAATTTTTTTAATATGGGTTATTTTTTACTTTTTTTAAGTAAAAATGGTTTTTTTAAAATGTATATAGATTTACCACACTCTCCCTATATCATATACATTATTTTTTATCAATATTATTATATAATTTAAAATGGGTTTTCAAAGAATATTTTATTCCCACTCTTTTTATAATTTTTTATTTTAAAAGTTTCTTTATGAAAACCGAATTTTATTCTCAATTTTATGAGATAATTGAAAGTGTTATTTCTTATATGATTGACTACCAATTAAAATAATTTTCATTGTTAAGTTGGAAGCATGTTTTATTATTTCTATGGTTCTTGGAAATTTTATATGAATGATGGGTGATCCCATTATATCTCTCCAATGCATTGGGTAAAGTGATAGAGTTTTCCTGTAAATATTTTTATTTCAAAAGGTAATATAATTTTCTTATGTTTTTATGGAAAGTTTATTACCTTTTATTTAAATAAAGGTGAAAGGGATTTTTTAAAGGAAAGGTATTCATGAGTTTCCTTTTTTTCTAATAATCCCATATAATTATGATTTTACTTTATTATTTCATATGAAATATTTTATTAAATCCATTAATAAATTAAGTTTTTCATTGAGAAGTAAATGGATATTTGATTTCAAATGTTTTTTAGGAAAAGGGAAAACTTTCTTATAGATTTTCCAGGATTAAAAATTGACAAATGGGTTTATTTTCTTTTATTCTTCTCACTAAGATTTTTATCATCCTATATTTTCAAAAAAAAAATTTAAGGATGATTATGAAGATTAATAAAGTCATAGTTCTAGTTATTGGTGTTACACTGAATGGAGAAATTTTTCTTTATAGATAACATATTTTTTGGTAAAAATGGATGTTGGATGGAAATTTTGTAACGACCCAATCTTTTTGAGTAGTATATTAACTTACTCTTAATGATTTATTAAGATGTTAATGGTTAATGCAGAAAGAGGAGTCGATGACTTCATCCAGTAGACTCAACCCTTACGAAGCCCACTTATCAGAGCTTGGGAAGGAGGTAGCATCTGTGGGCTTCGCTTTGGACCAAGCCCAAGCTGAGCTCCAGTGTGTCAAGCTTGAACGAAAACGCTTGCAGGAGAAGTTCAAGTTAGTGGAGATTGCTACTAGGGCAATGTTATCTGAGACTCCCTCAGATTCTATCACCATAGCACACCTTACACTTAGGTCTTATGCCAGTGTTATAAGGGGCTATGTGATGAGACCCTAGTTTCCTTGTGTAATCCTTTCGGGTGAATAAATTGAGATTTCTTCCTTTAGTGATGTTTGTGAAATTTCAAATGTCTAGATAATTTTAGAATGTATTTTATTGATGAATTTTGAAAAAGGGATATTTTGAAATATATATGTAAACCCTAAATAACTAATGATGTGTAATGATTTTCAAAAAATGGTCTTCTACAAAAGTGTTCATTATGGAATTTGGAGTCTAATAAGATCAACTTAATTTTTGATGAATAGTAAATTATGAATAGTGATTTTACGCTTAGGATTAGTAATATGACCAAATGGATTAGTAATTTCACTCAAAGAAAGTTTTAATATAATTTAGACACCTAGATTAAGTAATGTGATTCAATAAAATGGTTAAATAACGGTTTCATAAATTATTATTCAAGTATTAGTTTTTTCGGATGAATAGTGTTTTTTAATTAAAAATTTAATTAAAAATAATTAGAAAATTATTTTTATAAAAAGGACTTTATTTTTGAACTCAGAGCATCGATATTATGTTAAGGTAATTTTTGGGATTTTTTCTGAAAAAAATGAATTTTCGATGAATAGTGTTTTTATTTAAAAATTAAATTAAAAATATTTAGAAAATTATTTTTATAAAATGGATTTCATTTTTGAAATCAGAGCATTGATATTTGGTTAAGGTGAAATTTTGGGATTATTCTGAGAAAGTTGAATTTTCGGTGAATAGTGAAAGTATAGTTTTTAAGTTACGGGTGTTTAATGATATCATTAAATGATGTATTAAGTATATATTCAATTTGGTCGAATTATGAATAGTAAGTTAAGGTGTGAGGTGTCCCAAGTGGCCAATACCATGGGCAAATACCATGGGCAAGCCCATGTTTTGCCAAAACCACTAGTGAGGTGTCCCTTGGCCATTAATGCTTTGTCCCCTCACTTTCCCTATAAATACCCACCCTTTCCTCCCTTAGTTTTCACTCACAACTCTCCCCCAACGATTTTCTGGTCTTCTTACCTTCCAAAGAGTCCTCCCAAGGTGCCCCCAAGTCCTCAAGGTCCAGTCCTTTGAGTTTCAAGAGTCACGTTTTAAGGTAAGGGATCTGACCCCTCTCTTTCTTTTCATGTAATCTCTTTTATGTCATTCCTATTATGCTC
Organism: Viscum album; assembly: GCA_963277665.1. NCBI lineage: Eukaryota > Viridiplantae > Streptophyta > Magnoliopsida > Santalales > Viscaceae > Viscum > Viscum album. The sequence continues at coordinate 32,410,179 of OY728131.1, forward strand.
CATGTTTTTATGAGAGAGGATGTTCTTTTATATTACTCTTACTGACCTTTCACGTTTATATGATGAGAGATCCCCTCTTACTCTCATCATTTCGTTTTATGAAAGTTTAAGTGACGCCGTTAGGCTGCCGAATTTTTAAGGGATTCTTTCACCCTTCTCATTTTTCAAGTTCGATTTTCATGTCAAGTCTTTCAAGTTGCTTTTTATTATGTTGGGGTATGATCTATATATCTATCATACTGATCTCTTATGATCATATGATGAGGGACCCTATTTGATCTTGTCAAATCATTTTCTTTTGAAGTTAAGTGACGTCGTAAGGCTGCTGAATTTTCATAAGAGAAATCTAATCTTTTTTCCTTCAATGTTTTTCATTTCAAATGTTATGTCCCTCAAATTTCATTACCATGTCCATATGTCCTTCTTACTATTTCACCCTACTGTTTTATGGATCATTTATGAGTGGGTGACCCATGTACCCTCTCATTTCAATGTTTTCTAAAACCCCGAAACTTAGCCGTTATGCTGCAGAATTTTCCCCTCAAAATGCCTCTCTCTTTTCTCAAAAATTATTTTATGTTATAAAGTGAATACTCAAAGCTCTTATTTCTACAAGGTTATTCACATATATATCAAAATGTTCCATTTTAAATTCTGGGATTTACATAAATGAGACCCGCTTTCCCTTTCCGTGGGTTTAAAGTGACGTAAAGATCATGTCTTTAAAGCAGTTTTTAAAAAGTTATGATTATGAAATGAAACCCATTTCCTTTATGCTATATGGGTTATTTATGAAATGTTTGATGATGATATATGTGGCTCACATGATAATAAAGGCAAATTTAAGGGTGCGCCCTGATAGCGCTCCAATGCATTGGGTAATGATGTAACCACTAGAGATTACAATTTTCATGATACCTTGGTGAATAACCTTGGTAATTTTCAAATGACACCTTGGGGATGGACCTTGGTGATATGTTCATGATTGTCTATGTTAAATGATGTAGCCACATCTTCAAGTTATGAAAAATGTTATTTTTATTATGAAATGCCTCATGATTTCTTTCTTATGCCTTAAAGTTCTTTTCATGTCCTTATTGAAGTATCTCAAGTTCACATGTAAAATGTTCCTCTTATTTCCCTTACTGGGCCTTCTGCTCACCCTTTCTTTTGATGTATGTCCCCAGGTTATGAGATGCATAATTAACATAGCATGAACTAAAGGATAATCCTTTCAAGTGTTTAAGAAGAATGTTTTATGTTTTTTTTATGTATTTTGTTCCTGGTTTCCAAGACACTAGACCTTAAAGATCCTCAGTTTTGTGTAATGTAATGAAAGTTTATGTTATAAAATGGTGGGATGCTATAGTTGGTATCAAAGGATGGTTTAGTTATTTGTGGAAATTAGGATATAAAAACTTTAGGAAGAACCCTATAGAAAAGTTTAAATATAGGAAAACTTCCTGGTATTTTGGTAAGTATTGAGTAAGTGGTCTATCAAACAAATACATCCCTGTCTGGATACGAGCAGGTAGAGGCGGCTCTGGCACAGATGTACATAGGGGTAAAACCCGAAAACACCGCTTTGAGCTAGACTCGAACGGGAACTGGTGCACGATAACGGGCCTTGCTCCACTCTTGGTTACGACACTCCCGGGGGATATGTTTGGTTAATCACATGCTTTTTATGAATCATTATGAAGGAATTATAGAGAACTATAATTGTCTAAGCACGAAGTCTTAGTTAAAAGATTCATAAATGAAATAAGTTTCTCACTAAGGTTTTATTCTTTTAGAAAATGGTGGGCAATAGGAGAAACCGTGCCGATGGTGACCGCAATGCACCATGTGCTGACGGCCCTCCGATGGAAGCCGGAATGGAAACATTCATGCGAATGATGAACCAACTGACTCAAGTTATGAGTAATAACTTGAATCAAGCTGAGAGGCCGACCTCACCACGAAGGGAACAACTTTCTGTTGAGTCCTTCATGCGTCAACGGCCGCCAACATTCAGTGGATCTACTGACCCATTGGTTGCGGAACAATGGATAAGCTCCATTGAAAAGATCTTTTCTGTACTTCATTGTTCGGAACAAGAAAAAGTCACCCTTGCTGTTTACCGCCTAGAGGGAGAAGCTGATCAGTGGTGGTCACTGATCAAAAACACGAAGCCACGAGGAGAGATGGAAGCTATGGAGTGGGAAGAATTTCGGGGGATTTTCTTTAACAAGTATTTCCCTCGTTCCATGAGAACGAAAATGGAGAAAGAGTTTCTCGAGCTGAAGCAGAAGGAGAACGAATCTGTCGGAAGCTATGAGATGAACTTCACAAGGATTTCCCGTTATACCTCAAGCTTTGTCATGGACCCTAATGGGAAGGTTGATAGATTCTTTGGCGGACTACGACCACATCTGCGGAAGAATCTAGCCAACAGGGACTACGATAGCTATGAAGAAATAGTTCGAAGTGCTATGAAAGTTGAACTAGAGTTTGGGGAGACACAGTGGTCTCACAAATCTAATGAGAAGAAGAGAACTCTAGAACCAATCCTGGGAAGAAGTTTTGATCAGGAAAGAGGTGGAAAGCATATGCAACATGCCACATGCAATAAATGTGGGAAGAAGCATCCGGGGAACTGCTTGATCGGAAGTGGAAAGTGCTATAGGTGTGGAAAAGAAGGCCATATTTCTCGGAATTGTCGTGGTGATGTGAAGCCTCAACTTCCCAACACTAACGACAGAGGAAAGATGGTTCTGGCCCTACCCGAAGTCACATGCTTCAAGTGTGGACAGCTTGGGCACTTTGCTAATCAATGTCCAAATCCGAGGGCGGTGGAGGGGAATCACCATCAACCTCAGCAGAGGCCAAGGGAGCAAGGTCGTGCTTTCGCTATCACAACAACTGAAGTTGAAGTTCCGAACGATGTGGTAGCAGGTACTCTTATTGTCCTCTCAAAACTAGAAAGTGCTTTATTTGATTCTGGTTCTATGCATTCCTTTATTTCTTCCAAGTTTGCAAAGAATATAGAATCAATCCCCGAATTGCTTGAGGTAGAGTTGTCAGTCAAGACTCCAAGTGGGATTATCCATGCATCAACAGTGTTTAGAGACTCTAGTGTTTACTTTGGTGAGCACAATCTTATCGCAAATCTAGTAGTCATCCCCATGATGGAATTCGACGTTATACTAGGGATGGACTGGCTCTCAAAGTATAATGCTAAGATCAAATGCAAAAGTAAGGAAATCTCAGTAGTCTTGAATGAACGACCTACACTTATCTTCCGAGGAGAGATATCCCGAACTGATCCCTATCTAGAAGAACCTCCTATAGCTTTCTTTATGGAGTTAATCGGTGATGAGGAAGAAGGGAAAGGGAGCATACAAATTGAAGATGTTCCGATTGTTCAGGAATACATGGATGTATTTCCTGAGGAGTTACCTGGACCTCCCCCAGAAAGAGAGGTAGAGTTCTCCATTGAACTCGTACCTGGGTCTCAACCGATATCAAAGACTCCGTATAGAATGGCAAATGTGGAGCTAGAGGAGCTAAAGAAACAACTCCAAGACTTGTTGGAGAAGGGGTTTATCCGACCGAGTGTGTCTCCTTGGGGAGCACCAGTTCTCTTTGTGAAGAAGAAGGATGGATCAATGCGGCTATGCATTGATTATAGAGAACGGAACGGGATCACAGTGAAGAATAGATACCCTCTTCCAAGAATTGATGATTTATTTGACCAACTTTGTGGGGCTCAATTCTTCTCTAAGATTGACCTTCGATCTGGTTATCATCAACTGAGGGTGAAGAAGGAAGATATTCCAAAGACTTCCTTCCGATCAAGATATGGGAATTATGAGTTTACTGTTATGCCCTTCGGCTTGACTAATGCTCCTGCTATTTTCATGGATTTGATGAATAGAGTCTTTAAGGACTACCTTGATAACTTTGTGGTAGTTTTTATTGATGATATTTTGATATATTCAAAAAGTCGGGAGGAGCATGAAGATCATCTGAGGGTTATTTTGAAAACTCTACGGAAGGAGAGGCTCTTTGGGAAGTTCAGCAAGTGTGAGTTTTGGTTACAACAAGTGGCTTTCTTGGGGCACATCGTAACCAATGAAGGAATCTCGGTTGACCCTGCAAAGACAATGGTTGTGGAGGAGTGGCCTCAACCCACAACAGTAACTGAGATTCGTAGTTTCCTTGGTTTAGCGGGATATTATAGGAGGTTTGTGAAAAACTTTTCACGGCTTTCTAATCCACTAACCAAGTTGACTCGAAAAGGGGTTAAGTTCATCTGGACAAAGGAATGCGAGGAAAGTTTCCAAGAGCTGAAGAAGAGATTGGTTACTGCACCTGTGTTAACACTACCCTCTATCGGAGAAGGATTCGTTATTTTTAGCGATGCATCTCTGAAAGGGCTTGGGTGCGTCCTCATGCAAAATGACAAAGTAATTGCTTATGCATCTCGACAGTTGAAGATTCATGAGCAGAATTATCCTACGCATGATCTGGAGCTGGCGGCAGTTGTTTTTGCTCTAAAGATATGGAGGCACTATCTTTATGGGGAGAAATGTGATATATACACTGACCACCAAAGTCTAAAGTATATTTTCACACAGAAAGAATTGAACATGAGACAAAGGAGATGGTTGGAGCTTATTAAAGACTATGATTGTTCAATTCAATATCACCCTGGAAGAGCAAACAAAGTCGCGGATGCGTTAAGCAGGAAAGATCCTGTTGTTCTGGCAACAATGAGGATCCTGGGAGATCCCTTGATTAAAGATCTAGTAAAACTGGACATGGGAATTATAAGGAAAGGGACATCATCAACCCTATCCCAAATGATTTCTCAACCTTCATTACTAGAGAAGATCAAGAAGGCTCAAAAAGAAGATCCTTTGCTGCAGGAGAAGTTCGAGGCTGTAAAGGATGGGAAGTTCCCTGATTTCAATATTGATCAAGAAGGCGTGTTGAAATTTCGTACAAGACTATGTGTTCCATCTATTCCGGAGATAAAGAAAGAACTGATGGATGAAGCTCATAGCTCTAATTTCTCTATACATCCGGGAAGCACTAAGATGTACAGAGACCTTCGTGATCATCATTGGTGTGATAACATGAAGAGGGAGATTGCCGATTACACTACAAGGTGCCTGGTGTGTCAGCAAGTAAAGGCAGAAAGACAACTTCCTAAGGGTGTATTACAACCGCTACCCATACCAGTATGGAAGTGGGATAATATCACCATGGACTTTGTAACTGGTCTCCCAAAAACATCCAAAGGAAACAATGCGATATGGGTTATTGTGGACCGTCTCACCAAGACAGCCCATTTTATCTCTATTCGGGAAGATTTCTCTCTGGATCAGCTTGCCAAGATATAAGTGAAGGAAGTGGTAAGGCTGCATGGGGTACCACTATCCATCGTATCTGATCATGACCCAAGATTCACATCAAAATTCTGGAGAAGTCTTCAGCATGCTCTGAATACTGAATTGAATTTTAGTACGGCCTATCATCCTCAAACTGATGGCCAATCTGAAAGGACTATTCAGACACTCGAAGACATGTTGAGATTATGCTCAATGGAGTTTAAAGGTGGATGGGATCAACACCTCCCATTAGTGGAGTTCTCTTATAACAACAGCTTCCATGCGAGTATTCAGATGGCACCCTATGAAGCTCTGTATGGAAAGCGGTGTAGAACTCCTACTTGTTGGGATGAAACTGGTGAGAGGAAGCTTCTTGGGCCTGATCTCGTGCAAGAGATGACAGAACAGGTTCATGCCATCCAACAACACATAAAGGCTGCTCAGAGTCGGCAGAAGAGCTATGCTGACAATCGTCGAAGGGACTTGGAGTTTGGTGTTGGTGACAAAGTCTTCCTTAGAATTTCTCCATGGAAGAGAGTCATGCGGTTTGGGAAGAAAGGGAAGCTCAGCCCTAGGTACATTGGCCACTATGAAATCCTTGATCGCATAGGAGCAGTGGCCTATCGTCTAGCACTTCCACCGAACCTAGCTCAAGTTCATGATGTCTTCCATGTATCTCTCTTGAGGAAGTACATACCCGACCCTTCGCATGTACTGAACCCAGAGGTGGTACAACTTGAACATGACCTCTCTTATGAGGAGCAGCCAGTGGAGATCTTCGACCGTAGAGACAAGGTTCTATGAAACAAGACTACCCACCTTGTGAAAGTGTTGTGGAGGAATCACAAATATGAAGAAGCGACTTGGGAGCTCGAGGAAACGATGAAGCAAAAGTACCCTCACCTTTTCGACTAGGCCTCAAGTGTAAATTTCGGGGACGAAATTTCTTAAGGGGGAAGAATGTAACGACCCAATCTTTTTGAGTAGTATATTAACTTACTCTTAATGATTTATTAAGATGTTAATGGTTAATGCAGAAAGAGGAGTCGATGGCTTCATCCAGTAGACTCAACCCTTACGAAGCCCACTTATCAGAGCTTGGGAAGGAGGTAGCATCTGTGGGCTTCGCTTTGGACCAAGCCCAAGCTGAGCTCCAGCGTGTCAAGCTTGAACGAAAACGCTTGCAGGAGAATTTCAAGTTAGTGGAGATTGCTACTAGGGCAATGTTATCTGAGACTCCCTCAGATTCTATCACCATAGCACACCTTACACTTAGGTCTTATGCCAGTGTTATAAGGGGCTATGTGATGAGACCCTAGTTTCCTTGTGTAATCCTTTCGGGTGAATAAATTGAGATTTCTTCCTTTAGTGATGTTTGTGAAATTTCAAATGTCTAGATAATTTTAGAATGTATTTTATTGATGAATTTTGAAAAAGGGATATTTTGAAATATATATGTAAACCCTAAATAACTAATGATGTGTAATGATTTTAAAAAAATGGTCTTCTACAAAAGGGTTCATTATGGAATTTGGAGTCTAATAAGATCAACTTAATTTTTGATGAATAGTAAATTATGAATAGTGATTTTACGCTTAGGATTAGTAATATGACCAAATGGATTAGTAATTTCACTCAAAGAAAGTTTTAATATAATTTAGACACCTAGATTAAGTAATGTGATTCAATAAAATGGTTAAATAACGGTTTCATAAATTATTATTCAAGTATTAGTTTTTTCGGATGAATAGTGTTTTTTAATTAAAAATTTAATTAAAAATAATTAGAAAATTATTTTTATAAAAAGGAATTTATTTTTGAACTCAGAGCATCGATATTATGTTAAGGTAATTTTTGGGATTTTTTCTGAAAAAAATGAATTTTCGATGAATAGTGTTTTTATTTAAAAATTAAATTAAAAATATTTAGAAAATTATTTTTATAAAATGGATTTCATTTTTGAAATCAGAGCATTGATATTTGGTTAAGGTGAAATTTTGGGATTATTCTGAGAAAGTTGAATTTTCGGTGAATAGTGAAAGTATAGTTTTTAAGTTACGGGTGTTTAATGACATCATTAAATGATGTATTAAGTATATATTCAATTTGGTCGAATTATGAATAGTAAGTTAAGGTGTGAGGTGTCCCAAGTGGCCAATACCATGGGCAAATACCATGGGCAAGCCCATGGTTTTTCCAAAACCACTAGTGAGGTGTCCCTTGGCCATTAATGCTTTGTCCCCTCACTTTCCCTATAAATACCCACCCTTTCCTCCCTTAGTTTTCACTCACAACTCTCCCCCAACGAAGTTCTGGTCTTCTTACCTTCCAAAGAGTCCTCCCAAGGTTCCCCCAAGTCCTCAAGGTCCAATCCTTTGAGTTTCAAGAGTCACGTTTTAAGGTAAGGGATCCGACCCCTCTCTTTCTTTTCATGTAATCTCTTTTATGTCATTCCTATTATGCTCCATGTTTTTATGAGAGAGGATGTTCTTTTATATTACTCTTACTGACCTTTCACGTTTATATGATGAGAGATCCCCTCTTACTCTCATCATTTCGTTTTATGAAAGTTTAAGTGACGCCGTTAGGCTGCCGAATTTTTAAGGGATTCTTTCACCCTTCTCATTTTTCAAGTTCGATTTTCATGTCAAGTCTTTCAAGTTACTTTTTATTATTTTGGGGTATGATCTATATATCTATCATACTGATCTCTTATGATCATATGATGAGGGACCCTATTTGATCTTGTCAAATCATTTTCTTTTGAAGTTAAGTGACGCCGTAAGGCTGCTGAATTTTCATAAGAGAAATCTAATCTTTTTTCCTTCAATGTTTTTCATTTCAAATGTTATGTCCCTCAAATTTCATTACCATGTCCATATTTCCTTCTTACTCTTTCACCCTACTGTTTTATGGATCATTTATGAGTGGGTGACCCATGTACCCTCTCATTTCAATGTTTTCTAAAACCCCGAAACTTAGCCGTTATGCTGCAGCATTTTCCCCTCAAAATGCCTCTCTCTTTTCTCAAAAATTATTTTATGTTATAAAGTGAATACTCAAAGCTCTTATTTCTACAAGGGTATTCACATATATATCAAAATGTTCCATTTTAAATTCTGGGATTTACATAAATGAGACCCGCTTTCCCTTTCCGTGGGTTTAAAGTGACGTAAAGATCATGTCTTTAAAGCAGTTTTTAAAAAGTTATGATTATGAAATGAAACCCATTTCCTTTATGCTATATGGGTTATTTATGAAATGTTTGATGATGATATATGTGGCTCACATGATAATAAAGGCAAATTTAAGGGTGCGCCCTGATAGCGCTCCAATGCATTGGGTAATGATGTAACCACTAGAGATTACAATTTTCATGATACCTTGGTGAATAACCTTGGTAATTTTCAAATGACACCTTGGGGATGGACCTTGGTGATATGTTCATGATTGTCTATGTTAAATGATGTAGCCACATCTTCAAGTTATGAAAAATGTTATTTTTATTATGAAATGCCTCATGATTTCTTTCTTATGCCTTAAAGTTCTTTTCATGTCCTTATTGAAGTATCTCAAGTTCACATGTAAAATGTTCCTCTTATTTCCCTTACTGGGCCTTCTGCTCACCCTTTCTTTTGATGTATGTCCCCAGGTTATGAGATGCATAATGAACATAGGATGAACTAAAGGAGAAGCCTTTCAAGTGTTTAAGAAGAATGTTTTATGTTTTTTTTTATGTATTTTGTTCCTGGTTTCCAAGACACTAGACCTTAAAGATCCTCAGTTTTGTGTAATGTAATGAAAGTTTATGTTATAAAATGGTGGGATGCTATAAATTTAAACCCTGTAATGTAACATATTTCCTAATTCTCAAAAACTATATAACTAAATGGATATTTAGGATATAAGTGATGAAATATATACCATTAATCAAGTAATTTATAGTAGGGTTATGCGTGGGTTTTTATAGTTGGTATCAGAGCAAAGGATTAAATATATTTAGGGTTTGGGATAGTGCACACAATATAATCTAAATAGATTAACTTTTTTTGTTACATTATCATGAGATAAATTTTGAGTAATTACATATTTATTCATAAAATCTTTGTTTATTAAAAAAAAAATTTCCATAGAGTAAATAGTCTAGCTAAGGTATAAAGTTATCAAGAGGATAATACCCATCTGAACCAGTAATTTTGAATTCTTGGAATTAGGAAATAGTTTTTTATATATGTTAACATATTTGATATTGGATATTAATAGAGATCCCAATGCAAGGTAAGGAGTGTATTCTTTGTAGAAGAATATGTCGATAGTAGAGCATTTCATGAAACAACACCCTTGTTATTTTGGAGGGTCCTAAAACCTAGTGAAAGTTAAAGAATGGATTTATGCTTTAGAGAAGATTTTAGAAACTTTAGGATGTACAAAACATTATAAGGTAACCCTTTATATTTATAATTTTGAAGTTGAAGCTGATCAATGTTGGTCTTTGATTATGAACACTAAGGAAAAGTAAGAAATTTATTGGATGGAATGTATTGTATTTAAATATCTCTTCCTTGAAAATATTTTCATAAAGTTATTATACATAGAATGAAAACCAATTACTAGTGTTTGGGTAAATTGAGGAGGACTTTTCTGCTTCCTATGAAGCTAAATTTACTATATTTTTTAGTTATGCACCAAATTTCATTATCGACCACGATAGTAAAATTGATTTATTTTAATAAATATTGGAGATAATTTAGCAAAGGTATTTGGTTACTCAAGAATTTGATAGTTATGAGAAATTGTATAATGTGCTGAGAGTGTTGAGAAGGGGTTTGTGGAAATTTATAACAATATGGATAAGAAGTAATCCATGTGGAAGAAAATGGGGAATAATGAATAGAAGCAACATGAGAGTAATAAAATTAAATTACCCTCTTATGATAATTGTTTTAAAAAGTATTTTTGGGAATGTTATTATGATATATGGGAAGTGTTACTGATATGGAAAGTTAGAACACCTGGATCATGTCTATAAAGAAAATAGTAATGGTAATAGTCATATTAGTGATGAAAAATAGACTGTGAAATGATATAACTATAATGAGATAGACCATTATGTGAATGTATGACCAAAAAATGTATGAAGTATACTGATCAAAATAACTATAAGAAAAAAGTTTTGGAAAAGTCATTTTTTATTGTTGGGTCATAAAATTAAGTGGTGATATGTACATTACTTCTTTACGCTAAGTATGTAAAATTATTGTTTAATTCATGATCTACACTATAATGACCCGTGAATTTTGATTGGCTTGAGAGCTCAATGAGTCATTACTAGGCCTTAAACGACATCCCCGAGATGCCAAAGGATAGCAATAAATGCCAAAGGGTTTCAAATACAAGTTAGGGGACGATTTACGCTTTTAGAAATAACCCATAAACCAACCATAACCAAACATTCACTATATGATGCATGAAAAAATTAAAGACTAACAAACAACATCATTTATATTAAACCACATTAAATTACACCAAAGAGAAAGACCAAACTAAGTATCAAAGTACACAGTAGATGAACAACTCAAGACTCTCAAAAGACACTACAACTCCATGCTCCAAATGCTCTAAGCTCTACAACATCTTCCAATCATCACCACAAGCCTCTATCAATAAGATAATTTACCTTTACCTGTGTCTCGGAATACGACATATGCAAAAGAACCAACGTTCCAAAGTAGGGGTGATTATAAAACTCAGTAGGTTTTCCCCCAATGACTTCCCTACTCATGACACTAGGATAGAAGAGTTAGCCACATTATATAAAAAACAATTTATATAAAACATTTTCTCAAAAGAAGTTTATAACTAAATATAAACAAGTTTCCAAAACCATTTATAACCAAACACATTCCAAGAGAAATTGAAACCGATTTTACAGTAAGTTATTTTTCTAGAAAAATATCCAAACAAGCTTTAGAACCATTTTACAATATCCCTTTTGTCTTACCCAATCATTCCACAACCCATGCGACTAACCATGCATTCTAAGTTATGATAGTTCCATACTCATGAGCAGTTTCTCGTCGATCTACCAAGTCGTCACAAGGTAATTGTTCCCCATTTTCCATTATCTCTTTGGCACCGAGCACATGGTCATATTTCAACCAAGCCCCATATTTCCCATGTTCTATTAACCCTTTGGAACTGAGCACAAGGTCATATTTCAACCAATCCCCTTACATGCAATATGAACACACACCTTCCCCATGTTCCATTATCCCTTTGGAACCGAGAACAAGGTCATATTTCAACCGAGCCCCATATTTCCCATGTTCCATTAACCCTTTCAATAAAAACACCTTTTTATTTAAAACCATTTCCATCAAAATCATTTCAATGCCAAACCATTTCAACTCCAAACCATTTCAATAAAACTCACTTTTTATTGAAAACCAATTCCAACAAAGTCATTTCAATATCAAACCATTTTAATAAAACACCCTTTTTATTGAAAATCCATTTTTCATCAAACCATCTATAGTTTCATCAAACCCATAATTTAAAATCAACATTTTAAATTCAACAAGCCAAATCACTTTGCACAACAATTCACCAAGATTTCACAATCTCATCAAAACCATAAAACATCACTAAAGAAGATATTTTCTATGCTTTTCACAATCAAATCCATTAAAATAAACCAATTTGAATCTAATCCAATCAATTATAGCAAGAATAGTAGAGATTGAATCATCCTGCCTTTAGGGTTTTGATGGAAACCACAACGAACGAAGAACACTCAAGAAAACCTGGTCGATTCTCCAAAAACTCACCTTAGATCTCTTCTCCTAGAAATATCAAGACCATATCTCATCATATTTGGAATCAACACACTTAGGTCTTCCCGTAACTGGTATAGATCTAAGAAACTGATAGAAGAGGAGAAGTAAATCTAAGAAAATCTATGAAATCGATCAAGAATGATGAAGAATGATCAGATACCTCAAGAATACAGCTTCGATTCACCAAGAGAAGCTTTCAGATCACCTCCGGAATGATGGGAGAACCTTCTCTAACCTTAGGAGAAGAAAAATCCCAATTTAGGGCCACTTAGGAGGGAAAACAAGCCACATAGAGGCAAAAACTCATGAGATCCACCTTTATAGTATCGCATTTAAGTGGTCGCGCGGTTTTCCCGCACGGCTAGACAAACCATGCGCTAACTGTGTGTTAGATACTGCCTCAGACACCCTTCTCACATGGTTTGGCCGCACGGTTAGACAAACTGTGTGCCACCCATTTGAAAGCTACTGCCTCCAAGACCCACTACGCATGGTTTGGCCGCATGGTTTAGACAACCCGTGTGCCACCCGTGTGACTTCCCCTTTGCCTAAAAACATCATTTAAAGTTCTCAAAACTCTCACATTTGTCACCCTTAACTTTAAAACCATGAAAAGCATTAAGAAAGGTTTACATACTAGAAACTGAGGTTACTAAATACACATTCTATTATTTATAATAAATTTTGTAGTAAAATGGAAATATCACCTCATGAAATAAAGAAAAAAACTTTTGGTAAAACATAATAGTGGAAGTATTATAGTAATAGAGATTTGTGGGAGCCTTCCTATCGTCATATACAAAATTGTTTTCCCTTAAAATATATTTGTATTACCCTTAGTGGAGTTTGAATTTTTTTTATGGGTATGTATTGGATTTTATTTTATCATTCTAAGATAGATTTCATAGCTAAATAATTAATATTCAATATTCTGTGTGAATTTAAATTTTTTTATAAAAATGATTTCATAACCTTGATAACATATTAAGAATCTAAGAAACTAATTAAAGATGATATTGGAAGTTTCCTTACATATATTTTTGAAAAAAAAGGAGTCTATTCAAATTAGTGATCTTCTAGTCCTAAATGAATATATAGATGTATTTATTGATGATTTTCCTTCTGTTTTTTATGATTGAGAGATTTAATTTACTGTTGAATTAGTTCTTGATGATAATCCAATTTCAAAACCCCCTTATCAAATTATTTTAATTAACATTTTCAAAATAGGAAAAGTATTTGTAAGATTTTCCGGATATGAGTTTCATGCACCCTATCACTTCACCTTTTGGTGTGTTGGCGCCAAAATTCAGGACACCGAAAAATCCAAAAAGGAGGCACTGGTGACTACCTCGTGAAGCTATTCCGCAGAGTCCTCGAGGCACCGCGGCCGCCGCCCAGCAAGGAGGCAGGACGCTCCACGAACACATTTGACGTTCGCAATCCCACTGCGAAGCAAAGAGGTGGGACACTCTACAAACACATTTTACTTTCGTGATCCTGCCGCAAAGCAAGGAGGCACGATGCTCCGTGAACGCATTTGACGTTTGTGAGCCCACTGCGAAGCAACCAAGTCCCTCTTCATGCCGTGTAAGCTCTGCATCGCGGCACCTCTTGCCTATAAATATTGGGCTCCCCCTGAGCCCAAAGGATGAAAAATCTGACCTTTCGACCTCCCATATCCTGAATCGTGAAGCATCCTTCTACTTTACGAACCATGAGTTGTGTAAGGTACTTCTGCTCCATTAAGTTCCTCCCCTTTGTCTCTTTTTGATCCCATCTTCCGAGAGGGATTCCTTTTGTGAAGCCTAAGGTCCTTCGAGGAAGAATAGTATCCCCAAGGGAACCTAGGTCATCGCGGAGCATTTATGCTTCATGAAACACCCTTCATGTACACATGATCCCCATGCTAAGGCAGGGTCACTGTACTTTACGAAGCATATTGTTTCACGACACTTTGTTTCGTGAGGCACCTTTTCCCCGTGAGGAAATGATCTACGAATGCCTGTCCACTTCACGAATCACCTCACATATGAACCTCTTCCCCATGCTTAGGCTAAGGCACCCCACTTCGCGAAGCACACCCCTTCGCAAGTGTCCTCCGCCACACAGAGTAGCAGAGCTTGACAAGGCCCCCACCTATGGACCCCTCTTCTTGGAAATTCATTTTCCTGTGAGACCCTCCAGGTTTGCATGATGTGACTTCAACGTCACCTGGATGATATCACCTAGCGCGTTGCTTCTCCTCATGATTCAAAACATAGGCACGCTAATGGATATTGCTTCTTTGCATAGCCATGCTAACGTGGGCCCCTTGATGGTTCGCTCCACGACACCCCGTCACCAGGGCGTTACCGATGTCTTCCCTTCCACAAGGAGCACAGGGTACTGGTTATATAAGTCCTAGGGGTGCAGAGCAAACCCACCTCTTCCATGCTATAGGATGTTAAACTACCAAGCACCATTTTCCTCAGCACATGACGTTAAACTGTGACCTCGCCCCATGCCACACACGCGGGGTGCCCCCACCTTGGACATTCTCTATGCCCCCTGTTCTCCATAGAGGATGATATCCTCTTTATGGGAGTGGTATTTGTCCGTGGGGAAAGGGCAACCATACCAGTGTAATCCCCTATCTTTCATGTAGGAGGCAGCATCCCCACTACTCCTTCCATTTTCGGTCCCCAGGGCCAGCGAAGGGCGTGGTAGGGAATGGTGATTCTCCTTTATTTAGTCCCAAGTCCCTCTCCCGCTGCACTTTAACACCATTGGGCCTCTATCCTGGAGTAAGTCCCAATATTTCTCTCCTTGGGATGGTCAATGCGTAAGCCCCACCCCACTTCCCATGAACACACCTTTCATGACGTGATCGTCAGGTCCTTGCTGCCTCTTGTTTCCCACACCGAGCACGACTCACGTGGCTTTAGAGTAAGCATCGACCATGACACCCACCTTCCAAAATATGAGGAATTTAATCCATGTCAAGGAATGGTACGTAGGAAGCCTCCACGAGGTTCAAGACCACCACCTGGTCATTCCGACCATCTTCACGTCGGTTCACCAACACCTTGGGCCGCCTCAGAGCATATGCACCAAATTCCACCTCCCGAACTATGAGGACATTGATCCTTGCCAAGGTAGGGTATGTAGGAAGCCACCCGGAGGTTCAAGCCCAACACCCATTGGTCCCAACCATCTTTACATCGGTGAACCAAGCCCCCATATCTGAACTATGTGGTCGTTGATCCTTGCCAAGGGGGGGTACGTAGGAACCCTCCATAAGGTTCAAGCCCACCATCATTGGACCCCAGGTCCTCCTTCACGCCGGTTCACCGACCACTCACCCGAACTACGAGGTCTTTGATCCTTGACAAGGCATGGCCATAAGAAGCCTCCATGAGGTTCAAGCCCACAATACATTGGTCCTGACTACCCCACGTTAGTGTATTGAGCCCCTTTCCACCATTACGAACTATGAAGACTTTGATCCGTGCCAACGCAAGGTACGTAGGAAGCCTCCAGGAGGATCAAGCCCACCATCCACCCGGACCCCAGGTCCTCCTTCACGTCGATTCTCCCCCATCCCGCATGATGTTAAACTATGGACCTCTTTTAGAGGTAAGCCGTTGTCAGCCTCCATTCAGTGGTAAGCCGCTGACAGCCCCATCTAGCAGTAAGCCGTTGTGACCCCAATCAGCGGTAATCCATTGAAACTCCATCCAGTGGTAGTTCATTCCAACCTCATCCAATGGTAAGCCGTTGTGACATCATCAATGGTAATTCAATGATATCCCCATCCAGCGGTAAGCCGTTGTGACCTCAATTAGTGGTAAGCCGTTGAAACTCCATCCAGCGGTAAGCTGTTGTGACATCAACCAGCGGTAATCCATTGAAACCCCCAATCGACGGTAAGTCGTCATCATATGAACTATGTGGACTTTGATTCCATGCCATGGGGATATGTAGGAAGTCTCTTTGAGGATCAATACCAACACTACCATCACCTTCATGATGGTCCCATATCATCCCCCTTTTACTCCATTCAACTCTCCAACATCCATATTGATTCTTACCCAGACAGCCACATCTCGGTGGAATAATGCCACCCCATTCCCCGTTCTGTTTGATAGCATTTGGGAATCCACCCACATGTTGAATCCAATATCAGTGTTCCCTCTAGGGGGTTCCTCCATATGATCCACTCTAGTCAGTGTTCTGATCAGTCTGATCTGTCTCTGTTGGATGTTAAACATGCGGCATACCCCGTGTTAAACATGGGAAACTGAGGAAAACCTCATATACATGCCCATGGAATATGATTCCCCGTGTTAGATGTGGGATGCCTCAGGCTTTTGTGCCCTTGAGAAGCCCTATAATAAGGGACAGAATATGGACATGCCAATCCCCCAGTGTCCAGACTTTCCTGTGATGCCCCATGTGACTACTCCCCTGACCGAAGTTTGCGGCCCCGAGCAGACCCCTTGGAATGTCCTGATAGAGGATGCGTAATTAACTAGTGTCCATTAAGATATGGCGCCTGAAAGAGTTTCACGAACAATGTCTTAATTCTATAAGGGAGACCCAGACAAGGTGACGAGCTCCGAGGAGGAATCCATGGAAAGAAGAACCGACATCCCATCATCTCGTTTCAATCAAGGAGCATACGTCCCTGCATAAGGAGCATATTCTGCCCAACTTCGGAAAGCGGGAATGTGGTATAACAAAAACCACACCCCTCGTCCCCGAACGATACGGACAAGCACACCCTAGTGAAAGAGTCAGAAATAGAAATGCTGAACCTGACATGAAATTTTTCTCCTCAATATAGAGATTAGTAGTGCTCGGGGCATCAATAGATTGACATGTCACCGGATCCAGACATCTAGAGCCTGGTCCCACCAAGAAAATAGCGGGCCTGGTGTGAAACTCACCTGAAGTTGGGGCATTAGAACGTTGGACATCCCGTTCTGCAATGTTTTCAGCCTGGATCCCTCTTACCGATCCCGGAAAATGGGGGTGGCGTTGGGGCATTGGTTGTCGATTCCTTTTTTATTTCACCACTGACGAGTTCATCTCCCTGCTTATCAAGAATCAGGTTGCTGCCACAGGAATGAGATCACTGGTCACCCGTCTACATAGGGGCAGGGGAAACATAAGCACAGCCGCTCCGCGTGGCTTCAATTCTTCTGCGATGGCCTCTATGTCCACGACTGTGGGGCGCCCAGGCCCCATATCTCCATCGGAAGTTATCCAATGAAGGGTAATTAACAACCTCGTACGTCGTTATGAAAAGGAGGGCATAATCTTGACCTGGTCTATGGCCCGCCTATATCTAGAGGCATATGTGCCTTGCCATCAACGCCACCCCTGAGGGCCGTGCAGGGAGCCATTTCTCCCCACCCCGACATACAACCGCTTCAGAAGCCTATCCCTGGAGTGCCTTGATGACTCCCTACCTTACGCTGATGAGGTGGGCGATGTCCGGCCCACCCCGGTCAGAGTCTCAATCTAGGCACTCCTAACAAGGGCTCAACCCGGCCGTGTCAGCGCCGCCACCCGGTCTTTCTGAAGGAGAAGTAGGTAAGATATGCACCTGCACCACCAACCCTGGCTCCTCCGACCCGACTCTAGCGTCGATCACGAGCTGAGGAGGACGCTCGCCAAGGGGAATCAACGTCGACGGCTGCTGTGGCCTGAACGATGGCTGACGCATATCATCAGGTCCCTGCACACACTGAGCAGGGACGCTTATACACCCAACCAGGATCGAGGCCCCGACCACCCCACGGGCAGGCCGAGTCGACTCCCCATGTCACAGGAATGAGCAGTGGTCGCCGTGAACCAACCTGCAGCGATGCCACCCCATACAGAGGTCCTCCCCATACCACTACCATCGAGAGTGTGGGTCTTCCCCACTTCGAGTCTATGCATGGAGGTCCGCCTCGTACTACCCACAATCCGAATGAAAGTCTGCCCCACGGTAGTGATACTCGGTACGGAAGCCTCTCTCATGCCCATTACACTGGGTATGGAGTCCTTCCTCCTTCCCCTAACCATCAATGTGGGGAAATTTCCCATTCGGTCTCTCTCTAACTTGGGGATCCTCCGTAAGTCTTCTCTGCAACTGGTGAAGGTCCTCCTTGCCTCGGCAACCAGAGGGGTGGAGGCCAGCCTCACTCCACCCACACCAAGCATGGAGGTCCTCCTCATGCTCCTGCCAGTTCCAGCATAGGTTTTTCCTACTCTAGTGCTATTCATGGAGTTCATCCCCATGTCCCCTTCGACATTTGTCCCGGTTCTCCTCACACCTCGGAGTTCTTGGGTGGAAAACCTCTCCTCCCTAGAACCAGTGCGGTCGGAGGACCCCATGTTGGAAATTATCCATGTCCCAAGGATCCACCTAGGGGTAGTAAGGTGGGTCATAGACACCACAAGAAGAATCCTGGGAAGTCCCGGACAGAGATCAAACCGTCCTGCTTCTCAGACTCTGAAGCGGAGTACGAATCAGCTCGAGAACCCTCCCCTCGCTCATCCGAGTCAAGGGTCGGGGCAGGGACGAGGCACATCAGCCTTGTGCTCCCATAATGAAAAGTCCACGGGATTACCACTTCCCTCAGTAGGTTTATCTAGGAGGATGAAAATCTAGAGACCCCGCAGGTTAGGGTCGTGCAATCACTAACATCTTCACCGGAAGCACTTTCTACCTCCACAGAAGATAATGAAGAGCTATTCTGGGGACCAATGGTAGGCGAGCTGCATTGCGGCCTATTACCAGCAGCCCTGGCCCTTGAGCCTGGAACGGTGGACATCAGCATGTCCTACCACAATGTAGCAGCCAGGTCGTTGCACTCTTCAGAGGACAGTCTAAGAATCGGCAGCCAGTCAGCCCGTTCACCGTACTCTCCACCAGCCAGCATGTCGTCCTAGCAGTCCGCCATAGTACCGCTACCATTTCCTCAACCACCCCCAGTTGGTGAGTCGGGAAATCAAGGGCGAGACCCTAAATTTGAGGAGATGAGCTTCTAGAGCATCCTTACAGTACACCTGTAACGACCCAAAATTTCATTAATGGAAAATCCCTCTTGATCCAGTTAAATGTTTCTTTATGTTTTTATAAGATGTCAACTTTTTTAGTTTTACTTTAAGATTTGTGACCGTTACTTTTATAGCCGTTGAACAGTGATCATCTGGGTAGTTTAAATATAAGGCTCTAACGAACCAATTTTCTACTCAGACAAAGGAAGCGATGGCCTCATCCAGTAGAATTGCCCCTTACGAAGCCCATTTGTTGGAGCACGGAAAGGAGGTGGCGTCTTTGGGCTTTGCCCTTGACCAAGCCCAAGCTGAGCTTCATCAAGTCAAGCTCGAACGTGATCGTCTACGGGAAAAATGGAAGTTGATAGAGATTACCACTCGAGCAATGTTATCCGAGCAACCCCAAGAGTCTGTCACCATCGCACACCTTACCCTTAGGTCTTATGCGGCTATTTTAAGGGGTTATGTAACAAATAAGTAGAACCATGTTCATGTACATTATTTTTTTTGTATATAATAATGAATATAATTTCTAGTCATTTTTGATACTTTGTAATTAGTTTTTAAAGTACAAACGGTGTTTTCAGTTATTATTTAATTAAGAATTATATTTTATTAAATTAAAGGATTTTTGAATTAAATAATATTTTAATAAAATATTATTGTTAATATTAAATTAATTTTTATTAAATATAAATGATCTTATAATTTTATGAATGCAATTAAAATTTTTATTAAGGTTTGAAAGCCATTTCTGTCAAAACCCGTGAATTTTTTATAAATGTCAGTTTTTATTTTAAAAGTAAAAATTCACATATTTAGAAAATTATTTAGATAAAATAAATATTATTTTTGGAATCAGGACGTCGAAATTATCCAACGGTGAATTTTTCATAATTTTCTGAGACAGTCAAATTTTTGGGTAAAAATTAAATACCATTTAAATATATAATGTGTTTTATGACAACATAATGACCCAATGGTGATGTAATAAAATACCATAATCCTTATGTTCGGCCAATATATGTTTTATCATTAAAATAATGAGGTTTTGTGTTTGTTTGACTCACTTTTCAAAGCATTAATGAAGCCCTCAAAACTTATTCAACACTTTGCCTTTTTAAATTAATTTCCATGGGAGTGTGACTCACCTCCACATAAGAAACCCTAATTTTTTAATAAGTTCGGACCATGGCCTTGTAAAATATTGTTTTCCTCTTTCCTTTTCCAGAAACCATGGGCAAA
The DNA here is from genome assembly GCA_963277665.1 of Viscum album. Taxonomy (NCBI): domain Eukaryota; kingdom Viridiplantae; phylum Streptophyta; class Magnoliopsida; order Santalales; family Viscaceae; genus Viscum; species Viscum album. The sequence goes on from OY728131.1 coordinate 32,430,673, forward strand.
TACCGTGGGATGGTTTTTGGGTTGGATTATTTTAATATAAGGGGTCCCAAACCTAAATAATAAAGAATTCTCTCACCTTTCCTATATAAACCCACCCAAGCTCCCACTTCCTCCTCACCCAAAGCCCTTGAAGTTCGTCCAACCTCTGCCCTACTCTCTCTATAATCCTCTCAAGGTGCCCCAAGCTCCCAAGAATCCTCTCACAAGCCTCTCTCTAGCCTTTGGAAGCACACTTCCAAGTAAGGGTTTTTCTTCCTTTCTCATTTTTGTCAATTTTCTTTAAGTTGTATTTCCCTTTTAATTTCATTTATGAATGTTTGGGTATGGTTTCTCACCTCTCCCATACTGCCCTCTTATTGTTTGAATGATGGTAGACCCCTTTCTCTCTCATTAAATGCCTCCCATGCACACCCGTTACTATGCCGAAATTCCGAAAGGAACCTTTTTCTCCTCTTTTATATTCAAGCAATACTTTTGTATCATGAATCTAAATTCCTTTTCAATTGTTGGGACATGTATCTATATGACCTTCTTACTGTCCATTACATGTAAATATGATGAGTAACCCCTTTCTCTCTCATCAGACTTTTTTTTATGAATTCTTATGTCACGCCGTTACGCTGCCAAAATCACACCGATTTTCTAAGCCAATATCATTGTGTAGTGAATACCATGCCCATTTCTCCATCAAGGGTATTCACCTTTATGCACATTTACTTATTTATTGTAAAGTTTCATGTATGAATTCTACATTCCTTTATCGTGGAATAAATGATTATGTTTTATGAATCCATGTTTTATGATCCATGTGGCACACTTATGCATGAAAAGAAATGTTTAAGAAGGGTGCGCCCTTTATAGCGCTCCAATGCATTGGGTAAAGTATAGTATCATGATACATCATGTGCAATGAGTGTTTACTCATGCTAATTCAAGTGCAACGAGGGTTTACTCGTGCTTCAAGTGCAATGAGGGTTTACTCATGCTCTATGTGCAATGAGCCTTGGCTCATGCTAATTCAATGTTAAGTGTTGTTGCCACATTTCCATGTTATGATTATCATGATTTATCATGACTTTATGTTCATGTATCTCTTATGCTCTATTGATATGCCTATTGCCTAACATGTGTTTTACTCCTCATGTTATTCATTATGTACTCCCTTACTGGGCTTTATAGCTCACCCTTTTCTTATGCATGTCCTCAGGTTATCCCATGCAATGCTAAGTACGAAGGAATGTAGTGGTCATGTAAAGGAAGTTTTCAATAAGGATGTTGTATTTCAAGTTTAAAGTTTTATGTAATGATCCTAAGACCCAAAGACACTAAACCTCTTGATCTTATTTGTTGGATCAAGTGAAGTTTTATGTAATAAAGCATGTTTAAGTTGTAATAAAAAGCAGGGTTGTCATAGTTGGTATCAGAGGATAGGTTTAGTTATTTTTGGGATTAGGAAACCCTAGTAAAGCCTTAGATACAAGACTAATCATAATAAAAACATCCCTAAGTTTTGGTAAATACTAAGTAAGTGGTTTATCAAACAAATACATCCCTGTCTGGATACGAGCAGGTAGAGGCGGCTCTGGCACAGATGTATCCTAGGGGTAAAACCCGAAAACACCGCTTTGAGCTAGACTCGAACGGGAACTGGTGCACGACAACAGGCCTTGCTGCACTCTTGGTTACGACACTCCCGGGGGATATGTTTTGATAAATTCACAATCTTAGTATGAACCCTTATTAAGGGAAAAATTCCCCTAAGGATATATGTTAGAAGGAATATCATGAAAAGCCTGGATTGAATCCTATAGACTCATGAGTTAAAGAGATTAAAGTTTATTTATAAGTCATCAACTTTTGTCTTTGGATTACCCTTTATGTGTTACCCCTAACTTTCCTTTTATTCCAGCCAATGGCCGGTAATAGGAGAACTCGGGCTAACAACCGTTGTGAAGATCAGTGTAATGATTGTACTTATGAGATGCCCAATCCAATGGGAGCGGGAATCGCGAACTTTGTCACGCTTCTCTCTCAGCTAACTCAAGTTTTGAATAGAAACACTGGTCAAGAGGAACGTTCAACCCCCCCTAAGAAAGAACAAGTCGCTATTGAAATCTTCATGAGACAAAGGCCTCCTACTTTTAGTGGATCATCTGATCCCACGATTGCTGAACAATGGATCAACTCCATTGAAAAGATATTCTCCATCCTCCAATGCTCTGAAAAAGAGAAGGTTCTCCTGGCGGCTTATCGTATGGAGGGTGAAGCTGATCAATGGTGGACGTTGATCAAAAATACGAAGCCTGAGGAGGAGATCGAGGCTTTGGAATGGAAGGTATTCCGGAAGATGTTTTTCGATAAATATTTTCCACGCACCCTCCGTCTTAAGATGGAAAGGGACTTCCTTTCCCTCAAGCAGAAAGATGAGGAATCTGTGGGAGCGTACGAGGCAAACTTCACAAGGCTTTCACGATACGCTTCCGGCTTTGTCGTTACCCCCGAATGCAAGGTTGACCACTTCTTTGGTGGGTTGAAGCCTAGCTTGCGGAAAGCATTAGCGATCCGTGACTTCGACAGCTATGAGGAAATTGTCCGATGTGCCCTCAAGGTTGAAATGGAGATCGTAGAATCACAGGGGTATCATGGGGACAAGAAGCGGAAGGTGGACTTCAATGCTGGTGGTCCGATGGATAAATCCAACGGCGCTAAGAAATTCCAGCACCCCACTTGCCAAAAGTGTGGAAAGAAGCACCCTGGAAATTGCCTTAGGGGGACAAGAAAATGCTTCAAGTGTGGAAGAGAAGGGCACCTAGATGTTAACTGTCAGCAAGAAGGACCCGCGGCTGCAACGGAGGGTAGGAACACTCCGTTCGAACCTCAACGCGTTGTTCAATGCTTCAAATGCAAAGAACCGGGTCACTTTGCGAATCAGTGCCCTAATCCAAGGGTTATCGGAGGCAATCAACAACCTCCAAGACAGCAAGGAAGAGCTTTTGCCATCACGTCTGCCGAAGTGAACCCCGACAACGAAGTGGTGACAGGTACGCTAGTTATTCATTCAATAATAGCGAACATACTTTTTGATTCAGGTTCTACGCATTCTTTTATATCTCAAAAGTTTAGTAGAACAATCCCTGCACCACCACAAATCATGGAAGTAAAGATGTCGGTGAGTACGGCAAATGGGGAAATCATTGCATCCCATGAGTATAAGTCCTCCCCTGTTATAATCTGTGGATTGAATTTCCCGGCGAACCTCGTCATACTCCCTTTGGTGGAATTTGATGCAATTATTGGCATGGATTGGCTTTCCTTATATAGAGCCAACATAAATTGTCGGGAGAGGGAAATCACACTCCATATGGAGAATCGACCCTCGATTCTTTACAAGTGTCAGGAGGAAGATGAATCTCCTTTAGCTCCATCATCTCAAGCATGGATATTACTGCCTTATGAGCACGCATATCTGGCTCAGATGATTGAGTCCAAGGAAGAAACCACCCTTGAAGAAATGCCTATTGTGAGGGAATTCGCTGAAGTATTTCCCGAGGAACTTCCTGGTCTTCCTCCAAGAAGAGATGTTGAGTTCTCAATTGAACTTATACCTGGGGCGCTACCAATATCCAAGACTCCATATAGGATGGCTGTGTTTGAGCTTGAAGAACTGAAGAAACAACTACAGGAGAATCTGGATAAAGGGTTTATACGCCCAAGTGCATCACTATGGGGTGCACCAGTCCTCTTCGTCAAGAAGAAGGATGGGTCAATGCGGCTTTGCATCGATTATCGTGAACTTAACAAAATCACGATAAAGAACAAGTATCCTCTCCCAAGAATCGATGACTTGTTTGATCAGCTACGTAGAGCACAATACTTCTCCAAGGTCGACTTGCGGTCGGGATATTATCAAGTAAGGGTGAAGAAGGAAGATATCCCCAAGACTGCTTTTCGTACAAGGTACGGGCACTATGAATTCATAGTAATGCCTTTTGGACTCACCAATGCTCCAGCAATATTCATGGACTTGATGAATAGAGTCTTTAGAGATTACCTAGATAAATTTGTGGTAGTCTTTATAGATGATATTCTAATATACTCCAAAACCAAGGAGGACCATGAGGAGCATTTAAGAACTGTACTGGAGACCTTGCGCAAGGAGAAGATCTATGCCAAGTACAACAAGTGTGAGTTCTGGTTGAAGGAGGTCTCATTCTTGGGTCATATCATCACAAGCAATGGGATATCTGTGGACCCCTCCAAAACAGATGCAATTGAGGGATGGCCGAGGCCAACATCGGTAACTTATATCCGTAGCTTCTTGGGGTTAGCTGGATATTATCGACGATTTGTGAGAAACTTCTCACGATTGTCCAACCCTCTTACCAAGCTAACTCGAAAGGGAGTAAAGTTTGCTTGGAGTGATGAATGCGAAGAAAGCTTCAAGGAGTTGAAAAGGAGGCTTATCACTGCACCTGTGCTCACTTTACCCACAAGTGGGGAGCTTTTTGTGGTATTCAGTGATGCTTTGAAGAAGGGCTTAGGATGTGTGCTGATGCAAAATGATAAAGTGATATCCTATGCCTCAAGGCAGTTGAAAATCCATGAGCGAAACTATCCAACGCATGATCTGGAGTTGGCGGCGGTAATCTTTGCCTTGAAAATCTGGCGACATTATCTCTATGGAGAGAAATGTGAGATATATACTGACCACAAGAGTCTTAAATATATATTCACACAGAAAGAGCTTAATATGTGCCAGAGAAGATGGATAGAGCTCATAAAGGATTATGACTGTTCAATACATTACCACCCTGGGAAGGCGAACAAGTTGGCGGATGCCCTAAGTAGAAAGGATCCAGCAGTTCTATCAATGATGAGAATTGAGAAGGATCCAATCTTCTTAGACTTGATGAAGATGGACGTGGGAATCATAAAGAAGGGAACATCATCAATCCTTTCACAAATGATTGCTCAACCATCTCTTTTGGAAAGGTTAAAGGATGCTCAAAAGGATGATGCGAGAATCCAAGAAAAAGTGGAAGCTATCAAAAAGGGAAAATCCTCAGAGTTTAATGTTAATGAAGAAGGAATTGTGCGGTTTGGGAAAAGACTATGTGTCCCATCAAGTTCGGAGCTGAAGAAGGAACTTTTGGATGATGCACATAGTTCAAATTTCTCTATTCACCCAGGGAGCACAAAGATGTATCGAGATCTCCGAGAAAACTTTTGGTGGGATAATATGAAGAAGGAGATCGCCAAATAAACATCAAAGTGCCTGGTGTGTCAGCAAGTGAAAGCAGAGAGGCAGAAGTCTAAGGGGATGATGCAACCATTGCCCATACCAGAATGGAAATGGAAGAACATCACCATGGACTTCGTCACTGGACTTCCAAGGACATCCAAAAGCAACAATGCAATCTGGGTGATTGTGGATCGTCTTACAAAGACTGCACACTTCATTGCTATTCGAGAGGATTTCTCTTTGGATCAACTGGAATGGATATATATCAGGGAAGTGGTACGGTTGCATGGAGTACCACTATCTATTGTGTCTGACCGAGATCCAAGATTTACCTCTAAGTTTTGGAAGAGTCTTCAACATGCTCTGAATACTGAACTGAACTTCAGTACGGCCTATCATCCTCAAACTGATGGCCAATCCGAGCGGACTATCCAAACACTTGAGGATATGTTGAGAGCGTGCTCAATGGACTTTAAAGTAGGATGGGATCAACATCTTCCTCTAGTTGAGTTCTATTATAATAATAGTTTCCACTCGAGCATCCAAATGGCACCATATGAAGCCCTGTATGGGAAAAGGTGTAGAACACCGGCATGTTGGGATGAGGTCGGTGAACGTAAGATGCTTGGACCAGAAATGGTCGAAGAAATGGTGGAGAAGGTGAAAACCATTCAGCAGCATATCAAGGCAGTCCAAAGTCGACAGAAGAGTTATGCAAATAATCGTCGACGAGACCTTGAGTTTAAAGTCAGAGACATGGTGTTTTTACGCATATCTCCGTGGAAGAAGGTCATGAGGTTTGGAAAGAAAGGGAAGTTAAGTCCAAGGTACATCGACCCCTTCGAGATTCTTGATCGTGTTGGGGCTGTGGCCTATCGACTAGCACTTCCACCTACTATGGCCAAGGTGCATGATGTCTTCCATGTATCCCTCTTAAGAAAGTACATACCAGACCCTTCACATGTACTCTCTTCTGAGGTGGTACAATTAGAAGACGATCTTTCTTATGAGGAGCAACCAGTGAAGATCTTGGATCGTAGAGAAAAAGTTCTACGAAATAAGACAATGCCCCTTGTCAAGGTGTTGTGGAGAAACCACAAGTTTGAAGAAGCAACTTGGGAGTTGGAGGATATGATGAAGTTAAGTTACCCACATTTTTTTTAGTGTGGGGAAAGGAAAATTTCAAGGGCGAAATTTCTTAAGGGGGGAATGTTGTAACGACCCAAAATTTCATTAATGGAAAATCCCTCTTGATCCAGTTAAATGTTTCTTTATGTTTTTATAAGATGTCAACTTTTTTAGTTTTACTTTAAGATTTGTGACCGTTACTTTTATAGCCGTTGAACAGTGATCATCTGGGTAGTTTAAATATAAGGCTTTAACGAACCAATTTTCTACTCAGACAAAGGAAGCGATGGCCTCATCCAGTAGAATTGCCCCTTACGAAGCCCATTTGTCGGAGATCGGAAAGGAGGTGGCGTCTTTGGGCTTTGCCCTTGACCAAGCCCAAGCTGAGCTTCATCAAGTCAAGCTCAAACGTGATCGTGTACGGGAAAAATGGAAGTTGATAGAGATTACCACTCGAGCAATGTTATCCGAGCAACCCCAAGAGTCTGTCACCATCGCACACCTTACCCTTAGGTCTTATGCGGCTATTTTAAGGGGTTATGTAACAAATAAGTAGCACCATGTTCATATACATTATTTTTTTGTATATAATAATGAATATAATTTCTAGTCATTTTTTATACTTTGTAATTAGTTTTTAAAGTACAAACGATGTTTTCAGTTATTATTTAATTAAGAATTATATTTTATTAAATTAAAGGATTTTTGAATTAAATAATATTTTAATAAAATATTATTATTAATATTAAATTAATTTTTATTAAATATAAATGATCTTATAATTTTATGAATGCAATTAAAATTTTTATTAAGGTTTGAAAGCCATTTATGTCAAAACCCGTGAATTTTTTATAAATGTCAGTTTTTATTTTAAAAGTAAAAATTCACATATTTAGAAAATTATTTAGATAAAATAAATATTATTTTTGGAATCAGGACATCAAAATTATCCAACGGTGAATTTTTCATAATTTTCTGAGAGTCAAATTTTTGGGTAAAAATTAAATACCATTTAAATATATAATGTGTTTTATGACATCATAATGACCCAATGGTGATGTAATAAAATACCATAATCCTTATGTTCGTCCAATATATGTTTTATCATTAAAATAATGAGGTTTTGGGTTTGTTTGACTCACTTTTCAAAGCATTAATGGAGCCCTCAAGACTTATTCAACACTTTGCCTTTTTAAATTAATTTCTATGGGAGTGTGACTCACCTCCACATAAGCAACCCTAATTTTTTAATAAGTTCGGACCTTGGCCTTGTAAAATATTGTTTTTCTCTTTCCTTTTCCAGAAACCATGGGCAAATACCATGGGATGGTTTGTGGGATGGATTATTTTAATATAAGGGGTCCCAAACCTAAATAATAAAGAATTCTCTCACCTTTCCTATATAAACCCACCCAAGCTCCCACTTCCTCCTCACCCAAAGCCCTTGAAGTTCGTCCAACCTCTGCCCTACTCTCTCTAGAATCCTCTCAAGGTGCCCCAATCTCCGAAGAAGCCTCTCACAAGCCTCTCTCTAGCCTTTGGAAGCACACTTCCAAGTAAGGGTTTTTCTTCCTTTCTCATTTTTGTCAATTTTCTTTAAGTTGTATTGCCCTTTTAATTTCATTTATGAATGTTGGGGTATGGTTTCTCACCTCTACCATACTGCCCTCTTATTGTTTGAATGATGGTAGACCCCTTTCTCTCTCATTAAATGCCTCCCATGTACACCCGTTACTATGCCGAAATTCCGAAAGGAACCTTTTTCTCCTCTTTTATATTCAAGCAATACTTTTGTATCATGAATCTAAATTCCTTTTCAATTGTTGGGACATGTATCTATATGACCTTCTTACTGTCCATTACAAGTAAATATGATGAGTAACCCCTTTCTCTCTCATCAGACTTTTTTTTATGAATTCTTATGTCACGCCGTTACGCTGCCGAAATCACACCGATTTTCTAAGCTAATATCATTGTGTAGTGAATACCATGCCCATTTCTCCATCAAGGGTATTCACCTTTATGCACATTTACTTATTTATTGTAAAGTTTCATGTATGAATTCCACATTCCTTTATCGTGGAATAAATGATTATGTTTTATGAATCCATGTTTTATGATCCATGTGGCACACTTATGCATGAAAAGAAATGTTTAAGAAGGGTGCGCCCTTTATAGCGCTCCAATGCATTGGGTAAAGTATAGAATCATGATACGTCATGTGCAATGAGTGTTTACTCATGCTAATTCAAGTGCAACGAGGTTTTACTCGTGCTTCAAGTGCAATGAGGGTTTACTCATGCTCCATGTGCAATGAGCCTTGGCTCATGCTAATTCAATGTTAAGTGTTGTTGCCACATTTCCATGTTATGATTATCATGCTTTATCATGCCTTTATGTTCATGTCTCTCTTATGATCTATTGATATGCCTATTTCCTAACATGTGTTGTACTCCTCATGTTATTCATTATGTACTCCCTTACTGGGCTTTATAGCTCACCCTTTTCTTATGCATATCCTCAGGTTATCCCATGCAATGCTAAGTACGAAGGAATGTAGTGGTCATGTAAAGGAAGTTTTCAATAAGGATGTTGTATTTCAAGTTTAAAGTTTTATGTAATGATCCTAAGCTCCAAAGACACTAAACCTCTCTATCTTCTTTGTTGGATCAAGTGAAGTTTTATGTAATAAAGCATGTTTAAGTTGTAATAAAAAGCAGGGTTGTCATAAGACCACTTCCCTAAAAAGTTCTAGCCCGTGGTAGTGTATGATTTCTGCATCCTGAAATACCTCACTCTGGAAAAAGTTGAGTGATTCTGCTACACCCTCTGGGCTTCACATTTCAGTCTCCCTCATCAGTGCATGGTTTATCCAAGGAGACAAACACATTTCGAAGACATCAGCGAGAAGTGTCGTCTAGTCGATCTGGTCGCACTCCCTATGGCCCAGCACCCTGAGTCACAAGGCCGCCATGAGGCTCTCCAGCAGCAATGTGTTCAGGGTATCAAGGTACTCTACAAAATTAATAGGGAGTCTACCCCCATGTGAAAATCCATGTCTGGGGGCAGTATGTTTCCCTCCTCTTCAGTCCTATCTGGCGGCTGCCCGACTCGCTATGCGATATTGAGGACCTGCCCCCAGGAAGGCTCACGATCAACATAGACGACATAGTGGACGAGGGGGGAGAACTAGAGAATCTCAATGGAGACTTACCCCCTGAGGGTGTTCCACCACAGTTGGACCCATCGATGATTATTACTCATCAGCAGAGGAACCTCCTAGGTCTCTCTGCGCCCACCGAGGTATTGATACTAAGCAGGAATTACAGTAAGGACAAAGAGCACTTCAGAGCTGTCAAGCACCCCGACCTGTCCACCTTAGTGAAGAAGACAGATGAGGACCCCGAGAAGGCCACGTTGTGCCAGCAACATGCTGAGTAGAAGAGGTTGATCAATGAACTCCTAGCTGAACACGCTGCAGATCGACGACCCGATTATGGCGATCCTAGGCCGGGGCAGGAACAACTACCCCTCGATGAGTTTCCCCCAGGAAACCCTGATCATACCACTCCTTTGGATAGGTTTGAAGCTGGATCTCATGGAAAGAGGGTGTGGTATGTCTTTCCAAACCATCCCGAATGGTGCGGCAATCCAAAGAATCCATCCCGGGTTCCCCCAGCTGCCCCGCAAGTCACTCCACAAGCCGCTCCACGAGTCGTTGAGCCTATCTACCGCATTGAATAACTTGGAAATGTGCTCATGGATAGGTATTCCCATCAAGACAGGTACCCCCACCCAAATGATCCTATGGTGGTGCTCATATCCTTCCTTGAGGTGTTGGAAACGTGACTGGTGGCAATCCCACCTGACGGTAAGCCATACCCAGCATGGGTGGATGATATGTCGGTGCCTCTGGGTTTCAAGAATCCCACCTTATCCCCCTTTAATGGGACAAGGGACCCGCTAGAGTACTAGGCCCACTTCAACTCAAGTTTTGGGCCTATGTTGGGGACTCCAGCGCAGCAGGTGGCTGCCAAGCTCAGCTGTTTTGTTCAGATGTTGGAGGGGTCGGCGTTTTTCTGGTACAGCCGGCTCCCCGTCAGATTCGTGACCAGATGGGAGGACCTTCGCAGGAAATTCCTCTAGTAATTCAGATCTGCCACCCAGAAAATGAGCATCACAGACCTCTTCAAGTGAAAACAAAGGCCAAATGAGCGAGTCGCAGACTTTATCGCCCGGTGGAAGGGGCTCACATACTCCCTTGACATGCCGCTAACTTAGGAACAATTACTGACGATGTGCATAGTGAATGTCAAGATGGATATGGTTCCATCTCGGATCACCCAGAACTACCCTGGAGGATTTTTACACTTCTCCAACAAGGTCTAGTGCCTTGAGGAAGCCCTGCAACAGGCCATCCAGGCATGTCTATTGCCCCCTGTAATCCCAGTAAATAGAGCTTCTAGAGCTGATCCGGCCGTGGTGGCCCATATAGAATCCCCCAGGAAGCTAGAGTTTCTACCAGAAGCACCGACCCTACAACCTCGCATAGGCCCTCCTCCTCAGGCGTAGCCTCCATCTCAGTAGCATCCTCAGAATTGGCAAGCTCCATCGCGTAACGCGCCGCCACTGCCCAGGCGGGAAAATCAGGGTCCACCTCTTTGACAGGCCCCTCCATCTCCTCATCAGGGATAGGCTCCAAGGTCCCCCTTTCTGGAAAGAAGACATTGAACTTACTCGTTCAGCGAGAATCGGGTCCCTGGTTACTTTCGTAGCACCCTAGAGTAGGGGATTGTATGCTTGCCTAAGTGCATAAGGCCTAAAGAGGTGAATCTCACTGATCTCCCCAACTACTTCCCCTATAATTGGATTCTGTGGAACACCCTCAAGAAGTGTTATGTGTTCCAAGACTGGCTTCAAGAACAAGTTGATAACAACATAGTCAGGTTAGGTCCAGCCCCGACACAAGTGGCGGGTGTCTTTGTAGGGTCAGACAGTAGTAGCGACAGCAAAGGCGAGTGGAAGCTGGTTTCCAGCCACGGATCCCAGAAGTACGATGACTGGATGGCTCATAAGATGGTTTCCGGTGGCCATGGTATCATCCGGGCACACCTGAATCAGCTGAAGCCTTCAGAAGCTGTGGCCACCACTTCTGTTTCATCATCTTCATCGGCCTCTTCCTAGAAGAGCAAGCATCGGCGACACAAGAAGAATCAACATGCCCCACCAATGATGTCATCGTCCCGCACTCTCTATGAATTCATGACCCCTAGGTTGGGGATCCCTCCTAAAATATTCCTAGTGGTGGAAGACTCTTCAACTAACAGTCAACGGTACGCTTCGGTTAACACTGTCGAGTTGGTAAATCCCTATATGACTCCAGACGAGGGGGAGTGCCAGGAAAACCTCCCTAACGTCCCCAGCCGACGCCAACGTCGGTGGAGCCACAGCCATATGGGTTGTCAAGAAGCATCAATTGGAACCTCCAACCACGTCTTGCATGCCACTGAGACCAGGAAGCAGACCCACCACAGATCTCAGCACTCGCAGCCTCTTCATCCGGTGTCGTCAGGACCCCCTCCACCACCGTTTGTGATACTGGATCAGGCAGAGCTACCTCGTCCAGACCGTGGCCAGCCTCGCCCAGCTACAGGACAATATCAGTCATCTAGTCCTCATCCGAAAGCTAAGCTTCAGGCTTCAACTAGTGGGCAGCAGGATATGACCAGCACAAGCCAATCTCTAGTCCAGCCGGCAAGGCCCGCCATGCCTCCAATCGCAGAGCGGCCTCTTGTAAGCAAAAGTTTGCACCTAGGGAGAAAGTATGATGTCCTCAAGCACCTCGCCGACATCCCAGTGAGTCTTTCCATCCTTGAAGCCCTCCGCCTATCGTTAGATATGCATGAGGCCCTTGATGAGGCTTTAAGAAGCTCCCTCCAGTTTGAGACGGAGGCAGCAGCTGCAGAATCCTTTCATGCTGAAGCAGTCGAGAATGTTGAAATTCCAGTCCATCATTTAATTCTCAGGAGAAGATGAAGGCTCTCCCATACAGGGGCACATCCACCTTCTGTACATCACCAGCCAATTTAACGATGTGGAGGATCACCGTTGTCTCGTTGACACCGGCTCCGGGAACAACCTTATCCTGACACGGACACTATAAAAGCTGGGGTTATCCAAAGATGACATGACTCCCTTTGATTTAATGATCCAGGGATATGATAGGATAGAGAAGACCCTGGTCAGAAAGATTCATTTGAAGACCTAGTTCGGTGGCCTAGTTTCTAGTACCGAGTTTATGGTCGTCTCCCAGGACACCGCGTACAATGCATTGATGGGCCAACCGTGGCTCCACCTATACGCGGCGGTCCCATCATCATATCACCAGGGCCTCAAGTACTCTATAAATGGGAGAGTAGGCATACTTCATGATGATGCATCTCCTTTTTCATCCTGTGAAGCTCTTTATCTGGACACTGACTATTACAAGAGCAAGGATAAGCAGATTCTAGCAAGTGAGGTTGAGGCTTCCACGGTCACCAATGACCCCTAGGCAGGTTTGGATGACACCTACGTCTTCCCAATCCATTGATTAGAGGAAAAGACCCCCGACATGGGGAAATTCTTGGTTGTCTATAGTACAAGAGGAAGGCATATTCCCAGGTCCAAGCGACGGTGGAAAATCACCTCGTACTCCTACACAAAAAAGGCTCAGGTGATCCCGGATCCTCCTACCCCCGTACAATATCAGGAAGTCTACACCATGGAAACGGCAGTATGTCATATATGTTTGTTTCTCTGGGATGGAGTTAACTAGATCAAGAAGACACGCCGCTATTGCTTTGATATCATAAAGTGTGGCCCCTTGGGCCGAAGACCAGATGGGATTAGATCGATTGCGTTCATTGTTATGGTCTCAGTGGCGCGTGAATCTCCTGATATGTTGTCCACTGCTCTCTAGGCTGGTACCAGCCTACCATCAGGTTCTTCTGACCCATGGGAAGTTTCACCCACTGTGAATCTCTCCTTCGAAAGCAAAGTAGAGGATCTGGAGGATGCTCCCCCTATCTTTGAAGAAGGCATATCTTCTACAATCGATGAACTGGTATAAGTGAACCTTGGTAGAGAGGCAGATCTGAGACCCACATTGATCAATTCCGCCATGTCTATTGAGGAGTAGAAGCGGTACGTGAACTTCCTTAAGCAACACCGTGACATGTTTTCCTGGAGTTATGATGAGATTCTAGGACTAGATCCTTAGGTAGTCGTCCACCACCTCAGTCTCCAGAAACATCATCATGGGTTCAAGAATCCTCCCATAAAGATGCACCCTTCTCACGGTGCCATGGTTGAGGCCAAAATCGACAAGATTATCAGAGCCAACTTCGTCAAGGAGGTCAATTACCCCAAATTTTTAGCCAACATTGTGTCAGTCAGGAAGAAAAATGGACAGATCAAAGTCTACATCAACTTTCGAGATCTCAACCATCACTCTCCGAAGGATGATTTTCCCCTTCCAGTGACAGAATTGTTGATTGATGCTACGGATAGGTTCCAATACCTCTCCTTAATGGATGGGTAATCCGGATATAATCAGATCCAAATGGCCCCCAAGGATGAAGAGTCCACATCATTCAGGACACCCCAATGTATTTTATGTTACCAGGTTATTCCATTCAACCTGAAGAATGTAGGTGCCACTTATCAGCGGGCCATGCACCACATATTCACTCCAATCCTTAGTACATTGGTGTAATGCTATGTGGATGATCTGGTGGTCAAATATCGCCAGTTCCAGGACCATCTCAAGGACCTTGAGAAAGTGTTTGGCTTCCTCCATTCCCACCACTTGACGATGAACCTGTTGAAGTGTGACTTCGGGGTCACTTCTGGGAAGTTTCTTGGATTTGTTGTCAGGTACCGGGGCATCGAGATTGACCCATAGAAGATCAAATTAATCATCCATATGCCTCCCTCGAGCAATATTCGGGAGCTTCAAGTTTTCTAAGGACACTTATCTTACATATTCTGATTCATTGCAAATCTGGCCGGAAAATGTAAGCCCTTTTCTCAACTAATGAAGAAAGGCTTGCCAACGAATGGGACGAAGAGTTATAGACCATGTTCGAGGAAATTAAGCAGTATCTGCTCCATCCTCCGGTCTTGATGCCACCCGTCTCTAGAAATCTGCCAATCCTGTACCTGACTACCCTAGAACGATCTCTCGACACACTTCTCACCCAGAAGAACAATGAGGGGATGGAAAACAATCTCTACTACCTCAGCCGCATGCTCCTAGATACGGAGACCAGATACTCCCTCATCACAAAGAGCTTCCTTGTACTCGTATTTGTTGTGCAGAAGTTGCGACATTATATGAAACATCATGAGGTACAGCAGGTCTCTCGGGTAGACCTGATGAAGTACATTCTGAAGCTCCCCATGTTGATCGACCGTCTAGCACGGTGGGCGGTAATCCTCCAGCAGTTCGACATCAGGTTTGTCCCCCATAAGGACATCAAGGGATAGGCATTGGTATACTTTCTAGCTGCACATACAACCTCTACGGACCAGTCCTTGGACTGGGAATTTCCCGACAAGGCAATCCTCTCGGTAGATCATGTCATCCCGTGTTGGCATATGCACTTCAAAGGTGCCTCATGGAGCCCCACTGGCAGGAGACTCAACGATTCTCGACTCAATAGAGTGGGTCTGGATATCGTCTCCATTACCCCAATGCATTCCATTCTACCATACTCATTCCTTTTTTCTAAAGGTTGTACCAACAATGAGGAAGAGTATCAGGCTCTTATCACTGGCCTTGAGTTGTCCCTCGAGATTGATGTACCCCATTTGAATGTGAAAGGGGATTCTGAACTAGTCATCAAGAAATTAAACAGTGGCTATGTCTTCAGAAATCCAAAGCTTTTACCATTGATGGAGCGCACCCTCCACCTATTGGCCTAGTTTCCATCTCGGTCGGAAGTTACTCATGTCCCTCGATCTCAGAACGGTCGAGCCGATGCTCTGGCCGTCCTGGTTGCATCACTTGTAGAACCCAAGTAGGATGATCTAATTATGCATGTGGCATACCGAAGAGTCATTTCCCCCATCACCCTAGAGGATGATGACGGCCTGTGAGTAAGCCATCTTACCACAGGGTCCTCCACGTCAGGGCCCCTAGGTTCTTCAGATGTAGTGGTTGAAGCGACTCCCAACTGGAGATCCCCTTTTTTCAAGTATCTTCAAAATGGCTGCCTCCTAGCTAATCGGGCCGAGTGTGACCGAATCCGATGTTGCACACTGTATTTTACCCTCTAGAGTGGTCCTAGTCTTGAGTAGACCCTCTAAAAGTACAGGTTCGATGGTGTTCTTCTCCGTTGCATCCAAGGATTTGAGATTTATTAGGTCATGCAGGAGGTTAAAGTCAATTACTGTGGTACTCAACAGGCTGGGGCGAATCTATCCCATCAGATTCGGAGATTGGGGTACTTCTGACCCTCCAGGATCCATGATTTTATAAATTTCCAAGAGGTGTCACATGTGCCAAATCCATGCTAACTTCATGCATCGACCGCCATAACCTCTCCACTCCACCAAATACTCTTGGTCATTTGCGATGTGGGGACTCTATGTCGTGAGACCATATCCACCGATGACAGCTCTCCAATGCAGGTTCATCCTGACAACCACATATTTTTTCCAAGTGGTCAAAGGTAGTTCTGCTCAAAGAGGTCATGTCCCGCTCTATCATTGACCTCGTGAGCTCCAACATCATCCACTAGTTTGGATTCCCTCATGTTGTCCTCACTGATAACGGCACCAACTTCTGAGCAGCCGAGCTGAAGAAATTTTACACCAAGTACAATATGTATTCAAACCATACCTCCCATGATCACACGCAGAAAAATGGGAAGATAAAGGAATTCAAAAAAACCCTCTCTAAAATTTTGCAGAAGATAATTGGCCATAACAATAAGACATATCCGGACAAGCTGCCCAATGCCCTCTGGGCCTATCGGACGACGACTCGTAATTCCACCCAGGTGACCCCATATTCCCTGGTGTATGGATCTACGGCCGTCTTGCCCATCGAGATCCAGCTTCCTTCGTTACGCACTGTGGTCTATGACCAGCAGGATCCAGATAAGGTGGCTGAAATTCATCTCGCTGAATTGGAAGCACTTGACGAGAATAGGCTTTGTGTCCTGCACAATTTGGAAAGGCATCAGAATAAGATGACGAGAGCCTTCAATAATAAGATTCACCTCCACTCTTTTCTACAAGGTGACCTGGTATTGGCCCTCTGAGCACCAATTATCCCTAGTAGGAAACCACCCAAGATAGAGCCTAAATTGGAAGTACCTTACATAGTTCACAGGGTTTACCCCAATAGAGCATACTCCCTGGTGACCATGGATGACGAGCGTATAACTCCTACCACCAATTCCAAGTTCCTCAAGCAATACATGACCTGAGCATAATGGTCCTTCACAACATTAAACTAGATGGTCCTGCATGACCCTAAACTGCACGCCAGTCTCACATGACCATAAAAAGTTCAGTCCTGAATGACTTTAAACTACGCATCGCCATACATGATGTTAAACTGAATTTTTAGAACTATGTAAGGATTGATTCCCATCTTCATGGGATACGTCGGAACGCTCAGAAGCCCCATCTTGAGCCCATCCCAAAAACACTCATTTTCGACTATCCCCCTTGGGTATAGTACTCTCGGAGGGTCCTCATGTGGTGTAGTGTAGGCTTATTTGGCCTTGTTCATGTGGGAGTTGTGAAAATTTCACCATGTTCTCCCTCGTTATTCTATTCTCCCATGTCCTCACCGCACGACGTTAAACTGCATGGCCTTCAAGAACTACGTATGGCTTGATTCCCATCCTTATGGGATACGTAGGAACACTCGGTCATTTTTTCTGTTGGCCTATCCCAAATGCCACAATATTCCCCTCAGGTCAAGACATATGGTGGGGTGTAGACTTTTTCCCCAACTCACGTCGAGCTAACATCGATCTGGCCATATGTCCTTCTCCCTAGAGACGTTCTCCTCTTTCATAGATGGGTACGACTATGCTTCACCCACTCTTTTTATTGGGACTCCATCATCTTCCCCATCCAGAAGGGCCCCCGAATGGCCTAGATGCTAGGCCTAAGGGCTCTCCTAACACTTTGGGCCAATTCCCTCGAGGATGTTGAGAAAAAAGTTGATACAAGTCCCACATTTTGAATATGGCCAGTGGTCGATGCTCATTTGGTGTTCCCATTTCAGGTCACTATAGGGACACTGTGTTTTGAACATGGTCAATAGCTATCTTGGATCATTAGAACCACCCCAAGATGTCCCAAACATCGAGTGTAGTGGTCCATTATGCTTCATTGTATCTCCAAGCGATGAACTCCCTTCGGGAAATGCCAGCTATCAAGCCCCATTTGACAGGGAGATCCGAGACTGTGTCCTTATTTCCCACACCGAGCACTGCTCACGTGGGATTAGGAGCTGTGATGAGGCGGTAATTGTACAAGGGGGCATATGACCTCCCCATACAAGGCCTATCCTCAGGCCCCTTGGCCTTTTCAGACCCCGACCCAGGTTCTCTCTTATGGGATTGTACGGTGTGGTATGAGATTATTTCCTCATTCACGTCGTTTTAATCATCGTTCTGTACACATCCCTAGATGAGATACCTTTCATCCTCGCTGCAAGAAATTAAATTTCGAACTGGTCAGGCCTTCCTGACCGAGGCTCAGCCTTAGTCCCCTTGGCCTTCTTGGGCCCAGACCCAAGTCCTTACCTAGAGTGTGCAGTGTGGTATGGGATTATGTCCTCATTCACGTCGGGTTTTTTACCATGTCGTACACATCCCTTGTGTGGGAAATCTTACTCCCCTCTTCTTCCTCACTACAAGACGTTAAACTGCTAGCTGGTTAGGCCTTCTTGACTGAGGCCCAGCCTCAGGCCCCTTGGCATTTTTGAACCCCCGGTCCATGTTCTTATTTAGGGTTGTATGGTGTGATATGGGATTATTTCCTCATTCACATCGGTTTACTCGCCACGCCGTACACCCCCCCCCCCCCCATTAGGGTATCCTACCCTTATGTGCGGTTCTAGAACTACATATGGATTGATTCCCATCCTCATGGGATACATAGGACAACCTGAACATCTCGTCTTTAGGTATAGCCCCATCTTTTCCCCTCAGCCCCAATTCTTCCATGAAAGGGATATGTGGTGTGGTACGGGGATATGTTCTCGTTCACATCGGGTTTATAACAACCCCACCACGTACCTATTTCCCCTGATAATTTTACATCCCCTAGTGTGATCCTAGTCTGTTGAAATCATCCTCTCTCAATATGATCCCCTCGATCCTCTTTGGTGATTCACTAATGTGCCCAAGTGTACTGTGGTTTAATTCCTGGAATGTCAAACTCTACTCGGACAGGATTTCATCCATTTCTCAGGCTTCATGTTCCCCTTTATTAGGGCTTCCATCACCTTTCCCATCTAGAAGGGCCCCTGAACGGCATGGATTCTAGGCCTAAGAGATCTCCTACCACTTTGGGCCAACGCCCTCAAGGATTTTGAGCAATAAGCCGATACAACTCCCGCGTTGCGAATATGGTCAGTGGTTGATGCTCATTTGTTGTTCCTATTCCAGGATAACGTGGTAGGGATGTTGTGTTTCGAACACAGTCAACGGTCATCCTCCATAGTCATTCCAACCCCTTTAATCCCAAAATGTCGGTTACATGATTCAAATCCTTCTCCACCTTATCATGTCCAAGTAGAACTTTGAAACTCTTGGTACTATTCCTTAGTGCACATCCTCACGTTAGGAAGGAAAAAATCCGTGATAAGGCAATCGCATAGGGCTTCACCGGTTCCCCTTTGCTTGCATCTCACGTATTTCAAATACCTTATCTGCCCTTGTTTCCAACACCGATTTCAACTCAAGTGGGATTAGGGATTGGGTTAAGGTCATCCTTTACTTGGGATAGTCTTGCTTCTCTATGGTCCGAGTTCTAAAACCCTAAACTCAGATATTTTCATATTTCCCCTTTACAGAACTATGTATAGCTTGGTTCCCATCTTTATAGGATACATAGGACTACCCAAACATCTCATTTTTGGGTCCAGCTTAATCGGAATCTAGTTTCTCCTACCCCTTACCCTCTTACCCCTAATTGGGCCCCTTGGCCCGAGGTTCCTTTATCGTAATTGTATACGGTGTGGTATGGGATTATGTCATCATTCACATCGGGTATGTTTTATTTCACCATACACATTCCCCACTTATCATCGCCTCTACTACGTCTGCGCTGCATGACATTAAAATGCACACCTGGTTCCATCACATGACCCTAAACTCTAACATTATCATCCTGGATGCATGATGAAAAATGGCACTGAATCGTGATGTCCTCACTCAAGGGAACACCATGTTTAGTATCGGTCACATGCCATACCATTTATTAGCACCTGCATACATCTTGATTCTTGTAGCGATGCCCGTACTTGCTATCCTAGGCCTATCTCTTCACAAATAAAAAACCATTCACCTTAAAGTATAAACAAGATACATCAAATACCACTTCTTTTGGTGCAAGGGCCACACCTGCATGCCCCTTTTATCCCTTGCACTGGTACCTTACCGTTCCACCTCTAGAACTATGTGCAGCTTGATCCCCATCCTCATGGGGTACGTAGGAACGTCCGTGCATATTGCCTCTGGCCCAGCTTAACTTTCGTTTATGGTACCTTGACCTAGAACCTTCCCAGGGAACACGTGGTGGTCAGAACCCTAGGTCCCCATCCACGTTGTGTTTTATAATTAACTCACCATGTGTCTCCCGTGTTTCCTTCCATCCATGGTTCGAATTCTACAACCCAAAACTAAGACCTCGCTAAGGGAAGGGACCCAACTCCCTCTATCTAATATGTCTCTTTGTCGTATTCAGATGCATCTTGACAAAGAGTCCTAAGTGTGGTATTTTCATGGGGACATTCCCCTCGTTCCATTTCCATGATTTGTGAGCTCGCTATTTGGATCCTCATCCTCTTCCACATCCAAAAGGACCCCCGGATGGCATGGATTCTAGGCCTAAGGGATCTCCTACCATTTCGGGCCAACGTCCCTGAAGATCTCGGACAACATTTGTGACAGATCCTATGTTTTGAACATGGTCAACAGTCAACCCTCATTTGTATGTCCTTATTCTAGGCTAACGTGATATGGATACTGTGTTTCGAACACGGTCAACAGTTATCCCTCATTTTCACACCACCACCATTGTGATCTAGATTTCGAGCATCATGATTCACACATTTGCACATCCTCATGTTCAATTATAATTCTGACATACTTGGATTTACTTCTTCGTGAATCTAGGTGCGCTACATGGATGGGTTAGCATCATTAGGCTAACAATCACCAATCGTCCCTTCTCCCTAAAATGTTCCTTCTTGTGTCAAGAAAGTCCCACCACTACTTCTTGTTTCCCACATCGATCATGACTCACATGGGCTTAGTAGTTTTGGTAGGATGTGCACCGGCACATCCAGGATTTTCGTCGTCCCACATGATGTTAAACTATGCTTCTAGAACTACGTACGGATTGATTCCCATCCTCATGGGATACGTAGGGACACCCAAGCATTTCACCTTGAGTCCATCCCCAGGAATCATAAATGATGTTCCTCCTCATTTCCAGCCCCTGGCCTAACCCCTTGTGAGGAACCATGTAACTGCAATTTTTTCCTGAACAAGTTCAGGATGCCCTAAGATGACATTGGGAAGAGACGGATCCCTCACCAGAGAGGTCTTGCCTAAAAGAATGAATGATCCATGATCAGACTGATGCATCCATATAATGTGCTTCCACCATGGTGGTGTATTTTTGAGAGTGTTGGATTCTGTTCGAACAAACCATCACTCCACATTCCATTCTTTTCATGCCCCTTATTCAGACCCTCATCCTCTTTCACGTCTTGAGGAACCCTCTAACAGAATGGATACTCAGCCTATGGCTCACCAATTCTTCTGACCCAATGTTCTGGAAGACCAATGAATGAAATTTTGAGTTAGGCCCCGTGTTTCGAACATGGTCAATGGTCGGCCCTCATTTTCTATCCCAAATCCAGGCTAATACAATAAGGATACTGTGTTTCAAGTGCAGTCAACAGTTATTCTTTTTTTTCATGCCACTCCCACAATGTTCCGAATCCTAGGTATCATGATTCACTCTTCCCATTCCCATATATTCAGATTGATTTTAGCACCCCTGGTGTTACCTCGTTCGTGTACAAGAGCACACTGGGAAAATGGTTATTCGGCTATTCTGAAAGATTCATTCTCCAGTCAGATCCCTCCCATTTCCTCCTGGAAATACGAACCATTTTTTCAAACCCCGGATTCCCGATGCTTGGTTTGTAGTCCCACGTTTTGATGGGGTGACAAGGTGGTCATCCTTTGTTTCTCACATTGGGCCTGACCCATGTGAGCTTAGGGAATGATCGTTGGACGCTCAGCGAACATCACTAGGATACAATAAACCAATGTAAACAATGGAACTCATGCATGCTACGACATCAAAAAATTAAAGAATGAAAGTATTTTTGAGGGTTTTTAATCATTACAGTACCCGAGGGTTGACTCCCCCCATGGATGGGTTGACCTTGTCAAAAGAGCGTAGCAACTCTGCCACCCTTTGAATGGTGGCGTCCAGGAGTTGTTGCCGCCTGTTCAGCACCCGCTCCTCCTTGGCAGTGAGAGGGTGCAATTCATTGGCCGCAATCTGGGCCCACTCTACATCGGCTCGGATGGAGGTCATCTCCTCAAAGGCTCGCTTTAGGCCCTCTTCGTCTTCTGCTAGCTGGGCCTTCAATCGTAATATTAGCTCAGATTGCACGTTGAGGGAGGTCGAGTACTCATCCGCCTGATTCTACAGCCGTTGGACCTCGTCTTTAGCCTCTTGGAGCCTCTTTATGTTTACCGCCTTCCTCTGCTATTAGCCCATGCCGAGGCCATAGTCATACTCTAGAATATTTTAAGCCATAAGATCTGAGATGAGAATGTGAGGGCGCTGGGCATCCACTCCCCCAGCACACAGTTTGTGTAGCCGCAAGCGAGGTCTATCCATATCGTCCAACCATAAAGCTTGGGGGTGTTATTGATGAAGCGCCTTATCATCTTCCACAATCAGCGACAGACTATTTTGATGTCCTCTTTGTTAGAGGAAATCTCGTCCCAGCCGGCCTAGTTGGCAAGCTCATATACAGGGAATACCACCAGGAACTCCTCAGCCGGGTCCACGTCTATTATTGGATCAGGCGTGATGGGGCCTGGATGATCTGTTTGATCCTCATCATCAGATCCCACCTCAATAACCTTAGGCTCAGTCCCGCTGGCATCCCTGCTAGTGATTGGGAGCTCTGCAGTTCGGTTAGTTTGGATGTCCACCGCCAAAACCATTAGTATGCCTCTTGGAAGGGCGCTACCAGAAGACCCGACCAACTTCGCTGCAGCAGCCCAGGCCTATTGAAGAATTTTACACACCAAAAAAAGGGTACGTTAATGTTAGTTAATGTGGCCAGGCATTGACAATCGTAAATTTAGTAGAGGAGATTACAGAGATCAAATCCCTTGTCTCACTCTTGGGTTGATGTCGTCGGGACCCCGAGACGTGGCCCCCTGTATATCATTGGTAGGTCTGGAGACTCTGGGGGAGCCGCCTCATGTGTACTTGCCCCGCTAGACACAGAAATTGATTCATCCACATGTGTGGATCCTAAAGGTCCCACGTTGGTACCCATTGAGGGGAAAGAACAAGTTCTATTCACAAGGTCCTCCAGCACAGTGAAGATACTGATAAAGAATCTAGAGTAACCTAAGAGTAGACCCTGAGGAAGGAACTTGGGATTTAACCTTGAGGGCCTCCGCAAAATCTTCAAGATCTGAGGACTGATCACTGAATTCACCCTCCTCCAACAGACTCCCTCTACCAGCCTCGTCTCCCTAGGAGGACTCATCCGATTATTCCAGAAGAGGGAAGCGCTCTCTCAGGTCAGCAGCTGACAGTTGCGGAGGGACTGTGTGATCCAATAGCACCCGGACCCGATCTTTAATTAGGATAGGGGCACCCCATGAGTTGATAAAGTCTTCCAGTTTGGCCATGTATTACTCCGTCTCTGCCTGGGATACTGTAAAACCGGCACTAATAGGGCCAATCCCCGACAAATCCATCCCGAGGCAGTTAAGGTTCTGCCATAAATCAGATGGGCTGAGGAATTTCCGGTTGACATTCCAAATGTCCCAGGCCTCCAGGAAGACATCATTCTTCGGCATGTCAATATGGCACAACCGTTTCCCCAGGGCCTGAGTAGAAATCCTAAGGAATCCTCTCAGTGGTTGCCCCTCCAGAAGACTCTGTTCTCTTGGGACCACCGGGTCCACTACCGCTGCCAGATCTGCTACCACTTCTTCCACATCAACTGGTGTGGGTGTCGCCACTATATCATCCCCACTACTATGGGATTCCCTTGCCGCCTTTCGGAATCGGCCCCGAGATCATGGGAGCTCACCATCACGGACTAGGACGGTTCGCCGCTTCAGTATCTCCCCCGGATAGGTTGCCTCCCAACTCTGGGCGTATTCCTTTACCAGCCCGAGGACGGCGGTCGGTGGAGGCAGTACATTCTGCATCTTCTCATCTTCCCGTGTAAACATGAGACACATATGCCTCATCACACATGGGTTCTCCTAGTGATGCACCGCCAGGTAGACCTGTGGGGTCATCCGCTGCAGGCACTAGAATTGCCTTACAAATTGGTGTGGGGTGTATGGCTCGTAGAGATGCTCATGGTCCACCCTGGCCACCAAGACTCCACCTCAAAAGGACAAGATGTGGACTTGGTGCTCTTATGTTCCCCGACCACCATCCATGAAGGCCATTGTCAGCAATGAGAATGGATGGAAGTTGAACTCTTCTACCTTCAAGACTCGATTTAGTACTGATGATATGGTCAGCTTGGCTGGAAAACTCCCCGCAGCGTTGAGAATCGAGAGGCAGAAGTTTGACCCTGGAGGCGAGATGGGGTTCGGATACTCATAGACCCCCCTGATGTGCGCCGTTATCCACCCATATAGGAGGTGGAACAACCAGCATATCCTCTATGGAATCTTCCCCTCACTGATGTGCCACAACATCTTGTACAACTTGGCGAGCATCAGGATACCTAGGTTGACCCGCCCTCCTATCGCCAATGTGGACTCCATGATGAAAGTGCTTGGTCGCACTCCCATGTTGGTATGCCTCACCAGAATGACCCAACCATAGATGAGAGCTGCGATGAATGTTGCCAGCCTGACTATTGGTTGTTGCTCAGTGCTGAAACCGAACCCCCAGGTTTTCCACTGGCTACCCTCCAACAGCCGCCAGTATGAGTGTTCCTTACTTCGGGCCCCCTTTGGGAAAGTACGAGGCCTCACCGGGAACTGCCAATTTTCCAGGAAATTTAGGAATTGCTTGAACCACCACCTGAAGTGGACATCCCTCACTGCCTCCTTGTCCTCCCCAGGCACGAGCTCCATCAATGCCATCTCCAAACGCGGCATCTGATCTGGATCCTCCCACACACCCATAGTAGAGAGGAATTGGTCTTACATTTCCCCCAGTGTCAGGACCCCCAAGATCTGATGCACATCCCATAAGCTGATTCCTACCTCCCCGTGATACAGGTGGAGGGTATTGGTCCCTAATGAACACCGGCTTAACAACTCTGACATTAGCTACTTCGGTAGGTAGATATGAAACTGGGAAGCCCAAGATTCCTCATACAGGCCCACTCTTCTCGGCTCCGCTCTGAACTCCTCACACGAGGAACCTACCTAGAAGGCCCAAGCCCAACCATCTGAGAAGTTTCCGCCCTGGCACAGGTCCCATTACTCAGACCACCCCTTCTTCGGGTTCCCAAGCGCCATCATAAAGATAGTTCAGTATAGAGGAGGGATGTATCTGGATAAATTTCCTTCCCGTAGACATTTTTCAGATGATTGTATAATCAGTTGGCAATGAGGGGCGTGAAGTCCTCTCGGGAATGACCATCGGGCGCTCTGAACCATTGGTGCTGACACGGTATGCTCCGGAACCAGTATGTTGGCTCGTCCCTACTTGCTTCAGGGATGAAGACATCATCCCTCAGCCCGAAGCCATACAAGGGAAACCTCATGCACAACGGGTAGTTCTTTTGGCTCTCTGATAGAAGCTCCACCAATGAACTATGGTCCGAGTGGATACGGACTAACTCTCCTAGTCCCAGTCTGTTCTCCATCACATCCCTCTGGGCGACATCTGCAAGGACCCCCTGGGCATCTTCTTGGAGGGCCATTCAGTTCTGGAACTTGGACTATTTTTGGGTTGGTTCATGAATCTTGTTCACATAGCGCGTTTGCGATGACTCTTCACGAAGACTATTCACAGAGAGCTACTGAGGCGTTCAAGAGCCGAATCACGGAGTGAAAACGTGGAGTCTGGGACTCGTTGTGCGCCATGAAGACTCGATTCACAAAGAACACTCACGGAGTACGCAGAGCTTCACGAATTGAGAGAAAAAAAAGGAAAAGTTCATAGAGAAGAGGAAAAAAAGAGATGGCAGACCCCCTATTTATAGGTCATGGCCTTCGGAGCTTTGCAGCGTGTCTAGTTCGCACTGAGCTTCGGGGCGCGCTTGGCCCTTTCATTCCCTATCTACCTCGCGATCCATCTTCATGAGCCAGCATTGCGAATGGATGAGTATTTTTGCAATTGAACTCAAACTTAGACCCTTGATCTCTACACAGATTCAAGTCAAAGGGGGGGCATTTGTTGGCGCCAAAATTTGGGACAAAGAAAAATCCAAAAAGGAGGCACTGGTGACTGCCTCGCAAAGCTATTTCGCGGAGTCCTCACAGCACTGCGGCCTCCGTGCAGCAAGGACGGGGGACGCTCCGTGAACACATTTGATGTTCGCAGGCCCGCCGCAAATCAATGAGTCGAGACGCTTCGTGAAAACATTTGACATTCGTAAGCCCACCGTGAATCAAGGAGGCGGGATCCTCCGTGAACATATTTGATGTTCGTGAGCCTGCCGCAAAGCAACCAAGTCCCTCTTCACACTGTGTAAGCTCCACTTTGTGGCACCTCTTTCCTATAAATACCGGCATCCCCCTGAGCCTAGAGGATAGACAATCCGACCTTTCGACTTCCCAGCTCCCGAATCATGAAGAATCCTTCTGCTCTGCGAACCATGAGTTGTGCGAGGTACTTCTGCTCCGCGAAGTGCCTCCCCTTTGCCTCATATTGATACCCTCTTCGGATAGGGATGCCTTTCATGAATCATAAGGGCCTTCATGAAGGAAGGGGGTCCCCAAGGGATCCCGGGTCATCACGGATCGTTCATGATTTGCGAAACACCCTTCATGTAAACATGATCCCCATGCTAAGTCATGGTCACTATACTTCACGAAGCACATTTCTTCATGACACATATCTTCACGAGGCACCTTTTCTCCATGAGGCAATGCTCTGTGAATTTCTATCCACTTCATGAAGCACCTCCCATATGCACCTCTGCCCCATGATTAGGCTAAGGTACCCTAATTCGCGAAGAACACCCCTTTGCAAGTGTCCTCTGCCACGAGGAGCAGAAGAGCTTCACAAGGCCCCTGTCTATAGACTGCTCTGCTTGGAAATTCATTTTAACGTGTGACCCTCCAGGTTTTCATAATGTAACCTCAAATTCCCCTGGACGATATCTCATGTTGCATTCCTTCACCTCATGCTTCTTCGCATAGGCATGCTAATGGCTATTGATTCTTCGCATAGCCATGCTAACGTGGGCCTCTTGATGGTTCTCTTCATGACACCCCTTCACCATAGATTTACCGATGCCTTCCCTTCCATAAGGAGTAGAGGGTACCAGTTATGTAAGTCCTAGGGCTGCGGAGCAAACCCATCTCGTCTGAGATGCAGGACGTTAAACTGTCAAGCATCATCATCCTCATCACATGACGTTAAACTGTAACCTCGCCCCATGCCTCGCACACAGGGTGCCCCAACTTGGACATTCTTTACACCCCCTGGTCTCTATAGGGGATGATATCCTCCTTATGGGAGTGGTGTTTGTCCGTGGGGAAAGAGAAACCATCTCGGTGTAAGCCTCTATCTATCTTGTAGGAGGCAGTTTCCCTACTCCTCCTTTCATCTTCAGTCCCTAGGGCCAGTGAAGGGCGTGGTAAGGAACGGTGTGTCTCCTTTAATCAGTCCAAAGTCCCTATCCCACTGCGCTTTGTCACCATCGGGACTCCATCCAGGAGTAAGTCCCAATCTTTCTCCCCCTGGGCCACTCAACGCGTAAGCCTCACCCAACTTCCCACGAATTCACCTTTCACGACATGATCATTAGGTCCTTACTACCTCTTGTTTCTCACACCGAGCACGACTCATGTGGGCTTAGAGTAAGCATCGACCATGACACTGACCTCTCGAACTACGAGGACTTTGATCAATGTCAAGGTATGGTACGTAGGAAGCCTCCATGAGGTTCAAGCCCACCACATGGTCGTTCTGACCATCTTCACCTTAGTTCACCAACACCTTGGGTCGCCTCAGATCGTAAGCCCCAAATGCCACCTCCCTAACTACAAGGACTTTGATCCTTGACAAGGCAGGGTACGTAGGAAGCCTCCCTAAGGTTCAAGCCCAGCACCCATTGGTCCCGACCATCTTCACGTTGGTGCACCAAGCCCCCATATCTGAACTACGTGGTCTTTGATCCTTGCTAAGGCAGGGTACGTAGGAAGCCTCCATGAGGTTCAAGACCACCATCATTGGACCCCAGGTCGTCCTTCACATTGGTTCACCGAAAACTCACCCAAACTACAAGCTCTTTGATCATTGCTAAGGCAAGGTACGTAGGAAGCCTCCATGAGGTTCAAGCCCACCATACATTGGTCTTGACTACCCTACTTCGGTGTACTGATCCCCTTTCCACCATTCCGAACTACGAGGACTTTGATCCTTTCCAAGGAAAGGTATGTAGGAAGCCTCTACGAGGTTCAATCCCACCATCCACCCGGACCCCAGGTCCTCCTTCACGTCGGTTCTCCACCATCCCACGTGACGTTAAACTATGGACCTATTTCAGTGGTAAGCCGTTGTCAGCCTCCATTCCGTGGTAAGCCACTAACAGCCCCATTAAATGGTAAGCTGTTGTGACATCAATCAGTGGTAAGCCATTGAAACTCCATCCAATGGTAATCCATTGAAACCTCATCCAGTGGTAAGCCGTTGAGACCTTGTCAGTGGTAAGCTACTGACAGCTCCATCCAGTAGTAAGCTGTTGTGACCTCAATCTGCGGTAAGTCGTTGAAGCTCAATCCAGCGGTAATCCGTTGCGACATCAACCAGTGGTAAGCAGTTAAAAATCCCAATCGGCAGTAAGTCGTCATCATATGAACTACATGGACTTTGATTCCTTGCCACGGGGATACGTAGGAAGTCTCTTCGAGGCTCAATACCAAAACTACCGTCACCTTCATGATGGTCCCATCTCATCCCCCCTCCACTCCATTCAACTCTCCATCATCCAACCTGATTCTTACCCGGGCTTCCACATCTCGGTGGAATCATTCCACCCCATTCCCCATTCCGTTTGACAGCATTTGGGAAGTTGCCCACGTGTTGGCCCCAATATCGATGTTCCCTCCAGGGGGTTCCTCTATCTGATCCACTCTAGTCAGTGTTCTGGTCAACTCGATCTGTCTCCACTTGACGTTAAACTTGAAGCATACCCCATGTTAAACATGGAAATCTGAGTAAAATCATATAAACATTCCCATGGCATATGATTCCCCGTGTTCGATGTGGGATGCCTCGGGCTTCTGCGCCCCCGAGAATCCCTATAATAAGGGACGGAAGACAGACACGCCAATCCCCCAGCATCCAGACACGCCATTGATGCCCCATGTGACTACTCCCCTAACCGAAGTTTTCTTCCCTGACCAGACCCCTTGGAATGTCCTGACAGAAGCATTGTAATTAACTGGTGTCCATGAAGATATAGCGCTAGGAAGAGTTTCACGAACAACGCCTTAAGTCTATAAGGGAGACCCGTACTATGTGACGATCTCCGAGGAGGAATCCATGGAAGGAAGAACTGATATCCCATCATCATGTTTCGATCAAATAGCAGACGTCCCTACATAAGGAGCGGATGTTGCCCGCCTTTGGAAAGTTGGAATGTGGGGTAACAAAAATTGCGCCCCTCATCCCCGAATGAGACGAACACGTGTGCCCTGATGAAAGTGTTAGAAATAGGGTGCTACTGTATTATTTATCAAAAACAAATATAGTTCTATGAAAATTTTCATTGATTATAGATCACTGGATAACATTATTGTAATGAAAACATATCATTTTACACATATTGATATCTTGTTTGATTAGCTCCAGGTATCACCCTATTTTTCAAAGACTAATCTCATATCCGGGTACCATCATCTAAAAGTGGAAGGAATAGAAAACTCTAAAGAAAACATTTTGGACAAATTATCACCATTATGAGTTTTTTTATCACTTTCATGTTAACAAGCTCACCAATTGTATTTACATATTTAATAAACTGAGTTTTCCATGATTATTTAGATAAATTTATGGTTGTGTTTATTAATTATAATATGGTATATTCTAAAATTTATGAATATTGTGATAAATTTATAAGGATTGTTTTATAAAATATAAAAGGAAAGTGGTTGTATAGAAAAAGTTTTAAATGAAAATTTTTGTTATAATAGATTTCTTTTCTTAGACATACTATTTTTAAAGATTGAATTATAGTCGATCATGATAAGACTAAAGGGGTGGAAGAGTTTAAAAGTCCTATAAATCCCATGAAGATTCAAATTTTTCATCGATTAGTACATTAATACCAATATTTTATTGAAATATTTTTCTTTATCATCCACCGCACTAACCAAGTTAACTTGAAAAAGAGTTAAATTCATATGGACAAAGTAATGTAATAAATTTATTCTGAAATTGAATAGAATATTGGTTAATGATACTATATTATAATTTCCATATATAAATACAGAGTTTTTTATTTATAGTGATGCTTATTTTAAGGTAATTGGTTTCCTCTTGATGTAGAATGATTGGGTTATCATGTATGCATCTCGTCAATTTAAACCATGTGAGTAAAATTATCCTACATAGGACCATGAGCAAGATACTATTGTTTTTTCTTAAAAAATATTGTGAAATCATCTCTATAGGGAGAAATTTGGAATATATACTGATCATAAAATTTTTAAGTATAAATTAACTCAAAATATTTGAACATGAGGTAGAGAAGATGACTAGAACTAATTAAGGATTATGATTGAAAAAATTAATATCATCCAGGTAATGCAAAAAAGTTAGTTGATTCCTTGAGATAAAAGTATAATGTATCATTATATATAAATCATTTTAAATATAATCGTTTTTTTAATGATTTAATAAAAAATTTCATGGAAATTTTGTATGCAGAAAATCCTTCTTTTTTTGATTAGGTATCAGTGTGGTCATCTTTATCAGAAATAATTTAGAAGTCTCAAAAGAAAGATTGTGATTTTCAAAAAAAAAGGTCTAAAGGGTTAAGTTTCCTAGGTTTACTATCGATGAATAAGTTATTATTATATTTGGATAGAGGTTATGTGTTCTGAATAATTCCCAATGCAAGAAGAAATTGTTAAGAGAAGCTCACAACTCTCTACTTTTTATTCATCTTGGAAGCACTAAGTTGTATATATACCTTCATGGATATTTTTTTTGGGAATGTATGAAGAAGGATATGGCATATTTTACCATGAAATGTTTGACTTATAGTTAGGTTAAATCTAAATGAAAACTATAAAATATGATTTTCAGCCTTTATCAATTCCAGAATAGAATAGATAGAACATATGCATTGATATCATGGTGTTATTACCAAATAATTCTTAAAGTAATAATTTGATTTGGGTTATTATTGATTATTTGAATATATTTGTGTAGTGTATACCTATTAAAGATACACTATATTTAGATCATATTTTTTGACTTTATCTAAGGAGATACCCTAGTTACATGGGAGTTTCACTCTATATTATATTTGATCATGATCCAAGATTTACATAAAATTATTAAAGGTATTCATAAGTCTATAGGTTCATAATTAAATATTAGTTTTTCTTTTCATACTCAATTTTATGGATATTCAAATAATATAATTTATAACTTGGAGGATATGATTTGAGATTTCTCATTAGATTATTAGGTAAGTTACAATCAACATCTGAAATTAGTTGGATTTTATTATAATTATAATTTTCATTCTATAATTCAGATGGCACATTTTGAGGAAATATATGGAAATTGGTGTTGAAGTCTAATATATTGGGACGAAGTTAATGATAGGAAATTATTGGGAAGAGAGTTTCTAAAAGAGATGTTTGAAGAGGTAAAAATTATTCTACACCTCCTATTGTTAGTACAGAGTAAGAAAACAATTTATGCATATAATCATAGGAAAGACCTTTCATTTGATGTAGGTGACCATGTCTTTCTTGAAATATCTCCTTGGAAATGTGTCATGCATTTTGGTAAAAAAGAAAAGTTGAGTCCATAGTTCATTAGAGCATATGAAATTTTCAATAAAGTGGGAAAAAATTCTAATATGTAGCCTTACCTCTGATTTTATCGCAGGTACATGATGTGATTCATGTTTAATGACTAAGGAAGTGTATACCAGATGTGTGTCATGTTTTGATCCCTAAAGTGGTATATTTAGAGGAGGTTGTATATTATATGGAAAGACTAGATCAGAATATTTATCATTGATAGAATGTTTTTGGGAATAAGGAAATTATATTTCTGAAATTTCTATGGAGAATTCATAAGATTGAAAAAATAATATGCGAATCCGAAAAGGATATGGTGTAAAAATGTCGTAGCTTGTTTAAGTAATTAATAAAATTGTGAGGATGCAATTTGTAAAAGGCGTAAGAATGTGGAAGCACAAGTAATGTTAATAATAAATAAATTTCATTTCATATTAACTTTCACAGATAGATTTTATAGATTCAAATATAATATGATAATTTTATATGATATTCCATTCGAAAAATAAATAGTTTTATTATAGATGAAATGTTCTACAAGAAATATATATTTTATTTAAAAATTAAATTTATAAATTTTATATTATGAAATTTATAAAAGTAAAATAATTTTTATATTCATCATATAGAAATTAGATTAGGGTTATTTTTTGGATTTTTATAAAAATACTAATTTTTTAGTGAATAGTGGAAATACCCATTTTTATAAAAACTGTCATTTATTTTTCAGAAATTACAAAGTAAAATTTGGTTTTTGATTGATTTTAAAGTTAAATAGGTCTCATTTTATTAAAAATAATCCAAAGAATTTCATCAGAATTGTTATTATATTTTATTTTTGGTAGAAAATCAATTTTATGCTCATAAATAATAATTTTCTAAAAACTATTTTTAATTGGTTTTTACACACATATACTGAAATTGATTTATTCATCTCATAAAAATTGAGACTTGAAAATTTATTTTATATTTGGAATTATATGTTTTAAATTTTTTAATATGTTCAATTTTATTTTTGGTAATAATGATTACTTTCCATGGTAAAACTTTATCACCCTGATAAATGTCAAAAGGGTTGATGGGGGGATTAAACTAATTGATATAGAATCAAATATCTCTAAAACATAGATAAATGTTATTTTTGAGTGAATTTAGAAAATATACTATCTTCAATTCTAAATTTTTCAATTTTGTTCCACTACACCTTGATAAATACATTTATTACATTTAAAATTTTAAAAGTATTTACAAGATTGAAAATCCACTCACTTATAGAATAAAACCTCATATCCTCACTTATTCAAAAATTTAGATCCAATTAACTCAAAAAATACATGCTAAAAAACCTTCCCAACTATCATTGTAAAATACTAGTGGTCCTATTATTCTAAAAAGACCACTCCTAGAAGGATTAAGGTGAATGAAAATGGGATATATCATAGGAGGAGTTATAAGTATTAGCTGGCCTATTTCAAATTTATTTCATCTTATTACCACTTAAAATAAATTAAAACAACTAAAACATAATTAAATTTTTATTTTATCTGTACTAAAATTTTATTTTTTTGATTTAACAAATATTTTCTATCTCTTTTTCACCCTATGGGAAATGAAAACATCGCATTTGCGTACGTGTGGACTACCACCTCCACGAAGTGTTATGATTCATTTTCCATAACTTCCTCACATAGTTGGTTATAATAATATAACTAATTAATATATAATATTTTTATGAAATTATTATCATTTTTAAAATATAATATATTACTTTCCTTATTACCTTTTTTCCTGTTGGAAAATGATAACATTGCTCGGGAATACATGTGGAATACCACCACCACAAAGTAATGTGATTCATTTTTCATTATCTGCTCACATGGTTGTTCATAATGATATAAATAATGAAACAATATGATATTTATAACATAATTATGATTCCATAAAACTAAAATATTATATACCTTATTTTTTTATAATTTGTAGAAGAATGAAAAAGTCACTTGTGTGCATGTGTGAACTATTACCTCCACGATACGACGTATTTCATTTGCCGCATCCACCTTCCATTGATAGTTATAGAAATAATTTTAACGTATAAAGATAACAATTTTTCATTATTAAGATTTTTGAGATTATAGAATCATAATCACTTTTATAATATTCAACCTACAAAATTCATTTTAGACTTATAAATTGAACCTTATCAAAACATCCAACGTGAACTTAATCATTTTAGTAATAAAAAAATAGTAAAAATGGAATAATGGGAGTAATTATAAAGAAATAAATATGAAAAATGGCCTTAAGAATCTATAAAATAGATACATTTTTATTACTCAGGACGGTATACAAACAAACGAAATAAGTTGGGACTCAAAGTGAGGGACTTTAATTTAAAAAAGTTATTTTAAAGATTTCCTTTCAACTCTTTATCTAGAAATTAGAGGATCATTTAAACATTTTGAGAATGTTATTATTTATTATTAAAAGGTTTATAAATTTCTTTTTTGAGTATTTTTTACCTTCTTTGTAATGTATTAAAAAATAATCTTCTCAATGCTTTTTTTATGAATTATTTTTCATTTTCTATAAAAGTACAAATAGAATTTTTAACAGATAAAGATTCACCAATCTATAAATATCCATATAAAAGTTAACATGGTTTCTCCAAGAAGATTTTATTCCTTATCTTCTAGGAATTTTTAGTTTTTAATTTTTTTTCTATGGTGACATATATTTCATCTCAATTTTATGAGAAAAATGAAAGTGTTTTTACTTATGGGATTGAATGACAATTAAAATGAGTTTTAAAGTTACAGTTAATGTTATATGTGTTTTATTAATAATATGGTTATTTTTAATTTTATATAAATAATGGGTGACACTAATATAGTTATGATGACTAATGAGCCTAGTATATCTCTCCAATGCATTGGGTAAAGTGACATAGTTTTCTAGTGATAGGTTACTCCTAAGAGATGTAGGAATTATCTGGTTAAGTGGTTCTATTATAAGGGTGAATATAAGGATAATTTCCCAAGGTATGTACATGATATGATTTAAATGGTTTATAAAAAAAAAAAAATTTTCAAAAGGTAAAGAAATGATCTTATTTTTTTTAAAAAAACCTTATGACCTTCCTTTTAAAAAAGTAAAGGTGAAAGGATTCTTTTTAAATGTAAGGTATTCAAGAGTTTTCATGTTTTCCAAGAAATAATTATGATAAAAAATATACTTTATGATCACATTTTATGTTTTTAATGAAATATTTTGGAAAATTAAGTTTTTTCATAGAAAATTAAACAGATATTTGAGATCAAATATTTATTATGTAAAAGGGAGAAAATTATTGTAGATTTTTTAGGATTACAAATGGAAAAACATTTCTTTTTTATATCCCTTAATGAGATTTGTTTTTATCTTTCCATGTTATAATTTTTTCTCACATGGATTAAGGAAGAGTATGAACATTAATGAAGTCATATTTCCAGTTTTGGGAGATACCTTGAATAAAGAGAGTGCGTCTTTAAGAAGAGAATTTTTTGTGGGTAAATGGATATTATTAGAATTATACAAGGGAATTAGTGTAATATTACCATGATAGGGGGTGAATCAGGGTATATAATTTTTATAATAACACTTAATCTTTTAAAAGTCTCACTTTAATTATAAAATCTTGACCTTTTAACATTGAGGGTCACTTTATTATACTCTTTAGCTAAATATGCTTAAGGTTTCTTGATCTATTTCGATACACATGCATAAATTATATATGGACTTGAGTATTTACTTGGTTTACCCTCACCAGGCCACATCCAAGGATCATGTATCGGTATTATTTCATCCACCAAAATCCAATATGAAGTTCACTGCTTACACAGGTTAGGGGTAGGTCACTCATATGACCAGGATTACTACCATACAAATTTTGGACAACTCACTACTTCACAAGGGCCACTGTAACAGCCCAGAAATTATAATTTTAGTTTTATTATAAAGATATTTTAAAATAATAAAAAATCAATATAAATTAACTATTATTTTGATAAATAATAAATTATGTTACGAACATTCATATTTTAATATATGCTAATAATTATTTAATCTGACACAAGAATAATTTCATTTTGGTTTTCTTTTAGAAAATATGTATGTGTATATATATATATATATGAAATTATAATTATTAGTTTTAAATTATAAACTTTGAACAGAATAATTTTTTAAAAAATTATTAATATTATGAATTTTGTTAAATAAAATTATAGTTATATATATATAACTATTTTAGTAGAGTATTTGAATTATATATATATATAAATGATATAAAAATAGAATATAATTTTTTATAATAATTTTAACTCATTAAATGTAATTATGTTAGTTTTATAAAATTTAATTTTCGAATGATATGATATATATATATATTTGTTTTGAATGATTAAATTATTTTTATAATATTACTACTTTATAATTTTTTGTTCTATAATTAAATATCCACTTATATAC
This sequence comes from Viscum album, assembly GCA_963277665.1. Taxonomy (NCBI): domain Eukaryota; kingdom Viridiplantae; phylum Streptophyta; class Magnoliopsida; order Santalales; family Viscaceae; genus Viscum; species Viscum album. The sequence goes on from OY728131.1 coordinate 32,467,252, forward strand.
AAAATTAGTAATAATAATATATTAAAGTTTTTTTAAAATAAATTTTTTTATAAAAAACCAGTTTTCGGCTAAAGGGGGCATTGACCTAGGGTTAAGGGGAGGCGTCGATCGAGAGTCATCTGTGAGGTTCGTGCAATGAGGAAGAACACCGAACCAGGTGGGGGTCAACAAAATGGATTTATCATGAGTCAAGGTCATGGAGCACCTGAGGGCACAGGATGAGATGAGGCTAGGCCGTGCCAGTAATGGATGTCATACCGGCGTGGGGAGAATAGGGTGCGGGTTGCCAGTGAGGGTTGAACCGAAGTCATGGTGGACCGAACGTCGGTTGCGCTCTGATTCTTTAAATAATTAGGTAAGGTAGGGTTTTTTTCTGAATATAATTTCCCTATTGGGTTCCTTTCATCAAATTTTAATGTTTTTCATATTTCCTTGTTTTGGTCTATTGTAGTCCATCAGTTTTGATTCGAAGTATTTAACTTTTGTCTTGTTCTTGACCTTTGGTTCAACAATTTGTGATCAGTCTGTGTACTGGTTTATTTTTGGATCCTAAATAGAAGATGTTTTGTTTAATCCATGACATATTTTGTTGCCCTGTTGTAGTAATTATGTTTTTTCTACCATTATTTTGTGCCAATTTTCTAACTTTTCTATCTACCTTGTTGTTCACAGGTTGCACCACAAGATTTATGAATAGTAATTTCTAGAGATTATATATAGGAGTCTCTTTTTTTGTCTCAGTAGTCCATATTTGAGTTATACATTGCCTTCTACACACCTCAACACCCAAGTTTTATCATTGTGATGACTTCCTTTTCTTGTTCTTGGGTGGTCATGCTGGAAGATGTAATGGTAGTTCGATTTTAAAGGTAATAGGTTTATCTATTTTTATTCATAACCATTTATTCATCTATGTTTTTGAATCTTGTAAGGGAAAATTATTTTTAAATACTAATTTGTTTGAAAAAATATTTAATTATTTCATTTTCAAAATCAATTGTTGGACTATTTTTTCAACCTTTCTATTTACATATTTGTGTAGAATATTTAAGTGTGAACTATGACACTGCAACGGATCATTTTATTTGTTTGAATTATGTTTTAATGACAAACTAAATTTTGTTTTGAGAATCTAGTTCATAGAAGAATACTTTTTTGAATTAAATGGTTACTTGAAAAATCATATTACAATATAGTTAGTTTGGTTAACAATTTATTTTTAAGAGATTTTATGAATTTTTATAAAAATGATCCAGAATTATTATTTTATCATATATATTGTCAAACTTGCTTTAAGGAGTTCATTTTATCAAATCATGTTTTAGTACATGATGGTGTAATAAAATAATTTATGTACTTATGGAAATTATTGTATTTATTTTAAAACTATGTTTAAATTCTTGTTAAGTACGGATATATTTATCAAAGTTGCATTGCAGAATAAATACATTCAGCTTTAATGTTACATAATTCATGTTGTACATATATGTATATGTAAATAATTTATTTAGACATATATAATATATGTATATGTAAATAATTTGTTCAGACATATTTAAGTATTTTATTAAGTACATAACTAATCCTAAATAAATTGTTGATGATGATTTATATTAATGTGAATATGTAATTCATAAAATGAAATCATGCCATATTTCTTGTAATGTTAATAATTATATTTTCATTCTATTAAAAGAATGTGCATAGAATGTTATCAAGTTATTTTAAAATTAAGAGCATCACATCTGTATATAATCATGTCCATGTGTTTATGCATGACATCGACATTCATTACACTCAGAATAAACTCGTGTTTTCATGTTAAATTTTAAGGTTTATTTCAATGATTATAAAGCACATGGATTTCTTCAAGATTTTAAATGTTTTATCTAAGATGTTTATATATAATTATGTGGGTGAAATATAGTTATTTATTATGATCAATTATTCATATGAATAGAAAAGGTATTCCATGAAAGAATGATTGAATACATGGAAAATTTATGTAAAGGTTTATGGCATGAGTATTGGTTCTAACCAAACTCTCAAGTCATATGAAATTATTGTTCAATCATATATGTGTATACATACTTATAAATAAAAACAAGTGCGAATACATATTTTAATGTAGTAACATGTTTTCAAAATTAAAAACTCCAGTGAAAGTATATACAAGTAAAGAAATATTAAAATGTTTTTAGAAAATTCATCATTTGAACATTGTAAATATGGAAGTTCATTAGGGTGTGAACTCATACTTCTCTAAGTGGGTAAGCCTAATATAGCCTTCAATGATTCTAGTGACCTGAGAATAGTGTTTTGTTTTCAGAATCTTGTGTATTGTTTTCAGAAAAAACATTGGATTATATTTAATGAAAATTTCAAATGTAATTGTTTTCTAAAATGATCTAGTATCTTTTAACAGTAAGTAATTTGAAATATTATTTTAAAATGGGTATTTCTAAATGTATTTATAAAATTATTTTCAAAAGAATATCTTAACAGGATTTATCAAATGTTTTAAAACACTTTACTAGGAAATTCAATTCTCACCCCTTGTTTTAAAACTATTTTCACATGTCACATTGAAGTCCAAAGTTGGACGTCATCGTTTATGTGCATGTGGAAGTGAATTTGGATTTTTTTTGTTTAATTTTATTGAAACTCTGATATATTTTAAGCTTGTATCTAACTCTCTCGAACCTAGATCAGTAAAAGTTGCTACATCGTGTAATGTTTAATGCTGGGTCTTTATAATTTTTATAAAATAAATGGTCTAGAAGACTTTGAAGATTATATGTTTTCATTTAAACATTATAGTCTAGAAGTTTGGTGGTTCAAGTATTTCTTAATTTTGAAGAAGGAAATTCATAATTTTCTAGAGTCCGATAAATGAATTGTGAGAATGAAATTCTTATAAGGGGGAATAATGAAACAGCCCAGAAATTATAATGTAAGTTTTATTATAAAGATATTTTAAAAGAATAAAAAACAATATGAATTGACTATTATTTTGATAAATAATAAATTATGTTTCGATAATTCACATTTTAATATATGCTAATAATTATTCAATCGGACACATGAATAATTTAATTTTCATTTTAATTTCAAAAATATGTATCTGTATATATATATATATATATATATATATATATATATATATATATATATGAAATTATAATTTTTTTAGTTTTAAATTAAAAACATTAATAAGAATAATGTTTTATAAAATTATTAATATTATGAATTTTTTTAATAAAATTATAACTATATAATATAACTATTTTAATAGATTTTTGAAATTTTACATATGAGATTGTTATAAAATTAGATTATAATTTGTTATGATAATATTAATAATTTAAAGATCATTATGTTGGTTTTATAAAATTTAATTTCCAAATGAGATGATATATATATAGTATTTTTGAATGATTAAATTATTTTTATAAAATTATTACTTTATAATGTTTTTTATAATTAAATATCCATTTAAATATGAAACTAATAATAATATATTAAATTTTTGTTTTAAAATAATAATTTTTTAAAAAAAGAATTGGTTTTGTGATAAAAGAGGCATCGACTAAGGGTTAAGGGGAGGCGTTGATTGGGAGTCGTTTGTGAGGGTCGCACAATGAGGCCAAACGCTAAACTAGGTGGGGTCACTTGAAAGGCTTTGTCATGGGTTGTGGCCCTACAGCGCTTGAGGGAGAAAACTAAGTCGAGGCCAGGTCATTTTGTTAAGGGATTTTTTGTCAATGAGGGGAGAACGAGGTGCGGCACACCAACGAGGGTATGACTGAAGCTGTGGTGGATCGAGCGTCAGTTGTGGTCTGATTCTTTGGATAACTATGTAAGGTAGGGTTTATTTTTTGTTTGAATCTACTTTCCTTGTTGGGTTTGTTTCATCCAATTTCAGTTTTTTTCCTGTTTCCTTGTTTTGGACTACAGTAATCAATTTGTTTTGATTCAGAGTATTTGAACTTTTGCCTTGTTCTTGACCTTTGGTTCGACAGTTTTTGATCGGTATGTGTATTGTTTTGATTTTTGGGTCTTGAACAGTAGATGTTTTTTATCCTTTATATATTTTGTTTTTATATTGTAATAATTATGTATTGTTCTGCAATTATTTTGTACAAATTTTCTATCTTTCATGTCTACCTCACTATTTACAACTTGCACCGCATGCCTTATAAATAGTAATTTCTAGAGATTATAAATAGTAGCCTCTTTTTGTGTCTCAATGGCCCATGTTTGAGTTATTTTTTGCCTTCTACATATCTATTCACCCTAGTTTGAGCATTTTGATGACTTCTCTTTGTCATTCTGGGGCATTCATGCTTGCAGATGTGCTACTAGTTTGATTTTTATGGTAATGCATTTATCTATTTGTATTCATAACTATTTATCCATCTATGTTTTTAAAATTGTAATGGAAAATTATTTTTAAATAATATTTTTTGTGAAAATGTATTTAATTATTTCATTTTAAAAATCAAGTGAGGGACTATTTATTAAGCTTTCTATTTACAGATTGATGCAAAATATTTTATGTATGCATTATGAAACTATAAGGGAACATTTTATTTGTTTGATTTATGTTTTTATGACAATATAAATTATGTTTTGAGAATCTAATGTTAGGAGGAATGCTTTTGTGAATCAAATGGTTATTTTGAAAGTCATATTATAGTAAAGTTAGTCTGTTTAACCATTTATTTTTAATAGAGTTTATGAATTTTTATCAAAATGATCCAGAATTATTATTTTATCATTTATATGATCAAACTTGTTTTAAGGAGTTAATTTTATCAGATCATGTTTTAGTACATGGTGGTGTAATAAAATAATTTATGTGCTTATGGAAATGATTGTATTTATATTGAATCTATGTTTTAATTCTTGTTAAGTGGGGATATATTTATCAAATTTGCATTGAAAAATTAATGAATTTATCTTTAATGTTACATAATTTACATTGTACATATATGTATATGTAAAAAAATTATTCAAAATTATATCATATCTGTATATGTAAATAATTTTTTCAGACATATATAACTATTTTATTAAGTACATAACTAATCATAAATAAATTATTGGTGACTATTTATATTAATTTGAATATGTAATTCATAAAATGAAATCATGTCATCGTTCTTGTCATGTTTACAATTATATTGTCATGTTACTAAAATAATGAACATATCATGTCATCATGTTATTTTAAAATTAAGAGTATCACATCTGTATATAATCATGGCCATGTGTCTAATAATGACATCAACATTCGTTGCACTCGTAATAAAATCATATTTTCAAGTAAACTTAAAGGTTTATTTCCAAGAATATCAAGAAGATGAATTTATTTAATAATTGAAATATTTTATTTAATATGTTTATTTATAATTATGTGGTGGGAAATATAGTTATTTATTATGATCAATTATTTATATGAATAGAAAATATATTCCCTGAAATATATTAAATACATGGACAGTTTATGTAAAGGGTTGTGGTATGAGTATTGGTTGTAACCAAACTCGCAAGTTATATGAAATGAATGTTCGTGCATATATGTATATACATACGTATAAATAAAAATAAGTTTCAATGTGTATTTTAATGTAGTAACATGTTTTCAAAATTAAAAACCCAAGTGAAAGTATACATATATAAATAAATCTTAAAATGTTTTCCGAAAATACGGCATTTGAATGTTGTAAATATGCAAGGTCATTGGGGATTGAATTCATCCTTCACCAAGTGGTTAGGCCCAAGACAGCCTTCAATGATCCAATTGAACTCGGAATAGTTTTTTTGAGAATCGTTCCTATTCTTTTCTGAAAAACACAGTATTATGTTTAATGAAAATTTTGAACGTAAGTATTTTATAAAATGATCTAGTATCTTTAAGCTGTAAGTAATTTAAAATAATATTTTAAAAATAGTATTTATAAATGTATTTAAAAATTATATTCAAAATAATATCTTAAAAGGATTTATTGTAGGTTTTAAAACCCCTTACTTGGAAATTTAACGCTCACACCTTGTTTTAAAAGTATTTTCATAGGTCACTTTGAAGTCCAAAGTTGGACGTCATCATTTTGGCATGCATAGAAGTGAGTTGGATCTTGTTTGTTTAATTTTTTTACAACTCTGATAAACTATAATCTTGTATCTAACTCTCTAGAACCTATATCGTTAAAAGGTACTCTATTGTGTAATTTTTATGGCTAGGTCTTTACAGTCACTCAATCAATCCTTCTTCCTTTGGATCACTTCTATTAGAAGGAATCACCTTCAACCTCTTATTTTTCTCACTTCTCCAAAAATTATCCCCATATAATTTATGAACATGCATCTCCTTTCTTCAGCAACTATAAATTTATCTTCAACACATGGTTAGATTATTTATTAATGTCACTTTCGAAACTCTTTCACAGTTTGTGAAAACACCATGACAAAACAATTCTACTTTCCAGAATACCTAGAAAAATTAAACCTTGTTATAGTCATATAAAACAATATTATTCTTTGGCTATGTATTCAATAGTTACAAAATCATCATGCTTCTAACCCCTCATCTAGAAAAAAACCTTCTCCTTCTCTTCAAGAAATCAAGATCTTAAGGAAGGAAAATTCTCCTCTATTTTTCTCTGCTTTTGGATATACTGGATGTGCATAGATAATACTCCTTCATAACTCTCTATAAGATTTTTTAACTAAAAACTATTCCTTAATAAATACAAATAAGTTTCCAACCAATATCCACCCATATCACTATAATTAGACTATTAAAACCTCCCATAAAGACCCATGAATTTCATCATAAATTATAAGACGTAACCAATCATGGACACCTAGAAAACATATGGTTATGGTGTGGTCTTGAAAACTATAGTGTAGAAACTTCTAACTTCAATGGGGAGTTATTTCATTCTATAGAATTAATGGAAACCCTACAGCATGGTCAAGAATACTATAGTGTAGCCATACTTCCATAGAAGTGGACAACAGCATTGTTCTCATCTATTTGACCATATCCAAAAAACTCTTAAGTATAAATCCTTCAATAACTCCATGTAATATTGGTAATGATCTTCTTAACTCACTCCTTGCGCCAAACTGGCTATGGCAAGGAGACAATTGCTATGTCATATACTCCTATTAGATAAGAGAACACGAAACCTTGGATTCTTCCAAACATATCCCCTCCATGTCGCAAGCCTTAGCTATAGAATGGACTTATATTTTTCTAATGGGGACTACAGTGTAGCCCAAATAATGTATAATGGACACCTAAAATTTACCAAAGGCCCGTAAATCCTCATGTTGATTCTCTATGTCGTGGTCTATTTAGTGGCGGCATAACCTAAAATCCTTGAGTCGTGCATATGACTTTTCTTGGTAAGTTCCATAGAATATAAGGATATTTATTCCATTGAATCTCTAGATACAAGTATCAAGGTCCAATCCTGACCTCCTCCATGGTTCCTCCTTGTGTAATGGATCACTATCTCTATGAACACAAGTATCTTCATACACTCTCGTCTACCTTCCACTCTGGTGTCTCCATGGATAGATGGTTTTGTTGGTTCCCCGATGTGGTCGATCTTGCTTCCACATGTGTAGGGTCGATCTGTATTAGTTTTTGGTCCAAGATTGATATTATTCATTTCACCCTACTATATATCCTTATATCACAACCATGAAGGCTGCATAGTAGTCTACCTCTTCAATACCTCTTCTATAGCCACAACTATGGTGAATATTCACTCTAAAACACACCAACCATATACACCACTACATAGTGGTGTTTCCCTTTCACCTTTTCGAAAGACACTTCACTTCAAGATGCCTCCAGAAATCTTCCCCTTCACTAAAAATTACTTTTTCAACATTTCCAAAATCCATAGTGATTAATGTCAACAATATACCTTGGTCATCATTTTGGGATCAACCAATCTTCTATGTAACACTTTGGACATCCTCAATGTGTGTTGGAAAAAATGGAATTGTCAAAAAATCCACATTTCTTCATTGAGATTCCAACACTCATCGTCATTTTGGACATTAACCTTGACCAATATTATTGTTAAAAAATCCAACATCAATCCTTATGGATTTATAATAATCTACCCCTTTGGATTTACTTGACAATATCACCTTGACAATATTACATAGAGATTAAGGGAACCAAATATCATTTTCACATCTCCCAATATCACCTTGAAAATATCACTTTGAGATCAAGTGAAATTAATTTCAATTTTACTTTTCCACCTTATTATTAACATAATTTGAGGTGGTTAGTATATGTTCTTTTACTTTAACTATGTTTTTAAACTTAATGGGAAACAATCTATTGTTGCAAGAATATTCTCCCCCTATGAAAAAAATAGCTCCTCCCCTTTAATTTTAAAATCATTCTCCCACTTGGTGCATGGGAAGAAACCAGGAAAGATAATATCTTTCTTTGGGGATTTCTTCTATACCTATTTCAAAAAAAACTTTGTTTTTGGCATCAACCTCATTTTTTCATCCAAATACTTTGAAAACACATTTTACACAATCCAATATCCTTTCCTGGTGTATTTTAATATGATATTATCTAACTAAATTTATCAATAACCACTTGAAAAGTCATATAAATTATTTAATCCTACTAATTTAGAGATCAGTGTAGGAAATAAGAGTTCTTATAGATGATAAAAAAGGTTGTTCATGTCACTCATAAATTCCAAGAAACAAAAAAACTTTGGATTTCCATTCTCTATAGATAACTTATGATCTTTATAACTTAGCACTAATAGATAATAAAAGTACTAGGTTCTGATAAACATGCCATGTTATATATTATGATATAAATTCTCATATTCATAACAATTACTAATTTAGTCTTAATGCCAAAAAAATGAGAATCCTCATTGCTAATCGAGAAGTCACCTTGATTCATAAGGGTCATTGCAAAAACACAGTTAGCGATGTTGGTATTCTGTGTTGGCATGGGGTGAAGGGTATATATCCTCAAACTAGACACACTCTTGAAGTTTTCTGGAAATATCCACCCATATTTTGGATTATAGTCAATGTTTATGGTACTTCTAAAGGTAACCTGGTTCCCCCAAGTTATGGTGTAATCAACAGAAACCACTCTGGGCAGACTCAAGGGTGTTTCTATGGTAGCTTTGGAGTCTCCTCATCCTTGGAATCCAAAATTATGGGATTAAATTATGCTTTTTTTAATCAATATGGATGTAACAATATCTATATTGAAAGTGATTCAATGACCATTGTGCAAGATCTTTGGAATGGTGTAGTGCACCTTGCACGGCCGCTAACTTCATGTTAGATGGACTGTCTACATTCACTTATGGATGCCATCAATATTTTCACTCAGGCATCTTGTTAAGCTAACAAGGTTGCAGATGGCCTTGCTAATATGGGAGTCAATCCTAATATAACCTGGTTGAACAAACTCCTTGTTGATTTATTGTCTCTTTATGATAGGTATTGTAAAAAAATTCCATCTTTCAGAAACATGTAATACTTTTCATCAATAAATTTAGTGTTTAAGTCTTTGACCAAAACACCACTTTAACAAAAAAAATATCTCTACGGGATTCAACAAAAACATATGATGAGGCATAGTAGCCTATGATTTTTATAATTACTTACTTTGACTCTTTGTCTCTATAAAACACTTGTTTATACCACTTATGTTTAATTAATAATGGGGAACAATTTTCTTGGGAAGAAATATCTTTCACTCATATTTAAATATCCTTATAATATCAAATAATAACAAAAACCAGTCAAATTTTTAGAAAAAAAAAATATATGAAAATAGAATTCATTTTTGTGGCTACTGTTATTTCCCATTCAACGCCCCTTCACAAAAATTATAAAACTTAAATTATTGACTAACTTAAACATATATCATGATACTAAAATTATTTTACACTATCTAATACTTTTTCATGTAATTTCTACCTATAAATATTTCTTAATCATGTATATTTAGAATTAAAATGAATTAAAATATTTAAATATCAACTTAAATTTAGAACATAACTAAAATCACCATTAGTATAAAAATTTATTCTTGTCCATATTTTCATTTTTCTTCATCCACTTGTTCTTTTATTATAAAATAAGTTATTTTCTTTTCAATTATAATCAACCATGTTCTTTTCAATCATAATCAATCATGTTATTTTTAATCAAAATCACCCCATATATCATATCCCCAACTTAACTCTACAATTCTTCACAAATAGTTATAAATAATAAAGCATATATGGATATGGTTTCCTTGAAGTTATTCCAGTTGAGGAATATTACTGGTTAATATGAACCAACCCATCACCATTCACCTTTACTTTTCCCTTTTTTATATTTTTATAAAGGAATTCAATAATCACTTCAAGAGCTTCATCATCTCTCATATCCAAACAACTCAACCTATTTCTATAGGATCTTCCTTGGATTATTACACTTGCACACTTCTTTATATCAATTTGAAAATTATCATCCTTCCTTATCTTGGGTTTTTCCACAATTGTGGAATCAATCACACTTGAAAAAATAGATTCTTAGGTTGCATCAATAGTGGATCTCACCATCAGATTGATTTTTAATTCCATCTTCATATTTTTCTCCTTGGTGGTTTGAGTAGAAATAATTTGGAAAAAAATTCCTTAATAGCCAATATTTTCATTTGGGAATACATATTCTTTGGTGGAGTGAACTTCACACTTGTTTCTACCTTATTTATATCTAGAAATATCTCATATTTATGCTTCCATGTTTTCCTCCTTTGTTTTCAAGAGAGTTCTTGTGAATATTCACATTTTTGTGTTTGATACATCCTTTGTTGAACCTATTTCTAAACCACTATAACCTTGAACCTATTTTACATATTTGTAGTCCTTTTTCAAGGATAAGGATTCTCTTTGTAAGTAATAGGAGTAGAGTGTATACTTGTGTATTATTTATCCTTCCTTGAATTATGCTTATTGAAATAACTTTACATGTGATTGAGGTTAGAGAAAATAAAACATATTCCAAAATAACTATACCACATTTGGTATCTCCTATTCTTTAATCTTGCTGGCTTTGAAGCATCTGCCCATGATGTTCCCAAATTTTCAAAAATAGAAGAACTTTGGTGACTCCTTCATTTTTGGAACCATGATTTATGAATGGAACAATTATTTTATTCTATATTTAATATCTAGACTTATCTTTTTTTACTGTACAAATTGTGATAGATTTTTTAAAGATATTCACCTTTATTTTGATCTGTTCATCCTCTTCTCAAGTTCTCTTATCTTCTTATCTTTTTCATATATTTTTTGTCTAACTTCCATACATCTAAGTTGACATATTCCAGAGCCCATTTTCTTTCATTAAATTATGTTATTAGTGGAAGAAATATTTTCTTAATTCCTTCTCTATGGACAATAGTTTTTTTACTTCTGAGGAAAGATATCAAGAAAATCACTTTGTTCTTTCATATTTGTTCCCATTTTTATCATATTGAAATTCAAGGAAACATCTTCATTTTTTATCCATTTGGTTTCAAAGGAAAAATCCTATATCATTAATTAGTATACTTTATTCATGATAATACACTGATCTTCATTATCATTGCATGATAATTACTCAGAATAACAACTTGATGTTTTTTTCCATTTCATTACTAGAATCACATCTTCTTTTCAACTCTAAGAGAGAGTATAAAGCTTCAATGCCTTTTTCAAAATGATGGTTTGAATCATAATTTTCATATTAAAATTTTTCCCAAGCAAGGAAAAGCAACTTATGGGATAACTTATTATTTTTCTTTCTTCTACTTTCCTTTTCTAATAAGGACCTTCTCACTTGGATTTTCTTCTTTTCCAAAAAAATATTCTAGATGAATCCCCATTTTTTTGGAGAACCTTCCATGTTTTATATGTTTATAAAAGTATTCCTTGAGAGAATAATTTAAGGAATCTTTGTCTGAAGTATTAATTTTAATTTTTTTTGATTTTTTTCAAAGAAAACTATGGGTCTTCTCAATAGAAAAACTAATATTCAACCACTTTTTGAGAAACTCCAAGAGAAAATTCCATAAATTAAATGAACTAATTTTTCTAGATTTTTAAATTCTTCACATCAAATAAATGATCCTTCATTACGGGTGCCATTTTAAACAACACTTCATATCAAGTCAGAGAAATAAAAAATCCAAAAAGAACATTTACCTTTGATTCCACTTGTTCGACTTATACAAGGTAATTAAAGTGAGATAAACCTAATAGGTGGGTGAATCGAGGTGTGTACTATTTATGAAAATTAAAACACTTAATCTTTTAAATTTATAACTTTACTTATAAGATCTTCACCTCTCACCCTTGAGGGTCACTTTGTTATGATTTTAAGATAAATATGATTAAGGTTGTATGGTCTATTTTGGTGTGCATGAATGAAGTAAATGTGAGCATGACTGTTTACTTGGTTCATCCTAACTGTTCTATGTTTATAGAGCATGCATCAATGTTATTTGGTTTAAAAAAAATCCACTCTTAGGATCACTTCTTACATCGGTTTATCCTAGGTAACTCCAGTGTTCATGATCACTACATTGAAGGTTTATCGAAAACTCACTACTTCCTAAGGGTCACTTTGTCAAACCTTCCTCTTTTGGATCACTATTAGTGGATGGAATCACTTTATCCATATTCCTTTGCTCAATTCTCTAGAAAGGATCCACACATAGTGTATAGACATGTAGTTCCATTAATTAGTAACAATTAATTCATCTTCAACCCATGGTTAGATACTCTATTGAATTCCCTTTTGCTACACTTTCACAATTAGTGAAAACACCTTGATATAGCACTTCCACTATCCTAAGTACCTAGAAAAATTCTACTTTTTTGTAGGAATAGAAAATAGCCATATTTGGCTATTTCTTAAATGGTTTACAATTATTCAAACTTCTTATCCCTCATCAGGAACAACATTTTATCCTTCTCTTCATATAATTCAGATATTCAGAAAAGAATAGGTTCCTCTATTTTTCTCTATTTTCAGGATATATAAAAATTTCATAGTGAATACTTTAGTATATCTCTCTCTATATCTTTGGATTTTTAGCCTTCATGATATTTCTTAATAAATAGAAAATCATGTGCCAACTAATCTAGGTTTGTTGCACCATAATTGGAATTTTCAAACCATACATAATGACCCAAAAATTTCTCTATAAATAATGAGAAGTAACCACTCATGGGAATCAGGATAACATATGGTTATATAATGTTCTAATATACTATGTTTTAATACCTTCTAACTTATATGGTGTGGTCCTACATTATTCAGCATGGACTGGAACACTACAACATTATCTAGAATACTACAGTGTAACCATCCATTATACAGTAGGGAAAAAAGCACTACGATATGGTTTTATGATTGACTAGATTGACAAAACTATCATTCATAACTCCTTTAATAACTCCCCACACGATCATGAATAATCCCCTCAACCCACTTCTCACGCTGAACAGGTTATATCATAGAGACAGCTACTATGGTGTATCCTCCTATATGATAAGAGAACCTAAATTCTATACTTTTTCTAGATTCATACCCAAAATTTCACAAGCCCTAGATATGGTGTATACTATGTTTTCTCTAATGGGGAATGTATTATAGCTCACATTTTGTGGCATGGACACCTCAAATTCTCCAAAGGCTCATAAATCCTTCGTTAGAGCCTCTAATCCATGGTCAGTTTGCATGTAGGGAAACTTAATATCCTCCAGTCCCCCATCATAATTTTCTCTAGAAGTCACATGGCATATAAGTCACTTTGTTCCATTGACTCTCTAGATGTGATAATAAAGGTCCATTCTTTTCCACCTCTATGATTTCACCTTTTGTCATGGACCACTGTCTCTAAGAGCACACTAATATGCATGCACGCTCACCTTCCTATCTCTCAGGTGCTTCCATGTCTAAATAGCCTTGTTGGTTCCCCTTTATAGTCAGGCATGCTCCCACATATGTAGGGTTGAGCTAGAATGGCTAGTAATCTATGGTTTTCATTATTTTTATCCATTATATATATCCTTATAGAATAACCATGAAGGTTGTCGTGTATTCTGCCTCTTCAATATCTCTTCTATGTCCACCACTACAACATTTCTTCACTCTACAACACACCCACCACAACCATCACTACGATGTGGAATTTACCTTGGACGATTTTGTAACACACTCCACTTAAATATTCCTCCATATACCTTCCACTTTACAAAACATCACTTTTTAATAATTGCAAAAATCCATGGAGCTTGATGTCAACAATATACCTAGTTCATCATATTAAGAATAACCAATATTCTAAGAAACACATTTTAAATTATCAACATGTGTTTTAAATAATTAAATTTTATGAAAATACAACTTTATTCATTGATATTCCAACACTCATCTTCATTTTAGTCATTTAACTTGACCAATATTATTGTCAATAACTCCCACATAAATCATTAGAGATTTATAATAAGTACTGTGTGGAAATTTACACTTAGTGATGTAACGTATTTCCTAATTATCTAAAACTCTCAACCAAAAATGTTATTTAGGATGTAAGTGGTGAAATATATGACATAAATAATGAAATTTATGGGAAGTTTATATGCTGATTTTAAATTATATGTCCTATTATCATATCGTAAGGGAACATGTTATAATTCCATATTTTCTTTAATTATATATTTATCCCATGTTTATTTTTTCTCACATTCTTATGATATAACCCCTAAATTACTCTTTGATAATATTTTTCCTTACTGAGTGTTTTAACACAACCATTCTTATGTTTTCTATTTCCCCGAGGAATTGTATATTGGACTATGTTTAGAATGAAGCCTTGTATATAGGTTTTTTGTGGTGTATGTTTAAATAATAATGTGTAATAATATATTTAGGTGGAAGAGATACAATGAAACTAAAACTGTGGGTTTTTTATTGTGAGTTTATTTTTTAGAAGTAATGTTTAAAACTATAGAATTGTTGTAAAATATATGAATGTTATATTTGGGTCATCTCACTTGGTATCAATTAAAGATTTCAAATAATATTTTTTCTAAATGGACCTAAGAATGAGGGTTAGGAGTATCTTAATTTATAACTTTACACTAGTATAAAATATATCTTTTACGATGTGGTTATAACATTAGTTTTTAAAAATAGGCATTGTAAATTATTTTTTATATCAGTCAATTTTTAACAGATGTAATACATAATTTTATTTTGTCTTTCATGTTGTATATATAATAACCCATGTGAAAGATATATTTTTTAACATAGTTAAAAAATTATCTGATTTAAAAAAACTATGTTATAATGTTAGTTTTTAAAACCATATATAAAAACTTTTAAAAAACCAATATATTATGTGTCACAAATTCAGTTATATCTCTTCAAACCCTCGTTTTTTGCCTCCCAAACTCTAGGTCATGATATTTTCTCACACTATTCCCCCATCATCCCAACCCTCATTCATGCCACTATCTTCCTCACCTCCATCCTAATAGCTTCCATAATCGTTGACACCTTCTCATTATTCATTATCCTTTACTATTGATTCTCTATAATATCACTTTGTGGTCTGTATTTATTATTATGATTTTCATTTAAGGTATATTCAATTTTATGATTTTTTTCTGTATTCTTGTTTGCTTTAATGATCTCTATTTCTACTTCTCTTTGATATCTATTGATGGTTTGTATTTATAGTTATGATTATTCATGAATCTAAGGTATTTTTAAATTGATGAATTCTTGTTTTGAGATTACAGTTTGATTAAAAGATTTTTGATGAATTGGTGTTAAAAATAATTTCAGTTTATTTATTAATGGGTATATAAGGTATATTTTTTTATAAATTGTAGAAAAAATTACTAAAGGTATAGTGGAAATAGAGTTTGAGTATGGATTTCTTATCATATATATTTAGATGATCATATTGATTTCACAATCATATTATGATCAAAAATTACTTTTTAACTTCTACTTAATCATGTCACTAATGAAATATAGATTTCACGGTCATATAACTAATTGGGAGATAATTTTATTTTAGTAATTTAATTATTAAACCCCATTAGACTAAATAGGGATTAATTAATGTTAAACATTTTATTGATCTTAATATTTTATTTGTGTCTATTTAAAATGTCCTTAATACCTATATTTATAAATTAAATCATTTTATTGGTTTTATTTATTATATAATATGACACATTTGTTAATATTTCAATTATTCAAATAATATTAAATTATAATGATTGTATTTTTATTTTTTTTTTGTATGGACTCTATTTTTTGTGAGCCTAATGAGTATGTTTTTTATCATGTTTTTAATCTAATTTTTTCTCACACTCTACTATTTGGGCCATTATATTATGAAATTTATTTATTTAATTTAAAAATAATAAGTATTTAATTATGAAATTATATAATAAAAATAAGGAATAATTGTGTTTGATTTTTGGTCAACCACTTAAAATCAATGTTAATGTTTCTATACAATTATTTTTTTTTTGAATTTTTTTTTGAAATAATGATAATTAAATATGATCAAAAGGAAAAAAAATTATGAAACATTTTTTATTTTTTTATTTGTGAAATATTTTATGATTATTTTTTATTGTTATTTATAAAAGTAAATTTGAAAGTAAATTTTAAAGTAAATTTCAAAATATAATAACTTATTATCAGTTCTTGAAATTTGATATAGATAATAATGAGTCAAAGTTGGATTATTTCACTATGAATAAGTGATGAATATAAGTTAGGTGTTAATGCTTTTATAAAATTTTATAAAATAAATCTTCTAAACAATTACCTATTTTTCTATGCATTCTTAAAGTGTTTAAAAATGAAAAATAGAAATCAAATATCATTTAATTTTTCATGGTTTTAATCCAAGTTACAGTGCTTGGATTGGTCATGGTGAAATTGGGAAGAATTTGAGATCTATTAAATGTGATGATTTTTAAGATGATAAGTCTAATAAAATTGAAGAATTAATTTATGATATTTATATAGAGTCAATTGGGAAAGAACTTCTAATTGAGTATCTATATAATGATGCTGAAAAACCATTATATCTCAGTTATATAAAATTTACGGTTTTATCAATGGTGTTAAGATTGATTAACTTAAAGTCCACAAATAGATGGAGTGACCAGAGTTTTATAGTGTTTCTATATCTATTGAAATATATACTTCATAAATATAACAATCTTACATGTTCACTTTATTATTCATAATGGGTTTGGTGTAGAAGAAGATACATGAGTGCCTAAAATACTGTGTGCTATATGGGAAGGAATATGAAGTTATGTCATAGTGTCCTAAATGTGGGACATCATAGTATATGTTGAAAGAAATATCACAGGCTGATTTATCATTTACAAATACTCCTACCAGGTAAATATGGTATCTTCCTATAATTCTTCATCTAAAATGTTTATTTTCAAATTAAAATAATGAAAAAAGGTTAATATGGCATACTAATGAGTGAATATATAATTGATAATTACATTATCCATTTGATTGTCCACAATGGAAGAAAATTGATCAATAGTTTCCAACTTTTATAAATGAAGTTAGAAATCTCTAACATAGACTGTGCACAAATTTAATGAATCTATACCAAATCCTTAGTAGAAAACATAGTTATTGACTTGTTTTATTGGTAATTTACAACATATAATCTAAATTTTATATGTATAGGAAATAATCCATGTTTTGTTTGATTATTTTTGGACTAAAACAACCAAAATATTGATGTTTTCTTATCACTATTAATTGATTATTAGAAACTGTTATGGGAAGAAGGTATAAGAGTGTATGATTCTTCTAAAATAGAATATTTTAAACTACATGTAATTATTATATTCACTATAAATTACTTCCCAGCATATGGGAATTTTCTTGAATACAATGTTAAGGGTCATAAATAGTGTCCAATTTATAAAGAACAAACTTCATATTATCAACCACAAAATTGAAGAAAAATAGTATGCGTGGGTCATCAAATGTTTTTATCTATGGATAACTCTTTAAAAAAATTAAAAAGGTGTTCAATGGATCACATGAGTTTTATATTTATCTAAAACTTTTGTCTATTAATTAGTATTTTAAATGGTGGAAAACATTGATGTCATGTTTTGAAAGACACAAAAATCTGATAATGATAGAAATATATAGACGAAAAAATCAATATTTTTTGAGATTCCATATTGGATAAATCATGAGGTTAAACATAACATTTATTTCATGCATGTGGGAAGAATATATTTGATATTTTTATTAGAATATTGATAGATATGAAAGGAAAGTATAAGAATGGTTTAAATTCAATTTTAAACTTACTCTCAATGGGAATATGCATGGATTTAACTCTAACTCCTAGTGGAAGATGAACATACTTACTTTTGTATTTTCATAAATTATCATAGAGGGAGAAAATTAGTTTTTATTTTTACCTCCATGGTATCAAAGTGTCATGGGATTATTCTTTAAATATAAAAAAAATTGTGTCATAAAAATATTAAAAGTTGGAAAGTATGAAATCACATGATTGTCACATCAGGATGAAACAGCTTCTACCAGTTGAATTAAATGGAATATTAACCATCGATGTTAGAATTTCTATCATAATGGGGTGTTATTTTTTCAATTCAAGTTGTAACAAAGTGATTGATCTGAATTCATTGAAAAATTTGGAGAATGATTTAATTTCTTTACTTTTTCATCTGGAAATTTAATTTACTCTATCTTTTAGTTGACATCATGGTGCATTTAATATTTAATTTGGTGTAACAAATATGAATTTATGGACATATATATCTATGTTTTATGTATCCTTTTGAGAGGCATATAAATATATTGAATGTATATGTGAAGAACCTATATCAATCTAAATCCTCTATTGTTTAGAAGTATATTTCTGTGGAGGTTATAGAGTTTTATAAAAACTACTTATCGGCAATGGAGCACATCTGTTTTTCTAAATATCTCCATGAAAAATTAATTTTTGGGGGAAAAGGATTGGTGGCTAGAAAGTAAAAACATTTATATGTGAATAGATAATGAAGGTACATTTATAAAAATTAAATAACATAGATTATTATTATCCAAATATAACATTTCATATTGATGTGTAAATGTAAGTTCCCGGATCCCGGTGCTACCCAAAAGTTCCCCGAACTCGGTTGGTCACATGACCTCAAGTGCATTTCCACAAATTGAAGAGGCTTCTGACTATCAGTGAGGACCAAGGGGTGGTATTGGAAAAACTGTGCCCTCATTGGATGAGTATACACAGCGGAAAACAAATATTAACAATAGTGGAATTAGTAATACCACAAAAGCTAAACAGAAGAAGACAGAAAGTAAATCCAACAGAAGCCACAATATATATATATATATATGATGCATGGAATATATATATGGAAAACAACTAAATAGGTTACAATTATGGAAATACAATACAGAAACCAAAGTACAGAAAATAGTAAACTCCAACAGCATCGCAAGTCTCAGCTTGGTCCCATGCTCTAAAGCTCCAAAAGTAATGAAGTACCTGATGAAGAAGGTGTCTTTACATTATCTATACTAGTAATAATGTAATCTTTTTTAGTCCAGAAACATGACCCAAATAGGGTGTGAGATAAATCCCAGTAGGCAACCACAAAAATATCTTGTCATAACTGTCAATGAATATATATGGCAGGTAATATGCAAGAATGAAGTAATAAACTAAGAAGTACTCAAAAATAAACAATCCTCTAGTTTTTAGTTACATTGATTTTCAATTATCAGTTATCCAATTCATTCAATCATGTAACCCTAGGATCTAGCCTAAGATCTGTATCCCCCATGTAAAGTAACCAAAAGAGACATCTCATAAGACCATCTAAAAAATCAAGTAAGATCGAGTCCAAGCTTTTTAGTTGTCTTGGAATACTCCTCACAATCATTCAATTATTCAATAATGGCACTTATGGAAATTTCTCATAGTCTAATCCCCCTGGTTTAACTTAACAGTAACTCATTTAATAAAGACCCTCTAGGAAATATCTCACAGTCTAACCCCTTTGGTCTATCATGTTATCAAACAACTATAAACAACCATATGGGAAAGCTCTCATTATCTAAACCCCCAGGTCAATGATTCATTTAATCAAATATAAATGAAAACATGGGCATCTCTCATAGCCTAACACATTTGGTTTAACATAACAACAATTCATTTATCAATGGCCAACTAGTCAAGCTCTCTTGGTCTAAACCCTGGGGTCAACTTTCGCTTAATCAATTATAGATGACCACTTGGGTAGTGTTCATGCTCTAACCCCTTTGATAAGCTCTCACAATCCAATCCCCTGGGTTAAAATTCATAATTCATATCACAAGCATTTCATATAATCAGTAACTCCATCCTAACAAAATAAAGAATGTAGAACAAGGCAATCCTAACAGGAATTCTAGACCGAATGTCCACAAACAATCAATTAAGGGAAACACACCCATTCGGTGTCCCATAAACAAGGTATCTAACCTTGTGCATAAGTAAAAACCCTTTATCAATCAATAAAACCATAACATGTATTAAATAGGGTTAAATTCAGAATCAAGAAAAACCCCAAACATGGGTATGTGGCACATTTAGAATACGTGATCCTAAAAAAACAAAAAAAAGAACAAACCACCTACCTTGATGTTGTACAATCGATATATATGAACATCGGACCTTGAATCGACCTAGATCGGTAGAGAAATACAAAAATGTAAAAAACTACCAACCTTGAATAACTCAAAAGAGAGAAGGAATCATGAACAAAGGCTCTAGGGGTTTTCAGAACTCACTAGTGGGATTCCAATGCACCTAATGGTGTCTCAATCAGAGTTAGGATAGAGAATCTGGAGGGGTTTGGAGTTCGTCAGCCTTTCCATCGTGCTCCTATACAAACCACATCCATAAGAAGATATTTCTGAATATGAGACATGACCCCACTCCAATATATCAAATAAAAAGAAAATTATATGGTGTTTTCTATAAAAATACATGTTGTGTAATAGACTTAACTGGACCCTGACTTAAGTAGTCTTCTGGGTCACTACAGGGCTATGTACTCAGTCATTACATTGAAAGTGCATGGGTGTACATGGAGGGTGTACATGGAAACTGGGAACATAGAGTGTACACAGAAGTACAAGAAGTGTATATAGAAAAAACCCATTTCTTCCTTTTTCCTAAAAAATAACCAAAATAAAGATCTATACCTAACATAAAGATCTGTTTTCTTACAAACTTCTCCCATTAAAGTAATTCATCCCTGAATTTCCCTTCTAAGGGTGGTGAAGAAGAATCTATGTACAACTCCAACCATTGTGATCGCACATCGGCCCCCCACTCCCAAGTCTCGTCATGTACTCACTCGTGCTTTCAAAGCACCCATACTAGAGGAATAGACCTCCATGGAGAAAATTAGTGATGTGATCCACAACCTGAATAGGGTGCTCCTCGAAGGATGCATCCACCTCCAACTCAACCTCCTTGGGTAGAAAAATATGAAACAGGTCTGAAAAATTACAATGTAACTGAGAAACATGAAAGACGTTGTATATATACTAGTACCTATGAGGTAACTGAAACTTATAGGCATTCATCCTGACTCTCTCCAAAGCCTCAAATGTCTTGATGTATCTTAGTGAAATATTCCCTTGTCTCCTAATCCTCTTGTGTCCCAACCTCGGTGTGACACATAAAAAAACCTAATCCCTAACCTCAAACTCTAGATGTCTTCTTCGTCGATCACCATAAGATTTCTAGAGGGACTGTATAGTATCCATCCTCTTCCTAATCAAATCCACATGCTTAGTGGTCTCTATAACAAGACGAGGTCCCATCATAGCTTCCTCTCCCACCTCTAGCCAACATAGGGGTGATCAGTATGGTCTACTATACAAAGCCTCATAATGTTCCATCTGAATCATTACCTGAAAACTCTTATTGTAAGAAAACTTCACTAGGGGTATGTGTCTCTCCCAAGAGCCCCCGAAATCTAAGACGCATGCTCGAAGCATGTCCTCAAAAACCTGAATCGTGCGCTCAGATTGGCCATTTGTCTATGGATGGTAAGTTGTACTCAGAAGTACCTGTGTACCTAAAGCCTCATGTAGTCCCTTCCAGACACGACAAGTAAACCGTACATCCTGTTCCGAAATGATGGAGTGTGTAACCCCATGTAAACACACAATATATTATTTGTACAACCTTCCAATCTCATCAACGTCGAAGGTTTCCTTAATCAGTAAGAAATTTTCAACCTTAGTGAGCCTATCGATAATAACCCAAACCACATAATTCCCTCAAGGAGACCTCTATAAACCTATCACAAAATCCATTGTTATTCGATTCCACTTCCACTTGAGAATGGGTAACAGGTGTAAAAGCCATGTTGGTTGCAGATGCTCTGCCTTTACATACTGACTGGTGTAACATCTCATAACAGAACCAGCTACATCCCTCATCATACCTGACCACCAATACTGACGATGTAAATCTTGATACATATTGGTGACACCATGATGAACTGTCCATACTGAGGCATTAAAATCTCAAATCAACTCCTCACGTATGTCTACTGATACCCATACATGCCCAAGAAAATGTAAAGGTTCCCCAAACCTGGTTGGTCACATGACCTCAAGAAAATTTCCCAAAACACTAGAGGCTACCAACTAGAAACGAGGGACAAGGTGTGATATTGGGAAAACTATTCCACCATTGGCAGAGTATATATAGCGGAAAAAATAGTAACAATAGCAAAATCAGTAATACCACAAAACTTAAATAGTAGAAGACTGAAAATAAATCCAACTGAAGCCGCTATATATATATATGAAGAATGGAATATGTATCTAGGAAAACATCCAAACTGGTCACAATGTTTTAAATACAATACAAAAACTAAAGTACATAAAAATAGTAAACTCTAATAGCATCACAAGCCTCATCTTGGTCTCATGCTCTCCATCTTCAACAGCAATCAAGTACCTGATGAAGAATGGAATTTGCCAATATCTATACATATAATCATATAATTTGTTTGAGTCCAAAAGCATGACCCAAACAGGGTGTGAGACAAATCCCAGTAAGCAACCACCAAAATATCTGGGCCTAAATATTAGTGAATATATATAGCAGGTAATATGCAAGAATGAAGCAATAAACTAATAAGTACTGAAAAGTTAACAATCCCACAGTTTTCAATTACATTCATTTACATTTATAAATTATCCAATCTATTGAATCATGTAACCCTAGGATTTAGCCTAATATCTGTATCCCCCTTGTAAAGTAACCAAAACATATGTCTCATAAGACCATCTAAAAAATGTAAGACCGAGTCTAAGCTTATGCTTTGTCTTGAAAGACTCATCAAAATCATTCAATTATTCAATAACGAGCCTTTGGGAATGTTCTCATAGTCTAATCCCCCTAGTATAACATAAAATAAATTCATTTAATAACAACCCTCTAGTAAATCTATCATAGTCTAACCCCCTTGGTCTATTATGATATCAAAAAATTATAAACAACCACCTGGGAAATCTCTCATGGTCGAAACTCCTGGGTCAATGATTCATTTAATCAAATATAAACAACCACATGGGTAGCTCTCACGGTCTAACCCATTTGGACTAACATAATAACAATTAATTTATCAATGACCACATGGGAAAGCTCTCATGGTATAAACCCTTAGGTCAACATTCACTTAATCAATTTTGGATGACCATCTGGGCAGTTCTCATAGTCTAACCCCTTTGGGATGCTCTCATAGTCCAATCCCCTTGGTCAACATTCACAATGCATATCACATGCATTTCATATAATCAGTAACTCTATCCTAATAAAACAAGGCATGGAAAACAAGGTAAGCCTAACAAGAATTCTAGACTAAACATCCATAAATAGTCAATCAAGTGAAACACACCCATGGGGTGTCCCATATACAAGGTATCTAACCATATGACTAAGAAACAACCATTATTAATCAATCAAACCATAGTAGGTGGTAAACTAGGTTAAATTCTAAATCAAGAAATACCCCATACATGGGTATGTGTCACTTTTGGCATATATGATCCAAGACAAACAATTAAAGGCACAAACCACCTACCTCGATGTCATACGATCGATATACTTGAACTTAAGCCCTTGAATCATCCTAGATTTGTGTATATCTAAAACAGAGTTAAAACGCCCAACCTTGAATAATTCACAAGTGAGAATGAATCAGGAAGAAATGTTCTAGGGGTTTTGATAACTCACTGGTGGGATTCCAACACACCCAACGGCGTCTCAATTGGAGTTTCGATGGAGAATCAGGAGGGGTTTAGAGTTTTTCTATTGTTCCATCATGCTCCTGTACGAACCACGACTAAAAGAAGATATTTCCAAATATGAGACGCAACCCCACTCTTATATATCAAGTAAAAAAGAAAACTACATGCTGTGTTCTTTAAAACTACACGTTTTGTAGTGTCCTTAACTAGCCCCCAACTTAAGCGGTCTGTCAGGTCACCACAGGTCCATGTACTCGTCCGTTACACGGCTAGTACGCGGTTGTACGTGGAAATGAAGTACATGTCATGTACACATAAGTACATGGCATATACATAGAAAACCCCCATTTCTTTTTCCTCAAAAACAACCTAAATCAAGATCCATACCTAAAATAATGATATTTGTTCTTATAGATAAAATAATTACATACAAAGAGGAAAGATGTGTGGATATTAAATGAGCATAGTAAAACTTTTTTTCCATGGTTTAAATTGATTGTTTATGGTAGATCAGATGAATAAAAAACATTGAGATGGTTAAAAGAAATCCCAAGATTAAATTTTATCACATGGTTTAAGTAAGACACTAATATCTATAAATTTTATAGAAAAGATCTAGAAAACATAAGTTTAATTCATAATTGTAGTGTATTGGTGTCCGTAAAAGAAATTCATTTTTTGATTACCAATTAAAAAAATCTCATCCCTCCATCAATTTCATATTATATATTTATAGAAGAAAAATAGGCCATTAATCAAATTAAATTTTGGGTTCTGGTATTTAACTGCAAATGGGTTAATTGCAACAATAATGTTATACACAATGAATTTAGTATGACACTAGTTAATCTAAATAGATTAGAATACACAGTTGATCCTTTTATAATGTAAACACATGAAAAACAAATTTTTTATATTCTTGATCCATCAAATGTGTAGTGTTCTATCATTTTTCAAGGAAAAATAGTATTTTAGTGATGAAAAACTAAAAAAATATATTTATTTATATTATATCTCTATATCTATAAGAAAACATATTAGAGAATATTGATGACCACATCATAAACATGGTTTGTTTCATATGAAATGATCACAAGGAAGGAATATAGTAAAATAAAACTTTAGTAATTTATTAATAATATAGGTAACATATATTTATTTCTTATTTACCTTTTTAAATTTCATAAAATCTTAAATGTATTAGTTTTAATTTTTTTCCTAAAATAAATATTTTAACAAATATAATAAATTATTTTTTTTGATTAGTTTATTTTTTTGTGTCATTTTTAATTATTAAACTTTACATCTAATTATTGGATTTGTATAAATTTTTACTTAAGAACTATTTTCTTTTGTCTATATAATTCTTATGTTTCATAAATATTATCATTTTTGTTTTAACATTTCCAACTAATAAAGAATATGATAAAGAATATTTTCATTATTATTTTTAACATTATAGTTAAGAAATATAATAAATATGATAAATAGTGGTTTTTTTGTATTTTATTGTTTTATTTTATCATTTTAAAAAAAATATTCAAATTTTAATGTAACAATTGTATTTGTATAATATTTTATTTTTATTTTTTTGTTTTGTTTTATTTATATCAATTAATTTCTCATTTTTTAGTTCACTACTTAAAAAATATGAATAAAAATGTGTTATGTTTAGGTTTCTTTTTTATATCATTTTTTATTTAATTTTAGTTGTAATAGCTAGATTTGTATATTTGTGAACTAATTGTTTTTTATTTTCATTTATTAGATAATCTCTTATCAAATATCTGAGTCACCTCATGTTAATGGGAAGTATTATACACATACATTAGTTGAGGAGCCTCTACATAATTCTACACAGGATCCATCTACTTCCATAGGGTAAGAAAAGGATTTTAGGGTTGGTAAATAGGTTATCATATATTTACCAAAATTATGAGTTTCTTATAGCCTAGACCAGAGGATATTTGTTGAGTTTGATGTTAATGATAATTCTAGGGGTCCAAATTCAAAATAATTTAAGACTTTTGTTTCAATGAAAATCATGATAATGTTAGAATTTTCATTTGTGTTTGGAAAAGTGTCAACAAAGAAAAAATATCTAATTATTAGAGACAACTTTGGTAAGATCATTTACTAATATTTTACTTATCATGACATGTTTTTGTTAATATATATTTTCTCCCTTCTTATTAGATGAAAAATGATATACCTAATTGTAGATAAGTCAATAATAAGTATTTATGTTTGGATACTAAGAGATGGAGGTATTTCAAATAAACCCTCAAATTAGATTTATTTTTTGTGGTAAGATAGAATATAAATCCATATAATATACATCCTTTGGTAGAAGGAGATATATAGAACCGTTTCATTGAAAGAAAATGACAAGAACCATATTTGGTAAGGGAAATGTTATATTTTAGAAGTTTTTTTATATTTTGATGGTCATATTAATAATTTGTTATCCATAATTTATAGAAACTAAGTATATCTCATCAGGATATCCAATCCAAAAATATATGCCCAAAAAATTTATCACATGGAGGGTATGCATTATGTGAATAAAAAATGATGGTTGAAAAATTTCTACAACTCAGATCTGATTCTTATGGCTTCACAAATTTTTACCCCCTCCCCAAACTAGACATGAAAAATAGAAGAGGTTCTGAATGAGAAAAAATGTAAGATATCTTATAAAATAGTTAAGGGATGTAGCTAAAAAGATTGTAAGTATTTATATAAGTTATTTAAGTTTTATAAACTATTTGTATATTTTTATTCAATAATGAATTTTTAAAAAAAATCTATATAGTAATTCCTTTAGGAGAAGAGCGCATGGGGGACCTTCATGCATGAGGCGAGGATTGATATTTTAGTTACTTTAATTGGAAATCCAAAGCTTCCAGGTTGGGTATTTTCATAAAGAAAATTGTGACGTATTTCATTCCCACACTTTATTTGAGTTAATGAGGGTGTTCTTTTCAAAGGTAAAACGTCACTAAGACTTTTCTAGTGACATCTTAGAAAACCTATTGGTCGACAAGATTGGAGTTCAGGCACACCACCCCCGTTTTTGGTGGATTATTTCCTGCTGTGGGACTCTCTTATAGATTTAATATGTGTTTGTAAATCCTTACCAAACACCAATTCTAGTATGGACACCCATATGATAATGATATGATAGATACCATTTGTATGATTTAAACCTACACATACATTAGAGGTTTCACATATTTCTTTTATTAATTCATGATACATTGGTCTACAGCTAGGTAGTTGGGATCTCTGGAGTTTATTGTCATCCAAGGAGGCAGTTTGTGGTTTGGAGTTGGTAATAAACCTCAAAGAGGTGTCCTATATATCCTTTAAAAGGTAGAATCAAAAACCTCGTAGTTTTATGGAATGTATGAATGGGAAATAACATTGGGTTAGGACCTCAAATAGGCATCCAAGAAATCCTACTAGGAACAAGAATCATAGCCCACATATTTTGATGGAATGGCTGGGAGTTAGACCTTAATAGGAAGCCCATAATGGAGGTAATTCCACCATGATAATGGAATTATATTTGCATATATCAATTCCCACATGATTATTTTATGATGTGGGAAATAAGATATAGTATAAGATCAGCCATATTTCATTAGATTGAATCATTAGATTTGAAAGACGGAATTAGGCAATGAGGCTTCCTGGAGAAGATTCTTGTGTCGTGAAAGGGGTGACTGATGTTATTAATATTTTAATAAAAAATTATATACTCACTCTACTTATTTTATATGAAATTTTCATAATTTGTGTGAAATATTAATGTTTTAGTACTAAGTATATTTTTTGATCATTTTTATAAGTAGTCCAATTGGGTCAGTTTACTATTTTATTTTTAACTATCACCCTACTAATCCAAATTGTGTGGTTCTTGTTTTTTATGATTCCTAATTCAATATCCAACATTTCATTAGAATGGATCATGGTACAATTATTCCATTTGAAGGCTCATATAGACCACACAAGAAGGCCCACATAAGCTGTGAAGAACTCGGACCATCCATGAAGATTGAATTACTGGTCTCAATCCAGAATGAAAATTTATTAATTCTCCTCGAACATTTGTATAATAATTCAAGGAGTAGTGGATAAAAATTTCAGGGCCCAAATAAAAGAACAAGGGTCCAAAATAATTCTTTGGATTCCAACCCACCATTCTGGATGGGAATTAAAATCCGGACACTATTCATGACATATCTCATGATGTAATCATAAAATAAATATGATATTTTGTAGTGTGAAAGAGGAGATATAGGAAGATGATTTTTTTTAATAAATCATTCTTATTTGAAGTCATATTCCTATTCCAAAACCCATTCACATTTTGGACTTCAAAAGGTTTTCATTGAAATGGATAGATTAACTTTGTTTAATCAACATGAAATAACTTTGGATCCTTAAGTCCCATGGCCACCAAATTTTCAAAGTAGAAAGAGGAGATATTTATCTACAACTTGTAAGCAGATCATATCTCTAGATTTGGCTATATAATTTATCCAATTGGAGATTCAATTGGAGGGGATGTTTTGGAATGCAAACAGACCACAATGTTGGGCTATAAATACATCCCCCTCCTCTCCTTGCAAAGAGTTAGAATTTCAGAGTAATGGATGATAGGTTGGCATGAACAAGGCTCTACCAAAGTATTGGGAGGATCTTCCATAATCAAGTTTTTACTTGAGAAACCATTCCTCCTTTCTTCCTTTCATTTACTTTTGTTTTGTTCTTCGTTTGTAATATTGTAAGTCTTTTTTTTGCTAATTCTATTTTAATGAAAGTTTATTCTTCAATATCTCTTATTCTCATTCACCTTTTGTAGTTTCATATTAATGTTCTTAAAATAGTTTAAATATTATTGAATAAACTTCCATTCTTTCACTTTATAATTCAATCTAAAGTTTGTTTTTAATTTTGATCACCCTTCGTGTGTATGTGTGTGTTCGACAGGCAAATATTTTCTTATCTCGTTCTTTTTTGTTATATTTATAATTCATCACCATTAACATATATTACCATATTAATAACTATCTTAATGGATGAGTAATTATATTATTGGGGTGAGTCAAACTTTAGGGATTAAGTGATTGAGAGTATTTTCTCGATGAATATTCTTCAAATTAACATTGTGTATGTTGGACTTAACATGTAATGAATTAATGACTTGTTTTGTTTAACGTGTGGTTTCCATGGATTATTGGAACCATAAATACACTACCATCAACAAGCTATAATTGATATTAGAACTCTAAGTTATGTTAAGGATTCAATTAAAGCCTTAACACTTAGTAATTATAATCAACATTATCTTGTGAAGTGAGTGTTAATTTAAATGCAATATAAAGCAAAGCTCAAGGATATCACAAGCTTAACTCCCTAAAAATGATCTCACCCCAATCTTTATAAATTTGTTAAATCAATATTAATCAATCAATCATTTCATAAGCTCTGCAAACAACCCCCCCCCCCCCAATCATAATATGATCAAGTAACAAAAAAAACTATTAAAACGTATCATCGCTGAGGATTCGACCCGAGTGCTGCTATACACATTAGCAGAGCATCGGAACATTGACCAGTTGATAGGTAAAAATCGGCATCACTTTTCAAATGGAATCATTTCCAGGGATGGTGCAATTAATTATTCATTAGTTTCTAGTTATTTTTAAAAAAACAAAAAAAAACAAAATTTAAAAAAATTGAAAAAAAACACAAAGAAAATCCCAACTTCTCATAAAAATCATAAACTGAAAAAAAACTCATAGAAAACTCATCTTCCTATTTCTTCCAACATCTCTTTGAATTCTCCATAGTCTCCCAATAAATCCCTCAGATTTTTTTGACCCTGAAATTAAGCGAACACTTCACTAACTTAGGAGGAACATTAGGGATAATCAAATAATTCAAGAACCAGTCCTTGTCGAACCAATTGAATTAGATATGGGCAATCCTAGGGAACAAACACTTAAAGAACTTTCTTCCCCTGATACAAATTAACAACCTATTGGAATTCAATATACAAACATAGAGGCAGACTTTGAACTCAAATCGGGTTTGATTCATCTTCTTCCTCATTTCCACGGGCTAGCCGGTGATGATCCACATGTCCACCTTAAAGAGTTCCAAGTAGTGTTTTCTACCATGAAGCCTCAAGGTGTTTCCAAGGAACAAATCAAACTTCGTGCATTCCCTTTCTCCTAAGCTGACACTGCCAAGTCATGGATTTACTACCTCCCTCCTGGTTCCATAACCACATGGAATGACATGAAGTGACTGTTTTTAGATAAATTCTTTCCTACTTCTCGTACTACTTCTATCCTAAAGGAAATAAGTGGTATTCGACAATTCCCAAATGAATCACTCCATGAGTACTGGGAGAGGTTCAAAAAGCTTATTGCAACCTGCCCACACCACCAAATACCTGACCAACTATTGATACAATACTTCTATGAGGGGTTATTGTCTATGGAGAGAACCATCATTGATGTCGCAAGTGGCGATGCTCTTGTTGATAAACCTCCTGCAGCTGCAAGAGATCTTATAAGAAACATGGCTACAAACACACAAAAATTCCATACTCGAGTACTTGCTTAAGTAAAACAAGTCCAAGACAATCAATCCATAGAGTCGATCAAGATGAATGAGTGGATGAGTGAACTTAAAGTTCTTGTGCAACAACTAGTTGTGGCATCCAAAGCCCCAACCTCATCTTCTACACAATCTATGTGTCCCAGACCTATCAAAAACTGTGGAATCTGCAACTCACCAGCTCATCCAACAGACACACATCCACAACTTCAAGAGGATCAATCTGATTCATCTGGACCAATTGATCTCAATGCAGCATATGCTCAGAGGGACACCAACCCTCAACAATCATGTCAATTCATTAGAAACTTCAACCAACCTCACTCTGAGCCCTTCTCTTCTTCCTATAACCAAGGCCTGAGGTATGGTAATTCTATCTCTCTTCCCCTCAATTCCCTCATCAAAACCCAAACCAATTCCAATATGGTCAAGGTGTTGGTAACTTCCAACAACCTTATACTTTTATTCCTCACCCCCAAAGGAACAATCCTCCTCCTGTATTCTAATATCCTAGTGAGCTTTCCCAATTCCAAAACAAATACAATCGCTTTCCCAAGAACCAAAATATAGGTAATCCCAATTTGAGACAAGCCTCTTCTTCCAAGAAACCTTGGGAATGTGTAGTGGAAGATCTTGCCTCCATCACTCGTTCCAGCCTCAAGAACATTGAATCCCAAATTGGTTAACTTTCATCCCACCTTGGTTAGCAGAAACCATCCAATTCTTCCCAAATTCTATCTCAACCATTACCCAACCCCAAGGGTAATGTAAGTGCAATTTCACTTAGATTTGGGAAGCAAATTGTTATGCCTCAAGATAAGTCCTCCAACCCCCCTTTAAATGGTGACCTAGAAAATGAAAAGAAAAAGAAACTTGAAAGGGAATCTGAAACCATTACCTCACCTCCTTCTATTCCACTTAGGAACCCAATTCATTTTCCTCAAGTCGTTTCTAAGCAAAATAAGTCCTTTGAACCTGATCCTGAAATGCTTGACAAGTTTAGACATGTTGAAGTCTTCATTCCCCTCATAGATTCCATAAAACAAATTCCTAAGTATGAAAAGTTTCTTAAGGAATTGTGCACCCATAAGAGGAAACTTAGGACCTTCGAAAATGTTTCCACCCATCAGTATATTTCCATAAAGTGCAAAGATCCAGGGAACTTTATGGTTTCATGCCAAATTAAAATTTCTAACTTCGATGATGAACTCATAGACCTAGGAGGCTCAATTAATTTCACACCCAAATCCATATTCTACAACATTTATTTAGGTCCGTTATATAAAATAGGTGACATCATTCAGTTATCCAATTGAAGCATAGCCAGTCCTGAGGGAATAATCAAGGATGTCCGTGTTCGTGTCAATGACCTTATCTTCCCAGCCGATTTCTATGTCCTTAACATGGAAGGTGAGATGAACTCTTCTCGATCTCCCTTAATTCTTGGAAGAGCATTCCTAATGACAGTGAGAAACAATATTGATGTCCATTCAGGCATCTTATCCATGGAATTTGGTGATTAACTGGTCAAATTCAACATTTTCCAAGCCATGTGATACCCATATGAGGATCACTCTGCATTCTCAATCCATGCTTCCGAGGACACTTATAAGAGTCAATTGAACCCCATTCCTTCATGTTCATCCTTTTCTGATGATAAAGGATCTTGTAAAATCTGCACCATGATTAATCAAGTCATAAATGTTGAGGTTGATGTGGACCTCTCATTTATAGACTCCATCAATCTAGATGAACTTGAAAACTCTCTTGAATCCAACAACAATTCTGATCTCTACTGCTCCACCTTGGAAAGTATTAAAGAGAATGAATCTGAAGCAACTGAAGTCCCTTCCTCCATTCCTGAGTTTTCTAACCCACAAATGAAAGATGAGACTGATCTGAAACCTCTTCCTGAACACCTGAAATATGCATTATTTTTTCATGACCACTCTTATCCTGACACTATCTCTTCTTCACATACCAAAACTGAGGTGTCCAAACTTGTTCAAGTGTTAGTAGAGGGAAAAAAGGCCTTAGGTTGGACCCTAGATGACATACCTGGAATAAACCTTGCCCTTTTCATGCATCACATCCATCTTGAGGAATAATCCAAACCAATTAGACAACCACAAAGAAAACTCAATCCACTCATCCTTGAGGTAGTTAAGAAAGAGATCACCAAGCTTCTTCAAGATGGTATTATCTACCCAATTTCTGATAGTGAATGGTTTATTCCAATTCAAGTTATACCTAAGAAGGTTAGGATAACTGCTGTCACAAATGATCGTGGAGTGGTAGTCACAACTCGAGTGAAGAACAAATGGCGTGTGTGCATCGACTATAGGAAATTGAATATTGAAAAAAGAAAAGATCACTACCCTCATCAATTCCTTGATAAAATGCTATAATGATTAGCTGGAAAGTCACACAATTACTTTCTTAATGGATACACACGCTACTTCCAAATCCCAATCGCACCTTAGGACTAAGAAAAGACTACTTTAACTTTCCCCTTTGGAACATATGCATATAGGAGAATACCTTTTGGCCTTTGAAATGCTCCTGCATCATTCTAGAGGAGTATGATGAGTATCGTTTCTGAATTCATTGAACACCGCATGGAAGTCTTCATGGATGACTTTTCCATTTGTGGTGATTCATTAGAATCTTTCCGGAATTCACTCTCTCTAGACCTTCAAAAGTGTTTCAAGTGTAACATTGTATTAAATTTTGAAAAATGTCACTTCATGGTTGAAAATGGGATTTTTGTAGGGAACATAGTTTCAAAAGATGGTATTGAAGTTGATCCTTCCAAAATTGAAGTGATCCAATCACTTCCTAAGCCCAACTCTGTTCGAGATATCCGTTCATTCCTCGGTCGTGCTGGTTTCTATCGGTGATTCATCCATAACTTCAGTAAAAGTTCCCTCCCACACACTTAGTTTCTCCAAAATGATGTCACTTTCCATTTCTATGATGTTTTCAAGAGACCCTTCATTGAACTCAAAACTGCTCTTACATCTACTCCAATAATCCAACCCCGAGATTGGTCCTTACCCTTTGAGTTGATGTGTGATTCTTCTGATAGATCCATTGGGGCTGTTCTTGGTCAAAGAAGAGAAAAAATTCCTTATGTCGTCTATTATGCCTCAAAAACATTGGATAAAACTCAATCTCACTACATTGTCACTGAAAAAGAACTTTTAGCATTTGTTTTTTCCATAGATAAATTTCAGCCCTATCTCTTAGGTGCCAAAATTATTATCTTCACAGACCATTCTTCTATTAAGTTCTTACTCAAGAAAATTTATTCCAAAATAAGGCTAATAAGGTAGATCCTAATGATCCAAGAGTTTGACCTTGAAATCAAATATAGACCAGGAAAAAAACGTTGTGGCAGATCACTTGAGTAGAATGTATAATTCTTCTCATTCTGAAATCATCAATCCTGAATTCCCCACTGAGCACCTTTTATCTCTCACTCCAAAAATACCATTGTATTCCCTAATTGTAAATTACTTGGTTCCTGGTGTTTTTTCTAAAAAAAATTCAAAAGAACAAAAAATGAAGTTGAAAAGTGATTCAAAATACTATTTTTAGGAAGAAAATAAACATTGGAAAACTAGGGCTGACATGGTAATAAGGAGATGTGTCGATGAAAATGAAAATTCTTCCATCTCAGAATTATGTCACTCAATGTCCGGTGGTGGCCATTTTGGACCAAAAAGGAGCTCCCAAAAGGTCCTAGATGCTTTATTCTTCTAGTATTCACTCTTCAAGGACTCACATATGTTCTTCCAATCATGTCCCACTTGCCAAAAGTTTGGCACAATTTCAAAGATAAATGAAATTCCCCAAAAGCCTTTAATTTTCTGTGGGATATTCAATGTTTGGGGTATCGATTTCATGGGACCATTTCCCCCATCCAATAGATTATCATACATTCTTCTTGAGGTTGATTATGTTTCTAGGTGGTTCGAGGACAAATCCACTAGAAAGGATGATTCACATTCTATTAGTGAGTTCCTAAAGACACGCATCTTCCACCAATTTGGCACACCACGTTCCTTGATAAGTGACTTACGAACCCATTTTTGTAATAGAACCACGAAATCTACTTTGAAAAAGAATTGGGTTATAAATAATATTTCAACTGCATATCACCCTCAAATAAATGGCATGGCTGAAATTTCTAATAGATAAGTGAAAAGAGTGCTTGAGAGAATTGTAAAACCCACCAGAAAATACTGGCCTGAAAGACTTGGTGAAGCACTTTGGGCTTATCAAACTGCCTATAAAACACCCATTGGGATGTCTCCTTTTAGGCTAGTTTTTGGTAAATCATTTCATTTACCAATTGAAATCCAACATAAGTATTTTTGGGCTGCGAAAAACTATAATTTTGATTGTGAAAAACCTGTTGAAGAAAGATTGTTACAATTGGTTGAACTGGAGGAACTTTGACTTGATTCTTATGAGAATTCTAATCAGTAAAAAGAAAAGGCTAAGGTGATCCATGAAAAACACATCCTGAGAAAGGTATTCCATGAAGTTGAAAAGGTAATTCTCTTTAATTATCAATTTCAGATTCACCCAGGTAAACTTAATTCTCATTGGGAAAGTCCTTTTGTTATTAGTAATGTTTACCCATTTGGTTCAGTGCAAGTCCAAGACCCCTCTTCCAAAAGAACATTCACGGTTAATGGACATCGGTTAAAGTATCACCATTAGAGGACACACAATACTAGATCAACATCGACTTCCAATGGATCCCCAAATTCTACAGTCAACCCACCACTCAATGGAGATGGAAACCCACCAAATCCAAACCAGGGGGAACCTCTTTCCCATTAACTCTCCTTGTATTTCTTCTTCCCTATACCTCTTTCTTCTTCTTCCATTATATTTCATTTTTTTACCAATTTCATTATCAAACACTTTCTTTTTATCTTTCTCTTTTTTCTGGGTGTGTCTTTATTAACAACTAAAAAAACTAAACAAAAAACACAAAAAAATCATCATAAAAAAATACAAAAAAATCAAGAGTCATGCTTACTCAACATCGGGTTTTGAAACAATGTCTAACCTTTTTGGGGAGTCAATAGACATGTTTTCATCTCAAAATTTTTTTATTTTCTTCATAAAATTGGATAAAGAATATTGTGTCAAAACTAAAAAAATTGAATTCTCAATTTTTGATTTGTAAAATGATTTTTCCAAATCGTGAGGAACAAAATTAGTTTTCATGCCAAGGCCCCATGTGGCCATCTTTTCAAAATGTGTGTTTTTCACCCCTATTTGTGAGTTTTGAGTATGTGGAAATTTGAGCCGAATTTCCTACTTTAGTGTGTATTAATATGATAAAGTCATTTTATGACCCGCATGATAATCACAATAGCCAAATAGCCTCCCATTTCCCTTACATTAATCCTCTTTTTGAAAGCCCCTTGGGCCTATGAAAACCTTTTCTTTGATACACACATTACAAGACCAATACCTTTTTCCACCCAATATCAACATGGATTTTCATTGCATAATTGTTTTTGAAATTTCAGTGTGGGGGGAATGGATTTTATTTTGGGTACCCTTTGTTGATTTTCAATGAGTTATCATATGCTTGAGGGAAAGCATCCATTTTTTTGTGGGGGAGAGTTTTTCATTTAGTGATTTTTGGGGAAAGTAATGTACTTCCATTTATGTAATTTTGTAAATGTTATTGACAAGTGTTCAAAAAAATCAAAAATGATGAAAAACATCAAAAAAAGGAAAAAATGGGTTGTGTCTTGGGTAGGTCAAAAATCACCCTTCCTCATCCTTTGATCTTGCTATAACTATTACAATTAGTGTCATGAGGAGATCAAACATCGGTTAGGATATGAGTGTGAGATATTTTTTTAGTTCAAGTTTTGAAAAATGCAAAAAAAAAGAAAATAAAATAAAAATGAACACTTATGTCATTGGGAAAAGTTTTGTGTTTTGTAAATATTTTATGTTCTCATTCCCATAAAATTTTCTTCCACTTTTGTGTCTTAATTCACACAATTTTCCCCTTGTAAATACTTTTTTTAGTTTCTTTCCATACTTTATTTCAAAAATATTCTCCATTACTTTTTCCATGTTGGTGTTTTACCCCCCCTTTTCCTATATTTTGGGTATCATCTTCCTATCATCCCATAGACACAGAAAAACACCTTCAAAAGACCTCTTTATTCTTGTGCACTTTGGATGGGGAGTGGAAGCTGAGAGCTCTTACAAACTCTATGATTTTCACTCTTGGTTGGTGAATGAGTGAAGCTCCATAAATTAATTTTATCATCTTGAGAGGAGTAATTTTTGTGTGCCACCATTTTCCATTTCTAAATTTGAGCATGAAAAATGAATTGTTTTTGGAACATTTTTTCTATAAAAATTTGAGGTTTAATTCAATATGGATGAGTGAAATAATCTAAACCTCCCCTGATTGGAGAAAACAAAATTTTAATATTTGTTGGTGAGTGAAAATGATTTTGTCATGTTTTTATATTTGTTGCATATGAGGACATGAACAAGACTAAGTGTGGGAGATTTGACGTTATTAATATTTTCATAACTTATTATATACTCCATTTACTTATTTTATATGAAATGTGTAAAATTTGTGTGAAATATTAATGTGTTTATACTAAGTATAATTTTTGAGCACTTTTAGAGGTAGTCCAATTGATTCAACTTACTATTTTATTTATAACTATCACCCTACTAATCCAAATTGTGTGGTTCTTGTTTTTTACGATTCATAATTCAATATAAAACATTTCATTAGAAGCGATTATCGGACAATTATTCCATTTTAAGGATTATATGGACCACAGAACAAGGCCCACATAATTTGTGATGAAACTGAACCATCCATGAAGATTGAATTACTAGGCTCAATCCAGAAGTGAAAATTCATTAATTCTCCTCAAAAATTCGGACAATAAGGCAAGGAGTAACGGATAAAAATTTCAGGGCCCAACTCCAAGAACAAGGGGTACAACTAATGATTTGAAGTCCATCCCACCATTCTGGATAGGAATTAAAATCCGGACACTATTCATGAAATATCTCATGATTTAATAATCAAATCAAGATGATATTTTTCAGTGTTAAATATAGAATATAGGAGTCCAACTTTTTTGAATAAATCTTTCATATTGGAAATCATCTTCCTATTCCAAAACCCATTCAAATTTTGGACTTCAAAAGGTTTGGATTGAAATGGATAGATTAACTTTGTTTAATCAACTGGACATAACTTAGGATCCTTAAGTCCAATGGCTGCCAACTTTTCAGGGTAGAAAAAGGATATATTTATATAAAACTTGTAAGAATATCATATCTCTAGGTTATTCTGCCTAATTTATCAAATTGGTGATGCAATTAGATGGGTAGTTTTGGAATGCCAACAGTCCACAACATTGGGCTATAAATACATCCCCCTCCTCTCCTTGCAAAGAGTTGGAATTTCAGAGAAAAGGATGATAGGTTGGCATGACGAAGGCTCTTCCAAAGGCTTTGTAGGATCTACCATACATAAATTTTTACTTTATAAATCATTCCTCCTTTATTCCTTTCATTTAATTTTGTGTTGTCCTTCGTTTGTAATATTATAAGTCTTTTTTTTTGTAATTCAGTATTAATGAAAGTTTCTCCTTCAATATCTCTTATTCTAATCCACCTTCTGTAGTTTCATATTAATTTTCTTAAAATATTTTAGATACATTTTAATCATATTCCCTTATTTTTCTTTTTAATTCAATCTAATGTTTGTTTTTAATTTTGATCACCCTTCATGTGTGTGTGTGTGTTCGACGCACAAATATTTTATTATCCCATTATTTTTGTTCTATTTATAATTCATCACCATTAACATATATTACCATATTAATAACTATATTAATGGATTAGAAAGTCTATTATTGGGGTGGGTCAAAATTTAGTGATGTTAAGTGATTGAGAGTATTTTCTCGTTGAATATTCTTCAAATTAACATTGTGTATGTTGGAATAAACTTGTCATGGATTAATGACTTGTTTTGTTTAACGTGTGGTTTCCATGGATTATTTGAACCATAAATACACTACCAACAACAAGATCTAATTGAGATTATAACCCTAAGTTAAGTTAAGGCTTGGATTAAAGCCTTAACACTTTGGAATTCCAATCAACGTTATCTTGTGAAGTGGGTGTTAATTCAAATGCAATATAAAGAAAAGCTCAAGGATATCACAAACTTAACTCCCAAAAAATTATCTCACCCCAATATTTAGAAATATGTTAAATAAATCTCAATCAATCAATAATTTCATAAGCTCTTCAAAAAAAACCCAAATCAGAATACAATCAACTAAAAACAAACAACTATTAAAAAGTATCATCTCCAAGGATTCGACCCAAGTGATGTTGTACACAATAGCAGAGCATCAGAACTTTGACCGGTCGATTGGCAACAATAGGCCATGCTTTTCAGTGACCATATGAAATAAGGTGAGGCTTATGCATGATCTAACCTAAGGTACCTGATCTATTAAGTGGGTCTTTGAGGGTATGTTTTTGGTATTTTACCTATCTGGAATCCCATATTTCTAGAACCATGAGAATAATCTCAACTCATAGAGATTAAGGATTGGTTGGATATTACACCTAGGAGGATTCTCATGTTTCTAGAACCATGAGGAGTATCTTGAATCATGAAGATTAATGTTTGTTTGGGTATTATACCTAGGAGTATTCCTATATTTAGGAAACCATAATAATAATCTTAGATCATATATATCAAGGGTGGGTTGGGGATTACACCTAGGAGGATGCCCTTATTTCTGATACCATAAAGAGTGTCCCAACTTGTGTTGATTTAATGGTTTGGTTAGGTATTACACATAAGAGGATTCCAATGTTTATATAACCATTATGAGTATTTAGACTCATAGATATTAAGGTTTTGTTGGGGATTATACCTTGAAGGATGCCCATATTTCTAGAACCATGGTAAGAATCTCAACTCATGGAGACTAAGGTTTGGTTGGGGATTACACCTGGGAGGATGCATGTGTTTTTAAACCATGATGAGTCTCTCAACTCATGGATATTAAGGTTTAATTAGGGCTTAAACTGTAGAGGATTCCCATATTTATTGAACTGTGAGTAGAAAATTAGCTTCTGAAGATTAATGTTTGGTTGGGGATTTGACAGAGTAATATTTTTCATGTTTATTTTTATATAAAATTATTTTGTACACTTTAATTGATTATTTATGTCTTTGTTTAATTTTTTTATATTTTGTGGAAGGATATTAATTTTGAAAAAAATGAACAATGAGTGATGAATATAGTGAACTGTGAACACTTCGCATGACATAAGATTTTTAAAGATGGATTAAAGCTATAACATGGTGAAGGAAGAAGTCGATGGATTTCAAGTGAATA
Source organism: Viscum album (assembly GCA_963277665.1). Taxonomy (NCBI): domain Eukaryota; kingdom Viridiplantae; phylum Streptophyta; class Magnoliopsida; order Santalales; family Viscaceae; genus Viscum; species Viscum album. Next base: position 32,507,775 of record OY728131.1, read on the forward strand.
ATAAAGATAAAACTTGGAAAAATATACTTGAATTCAACATTACACGTCATGAATTTCATTTGTGTAATATGACTTGATGGATTACAATACATGAAAACAATCCATGAAAAGTTAGACCCCACACATTAGAAGTCGTAAATCCATTGTTAATTGAGTGAAATGTTTTTTAAATTATAATTCTATTAAAACACTTTACATGTCATGAAACAAGTACATGATGTGAAACTCTCACTATAGATACAAAAATGGTATTTTGTGATAATATTTAATGACTCCTATACTAATTTAGGACATGGGAAATCCTGGAAACAACTCAAGTGACTTTTTTCCATATTTATGATACCCTGGGTATACCCTTAATCTCTATAAAGAGAGGGACTAGGGGTAGAAATATGATCTATCACAAGGAAATATTTTAGTGATATATTATAGTCTCACTACACTTCTACTTTATTTTATTTCATTTTATTTTCTTTATTTCATGTTATTTATCCCCTCTCACGAATAAACTCGACTTCCCTATCCATGGAGGGGTGTTTTTTGGGTGATCAAGAAAGGGGGAGGCTAGACCTATGTCTAGTATTAATTACCTCAAAAAATTGAGTAGGGTTTCGAATTTGTTTTGGTTAATTAACTTGGTTGATGATACAAATATCCCTACAGAAAATTCTAATTTTTATATGGTTAAAGATATTAGGTTTGGGTGGTTAGTGCTCACTGATTTTCATTAAATGAATAGAATTTTGGTAGAAACTATTATTAGTTAGGGAATAAAAATAATTGATCAGAGATTTCCCAAATTAATCAAAATAAACTACTTCATGGGAATTCACCAAGGAAGGATAGTAGACTAATTTGATATTTCATTTTGGGTTATTCTCACATTCACTATCTAGACAAAGGAGTGGAAGTAATAAATAGATACATCATACTCTTACCAACAATAATAATAACAATTGGTAATAATTTAAAAAACCATGATATTATTGCACCAGTATTGGACAAACCCTCTCCAATAACCCTCTTTCTCAACTATTTTAAAATCCGTTATTTAATCTATGTCCTACTTTAAATCTCTAAAAATCAATAAAAATAATTTTTTTCCTAAAAATAACCAAGGTGACAAATCGTCTTGTCTGCACTCCTCTTATAGAGACTTCTTAGGAGAAATACTATACTATACAATGTGATATAAAAAAATTCTTTTTCCATGCCCCACGGTTGGCATGAATTATGATTAAACCCTGAACAATGCATGTATTTATAGTACCATGAGGAGTGTCTTGAATTATGGTGATTTTATAGTTTTTTGGGGCTTACACCTAAGAGGATTTCCATGCTTCTAGAACCATGATGGGTATCTTGACTCATAGAAATTAATTTTTGGATTGGTACTAGACCTAGGAGGACACATATATTTCTGGAACCATGAGAAGAATCTAAAATCATGGATATTAAGGTTTTTTTTGGGCTTACACCTAGGAGGATGCTAATTTATTCTAGAACCATGAGTAGTATCTTGACTCATAGAGAATTTTTAAAACCCTGATGAGTATCTCAACTCGATGGTATTTTAGGTTAGTTAGGGATTAATACTAGAAAGATGCCTATGTTTTTTAGAACCATGAAGATTATCTCAATTCATGGTTAGTTTTATAACAATTAGGAGTATCTCAATTAATGGATAATTTCGAGATGAGAGGTGGGATTTTATGTGTTGAAACCCATAACAATCCTCAACCCGACCCAAAAATGTTTCGGTGTAACTGTCCATTTTTCAGGGAGGTCAGTGACACTAGAGAAGGGACTAGGCCTAAGGCCAAGGAATGTAACCCACCACTAGTCCTAAGAGGGAGTTCAGGGGTGTAACCCCTATGGTATGGATCAGTAGGTGTGAAGGGTTTCACGAATGGGATCATAATATTGGCTACATCGCATTTTCCTCATAGGGCTGGACACATTAAATTTTTCTCATAGGGTTGGATGCATAGGGTAATTCTCATAGGTTCTCCACTTAGGACTTTTGTATAGGGTTGGTCTCATAGTATTGTCCGCATAGGACTTCATGAAGTTATTGCTTCGCTGTGAGGGAGGGTATAAAATGACACCTCATAATGAAAATGACCAAGGGTTCACATATCATATAGAATTCTTTGAGAAGTGATTTCTTTGAAAATGGATTTTTTTATAGAGGTCCTTCATGTGATTACATCACAAAGGCCTTCCCCAGTATGAAACTCAGGAATTTTACTTGAGTGGTTCTTGAAGATAGAATCTAGTTTGGGCCCCAATGAGTCCTCCGGTTATCTTTATTTCTTCTCACTACCTTATTAGACATGAAGTGGGAATAAATATTTATAAGAATAAGTGAATAAATACTTCACCAAAATATTTATCCACATAGTAACAGGTGGCCTCATAGACACGTGCAGATAAAAATAATTTTGTTACTTTGTGGGAGGATGAAATTCACTATATCATATTGAAAACAACAATGGAACACCATCTAAGAAAGGTGTGGATCCATTAAATGATTGAATCTGTAAATTGATTGAATCTAAAAATATATGTAATTTGTGAACTAATTTAATACAAAACATAATTGGATCCATAAAATAATTGGTTCTGTGACCTGATTAAATCCATGAACTGATGGCTTCAAAAAACTAATTGATTCTACAAACTGATTGGATCTGTGAATTGATGGAATCCATGAATTGATGGAATCCATGAATCGATTGCATACATAAACTAATTGTATCTTTGAAATTATTGAATCTATGAACTTATAGAATATATGAACTAATTACATCCATGAACTAATGGAATGCAAGAACTGATGAAAGTGTTATGCAGTCGGAGCAAATCACTACATGGGATTTTTGAATTCTCTAATTTTTATTCAGGACAAAATGAAACATGACTTCTAATAGTCATAAATTTTTATCAGTAATTATGTTTGATCTCTATTAGAAATAAAATCAAATCCTACAAAAAAACTAAAACCCCTTTATGTGGTTTATACACTCTATCAGTGTGTGTTTTTAAGCCAAAAAGTGCCCAGAAGACCATTAAAATCAGTTTTAAGGAGGCGACACCTTTTTATCATCAATTTTTTGAAATCCATAGCCTAATCCAAGATTTAGGCTCTCACCACCTCCCCATAATATTGGGTAATGTTTTTTTATGAATCATTGTCCCTCAGTGTGTGAGCAGTTTTGCAGCACATGGAGATCCAATATTCTACTTCTTCCGATATATAGACACGTTTATACTAAAACTCAACATGTGTTGGCTAAGTGAGGATAGTATCATGGGTTGTGTGGAAAATTTCATGACATAGATTTTTTGATGCCAAAACTGGGTATGAGGGTATGATATTGGTATATGGATTAAAAAAGTATTTACTCATTCGAGAGATTCTTTAAAGGAGGACATATATAAAGAAAAAAGTAAAAGCATTAGAAGCTAAAATTTAGGATATGGGTGAGATGATAGATGATAGTATTAGATATTTAGTACATTCAATGTTTGTAGATTTGTAAATATAGTTTCTAGATATAAATCCCACTCCTCCATCTTCATATCCCACTCCTCCACCTTCGCCTGCATATCCAACTCTGGAACCTCCTCCTCCACATAATCCCATTTATTATAAGTTATATGTTGATGATCCCCAGTATCATATTGTTGCATAAGGGATTATATATTATATTAGTGATATCATTCATTATCAATAGATAGGGATGGATCAACTTAGGGTCAGCGTGTAGGATATTATAGACATATCAGCAAGAGTACTATTTCATATAGATGTGGTGACGACATTTGGACAAATTATTGACTAATTTTTATTTTGGACATCTATACATGTCTAAAAATTTACCACTAAGGTATGTATATATTATATCCTTTATTTCATATTTATGTTTAATTTTATTCAAAATTTTGACATTTATATATTTATCAATATATTTTTTCAGGAATACATTAAATATAAATATATATTGTATAGAAAATATAAAATAAAAGATGATATGACTTCATATACTACTTCTTCTAGACTTGATATATTTTCAACATATTCATCCTTATTGTTGAAAGTTTATGAGATTCTTATTTATGCTAACATTTATTTTAATGAAATGACATTTTTTATTTTAAAGAGATATATCATGGATCTTTTAGCTAGATATTTTTTTGGGTATCAATGCAATGAAAGTATTTTACTTATAATTTGATTGTCATATTTATTTCGGTTATTTTAATTTAGTGAAACATAATAATTATGTTTTTTTGTATTAGGTATATTTATACACTTTTTATTCATAGAACATATATTTCTTAAATTGTTTTTTATCATAACTGAATAACCACTCACATTATATTTTTTGTACATTAGTATCAATTGGGTGTTGTGTTTTGTTTCAAAAGACTCGACAGCTTACTGGTTATGTTCTATACGTGGTAGTGTTAAAAAAATTCAACTAACCTATTCGACATGTGTGTTTAATTATTTGAATACCTGTATATTATAGTGACATTTAAATCTATTTATACATATCACTTTTAAGTAGAGAATGGAATTACTTTAGAGATACAATAAGAAAGAGGATACCAAAGATCAAATATGTTCATAAAGGTGAATTATCATTTATAATTACAATATTTTGAATGCCAATACTTAAAATGTTATTTTGAATTGAAAACTTTCTTTCAAATAGAACTATCATCATTAAAAAGGAGTAATTTAATATGGATATTAAGTTTAAAGATTTATGTTCGAAATAATTTCAACTGGGATAGTTAAAAAATTCTATAAGTTTAAATTTTATCATAACCTTTAATTTACTTTATCATATAAGTATATTAAGAATATATGTTAAATGCATTACTTTTAATTTATAGCTTTTTAATAAACCTCAACCTTATTATAAAATGATCTAAATAACTTACAAGAATAATGGTTGGATTATTTCACATGTTTTATTGGTTTTTAGTTTATTTTTAACATGTATTTTAAAATTAAAATTTTAAATTTTAACTTGTAAAGTTGAAATGAGTTGAATTGGTGCTTCTTTTTTCTGGTTCTGTTTGTGCATCTCTTTTCTATTTTTTTTGTGTTTCTATATTGTTGGGATATTTTATTTTATTTTAATTTAAAAAAAAATTCACTTTGGTTATTTTATAACTCACATGGAATATTGGAAAATATATAAATTTCACATTGGTTATATAATAACTCACATGAAAAACCAATCTCATTCTATTGATTTTGACTAATTTCTATAATGGCCTTTTAAAATATAATGTAAAATATAGTTTTCCATTTTTTGTTAATAATAACTGATGTACAAAACATATTTATAATGTCACTTGCAATAACATCGCTACATAATTGGTGTTAAAAATCTAAAAAAATTAACGTGGAAATCACATTTTTTACTTATGTTAATAACATATTTTTGAAAAATGTTTCTTCTATAAAAGTGATATTATATCAATAAAGTAACATGATTATATTCATCCATTTTTTATAACACATTTTTCTTTTATTCTATTCTATAACCTATATGAATTTTGATATAACATTTATATCGATAATTATTAACAAAATTTAAATACAAGTAATATGTTTTAATAATGAGGAATTTTTGATTTTTTATAATTCTAAAATGGTTATATATATAATTATATTTATTAATAAAACCAATTCATTTTGTTAAATTGAAATTCACAAAAAAAATTACCATTATTTACAAACCATCAACATAACCTCCATGACGTGGACATATAAATATAGAACTATATCAAATGCATATATATTATCTCTATAAACATTTTGGAGGTGATGATCACATGAGAGAGGATCCAGTATCAGAACTACCTGTCATGCATGTTTTTATTTATTTACCTTATTTACCTTATTTATCTTAATTTCGGGTGTTTTTCTTGTGTGCGGGCGAGTCCTGGTCTAAAATTTTAATGTTTGGATGATTTTATGGTTTGGAATAGTGAGCGAATACCATACGGTTGTGACGCGCAGCCCGTTTGCAGTCCTCTTGGGTACCGTGCAGTGTGCGCGTACCCCGCGGTCATTTAGTTTTAAAGTTATTAAATTCTCTCGTTGAGTGGATTAATATATATATATATATATATACATATATATATATAATTATATAGGTGTATAAATATGTATATGGGTATATATGTTTATACATTATTATTATTATTATTATTATTATTATTACTATTACTATTATTATTATTATTATTAATATTAATATTATTTTTAACGTAATGTGCATATATGTATGTTTATATGTGTATATATACATGTATGCTGATAAATATATATTTTCTTAACATTATATGTTTATGCGTAAATGTGTTTATACATATGATTATATATGTCTATACTTTATAACATGTTATGTATGTTCATATATATATGTTTATAATTTCTTTTTTTTATGTAGGTTTGTCTATATATGTTTATATATATATATTCATATATGTTTGTAATTATAATAATAATAATTATTATTAATATTACTATTATTATTATTATTAAACTCTTTTTATTTACTATCTTATTCTATTTTATTTTCTTTGATTTATTTATTTAATTTTACTTTATTTTATTTATTTCTTTTTATTTATCCCTTTTATTCTTTATTTTTTTATCTTCTCCCTCTTTTCTTCGTAACCCTAAGCGCTGCCACCTCTTTTTTCTTCTTTCTTTTTTTTCCCTCTCCCCCTCCTCTCTCTTTCTATCTTCCCTCTTTCTTTCTTCTCCCTCTATGAGACCCACTCCCTCTCAGCCCCTCCTGAACGCTCCGGCCGTGGGACCACCTTCCCCCTCTGCCCGCGCCGGCCTCCTCCGTGCGGCTGCACCCAGCCCCAGCCTGCTCCTCCCTCCATCTCCCGACCGCTGCCCTCCTTCCTCCGGTCTCCACCGGCACCCGGCCGTCTTCGGCCAAAACCCCCCCTATCGGCGTTGCTCTGCAACCCGACCCTGCTGCCCGTCCGGCCTCCCTCCTCCAGCCTCTTGTCCAGTCTTCCGTCCGGCCTCCCTCCTCCGGCGCTCGGCCGTCTCCGGTAGCACCCCCGGCCAACCTCCGGCACCAGCCCTCGGCCAGCCTCCGGCGCCCGGCCCATCTCCGGTTGCACCTTCCGCCTCCGGCCGAAATCCCCCTGCCATCGTTTCCCTTTGCCAAGTCGTCAGCGCCTTTTTCCGTTGCTTCCCTCCTACTAGAAACCCCTGCGACCTCCCTATTTTGGTCAGCAACTCTCTTACGGGACAATTTTATATTCGGTGATCCCCTGCCCTCTGGTTGTCTCCGATACAACCCATTTCTGTCCGGCACGAAGCTATTCGACCGCACGCCCCCTTTTTGGTTGTCGCACGAACCTCCGACCAAGCGCGCCTCCGATTCAGTAGTGCACCGCCATGTGAACCTTTTGTTTGGCTGCGCTTTCCCTGCACTGACCATTTTTCCTTTTTGCACGACCCTGCTGTTTGAGCGCGCCTGCGCATGGGGGTGAGGTTAGTATTGTTTATTCATCTGGAAAGTTAATTTGGCATATTTTTTATTAATGTGTTTGATGTGAAGTTTAGTTTTTTTAGTGAGCTTAGTTTGGGTTTTATACCTTATAACACATTCATGTGAATTATGACGCGTTTTTATGGAAACTGGTCATGAGTTGTTTAATTGTTTTTTTATATAATTTGTGCAATTGGTTTATCTAACTGTGCAAGTGGTTCTTTTTTGTTTTAGTGGGACTTAGGTGCGTGTTTGATCAAAAGCGTGTTTTTGAATGAGTTTAGTTTGTGTAAAGTTGCGAGTTACTTTTTGAATTTTATTTCATAATTTTTAGAGTGGTTTAGTAATAGTGTGGATGGTGCGAGGTAGGTTTTGATATTTTTTCCAGGTGGTTCTTTTGCGCAGGTTGTCTGCTTTTATTGTTTTAAGTCAAGTGGTTATGTTTTTTTAGTTGTTGTGCATTTATTGCAGCGTGTTGGCGAGGTGACTCCGCGACACCATAGTCATCGACTTGCGCGTACTTGTACGTCTGTGCGAGGCATGTCGCATCGTCGTGTTCTAGCTACGAGTTGAGGTAGGTTCCCACTGCACTTGCCTTTGAATTTAGAATTTACTTATTTCTTGTCATTTATTAAATTTTCATCAAATTAGAAGTAGTATTCAGATATTATTTTTAGAGTAGTTATATTGCTGGAATTGGAACTACTTCTTTCTTTGCATTGTACCAAAATCTTTTTCATGATTAGTTGTTGCGCAATAGTGAAAATGCCACTTTGGCCCTTATGTTTGCGCTTCAGAATTAAAATGGTGATTTGGTTTACCTAAATGAGATTTTAAATGTGTTTTTTGGTTTTAAATGTGAAGACGTCTGATCCTTCTTTTGGAATTGATTTGGTATTGAATAAGTACATGAGGCCCGTTTGGTACTTTTAATGAAATTAATGTTTTGAAAAGTCTCTTTGGAGTGATCTTTTGTGTTTGTGGATTAGGTGAGCTGAGTATGTGATGCTTGTGCATCGTGTCTAGTTTTACATTGTTGACTCAACCCTGATGATTATACGTGTTGACATGGGAACCTAGAATAGTGAGTGAATTCTCTAAGAACGATTGCTGCACTAGTTTAGATTACGCACTGGCTAGTGGCCCTTAGTGTGGTTGGAGCCGCTAGGGGATTGGGCCCCTCGGTTAGGCCAGGTAGGGCTATACCGAGCGTTTGGGCGTTATGACTTCATCGAGTTAGGGCATGCCTTCAGGATGAGTCACATGTATAGTACGTTCTGGTTTGTTCGTGATCTCCTAGGTTCGACCCATGTCTATTTTAGTGTCTATTTCTTGTGGCAGGCGATTAAGAGGTCGAGTTTGGATGCCGCCCCTTGTGTGCCACTTTTTTCCATTGCCCTAGGGTGTGTTGTGTGTGATTATCCTTTTGACTAACAACTAAATTTTGGACTTTTAAATTGTTCACAAAATGTTTAAAAATGCAATTCACATGTTTCTTTCAACATTAAACTTGTTCTAAATTAAAAAGGGCAATGGACTGTTACTTGTTTTCAAAATGGAAAGTGTGTGTGTGAAAACCCATATTATCTATAATGTAGTTCAAACTTGAAGTTGGTAAATTCATCTTTTATTGGTAGTGCTTTGGGAATAGATTTATCGGGCTAGACTACTGAGTTTTAATACTCACGCCTATAGTTTTTTATTGTTTTTAGTTTCTGTTGCAGGATTGAATCGAGCTTGCTTGTCGTGGACGAGAGTTGGTTGTAGTTTGACGATCGACTCTCGGGGTCACGAGAAATTTGATTCGTGGTCAGGTCAGTTATGTTTTTGGATGTTTTATTTTATTATCGTTTATTTATTTCTGCTTCTTAGTAAATTTTTATTGGGAGAAATCGTTCCCATGTGTACTATGTGATGCCCTGGCGCTTGTCGCCAGCCCGGGAGGATCGGGAATGCCTCTCGGGTCATGTCGCGGATTGGATCGGGTGACCGGTTCGGGGTCGACCCAGGTTGGTTCGTGACAAAATGGTATCAGAGGAGGTCGGCTCCTGAGCGGACCTTGTTTTTCAGAACGCCCATTGCTATCTGGAGTTGTCATGGTAAAGGGAGTAAATTTGCTCGGACTCGAGGCGTTGGAACGGGAAGGACGTCATGAACCATTGCTCATTCTGAACCTCAAGTTACCATGAGATGTCCGGGTTGTTAGTGTCTTTTGGGTCTTTTGGATCGTTTTATGTTGGGAAATGAAAAGGGAGTTGGGAAAGTAGCTCTGTGAGCTCGCAGGGCCTGGAAATCCTTGTGGAGCCGGAGACTTCACCCTACAATGCTCTCAGTGACGATGGTATGGCTGACTTATGGCCGCCAACCATATGGTCGAGTCACCCATCATTACTAGTTTCCCCCTTTAGTGAATGGGTTTTTCCTTCATTTTTAAGTTCATTGAGCAATGTTTAATTTAAAATGGTATTGATTATGTTTTGATCAAGTTCCTCGTTTCTTTTTTCCGTAGTGTTCGCCCCCACGAAGGCTCGATGGATTCTCAAGGTGCAGCTTCAAGTGGTGCATCCTCAGCTAATACTCTAGTTGATCAGCCCATCGATTATGTTTTGGAGTTCTGGAAGTTGAACCCTCCTCTCTTTTATGGACAAGCAAGGCCTCTTGAGGCAGAGGAGTGGTTGCATAAGATTGAGAGGAAGTTAAGTTTCATTGGGATACCTGAGTCATTAAAGGTAAAGTTGGATACCTTCATGCTTGAAGGCCCAACCTGGAAATGGTGGAAGTCCATGTCTCGGAACAAGCCTCGGAAAGATCTGACATGGGAGTTTTTCAAGTCATCATTCATTCAATAACACTTCTCTGAGTTGACGAAGCTGAGGAAGAGGATGGAGTTGTGTTTTCTTCAGCAGGGCATTGAATCGGTACTAGAATTCTATCGACATTTTGTTGACCTAGTTCTGTACGATCAATGGTTTGTTGCAAATGATCCCAGGAAGGCATGACATTTCGAGACGGGGCTTCGACCTAAACTGCGATCGAAAGTGGAAGAGCTCAACCTAACCACTTTCTCAGATGTTGTGGAGTAAGCCTTTCTGGATGAATCTGTGTTACCAAGAGGACATGAGGTTGCAAATCCTTCCCCGATCTTGGATGACAGTGCAGAGGATGACGATAGGAAGAATGGGAAGTGACCTGAATCTGGTGACCCTAATAGAGGAATCAAGAGGCCCTTAGGCCTTCAATCAACTTCTTCACAGCGTAATGTCATGACCTGTCACCAGTGTGGTAAGCAGGGTCACAAGAAGCCGGTGTGCCCGAGTGCTCCATGACCCTGCCACACCTGTGGACGTCTGGGTCACTTGAAGTGATTCTGCCGAGGTGTTTCCAAAAATCACGCTTAAGCCAGACCTGGATCGTCGAATGTCACTTCATCCCATCAGCAGGAGTAGGGAGATGTTGGTGGATGAGCTTCATGATTTCTTCTTGTGAAGTTTCTTGGATGTGGTATTCGTTACCTGTACTGTTTTGTGGTGTTCTATTCTTTCAGTTGAAATAATGGTTGTGGCTGAACTCTTTTAAACCTTTGATCTTATGGATGTGTGACTGTTAATATTCTGGTCCTTGTTTCATGCTTCTGGGGATTCATAAATCTGACTTCGAATCCAGAAAATGCTTCACTCGTCAGATCTCCAGCCACAGGCCTTGGAGTGAAGCTAGCGTGTAGTCAGGGGAACTCCAATGAAAGGTGAAGTCTTGCGACAGGGTGTTGTTCTCAGTAAGTGCGTGTAATCAGAATCATTTTCCTCATTATTCCTAGTTTATGTGTAATAACTGCCTGGTCATGTCGTTGCTCTCATTTATTAAGAGCTGCTTGCTTTATGCTTTCCGGGTGGGGGTGGTGTGTTGGACAGCCCCCCCCCCCTCCCACCTGTGGGCAGTGATGGCTGGTGATAATGCTGGGAAGTCCTCCTATTCTTCTCTTCTCTAAAGCTTTAAGGTGGGGAGTCCATTCGACCTCCCCATGTTGAAAATTCTTGTGATCATGAATTTTGTCTCAAGTGATGGCGTTCTGGTCCTATTCCGGGAACTGACTTGTCACTTTTTGTGGAAATAACCGTCACGGGTCTCTCCAAATTCGATTTAGCTTGTTTCTTATGGTGGGGAGTCCGTTCGGACTTCCCATGTCAATCTCCCAGTTTTGTTCTAGGTTTTGGTTGGGTTGTGGTTGGTCTTATATGGAGCCACAAAACTCTATTTTTTCTCCTTTGGTAAGGAGTTGGGGCGTGAGAGTTCCAGTGTCATATTGGAGTAAGGTTTTAAGAGATACGCGTTGGATGTGGTTTTGACCTGTTTGTTGGTTTCAAAAGAGTCGTCGTGTTTTTGTTGGCGTTGTTCCGGATGTTGTGTTTTAAGGTTGAATTGAAGATGGAGAATTGGTTGAGTTCTGTTGAATGGTGTTAAGGTGGGTGTATGTTGGGCCTGGATTTACTATTGTTAAAGTTCTTTGTCCTTTTAATCGATAAACTGGAGGTGGTCACACTTTTGGGGGCGGGTGACACTTAGCGGGTAATTCGTTCATATTATATGAGTTCTTTTGGTTTATCGCTCCCCTTTTTGGGAGTGTTTCAGAATCTCTTTGTTGTCGTTCTTTAGATATTTCTTTAAATTGTAAATTAATTTCGGTTTCCGTTTGGGGTTTTAATCTTGTTATGGCTTTCCGGGGGAGGAAAGCTTTATGGTGGGGAGAATTGTCACGCCTGTTTTTATTTATTTACCTTATTTACCTTATTTATCTTAACGTCGGGTGTTTTGCTTGTGTGCGGGCAAGTCCTGGTCTAAAATTTTAATGTTTGGATGAGTTTATGGTTTGGAATAGTGCGCAAACACCATACGATTGTGACGCGCAGCCCGTTTGCAGTCCTCTTGGGTACCGTGCAGTGCGCGCGTACCCCGCGGTCATTTAGTTTTAACGTTATTAAATTCGCTCGTTGAGTGGATTAATATATATATATATAATTATATAGGTGTATAAATATGTATATGGGTATATATGTTTATACATTATTATTATTATTATTATTATTACTACTACTATTATTATTATTATTATTATTATTATTATTATTATTATTATTTTTAACGTAATGTGCATATATGTATGTTTATATGTGTATATATACCCCTATGCTGATAAATATATATTTTATTAACATTATATGTTTATGCGTAAATGTGTTTATACATATGATTATATAAGTCTATACTTTATAATATGTTATGTATGTTCATATATGTATGTTTATAATTTCTTTTTTTCTGTAGGTTTGTCTATATATATTTATATATATATATATGCATATATGTTTGTAATTATAATAATTATTATTATTATTAATATTACTATTATTATTATTATTATTAAACTCTTTTTATTTACTATCTTATTCTATTTTATTTTCTTTGATTTATTTATTTTATTTTACTTTATTTTATTTATTTCTTTTTTTTATTTCATTTTATTTATCCATTTTATTATTTATTTTTTTCTCTTCTCCCTCTTTTCTCCGTAACCCTAAGCGCCGCCACCTCTTTTTTCTTCTTTCTTTTTTTTCTCTCTCCCCCTCCTCTCTCTTTCTCTCTTCCCTATTTCTTTCTTCTCCCTCTGCGCGACCCACTCCCTCTCGGCCCCTCCTGTGCGCTCCGGCCGCGGGACCACCTTCCCCCTCTGCCCGTGTCGATCTCCTTCGTGCGGCTGCACCCAGCCCCAGCCTGCTCCTCCCTCCATCTCCTGACCTCCGCCCTCCTTCCTCCGGCCTCCACCGGCACCCGGCCGTCTCCGGCCGAACCCCCCCCCCCCCCCCCCCCTGCCGGCGTTGCTCTGCAACCCGACCCCGCTGCCCATCCGGCCACCCTCCTCCGGCCTCCCGTCTAGCCTTCCGTCCGGCCTCCCTCCTCCGGCGCTCGGCCGTCTCCGGTAGCACCCCCGGCCAGCCTCCGGCGCCAGCCCCCGGCCAGCCTCCGGCGCCCAGCCCATCTCTGATTGCACCTTCCGCCTCCGGCCGAAATCCCCCTGCCAGCATTTCCCTTTGCCAAGTCGCCAGCTCCTTTTTCCGTTGCTTCCCTCTTACTAGAAACCCTTGTGACCTCCCTATTTTGGCCAGCAACTCTCTTACGGGACAATTTTATATTCGATGATCCCCTGCCCTCAGGTTGTCTCTGATACAACCCATTTTTTACCGGCACGAAGCTATTCGACCGCACGCCCCCTTTTTGGTCATCGCACGAACCTCCGACCAAGCGCGCCTCCGATTCAGTAGTGCACCGCCATGTGAACCTTTTGTTTGGCCGTGCCTTCCCCGCACCGACCATTTTTTCTTTTTGCGCGACCCTGCTATTTGAGCGCTTCTGTGCATGGGGGTGAGGTTAGTGTTGTTTCTTCATCTGGATAGTTAATTTTCCATATTTGTGATTAATGTGTTTGATGTGAAGTTTAGTATTTTTTAGTGAACTTAGTTTGGGTTTTATACCTTATAACACATTCCTGTGAATTAAGATGTGTTTTTATGGAAACTGGTCATGAGTTGTTTAATTGTTTTTTTTATATAATTTGTGCAATTGGTTTATCTAACCGTGCAATTGGTGCGTTTCTGTTTTAGTGGGACTTAGGTGTGTGTTTGATCAAAAGCGTGTTTTTGAATGAGTTTAGTTTTTGTAAAGTTGCGAGTTACTTTTTAAATTTTATTTCATAATTTTTAGAGTGGTTTAGTAATAGTGAGGATGGTGCGATGTAGGTTTTGATATTTTGTCCAGGTGGTTCTTTTGTGCGGGTTGTCTGCTTTTATTTTTTTAATTCAAGTGGTTATGTGTTTTTAGTTGCTGTGCGTTTATTATAGTGTCTTGGCGAGGTGACTTCGCGACACCACGGTCATCGACTTGCGCGTACTTGTACGTCTATGCGAGGTGTGTCGCGTCGCCGTGTTCGAGCTACGAGTTGAGGTAGGTTCCCACTACACTTGCCTTTGAATTTAGAATTTACTTATTTCTTGTCATTTATTAAATTTTCATCAAATTGGAAGTAGTATTCAGATATTATTTTTAGAGTAGTTATATTGTTGGAATTGGAACTGCTTCTTTCTTTGCATTGTACCGAAAGCTTTTTCATGATTAGTTGTTGCGCAATAGTGAAAATGCCCCTTTATCCCTTATGTTTACGCTTCATAATTAAAATGGTGATTTGGTTTACCTAAATGAGATTTTAAATGTGTTTTCTGGATTTAAATGTGACGACATCTGATCCTTCTTTGGGAATTGATTTGGTATTGAATAAGTACATGAGGCCCGTTCGGTACTTTTAATGAAATTAATGTTTTGAAAAGTCTCTTTGGAGTGATCTTTTGTGTTTGTTGATTAGGTGAGCTGAGTATGTGATGCTTGTGCATCGTGTCTAGTTTTACATTGTTGACTCAACCCTGATGATTATACGTGTTGACATGGGAACCTGGCATAGTGAGTGAATTCTCTAAGAACGATTGCTGCACTAGTTTAGATTACGCACTGGCTAGTGGCCCTTAGTGTGGTTGGAGCCGCTAGGGGATTGGGCCCCTCGGTTAGGCTAGGTAGGGCTATACCGAGCGTTTGGGCATTATGACGTCATCGAGTTAGGGAATGCCTTCAGGATGAGTCACATGTATAGTACGTTCTGGTTTGTTCACGATCTCCTAGGTTCGACCCATGTCTCTTTTAGTGTCTATTTTATGTGGTAGGCGATTAAGAGGTCGAGTTTGGATGTTTCCCCTTGTGTTCCACCTTTTCCCATTGCCCTAGGGTTTGTGGTGTGTGATTCTCCTTTTGACTAACAACTAAAGTTTGGACTTTTAAATTGTTTACAAAATGTTTAAAAATACAATTCACATGTTTCTTTCAATATTAAACTTGTTCTAAATTAAAAAGGGCAATGGACTATTACTTGTTTTCAAAATGGAAAGTGTGTGTGTGTGTGTGAAAACCTATATTTTCTATAATGTAGTTCAAACTTGAAGTTGGTAAATTCATCTTTTATTGGTAGTGCTTTGGGAATACATTTATCGGGCTAGCCTACTGAGTTTTAATATTCATGCCTATAGTTTTTTCTTGTTTTTAGTTTCTGTTGCAGGATTGAATCGAGCTTGCTTGTCGTGGACGAGATTTGGTTGTAGTTTGACGATCGACTCTCAGGGTCACAAGAAGTTTGATTCGTGGTCAGGTTAGTTATGTTTTTGGATGTTTTATTTTATTATCTTTTATTAATTTCTTCTTCTTAGTAAATTTTTATTGGGCGAAATCGTTCCCATGTGTACTCTGTGATGCCCTGGCGCTTGTCACCAGCCCGGGAGGATCGGGAATGCCTCTCGGGTCATGTCGCGGATTGGCTCGGGTGACCGGTTCGGGGTCGATCCGGGTTGGTTCGTGACACTACCACACTAAAGCAAGCATTAAAAAAATAGAAACATTTATACTCACATGTTAATTTTAATAAAAATAGTTAATATATGGGTAATAAGAAATTATAAAGGAATGGTATTAAGTAAAATAAAAATAAATGATATTTTGATATATATTAATAATAAAATTTAAATGATTATACAGGAGGTTAAAGTACAACTGAACAAATATGAATCCAAGGAAAGGGTTTTCTTGACTCAATCTCCAATTTTATTAAGTCGTATTATTTTTTATTTGATAATTTTTATATATTTTATCATAATCATGGTATAATTTCTTACCCTCTCTATAGAAATTAAATTTTCATGTCACAATCTTCTTCTTTTATGGGATTATTTCTTCATAAAAATACAATATTGTTAAGAATTATTTATATCCTCTCTATATGGTATATATCACTTTTATATTCATGTTCTTTCTTACCACAAATTTTATCTTATATTATTTTGAAAAATAAATATATTTTATATTCTTAACCTTTAAAATTTACATTTAATTCTTTTCAAAATTAAATTTTATAAATCTTTTATCAATATGGGTTTCTTTAAATAGTTTAAATGGATTTTAATAATGTTTTTATTTCTAGTTCTTTACATTTTATTTCTTCCATTAAAATTTTGTCTATATTAACTTTATTTATTTTCAAGGTCCATTATTCAAATGATTAATTTTAAAATAATCCAATAAAGGAATTTTTATACCCTTTAAAAATTATTTTAAATTGACTCATAACTTCATTTTTATGACAATGTCGCCAAAGAAAAAAACTATTTTCATGTTTTTAATTATATTTTCCTCTATATCCCTATAAGTTCTATCTCATATAGAGTTATGTTTAATGTATCATCATTTAAATACTTTTATTATTTAATTATTTTGGTTTATTCTATTTTTGGTATCAACAAATCTAACTCTTGAGTTTTTCATACGTGATTCCATTTAAAAATGTTATATATCTCATCTTCTTTCTATCAGTTAGTAAAGATATGTTGTATGATTTATTTCATTTGGAACACTTATGTATGGTTCATAATTATGTGATTAATGGTATTTGAATTATATATCCCTCCAATGCATTCATTAAATCTTTTTATCTCATAAGATCACTATAGAAAATAAGTAGTTAACCTAAGCCCAAAAACTTATAGGACATGGGTGGTTGGCGCAAGTTATCTATGTTATAGGGAATGGGTCGTTTTCCTTATCAATAATGATATGAATGTCATGGTTGTTGTCCTTGACATTTACTATGGTTTTATATTCTTATGTTTGTGAAACATTTCTATATTACGTTTTAATGGATCAGGAATATCATCTCATGTTTCTATATTCCTATGTCTTAGTATGTGTTATGATTTCATGATTACCCTTTTATGGTTATTTGTTCTTATGATATAATATATGTTATTATATCATGCCTTATGACCAAATATTATGAATCCATGATCTTTATAATCATGTATTTCTCTCATGTTCATGTCCTCCCATATATTTATGATTTAACCCTCCATGACTCATTGATATGGTTTTCCATTACTAATCATTTGAGTTTACTTCTTCATATGTTTCTTATTTTCATGGAGAATTATATATATAAATATATCTAGGAGGGATATATGTGTAGAATTTTTTTTGGGTATTATTGAATAGTTTTTATGTAATGATACATTTATGTATCTAATCTCCAAAGACATTAAACCTTTGAATTATGGGGGGTGTATTTTATTTGATATATTTAATTTTTAATTATGGTTAATGGTGTACAATGTATGTATTTCATACTTAGAATTACATGTGAACCCCAAGGGGATGTTCTCGAGTGAATGAATCCTCTCACCTCTAGGTCCTCTAGCTAAATCTTCAACTTTATAATCTTTGTAGAATCCATATTACATAGAATAATTAATTTGGTGCCCATACCTCATATCATATTGATCATGGACTCTACATATTTCTCATGTAGGAACCCTAATAAATTATCAATAAAGATGCCCTAAAATTGGTCAATAATGGTAGAAAATTATATTTTTTGTGTCTCATTAACTCCTAAAATAGAAGAAGAAAAATAATCTTTAATCATCCCTAGTCGTCAATCGTAAGGTCCTAAATGTCCTTCTTGAAGACCCTACTCTCTAATAAAGGTATAATGATCACCTTCAACAAACATGAAAGACACCCACCAGTAATATTGGTTATTGAGTGCTTGATAATGAGTCAATTAATCCATATAAAGTATCACATTGAATTTATCCATCTCTTATATATATAAATATTATAGATACTTATAGCTAATGATCATGATAGAATAAAATTTGAACACCTATAAATACCATTAGATCTCACCCATATGGGTGTATCAATAGACATAATCCTAGAAAAATAATTCACAATATATCCAAAATAATCAATTATCTAAATAAATTTAAAAGAGAATGAAATAATTGTATCGAATAAAATAAATTCTATAATGGATTCCATTATACTCATAACTTGAATTGTTGATGGACTCTTTCCATGACCAGTGGGAGTTGGCTCAATTTAATATAAATTGATAAAGACCATGCCTCTTACATGGAATCTTTTAAAGTAACTAAACTTATGAGTACTAACATGTTTCCTCTACTACTTGGGACCACATCCTACTTCAAACCATAATCTATTAGAAGAACTCCAATTATTATTGTGTGTCAAGGTTCCTGATCCAACTCTGGATCCCTAAGCCTAGCCATCTCCAAGTCCATGTCCTAGATGTGATGAAATCTAGAAAAAATGTTTTATATAAGCCATCTTGATATAAAAAAACATTATAGGTGTTTAGTTTAACTACAATCAATTATGTCCCACTTTTCTACATTGATAACGCACTGGAGGAGTCCTCCATCATAGGGGAAGAGATAATTCATGACCCTAAATAAATTTTATATCAAAAATAAACTGAGAATAACTAAGTTATTACTTCCTACCACTGGAATATCCATTGTTATACCCCAGAATATAAACTAGACTACCCATAAGGTCAACCCTCAACCATATTTCTCTTATTGATGAGGGTCTAGTTCATATCCTTGAAAAAAATTACAAAAAAATATTCACCTACTATCAAATTAAATGCCTGATCCCAACCAAACAAAATTAACCCTGGTGGTCTCATAATCTTCCATCACTATTGAAAACCAATAAAAATAATAAAAACAAGATGAAAAGTACATCACTAACATGCCTCCCTAAAAAAGGTTCAAAAACACCTACATAATTTCTATTTTCAAAGTCATAGAAAGTAAATACTCAATGAATAAAGCCAAAAAAACATCTAAGATAGTTCCAAATGTTTATCTATCTAGACTAACAAATCCCACCAATGATTCATTGGTCTTCATATAATATATGTATCAAGATTATATCCTATCTCTATAGGTTTATTAATATAATTAAAAATTTAATGTGAGGAATTTATTCAAAACACAATATCCTACAGTATACCTTATCTTATAAATAGTGGTGGATGTTATATCCAAAACTCTCTAGTCAAAACTAAAATAAAAGACCTTTCTCTCAAAGATATACTTCTCATAGATATAATAAGTTGATTGAGACTCTCTCATAGATGCTGATTTATAAGAGGTTTCGGTATAAGAGGGGGAAATGGATCTATAACCAGTAGGTAATTATTTTTCTTACTCTCATGGTGATAAAATTTAGGCCTATGCAATGGAATATCACTATAATTCTCATAACACATTTCTATCATGATTATTGATATCATAGTTTATAAAATTTAATAAAATGTATTGTATCCCACTACATTATACATACGCCCTTTGATATAAGGGTCACAATTGACTTAATCACACTATATCCCTGGCTCCCCACTATCAGGAACCAATATGAATATACATAAGATCTACAGAACTAATCATTATATAATAATAAAAACATATTGGAACCAAGTATACTCATTTCTGGAAACCAAGTCTGGTATGTGTTTTTTTCAATCCACACTGGGTTGATCAAGGAGTTTGCAAGATAAGTTATTTTACACTACAAGTTGACTACGGTATTGAAAGTGGCCTCATTTCCTAGTTTTTTCCAAATTGTTTGGCTCAAAATGAAGAGGAAGAGGAAATCATAATGAGAGGTGGTTTTATGGTATTGATACTTTATAAATATGCTAAAGATAGGGGTTTCATGAAGACTAGGTTTTTCAAAGGTTGAGATTTTTGGATATGTGGATCATCGCAAAAAAACATTACGGACGACACAAAGTGTTGACGGTAATATCTAAGACTATGAGATGATTTGTGAGTGTGTTATATTTCACTAGATACTTGCGAGTGAATGATCTTCATGAACAGGGTTTTTAGTTTCATGAAAAATCTTCTAGAGGCATGGGAGTATCATGAAAGTCCAAACCTATAAATATGAGGCTACCCCCACTTCATTTGTGACGAAAATAATTGGAGAAAAGGCTGAATTTATATGAATTTGTAAAGACAAAGAGATTCATGAATCAAGAGTTCAAAGTAATCTTGAGCATCATGAAAATACTTATCTAGTCTTGGACAATGCTTAGGTATGTAGGAAAAAAGAGTTTCATAATAATGGGTTATTTTGTGAGGACTCGGTGTGTTTTGCAAAGGCAGCTAGTTCGGCAAAGGAAGTTTTCTTTGTCAAGGTAGTGAGCTTCACGAAAGATCTTCATGAATGGTAATATTGAACATCATGTTAAAGTGAATGTTGATTTGAAGTGAAACCATTCTAGACTTCAATGAAAACAGAGTCTCATTCTAGTCAAGGATAAATATTTTAATTTCAATCTACTGAAGATACCTTCACATCATTAAACTAGGTAAGACTTCACCCAACATAGTGAGTTGGGGAGAGTCGATGGAAGTGTTCCAAGAGAGGCAGTGCTCAATCCCTAAAATCTTGAAAAGGTTGTGTACCTAGAAGAGTGTGACTATGTCTGAAATTATATATTCCATAACTAGTTAAGAATAGTGTATTTAGGTATGGACAACACACTATCAACGTATGCTCTTCAGACTATCCCTCAGTGGTGAACCAAGTGAAATTGTTGTGTTTTCTCTTTACATGTGAATGTTTTATTACTGCACGACTTCATAATATAGGTTTAATAAGTTCCTACCAATGTGGGAAAAGATCCATCGCAATAAAAAAAATTTGACACCCTAATTCATCCCTCCCCTCTCAGGATGATTTGGGGTCCTATAAGTGGTATCAGAGGGTACAGGTTATGGTAGTTAAATATATCCTCTTTTGTTTTCATAGAGAATTTAGTAAATTTCAGTGGTGTCCCCCTATTTTATATAATATAATTCTAGATTTGGAAGAATATAATGATATCTCATATAATATCTATTGGAATAGAAGTACTTTTTTCCATTACATATGGGGTTCATTTCATTGATGCAACAGGACTTTCATTGACAGAAACGGAAAGGAAAATTCTTTATACAGATGATAAATCATATAATTCCTATACTATATTTCTATCCAATCAAATATATCTAAAGGTGATGATTTTTACTTTTTCTAATTCTATGTTAGAAAAACTAGAAAATATATAATAAGATGATAACGATATAAAGGAGGCCAAACTCTAAGTTTTTCACAATAGGTTCGATGATCTGAAGATGCATTCTAATAAAAATGTAGATACCTCTTAAAATAAAATTAATGAAGTTTTTTGAGCTATTAGAAAAATTTATGTATAAATTAAATATATTTTCATCATGAATAAAATCTTTATGAGGCTTACGCCTATCTATAACCCAAAAATATCATCCCTTAAAGAAATAGATTTGCCTAAACATTCACTTGATGATCTGATAAGAAGTCTAGTGGCTTATAAAATGAGATTCAAACCAGAAGATACAATTAATTGAGTAAGAAAGGAAATAGTATTCAAATACATGAAAAAAAAGAGGTTTCTGGATATAGAGACGATAAAGACAATGAGTAAGACGAACTATTTTCTCTTTTTTCCAAGAAATTCGAGAGAGGAAAAGGGAGATTTGAAGAAATCTTTCTCTAGATAGTTTTCGATATGGTAGAATTGGTCACACTGCCTATATATGCTCAAAGAAGGTCAATAATGATGAAAGTGTGATGAAAACATATATAAGCCTCAGAAAAGGTTTCCCCAAAAGGTATAATACAAATCAAGAAAGAAATTACAAAGGAAGAGTTTCATCATTAAAGAAGAACAAGATGAAAATGAATTTTAAAGGATGAATAACCATAGTTTAAATATGGAACACAAGCATCCATAATGCCTATAGTTTAAAATGGAGAACCTTTAAAAGATAAATATAATGATAATCAGTTGATTTGTGTTTTTAATCCAAATTTGGAACTTGAGTATGCTATTAAAATTATTGACAATAAAATAAAGAGAAAAAAAAAAGATGAGATCTAACTTGTAAGAGTTGTTAGAGTATATTAATTGTCTTGAAGCATAAACTGATCAAATGGAAGGATAAAATAAACATTAAACAACTCATGAAATCTCAGAAGATGTTGTAGAATTTAAGATTGCTATTGAAGAGAAGAAAAAGGTCATCAATGACCTTACACCCAGACTAGAGGAGAAAGATAAGATAGTCAAGTGGATTGGAGAAAAAGATGTTAATCTAATTCATAAACTAGAAACTAAATCAATTTCAAGGGAAATAAAGAAGAAAATACAGTTTGGGAGATTTCTAGATATAGAGCTATTATAGAGAGATAAGTGTGGTTATAAAGGATTAGAGAAGGATTTGAATGATCAAAGATATACGTGTTTGGGAAAAAAGGAGGATTTGTTGTGATACTAAAAAATCAAAGGCTATAAATAAAATGATTTAAAATAAAGAGAATCATAATGTTATACATATAACAAAGGAACCTAATTTCATATCAAATAAAGCGTCAAATAAAACCAAAAATTTATCTAAAAATTATCATTGAGTATCCAGAGATGATCACCAATCAAATAATTTTTCAAAAGAAAGGTATATGAGGAGGGATGAAAGTGAGAAGATATTTCCTCTTATGAAATTTCAATTATGTTTTTATTTAGGCTATACCATGTCGTATTATGAAGAGGAAAGAATCTATTTGGATTTGGAAGATCTTAGAAGTCAACAAAAGATAATGAACCCATATCCTTCATCTTATAGACTAAATAGTTTATGTGGATACTATTCTCATTATTCTAACTATGGGAACAAAGCTATCTATTACAGGCAGAGGAATGGTAGGAACATTACCAACAAAACTCATAGAAAATTCAATAACTGACAACTAGGTGGAGTTTCTCTTGCAAATAGGTATTCTCATTTGGAGTAAAATTATGAGTATGATAAACCAATGAATATTGAAAATTGATTGGAAAGGATATCTTTAGCTTCCACTCAATCAAGTGTAACATGGAAGGAAAAGAAGAAAATCTATAAATATAACTTTATAGAAATAGTTCTCAAAGATACAAAGAATAGTATCACATGGATTCTTGATAGTGTATTCTCATCCCATATAATAGTAAATAAATATTTGTTAAATAATTTTAAGAAAAGTGTTAATGGAACAGTAAGGTTTAGAAATGACGGTGCTTTGAGGATCTATAGTAGTGGAAGTACGTAACTGGAAAACAATGAGCTGAGGAAAACTGAAGTTCTTTATGTGGACGGTTTACATCACAATTTCATAAGTTTGAGTCAAATCTATGACTCAGGATTGATAATAACATTTAATAAAAATTGGTGCACTATTAAAGGAAAGATATAGAATTATCTCATGAAATGATGCAAAATGGCTGGTAATTTATTCTAGGTTGATAGTGAAGAGAACATTTGTTAATTAACATTTGAAGAATAAAATAACTTTTGGAAATGGATTTGGGGTCACATTAATAAAAAATGCATGGAAAAGCTATATACGATGAATATATTCATGGTTATCCCCAACATGAATCTTGAATGGGAATAGACATGTGATTCTTTCATGCAAGGAAAGTTGGTCTACAGTTTATATCGACTAAATAAGAAAAGGGCATCAAATCTTATTAATATAATCCACACAGATGCATGTGGTCTAATAAATGTGTCTAAAACATATGGAGAGAGGTAATTTGTTATTTTTATTGATGATTTTTGTAAAATGTCTTGTGTAATGATTATCCATAGGAAACAACAAGTGATTGATTTTATGAAAAGTTATCGTTGATTAGTTAAGAATGATACTGGTCTCACAATTAGTGTTCTACAATATGAAAATGGAGGGGAATACACATCCATTGAATTTAAAAATTACTTAAAAAAATATAGAATAATGTATGATGATACTATAGTGATAACTCTATATAAAAATGTAGTTTTTGAATGTAGAAATCAACAAGTGAATATTATGGAAAGAATTATGCCGTTTGAGAGTCATATCTCTCATCATTAGTGGAAAGAGATTGTTCAAGAATCAGTGTATGATCAAAATCAAATAGTGATTTATATGGTATAAACCAAGACACCATATGATTTATGGTATATAAGGAATCCATCTCTAAATTATTTCTTTGTTTTTGGAAGTAAAATTTTCATTCAAAACAAAGAAGGAAATCGAGGAAAGCATGGTAATGCTATAGAAAAGGGAATATTCCTTCGTGTTCAATAAAGTGGAAAGCCTAATAATGTTTCAATAATAATATCGGAAGAATTATGGAAAGAAATTATGTCAAAATAATTGAATATAAAACCATAAATACCTCAAAGAGATCATATTATAATCTAATAGAAAATTAAAAATAATGTCGACATAAAACAGATTCAAATGAATAAGTAGAGGAAGGCGTGAAAAACATACAGGGATCAAAAAACAATGATGATTCATAAGAAGAATTGGAGGAGGAAACCATGGATCAAGAAACTTTATCTGAACCTCAAAAGAGAAATAAAAGACCAAAAATCGATCAAATCTATATCATTACAGATTTGTCAGCATCCACACGGACAAAGAGAATAAGGAGTGAATCACATTCTTCCTTCCTTTAAATTGTAGAACCAACCTCGTTTGAAGAAGCATAAAAGGATGAATTATGGGTTTAATCCATGAATGGAGAACTTGATAAGATTTAGAAGAACTAGACATAGGATCTTGTTAGGATACTTGAAAATCACAATGTGATTGTTACAAAGTGGATCTTTGAAAAAAAATCGATGAGTAAAGAAATGTAATCAGAAACAAGGCATTCATAGTTTGTAAAGGATATGAACATATTGAAGAAATTGATATAGAACAAAAAAAATCTTCGGTATAGTGGTTGGAGTCGATCGGGATTTTCCTTTCTATGGAAATACAAATAAGGTACAAAGTTTATCCGATGGATGTCAAAAAAGCATTATTAAATGGAGTTCTTGAAGAAGAAGTATACATTGAACAACTAGTGGGATTTATGATTCAAAATGATGAAGCAATGGTTTTTAGATTAAAGAAGTCTCTCTATGGTCTAAAATAGGCCATGTGTGAATGGTATTCTTGAATGGATGCATATCTGAAGAATCATCTATTAAAAAGAGGAGGTTTTGATCATAATATGTGTAAAGAATTAAAAGGAATATAAATTTATGGTTATTGTGTATGTGTATAATATCATATTTGGGGAAGTAGGGAGGGATCAGTGGAATAATTTTCAAATCCCATGAAATCAGAATTTGAAATGTCTATGATTGGTGAACTCACAAACTTATTAGGGTAATACATGATTTAGAAGAAAGATTACATCTTCATTTCTTAAGAAAAATATGTAAGATAACTACTAAAAAATCAACATGCATGATTCCAAATCAATTTCGACTCCGATTATGGTTGGGAAAAAACATGGAAAGCATGAGGATGGGAATCATATGGATCCCACCATGTAAAGGGGAATCATCAGATGCTTATTATACTTTACTACAAGATGGATAGATAATATCATTTGCAGCATGCTTAGCTTCCCAGTTTCAAAGTAATCCAAAGAAAGATCATTTGGAGGAAGCTAAAATAATCATGACATATATTCAAGGTACTCATAATTATGGATTATACTTTTATGCAGGAAGAGACAATAAACTATCATCATTTTGCAATATTAATTGGGCTAGAGATGTTGTGATAGAAAGTTCAAAAGTGGTGGAGCATTCTTTATTGGAAATAAATGTGTGGTATGGTTGAGTAAGAAATAGGAAATAACTTCTATTAGTACAGATAAAGAAGAGTATATCTCTTCTATAAAAGATTTCACTCATCTATTATGGATAAAGAAATAACTGACTAAAATTGGTGATGAGGTGAAATAACTGATGGTTATTCACTATAATAATAAGATTGTGATCGATCTTATGAAGAATCCAGTTCAAAAGTATTATAAAAAACATATTGATAATAGATATCACTTCATCAAAAGAAAATTTTGAATAAGGTGTGATTAAAATGGATCATGCTGGAACTGATGAACAAGTGGATGAAATTCTTACTAAGCCATTGGTAGCACATGTTTTCAAGAAACATTGATTGAACCTAGATATTCAAATACCACCAAGTGAATGATTAGGTTACATTTGATCCCCTCTCTCCATTTTTTTGACTATTTTAATCTATTTTTGGAAGTGGTTGCAGGTTTATGAGGGAGATAAAATCCATGGGGAGTTTGATTTTGTTCTCTCTAAGTACAAATATAGTTTCTTTGGGTTTTTTTCAATGGGGCGAATGGATAAGTGTATAAATTACATGTTTTAAAGATTCAATGTTTTAATGTTTTTCTGGTTATAGGTTTTTGACAAACCATGCAATGATTCTATGAGATGATGAGAATTAGGTGTTATGATGTAATAGTCAGAGCTTATCTTGTACATATTTAAGCATTCCAAACACGAGAACCCAATTCATACATCTCCTCTTGTTTTATACACCGATATTTTCTCCTGTAGACTTAGATTGTTGTATGATTTATTTCTCACATATCAAGTATTGATAGTGTATGGTGATTTATTAAATTTTTTTCTACAGATTTCCAACAAACCCAAAGGAGGATAGTTTTGTAAAAAAGGATTCAAATTGCTAGAAATGAAGTTTGGTTTGTGTTTGTTTTCAATTAACATAGATTTTATCTGTTATTTTTTATGGAAAGTGATATTTCAGTAGAAGTATACTATAGTATTTAAGGTTGTGTAATTTCTTAGTGTTTGCCAAAAATCTTAGCTCAAAATTAGGAGGAACTGGAAAGCATAATTAAATGTGGTTTTCAAGTATTGAAACTTCGTAAATATAGTCAAGGAGCGGGTTTTGTAAAGACTAGATTTCACAAAGGATGGGATTCATAGAGATGTGCAGCATTGTGAAAATGAATTTTGAATGGTGTTAAATGTTGATACTAATATTCAAGACTATGCGAATCTTAGAGAGTGGGATAGATTTTACTTTAGCTCTGCAAATTGAAGGAGCTTTGTAAATAGTGTTTTTAAGTTTCACAAAAAAAACTGCTAGAGGCGTGGGAGAATCATGAAAGGTTGGGCCTATAAATATGAGGCTTCACCCACTTCATTTGAGATGAAAATAATTGGATAAAATAATTAGTTTATCTAAATTCATGAAAACAAAGATCTTTGTGAATCAAGTATCCAAAGTAATCTTGAGTAAGGTGAAAATAATTCTCTAGTCTTGACCAATTATAAGGTATCTAGGAAAAAGATGTTTCTTGATGATGGGGTATTCCACGATGACCCGGTGAGCTTCACGAAGGTAGTCAGATCCATGAAGGTAGTTTTCTTTTCAAAGGTAGTGAGATTCATGAAGGAGCTTCAGGAATGGAAATATTGAACATCAGTTTTAAGTGAACAGTGCTTTCAAGTGCATCCATTCAGGACTTATATTCATATAGAGTCTCATGCTGGTTAGGGACAAAGACATAAACATCGATCTATTGAAGTGAACTTCACATATTTAAAATGCATAATACTTCACCAAAAGCAGTGATCTATAGGGATACAGAAGTGTTCTGAGGGAGGAAGTGTGATATCCCTTAAATATTCTAAAGACATTGCACATGGAATAGAGTGATTGTGTTTGAACTTCTGTATTCCACAACTAGTAAAAATTAGTGGATTTAGGTATGACTGACACACTATCGGCATTTGATCCATGGACTAGCCCTTAGTGGTGAACCAATTAAATTTTTTGTTTTTTCTCTCTACATGTGAATGTTTGATTACTGCGTGATTCCATAAGACAGGTTTAACAATTTTTTACCAACGTGGTAACAGGATCTGTCACTTTAAAAGAAAAATGATGACACCTTGATTCACCCCACTCCTCTCAAGGTGTTCTAGGGTCCTACAAATCATACCAAAAACATGAATACGATCATGTATAATTCTACCAAAAAGTTATATTTGAAAATATTATATAATATGTGTTGAAAATTTAAATAACTAAAATGTATATCATAATAAAGTTATTAATCACAAGAAACTTCACAAATGTCATGTGAATCCTATGTTCCAAAGATAATGTAAGAACACATGCCTCTTTCCACTCCATCCTAATAGTACCATAAAAAATAAACGCATAAACCCAAAGTATTATATTCAAAAAAATCATCCCAATTATAACATTGAAAAGTATAAACAACAATCTCATCCTTGGTAACTTTGATTTTCCTTACACATGGGTTAGTTACACCCAATTATTACATCCATCCTATGTTCTAAAAATATCATATCCTTGTATACTATATCCCAAATATTAATAAAAATTAAAAAAATACCATGATGCTAATTTATAACATTCACCTCCAAGTCAACCTGAATAATAATCAAAAAAAAATTGTCGCGTGACCTCAAGCACACTTCCTCATATGCCAAATGTTGCGGACTAGTAGTAAGGGTCTATGGATAATGTGGGGAGACTATACCCTATGGATTGGATAACAATAAATATCAATGGAAGAAATAATAATAACCATTAAAATAATATCAAAAAATAAATATATACATTTCAACTAAGATCCTACCATAAAAGAAATAACATACATGTGTTATATAAATAGATCCATTATAATGTTACAAGATTCATACATAAGTAAACCAAATCACCTCATAAACTAATCAAATAAAAGATGACCAAAAGGAAAAAATAATATGGACTACTAAAAATGGTTTTTACTCCTTTCCCAGACCCATCTTCCATTAATAATCCCTATGACTCATCTATCTATAGTAGGTCCCTTACCCTTACCTACATCCATAATATTGAAATTTAAAAATGCATTGAGATCTCAAGTAGGGTCTGTTCATAAATCCGTAGGACACCATTATTATTACACTTAATAAAATACAAAATATATAAGTTCATTCATGTATTGATATTCTAGAAATATAAAAATAAACATAAACATTAACAATATCCATCACATCATTGTTAATTAGAAAATCCATCTGATAAGTGAAAATACTTGCTTTGTCTAGTGTTAGTTTTTTTTGAACATATCAAAACTATAAAACCAAGTTTCAACATAAAATATTCCCTACCAAAATATTAAATATAGGTTTTTTATAATGTCCTATAACATAGTTTAGGTCATGATGATTGAGAAGAGTATCTTTTGATGTAACAAGATCAGATAATGAAATAACATCCCATAGTAGGACAACACCTAAAAAAAGGAATAAGATCCTATATTACATCAACATATAGAAAATAGGTATAGTTACCCTTACTCACATAAATATCCATCAAAGAGGGTAATTCATCTATTTCTCTAAATAAAACAAAGTACATATGGGTATTATGTCTTATGCCCGTAATCATAAGAAGGATAAGTGGGAATTACAACCCATTCCAATAATAATATTAACATGAATGTTCATCTCATCCCATTTAACGATAATATATCATTATGGTATTATTATCCATTTCAATGAGTATCAACATAAGATTCATCATAGATACATGATTCATAATCAATAAAAATACCTGGGCATAGTGTCCCCTTTCATTAAAATTAAAAATAGTGGGAATATAGTCCATTTTCATCAAAAACAAAAAAAATAATAGGAAGTGTATACAAAGAATTGGGAGATATCACCTAAATAAGAATATAATCCCTCACCGCATCAATAAAAAGGTAAGTAGACATATCATCCCACACTGTAAACAATAATAAGCCACATGAATATCATTCTGATCCATGGGAGACATCATAGTGAATGGTCGTATCATCCTAGACTCAGGGTAAACATAAGATTAAGTAGTATCTCATACCATGTTTTATAAATTCACTAACCATAGGTCATAGTGTCCTATAATAATAACCATATCAATTAATAATAATTAACTCATTCAATTAATTAGAAACAAATCATAATAAGGTTGGAATAATGTCCAACTGTATTTTTTAACAATTCCTTGTAAGTTTTAACTCGCATGTAACCTGTTTTAATATCCTAAATACTATGTACAATCTACCTTGAACCATATCAATTAAATGGGGATATATCACACCCTTTAATCATTATCAAACAATCTAAAAAGGATATAGGATAACTCAATTCCAATTATATGATAATATTCAAGAAAAACATTTCATATAAACACATAATTCTCAATTAAATAAGACAAAGGGATTCCTATTATGGTATATTATGTTATAATTTATCAATTGGACACACTTCAAGGGTTAAAAGTTTCATATTATCAATGTATTATAATAACTTCATGGTTATCTATAACCATGGAATCAAAATGAAACTTAAGGAGGACCACTAATGGACCTAACAATCATTACTTATACCCAAAGCAAAAAGGAAACCAATTAAAATAATTTAAGGCCTTGTATGCACTTTTTTGACAACCCAAATAACATATATCATAAGAAAAATCCTATAAAATGATGGGAAATATTAGGAATAAATTTCCATGTAGTTGTATGAGTATTCCCATGAAATTTGATTACACAAAATGACCTTTGGAATAAGAAATCATAAAACCTAAAATAAATCCCAATATTAGTGATATTTGGTGAATAAAAAATTTCAATAAGATATTATAATAGATTGAATGGTATCATTATCCATACTCATGACAATCATAACGGATAGATTACATGGTTATTTGACCAAAAATGAAGGAGAAATTAAGGTTGAATGGGATAAAATAAAGGGAGATAGGAGGGGGACATGTAGTTTTAGAGGAACCAAATAAGGGGTCCCCATTTATTAATATTTTAAAAAAATATAACATTAATTATATTTTTCAAAAAAATGATAGAGGATAACAGGTACTCGGTCCTCTGTCACCGAGTGACTAATACCCACTGGGTACCTTCCCCAGGGCCACCGGGTGGTCAGTGACCCTTTAGTACCTACCCCTCTCTACTTTAATTCTCTGGGTACCTATTCCCATTAACTGAGTACTTGGTTTTGTCTATCCTCAAAATTATTAACTCTAAATAGATCCCAATTCTTCATAAACTGGCCCTCATTACTTGCTAAAACATATAATTACCAAGACCACTAAAATACATATAGTTTAGAAAAATATTAAACAATCCCATACCTCAATATATGTAGGATGTTATATCACAAATAATAATCTCTAAGGGAGTTGTTTATATTGAACCCATGCCATTAGAAATTGACTTGATAGTGATTATTCCTCAACTTTAACTTTTTTATAAGGAGTTGGAATACTAATAGTAAAATTTTTCTCAATCTTACTTGACAATATCAATTTATGGTTGAGGTTTAGAAAAATTTCATGAAATTTGAAATAAATTAATTCCTTTATGGTTTTGGGCCTCTTATTAAATATATCATAGATTTTAGTTTAGATAGAGTACCGAATAAAAATTACCTCATCCAATTTAGGGTTAAACTTCCCTAAGTTATCCTTGGTCATCAAAATATAAAATTTATAACAAAACACCATAAAATAACAAATTTAGGGTTTCTTACATAATAAAAGTACATAGGATATTTTCTTAAAAAATGTTCTATTAAAGAAATGTTGAAGATTATATCAATAATTAGTGACAACCTTAAACCAAATGTATAGATGGATTTGAATTCATTAAATATAGTTCCTGAAATATCTTATAGATTTCAATTCTATCTATTAATAACCCGATTTCATTAAGGAGTTCTAGGAGTAGAAAAAGAGTGATGAAAACCATATGGTAGATAAATGATTTACATAACTCATAATTATAACCCTTTTTATTTTTGGATTTATTTTTAAATTTGATGAATAATTTATGGACCTCATTCTTATAGGAAAAAAAATAACATAAGTAAATATTCTATAATTATTGATAATTATAAATGTGTAAGATTTCCCTCCTATAGTAGAAACTTAGGCCATACCAACTAATTCATGGTGATCTCATTCAAGGTTCTTTTTAAGTGGATACTTAATTTTCTGGATTTGAAGTAATATTTTTTTTCATACCAAGTTGTAAAGTCTCACATGAAATATCATTTTAGAATTGTAATTTTGGAAAATAACATATAAGTTTATTTCAGATGATCTTGAAAAGTTTATGTGTACTAAAATGACTAAGTAATATATTATAGAACCAATACTATATATATTGTATATTCATTCATTTTACATGTTGAATAAAAAGTGATCTTAGATCAATAAAAAATAAATTATGAAAAAAATATGTAGAAAATAAAATTTTACCCTAAGAATCAAATGGTTTACAAATGTCATTCTCAAAGAAAACTATAAAACTACTATCACATGATTGACTAAAACTTTTTAAATTTTTCTTAATGAAACCATATATATAATATATTCATTAAAAATATAATTAAAAAAACTTATGGTACTTATATTGATATTTTTTATCCAAGAGTTATTATAAAAAGTAACTTGTTTATCATCAATTTTTCCTATGTGGTTGAGCTCAGAGTAGTATCCACGCATATTCCTTGATCTTATGATGCCCATATACTTTGTGCATATATAGGATTTTCTCTTGAGGAATGTTTCTTATAAAATAATCAAGATACTAAATATTTTGTTACACAAATAAATTTGGGTCCACTAATATTAACAAAAATAGGTTTTGAAACATTTATTTTCTTAATGTGAGGGTATTTTTTTGAAAATTTAGAGAATATATAAACTATTTTGGTCCACCATATCAATATTTTTTAGAATTACATTCATAAATTATACTCTAAATTTATAAAAATATTTAAAAAAATTATATTAATAAATTCATTTTATAAATTTTGTTGTTTTTAGGAACCATTATAACTAGTAAAACCAATTCCAAAATGGTTTTTCCACGATATCATGTGCCTAGAAATTTATCTAAATACTCTTAACCTTGGTTTAATTTTGATAGATACTCTAAAATATCCTTTATAATGGAATTCCATTGATCTATGTTAGATTTATTTTCATGTTTCAAGATTAATTCATTATTTTATTTTATGATTTGATCTTTTTTAAATCTAACATCAATATATTTCTTTTTCAACTCTTTTAATTTTTTAGTAAATTCAAAAAATACTTCATCAAGTTGTTTTATGTAGTGATAATATATATGTATAATTTAATTATATTGAATAATAATATGAATATTACGTAGAATAATTTACCTCATTATTTACCTCAGTTTTAGTTATGAATCATTTTACATTATCGTCACTTGATTCAATTAAGGAGAGGGATTCATCACTTGCACTCTCAGTTCAAAACATGAATTATTTATTACACTTCTTACTTTATTTAACATTTTTCATTGAAACTTGAAAATATAGTTTGATGTTCCCCTTATACATCCATTCATATCTAGTTACTTTAGCTTCTCCTCATTGATACTCCTTTTTTGGATCGACGAAATTATTTTTTTCCTCATTAACTTATTCATCTTCTTTTCAAACTGATAAATCTTGTTGTCCCTATAAAAATTTCTTTCCTAGATTTATTTGAAATTAATGATTTTATTTTCTTTAACATATTTATCTTTCTATTCAGATTTTATTTTCATTGTGATCTCATCCATAATAAAGATCACTCATAGATTTTAATCAATCTCAAAAGTGGTTATATCATTGGGAGTCAATTTTTACTCTAATTCATTAGTATGTGTGTAAAAAATCATAAACAAAATTTCTATATAGGATATATTATGCTTATAATAAAATTAAACATATGATTTTTTTTAAATAACTATAGTTCATTCCATCAAAAAAGGAGTAATATCCATTGATGATAGCTTGGAATAATCTTGAGTGTTAAATGTAGAGGTCATACTTTGTAATCATTCCATGAAACTGGGTAAGGTTTAAAAATAAATGGAGGATTTAATTATAATTTTTTTTAGCATTTATTGAAATAAGGGGGAAATTTACTTCAAAAAATAAAATCCTAAAAATTAAAATAAACCTAAATTAATAACATAAGTAGTGAAAATAAATGACAAAAAATTTGTCAATATTTTTTCGTTAAAAACAATCACATGACTTATTACTTCTTATTTTCACAATTCCTTTAGGGTTAATTTACTCTCTTATATTTTATTATATCTAATTCACCTAGAAACCGTCTTAAATTTTATTTTAAGTTTTTTTAGAAAGAAACTCAAAACTATTATTTTTGTGGTAGTGAGAAACCATTAAAAAAGTGAATATGATATGGATTTATTTAATTCAATCAAAATAATATATAATATATAATATCATAAAAAGAGAATTAAAAAAATATAAAAGAGATTTAATGTGTGAATGAATGAAAACATAAGAAAAAAATGAACAAAATTCCACAATTGTGTGTAATTTTGGAATCCAGTAATATTTTTTTCCTTCCAAGAGGTGTATTTATAAAATTCAAACCTTATTTCAATGTATTGGAACGCTTATAAGTCAAATATATTCATTAGATTCAAAAAAAATTAATTCTGATTATTGAATTAAGGTGGTAAAATTTATTATATAACCCATTGGGTAGTTGATACTGAAGTACTAGGTTTCTGGTAAGAAATTAGAGAAAACCATGTAGTTGATCCTCATATACCAGGTAGAATTTGTGTTGAACATATGGGTCATTGTTTCTTTAAATCCTAAAAAGTACCTAGAAAGAGGCTACTGGGTGGATTATAGCCACTTGGAATCTAATAGTGTCCTTTCAATCATCATTGAGTACCGAGTGCCCAAAATAGAAGAATTGGATTCTAGAATTTGTAACTTGGTTCCTAGTGGGATTTGACTGGGTTCTTAGTGGATATTGACACTATGGGATCTTTAATTGGATATTTAAATACATCATTAACTTTTCTAAGTGATACATTAAACAACAATAAATTTGAGTAATATAATTCCTAAAATAAGACTCAACTAATGCTTTAGAAAATAAAAGGGTGTTTATGGTCATTAATACCAATATAGGAGTAAGTGATGCCAATAGTATCAGTAATACACTTGGGGAGGGAGATCAAATTGGTCAGTTAAATGATGAGTCTAAAGTGGAGGTATATCCAAATGTTAATGAGGTACTTCAATTAATTTTCAAACTAGTACGCCATCCTTAACTTGAGATCCACAATTCTGAATTTTTTACTCTGAAAAAATATGATATCTTGAATAAGTATAAAGATTAAAAGTAATATGAAGTGAAGTGGGAAAATAGAAAGCTGAAAAACAATCAAAATGGATAAATGTATATGATTTTCGTATTACCTTGGAATATATGTTAACTAGGTCCATTACCTACAAAATCAAAAAGTATCTTGACATTTAAGAGATATATCAAGACCTTCACTCCTAGATCTAGTTCTAAAAACATGTTGGGTATTTTTTAAGCAAAAATTAATTAAATAATATATAGTCCTTTACACATCTTGGGATATTTTTAGTTTAGGTATTGGAGTATTAGGAAAAACCTTACAATATATCATAATTTAAAAAAAAAATTATAAACAATTATTTAGTTTCACTTGATACATATCTTTAAAATAAGACAAAACACCTTTAAAACTTCAAATGAGCCTCGGAAAAAAAATTAAAATGTAGGGTGAGCATAAAATTTCCCATTAAGGGATTTTAAAACCATGAGTAAAATCCTTTTAAAATAATGTTTAAAAACTCTTTTTAAAACATTTTATTTTATATAAAATATAAATCATTTGATAAATATTTTCCCAAAAATAACTCTAAGGTCTTAAAATATAACCATATAAAATATTGTTCAAACCTTTAAAAATTCATATCACTTTAAAACCCCATTTCATTTCAAAATAAAATAATCATTGAAATATGTACTTGTATTTCTCCTTAAATTTTTAAAATGTTTCTTTGAAAATAATAACTTTTTATGGAAATAAATGATTCTTGTAAACCCTTAATAAATCCATGGTTCCGCTGGAATTATCACAGTAAGGATAATATCCCCTTGGATATTATGGGTTCACTACCCATTCCTCATCATCATATTTGATTCCCAAGTTCCAATATTATATAAAAACATTTTTTAGGGATTTATTTGCTCATGTTACTTCCACTAAAATATCCTTTTGAAAACCATATAAATTATTTTCAAGAGAAAATAATTTTATATCGAAAAAACTTAGAAACATATATTTTTAATAAAACACCATATCAATTAGGATAAATCAATATTTGATCATTAATACAAACTATAATTCGTGAAAAGAATGAATAAAACATAAGAAAATTATTTTCATAAAAATTATATAATGTTGATGATAATAATAGATTATGGATGTAAGAACTCGTTTTTTCTATAAAAGACTTTCAAATATTATTGATGCTATTCCATAGAAACGCCTTCAGACAGCGTGCGATTCTGAGCCCCGGTGTGGCCAGAATTAAATTTTTAGTGCGTTCACATTAGGCACGTCAAATAAATGAAATAACTCCTAAATGGTGTTTCAGATCAAATATATGAGGGTATGAATGGGCCCGAAATGGGGTGTTTACCCTAGGAACGACATAAAACATGTTGGTGCGGGATGTTGGGACCCCTCGCCCGTTACCGGAACATTAAACAGATAAATAAAATAATTAATTTATTCATTTAATGGTTAAAATCAAAGTAACTATTAAAAGGTAGCTCGAACAGGAAGACCGAGTGCACCGTTGAGTCCAGAGTGTGTCGTTTACCCTGGGTGGGGTGTAATTTTCACGGGAGCGGGCCTTATGTGGAAAATGCCACCAGGGGCGTTTTCCTAATTTAACGGCCTCAGACGTTAAGTTTTATAACTTTTGAATTAGGCCTTGGATTAAAATTTTGAGACTTCCGTTATAATTAGGAGGTGTTTTTTACCCTAGGGGAGGCTTAACCTCGACCCCATCGAGAGTTTCGGATGCGGGTTAAATTGGGGGTTTAAATTAATTAAAATTTTAATTAATTTTTCATTATTTAAACCTTAACCCATCCCCTATCCTTCATTTTCACCTCCTATAGGAATAAGTATCATCCAATAATCCTCCCCTCTCCTCAATACCTCCTCTATAAGGCGTTTTCGGATCCGACTATGGCGGATCGACAACGAAGCTTCGGGTTACACCCAACGAGGTAAGCGTCATTTTGTTTTGTATTAAGTTTCTGCACCCTCTTTGATATTGATTCATAGTGTCGAATTGCCGTTATTTCGTCGATAGAATTCCATAGTCCTGTATTATATGTTCTAATCTTTCTGATTCATTTTTTTGGATTGAAATTCCGAGTTCTGAGGCGTCCGCAATTGTCCGACGAAGATTCGGGGGGGTGTTGGGAGTTTTCCGTCGGCTTAAGACGGTTCCGGTGGAGGATCCGGCCTCTCAGGTGGCGGCTCAGATTGGATGATGGAAGTGGACTCAGGCTGGCGGGGTGGCTTATTCTGAGGCGTGGTTGTCTCCTCAGGCATGGCTGGCGGGTGCCTCCTCAGGTGGCGTCACGGGAGAGAGGCCGACTGGTCGAGCCGGCCTGCAGGACGCCGGAACAGGGGTCGTCGCGCGCCCCCGGAGTGAGGAGCGGACCCGCAAAGTGTGGGTCTGTGTAGGAGGAGCCGGACCAGCTGAGATAGTCTGGGAGTTGAAGTGATCGGCCTGCACGGTGAACCGCGGGCCGGTTCAGGGGGTGGGTGGGCTGGCCAAACTGGCCTGGACCACCCCGTTTCAGTCCACCAACACTAAAACACTCCTAATTTTCAAACCGTAAATCAGATTCGCGTGTTGTCTGCATCGATACGATCCTTGGATCAAGAATAATGTTTTGAGATGGTCTCGGGGATTTTTTATTCTCGAGATGAAGGGATCAGCGGCGTGACACGCATGTTAAGTGGATTTGCGTCTTTCCGAGAGTTCATGTTTTGGATGGCGCGGACACATCCGATGTCCGTTTTGAGCGCCGCCAGCGACGTTGGGACCCTGGAACCAAGGTGGATCTTTCTAGAATGGTTTTAGGTGTTGTATTAGGAGTTGATACATGGGCCCTATAGGGTTTCTTTTAAGCTGTGAGCAGCATTTAGAAACGTTTTCATCAGATGTCAGTTTGAGGCGTGCGAGCAGTATTTTCTGAGTGTTTTTCCGAGGGCATTGCAATGGCGCAATCTGCCTGCTTTAATTATGCACGATGATGCAGGCCCCATGAGGTCTGTTTTGGAAGTTGGCAGTGATTTCTATCTTTATCACCGGGTTTCCGTTTCGGACAAATAGGTAGGCAATCTTGTGTAATTTTCGAGAGGATCGCAATGGTGTGACACGCCTGACTATTTTCGGGACCGAGGCTCGGGACCACGGGATTTCGTTCGGGCATAAAGTTTTTATGGACAGATTTTCCATCAGATGTCCTTTTGAGGCAAGTAAATAGTCTATCTCGCATGTTTTTTTGTGAGGATTACAATGGTGTGATCCATTTGGATGTGTGGAGTCTCTTTCGAGATATCATTAAATGTGGAAGCATGAAAGGTTCTATGGTGGCAGTTCTTCTTGTTGTGTTCAGAAGTGAACCCTTGGCGTGAGATCTCGTTCACTCCCGTGTGAGTTAAGTTGATGTCTAAAGAGATATGGTTGGTCATGCTAGGGCCATGGAGGAAGCAGGATGGCGAAATTACATTTTCACCCATCGCGTTGACGTTGGGTGTCATGTGAATGATAGCCTTTGGGCTAGAGATGTGGTATACTCTAGGAGTATACAGAAATTCTTGGAGGTACATGTTGTAGTTTTTACCTGATAACGTTTGTGCACTTAGTTTGGAGATGAGTTTGGGTCACACGTCGTGTGGGTCCCATGTGTGTGTCGTGTTCTAATTTACGTACCTTTGACCTATCATGACGTAGAGGGTCCTCCTGTTATCGATTGTTTGACTGGAAGAGTTGTGTTGGTTCCCCTGTACTTTTAGTTAAGGGGGTTTTCAGTGTTGTGCCCCTTTCACCGGACTGCGACATCGTTAATGGAAACATGTGTTCGTACAGTGTGGGTGTGCTCCCACTTTCTGGAGTGAGTTGTCTCAGTCTGCTTCGATAGTAGACTCAGCGGATTGGAGAATGTATTACCCCGAGAGGCCTGGGGAAATCCTTATGTCCCTTCGTGTTCCCTAGAAGGGTTCTTTGGGTATCGGTGTGACAAAAACATTACACGGGCACCGATCCTCTACCCAGGAGGTTGTTTCCAGTAGGGTAAAAAGCCCCCAGTGAGCCATGGGCGTAGACTCCCTAGCTATATATCGTGATCTCATATTCCTTCTATGATCTTTCGTGACATGTTTTCCAACTTTGTGTTCCGATCGCCAGAGTTGTACCATCCAGAAGGGATGACCAGTGAGGTACCATCCAGCAGGGATGGCCAGTGAGGTACCATCCAGAATGGATGGCCAGAGAAGTACCATCCAGCATGGATGGCTAGTGGGGAACCATCTAGCAGGGATGGCCAGAGCAGTTCCAGTTTTACCTCCAGCTGGGCTGGGAAGTGGTCCCTTATGACGGTTCTAGGCCTCCCTCCAGCGGATCACCCTTTCATAGGGATGGGCATTGGGACCCGTCAAAGACCTTTTTTCGGGTCTCCCTCTAGTGGATTACCCTTTCACGGGGCTGGGCAGTGGAAACCAATCGACTTTGAGAAGACCTCTTGACTGTGTGATAGTGACGAGGTGTGGTTTGACTTTCCACAGAACTCTCAAGTACGAGGGACACTTTCCCCACCGAGACGCGACCTTGAGACACGAACTAAAACTGTGCAGGCAAGTCAGTGCCTCCCAAAGCGGATAGTGTTGAGGTACAGTGATTTGAGCCCCTTGACTTGCAGTTCGGGGAAGACGTACAGATACTGGGCATCTATAGTGTTTGCTTCTGGGATTGTTGGCGACTCACTTTCTTGGGATGAGCTACAGGATGAAGATACCCTTGAGATCTGGTTTCGGTTTCATGTTTGAGAATATGGATATGTATATACCTTTTTCCAGTACCCACTTCTTGGGTTTTAGTTACTATCCTTCTAGGAGAGGCGAAGATGCATAGGGTATGACACGTGATTTTTGTTTCTAGCTTCCCATTGTTGGACGAGTCTACGCTCCTGCTATAGGTAGTGAAGACTCGATGAAAACTTTATCTTCTCACCGTTTCTAGCTCCTTGTGTTTGGACGAGTCTACTTCCACTTTTTGGGTTGATCTGTACTCTTTACTGCACTCTCAGTTGTACTCCTTTACTTTTCCCTATTCGATCTACTTCTCACATCTTCAATGCCTCCTTTGTTTCTCCCTCGATCCTTTGGGGCATCTTACTGAATATTTTTATACTCGCCCCTACTTGGGGTTCTCCCGTACTTCATGTGCCCTTGCACACGATGGATAGGTTGGTCGTGACTTCAGTGGAGCTTAGGAGTTCAGGATCTTGGACCGCGTGCGGTGGTCATAGTCGGGTTCTAGGGGTGGGACTATCCAAGCTATTTACTTTTGTTTACATTTTTCCCAGTTTTGGCACTTTTCTAGTTGGGCACGTGTTTTTCCCTTTTTCTTTTCAGTTTACCTTCAGCTTTTACTTTTTACTTTTTAGAGGTTGATGCACTTTTGTGGTTGTTTATAGCAGTTAGTACTTTACTTTTCCTTTTACTTTTCACTTCTTCATTGATTGGGCTCTGTGTGTGTGTACAAGTACTCAAGAAAAGGCCTCCCTGATTTTTTTATCCTTCGACGCTTGTCGCCAGCCCCTGGCCTATGGAGGCGGGCTTGGGGTAGTTGCAGCTCGAGCCCAGGTAGGGTCGGGTCGTGAAAATGGATATATCTACAACATGATAAATATCTATATGTTTTAAATAAAATTTCATGAAAAAAATGATAACTATAAAATTCATTGGGAACTTATAACAAAAATTATTTAAATACACTTTTCTTGGAAAATAAATTTAAAAATTAAAAAAATTTACCCATAATTAGGGTCTTTTTAATATAAATATGGAATATGAATTTTAAAAAGCATATTTTATGTTAACTGATTGAAATTTACCTTTGAATAAAAACATTTATACATAAAACATAGTTTAAAAAATGGGAGTTTGAGGACAATAAATTCCCCTTACATAAGGGTTTTAGGGAATGAAAACAAAAATTTTTAAAAACATTTTTTCCCTTATAAAGATAAAATATATGTTTAAAAATATGATTTCCTTTCAAAAAATAGAAGTTGGAAATTAAATCACTATTACATAATTAATATTTTTTCACTAAAAAAATAATTTGATAAAACATTTACTCTTACAGGAGGGTTTTTGAAAATAAAACATTGAAATGGAGTTTTGAAAATAAATTTTCCCTTACCATAAACTAATTGCCAAGACTTTACGATCTATTTATTTGGTGAACTACCTCTCTTAAAATATCTTCAATAAATGATCTCCCACATATATATCGGTAACTAGGGATAGCACGCATGCATAAAAGTGTTGAGGCTTCATTGAGGGGAGCATCCAAAAGGCTATTATAAAGATACTATGTGTCATAATAATATTAAATATATATATATATATATATACTAAGTAAATTTTAAATTAATTATATAAAATATAAATAAAATAACAGTGATATAAAGTTTTATGCATATGTAAATATTTATTTTTATGTTCTAATAATTAGGTTACTAATCATTTGATGTGTGTGTGTGTTTTCAAGAATTTTAATATAAGTATATTAACAATGATTATATTAATGTTAATACATATGTCATATTTTTATGATAAATTTTTTTAAACCAAGTAAGTTTTAAAAATAATATCACTTATACTAACCATATATGTACTCATTTGTTTAAAAATTATATATAGAACATTTACTCATTGTTTTATTTTCATTAGTGTTTAATTAGATTATATTACCACAAGAATTAATATTTTAGTAACCATGACTTTAATATTATTTAAAATATTATAAAATATTAATATAAGTTTGTTATTAAAATATTAAAATAATTCTTTAAAAACAAAAAATCTTTAAAATCACATACCTAAGTTAACTTCTAAACATTTTTAGAAGTTTTTATATTATTGAAGCCCTATTTATTATTAAGGATTAATAAATATTATGATTTGTGTATTTATTATTGAATCATATCAAATAAATATATATATTATTCAAAATAACCATATCGACTATTTTTTCCAATG
This sequence comes from Viscum album, assembly GCA_963277665.1. Classification (NCBI taxonomy): domain Eukaryota; kingdom Viridiplantae; phylum Streptophyta; class Magnoliopsida; order Santalales; family Viscaceae; genus Viscum; species Viscum album. Next base: position 32,550,438 of record OY728131.1, read on the forward strand.
ATCATTCTCTTTATTGAAGAACTATTTGTTTTGTATCACACTTTTTTTTATTCTTGGCCACACTTCTCTTTTATCTTGGAATGCATGTGTTGGAGCCAACAGGTTGCATGGATACCACATCTCTTACCTCGTACTGTTAGATGATATGTCTACAAAGAAACATTAATTATGCCAGTGCATTAAAATCTTCAAATAAGATCGTTGGATATTAAATTGAAAGATGAAAAAATATTTTAAGAAACAGTGTCACAGTAAGTCCTGGAAACGGTGTCTCCTTCACACGGTGTCTAGATTGATCATGGTGTCTTGTGGTCATGGTGTCTGCTTCACAGTGTCTTGTTCACAGTGTCTTGTTCATGGTGTCTTGTTCACGGTGTCTTGTTCACGGTGTCTTGTTCACGATGTATTGTTCACGGTTTCTTGCTTCACGGTGTCTTGTTCATGGTGTCTGCTTCATGGTGTCTTGTCCACGGTGTCTTGTTCACGGTGTCTTGCTTCACGGTGTCTTGTTTACAGTGTCTGTTTCACAATGCTAGAAAGATATAACCAGTGGCAGACTCACGATGTCTTAGACTTTTCAAAGTAACTATGTTTAGACTCAAGAAATGATGATAATAAAATGGATTAGACTTAAGCATTTTAAAAAGAAGGTATTATGATAGTAGATCAAAGATAGTATAAAATAAGTAAATTGAATGTAGAGCAATTAAAATCTTGAATGGATATTCTTAAAGCATGAGAATACTTTAAACATTAATACACATTATTTCATATAATTTAATGGATTTAAATAGGTTCAATAGGATTTGTGATCATTAAAACATGATTAATACATGAGGAGTCCGACAATCTCCCCCTTTTTGATGATCAAAAATCATGTAAAGTTAAAGTGTATATTGGATTCAACTATAGAGATAAATGGATAACATATAGAAATTTCTCCTCCTTTGGGATTATCAAAAAGATGGAATAAGAGAAGTCAAAAGTGAACATTCCATTAATAGAAAATAAGGTTTAGTACAAAACAAAAGAGTAATACAAAAGCAATAGCATCCCTATCAAAAAGGATTAATCATTGTTCCTCTTCAAGGGATGGCCTTCTCTTTTCCTTTAGCAGCAGTGGCAGAAGAGGAAGCCATAGGGGCATAGGTCGAGGTAGAAGAAGGGAGTGAGGTGGTTGATAAATAGGGTAAAGGAAGGCCTTCAAAGACTGATGGAGCCAAATTAGGAGCAGTAAAAGATCTAGGCAGTTTTTGAATGAGAATCACATGACTGATCTGACTTAGTGCTTGGACAAAAGACATAGTAGTTGAGGCTAGGGTAGAGGTGAAGGTAGGAAGCTCATGTCTTAGAGGTGCATCCACTAGAGAAACAATGTTTGTACTCTAGACATGAATATAGGGCCTCATAAGTTTGATGAAATCTGTAATGATCTCTCCACCATAATGCATGGATTTCTCAAAATCGTCTTTGTTCTATATAAACTTGTCCAACAATCGAGTAAACTCTATGAGCTTTTGGACTTGGGTCTTGAAAGCTTGAGTCACAGGAGGAATCCACAGATTTTCTACAAGATACTTGAAATGATTTGTCATATTGGTCCTTGAGAAGATTATGTTGAAGTAGAAATCCACTTTCTTGGTGATCCCTTGTTGAGCATCATAAGTGATTTTTGAGTGGATTTGGATGAGGTCAAGAACTCTATCAATGTTCTTGAAAACTTTAGAGAGGAAAGCTATATTGAAACCACTGAGTACATTCTGAAGCACTTCATTGACTATAGTTCTAATAATATCACTGTTTAAGGAGGGTTTGGAGGATTGACCAGATTCTTTAGAGGAATTGACAGGTATGGTCAGAGATTTGAGTTGATTTAGCACTTTTTGAAGACACTCGGTATACTCATCAGTGAGTTTATTAAGATTGAAAACAAGATCTGTCATTTCCTTCACAATTTTTTTGTTCATTTTAGCGACCTTTTCATCTAAGGAAGCTAGATAATGTTAAATCTGAGACACAATAACTTATGGGATTTGAGGAACGGCAGGTTCTACAGGAGAAGAAACAGGCTCTGATCTCTTGTGCATATCTTTTTGCATGTTCTCAATCATACCTCTCAGAGTATTAACTTCATCAATAAGTAGCCAGTTATCAACTCTGAATTCCTAAATCTCATGAAGCATTTTAGGTTGAATCTTCCATATTTTCTTTTCCAACAACAGTGAAGCATCTCCCTCACTTACATTGTTCATAGGAAGAGGTTGGGTATTCAAGATTTTCTCAACTCTAGACAATAGGGTAGCACCAAATTCCTTCAGATTATCCTTAGTCACAAAATATGGTTGTTCAAATAAAGGTTCAGAAAAAGGGATTGGTCTAGGCTCAGGTTTCTTATCAGGTGCAATATTGTAGACTGATTTCAGCTGGAATATAAAGGAAAGATCAAGTCTGGTTGCTGTAACCTTCTGAGAGTCATCCACATCATAGAAACTGGGGAAATTATACTTATTGTCTAAATAACTTTACTCAGTTGGATGATAAGCTTCAATAGACTCAATATTTATGGTTTGATCCCTCTCAATAGGTGCCTCCTTCTCAGGACTGAGAGGCTTAGGATCTTGGTATAATTCTATAGACTTAGCTCTAAGTTCCTCACTCATTTCCTTTCTAGCCAACTGAAAATATATCTCCATTCGTTCTCTAGCTGAAGGGATGATTTCAGGAAAAGATTATTCCACAGGGAGTTCCTCAAGATTGGATTCTTTCATAACAGGTCGCTCTTCAACTGTAGGTTCTTCCATGCCATGCTTTCCAGACTATTTGGAAACTGATTCTGTTTCATCCTTGGGTTGAGTTTCTAGATTAACAGCTTCTTTAGGAGCAGGTACTTCTTCTTCAAGAACTACATTATGAATAGTAGTCATGTCTTCCTCAACAAAAACATCTTCCATGGGTGGTAATTCAGCCTCTTCTTCCTATTCTTCAGGATACTCAACAATCTCATCTATTTCCAAACCAGGATCATAAATGTTTCTTGGTCTTGAGGGATGTTCCACTGTATTGAATTTCTCATAAATTATATCATTCTCTTCCACCCATTCCTTTTTCCAAGGATTCCAATTTATCTTCATTCTTTTGATAGTGGATTTTGATAGGCAGAACTCACAGTCCTTTATAACTTCCTCATTTGGTCCAACCAAACCTTTAGCAAGAAGCACAGATGAGATTAAACGAGAGTAAAAAAGGGAAGTTGACTTGGATGTGACTTTGATCAGCTCACACATATGATGTATGATAGACTTTCATAGGTTGATCTTATTCCCATTTTTCATAAGGTGGATCAGAAACACATCTTGATATTTCAAAATAGAAAAATCACCTTTTCGGGGACTAACCAAATTCTGTATAAACTTGAACAGAAGACTTTATTCTCCATCTAGTTTAGCATTAATGGCTCTCCTCTGGGTTCCATTTCTAGTTAAGGCTTTCAGGGAATCTTCTAAATCAAAGAATTCGGTTAAAGGTGTAGGTCCTCTCTGATAATCCTCACAGATTCCTTCATGAGGTATCCTAAGGAATGCAGCCCATAACTTCGAAAAGAATGAGAATATCTTTCCATTGACCTAGCTTCTTACAACATAACTATCACCACAATCAAAATATAACTATATGTACTGGTAAAACTGAGACACTAACTTAGGGTAGATGGGTCTATCATCCTTTGAGAACCACTTTAACCAGCTTTGTTGTTCTAACACTTTCAATACCAGAGACTTACTAGACAGAAGCCATTTGGGGAAAATCTCTTTCTCAGGTACAACAACATGGTTTACCAAATTCGGATTTAAAGGTCCTTCGGGTGCTAGCTTATGTGAAATATTCTTCTTCTTCGAGTTGTGCTTCTCAGGTGTCGACGATGAAGGATGTTTCACTCTTGGCATTCACTGAAGGTTCGAGAGAGAGAAGGGTTGCAGGGATGAAGAAGGGTTTGAAATGAGTAAGTAGAAGAAATCCCTAGTGAATAATCGAGTGATAATTTCTTTATTTTATCATTTAGGAATACCAAACATCACAAAAATAAAAGTGTAGGAAAAAAATGTGAGAAGGATAATTTCCACGATACGGGTTTTTTTACAAAAAAAATCATAAGGAGTTTTTACGGTGAGACCGTGTCTGGTCATTACAGTGAGATAGTAAATGCATGTTATGGTGAGATAGTGAATGAAATTTATGGTGAGATAGTAAACATGAACTTTACGGTGAGATAGTAAACTATGAGACAGTAACTGAGCATTACGGTGAGACAATAATACGAAACACTTACTGAGAAACCATAATCATGAAACAATAAAGTATAAAATAGTGAGATATCAAACAGTAAGACATGAAACAGTAAGATATCTATTTTAGGTTTATCATTCCTAGTTCATGTATGATGTAGTCTATTGTTTCAAAAGTTAATGTTTTGGTGAATATATCAGCAAGTTGATATTCACTACCACTGAATTCCAAAGTGATATCACCTTTTTGATAATGGTCTCTCAAAAAGTGATGTCTTACATCAATGTGCTTTGTCCTAGAATGTGAAATAGTATTATTTGAGATGTTAATATCACTTGTGTTGTCACAATTTATAGGTACATGTCTGTATTGATATCCATAATCTAGTAATGTGTGTTTCATTCAAAAAAAATTGTGCAGCAACTGCCAGCAGCTATGTATTCATCTTCTGCAGTAGATAATGCAATAGATTTTGTTTCTTACTGCACCATGATACTATTGACTTGCCTAAAAAATAATATGTTCCAAAGGTGCTTTTTTTATCTAACGTATAGCCACCGAAGTCAGCATCAAAATAACTAACTAATTCAATTTATTTTCCTCTAGGATAGAACAGTACTAGATTGGGTGTATTCTTGAGGTATTTGAAAATTCTCTTTACACCATTTAAATGAGATTCCTTATGATTTTCTTGAAAATGAGCACACATACACACACTAAACATAATTTTAGGATGACTAGCAGTTAAGTAGAGTAAAATTCCAATCATTTCTCTATATGTTGTTTGATCAACAGATTTTCCACCTTCATCAAGATCCAACTTAAAAGTGGTACTTATGGTAGTGTCACTACTTTTAGTGATATCCAATACAAAACATTTTATAAGATATCTAGTATATTTACTTTGAGTTAAAACAATTCCATAATTATTTTGAAAGATTTGAAATCCAAGAAAGAATTTTAGTTCACCCATTAAACTCATTTCAAATTCATTTTGCATCATTTTAGAAAAATCAACACATAAATAATTATTTGAAGATCCAAAAATAATGTCATCTATATAGATTTGAACAACTAAAAAATCATTAGAAATTCGTTTTATAAAAAGGTTAGGATCAGCTATTCCTTTTGTAAATCCTTTAGAAATAAGAAAAGTACTCAATCTATCATTCCAAGCTCTTGGAGCTTGCTTTAAACAATATAAAGCTTTTGATGGTTTAAAAATGTGATTTGGGAAATTGGAGTTTGTAAATCCAGGGGGTTGTTCAAAAAAATCATCATCTATATACCCATTTTAGAATGCACTCTTAAAATCCATTTGATATAGTTTGAAATTTAGATGTGCAGCATAGGCGGGCAGGATTATAATGGATTCAAGTTTGGCTACTAGTGAAAAGGTCTCCTCATATTCAATTTCTTCTTCTTTACTATATACTTCTTCAACTAATCTAGCCTTGTTCATAAATATTTTACCAGCTTCATCTACCTTATTTCTAAACACCCATTTAGTGCCTATGGTGAATGTGTCCTTGGGTCTTTCAAAAAGTTTCCAAACATTGTTCCTTTAAAACTGATTAAGTTCATCTTTTATAGCCATCACCCAAAATTCATCATTAATAGCATCATTGATGTTTTTAGGTTCAATTTTTGACAAGAAGATTTTATGTTCAACTTGATTTCTAAGAGAATCTCTAGTTTGATTTCATTTGTCTAAGTCTCCAATAACATCATCTAAGGGATGGTTCTTAAGGGCTCCAACAGTTATAGAAAAATAGGGAATAGAGATTTAAGGTTCATCAATAGATTCAGGTTCATTGTGACTTGATTCTAAGGAATTTCTAGAGTCGGAAGTTTTCACAGATTCTTTCACAGAAGAATTTGAAGATTTTGAATTGATTTTCAGATTCAATACATCGTCCTCCAGATTCTCTAGGAGGGTTTTAGGCTCATGTGGATTTGTTTCATCAAATTAACATGAATAGATTCTTCCACACATTTAGTTATTTTATTGAACACTCTATAGGATTTACCAGACATGGAATTTCCTAAAAGGATACCTTCATCACTTTTGGATGAAAATTTGTCAAGATTTTATTTAGTATAAATAATATATACTTTGCAACCAAAAAATTTGAAGTAGCTAACCTTGGGTTTTCTATTGTTCCATAATTCTTAAGGAGTCCTCTTAAGAATAGGTATGATCAACACTATATTGATTATGTAGCATGCTGTATTGATAGTTTCAGCCCAAAAATAAATAGATAGGTCATATTCACTAAGCATTGTTCTAGAAATATCTTGTAGGGTTCTATTTATTCTCTCTACAATTCCATTCTGTTGAGGTGTTCTAGGGGTAGAGAAATTGTGACTATAACCATTTTGTGAGAAAAAAAATTCAAATTCTTGATTTTCAAACTCACGACCATGATAAATTCTTAATGATTTAATTCTAAGTCCACTAAGATTTTCTACAGACTTGGAATATTTGGTAAAATAAGAGCAGGCTTCACTTTTGTGAGACATAAAGAAGGTCTAAGTATATCTAGAAAAATCATCAGCAAGGACCTAAACATAGTGATTCCCATTTAAACTAGAAACTCTAGATGGTCAAAAAAAATTCCATGTGAACCAGTTCGAGAGGTTGAAAAGTTGACACTTTTTCTTTGGTTTGAAGAAAACTTTGTGATGTTTTCCCTTTTGACAAGGATTACACACTTTGTCGTTTGGAAACTCAAGTTTGGGTAAGTCTTTAACTAGGCTTTTTCTAGTTATCTTTATAAGGGAGTGAACATTACATTGTCCTAGTCTCCTATTCTAAAGCCAAGATTTTTTATGAAATACACCTAATCATGAAGCATTTTGAGAAGCTAAAGAATCTAAATTAATAGAATAAACATTCTCATTTCTTAATGTAGAAAATACTAATTCATATTTAGAATTAAATAAATTACAAATATCATTTTCAAATCTAACATGAAATCCATCATCACATAATTGTGAGATACTAAGCAGATTATATTTTAAGCCATCAACAAACTGTACATTAGAAATTAAAACTGAGTAAGAGTTACCGATTTGGACGAGGCCAATAATCTTTCCCTTGGAATTGTCACCAAATGTGACATGTCCTCCATCTACTTTTATCAGGTTCTTGAAGCATGAGTAGTCTCTTGTTATGTACCTTGAAAATCCACTATCTAAGTACCATAGACTTTTACAAGAACTCTTTAAGCAGCTTTTATACAAAAAGATTAAGCAAAAATAGATTTTGGTACCCATACTTTTTTGGGTCCAGTAATATTAGTAATAAGCGCTTTAGGATCCCATATTTTCCTCGTTGTTTTCCTATAAGCATTTTGAAAAGTATTTGAAAAATAAACTATATTGGGTCCACAAAAACTTGAAATAGTAGAGTATGTATCACAGATTGAATTAGTTGATTTGAGTCCAGAACTGGGAGTAAAACTGTATGTCCTAGATTTTGAGACAAAATTTGTTCTACTAAGGTTTCTTTTACAAGGTTGATAACCAATTCCAGTGTTGTATTTAGGGGCAATTTTTCTTCATAGAATTTGGTTAAGATTATTTTTTCCATTAGTAAACTTCTCTAATTCACTCTTTAATTGATCATTAGACATTTTTAATTCATTTTTTTCTTTGATAAGTTGATAAGTTTTCTCCTTTTCAGTTGTGAGTTCAGATTTAACAGTTACGGTAAGTGCATGTTGATTCTTTAATGATTTATATTTGTATTTTAGTTCATTGCATGTTTACTCAAGCATGTTATAGTATTCAAACATTTCTTCATTAGTCATATTTTCAGAGTCACTTTTATCTTTATAATAGTATAAATTATGTGTATAAGATTCCAGTGTTACCTCAGATGTGTTTGTCATAAAACACAAATTGTCTTTGTTATCCTATTCATCATGTAATGTCGCTGAGTCACTTGAACTATCCTCAGAAGCACTCCAGGTTTCATTCATTGCCTTTTTTTACTTCTTGTCCTTGTCCTCATATTTCTTTTTGTACTTGAGCATTGAAAATTCTGCCTTTATATGTCTTTTTCACTTACATTCATAGTAGACAATTTCATCAGTCTTATCACTTCTTTTCCAGTCCTTCTTCCAGTTTCCTTTTTGGTCACATTTTCCCTTAAAGTTAGGATATCTAAAAAAGTTATTATTTTTGTAAAATCGTTTGAATCTTCTGTCTAGTTGAGCCATCTCTTCAACATTTTCAGGTGATGATTTTTCACTAGTGGAGCTTTCTCCAAAAGCTTCCAGTTTCCATTGTATTTGTACTAAGAGGTGGTGTTCTTGAATGCAACATATTTCATCTTTGGTTCATCCTCCTCTTCATTGTTGACTTTCAACTCTTCTTTATACATCATCAGTTTCCTAATAAGTTCTTTTATAGGTAGCTTTCTTATATCACATGATTCTCTAATAGAGACATAGGTTCCCCTCCATCTATTAGGCAGACGTCTGAGAATTCTTATGATCTGTTCCTTGACAGTGACTTCTCTTCCAAGAGAAATCATTGTGTTGAAAATCTCATTGAACCTAAGATACATGTTAGAAATAGGCTTATTAGGTTTCATTTTAAAATTACCATATTTAATGGTATAAGTATTAAGTATCATTTCTTTTACACTATATGTTCCTTCGTGTGAGACAGACAGGGTATTCCAAGTTTCGTGGGCAGTTTTACAAGAATAAATTTTATTGAATTCCTCATCTCCAAAGGAGCAGTATAAAGCATCCATAGCTTTGTAGTTGTTATTGTAGGCAGTTTTGGTAGGCTCATCCCATGTGATTATGTTATTATAAGGAACTTTGTATTCATCTATAATGGATGACCAAATTTCAAAACTCATACCCTCTAAATGAATTTTAAGTTTAATTTTCCATTGAGCATAATTGGTTTCATTAAATAATGGTGGTCTCTTGGTTACAGCACCTTCCAATATATTGTCCATAACAAATTATTACTTTAAAAGAGCTAGAAATTTATAATTAAAAAAAAATTAAAGATCTTTAAAGTAAAACTACAATCACAGTTGATTAAGATTACACAGAGTCCTAATAAACAACCTCTGATACCAAATGTTTGTCGAAGTAGATTACTCAAGAGGGGAGGGGTGAATTGAGTAACTATAAAAAATTCTATAAAAAGTATTTCTAAAAAGGTTTCCCCAAAGATTAAATAAAACCCAGTTAATCAAGGTTATACTGTTATAAGATTTTGACTATTTAAGTAACATTTTAGAAGATTGATTAATTCTCAGTAATCTTAATTTGTGTTATAAATAACACTTTTGAAGTTATTCTACTAAGAAAAGCCAGTTATAACTTCTTTCCAAGACAAAATATCAAAGTGAAATTAGTGATTTTTGAATTATATAGTAATGCAATAAAACAGAGAAAACTAAATTAAGTAGCACAGTGAATATGAAACAAGTGGTTTAGTCTCAAGCCAAGACCTAATCCACTCCACTTGGTGATCACTTGCCACCAAGAAGTTTATATAAATAAACTTTGATCCACACCCTATCTCGGGGTTAACAATAGTACATAGACTGTCCAGGTCACACAGGAAACTCTTCCACAGTTTTCGTGGGTATAAATAACAATTCCACACAAGGACCTCTTGCACACCTATTCGTGGGTATACACAAGATTAAATTGATGTTTGAGTAAGGATATCTTGTATCCTTCAGTTTGATGCAAGAGACAGAGTGTTGTTCTACAGGTACACACTCTGCTTGGAAGGAAATAAACAGATTCACAATAGAGGGGAAATATGGAGATGGGTTTATAAGTGCTCTAAGTGTTGGTCTTTATAGATTTGGACTTCTTGAGATGAAGAAGATTCAGATCTCGAGTCTTCATTAGTAAAACAGAGTGTCGTGATTCTGCTTGTGTTCTTAGTGAAGAGAGAAGATGTTATCAAAGCTTCAAATATGCTTCATGTGTTCTTCAGTAGTTTCGAGTTTCATGCAATAGGGCCTTCTTTTGAGACTTTCTCTAAGTGTTATTCATTATGGTCCTCATGGCCTTGATTTTTGTTTTGTATCGCGCTTTTTTTTATTCTTTTCCACACTTTGCTTTTATCTTGGAATGCATTTGTTGAAGCTAACAGGTTGCATGGATACAACACCCCATACCTCATACTGTCAAATGATTTGTCTAAAAAGAAACATTAATTATGTCAATGCATTAAAATTTTCAAATATTACCATTAGAGATTAAATTGAAAGACGAAAAAATATTTTAAGAAACGGTGTCATAGTAAGTCATGGAAACGATGTATCCTTTCCACGGTGTCTAGATTGATCACAGTGTATGGTGGTCACGGTGTCTGGTTGTCACGGTGTCTTGTTCACAGTGTTTGGTTCATGGTTTCTTGTTCATGGTGTCTTGTTCATGGTGTCTTGTTCATAGTGTCTTGTTCACAGTGTCTTGTTCACGGTGTCTTGTTCACGGTGTCTTGCTTCACGGTGTCTTGTTCACAGTGTCTTGTTCACGGTGTCTTGTTCACGGTGTCTTGTTCATAGTGTCTTGCTTCATGGTGTATTGTTCACGGTGTCTACTTCATGGTTCCAGAAAGACATAACCAGTGGCAGCCTCACGGTGTCTTAGACTTTTCAAAGTAACAGTGTCTAGACCTAAGCAATGATGATAATAGAATGGATTAGACTTAAGCATTTGACAAAAAAGGAATTATGAAAGTAGATCAAATATAGTATAAAGTAATTAAACTGAATGTAGAGTAATGAAAATCTTGAATGGCTCTTCTTAAAGCATGAGAATACTTTTAACATTAATATACATTTTTTGATATAATTTACAGGATTTAACTAGGTTAAATAGGATTTGTGATCATTCAAACATGATTAATACATGAGGATTCCAACAATATGAAAGAAAATAAATATCTATTTTGATAATAATGAAATTATATTCTTTATATAAATTTATTTTTAAATTTTTATAAGTTATATAATTACCTTAAATGCTTGTGAAATTCTAATACAGTATTTATTTAATTAACAGAAAAATAAAACAAACGATTTTAACAATATAAATGTTGATATAATTTGAAAGATTTAACGTTTTAAATAATTTTTTTAGATATATATGAATTATTAAAGAGTTTTTAAATTGTTAAATTTTAATTTTCCCTTTTTTTGATGTATTTGAAGTCAAATTAAATGAATAGTGTCAAAATTGACATTAATGATGATTTAGAAAATAATATATTTTTTAATTATATAAAATTTAGAAAAATCATTTCTTAAACCATTTTAATTTAATATAGTTAAAAACATCATTAATGTTCCATTATGATTCGTTTTTTCATTTATAATAACATTATTAATCCTACATAATTAAAAAAGTGGTCTCTAGAGTTCATGTCAAAAATAACTAACCAATGGGGAAAATCAAAAGGATAAGTTTTAAAATGAAACTAAAACTTTTATTAATTATATTTTTTTATCGTATTATAACCATATAGAATCTTATATTTGAATTACTTGTCATTTTGTGGCATTTGGATTGATAAATTAATTTATTATAATTTAATCTTTTTGGAAATTCCAAAAGTGCCCCTCACGTCAATTATAAAAAGAAACCTCCTCCCTTGCTTCATTTTAGAACTTTGACTATTATCTGTCAACTATACTCTACCAATTAATATTATAAATTTCTCTATCCAAATTATAGAGGTGGTTGTATCCTCAAAATACCAACCCTAGAGCCCTTTAGAGGAGATCCAAAGGATATGTTTCGAAGAAGAGGTAATCGCTCTTACATGTCACTTTCTTTTTATACTCTTATTTCCTAATATAAATCTGTAATATACATCATAAAATAATAGATTAATCATCATAAATTTTATAAAATTATATTATTATTATGAACACACCAATATACACCCACTTTCCCACTGAATAAGATTTGAAATTATCGATCGTGCATAGGTATGGCTTACCATCCCCACGTAGTGTTACAATTAATTTTTCATCACCTTATTTTATGGATGATTATTATGATGTTATCAATGATTATATATAATATTTATAATATAATTATACTTATTTAATGATAATATAATATCTACCTTCTTATCATCTAATCTTTTTAGAAATAATGATGATGTTCGTACGTGCATATGGACTAACACCTCCATGATGTGATGTGATTCATTTTTCATATATATTTTTCATAGATGATAATAAAGATTAATTTTTTGAATATATATGATATATATATGATATAACAATGATTCATTAAATATTTATTTTTATTTAACTTTCTTTCATATCATTAATAAAAAAATTAAAACATCGTTCATGTGTGCATGCGGTCTACCGTCTCCATGAACGGTGTGACTCATTTTTATATATATAATTTATATAAATTATTATAAATATGTATCTAATTATTATATATTATTTTTATAACATGATTAACACTTTGTAAATTATGATACCAATATCAAATTATTAGGACTTAGACTCTCGAACCGAAACACACTTGGAAAACGAAGCAGTTATCACCCAGAACAATGATTTTAATAAGAAATTATTAATAACAGATGAAAATATGTTATAAATAAATAAAACATGGTATGATATAATTAGGGTTATTTAATAAATGTAAAATAAACATATATTTATTATATAATGGGTTTGAACATGTACAAAGGAAGTCAATACTTAAGGTAAGGGAATTCTTAACTCAATTTTCGATTCATGGGGTTAAAATACTATTTCATAGATTATGTCACTATATGATTATGTGTGAAATGAATTTGGATTATATTTTTTATTTATACTATATTATGTGTACTTATAGAAAATACACATAATTGATTCATTTGATTAATGATCGCTTCAATGACATGATAATTATAAGGGGATTTTTAGTCTCACTTTTATTTCTCTAGGACTTATGTCATATTCACCACTCACTTATTTTGTGTGGTGTATATACTTTAAATTAATATAATATCTAATACTTAAAATTAAATTTATGGTATTTAAATATCCATTTGATGGTCTCTCTTTCATGTGGTTTACAGTTCAAAATTTACCAAATCAGTAAGGTAATTTTGTCTCAATTTTCCTTTTTTGTGACACATGTCATGTTAAGAACCTAAATTATATTACATATTGTATATAATTACCTTTGAATTATCATATCATGAATATACTTATTTTCATGGTATTATAAGTTTCATGTAATGTTATATTCTCTTCTGTCATAGATTTGTATAATTCGAAAACCAATTTTTCTAAAAATGCTTTCAAAAATGGTTTTAAATGATCGTTTAAGAATTTTCTGGAAAATGATTTTAAAGTTATTTAAAATTATTTTAAAAGTTTATTTTATATTTTTTTCCAAGTTATTTTCAATGAAAAAAAAATTCTAGATGTTTTATGATTTAAAAAAATCAAAGTGGAAAGGATACTTCACTCAATAAATGTTTTAAAAGGATCTTTCAAAATTATATTCCATATAATATGAATTATATTAGTGTTACTAATGAATTTAAAGGGATATAATTCAATTATAAACTTATTATTCTTTCTTTGAATGTTTTATGATTACGATGGAATTATTTTTTTGAATTATGTTTCTTTTTCATGGGTTATATTATGATGAAATATTTATGAAACCCATTTCTTTTCCTAGATTATTATATAAGGAATTATTTATATTCCTATGACACACATATGTATGGTTTTCATTATATTATGGTTGGAACATATATCTCTATCCAATGTATTGGGTAAATAATTATATCTCATGATATACATAGGGTTGTAACTGTAACACCCTGATATTTTTGTGAGATAGATTATTTTTGAATTTATTTGATATCTTGTGTTTTGTGCTACACCAATATAATATTGCACTGCATGAAACATTGACATATCTTGAGGTCTACAAAAAACTATTATTTATTTGTGTTACACACAATTTTATGTTCTTTTGATAGAATTCATTTCACACAAGACCGAGTTTAAGTGAACAAAAAAATATTATTACGTTACCTTATAACTAATCCATTATATTGGAATATGTGAATAGTATTAACTGAATTATGAAAATATGATTTAAACATGTATATATATGATTAATTATTTTGTGATCAATTAATTACAAAAAATATATAACCCTTTTTAAATAAAATGAAATGTTTTTCTAAAAAAACTATTTAAATGAAAACAAGTGAGTTTATAAAATAATAAAATCACTCTTGATGGATTTTATTAATGAAACATATATATTCAATATAATGTTTAAAATTAATCTTATATGTTTTCTAGACATGACATAAGACCAAATGAAATTTATTGGATAAAATAAGTATTTTTCAAAAAAATATAGTTTTATTGCCTTTGGATTGTTCACGCATTTTAAATATAGTTTTCGAAAATTTTATATATTCTATTTAACAAAATAAAATTATTCTTTTAATGTTTTATATAAAAATTTGCTTTGGTTATTTTTTTATATTTTTCTGATAACTCTCAAGTTTAGATGAATAGTAAAAATATACTAAATTTTAATTGAAAATAACTTTTTTCATCGAAATAATTTATGTGGTTAAATTATATTATTGAATTGTTTTAAAGTATAAATTGAATATATTTTTATTATTTATTATCATGTAGTTCACTATCATTAATTTTATATTGAATTTTTATTCAAAACATTTCAATATTTTGCATGTTTTAACTTTTAAAACTCATTTTCTCATTCCGAAAATGAGATTAATTTTAAATCAATTACTACAACTTATGTGTTTTAAATTTTGAAAAATAGATTCCATATTTGGAATCAGTGGTTCCAAATTATGTAAATATCTTTTTTTTCAACATTATGAATAGTAATTTTAGTAATTTTTTATTAATATGGTAAAAAGGTGAATCGGATAATTAAAGGTAAATATAATTTTTTTAAATTACCCTAACACTTGTAATAATATCATTTTATGAGTTTTATTGGACCTAAATCATCATTGGGTCCAAATGGTATCATTTGGAAGCAACTTGGATGAGCTTAGAACATTTAATAAATTTTATTTTAAGAAAATTTAAATATATCTTACTCAAATTTGAATAACTATATCATTTTTTATAAAAGGTCATATAGAATATAAGTTCAATTATAAATAATAATTTAAAATCTAAATTTTTTTTTATCATGAAAATTTATTTTTAATATTTCAGAAACAAATAATGACCTTAAAGGCTTATACATTAATGACGTAGAAATTGTTTAATTGATGAAAAATGAATAAAAAAATTATTAAAAATATAATAACCATTAAAATAAAAAAATAATTGACCAAGTATTATTTTTAGAGTATATGTTGACCATAATCATCTAGGGTCTACTAATTGATCATTTGGAGCCATATGGAAAGGATTATGACACTTGTAATATATTATATAAAGTGATGTTAAAGTTGTCACATTAATTTTTTAATATATATAACATTTTTAATGTAGGATTTTCCAGAATATATATTTGAATATAAGTATTATTATGAAATATATAGGATTTATATTCATCATATTATTTTATTTTTAATTTTTATTCAACAAATAATTATATTAAATAATTACCCAAAACATATGTAATAATTATTTTATTAATGAAGATGTAAATTTATGTAATTAAAAATATTAAAATAAATATAATTTGGGATAATTAATATATATAATTAATTTTATAGATGATCTTGAACCCTTAAGAATATAATGAAATATCTTTTTCAATGACAACATCTTATATTGATATTTTTTGAAATCAATAAATTAAATAGTTTCAAAATTGATAATATTGATTGTTTATCAAAATAATGTATTATTAAATTATTTAAAAATCCTAAAAAAAATAAAATTATATGAAAATTATTTTATGGTGAAAAATGTTTGAAATTATTAATTTATGGTCTAATTGACATAAAATATGTAAATATTTCACCCATTTAATATTGGAATATTTGTTACCTTAGTTGAAAATTAAATAAAATAATTAAGTATTAATTAAAAGGATAAGGTTTAAATTGATAGAAAAACTTCTCTAGAATTTTTTGGTTGATGATATTTAAACCTTATCATACCTAAACTTCTAAAATAGGACATTTTGGAAGTTTTATAGGAGTTATTATTTTTTTATAAATTAATATTTTTGGAGATTCTAAAATTACCCCTCGCCTCAATTGTAAAAGGGAAAATTGTTCCTCATTTATTAACTTAACTTTGAGACCTAAATATAATTAATCTCCTACCCATTTCCCTTATCAAATTCCCTAGTAACATTATATAGTTTTTTTCTTCACAAAATACCAACTCCATTGCCTTTAAGATGAGATCTAGGGGGAGCTTGTCGATGAAAATGTAATCTCCACTACCGATTTTTTCAAACTTATTTCTTTTTATAGTTCCTCTTCATGATTTGTTTCCATTGTAAAGTTATAACTCCAGTATCACCTATATTCAGAGTTTTCATAATTATTATGTAACAACCATATTACACCTTCTATCTATCCTACTAAAAACGAAATCACCATGTGTGTGTACGTACGGCTTACCATCTCCACACCATGGTGCAATCTATTTTTCAAAACCAACTTACATGGATGGGAATAATGATGAAAATAATAACTATATATGATTATTATAACAAGATTTTGATTTTAGAACAATATATATACCATCCACTTCCATATCACTTCATAATTAAGGGAATGATATCGTCGATCGTGTGTGCGTATGGTATACCATCTCCACGATTCGATGCGATTCATTCTACTTGATATTCATTAAAGAATAATTATATAAATGTTTAGAATGAATAGATAAGATATATAATATTAATATGATTCTCAAAATTATATAACTATAACCTAATAAGATAAATAAGAACTTATCTAACAAAACATGCCTAAGAAAATAAAGCAGTTATTACCTGAAGGATGAGTAATAATGTTATTAGCAAACAGGTAATAATATGATCACTTTTGATATCATAAAACTTAATATGATTCTAGAATAAGTTAATAATATTATTTAATCCATTATACAGAAGTTTTGGACACATAAGAAGGAACTCATGCTTAAGGTAAGGGATAATTTCATAATCTCATTATAATCTAAGATTTATTATATGTAAGTATTTACTGGGGTATATTTATTATCCATGTCCATGTTTCCTAAATATGTATTCCAAAATATTATTTCTATTATACTAAAATATTTTAAAGTCAATTTTATTAATTAGTAAATTTTTATTAAATGGTATTAAAGGAATCTTTTGTCGTTTTCAATACAATGTACTTTTTGACTTATCTGAAAAAGGTACGAGAAGAATGTTTTTTTTTAACTTATACAGCATGACTGGATTTTTAAGTTTTTATAACTCCATATTTATATGAAGATTATTTTATAATATTTCAAGGTTATTTTCAAATAAATTCTATTCTTTTGAAATTGTGTGCCATTTTGAGAAAAGAAAATGTTTTTAAAGAATAAATTATACTTTACTCAAGAATTAATTTCAAGCATTCTATCAATATTATTTTCCATATAAGATGGAATTATTTAATAGGGTTGTGTTTCAAGTATATTATCCCTATTATTTCTATGATTTTGTCATGTTTATGATGGAATTATATTTATAAAATCCATTTTTCTTACATGTATTATGTTAGGATGTAATGATGTTTAAGAAACCCATTTTATTTTTTTGGGTTATGCTATGATAAATAATTTATGTTTTTGTGACAAATGTAAGAATTATTTCATTATGATATGGGTGGGACCTATATCTCCCTCCAATGCATTAGTTAATGATTCATATATCATGATATAGATAAAATTAGAATGGTAAATGAAATTGGTTCAGTAATATAGGGCTAGAATAGGAAATGATATCAGTTTAGTAATACAGTACCGGAATGGTAAGTAAACCCAGTTCAGTAATACATGGCTGGAACAAGGATTGAACATGGTTTAGTAAATGAATTTTCCCACTATGATGGTTTTGGAAATGATCCTTTGCTAATTTGGAAATTATTTTCTATTATTATCTATTTTTCAAAATTCCATCTTTTATTCTAATGATATTATTCACATGGTTTATGTTATGTTATGATTTATGTCTTATGAACTACAAATATTTATTTCATTACTCAATATTTAGATATATGTGATAAGTTTTAAGATTTTTAAAATTTATTTTCATATTTTTATAGTCTTGTGTTCATGTTTTGTATGATGTTTTCCTTGTTTACCCTTATAGAGTATTTGATCTCACCCTTTTTATATGTTTTATTTTCCCCACGATATAAAGAAAGGTTTTAGGTAGTAAAAATAAAGGGGAATATATTAATGGGAAATTTTGAAGATCTTTCACCAAATTATAGGAATGTATTCCATATTTCCCAATTCACTTAACTAATAAGGTATTTGGGGGTCTTTTTTTGTAATGTATTCAGTATTCTAAAAAAACTAATGTAATTTCCATTTACATCAATATTGGGTAATTATAGTTTGTATAAGATCAAATTTTTTGTTAAACATTGGAAATTAGGATAAGAAAACTTTAGTGAGATCCCTAGAAATGTTTCTAAGTATATGTATAGGGATGTCCTGGAGGATAAATTTATATATAGGTTACAATATTTTAATTTTGGTAACGATCATGGATAACCTAGGATTAAACAAAAGATGTTATAGATAGAAATTACTTCCCCTTGATTATGAGGTTTTTCCAATATTATTATTTCCACTCACACTTTTCTTTTTGGGTTTTAGGAAATTTGTGGAAGTAGGAGGATTCATTTTCATGTAAAATATGATGGAAAATTGAATGATATTCCTCATAAGAAACCAAATGAACTAGTAGTTGGAAGTTGAAACATAATTATTATTCCTAATCAATAATCTCATAAAATAATCAATAATCTCAATGTTGGTGAGCTTCCTGACCCACCAAATAATAGAAATATGGAGTATACTAGTGACTATAGAGGAAACAAATTTCAATTTTCCTCTTGTAAATCATGTGGGAAGGGGAATTGATGAGAATGTTTTGAAGTAACTAAAAGATTTTTTGGGTGTGGAAAATAAGGACATGAAGTAAGTAATTGCAAAGGAAAATGTTCAGTTAACACAATGGACAAAGAAAATGGTATTTCTAAGACATCTACAACATTTAAATGTTTTAAATGTGGAATGTATGGGAATTATGAAAATCAATTCCCAAGGGGGGAAATATCATGAAGATAATTAGTAAGGCCATATGAATAATTTTTATATTTCTGATGATGAATATACTACAAACCATATTTGAGATGAAAGAAGTAATAAGGAATAAAAGGATGAAGCTTGGTTAATGATTGAAGAAGTCATTGTAATGATTGAATGTCTATTAAAATTCAATAATAATGTTGTGGAGGTACATTTATGGTATTATGAAATAATGAAACATCCATTAATTGGTCCACTGTAGTTTTCCATAAGGATTTAAGAGAATATATTGAATGGTACTAGCTACCATGAAAACTAATTGAGGTAATAAGTTGATATTTTTAGAAAATACATGATTAAGGGAAGGATAACCCTTAATATAATCATGATTCCGAGATAATTATATTTAGATAAAGATATATTGGTTATGAATAAGAAAATTGGGTTGTAATGATTTATTTATAATTGATTAAGTATTTCTTGAAAAGAAGTTTATGTTATCATGGATGAAGTTTATAGATTTTTGGACTTAAGAATAAAGAAACATTCATTTTTTAAATAAGGATGTATGGTAAATTAGGTTATTACTGTGTTTCAATATAATTCATGATTAAGGTATTTGCATGTTTGCAATGGGACAACCATGAACTCATTTATGAGATGTGGGGGATAAATGTTAAGCCAAGTTAGTGAAACTCTTTCAAATGTTTTTTATTTTCAACTTTCAGAAGGATTGTTAGGTTATCAATTTATGGATAGATTATGTTAAACTTTAGATGAAGTTTTTTAGAATAAATTTTTATCTCACCATAGGTAGACTTATTCATATTTTATAACTTGTTCTAATATTTGTTTTAAGACATATGGAATGACCTATCATCTTATTTATAGATCATATGGTCTGTTATTACTTCAGAAATGGAAAATTAAACTTCATTTTTGGAATAAGAGATGAAGTTGAAATTGATTAAGGCACAGAGAGAGGATTATATTATACTTAATCAAGTAATTATTTCTTCTCATTCTTCAACTCTAGGGAAAATATCTTAAAACCAAAAATTCTATCCTAGTACCTTCATTTCTGATGAATCAAATAGCCCCTTAAATCATTACAGATTTATGGATTTTTTATTGTTAAATTTCTCCTAACCTTTTTCTATATCATTGTCTCTCAGAACATTATAGTTCAATTTCTCTTCCATGTTTAAGTTTTCACTTTCCACCTATGTTCTCCTAGATGGAAACCTAGTGATGAGTTACTTTGGGTAACCGTTATGTTTCTAACCTTCCTAAAAAAATAAGTTTTAGTATTCATCTTTAAGATGTGGGTTTATATGAAAGAAACTTTCAAGTATTAATCCTTTTATAACCTAGAATAATTTTTAGTGAAAATTTATTTTAAGGGGGGTAGAATTAAACACCCGGAGATTTTTATGAGATTGATTTTTTTTAATTTGTTTGATGTCTTGTGTTGTACGCTACACTAAGATAATTTTTTACAATATGCAATACCAACTTATCTTGCAATATATGAAACACTATTATTGGCTTGTGTTACACATAATTTCAAGTTCTTTTGATATAATTCATTTCATGTAAGATTGAGTTTAGGCGAATGGATAAATATTATTATGTTTCCTTATAACCTATCCATTATAATAACGGATATAAAAAATATTAACTGAATTAAGAAAATATTCTTTAAACATGTAAATATATAATTAATTCTTTGATGTGTAGTTAATTATAAATAAAAATAAAACCCATTTTAAATAAAATAAAATGTTTTTCTGAAAAAAATTATTTAAATACAAAGAAGTTAGTTTATAAATTAATAAAATCACTCTTGATGGATTTTATTAATGAAATATATATATATAAATATATATATATATTCAATTTAATGTTTAAAATTAATCTTATATGTTTTCTAGACATAGTATAAAAACAAATGAAATTTTTCGGATAAAAGAAGTATTTTCCAAAAAATGGAGTTTTACCGCCAATTGAGGGAATACCCATTTTAAATCCAGTTTTTAACACTTTTATATATTTTATTTATTAAAATAAAATTCCTCTTTGAAATAGGGATACAAAAATTTACTTTTGATTAATTTTTGGTATTTTTCTAATAAATCTCAAGTTTTGATGAATAGTAAAAATAAACTAAATTTTAATTGAAAACAATATTTCTCATCGAAATAATTTATGTGGTTCAATTATATTATTGAATAGTTTTAAAGTATAAATATATTATATTTTTATCAGTTAATATCATGTAGGTCATTGGCAGTGATTTTACATTGAATTTTTATTTAAAAACATTTCAATATTTTGTATGTTTTAACTTATAAACTCATTTTCTCATTCCAAAAGTGTGATTAATTTTAAATTAATTAATGAAACTTCTTTTTTTAAAATTTTAAAAAAATTATTCCATAAAAATAATTAGTGGTTCTAAATTATGTAAATATATTTCTTTTATTTTTGGACATTATGAATAGTAACTTCAGTAATTTTATATCAATACGGTAAAATGGTAAATCGGGTAATTAATGGTTAATATAATATTATAAAATTGTCCTAACACTTTTACTAATATAATTTGATTATTTTTTTACTGAAATTATTCTTGGGTCAAAATCGTATCCTTTGGATGCCACTGGGATGAGATTAGGACATTTAATGTATTTTATTTTAAGAAAAGTTAAATATGTCTTACTCAAATTTGGATAACTATATCATTTTTAATATAATTTTATTCAGAATCTAAGTTAAATTATAAATAATAATCTTAAAAATATTTTTTTTCTTTATCATGGTAATTTATTTGTAATTTTTAGGAAATAAAAAATGACCTTAAAGTCTTACATATTGATTATGCAGAAATTATTTAATTAATGAAAAATCAATAAAATAATTTTTATTAAAATCATAAGAACCATTAAAAGACATAAAAACTTTAAAAAATATTATTTTTCAAGTATATATCAACCAAAATCATTCAGGGGTCTAGCTATTGACCATTTGGAGCCATGTAAAAAAGATTATGACACTTATAATATTTTATTTAAAGTGATGTTAAAGTTGTCACATTCATGTTTTAATACATAAAACATTTTTAATGTTGGATTTTACAGAATATATATTTGACTCTAAGTATTATTATGAAATATATATTATTTTCATTTGTCATAGTATTTTATTTTTATTTTTTATTCAAAAATAATTATATTAAATAATTAGACAAAACTGATGTAATAATTATTTTATTAAAGGAAATATGAAATTAATGTTATTAAAAATGTTAAAATAAATATAATTTGGAAACATTAATATATCTAATTAATTTTAAATTCTACCTTGACCACTTAGGGATATAATAAAATATATATTTTATTATGAAAACTTATCTTGATATTTTAAAAATCAATAAATTAAAGAGTATCAAAATTGATACTATTGATTGTTTATCAAAATAATGTTTTATTAAATTATTTAAAAATCATAAAACATTTTTAAAAATACATAATTATTATTATATGGTGTAAAATATTATAAATTATTCATCTGAAGTCTAATTTACACAAAATAAGTAAATATTTTACCCTTTTAATATTGAAATATTTGTTACCATAGTTAAAAATTAAATAGAATAACTAATTGTTAGTTAAAAAGATATGGTTTAAATTGATATAAAAACATGTTTAAAATATATTGGTCGATGAAATTATAACCTTATCTAATATCTTATTATAAATTAGGATATTTTGTAGGTTTTTGGAAGATTTTTTATTTTTTTATAAATTAATATTTTTGGAAATTCTAAAAGTGGCTCTCACCTCAATTATAAAAGGAAACATCCTCCCTCAATTATAAACTTTTCTTTTATCCCTAAATATCAGATATAACCTTATAATTTAATTTATCAACTTACATAGTTACATTCTATAGGTTTTGTTCTTCTCAAAATACCAACTCTAGTGCCTTAAAAAGGAGATCTAGAGGGAGCTTGTCAAAGAAGAGGTAGTCTACTCTACCGATTCTTTCAAAATAATTTCTTCATATACTTCCACTTCCTCAATTATTCCCATTATAAAATAATAAATCCATTATCACCTATATTATTATCTACTATCATTATTATGGAACAAACATATTCCACCTTATATCAATCCTACAAAAATTGAAATCACCACGTGTGCGTACGTATGGCTTACCATCTCCACACTATGGTGTAATCTGTTTTTCACCACCACCTTATATGGATGGGTATAATTATAGAAATAATAACTATATATGATTATTATAACAATTTTTTGATTTTGTAACAATATATATACCATCCACTTTCATACCATTTCACAATTAAGGAAATGATATCATCACTCATATGTATGTATGACCTACCGTCTCCACAATGTGATGTGATTATTTCTACATGATCTTAATTAAATCATGATTATATAAATATTTAGAATGAATAAATCTTATATATATAATATTAATATCATTATGTAAATGATATAACTATAACCTAAGAATAGGAATGGGAACTTATTGGACAAAACATGTGTTAGAAAATAAATAAGTTAATACCCGAAGGATGAGAAATAATTTTATTAACAAACGGGTAATAATATTATCACTTATGATATAATAAAAATGAATATAATTATATAATATGTTAATAACATTATTTAACTCATTATACAGGAGGTTCAGACACGTATTAAGGAACACATACCAAAATTAAGGTATATTTTCACAATCTCATTATTATCCGAGATTGTTTATATGTAAGTATTTACTAGGGTATATTTATCATCCATGTCTATATTTCCTAAATATGTATTTGAAAATATTATTTATATTATTATAAAAGTTTTTAAATTTTATTTCACCAATTGGTGAAGTTTTATTAAAT
This sequence comes from Viscum album, assembly GCA_963277665.1. NCBI lineage: Eukaryota > Viridiplantae > Streptophyta > Magnoliopsida > Santalales > Viscaceae > Viscum > Viscum album. The sequence continues at coordinate 32,574,923 of OY728131.1, forward strand.
GGTATGAAAGGAATATTTTATCATTTTCGATACGAGGTACTTTTTGACTTATTCGACAAAAGTACAAGAAGAATGTTTTCTTTAACTTATACAGCAAGAATGGATTTTTATGTTTTTATAACATCTTTTTTCCATGAATCTTATTTTACAAAATTTAAAGTTTATTTTCAAATAAATTCTTTTCTTTTAAAATTTTGTGGCATTTTGAGAAAATAAAACGTTTTTAAAGAAGAAAGTATATTTTCATCAAAAATTAATTTCAAGTGTTCTATCAAAATTATTTTCCATCTAAGATGAAATTATTTAATGGGGTTGTGTTTCAAGTATACTATAGCTATTATTTATAATATTTGATTATGTTTATGATGTAATTCTCTTTCTAGAGTCTACTTTTCTTACATAAATTATGTTATGATGGAATGATGTTTAGGAAACCCATTTTATTTTTTATGTTATGCTGGGATAAATGATTTATGTTTTTGTGGAACACATAAGAATGATTCCATTATGAGCTGGGTGGGGCATATATCTCACTCTAATTTATTCAGTAAATATTTATATCTCATGAGATATATAGGACTATAATGGTAAATGATCTTGGTTCAGTAATATAAGTCTGGAATTGGAAATAATCTAGGTTTGGTAATACAAGGTTGGAATGGTAAGTAAACTTGATTCAGTAATATAGGGTTGGAATGAGGAGTGACTCGATTCAGTAAAGGAACATTTTTACTATTATGGTTATGTAATTGATCCTTGGATAAAATGTAAATTATTTCTTATAAATGTTTGTTTTCCATAATTCAATGTTTTATTCCAATGCAATGTTTCTCATGGATCATGTTATTTTATAATTTATTCCATATGAACTACCAAGATTTATTTTATGAATCAAGATTATGATATAAGTGATGCATGGTTTGATTTTTAAAAGTTATTTTCATTTTTTACATTCTTATGTTCATGTTTTGTTTGATATTTTTCTGTTTTACCCTTACTAAGCATCTAAGCACACCCTTTTCATTAGTTTTCTTTTCCCTGTGATATAAAGAAAGGTTTTTAGGTAGTAAAACCAATGGGGAAGATCTTTATGAGAGATATTGAAGATATTTCACCAAATTAGATGAATTTGATCCATGTTTCCAAATTCACCAAACTAATTCGGTCGTTGGGTGTCTATTTTTGTAATGTATTAATTATTATTCAAAAGTAATGTAATTTCCATGTATGTAAAGTTTGGGTCATTAAAGTTGGTATTAGAGAAAAGTTTTATTTAACCTTTTGAAACTAGGATGAGAAAACTTTAGTAATATCCCTAGAAATATTTCTAAGGATATGTTTAGGGATGTCCTTGAGGATAAATCTAAGTATAGATTACAATCCTATAATTTTGGTAAGAATAATGTATAACCTAGGATTAAACTGAATATGTCATAGATTTAAATTACTTTCCCTTGATTATGATATTTTTCCAGTATGATTATTTCCTCTCACACTTTTCTTTTTGGGTTTTAGAAAATGGTTGGAGGTAATAGGATTCATGTTAATGGAGAATATGATGGACAATGGAATGATATTCCTCGTGATCAACCAAATAAAATGGGAGTTAGAAGGTGAAACATCTCAATTATTACTAATCATAAATCTCATAATATGATCAATAATCTCAAATTTAGTCAGTTTCATGAACCACATAATAAGAGAAATATAGAGTTTCATGGTGACCATAGAGGAAATAAAGTTCAATTTTCCTCATGTAAATCTTATGGGAAGAGGCATCAAGGAGAATGTTTCAAAGGAACTTCAAGATGCTTTGGGTGTGGAAAATGACACAAAGCAAGTAATTGGAAAGTAAAAGGTTATGTTAAAATAATGGAAAATGAAAATGGTATTTCTAAGACATCAATGACTGTTAAATGTTTTAAATGTGGAATTTATGGGAATTATGAAAATTGATGCCCTGTGGGGAAAGATCATTAACATAATCAACAAGGAAATATGAATAATTATTATATTTCTGATGATGAAGATACTAGGAATGATATGTGAGATAAAATAAGTGTTAAGGTATAAAAGGATGAATCTTGGTTAATGGTTTAAGAATATATTGGAATGATTTCATGTCTATTGAAATTCAATAATAATGTCGTGGAAGTACATTTATGGTAGTATGGAATAATTAAACATTAATGTATTGGTCCAATATAGTTTTTCCATAAGGGTTTAAGAGCATATATGTAATGGTACTGGTAACTATGAAAAGTGATTGAGGTAATAAGTTTATATTTTTGGAAAAAACATGATTAAGCGAAGGATAGCCCTTAATATGAGCATGATGGTGAGATAATGATATTTGGATAAAGATATTTTGTTTATGGATAAGTAAATAGATGTTAATGATTTCCTTAGAAGTGATTAATGATTTTTGGAAAAGCGTTTTAAGGTATCATGGATAAAGTTTATAGATTTTTGGACTTAAGAATAAGGAAAAATGCATGTTTTAAATAAGGATGTATGGTAAATTAGGTTATTACCATGTTTCAAGAGAATACATAATTAATTTAATCTCATGTTTGGAATGTGACAACTAAGAACTTCCTTATGAGATATGGTGGATAAATATTAAGCTGAGTTAGTGCACCTCTTTCTAAAATTTTGGATTTTCAACATTTAGAAATATTTTAAGTTTATCAATTTATAGAATTTTTTGGTTAAAATTTTGATGAAGTTTGTTAGAATAAAGTATTGTCTCACAAAAAGTGGACTTATTCATATTTGAAAACTTGTTCTGACCTTTTTTTAGAGATATGGAATGGCCTATCATCCTATTTATGGATCGCATTATCTTCTAATGCTTCCAGAATAAAAAATTCAACTTAATTTATTAGAATAAGAGATTAAGTGTAAATTTATCAAGGCACAAGGAAATTATGAGATTATAATTAATCAAGTAAGTATTTATTCTAATTATTCAACTCTATGGAAAGGATCTTAAAACCAAAAATGTTACCCTAGTACCTTATTTTCTGATGAATCAAATGGCCCCTTAAATCATCAAATATTTAATGATTTTTTATTTTTAACTTTATCCTAAAAAATTTCTCTATCACTCTCCCTTATAATTTGATACTTTAAATTCTCTTCCATGTCTAATTTTTTCACTTTCAATCTATGTTCTCCTAGGTGGAAACCCAGTGATGAGTTACTTTGGGTAACTATTATGTTTCTAAATTTCCTAAAAATAAGAAGTTTTAGTATTCAATTTTATGATGTGGTTTTCTATGAAAGAAACTTTAAAGTATTTATCATTTTATAACCCACAATAATTTCAAGGGATAAATTAATTTTAAGGGTGGTAGAATGTAACACCCTGATATTTTTATGAGATATATATTTTTTAATTTATTTGATGTCTTTTGGTGTATGCTACACCAAGATAAATTTACACTACATGAAACACCATATTATATTGTGGTATACACAACACTATTATTGGCTTGTGTTATACACAATTTCATGTTCTTTTTATATAATTCATTTCATGCAAGACCAAGAGTAAGTGTATAACTAAATATTATTATGTTACCTTATAACCTAGACATTATATTAGCGGAAATGAACAGTATTATCTGAATTATGAAAATATGCTTTAAACATATATATATATATATATATATATAATTATTTGGTGAGAAATTAATTATAAATAAAATTAAAACCCTTTTCAAATAAAAGGATATGTTTTCCTGAAAAAACTATTTAAATGAAAATAAGTGAGTTTATAAAATAATAAAATAACTATTGATGGATTTTATTAATAAAATATATATATATATATATATTCAATATAATGTTTAAAATTCTTCTTATATTTTTTCTAGACATGATATATGAACAAATGCAATTTTTCGAATAAAATAAGTAATTTCCAAAAAATACAATTATATCGCCTTTTGATGGAATATCCATTTTAAATCTATTTTTTGACACTTTTATATATTCTATTTAATAAAATAAACTTATTATTTGAAATTGGGATATAAAAACTTACTTTGGATGAATTTTTGATATTTTCCTAGTAACTCTAATGTTTTGATAAATAGTATAAATATACTAAATTTTAATTGAAAACAACTTTTTTCAATGAAATAATTTATGGGGTTGAATTATATTATTGAATGGTTTTAAAGAATAAATATATTGTTTTTTTATCATTTAATATCATTTAGGCCATTGGCATTAATTTTACATTGAATTTTGTTGTAAAAACATATCAATATTTTGCATGTTTTAACTTTTAAAACTCGTTTACTCATTCCAAAAACGGGATTAATTTTAAATTAATTACTGTAACTTATGTGTTTTGAATTATTAAAAAATGATTCCATAATTGTAATCAGTGGGTCCAAAATATGTAAAAAAAAATTTGACATTATAAATACTTACTTCAATAATTTTTTAATAATACGGTAAAAAGGTAAATCAGGTAATTAAAGATAAATATAATATTATAAAATTACCATAACCCTTGTACTAATATAATTTGATGAGTTCTTTTCGAAATAAATAATCCTTGGGTTGAAATGGTATCCTTTGGAAGCTATTTTAGTGAGACTAGGACATTTAATATATTTTATTTTAAGAAAAGTTAAATATGTCTTACTCAAATGTGAATAACTATATCATTTTTAATATAAGGTTATAGAGAATCTAAGTATGATTATAAAAAATAATCTTAAATATAAAATGTTTTTATCTATCATGGTAATTCATTTTTAATTTTTTGGGAATAAATAATGACCTTAAAGGATTATACATGGATGATGTATAAATTATTTAATTGATGAAAAAACGATAAAATAATTTATATCAAAATGATAATAACTATTAAAAGACAAAAACACTTGAAAAAATCTTATTAGTCGATCATATATCAACAATAATCAACCAAGGGTTGATTTATTGACCATTTTGATCCATATGAAAAAGATTGTGAAACTTATAATATTTTATTTAATGTGATGTTAAAGTTGTTATATTCGTGTTTTAATACATATAACATCTTTAATATAGGATTTTATTGAAGATATATTCTACTATAAGTATTATTATGAAATCTATAGGATTTATTTTCATCATAGTATTTTTTTTTAATTTTTATTCAAAAAATAATTATATTAAATAATTTCACAAAACTACTGTAATAATTATTTTATTTATGGAAATATAAACTTAATGTTATTAAAAATATTAAAATAAATATAATTTCAGATAATTAATATATCAAATGAATTTTATATATTACCTTGACCCATTAAAAATATAATAAAATATTTTTTGATTATAAAAGCTTATCTTGATATTTTTAAAAATCAATAAATTGAATTGTGTCCAAATTGATACTATTGATTGGTTATCAAAATAATGTATTATTAAACTATTAAAAATTATAAAACATTTTTAAAAATATATAATAATTATTATATGGTGTAAAATATTTTAAATTATTAATTTATGGTATAATTTACATCAAAAAAGTAAATATTACACCATTTTAATATTGAAATATTTGTTACCTTAGTTAAAAATTAAATAGAATAAATTAGTGTCGATAAAAAGGATAAGGTTTAAATTGATATAAAAACTTGTCTAAAATTTATTGGTTCATGATATTACAACCATTTCTCATCTTATCATCAAAAATAGGACATTTTGGAGGCTTTTAAAAGAGTTTTTATTTTTTTATTAATTAATATTTTTTGTGATTCCAAAAGTGCCCCTCACTTAAATTATAAAATGGAACATCCTCCATCACTTATTTACTTCACTTTGAGATCTAAATAGTGACCATAACAATCACATTTATCTTCTAAAATTTTCTAGTTACATTCTATAGTTGTCATTCTCCTCAAAAGACAACCTCTAGTGCCCTTAAAAGGAGATCTACATGGAGCTCGTCGAAGAAGAGGTAATCTCCCCTACTCATTATTTCAAACTTATTTCTTATTATACATCCTCTTCATGAGTTGTTACCATTATAAAGTAATAAATATAGTATCACCTATATTATTATTTTTTATTACTATTATGGAACAATCATATTCCATCTTTTATCTATCCTACGAAAAATGAAATCACCACACGTGTGTACGTATGGATTATCGTCTCCACGTCGTGGTGTCATAGGTTTTTCACCAACACCTTATATGGATGGGTAAGATGATGGAAATAATAACTATATATGATTATTATGAAAATATTTTGATTCTGGATATATATATATGTGTGTGTGTGTGTGTGTGTGTGTGTATGCCATCCACTTCCATACAACTCCACAATTAGGGAATGATATCGTCGCTCCTGCATACGTAGAGCTTACCCACTCCACAATGTGATGCGATTCATTCTACTTGATATTCATTAAATCATGATTATATAAATGTTTATAATGAATAAATATGATATGTATATATAATATTTATATTATTCTATAAATGATTTAACTATAACCTAAGAAAGGGAACATGAACTTATTTGAAAAAATATGCGTAAAAAAATAAATCAATTAATACCTGAAAGACAAGTAATAGTGTTATTAACAAAAAAGTAATAATATGATCACATATGATATAATAATAATGAATATGATTCTGGAATAAGTTAATAACAATATTTAAACCATTATATATGAGGTTCAAACAAGTACGAAGGAACCCAGGCCTAAGGTAAGGGATAATTTCACAATCTCATTATTATCTGAGATTATTTATACGTAAGTTTTTATTGGGGTATATTTATCATTCATGTTTATATTTACTAAATATTTCTTCCAAAAATATTTTTTCTTTTCTTCTTTAATTTTTTAAATTCAATTTTACCCATTGGTGAATTTTTATTAAATTTAATGAAAGGAATATTTTTTTGTTTTTAATATAAGGTACTTTTTGACTTATCCGAAAAAAGTATGAGAAGAATGTTTTCTTTTAACTTATATGTAATGAATGGATTTTAACATTTTCATAACACCTTATATCCATGAGACATCTTTTTCAAGATTTAAATGTTATTTTCAAAAAAAAATTGATTTTAAAATTGCATGGCATTTTGAGAAAAGAAAAGATATTTTCATCAAAATTAATTTCAAGTGTTCTATCAAAATTATTTTCCATATAAGATAAAATTCTTTAATTGGTTTATGTTTCAAGAATATTATCCTTTCTATTCAAATGATTATATTGTGTTTATGATGGAATGATATTTATGAAATCCATTTGTTTTAAATGGATTATCTTATGATGGACTGATGGTTAAGAATCCCATTTTATTTTTTTTTGGGTTATGTTGTGATAAATTATTTATGTTTTTGTGAAACACGGAAAAATGATTACATTATGAGATGGGTGGGACCTATAACTCCATATAATTAATTGGGTAAAGGTTTATATCTCATGATATAGATAGAACTAGAACAGAAAATCATCTTGGTTTAGTAATATAGGTCTAGAATGAGAAATGATCTCAGTTTAGTAATACAGTGCTGGAATAGTAATTAAACTCGATTCAGTAATACAGGGATAGAATGAGGAGTGAAATTAGTTCAGTAAAGGACTTTTTCCATTATGATGGTCTTTTAAATGATCCTTGGATAATATGGAAATGATTTTCTATGATTATGTGTTTTCCATAATTCTATGTTTTATTCCAATGCTATTTTCTCATAGTTCATGTTCTTTTTTGATTTATGCCTTATGAACTACAAATATTTATTTCATGACTCAAGAATTTGGTATATGTTATACATGGTATGATTTTCATAAGTTATTTTCATTTTTTTACATTCTTATGTTCAGGAATTTTTTTTATATTTTCCTTGGTTTCCCTTACTGAGCATCAAATATCACCCTTTTCATATGTTTTCTTTTCCCAAAGGTATAAAGAAAAGTTTTAGGTAGGATAACTAAAGGGTATATCTTTATGGGGGGGTTTAAGATCCTTCACCAAATTATAGGAATGTGTTTCATGTTTCTAGAGGCACTAAACTAATATGTTTTTGGGTGACTCTTTGTGTAATGTATTATGTATTCCAAAAAAGTAATATAATGTTCATGTACATCAAAATTGGTTCTTTATAGAAATTGGAAGTGAACTCAGTTCAGTAATATAGGATGGAATTAGGAGTGATCTTGATTCAGTAAATGAATTTTTCCACTAATAAGGTCTTGTAAGTGAGCCTTGACTAATATGGAAATAATTTTTTATTATTATGTGTTTTCCACAATTCAATGTTTTATTTTATTTTCTCATATATCATGATCTTTTATTTTTTTTATTTTGATTAATATCTTATGAAAATTCATGTTTTATTCCATGACTCAATGTTTTGATCTTTGATATACATGGTAAAATTTTTAAATTTTATTTTCATGATCACATACCCTTATTCTAGTCTTATACCTTCATATGATCATGGTTTTCTATCTACAATGTTTGCCCTTACTAAGCATCTGATCTCACCCTTTTCTAATGTTTATTTTTCCCAGGTGATGAGGGAATATGTTAAATGAATTTTTCCTATAAGTATATCACATGGATGATGTTGATGACCTGTTATGAAATAAGAAAAGCTAGGTATAGTGAGAGATAATGTTGATCTTTATGAACCAGTTTTTTGTAAACTCAATTTGTTAATAGTTTTTCCTAATTCTCTAAAACTCTAAACCTAAAAGTTCCTTGGGTATGTGAGTGATCCACTATTTTCTTTTTAAATACTAAGTTTTTTATGGAAAAAAATTGGTTCATATTTGTGAAGTTTATGTATTTAGTAGTAGATCTAGAAGTGTGGATTATTGGTTGTTACATTTGATATCAGATTAGGGTTTAGATAAATTGGTAGGTTATGATGTTTTCATGATAATTTATCTTAAGAGTTATAGATACAATCATGGGTATATAAGTCCATATGTTCAGAGTCTTAGACACCCCTTTTGAGGTTTTAATTTATGAAATTTTAAGACAACTGATGATAATTTTGGAGACATTTATTCTTGAGGTAATTATGGGTTATTGAATTTTGAGATACAATATGAAAGGTATAAGATAGAGTTTCAGGTAAAAATATTTATTTAATGTTGATTATATTAAGGTTATTTTTTAGTATTTTTATCACGTTTCTAGAATTTTATAATTATTCTATTAATATAGTTTTATAAAAAGGACAACCTACAGATCATGTGACTATTGGAGTTGGTTTCCTATGAACAAATATTTTTACTTTGATTACTTGTATATTCTATGTTTTGAATATTAATAAAACTTTGTATTATATATTGTTTTTTTATGCATGACTCTAATATAATAATGAACTATATTATACATTACATTGAAAAGGTCATAGCAGTTCACCACTATGATGGGGACCTTTATGTGCTATGATGACATTCTAAAATAATGTTCTACAGTTGGATAACATACTATGATGGGAAAAATACATAGATTGTCAGGTGTGAGTAATCATAAGCAGATGAGTCTTCTTCTCATGATGTTCGCACTTGGACAACTCTATGATGGTAGATTATGAGAACAGACCAACCAATAGGAATTCTACATGTTTTGGTGTCATCGGATATTCCTATCTATGATCATGTGTGATGGTCCTTACACTTTAAGATTATTATTAATTCATGTTACAACTTGAGGAATTAGATGTATTTTATAAACAATGACAATAATAGTTCATAGTGAAGTTAGATATGTGGGTGAGTCCGGAGTGGCATGTCATTAATGGATAAGTTGATAAAGTATTTTTCTATTCTATCTTTATAGAAACTAATATCTCATCCCATTTATTTGAATAGAATCGTCACATTAAATTCCATGTCCATGGTGTAAGGACATGTTTATTTCAGATAGTCAACGAAAGATATATTCAGCATATAGGTTGGAGACATGGATGTGAAACCTTCTTGATGAGAAATTATGATGAAGGGATTATATTACACAATGAGCATTTGTTTTTGTTTTTCAATGTGGTGAAATTATGTTCTTTCTCTTGGGTGCCTTGTCATGACCCACCTTCACCAAGATGAAGGATGGGACAACGGATTTCCAGACCCTTCCTTCTTCAAGTTGAAGGAGAGATAATGACCCTCGAGACCCACCTTTAATAGGTCCCGGAGTGGTGATAAGCACCAAGGGTATAGAATCACACACACAAGATGGAAGGCATTACCCTTTTTCTTTAATAAGATCAAAAGATAAGATGATTAAACCCAAAAAAACCAAACTGGAGTAAAAGTGTAACCAAAGAACCATTCCCAGATGCATGATATAAAAGTAAATGTCACAAGGTACAAGGGACTACAAGGAAAAAACAAAAGAAAAGGAAAAAGCAACTGCAACAGTTTCAATGTTCGAGCTAGTATGGTCCAGCACGATCCTAGAAGTCCTCCTGGAAACCTGAAAATAGTTTTATATACGTAGGGTGAGCATACAAGTATACTCAGTAGGAAAACCAAAGTCTCTCGTGCACAAGTGGGGAGGCATACTAATGCCCTGTGAGAAAAGGTAACCAAAGCACCTAACAGGGATAACTATCCGCCCAAACCTCACCAAGGCGCACTCCCCAAATAACGCAAGTCAAGTAAAGTATATTAATGACACATTGAAGTTTGGGTACCTCGCGCCACTTTCCCACTGGTTATTGAAGACATCCTATGCATCGAACCAATCCCTCCATTCTCACTGCAGTCCCACTGCCATACCCCCGCCCGCACAAACCTACTCCATATCTCACTGGAGTCCCACTACCATACCCCACCCGCACACACCTAGGCCACAACAACTACTACCAGGCCTGAAAACACCTGGGCCTCATCCCAAAGATACTTGCGAAACAACCTGCTGCAAACACCTGACCAACCATCACACTATCTTGCCCGAAGGTTCTTGGGCTAATAAGGGACTTCATGCCATCACAGCCTTCCCGAAGAGTCTTGGTCTATTCGGGAAAGGGAGCAGAAAAGGAGCTAATAACCAACCACTCATAGGAGTGTTGGGAAAAACACCATCCACCATGAAATGGGGGTGTTCGGCACTAAGTGATCAACTCGGGTGGGGCACGAACAAGAAACATAAGAACTACAAATATATGTATAGGTAATAAGCACTCACCCAACCTAGGGTTTTCTAAAGACAACCTAAGCACAAACACACTCGTCATTATCCATTCATAAAAGAAAAGCACAACACCCATGGCCAACTCATTTCCAGAACCAATTACCCATTTAACTCATTCTTATTTCCATGCCAAGTTATCATGTTTAAGTAAAATTCTGCACCACTAGGCAACTAAAAGGCATAAGTAAAAGACAAGGAGAAAACTACACCCACGCAGCAATTTAAACATTCACACATGGTTCTCTTGTGAAGTTACAACAACAAAGGGATAAGTGAGGTCCCTCAATGCACTGGAGCCAAAGAAAATCCCACAAAGGGATAAGTGAGATTCCTCGAAGTAATGGAAACAAAGAAAACCCCAAGACACAGCCCCATGTCCCCAGAACCAATTTTTTCTCAACAGTAGATGATTCCACCCCAATTCGTGATACAAGTAGAGGATCCCATCCTCACCCACATCACCCCATCAATCTAAGCCCCCATCTAAGAAAACCATAAGGTCACCCGAATTTGGCATGTGGAAGAAAACAACCAAACCATTACTACCAACACAAATTAGGCCCAAGCAGGTATTTTTAGATTTAAAATATTTAACACACTTAATGGTTTCAATTCCACTGGGCTTAAACCGGGGTTATCATAGAAAAGGAGTTGATCCTGGTGCTTTCAATTTATTTGACCGAATATACGTAATTAACCAATTTTCTTTATACAACACAAGGTTGAAAACCAAAATACAATCCATTTAAACATCACAGGAGGTAATAGTTCATTAGTGCACAGAGAAAGACCACCAATATCCATGATTTTCTGTAGGCGCAAGCCCGCACAATTCATAAATAATTAATCATGAAAGAAGAGAAGACAGAGTAGTATCATCGATCACACCCCTCCCCTTCATTCTTTTAAAAGTCCATTTTTTATCTTCATTAGTGTTTGGTTCATCCATTCCTACAGAAGCAGGAGCGTACCCACCCCGCATGATACACATAAGGGGGAGACGAAGGAAAAATACCTACCTGATTGATCAAAGATCAACGTTTTTCTCCACGCGCCTAGAACTGGGGATGCGCGGATTGCAGGGGAGGAAATCTGTGGACTCCAAGATTTGAAGAAGGCTCAAGAAGAGGCACACCACAAGCCATGGGAAGAAGGACTCCAAGCGCGCCAGTTAATAATAAAGAAACTCAACCGAGAAGAAAAGGAGAACTCTAGCAGGAGATATAAAGAGAGTTACGGGATATGGAATTTCAAACGCTGGAAAAACAGATCACAGTTTACTACATGGGTGGGCAGTTACACATGATGATATTAAGGAGTTATTTAATATCCCCCACCGGGGATGATTCTTGGGATTATTTGGAATCAAATAAGGTATTTAAATGACTTCAAAAAGGGTATTAAAATTAATTTACATCAAAAGATATGTTACAGGAAGAGTTGGGTACTGGAAAAGGGCATGGTGCCACTGTCACGGTGTCACCCTCACAATGCCACCATGACCAGTTCCACCATCACAGTGCCACTATCATGGTGGAGCCGTGTTTTTGGTAAAGTAATGGCCAGGGGGGTCTAGGAAATTACATCAGATACCTCTCAAACTATTCTCGCCCTCAAGAATTAAAACTAGACCCAAATAAAGGATGGGGTCCGAAAAACCACCCCGGAAGATACCTCTCAAGAGTGAACCCCTATGACACATAGTAACACCTTCCCTTCTTAAGAAACCATTCAAAATTAAGGGTTAAAGTTGTCCATTCATACGAGTTAGGGAGTTTCTCCTTCCATGTTAAGATATTATCTGCTTTGGGTGGCACTGACTCGCCCGCACGGGTTCAATCGCATCTGCCTTAATGTGTCTCGATTAGGTATCATTTTATACCCTCCCCACAATCAGGACTTTGTACATGCATCTAGAGAACAAGAAAACCATACATTCCATAGTTAACAAGGTAAAGGGCTCCATCAACCAAGTATAAACAGAACAGAACAAAACTCAAAACAGCTCTGGGTACTAGGCGCGCATTTTCACCTCTCATTCCTAGGTATTTTCCTCAAGCCCACCATGTCTACATAACACATGAACCAACGGAATGGTTCATCCACGAAGCACCTTCTCCTCACGACCCTTGATCATCACTGGTCGCTCCACAAAGGTCGCATCGTCTTCGATATCTTTCTCTCCCCAGTCGAGGGCATGTGAAACGTCGTTCAGATATCAGTAAAGCTGGGACACATGGAAGATATCTTGAACCCTTTGTAGATGTGGTGTCAATGCCAGCTGATAAGCCACCTCGCTGACCCGCTACAACACCTCGAAGGGTCCGATGAACCTGGGGGAGATCTTACTTCCCCTTCCAAACCTCTGCTGCCCACGCTGAGGGGAGACCTTCAAGAACATGTGGTCCCCAACCTCGAACTCCAAGGGCCTCCTCCTATAATCTCCATATGACTTCTTCCATTCATGGGCCGTGTTCATCCTCTCTCGTATAAGCTGCACCTTCTCCGTTGTGCTCTGCACCACCTCTGGGCCAAGCATGTCTGCCTCTCCGACTTCCATCCAGCACATGGGTGAGTGAAATGGCCTCCCGTACAGGGCTTCGAATGGGGCCATGACAATGGTATAGTGGTAGCTATTATTATAGGAAAACTATACCAGAGTAAAGTGTCACACCCATGATCCCCCGAAGTCTAGGACGCATGCTCGTAGCATATCTTCCAAGTTCTGGGTGGTGCGATCTATCTGCCCATCTGTCTGGGGGTGGAAAGTAGTGCTAAGGTGCAGCTGGGTGCCAAAAGCATACTGCAATCCTCTCCAGACTCGTGAGGTAAATCGTGCATCCCTATCCGAGACTATGGACCTCGTAAATCCATGAAATCACACTACCTTGTCCACATACCTCTGTGCTAAGGAATCCACGACGCCTGACTCCCTGATTTCCAGAAAGTGAGCCAATTTCGTCAATCGGTCCACCACTACCCAGATAGCGTCGCAGCCTCCTTGAACCTTGGGTAGCCCTGTTACGAAATCCATTGAGATGTTGTCCCACTTACACTCGGGGACATCCAAAGGTTGCAACAAACCACTTAGAACACGGTGCTCATCCTTCACCTGCTGACACACTAGGCACTTGGCCACAAACTCTGCCACCGCCCGCATTACCCCGAGCCACCAAAACTGGCCCCTCAGACCCTGGTACATCTTGGAAACTCCTGGGTGTACCGCTAGGGGTGAGTTTTGGAACTCACCAAGAACTCTCGTGTGCATTGCCCCCAGAACAAACAACTTCTCCCAAAAGAGAATCTGATTCTGACCATCCTCTGTCCACCCTTCCGGAGCATCGCCTTGGCCAACCCAGTCACGCATCATTTCACTCTCTGATTCTCCCCACTGAGACTCCTCCACCTGACGTAATAGAGAATATTGTACATTCATATGATACAGGCAACCTTTACCACTATCCATCCTCGAATCCAGGTGCATGGAAGCCAACTCCTCCATCGCTCTCCAAGTGTCTACTGAATCTCGGACCGCATCCCTCGGTGACTTTCTACTCAAGGCATCAGCCACCACATTCCCTTTTCCTGAAGTTGAGGAAATCGTGAAGTCGTAATCCTAGATGAACTCCATCAACCTTTGTTGTCGTAGGTTCAGGTCCCGTCTGGGATAAGATATACTTCAAGCTTTTGTGATCTGTGAAGACCACAAAGTGCTCACTGATGAGGTAATGCCGCCACAACTTTAGTGAGAAAATGACCACTGCGAGTTCCAGATCGTGGGTGACATAATTACGCTAATGAGGGTGTAGCTGTCTAGACCCATAAGAGATCACTCCTATTTGTTGCATCAGCAAACACTTGGGGCCTTGTCCTAAATCATCACAGTACACCTCATACGTCGTCTCTTCTTCTGGAAATCTCAGCACTAGGGCACTAACCAACTTCTCCTTCAGATATCTGAAGTTGTCCTTGCACTGCTCATCCCACACGGTGCCCAAGGAAGTTTACTTCTCGCGTCCAGAACTTGCACTTTGACAACTTCTCATAGAGCTGGTGCTGTCGGAGGACCTCCAAAACCATCCTCATGTGCTCAGCGTGATCCTCCTTTAATCTTGAATAGATCAGGATGTTGTCGATGAACACGACTATAAACCGATCCAAATACTCTCGGAAGACAGAGTTCATGAGTCCCATGAACACAGCTGGAGCGTTCGTAACGCCGAATGGCATGACCACAAACTCGAAGGGCCCATATCTGAACCTGAAGGCCATCTTCGAGATGTTTCCCTCCTTCACCCTCAACTGGTGATATCCAGACCTCAGTTCGATCTTCGAGAACCATCATTCCCCCTTCAGCTGGTCAAAGAGATCGTCTATCATTGGAAGAGGGTAGCGATTCTTGATCGTCACCTAATTCAGACTCCTGTAGTCTATGCACAACCTGAGACCACCATTTTCCTTCTTTGAGAACAATAATGGAGCACCCCACAGTGACGCACTTGGTTGAACATAACCCCTCTTCATCAGATCATCAATCTGAATCTGCAACTCTCGTAGCTCCGAAAGTTCCATCCGGTAAGGAGCCATCAAAATCAGACGAGCACCAAGTTGCAAGTCTCTCCCAAACTCGATATCACGTCGAGGGGGTAGAGTCATTACCTCCTCATGAAAGACATCCATAAACTCACTAACGATCCCTGGAACCTCCACCATATTTGTATCCACCGACTCCACTGATAGCTCAGCAAATAAGGAGATGAGGGGTTCCTCTCGCCTGCTGCCCTTCTGGCCACCCCGTTCGCCGGTGAAAGTAACATGTTGGCCGCCTAAGTCTGAGAACACGACCCTTCCTCGGAAGAAGTCAATTATGGAACATATAGAGAACCGTCAGTCAATGCCTAGGATGACATATTATGGTTGTATCTGAAATAGTAGGAGATCCCTGACTGACTGATGTGGCCATATAATTAGTCTACATCCTCGATAAACATATAACAAGTCATTCTGACCTCCGACTAGTGTGCTCAGCACCAGGGGCATTGGAAGTCTCTCGGCATCTAGATCCAAGTCAGGGGCTATACTGGGTGCAACAAATGAGTGCGATGCTCTGGTATCGAACAAGGCATATGCAAGGGTGCTAAAAAACTGTTCATACCTTGAATGACCTCTGACCCCGCCAGAATTACTGCCTCTGCGGCGTGCAACTTCCCACGGCCATCTCCTCTACCCCTCGGCTGTCGAACACCTCCCTGACCATGCCCTGGTCGAGGTCCCTGAGGAGCGCCCTGTGGTCGGCCTCTCCCTACAATGTTTTCCCTCAGAGGAGCGGGAGCTCGCTGCCCCTGCTGCTGCTGCTGGAAGGGCCTAGCTAGAAGCTACTGCTGAGGCGGGTGTTGGGCCTGCCCACCGCCGCCGTACCGCACTCGGTCCTGGAACTGATTCTGGAGGTTCCCATTGCTTCTATAGATGAAGAATCTCGGTCCTGATCCTGAAGGAAAGGGGCGGGGGCCAGGGGATCGGAACTAGAACTGCTAGGGACTTCTCCCGACCAGTAGAAACCTAGAGGGTCTCGATGCTGGAGGCCTGCTACTGATGGCCTTCCCCTTCGATGATACCAGCTGAATTCCCTCTCGTGACACACCTCCCAGTGTGTGAATCCTCTCCACCACCTCATCCTTCTTCTGGAACTCTAGGTGTGTTGGTAAGGTGAAGGGGGTAACAGCATACTGGAGGAAAGGTCGGAGCGCCTCCTCTAAACATCTTGCCCGAGACTCCTCATCTGGAAAGAGGTCCAGAGAAAAGCAGAGGAAATCCTTGAACATGATCCCCAAATCCCTTACTGACATACTCACTTTCTGGGGGGAGAGTATCTCCTGCCTCTTTTTGGCTTTCATCGTAGAAGAGAGGAATTTCGCCCGGAACTCCCTCTCGAAATCAGCCCATGCAACCTCATCCTCTCTCCTCTCCCTCAGATAGAGCGTCCACCACTAACGTGTCACTCCCCACATCTGGATCACAGCGAGAGGAACCCAGTACTCCGCCGGAGCTCTGATCAAGCTGAAAGCTATCACTAGCTCCTCTAGCCAGCTCTCTATCTCCATGTCTGAGGTGCTGCCCTCATACTTCCCGAGGGTCTGTCGCTGGAAATCACAAAGTGTCTTCTTCCACTGATCATCCTCCTCCTCTCGGTCAGCCCTCCGTCGGTCAGCCGAGTCAACCTCCTAGGCCTTGATCGCCCGCACTACTCGTGGTCATCTCCCGGGTGACATAGCTTCAAGGTAAACAAAGATTTCCTAAGCCCAAGTAGTGCAGAACATTGTTCTTAAATTTTCCATAAAATTATTATTCATTTTAATTTCCCAAAACACCCCAGAAACACGAGAACACAAGTCATTATGATGCATGTACCTTTCCTAGGGTCTCTACCCTGCAATCACTGTAGCCTCACTTGGTCGTTTGGTAGGTCCAGAGTCCCTGCATCAGATCACAGGGGGCCCAAAAATCCCGTGTCCTAGTCGGTCTTCCCTGGACTATTTTACGCGCCAAGATTACCCAACATTGTTTCCTTACTATCCCATGAAATCCTCACTGTTCCTAACTCTAGACTCCATCCTATCTCTCAACCTCTCCCCTTTGATACCATTCTGTCACAAACCGCATTCACCAAGATGAGGGAAGGGACAGCGGATTTCCATACCCTTCCTTCTTCAAGTTGAAGGAGAGATAATGACCCCCGAGACTCGCCTTCAATAGGTCCCGGCGTGGTGACAAGCACCAAGGGTGTAGAATCACACACACAAGATGGAAGTAATTACCCTTTTTCTTTAATAGGATCGAAATATAAGATGATGAAACCCAACAACACCAAACTGGATTAAAAGTGTAACCAAAGAACCATTCCCAGATGCATGATATAAAAGTAAATGTCACAAGGTACAAGGGACTACGAGGTAAAAAACCAAAAGAAAAGGAAACAGCAACTGAAACAGTCCCAATTTCTGAGCTAGTATGGTCTAGCACAATCCCTAAAGTCCTCCTGGAAACCTGAAAATAGTTTTATATACGTAGGGTGAGCATACAAGTATACTCAGTAGGAAAACAAAAGACTCTCGTGCACAATTGGGTAGGAATACTAATGCCCTTTGAGAAAAGGTAACCAAAGCACCTAACAGGGATAACTATCCTCCCAAGCCTCACCAAGGCACACTCCCCAAATAATGCAAGTCAAGTAAAGTATATTAATGACACATCAACGTTTGGGTACCCTGTGCCACTTTCCCACTGGTAATTGAACACATCCTACGCATCAAACCAATCCCGCTATTCTCACCGCAGTCCCACTTCCATACCCCGCCCGCACACACCTGGGCCATATCTCACCGTATTCCCACTGCCATACCCCGCCCGCACACACTTGGGCCACAATAAGTACTACCATGCCCAAAAACACCTGGGCCTCATCCCGAAGATACTTGGGAAACAACCTGCCACAAACACCTCACCAACCACCACACTATCATGCCCAAAGGTTCTTGGGCTAATAATGGACATCAGGCCATCACAGCCTGACCAAAGAGTCTTGGGATATTCGGGAAAGGGAGTAGAAAAAGATCTAATAACCATCCACTCATAGGAGTGTTGGGAAAAACACCCTCCCACATGATATGGGGGTGTTCGGCACTAAGTGCTCAACTCGGGTGGGCCGCAAACAAGAAACATAAGAACTACAAATATATGTATAGGTAACAAGAACTCACCCAACCTAAGGTTTTCCAAAGCCAAACTAATCACAAATACACTCATCACTATCCATTCATAAAAGAAAAGCACAACAACCACAGCCAACCCTTTTCCAGAACCAATTCCACATTTAACCCAATCTTATTTCCATGCCAAGTTATCCTGTTCAAGTAAAATTCTGCACCACTGGGAAACTAAAAGGAATAAGCACAAACCAAGGGGAAAACTACACCTACACAGCAATTAAAACATTCACACCCGGTTCTCTTGTGAAGTTAAAACAACAAAGGGATAAGTGAGGTCCATCAATGCACTAGAGCCAAAGAAAATCCCACAAAGGGATAAGTGAGATCCCTCTAGGTAATGGAAACAAAGAAAACCCCAAGACACGGCCCCATGTCCCCAGAACCAACGTTTTCTCAACAGTAGAGGATTCCACCCCAATTCGTGATACAATCAGAGGATCCCATCCTCACCCACATCACCCCAGCAATCTAAGCCCCCGTCCAAGAAAACCATAAGGTCACCCAAATTTGGCCCGTGGAAGAAAACAACCAAACCACTACTACCAACACAAAGTAGGACCAAGCAGGTATTTTCATATTTAAAATATTTAACACACTCCAGGGTTTCAATTTCACTGGGCTTAAACCGGGTTTATCATAGAAAAGGATTTGATCCTGGTTCTTTCAATTTATTTGACCGAATATATGTAATTAACCAATTTCCTTTATACAACACAAGGTCGAAAACCAAAATACAAGCCATTTAAACATCACAGGAGGTAAGAGTTAATTAGTTCATAGAGAAAGACCACCAACAGCCATGATTTTCAGTAGGCTCAAGCCCACACAATTCAGAAATCATTAATCATGAAAGAAGAGAAGACAGAGCAGCATCATCGATCACACCCCTCCCCTTCATTCTTTTAAAAGTCTGTTTGTTATCTTCATTAGTGTTTGGTTCATCAATTACTATAGAAGCAGTAGCGTACCCACCCTGCATGATACACATAAGGGAGAGATGAAGGAAAAATCCCTACATGATTGATCAAAGATCGATGTTTTTCTCCACGCGCCAGGAATAGGGGATGCACATCTTGCAGGGGAGGAAATTCATGGACTCCAAGACATGTAGAAGGCTCTATAATAGGCTCACCACAAGCCACAGGAAGAAGGACTCCAAGCACACCAGTGAAGGAGAAAGAAACTCAACCAAGAAGAAAAGGAGAACTCTAGCGGGAGATACAAAGAGAGTTACGGGATATGGAATTTCGAACGCTGGAAAAAAGAATCGTGGTTTCCTACATGGGTGGGCAGTTACACACAGTGATATTAAGGAGTTATTTAATATCCCCCATTAATGATGTTTCTCGGGATTCCTAGGAATCAAATCTTGGATTTAAATGACTTCAAAAAATGTATTAAAATTAATTTACGTCAAAATATACGTTACGGGAAGACTCGGGTACTGGAAAAGGGCATGGTGCCACCGTCACGGTGTCACCCTCACGGTGCCACCGTCACGGTGACACCGTCATGGTGGAACCCTGTTTTTGGTAAAGTAATGGCCAGGGGGTTTGGGTCATTACATCCTTGACCTGTTGCTAGACAGTAATCTTGGACTTTATAAAAGCTCGCATAATACCAATGAGAAAGAATCCTAGAAGGTTAGACATTAAGTTTTTTTTTCTCGATTTAATTCTATTTGATTTTATTTAATAGAATAAATATTATTCTCAAATCTGAGTAATAATTTTATTCAAGTAATATTGATCGCATAAATTAAATAAATATTTATTCCCCAACTTTTGAATAAAATATTTATTTTATATATAAAATATTTTAATAAATATTTATTTACTAGATTTTGAATAAAATATTTATTTATATATAAAATATTTATTCGGTTTTTCAATAAATGAAACAGGAGTTTGAAAGGACCATGACTGAGTCTGGTGAAAAATATTAATTAACAAGACCATTACATAATATTTTTTATTGCTCAAGTTGGTGTGCTCCATAAATTAATAACAATATAATTATTATTATTTTTCATGGGGTTTATTAAAGGTAATAATTATTATTTAATGGCCAATATGCAATTAAATAATATTTTCACTTAAATCCTAACTCTATAAATTGACATATGTGTCTATTTTGTAGATCATCCAAAAATTGAGAATAGATAATTTTTACGCACAAATAATTCTCTCTCAAATCCTCCTCCTCTATCCCAATAAAGAACAAGAATTAAAAGATAGATTTATTGAATAATAAAGAATGAGAGATCAGGAATGAACAATGCACTACATTTGAATCACCTATCTTTCAACCAAAGATCAAGTGGTGTTGCTTAGAGATCATAGAAGCATGTTTGGATCACTACTAGAGGGATTCTATCCTTGGATCCTCATAGCACAATAAAGGTAATATGAAAGGGTCTTTTTAAACAGTCAACATTCACTAAAGAAGAAATTCCATAAGCCCATGTATTTATTTCTTTAAATATTAAATTAATTAATTATAAATATGATGCACATGATCCTCGCTCTTGGTTTTGGGAAATTATTATTAAAAGAAATTTTAATATATCACCCACCTATGCATGCTTCCATTTTTTCCTAAAACTATCAAGTGGTATCATAGTTCTCACATTTAAATTTATAATTATTTATTTGATTATTAATCTAGCCACAATTCAGGTTAGATTTTCATTTCATGTTATTCATTATTTAATACAATTTTAATTAAAATTTAATTGACTTATTAATCAAGTTAATTTACGGTTTCATTTACATAAAAGTTTTAAAAAAGGTAGAATGTCCAAAGTTGTCATTGGAAAGTGCCAAATATGTGGCAGGGAAAACTGGGTTACATGGTATGCGGCTGAAGCATATACCATATACTCATGTACATTGTATATATATGGTCTAAGAAATTAATCACATGTGGTACTTTTATTGCACATAGTGTGTTGATTGATCCAACAGGGTGTGCGGCAAGCAGATACAATGTGTAGCTTGCATGTACATGTTGTGCAGTCCAACTGAGTTAACATATCGATGCCCCAGGAATGTGACTTGGATATACAGAAATCGAGGTATATAGTGTGTATTTGTATGTACACTCCATGTATTCTCCCATTAATGTACAAAATTAAAATTACATTAAATTTAAAAATTGCATCATTAAAACCTTATTTTATTGATTGGAACACCATTGTGTGTTTAAGAATTTAATAATGGTTTTAAAGTATTTTAAATGATCAATTAATTAATGGTAATTAATATGACATTATTGGTTCTTCCATTTATTTTCTAGGAATGTTATTAATGATGTGTATCTCTAAATAATGTCGGATGATCATTAATATGAAAGAGAGTTAATTAATTAATGAAAGTGTCTTTATATTAAATAATAAATGAACAAATAAAAAATGAATCTTAGCCACTTACTTTTACATATTTGTTTCATTTGTGACCGTTCATAATCTTGACCAAGACCTGTGTATGTGTTGTATATTTTAATTTAATTTATTGAATTATTTTTTAATTATTTAATTTTAAATTAAATTATGACCTATGATTCATCTCTCCCTCCATTATTATGTAGTACATGTGTGTCCAATGATATTAATATAATACCATTTAACTAATCCTTTAGTTCCCCTCACCTATATGTGTGTAATAAATATTTTCAATTAATCGAGCATCATAAGGTGTATGGAGGTGATTCAAGATGGAACCATATTGATTCCAACCCAGGTGATACGTAGGAGGATACGTGGATTGTGGTAACTCATGCAAAGACTGAAAATAAGAATCATTTCCCCTAGGTCAAAGGTCAATTTAATATCCTATCATTAAATCAATCATTAGATAAAGCTCATGAATAGGTCATTTAATTAATTATTTCTTTCTTTCTATATAGTTATTTATTTTATGGATGCAAGCCCACAATCACAAAAATAGATGAATTAATATGTGAAGATAGAAATTAAATAAATGAATTATACATAAATGTTTTATCCAATATGGTTAATTAATTAATTAACAGTCACTTAAAATTAAAAAGTCATGTCAAGGATAAAACAAGATAAAATTTAGACATAATAAATTAAAATGTATCAATTAAATATTAAGTTATACTAAGCCTTCCATTATGAGATTGTGAATGAAACCATAGAACTAAGTGTAGAAAATGGACAAGGTCTATAAAATTACTTTTATCGATGAGTTCTCATCATAGTTTTGGGTTGACTTAACTGAGATTGTATTAATTTTAATGGAAAAACTCTATTCAATAAAAATTTGGAGGCAAGTGTTGAGTAAATCTAAGTTAGGATTTTAGAATATGGGAATCCACTCAATAGATCAAGGAGTTGTAGGTCTGTAATTGGCAAGACTTCCAGCCTAATTACTTTATTATGGTTTTCATTTCCAAATTTTGGGCCATTAAAAAATGTAATGGGGGTCATTTCCATGAGAATGTTAAATAAACTAGTCATTCTGAGTTTAATGGTGAGGGCTATTAATACTTGAATAAATAGTGGGATATTATATAAATAAATTAATAAAACATTTAATTTATTATATCTCGCTTATTTTTTAATCAAGAAAAGTATTAATAATATTATCTTTTTAATTTTAGAATAAAATAACAAGTTCATCATCCACATTATCCCTATGATCAGTATTAGAGAGTGATAACCTCGTAACTGGAAGTAACTTCCAAGAGTGGTTTAGATGCCTTCAGGTTTTGCTACACCATGAATGGAAATATTACATGCTCGAATCCTCAATGACTTATCTACCTACAAAATAGAATAATAATGAATAGTTCCATGCCTATGAGGAACATTTGAGTGACACGGTCTACCTTCAATGTTATATGATTTCATCGATTTCTAGTGAATTGATGAAGTATTTTGAAAACATGGATGTGTATATCATGCATGAGCACCTTCATAGTCTTTACCAAGAGATATCTAGATAATAATGGTTAGATATTTCCAATTCTCTCTTTCGGAGTAATCTTGGAGAGGGTTCCCCAGCTGGGCCTTTTGTAGTAAAGAACATTTTCTACATTGAGCATTTAAAGGTTCTAGGTTTTAAACTCCCTGAAGAATTGGGAACCAACCTCATTCTAGAATCACTCCCTCATAGCATCTCTATCTTTGTTTTTAATTTTAATGTTAAAAACATTGAGAAGTATCTGCCTGATCTTATTACTCTTATTCACCAAGTAGATTAGAATATAAATCATGAAAACCCTTATGTCCTTATGGTGAACAAATAGAAAGGGAAAGTAATGATTTTTAAAACCAAATATTCTTAACTCCCTTCCAAGATGAAGAAGATCAAGGGGAAAGAAAGGGAACATGATATCGTCTGTTTTTCATGTGGAAGGAATGGCCACTATAATAAAAAATTTACCCATCCAAAGAAGCAAGGGGAAGCTTTAGGTGCATTTGTTATTAATTGAAATTTATTTATTTCTATAAATTTGGTATTAGAAATAACTTATGGTTCTCATATATGTATTGAAATACATGAACAAAATATATTTAGAAATATTGACTAAGGAGAGGTAGAAATTTGAGCATCCAGGAGAGTTTAGCTTATTGTTATAGCTATCGGGGACTGCCACCTCATGTTGTTGACTGAAATGATATTTTTCTAATGGGTTTTTATTATGTTCCTTCAGTTACCAAAAACATTATTTCTATATCCAAAATTTGTATAAATGGATTTATTTTCAAATTTTGGAATAGATGTTAATTCTTTTATAAAGATACCAATTTTAGGCTAAAGAATTTTAAAATAATAGTATTTATGTGTTGGATTACATGAACCAAATAATGGAAATTGATAACAAAGTTACTTCACATGACTCATACCACACCCAAATTTGGCATCACCAGCCAGGTCAGGTAAATTAAAAGCGCTTGACTAAATTACTTCAAGATGTATATTTAGATTTTTCTGAACTAAAACCACTTGGTGTATGTCACACGTGTTTACAATGAAAAATGACCCAATACTCATTTAGTGGGAAAGGTGAAAATGATAAAGAGATTCTTGAATTAGTTCATACCAATGTGTGTGGACCATTTCCTATTAGAGCAAGGGGTGGGTACCCATAATTCATAAATTTTATCGATGATTTTAGAAGATATTGATATTTGAAATAATGAGGTATAAGTCAGATTGTTTTGATAAATTCAAGGACTACAAGAATGAATTTGAGAACCATATTGGTAATAAGATTAAGAAACTTCACTCAGATCGTGGTGGAGGATATCTCAATCAAGAGTTGATTGATTATTTATAGGACTTTGAGATTTTATATCAACTCCCACATCATTATACACCTCAATGGAAAGGTATAATCTAAAGGAAAAACCACACCTTTTTGTACATATTGAGATCAATGATAATTAATGCGAGTTTTCCATTATACTTTTGGGGATACGCATTACAAACAGCAACATATATACCAAACCGAGAGCCATCTAAAGAAACATATAGTATACCATACCAATTATGGAATATAAATAAAATCATGTTGGATTACTTACATGTTTGGGGTTGTGAAAAATGTATTAAGGCCTCTTCAAGTAAAACAACTTTCACCCCAAGGCACAAAGTTTAACTTTATAGGATATCCCAAATAAACAAAGGGATACTACCTATACAATCCTTCATACAAAAAGTTTGTGGTTATAATACATCCCACATTTCATGAGGAGGATCTTGTCTCTAAAATAGATAGTGGGAGAGAGACAAAAATCGATGAATTTCAGGATTAAGATACATAAGAGTTTCCATGAGAATAAATTTCACAAAGCCCTATGGAAGAAGAAATTGTTCCAGAGACACAATTACTGTATAGTAGTACTAAAGAGGTTAGAGAACTATAACATTATGGTTTTATAGTAATTGAGGATGGTGAGTCATTGTTAGTTAATAATAATGATTCTATAACCTATAAGGAATCACTAAGTGGAAAAGATGTTTCCAAGAGGAAATAATCCATGAATTCTAAAATGGATTCCATGTACCAAAACCAAGTATGGATTTTGGTAGACCCTCCAATAGATGTAAAGAATATTGGTTTAAAATGGGTATTAAAAAAGAAACTATACATGGAATGAAAAGTTAGTACCTAGAATGTGTGAATGGTTGTAAAAGGGTTTAAATAACACTACGACATTGACTGCGACGAAACATTTTCTCCAGTTGTAATGATAAAATCCATTAAAATTATGCTTTCCATTACAGATTTCCATGATTATGACATTTGGAAAATGGATTTCAAAATATATTTCCTTAACATGAACCTTTATGAAGATGTATTTATGACACAACCTAAAGGGTTTTAGAATCCAAAGGATGCCAACAAGGTTTCAAGTTGCAAAGATCCATTTATAGATTAAAAAAGGCATTTAGGTCATGGAACATTCATTTTGATGTTTCCATAATAGAATTTGGTTTCATAAAGAATGAGTGTGAGTTGTGTGTATATAAAATGTTTATTTGGAGTGAATCCATTTTATTAATAGTATATTTTGACGACATATTACTCATTGGAAACGAAATTCTAGTATTACAGTCTATTAAGGTGTGGTTGAATAAATACTTATCTATGAAGGAAATCGATGAGGTAGCATAAATTATTGGGATCAAGATCCATCATGATAGATCCAAGAGGTTTCTAGACCTAAGTCAATGTACATACATTTAAAATATACTTATAAGATTCGGTATGGAACAATCAACAAGGGGATTGTTTCTATCATCACATGGCATTTATCTTTCTAGGAAAATGTGTCCTTAGAAACATGAGGAAAGAAATAGAATGAAAATGATTCAATATGAATTATTTATTGGGTCATTCATGTATGTTATGATATATAATAGTTTAGATGTTTCTTACACATTAAGTGTGGTAGGAAGATATCAATCTGATCTAGGTGACTTCCATTTGATAGTAGTCAAGACTATCCTTAAGTATTTGAGGCATACTAAGGATATATTCTTGGTTTATGGAATATATAAAGAACTATTAATCAAAGGATATGCAAATTCTACTTTCCAAAATGATAGAGATAACATGAAGTCACAAACGGGATACATATTCACTTTGAATATAGGTGTTGTGAGCTAGAAGATAAAAAAGTAGGTTGTGGTTTCATATTCTATAGTAGATTCAGAGTATATTTTGGATTTAGAGGTAGCTAAAGAAGTGGTATGGATGTGAACCTTCATCCAAGAGCTTGATGTGGTATCTATAAGTAAATAACATATCATAGTCTATTGTGATAATACTACAGTGGTGGATCTTACAAAAGATCCAATGTCACATCAATGGATGAATCACATACTTTGGGAGTACCATTTCTTGAGGGATTTTTTGAGAGAGGTGAAGTTGAAGTGAGAAGTATTTATATGGAAGACAATATTGAAGACCAATTTAATAAATCCTTGACTCAGTAGAAACATGACTATCCTATGAGGTCTAGCAGAATAAAGGTCATAAAATGTTGGACCTAGTCCAAGTGGGAGGTTGTTGGAGTTGGTGTCCTAGGACTAACTATTTGTACTTTGATTATATATATATTCAGTGTATTGAATATTAATAAAACTTCTTATTACATATTTTATGTTGTTCTTTGTGACTCTAATGTAATAATTTCCTAGATTATATGTCACATTGATAAGTTCATAGTAGGTTTTCACTATGATGAGAACCATGATGTGCTATGATGATATGCTCAAATAATGTTTTGTGGTTGGATAACATATTGTGATGGAATAAATCATACATATACTTTCATGTGTGGGTACTTATAAGAAGATGAGGATTCTTCTCGAGAATTTCACACTTGGTAATCTCCAAGATGGGAGATTGTGAGAATAGACCTTCTAGTAGTAATTCCGCGTGTTTTGGTGTTATAGGATATTCCTATCTACAAACGTGTTCTATGGTCCTTATACTTTAAGATTATTATTAACGCGTGTTACAACTTTCATACATAGATTTATTTCGTAAATCATGATGATAACAGTTCCTGGTGAAGTTGGATATATGGGTTGTGTCACGATTCATGTGTCATTAATGGAAAATTTGAAGAATTATTTTTCCCTTCCATCTTTAGAAAATCGGTATCCTTCTCCTTTGATTAGAATAGAACCATCGCATTAAATTCTATGGCCATGGTGTAACAAAGTATTTATTTCAAATATTCAAAGAAATACATATCGAGTATATAGTTTTCTTATATGGATGTGCAACCTTATTGATGAGATATTGTGAAAAAAATATTATACTATGTAATGAGCATTCATATGTGGTTATCAACATTGTGACTTTAAGTTCCTTCTCTTGGGTGCCTTAACCCATTGCTAGATAGTAATCTTGGACTTTAGACAATTATGCCTATTTCTAATGAGAAACAATCCTATATTTTCACATACTAAGTGTTTCTATAGATCTTGATTAAATTATTTTTGAGTTTAATTAATAGAATAAATATTATTCTATAGTTTGAGGAATAATTTTATGCAATTTATATTGATCTCATCAATTAAATAAATATTTATTTTTTGTCTTGTGAATAAAATTTTTATTTTATTTATTGAATATTTTATTAAATATTTTTCTTTATATTGTGAATAAAAATATTTATTTTTGAATAAAATATTTATTCAGTTGTTTAATAAATGCTAGTGGAGTTCAAATAGACCAAGACCAAGTCTGGTGACAAATATTAATTAACAAGACGGTTACGTAATATTTGTTAAAGTAAAAGTTCACACGTGCCACAAAATAATAATAATATAATTATTATTATGTTCCATGGGGTTTATTAAAGGTAATAAATGTTATTTAATGGTAGGTATACAATTAAATAATAATTCAACATCAATCATAACTCTATAAATAGACTGTTTTGTCTACTGTGTAGAGCATAAAAATTTTGATAATAGAGAATTGTTACGCACAATGAATTCTATCTCAACTCCTCATCCTCTATACCTCTCAAGAATTCAAAGTGAAGGAGATATTTCTTCAACACCAAAAAATGAGAAATCAAGAATGAATAATGCAATACATTTGACTTATTGTGCTAGAACCCGGAGATCAAGTGGTGTTACTCAAAGACCATATGAGAAAGTGTGGATCATCAATAGAGGGATTATATCATTTGATCCTCAAATAGAAAAGAAGGTAATCTAAAAGTGTCTTCCCAGATGATCAACATTCATTAACGAAGAATGTTCCTAAGCCTAGGTATTTATTTCTTCAAATATTAAATAAAATAATTATAAATTTGAAATGAAAGATCCTCACTCTTGTTTTTGGGAAAAAAATTATTGAAAGAAATTTTAATATATCACACACCTTTGTGCACTTCCTATACGCCTAGAACCATTAGTGACAACCCATCCCATTCAAAAAGGAAATAGGAATTAAACTTATAACCGAAGGGAGATAAAGGTGCATCAACTACCACTGGTCTGTATGAAGTCCTTGTCGGTGTTACTTATTATTTTTAATTAAATGATTTTTTTGATGAAGAATAAGTTGATTTTGGTAACATATGTTTCATAGAATATATTTCTATGGGATTGGAAAATTATTTGGTGATTAAGTGATTAATGTTATTTTGGGAACCCTATATAATTAAGTTAAACAAAACAATATGGTATTTTATTAGCGGAATAAGGGTTGAATTATATTTTGGAAACAAATATGGTTTTATTGTGGATTTATAGTGATTTAGTTTATTTATGAAAATGGTTAGTGTATCTTGAATATTATTAGGGAAATTACTTTTTGGTATGAGAAATTAAGAGAAACTGAAAATATTTTGAGATAAATGTTAAAATATATCTTGGAAGATTATGTGATCAAATCCTTTCGATTTTTTGGTTTTTAATATTAGTTTATAATATTTTTGATAAATTTTAAGGTTAGTTATTTTATGAATAGTTTAAGATGAACCTTTGGTATTACTATTGAAATTTTGGGATTAAAATAGTT
Source organism: Viscum album (assembly GCA_963277665.1). Classification (NCBI taxonomy): domain Eukaryota; kingdom Viridiplantae; phylum Streptophyta; class Magnoliopsida; order Santalales; family Viscaceae; genus Viscum; species Viscum album. The sequence continues at coordinate 32,604,889 of OY728131.1, forward strand.
TTTCATCATTTAAAAGTTTATTATTTTAATAGAATTATCTTTTATTGTACTAACCATTTGGTTTTGGTTAATGGTTAAAGAAATGATAAAAATATAGATAATCTTTTGTATACTATGTAATTCATTAGAAGTTAGTTCTAGTTCTTCAGGTGTGAAAAAATCATCTTGAATACTCATCATTTTGAGAAAAAGATGAGTTTGTGGTAAAAATTGATTAAAGGATGAAACTATAATTTTAAAGTAACTATGTTTCCTTATGTTATTATTTTAGAAATAAAATAAATTCCTCAAATTTATGAAAAGTATCTTGAAACAAAAAAATTATCCATTTACTTTTCTTACTAAGAAATCAATGGCTTTTAAACCCATCATGGATTTACGATTTTGTGATGGTTAAATTTATAAGGACCATGTTCTCTATCACTCTACATCATAACATTATAGTTAGTTTTCTTTTCTATATCTATGTTTTCCTACATGTAAACCTAGTATGTGTTATTTCATAAGACCTTTATACTTTCTTTTCTCTCTTTTTAAGAGGATGTTTTATTGACCCTTTTTATGGTGTGGGATTTCAATAAAGGTATTTCGAAATGTCAAACCGCGGTTACTGAGAGCAAGATAAAATTTCATGGATATAGTTTTTTAAAATAAGGTAGAATCAAATATCCTTATATTTTAAAATGAAACATTATGTTCAATAGAATACAAGAAACGCCACACCAAGCTTAAACGAACAACTAATATTATTAGTTAAATGTGACCATTATAATTTAGCCATTAAATAAAAAAGAATGAATAATATTATGAAATATATATAAAGGTCATACTAATTTCTAATTTTTAATTAATTCTATGTAAATAAGTATCATATTTTTAGTAAAATCATTTTAGTCATCAAAAACATATTTTCTTCAAAAAATGATTTTTATTGTTTTTTATGTACAAATAATATATATAATTTCTAGAGATTTTATAAAATGTATTTCATATAATTAAATTCATTTTTAAATAATAATATCAAAATTTTCCTATGGTAAAATTTGGAACATTTTCTGAAATTTTTTAATTTTTAATCAATATTGAAAAAATACCGATTTTAATTAAAAACTTTATTTTATTTTAAAGTATTCACAAGGAAAAATTGATTTTTTAATTAGTTTTAAATTTTATATAGTTAAATTTAATTTAAAACAATCCAATTATTATTTCTAAAATTCATTTTATATTTGAATATGGTATAAAAACATTTTATATTTAAATATGTCATTTTTTCAAAAAAACTCTTTTATGTTTTGTTTTTACAGTTTAATTTTAAATTAAATTCTAAAAATTATGTTATTTAAATTTTTAAAAATTTATTCCATATTTGGATTCATAAGGTTTAAATGTAGTAAATAATTTTATTTTATTTTTGTTCAATATGCATAATAACCTCAGTAATTTTTATTACCACGGAAAATGGTAAATCAAGTAATTAAGGGTTAACATAAAATGATAAGGACTAGAAATTGACAATAAAACATTCCAGAAAAATTTAAATGATTAATTTTCAACCATAATCATCCAAGGGTCAAAATTATAACCATTTGTAGTCATTTGGATGATATTATGACATTTATAATATTTTATATAAAGAAAAGTCAAAGATTTCATAATCATATTTTTAATAACTATAACATTTTAATGTTAGGTAATCCAGAGTATATATTAGACTCTAAACATTAATATTTAAATCTAAAAGATTTATATAAGTAATGGGAATTTAATTTTAATTTTTAGTGAAAAACTAATTTTCTTAAATGCTCACACAACACTAATGCGGTAATTATTTTATTAATATATATACAAAATAAATGATATTAAAAATATTAAAATTAAATACAATTTTATATAATTAATATAATACATGAATTTTATATATTAATTTTACCTGTTAGAGATATAATAAAATATTCGGTTCTAATTATAAGTGTTACCTTGATATTATTACACTTAAAGTAATGAATAGTCCTTAAAATTGACATTATGAATATTTAATGGTAAATAATATTTTATTAAAAGATATAAAATTCATAAAATTATTAAATTATGAAAAATTACAGTTATAATGTTTAAATTTTCATAAATTAATCATTTATGGGTATATTTTCATTTTATAGTAACTATATTAACCCTCAAAGAGTAAAAATTCATCTTGTCATGGTAAGAGTTAAAGTGGTTAAATATGGGTTAAAACAAAAAGATAAGGGTATAACCATGACCTAAACTTCTCTAAAAAATATATTATTGATAATATTCGCCCCTTATCACCTATTTATTAAAATCTAAGTTATTTAATGGATGTTTTTCTAGGAAAATTACTTATATATTATTTAAATTCAAGATAGTTACAAAATGTCACTCTCTTTGTATTTAATATCTTTTATGTGTTCACATAGGGATAAAATCAAGATATGAAAAAAAAATGTTTATTTTTATATTAATTAAATTATTTTCATTATATAAATTTATTTTTTAATTTTTATAAGTTATATAATTACCATAAATACTTACGAAATGATAATATATTATTTATTTAATTAATAGAAAAATAAAATAAATGATTTTAAAAATATTAATTTTGATATAATTTGAAATATTAAATGTGTTAAATGAATTATATAGATCTATATAAAATATTAATTGTTCTTTAAATCATTACATTCGAATTTCTCCTTTTTTTGATGTATTTGAAGTCAAATTAAATGAATAGTGTAAAAAATGACATTAATAATAATTTATCAAAATAATATATTATTTAATAATATAAATTTATAAAAAACTTATCTTTGACCATTTAAATTTAATATAGTTAAAAAAATAAAAAATGATCCATTTATGAGTCATTTTTTCATTTATAGTAATATTATTATCCATTTATGATTAAAATAGTGTTTACTATGATTAAAGTAAAAAATAACTAAGCAAGGTGTAAACCAAAACAATAAGCTTTAAAATGACAGAAAAACTTATCTAAATTATATTTTTTGTGGTATTAAAACCTTATACTATCTTATATTCTAATTATTTTTTATTTTGAGTAATTTGGATTGATAAATTAATTTATTGTAGTTTAATCCTTTGGGAAATTTAAAAACAACCCCTCACCTCAATTATAAAAGGGAACCTCCTCTCTCACTTAATTTCATCACTTTTAATCTTATATATAGACTATACTCTATCAAATACTCTTATAAACATTCCTATACACATTATAGAGGTGATTGTACCCTCAAAATACCAACCCTATATACCTTTAGAGGTTATCAAAAGGAGACGTTTTGAAGAAGAGGTAATTGCTCTTACTGATCACTTTCTTTTTATACTATTCTTTACCTCATTTAAATATGTGATGTAAATAATAAAATAATAACTATATAATCCTAAATATGTGGAAATTTTATTTTGATTATTAATACACCAATATACACCCCCTCCCCCCTTGTATCAAACAAGAAGTGAAAATTTCACTCATGCATACGTACAGCTTACCATCTCCACGTAGTGATACAATTCATTTTTTATCACCATGTTTTATGGAAGGGTATTATGATGGTATTAATGATTATACATGATATTTATAATATAATTATTCTTATTTAATGATAATATCATATCTATCATCTTATAAACTAATATTTTGAGAAACACTAATGTCGGTCGTGTGTACGTATGGACTGTCATCTCCACGATGTGATGTGATTCATTGTTCATCTATATTTATCATCAATGATAATAAAGATGAATTTTATGAATATATAAAATATATATATATATATGATAATAATTCTATAAATATGAATTTTTATTTACCATTCATTCCATCAATCGAAAAATAAAAACAGCATTCATGCATACGCACGGTCTACCGTCTCACTGAACTGTGTAATTAATTTTTATATATCAACTTTATATGAATAATTATAAATATATATATATATATATATAATTATTATATATGATTTTTATAACATGATTAAAACTCTATAAATTATGAGACGAGGATCAAATTATAAGGACCAAGACTGCCGAATTGAAACATTCTTGGAAAACGAAGCAGTTATCACTCAAAATACTTATTTTGATAAAAAATATTAATAAATGGATGATAAGATGTTATAAATAAATAATATATGATATTATATAATTAATTTTAAGAAATAAATTTATAATAAAAATATATTCATTATACATGATATTCGAATGTGTACGAAGGAAGTCAAGACATAAGGTATGGGAATTTTTTAATCAATTTTTGATTCATTTGGTTAAACTCTATTCCATAGATTATGTCATTATATGATTTCATGTGAAAATAATTTTGATGATATTTTGTTTTATTTCTAATTATTTGAGTTTATTTATAGTTAATTCAAATAATTTATTCATTTTATTAATTCTAACTTTAAATATATGATAATTATAATGGAATTTCAAGTCTCACTTTTATTTCTGTAAGACTTCGGTCATATTCCCCACTAATTTATTTTTTGTGGTGTATAAACTACACATTAATGTAATATATGATACTTAACCTTAAATTTATGGGATTTACATATCTATTTTATGATATCTCTTTCATGTGGTTTACAGTTCAAATGTTATCAAATCGGTAAGGGTATTTTCTCTCAATTTTCCTTCTTTGAGACACATGTTATGTTATGTTATGCACCTATATTATTTTAAAAGGTGTATATACTACTCTTTGACATTTAGTATCATTAATATACTTATTTTCATAATATTATCTGTTTCATTTAATGTTATATTCACCTTGATCAGAATTTATTTTATTCAAAAATTATGTTTTCTAAAAATGTTTCCAAAAATGTTTTCGAATGATATTTTAAAAAAATTCTAGGAAAATGATTTCAAAGATATTTAAAATGGTTTTCAAAGTTTCCTTTATATTTTTTTCAAGATTATTTTCAATGAAAAAGGTTTTATAACTATCTTATGATTTAAAAATTATTTTTCAAAGTGGAAAAGATTTTTTCTTAAGAAATGTTTTAAAATAATATTTAAAAATTATTTTTCAATGAAGATGGATTATATAGGTGTTACTCAAGATTTACTAGGTATATGATCCAATGATACCATTCTTATTCTTTATTTTAATAGTTTAATTTTATTATTGAATTATTTTTATGAATTATGTTTCTTTTTCATGGGTTATGTTATGATGAAATTTTTATGAAACCTATTTCTTTTCATAGGTTACGATATGGTCAATGATTTATATTCTTATGTCACACATATGTATGGTTTTAATTATGTGATGGGTTGGACCAATATCTCCCCCCAATTCATTGGTTAAAGATTTATATCTCATGAAATATATAGTACTTGAATGGGGAGTGAACTGAGTTCAGTAATATAGGCTGGAATAAGAAGTGAACTTAGTTTAGAAAAAGAATTTATCTGCTAAGATGGGCTTGGCAGTGAGCCTTGACTAATATGGAAATGTTTTTCTATGATTATTAATTTTAAATAATTACATTTCCTATGTTATTCTCTCATATCTCATGTGCTTTTATTATTTCTGGATTCATGTCTTATGAACATTCATGTTTTATTCCATGACTCAATATTTTGATCTTTTATATACAAGGTCAAATTTTCAAATGTTATATTCATGATCACATACCCTTACTGAGCATCTAATCTCACAGTTTCTTATGTTTCTTTGTCTTAGGTATTGAGTAAATAAGTTAAATGAATTTTCTCTAGGAGGATTTCACATGGATGATGTTGATGACCTATTTTGAAATAAGAAAGGTTGAGTATACTAGGACATAATGTTGATATTTATGAACTTATAAACCCAATTTTTTAAGATATTGATCTAATTATATAAAACTCTAAACCAAAAAGGTCCTTGGGTATGTAAGTGATCCAATATTTTCTTTTTACTTTGTAAGTTTTTTTATAGAAAAATATGATTGGTTTGCATTTCACTACTACAAATACGCCCTTTATCAGTGCTAAAAATGGACTTTAACAGCGCTAGAAAAGCGTTGTTAAAGCCGGTGAAGATAAAGGGGGTCCCTTTTATCAGCACTCAAAAAATCGCTGATAACAACCCCTTTTATCAGCGCTAAAAAAATCACTGATAAAAGGGGTCTTTTATCAGCGTTAAAAAAAGGGCTGATAAAAGTACCCCTTTATCAGCGCTTTTTTTAGCGCTGATAAAGGGGTCCTATATCAGCGCTTCCTTTATCAGCGCTATCGTTTTAGCACTGATAAAGGACCCTTTTATCAACGCTTCTAAAAAAGAGCTGAAAAAGTTAAAAAAAATTAAAAAAAACTTGAAAAAAATTATAAAAAATAAAAATAAAAATAAAAAAAATAAAAAAAAATAAAAAAATCATGCCAATCCGGGGGGCTTCATAGCGCTTGATCCCCACTTTTAATAGCGCTTTCTACCCCCTCCAGCACCCCGCACGCACCCCCTATACCCTTTATCAGTGCTAACCCCCCACATCCACCCCCATGCGTGCGCCTCTGCCTTCAGCAGGTTTTAAACTCGAGACCTCCCCCCTGCACGCCTAAGCCGTACCACTACTCTATTTTGATTTGTTTGCTATTTCATGATATCTCTATTTATATATATATATATAGTTATATTTATTCGTATAGTAATATATATATATAGTTATATTAATATATATATATAGTTATATTAATATATATATAATTATGTTAATATATATATATAGCTATATTAATATATATCTCTATTTATATATATATATAGTTATATTTATTCGTATAGTAATATATATTTATATTAATATATATATATATATAGTTAATTAATATATCTATATATATTTATATTAATATATATCTCTATTTATATATATATATTTAGTTATATTTATTCGTATAGTAATATATATTTATATTAATATATATATATATATATATATTTATATTTATATGAATATATATATTTATAGTGATATTAATATATATATTTATAGTGATATTAATATATATATATATAGTAATATTAATATATATGTAGTTATATTAATATATATATATATATAGCTAGATTAATATATATATATATATATAGTTATATTAATATATGGTAGTTATATAAATATTAATTTATTGGTATTTTAAATAAAATGGATATTAGTTATTATTTAGATAAAGCTAATATATTTTATATGTAAATATGTTTAATTATTTATTTTAGAATTTTAATTTTTATGTGTGAATATATAAAAAATATGTACATATAGTTATATATTTGATTATAAATAGCAGTGCATTATAAAAAATGATAAAATATTAAAGAAATAATATCAATATAAATTTAATACCTTGGAATAAATTCCATCCCCACAAAAAAATCCAATAATACCTCCTTAAACGAGGCTGAAAATCCACAAAATGTTAAAAAATCAGGGTATCCCGACTAAAAACTCAGTTTTGGAGGCCTTCTGGGCCTCTTTTGGCCTCTAAAATCCCTTGATCGTGATTCCCCTGGTCACAGTGACGTAGATCTCGTCGCAGGATTCGATTTGATATGTGGTAGAGCTCAAACGGACACCCAGATCAAAAGTTATGGCCGTTCGAAGTTTGAGTTGTGTTTTCAACATATTTCGGATCTTTTTTCTAATTTTTTAATTTTTTTAGTCTTCAAATTTTTATTAAATGACTATTACTCCATAATAATTAGTAAATTAGTAATTAAAAAAATTAAATTTTTTAAGAAGCCATTTTTACTAAATATCTTTTATATTAAGTATATTAAGTGTAAATGTACATTTATACTTATCTAAAATATATTTAAAAATTATATATTATATTTATATCAATGTAACTATATTTATATATTAATATATTTATTTTATTTTTTTGAATTTGACCCTTTATCAGCGCTACTAAATAAGTGCTGATAAAGGGATACTTTTATCAGCGCTTTTTTAGCACTGATAAAGACAACCTTTATCAGCGCTTTTTTGAGCGCTGATAAAGGTACCCCACTTTATTAGCACTTTTTCGTTAGCGTTGATAAAGGAGGGGCACTGGGAAAAACTGTTTTGGTGGTAGTGTTTGTAAAGTTTGTGTCTTTAGTAGAATATTTGGAATTGTAGATTCATCGCTGTTACAAAAACTATGCACAATATTGAAACAATCAAAATGAAAACAATATTAAAGAGTTTAATTTAAAATAAAATATGGAAAAAACATGAAAATTTAAAAATATTCACCATTAAAATAAAATTGATTCATATATTGTGGTTTTCTCACAACCTCGGTCAGGGATCTAGGACTATATTCATAAACTTTAAAAAAATGAATAAAATTTGATAACTATAAATGCTTAGTCAAACTATTGGTTTGGTTAAGAGAAGTGTGAATCTTATTCACACACACCACCACAATTTCAATAAATTCACTTACAAAATGAAGTCTAATGTCTATGTGATTTAACCTTCCATGGAAGACATGATTTTTTTATAAATGTAATATAGATTGACTATCACAATACACATAAATATTATTGTAAGATAAAGATAATTATTTTATCAACCCTTTAAAATATCTTCCTTGATTTATTTGTTCAAAGATATATATTCTACCTTAGTGGTGTGACTGGATTTTTTTTTAATGATTTTCTCAAGGTATAAGGGAGAAAGCAAGAAATACAATCAATAAAATTCCAAGAATCGTGGGGGCCTGAAATGGTGAAGTCTTAGAGCATCCGCATGCACCAGATTCACTACATCCGTGGGGAGAGACCCAGTGCTCATGAAACATGAAATGTGTTCATCTGGAGTTGCATAAGAATCTAGGAGGTCCACCACGATGTTACCTTCATGCCATGTATGAGAGATATCCATGTGGTTGTTCAAAAACTATTTGAATCATCGAATGGTATACTCAATAGACCATGGTGTAGATCTGTGACCACTAAGCATGTTAAAGATGGCCATCGAATCGGTTTCCACCCTCACAAGCTGGATATTCTTCTGATTACACAAATTAAGCCCAGTGAGGAGGGCATGCGCCTCCACCTGAATGGAATTTCTAGGTCCAAAGTGATCAAAAAACACCATAATTGCAGAGCCTCTTGCATCCCAGATCACCCCTCCACCCTTCATCTAACCCGAAATGCAGAAGCCACCAGTGTTTATTTTAATCCCCTCAGAATGGGGGTGCCACCGTACCCACCTTCCCGATCTGTTGTTGGAGACACCGGGTGCATAAGTGCTTCGGATAGGTTAAAAAATGGACGGAATTGTCACACATTTTCTGCATAGTCGGGTTAGATCAATGAGGGTGCTTCTGGTCTTGATCACAAGGCCCTTTCTAGTGCCTGCATAGCCCTGGTGATGGTCCCCATTTCACTCTCTCCAAATACACCAACATCCAGCTACAAATATAATGGCATGTGTCGTTATTTCCGGACCATTATTTGTGGCACCCAGGAACCATCGGCTGAAGAAGTCAATGGTGTAAAATGATACAATAGACTACATGTTTCATTTATAGGAAATAGGGCCACCAAAAGTAAGGAATAAATATCTAGTTGTATATTTCTTTGTATTAACATTTGTAGCATAATCAAAATACAAAAATACAAAAATACAATTATCATAACTAATTTTATTTATAAAAATATCTATAGGCCAAAAGACATAGAAACATGCCTTAGTAGCCACTTCTATACAATCTAATGGGGCTAATCAAGTGTGACGTCCCAACCCAGGTGTCACACAATCATGCCCCAAGCCAGTCAGTCACATGACCTCAAGCATGTCTCCCCATATGATAAAGGTTTTTGACTATCAATGAGAGTTTGTTAAGCCATGATGGGGAGAATATACCCTATGTTTTCATAGTAAAACACCAACTAAAATAAATAAAAAAATATAGAAGCATATAAAATTAAAACATTACAAACGTCACAAGAATAACCAAGATAGGAAATATAATACCCAGTTGAAAGGGAAACATTTCATTCCAAAGTAATTATCAAAGTGTATAAAATCCAACTAAAAATAAGGACACTAACGACTCCCAAGTGAGACCCAAACCACATTTGGTTCCCTCACCCGAGCTCCATTTCCAATTATTAATCTAATCCAGGGCTCTTTCCCTAAACCTATCCTGCAAAAATAAAATCTGTTCAGGTACCAATTAGGAGGCTTGAGTAGGCTGTGACTACGACTCAGTAGGACACCACCAATGGTGTCTAAAACAAATTCAGTCAATAACAGTGTATTCAATTTTAATAAGAATAATTATCATCTAAGAATTAATAGTTTATCACATTATTAAATATTCCCTATTTAATCACAGAAAACTTTTGGGTTCCCGTAGATACTCGTACCTTAATATATTCTTCAGCCTATGTCGAAACATGGTCTTTCCCTAAGGTTTAACATTCATTTAAACACACAATTTGAATGACCATGTTTCCATTATTAATACTTGTCCAAATGATCATGTTACCATTCACCATTTAATAACACATAATTGAATGATCATGTTACCATTCATAATATTTGTCCAAATGAGCATGCTACCATTCGCCATTTAATAATACATAATTGAATGAGCATGTTACCATTCAGAATAGTTGGTTTAATGAGAATGTTACCATTCATCATTTAATAATACATAATTGAATGAGCATGTTACCATTCATAATTTTTGGCTGAATGAGCATGTTACTATTCACCATTTAATAATACATAATTAAATGAGCATGTTACCATTCATAATAGTTTGCCAAATGAGCATGTTACCATTCACCATTTAATAATACATAATTGAATGAGCATGTTACCATTCACCATTTAATAATACATAATTGAATGAGCATGTTACCATTCATAATAGTTGGCTGAATGATCATGTTACCATTCACCATTTAATAATACATAATTAAATGAGCATGTTACCCTTCATAATATTTGGCCGAATGATCATGTTACTATTCAACATTTAATAATACACATATCACGTGTATCTCATTTATCAAGGTTAATCAACATTAACCACATTATTACATATAGAACATCATCACATCAAGTAGGATTAATCAACATTAAACATCTTACCCCAATATCACATTAATTTACCAATTAATTAATCATATCACCCTCATTGACAATTCAATAATTATTCTTCACATAAAACCCCTTAATTAATTCCTTAATTAATTAAGCACATTAATCTCTATAATTAATCCAACCATTAGTTAATCACATACTCATAATTAATTCATCAATTAATTATCTCAATTTATAACATCCATAACCTGTAATTAATTCCATAATTAATTACCCAAATCTACCATATCAATTCCATCATAATTAATTCCCACAATTAATGAATATAACTATAAATCTTAAAATATCATAATTAATTATCTTATTAATTATCTCATTCAATGATCCCAAATCTCATAATTTCATAGTTATCTCAATTAATTAATTGACAACATTACTTATTTTAATTATGGATTATAATTGTTATACAACTCTAGAAATAATAAAAATTTCATATACATAATCAAATCATGACTATGGGATTTAGATTTTAGACCACCTACCTCGAATCGTTGATGGATGTTCACTCAACAGAATTCCCCTAAATCCGAGCAGCACAACCATGTAGATCTGAGATATAGATCTAATCCCTAAACCAATATCAAATATTTCAAGATCTAATCAATGTAGATTTAGATCTACAATACTTGATATAGATCTCAATAATTAGGTTTATATCTAAAGAAATAGATAATAAACTCTACCAAAAGATCAAGATAAGAAGGAATGATAGATAGAATAAGGGTCGGGATGAGATCCACTTACTAAGAAAAGAGTGGATCTTTGATTCAGGCATTTAATCCTAATGAAATAAGTTCAGAAGGCCTTGAAACCCCTCCAAAAGACTCTAGATTCACCCAAAATGGTAAGTCCTGAGCCAAGGTCGAAATGAGGGTGTTTTGAGGGTTCATGGATTTTAAAATAAATTTGAGGGTGAAATAAAACTATGTGCATGGTTTTTCTGGGCAGGGGAGCACAGTTTAAAAAACCATGCACCAATCATGTGCTACCTAAATACTTAAGTCCATATGGTTAGCTGGGCTGGGCACATGGTTTACTCTAACCATGCGCCAACCATGCACAATCCCCTTTTCTCAAAAAAAAATTACAACTCTACCCAAATGCACCCCATGTCATAACTCCAACCAATTGTACTTAAATAAAAAAAAGTACCTAAATTTTCACCCAAGATAACTCCAGAAAAGGTAGATATATTACAATATCCCCACCTTATAATAGCTCTTCCTTGAGCTGTACTTACAACATTTTCTATGATTTAGAGCCAAAAATATCTAGCCATTGATCCCTTATATCTGCTTCCCTTTCCCATGTTTCCTCTTGAAAATGTCTATGTTTCCATAACACATGAATTATTGGCACACTCATTCCCTGCAACACCTTCTCACTGTGATCCAAAACACATCTTGGATGCACCTCAAAGGAAGAATCTATCTCAAGGCCAACCTCATCCACATCGATCTCATGATAAGGGTTTGGGTGATACTGTTATAGTTGTGACACATGGAATAAATCATGCATTGCACAGTATTTCTATTGAAGATCCAATTGTTATTCCAATAGCCCAATTCTCTTCATGATCTCAAATGGTCCAACAAAACTGGGTGCTAACTTACCATGTCTTTGTATCCTGCGGTGAACCAACCTGGGCGACACCTGAAGGAATACACAATCACCCTATGTATACTCTAGGGGTTATCTTCATCTATTATCATGTGACTTATATCTACTCTAAGCTATATCCATATGTTTCTGAAACAACTACACCTGCTCTGAAATATTTTTCACGAGACTCATCCCCAACAACTTTGACTCACTAGCCTCCAACAAGTATAGCAGTGATCTACATGGCCTAACATAAAGAGCCTTATATAGTTAAATATGTATTAGTTCTAGATAACTATTTTTATAGTAAAATTACACTAAATCAAGGAGATTCCCCCAAGACCCACCAAATTAAAGCACACATATCCACAACATATCCTCAACCACCTTTATAGTACATTCTAACTACCCATCCATCTGTGGGTGAAAATTCATACTCAATAATACTTGTGTACCCACCACTTTCTGTAAGCCCCGCCATAAGTGTGAAGTAAAACATGAATCTTGATCTGAAACTATAGTCTATGGCACCCCATATAGGTGAACTATCTCCCAAACATAAAGTTCTCCCAACATCTCTACTGTAAAGGTTTCCCATATTGTCAAGAAATATAATACTTTGGTCAATCGATCCACAACAACCCATAAAGTATCATTCTTCCTAAGAATCTTCAGAATACCTATCACAAAGTTCATAGTCACATCATCACACTTCCACTCAGTAATGTGTAAGGAATGTTGAAAAACTCCAGGTCATTAATGCTCTGCCTTCACCTACTGACAGGTGAAGAATTTTTTCATGAACCATGCAATCTCCTTCTTCATGCCAGGACACCAAAAACTATCTATGTAGGTCATGGTACATTTTGGTCACACCTAGATTTACCACCCACTTTGAGGCATGAAATTATCGCATGAGATCCTCCTGCATGCTCATAAGTACCACAACTCTATCCTTCACAATGATGATCTCATCCTCATCTATCAACCAAACCGAAGGTGTCTCTCCACCATCAATTCTTTCTCTCAAGGCTAAGCAATTTAGATTCTCATATGGTTTGTCTCTAATATGTCTCAAAAGTGAAGAATCCACTGTAATAGAAACCAAAGTCATCTTCTACTTACTCTCCTAAACTACCACATGCATTTCATATAGCAAATTCATCATCTTCTACTCAACACTTGACTTTTGAACCATATGAGTCTGAGTTTTCCTGCTCAAGCCATCATCCACACTATTTCCCATTTTGAGCGTATATTCCAGTTCAAAGTCAAAATAATATAGATATTCAAACCATCTATGCTGCTGAAGATTCAAATCCCTATACATGAAGATATACTTAAAGCTCTTATAGTCAGTGTAAACTGTAAACTTTTCATCCACGAGATATTGTCTCAAACACTTCAATGCATATACCACTACTTACAACTCAAGGTCATGTGTATGGGTAATGTCATTCGTGATGCCTCAACTATCGATACCCATACTCCACAACTTGATCTCCAGGAATTATCACAGCTTTGAGTCCGATCGCAAAAGTGTCACAACACACTATTTACTCCTCACCTGACTTTGGTAAGATAAAAATTGGTGTCGACATCAAATTCTTCTTCATCTCCTGGAAATATTTCTCACATGCTTACATCCACTCAAAATTTATCCCCTTTTTGTTCATGCCTCAAAGCGGTGAGGTCAATCAATAAAAGTCCTTAATTAACCTCTTGTAATATCCAGCTAATCCCAAAAAGCTTCAAATATCAAAAATATTCTTGGGATGCTCTCAAGAAACCACTTCTTGAACCTTTTTTGGGTCCACTGAAACACCTTCCTATGAGATTATGTGACCCAAGAAGTGTACCTGGTCAATCCAAAACTAACACGTAGATAGCTTGGTGTATATCTGATTCTCTCTTAGTGCACTCAAGATGATTTCAAGATGTTGGGCATGATCTTCATGAGTCTTGGAGTACACAAAGATTTCTTCCATAAATACCACCACAAATTGATCTAGATACAGATGAAAGATCACGTTCATCAAGTCCATAACCATTTCTGGTGAATTTTATCAAAAAAATGGCATTATGAAAAACTTATAAATCGCATACCTACTCCTAAAAGTAGTCCTCGGTATATCAGAAGTCTGAACTCTCAACAGATGATACCTCGATCTCAATTCAATCATTGAGAACAAACAATCCCCTGTCAACTAGTCAAACGAATCATTGATATGTGGAATATGATATTGGTTCTTTACAATCATCTTATTCAACTTCTGGTAATCGAAACACAAACGTAACTCCCATCAGCCTTCTTTGAGAAAAATATTGGTGATTCCCAAGGTGGCATACTCGGATGGATAAACCCTCTATCCTGCAACTCCTCAAGGTTATTCTTGAGCTCTTGAAGCTATGTCGGTGCCATTATGTGTGCCATAATAGATACTAGATCAGCCCCTAGCATAATATCAATAGTGAATTCCACATCTCCCTCAGGTAGAATCTTTGAGAAGTCTTCTAGATATTAATCCTAAAATAGTTCCACTACTAGTGGAAGGACATATTTCTTAACACCCCTGTTGTCCAACAATATACTAGAAACTTGGGTTATGAACTATCTTAGTTGCTGAGTAATTGGCCCTGCTCGTCCCACCTAGATATCCCACTCTCCTCAGTGAATGTAATGGTCACCCTTAAGAGATGTAAACATAACTCTCCTATGGTAACAGTCTATGTGGGATCAATATGTAACTGTCCAGTCCATACCCATAATTAGGTCAAATCCAGTCATTTCAAGAATATAGAGTTCCCAAAAAAATGGTACACCCTAATATCAAGAGAACATCTCTTTCACACACAGATGTATTTAGACCGTACACCTAAAGGCGTATCTATCCTTTTAACCCCACTCAAAAACTTCACTAACAGGATCAAACCATTAAAAATTTTATTAGATATAAAATAATGAGAGGCACCAGCATCAAATAAGGTTTTATCTAATGTAGAATCTATAATAACAGTAACTCTCACTATTGATGGTCTAGCCTCACTATCCATGAGTATAGGATACACCACACGCAAATATCATGTCCATATTTCCTGTGAATTTGTATGAATCCACTGAGTTACACCACTCTACTAATGTGGGTGCTCTTTCCTAGATGCACCACGTCCATTTTCTCTACCTCCTCTACTGGTAGAGCTCTAGTTTCTAGACTGATATGGTGCAGAAGATCCCCTTTCGGTACCCTTGTTTTGTCTAGATTCTCCATTAATACATTAATTCATCAAGTTCCTATGGAACCTCTGTAGATGTCCCATATTTTCACAAGATTGGTACTCCACTGGTGTTCAGGAATAATTCCTACTATAATATCTCATCCCTCCACACTAATGAAATATCACTCCAGTATGGTCATGTACAACTGAACCTCCTGTCTGTGTACTATTCATCCCATTCACTTAACTAAAGTTGTAAAAATGGTGCTTCCTTCTCTCATAAGTCACACCTCATGATTGTCCAGAAGAAACTATATGTCCCCAACTGGAATCCTCCCATGGGTTCCCTTCATTTATGAGAGCTTAATCCACCACCTCAAAAAAACTTCTTTAATAGAAATATATTGACTTAGTATTTAATCTCTCACTTAATTATATCATTTAAATTCCTATTTGTATACATCTCGTCTCCCACCAACACTGGAGAAAATCACTATAGATCTATAAAGCATCTCTTATAGTCCATCAAAAACATGCTCCCTTGAGTCAACCGCATGAACACGACTACTTTTTCCTGTCTTAGTGTCTTGGGAAAAAAGTTCTCCAAGAATCTCCCCAAAAATTCCTTCCATAGACTTCCATCATCCTATCTAGTCCACGCTTGAATGTCCCCCAAGCACTTCATTGATCCTCATAGCATATAAGAACATAACTTGATCCTCCACTCAACTGGAGTCTCCAGATGGTCAAGTATCATCTTGATGGACTCTACCCTAAACTCGGCTCCCTCATGTCCACCCTCTCTAGTAAAAATTGGAGGGTGAGGCAAATGAAACTCCCTCCTAATATCATACATGCTTTTCACAACCCACCCAGGGTCTCCTTCCATCAATTTCATGAAACGAGTGAAGTTCTCTTGGAACTTCTCTCCTACTTCCTCCCCTGTCACTATTAGTACCATAGGTTCCACCACTGGAGGATCATCCAAAACCATCTCCTTCAGTCTTCCTCTCAAAAAGTGCCTTCATAGAGGCATATTTATACAAAAAACACACCTTAGAACCAGGATTCATAAAAAAACCTATCACATTTTTACATTATATAAGATATCAAAACAAGTAACAACAATTATTTCTCCCAAAACTTTCCATGCGGTAAAAAACAAAGAATTATCACTACCCTTAACCATCCTACACCTAGGTCTGGTTAACAAGGGTAACCACATTCTCATATTCAAGTTCCTCATTTGGAAACCCTATTATCCTCATTTTGGACCATATGTTAGACACCATTTTTATTACAATTTCACAAGCAAGTAAAACAGTTTAAGTTCAAAAACATACCCATAACCTATTTTCCCATGCATGCCTAAAATGATGCATGTCACAATAATCCTAAGTTCCTTGAATGATGTATGCAGACTCAACTTTCATGACATTCTGGGCCATGAATTAGCACTCAATAATTCTTAGAAAAAATTATCACATCACACCACAAGTGTGTCACAAAAGGTGAATTAATATTCAACTATAACAGAAAACAGTAATAACAACAATCCTACCTTGAGTACTCAAGTTTTCCCTCATACATGGGTTTCCAACTCCCTTGCACGATCTCATTAAGAAGCCCCAAATCTTCCTAGTCTCCTATCTACCTTTCCCCAAATAGTAATACAAAATAAGAAGAAATAAAACTCCTCTCATACCACTTTGTGGTATCCCAGCCTGGGTGCCAGGAAAAGGTGACCACAGTTGGTTGGTTACATGACCTCAAGTGTGCCTCCCCTTACACTAGAGGTTACTGACTAACAACAAGAGTTTGGTAAGTCATGATGCGGATATTATACCTTCTTTTATCAAAGTAAAACACCAGTAGAAATAAATAAACCAATGTGGAAGAATATATAATCATAACATTACAAATCCCACAATAATAACCAAGATAGTAAATATAATACTCAACTGAAAGGGAAACATTCCATGCCAAAGTAAGTGTCAAAGTTTCTAAAATCCAACTAAAAATAAGGAAACTAACAACTCCCAATAGGGACACGAACCACATCTGGTTCCCTCACTCGATCTCCATCCCCAATCAGTAATCTAATCTAGGGGACTTGCCCTTAACCTATCTAGAAATAATAAATCCTATTCGAGTACCAATCTAGAAGCTCGAATAGGGTGTAAGTACAACTCAGTACGCCACCACCAATGGTTTCTAAAACAAATACAGTCAATAACAGTGTATGAAATTGTAATAAGAATAAGTATATTGTACAAATTAACAGTTTATTACATTATTAAATATTCCCTATTTAATATGATAAAAACCTCACGTTCTTGTAGAAACTTTTACCTCAATATTTGATTCTGACTATGCCAGAACATGGTATTTCCCCAAGGATTACCATTCATTTAAACACACAATTTTAATGACCATGTTACCATTCTTAATAGTTGGCTGAATGATCATGTTTCCATTCACCATTTAATAATACATAATTGAATGATCATGTTACCATTCATAATAGTTGGCTGAATGAGCATGTTTTCATCCACCATTTAATAATACATAATTGAATGATCATGTCACCATTCACAATAGTTGGCTGAATGAGCATTTTAACATTCACCATTTAATAATACATAATTGAATGAGCATGTTACCATTCATAATAGTTGTTTGAATGATCATGTTACTATTCACCATTTAATAATACATAATTGAATGAGCACGTTACCATTTATAATAGTTGGCCAAATAAGCATGTTACCATTCACCATTTATTAATACATGATTAAATGATAATGTTTCCATTCATTATAGTTGGTCAAATGAGCATGTTACCATTAAGCATTTAATAATTCATAATTGAATGATCATGTTACCATTCATAATAGTTGTCCTAATGAGCATGTTACCATTCAAAATTTAATAATACATAATTGAATGAGCATGTTACCATTCATAATAGTTGTCCAGATGAGCATGTTACCAATCACTATTTAATAATACACATATCACATATACCTCATTTATCAAGGTTAATCAACATTAACCACATTATCACATATAGCACATCATCACATCATGCATGATTTATCAACATTAAACCTATTACACCAATATCGAGTTAATTTATCACTTAATTAATCATCTCACCCTCATTTCTAATTCAGCAAATAGTCTTCACATAAAACCCCTTAATTAATTCCCTAATAAATTAAGCACATTAATCTTTCTAATTAACCCCACTGTTAATTAATCACTTACTCGTAATTAATTCATCAATTAATTATCTCAATTTATAACATCCATAAAGCATAATTAATTCCATAATTAATTACCTAAATCTACCATATTAATTCCATCATAATTAATTCCCAATATTAATTATAATAATAAGAAATATTATAATCTCATAATTAATTATCCAATTAATTATCTCATTAAATGATCCCCAAATATCACAATTTCATAATTATCTCAATTAATTAATTTACAACAATAATTAATTTACTTTGGGATTATAATTTATATACAACTCTAGAAATTATACAAATTTCATATAAATAATAAAATCATGGATATAGGATTTAGATTTTAGACCACCTACCTCGATTTGTTGATGGATGCTCGCTCAATGAAAATCCCCAAAATCTGAGAAACAAAACGACGTAGATCTGAGATATGGATATAATCCCTAAACTAACATCAATGATATCAAGATCTAATCAAAATAGATTTAGATCTAAAATCCTAGATCTAGATCTGAACAATTAGTTTTAGATATAAATAAATAGAGAATAAACTCTACCAAAATATCAATATAATAAGTAAGAATATATGGAATAAGGATTGGGATGAGATCCACTTACCAGGAGAAGAGGGGGTCCTTGATTCAGGCTTTAAATCTTAAAAAACGGAGGTCGGATGGCCTTGAAACACCTCTAGAAAGCTCTGGAATCACCCAAAAATGTTAAGTCCTGATCCAAGGTCGAAATGAGGGAGTTTCAAGGGTTTTTTGGATTTTTAAAATAAATTTTTAGGTGAAATAAAACAACACGCATGGTTTTTCTGGGTAGGGGGCATGGTTTTACAAATCATGTGCCAACCATGCTAGCCCTCTCATCCTGGGTCTTCATGGTTATTTGGGTTGTTCGCGTGGTTTACTCTAACCATTCACCAACCATGCACAATCCCCTTTTCTCAAAATGTTCTTAAAACTCCACCCAAATTCACCCCAAGTCATAACTCCAAGCAAAGTTATTTAAATAAAACAAAAAGGTACCTAAATTTGCACCTAAGATAACTCTAGAAAAGTTTAGATCTTACACAATATTTCCCATAAACTTTATTAAATTACAACTGGAAAAACAAATTTCTGGTATAGAGGAACTCATGGAATGTATAAGGCTCCCTACAATATTAGTATAAGGTATATTATTACACAATATTTCTCATAAACTTTATTAAATTACAAATGGAAAAACAAATTTCTGGTATATAGGGACTCAGGGCATGTATAAGACTCCCTACAATATTATTATAAGGTGTATTATTCAAAAAATATACACCAGACTCGGTGTTGGTAGACTAGAATAGGGTATGCTTAAAGTGATATCCCAAGGACACATTTACAAGATTCAAATTCTCAAATAGATATTGTTTTGATACCTTCTTTTCATATATATATTGGGATAGATACATAACCTTATTATTTCTATCCCTAATGAATCCCATGCATAATATTATCTTTAAATTTCCCACATCTTTCATTTTAAATGTAGTGTTTAATTGTATCTTAACATGATTGATGTAACACCCCTGATTTCAGCTACATGACCCTTTACTCATGTATTTTGAGTTTATATAATTCTCAGGTTATTTTTTGGGAGGTTACAAGGTGTTTTGGAATGTTTCAGAGGAATTTATGGAGTGAATTGTTTTTTCATAGTTAGTAGAAACCTTAGACCATCTCTAGGAAAATGTGCCCGAGAATACAGTGGTCATTGGGTAGGCGCACGGCTAGCATACGGTTTGGAAAAACCATAAAAGTTCCCAAGGGAAACCATTCATCTAAAAATAGATGTAAAATCATACTTGGAACATAGTTTGGTTAACTATAGGATCCAACCATGAAAGTTGTTTCCTTGAGATAGTATCACTACATAGTTAGTGTAGGTTTTCCACACTATGTATCCTAACCATGTGATGTACAGTTGTCCCTCTGAAATTTTTTGGATCTAATCCAAATTTAATACTGAAACCACCTTTAATCACATATTACCCAAATACCTTAAATTCCATTTTCTCACTAGTCTTTAGATATAATCCACTTCAATCCAGAACTGGTTATTAGGTAAATCAAAGTGTGTTGGATACCCATATTCATTGATAAGTACATGTTCTTCCTTGTTGTTCCTAGATGCTTTATTCTTCTCTCTCTCTCTCTCTAAATCATAGATCTAGTCTGTTATGTATATATATATGTTTTTTGGTGTCAATAATGATAATATATTTTTGTATCTAGTGAAGTGAATGTGGTTTGTGATTGGATCTAGAAGTTTTAAGTGTCTTTATTCATTTTCTCTAACCGTTGAGAGGTAGGTGGATTCTCTCTCATTTCCACTTAACTTGGAACTTGAAGGGTTAGTTTGGATTAAATGGGATTCCATATAATTTTTGTAGAAACCTTATTAAAATATTAATAGAAATCCAATTTTTATTATAGAATTATAAATTGGGAAATTTTGATGGATTTTAGGAAAAAACTATTTGGTAATAATTTTAGAAATGTTATTTTTAAAATTATGGAATTGATTTTTTGCACAAAAGATGTTTGAAAAAAATTATTTAAAATAATTTTTTTCATTATGTGGAACGGATTTTGGAATGGGTTTTGGAATACATGGTTGTTGTGAGTGTATTTATATATGTGGCCCTATAGAAGGGGCGTGTGTCATTAGGGAACCTGGTATTGGTCACCTTGTGATGACTTGGTGGATAAATGATAGATCACTCTTGAGTATGGAACTATCACCTTGTCATTAAATCTGTGTGTGTAAATATATGGGTGTGAGTATTCCAAATCAATGAAAAAAAATTAAAGGATTTGTTAAATTCTTTCCTTGAAATCGATTCACTATTTTGATATAAACTATTTAAACTGATTCTGAAACTATTTTATAAATCATGCTAATAGGTTTTATCCTAGTGTCATGAGTTGGGAAGTCTTTGAGTAAATCCTACTGAGATTATACTCACTCTCTTCTTAGGAACTATTGTGCATTGGTGGATGTAATCAATCGAGACAGAGGTAAAGGCAAGGTATCTCAGTTATTTTATGATGCTTCTTATTACTACGGGCATAGATTGTGGAGTGGGATCTTGGAGCTTGGTCAGGTGTTTCTTGGTTTTATGTCTTTTGGGTGTGTTGGATCTTGAATTCTCCTTTCACTTTTTTTATTATTATATTTTGGTTTCCATTATAATATGATATTACTTAATTTTCTGGTTATTTTTTGAGTTATATTTTTGTACACATGCATCATATAGAGGACTGTATGTCTATTGTTTATAGTGTCTAGTTGTTTTATATTAAAAGAGAAAATCATCCCCTAGTTTTTCTTGAGACCCTTGGAATTTATTTCCATCCTTTAGTGTCATGGGGATGTCAGCTAAGGGCTAGTATCACCATTATCTCTTCTCAAGACAATGAGAAGGGGCAGGGTGTTACAAATGGTATCAGTCTTGGTCGGTCCATATCTCTTTTAGATCAAATTTAATCATCTTGTTTGATCCTTAAGTTAGAAATGGTATCAATATATCCTTGGGATGTTAACAAGAAGATAGGATTGTTAGAACTTGAAAATTATACCATAAAAAGTCATAGCTGACCTTTTTATGTTGAACTTCAAGCTATCATGGAGTTTGGGTACATAATTGCTTTAAAACACATCTAGGTGAGTTAAAATCTCATAATCGTGAGTTTAGCCGATGAGAATTATATTCCATTGATTGATAGTAATATTCTCACTATGACTACATTGTTCATTCTGAGTTTAATGGTTTATAAAATGGTGTAAAGGTGTTGATTTTTGAAATTATTTAAATGGGTTGACTTTGAAAATAATGGTTATAGTATTTTAAAAATTATTTAAAATGTTAATAATTAATATATTTTGAAAGGAGTGGTTGTGGTATGTTTTGATATAGTAATTTTTAATTTCTAAGCCTTAGGTTGCTAGTATGTGAGACTAAGTGATGTTTTTTTATGATTATAGAAAATGGAACCAAGAATACATCGAAGGAATAAACAAAAAGAGGTTATTGAAAATGTGGTTGAACCTGAGCCACACGGGTGAAACAAGATTTGGTCCAAAGTATTTTCTAGGATTTTCAGGTCTTGGATAATGGTAATCATAATGAAGAGCCTCGATATGTAGACCATTCAATTTAGTTCCAAAAGCAGAACCCACCCACCTTTTCGGGGGATTCTAAATTAGAAAAGGTATAATTTTAGTTGAATATGATGAATTGAATCTTTTATTTCCTTGGGACACTAGTAGTGTTGAAAGTAAAGTTGGAAACATAGATGTTAGAAAATCTAGCATTTCAATGGTGGGATTTAGTTGTTCATGATAAAGTTGACCAAGTCATGACATGGGAGGATTTTAAGTAATTTCTTAAGAAGATGTTCTATCCTCACATATTTTAGATTGCAAGAACAATAGATTTATTTATTTTGATACAGGAAAATATCTTAAAAATAGATTATGTGGCTAAATATATGAATTTAATTTATTTTTACTAGGAAGTTCCTAAAATTGTGTCCTTGAAGGCCCAAATTTTTGAGTCAGGGTGGTTTTTATCAAAGATTTATGTTCTATGTATTATAGACTATGTAGAGATGGTTAATAGGGTGACTATAGTAGAAAGGTTCATCTCAATAAATACGATTATAGGGAGTATGTTTATTCCTATGGGAATAAGTGGGAACTCTAACATTGGAAATAAAAGGAAAAGGGAAACCAACTTCTAGAGTGGGTGTATTGCACATAATCAGACCAAGGGATTATTAAACATTCCTCTTTAACCAAAAGTTAAGCTGATATGTTTCCAATGTGGCTCCTTTGATCATATTAAGTAAGATTATAAAGAACTACCTAGTTCATGTTACAATTTTAATCAGATGGGAATTATTCAGAATTATTGTCACAGGGCTCCAAGGTTTGGTATTAGAGACACATCATATGATTCAATGGGATGAGTATAGTAGAATAATACTCATCATCATAACCAAGTGATCTAAGGTGATTCTAGGAACACCATGACTCCTCAGCCTATAAAATCTCAATAGGGTAACAAAAAGAAAATTGTAGTGAGTAAGAAATTATATGGAGTTAAGTAAGTTATCATAGATGATCAATCTGGTCCTTTGATAGTGAGAGGTATGACTCTTTTTAATTATTCCCTTATGAGAACTGTTTTTGATACAAGCATGTACCTATCATTTATTACTTATTGTGTTGTTGATCATATGGATTTTCATGTTTATATGATTCCTTCTATTTTAAAACTTCAAACTCCTCTTGGAAAAAGAGAATGTAGAGCCTTTGTGTGCAAATATTATTCTATAACTATCGATGGGGATGAGTTGCTTTGTTATTCATCTACACTTGAAATGATTTTTTGTATGGATTGGTTAACATCATTCAATTCACACATCGATTGTTATTCCTGAAAGGTTAGTTTCAAATCTCTTCACATAATTGAGTACCTCTTTAGAGGAAATTGGGATGTAAAGGTAGATAGAGCAATACTTTTGGCACTGGTGGTTAGAACTATATCTTATCAGTTGGTATCACTAAATTTGACATCTATAGAGTATATTGAAAATAGATAGTTACCAAACATTGTTAACAAATTTCCTAACATGTTTCCTGATAAATTCTCCAGGTTTCAACACAAAAGATAAGTAATCTTTATGATTTATCTCCTACCGAGGACCAATCCTATCTCACTTCTATCTTATAGGAGGCACCAACACAATTGAGGGAGTTAAAATATTAGTTTAATTAGTTGTAAATTAAATGGTTCATTCGACCAAGCATGTATTTTTGGTAATCCGCAGTTTTTTGTGAAAACGATAAATGGAACTCTTAGGATTTTTGTGGATTATCATATGCATGACCAAGATATGATAAAGAACCAGTATCCACTTCCAACAATAAATGATTTGTTTGATCAATTTAGGGGATCCTAGGGGTTATCTAAAATTTAATTACATTCAGTATGTAACTAACTATGAGTTAAGAAGGATGATATCTCAAAGATATCTTTCAAAAGTAGATATGGGCATTATGAATATGATGTTATGCCTTTTGGTCTTATGAAATAAAAATCCATCTTCATCGAATTAATGAATCAAATATTTTATAGGTATTTGTATTCTTTTGTAGTGGTTCTTGTCGATGATAACTGGAATATTCTAAGAAAAAACTAGATCATGAACAACACTTAGATATAGTGTTAGGTATATTTCAAGATAATCGCCTTTATGATAAGTTATCAAAGTGTGATTTTTGGATACAATAGGTATATTTCCTTGACTATGTCATTTATAAAAAATTAGTTTCTATAGATCCTAAAAATATTGAAATTTTTATCTATAGTAAACCATTAAAGAACGTATTTGAGATATTTTTTCAATCGGGGTTGTCTTAGTGGTACTTTGTAAGGGGGTTTGTCCCTGAAAATGGAACTGGTGTAGGTATGAGTCCTTCCACACTCAAATTTAACTAGAGGTGGGCCAGCGTGCAGGTGGTGGGTTAGGCATAGGAAAATAATGTTGTGGTTCCCACCTATAATTCATCATCTATATTACCTATTTCCACTTTAGTAATAGAACAGTGGTGAAGGAGGGTGGTATAAAACACACTGCTCTTTGGGAAGTGCAAGGTTTGATTCTTAGGAGCCCACTCTTGGAATAATTTCTCCTTCCCCTAGATCTTCTCTTCTTTTTGGATCACCTAGTTCTGAACTGGGTGGTAATAAGTTTACAAACCACCTATGTTGATGGATTGTTGTGTCGAACCATCACCACTTGGGTTGTCACCCTGCAGGATGCTCTGCCATCTCAGCTGGCAACATCTCCTTCCTAGCTTAAGATCTCTTTAGAGTAACCTCTTCTTGGGTAGTTAATTCCCTAGTGTGTAGGGTTTGAAAATACAACTCCTAGTTATTCCCTATTTATATAGGAAAAAATTATTTTAGATACATAGTTTACTTGGCTTAATAGGATAATACAGACGCTTTGTTCATGATTTTTCATGATTGGACTCATCAATGATAGTGTTGATGCGATAAGGTGTTCCTTTCTAATGGAATGATGTATACCATAATTCCTTTCAAGAACTTAATCTTAGAATTACATCATCACATATCATCATGTTTCCATAGTCTTGGTAGGGCTATCTAGTATATTATAATTCATTGGAATATGGGGTGGGATGTGTTCTAATTCATGGTGGTCATGTTGTTGTTTATAGGTCATGGTAGTTACGAGTGTTTGAGGAAAATGAACCAATGCATGATTTATATTTAGATTCAGTAGTCTGTGATCTGAATAATTCATAATATTATCTTTTTAGTGAGATATTTATGGTGTTTATGGATCATAAGAGGTTGAAACACATTTTTTCATAAATATATTTGAATCTGAGATAATGAAAATGGATGGAATATCTGTAAATGATAAAATTCAACCTGTTTTGTGCATTGGGGAAAGGAAATTATTTAGTGAATGATTTGAGTAGGAATTAATATTCTCAATAGGCTAAAGAGGCTTCATATCAATGTCAACTTATGTTATTCATAGCTGATATGCATCTAGATTATGAAGAACGAGGTAATGTTGTTGTTTTCTATTCCAGATTTAGTTATTCTTAATCTGGTTTGGCAGGTTAGAGTTTCTCAAAAAACTAATACAGAATTTCTAACTATAAGGTCGAAATATAATGGTGGGGTGACCATTTAGGGATGAAATTTGGATAAGAGTTCAGTGTTACAGTTTATAGATCGGATGGTTGTACCTTTGGCATATTAAGAACAACCTATTTATTAATACCACCATTTGAGATGGATTTTTCATCTTGGAATTATAGAAATTTATAAATAATTTAGAATATAGTTGGATGGGATAGTATAAAGAGGAAAGTGGTAGATTTTGTCTCAAGATGTCTCACCTGTGAGCAGGTCAAGGAAGATCGTCGACCGCTAGTGGGTATGTTGTAGTGTTTACCAATTCGTATATGGAAATGGGATCAGATAGACATGGATTTTATAATAGGTCTACCTATGATGGTTATGAAACATGATTCCATATGGGTGATTGTGTATTGACCCAAAAATTCAGATCAATTCATTATTATTCATGAAACTAATACAGTGGAAGACTTGTTCACAATATATATTGGGGAAATTGTAAAGATGCACAACATTTCATACTCAATTTTATCTGACCTAAACCATAATTCACCTCTCATTTTTGTAAATCCTTATATAAATACCTTATAACTCAGTTGACTATGATAATTTATTATCATCCTCAAATGGATGTACAATTTTAAAGGGTGGTCTAAATGTTAGAAGACATGCTTAGGGTTTCTATAATGAGTTTTGATAGTTCATGGTAGGATCATATACCTTTAGTAGAGTTATCAAACAAAAATATTAATCATTAGTTGATTTATATGGATCCTTATAAAGAATTGTATGGGAATTCTTGTTGATCTCCACTTTTTTGGGTTGAATCAAGTGAAACTTTATTGATTTGACCAAGTCTTTTCCAATAGATAATGAAGGGTATTTGGTTGATCATAAAGAGGATGGAGATGGATCAAAGTCATTGGAAATCATATGTGGATCTTCTTTATTTACCATTTTCATTTGTGGTGAGTGATCATGTTCTCTTTAGAATCTATCTAAAGCTTTGGAATCATCATTTTGGTAAGTAGGTAAAGTTGTATCCTCAGTACATAGGCCCTTTTGAGATACCTGAATGAGTTGGTGTGGTGAAATATCGGTTTGATTTTCTATAAAGGTTTAGTTTAGTTCACAATGTGTTTTATTTATCTCAATTGAAAAAGTACCAACCTAATATTGAACATGTGATTTGATGGGATCACATGAACCTAAATCTGGATGCTATTTTGATTCATGTGTCGGTATGGATTGTGAAGAGTAAGAGAAGATCTTCTATGGGAAAAATCACTCTATTATGGGTTTTATCGTAGCATTGTCAGATTCAGGAGAAAATGTTGGAATGTGAAAAGGAAATATTGGATCAATGGACTAAAATCTTTTATTACAACACTGGTTTTCTACTTTCTGGGGACATAAATAATAATATTGGGGAGAATGTAGCACATCTGATTTCAGGTACATGACCCTTTATTCATTTATTTTGAGTTGATATAAATCTCAAGTTATATTTTTGGAGGTTCCTATTGGTTTTTCATGTTTTGGAGGAATTTATTGAGGTTTTCAGTTTTTTAACGGTTAATATAAATCGTAAAACATCACTGGGAAACTGTGAAAGTGAAGATGGTGGTAACTGAGTAGGCACACAATTGGTGCACAATTTGGTCAAATTGTGCATATTATTAGAAAAAACTATGAAACTTAAAATATAGGGAAAACCAAGGTCGGTGCATGGATTTTCTAAACATGTGATCCAATTATGTGTGGTGTGGCCTTGATATAGTATCACCACATGGTTGGTGTATAGTTTTCAAAATTGTGCGGCCAAACCTCACAATGTGCATTTGGTCATCCAAAATTTTTTGATCTAATCCAAATTTAATCCTGAAACCTACTTTAATCACCTATTACTCTAATACCTTGAATTCCTTTTTCTACCTAGGCTTTAGAGACAATACCCTTTGAACTATGAGTGATTCTTAGGAAAATCAAAGTGCATTGAATAACTAGATTCATCGGTAAGTACCCATTCTTCCTTGTTCTCCCTAGATCCTTTATTCTTCTCACTCTTAGAATTATATATATATTTTGTTATGGATAGATCAATTGGGTCCGAATAATACAACGATAACATAAGAGGGAGGTGAACTGTGTCTTTTTGAAAAGCTTCACCAATTCTGACTTTTGGCTTCCTTTTTTATTTATGCAGATATGCAATGTTTTCTTCTGTATGAAATATGAGCAGTGGATAAATAGAAAGAATGAAAGCATAAATTTTATAGTGTTTCAGGGAACAAAGATCCCATATTCCACTCCACAAATTATCTCTCTATGAGATTGGTGAATTTCATTAGAAAATGTATTTTTATCACTAGACCTAAAATCCATAACTCAGTGGAGGCATTTGATACCTTTATAATCAAGGATAATTTGAGCCTTTTGGTTATTTTATAGGGAACCGGTAAAACCAAATCTTAGTACAAGTTTAGTTCAAGTAGAATGAGTTGGTAAGTCTTTTGTGAAATCTTGTTGAGTTTATAATTACCCCCTACTTAGGAAATGTATCATGGTTATAGATGTCATCTATCGAGACACGGTTAAAGTAAAGGTATATTGGTTCTTCTAGGATGCTTATTGATACTGTGGGCATAGAATATGGAGTTGGCACTTAGAGCTTGGTTGGGTGTTTCTTGGGATTATGTATAATCTATGTATTGGATCTTGGATTATCTTTTCAATTTTCTAGTTATTGTCTTCTATTTTCCATTGTACTCTAATATTAGTTAATGTGTTGGATATGTTTTGATTTTTATTTTTGTACTGATGCATCATATATAAGATTGGATTATTATTGTTTTTGTTTTCTGATTTTTTATCTTAGAAGATAAAATCATCCCCCAATTGTTCTTGAGGCCCTTAACATTTATCCTTGGCATTTATTATTATCCTTTGGTGTCTTGGGGATGTCACCTAAGGCCTAGTACCACCATAACCTCATCTCAAGCCAATGAGGAGGGGTGGGATGTTAGAATTTATCAACATCAATTTCTTGAATATAATAAGCATATCATAAACATATAAAATTAAGGAAATAAATTCATGATTAACATATTTAAAGTAAACACATGCAGCATATTTACTTATATAAAAATCGTTTTCAACCATGAAAGAGTCAAAGTGTTCATGTTATTGCCTCAAAAACTGCTTAAATCCATACATAGATTTTCAAAAAAAGAAAACTTGATCATATTTGAAATGCTTTGAAAAATATTCATGGGGGTTTCATGTAATTTTTTTATCTATTTTTCCATGTAAAAAAATAAGTTTTCAAATCCATATGTTCAATATTAAAGTCACTTCTGGCAGTAAAAGAAAGTAACAATATAATTATTGAATATTTAACAACTAGTGAAAATATTTAACTATATTCAATTCCTTCACACTGAAGGAATCCTTTTGTAACAAGTTAAGCTTTGAAAATAATTTTCATTTACCTAGTGTTATATTCCGTCTTTAAAAAATCAATTTACAACCTACAATTATCCACCTTTTGAGTTTATTATCAACTATCCAAATTTGATTTTTAAGCAGGGACTTAGTTTCATCTCTCGTAGAAGATAGTCCCCTATTTGGTTCATTAGATTTAATGGATTATTCAATGATCTGTGGATCTTCACTTTTAATATCTAGAGAAATATTAAATGCAAAGGTTACCTCATTAGCATGACTGAAACAGGAAGGTGGACTATGGTTATCTAAACCCTATCTTGTGTCAATTGATAATACATAAGATCAATCTCCCTCTCTACCTCAAATTAAGACTTTGTCTTAGGGTCAGGCTCATTATGAACCAATTGGGGAGGAATGGTGGAGGCAGACTCTGGGTCAGACTATACTTCAAGTCCTAAGGGAACCTCAATGCCTATAGGTTTAGGCATATCATTAACATCAGACTCTATAGGCTTATAATTCGATTTGGTGGAATCATGGAAGACAACAACATGACTTATGATGAAATTATACATCTTGGTCTTTTTTACCCAAAGCCAATACCACTTAATGCATGAATGATAACCCACAAAACACACTTAAACTACAAAAAAAACTGTCATTTAGTCATGTTTATTAGCCGTGTTTTCTAAAAACTTGGTCAAATTTTAGTTTATCTAATTTAGCCATGTTTTAAAACGATGTTAATTTTTAATTAAGCTGTGTTTCAAAACATAGCTAAATTAGATGTGTTTTAAAACGTAGCTATTTTTTAATTAGTCATGTTTTTCTAAAAAAAGAATAACTTTCATTTTAATAGTTTTTTAAATATGAAATAATTGAATAAGAATTTAACAATAATTTTGTGTGTATATATTTATAATTTTATTACATAACATTAAAAAAATTATTCATTTAAAAATAATATATATATATATATGCACAAATATACACACATACATATATATACACAAATACAAATATATAAACATGCACAAACATGCGTAAGACAAAACATAATTACAATTAATTAACAATATCTAAATAAATGATTTTTGATAATAACTGATTAAAGATGTGAATATATATATATATATGTACGTAATAATATTAAAAATTACTAATTATATATATATATTTATTTATTTATTTATTTATTTATAATAATTTATACAAATTTATATACACATATATAAATATTTTAATGTTTGTGTGCGTTAGTTTATAATATATATATATATATATATATATATATTAAATATATTAATATATATTTTTAAATTAATATTTTAATAAATAAAAAATATATAATCATATAAATAAATAAATAATAACTATATAAATGATTGTTATTATAACACACAGGAACACATATATACATACCTAAATACACACACACACACGTATATATGAATATATAAATTTATATATTAATCTATATATGAATATATAAATTTATAAGTATATTTATATCAATATATACATACTTATTAACAACGTTACACATCTAATTATATTATATAGTAATAAAAATAAATGTATTTATATAAAATTGATATACACATACATACATGATTATTAATAAATTATTAATAATTTAATAAATGATCATTAATATATAAATAAGTATATTTATATAAAATTATATATATATATATATGTTAATTTATATATTAATATGTATATAACAAATATATTAATTTATATATAAATATATAACATAAATATTTATATATAATATCACGTGATAACACACACACACACATATATGTGTGTGTGTGTAACACATAATAAGATATATATTAATTTATAACAACATATATTTTAATTTATATATAAATATATAATAACATATATTATCATATATGTGTGTAACAAATAATAACATATATATTAATATATGATAATAAATATATTAATTTATATTTTAATATATAACAAATATATTAATTTATATATAAATATATAACATATATTAATCTATATATTAAATTTTATATAAATAAATATATAAATGTATAATTAAAAGCACACAAATATATTAACACACATATAAATATTATATTATATTATATATATATATATATATATAAATTTTTAATAATTACACTAATTAATATGTGTGTGTGTGTGTGTCTGTGTGTGTGTGTGTGTTAATATACATAATAATTTGTGTATATATAATATATATTAATATTTATTTATATTCGAATATATTAACATATGTATTAATAGAGTGTAATATATTAATTTTATATATAATTAATTTAGCATGTTGGTCTGATCATTGGGTAGGGATACGCATGTTGTGTGCTCGAATCATGGCTATAGGGGATTTATCTGGGTGTGCGGGAGGGGTTTTGTGAGTGAGGTGGGTGAAGTCATGTGTGACGTAGGGTGATGGGTGGGGTTCAGGCACGAGGTAGGTTAAGCTGGTGTGAGGTCTGTGTCACATTGGGAGAGGTGGGGTTTTGCGGGTGAGGTGTGTTACGTATATAGGGTTAGGATTATGGCATGTGGCGGGTTGAGATGGGGTGATGGTGACATGAAAGGAAAAATAATTTTAAAAAATATACCTTCAAAAAATTTAAAGCTGTAAATATCCACATTTATGAAAAACATAGCAAATAAATGACTCATTTATCCACATTTATAAAAAAAAATGTGGGTAAACGATGTGTCTCTAAATCATAAATGTTTATAAACATAACTAAATTAGTGATGTTTATAAACATATCATGCAGGTAGGTGGGTGGAATCATGTGTGATGTGGGGTGATAGGAGGGGTTACGGCATGAGGTAGGTTGAGTTGGTATGATGTCTATATGATGTTAGGAGAGGTGGGGTTCTAGGGTGAGGTGTGTGATGTGTGGAGGGGTGGGGTTAGGGAGAGAGTCAAGATAAGGTGGTGTGATGGTGGTGTGGAAGGAAACGGAATTTAAAAACCCCTAAATTTATATCAAAAATTTTAAAACATTAAATTTACACATTTTTGGAAAATGTGGCTAATAAATGACGCATTTACCCATTTTTTAAAAAAATGTGGGTAAAAGTGTGTCTCTAAATTAGTGATGTTTATAAATGAAACTAAATTAGTAATGTTTATAAATATAGATAATTTATAGGCATGTATTTTATTGGTGTTTTATGAAATGTGGGTAAATTAATTATCCACATTTATAAACACAGATAAATATAAAACCAAAACATGACTAAATGCAATTTTTCTTGTAGTGTTAACCTCCCTAGATTCTATCTTAGCATTACTTCTATAGGAATAATTGGTACAATAAATAAATCTAAATTTTCCTTAACTAATAGAGGAGTCATTCCACAATTCCTCATGGGTTTTGAAACCAATGGCACTAGATGAGCAGTGGTTAATGAGGTAAATAGTTGTAGTGGTAACTTCTACCTAGAAAGATCGAGACAAACCTGAGAGTGAGAGCATTCTTATCACCCTATCAAAGATAGTATTATTCATTCTCTCAACCTA
The DNA here is from genome assembly GCA_963277665.1 of Viscum album. Taxonomy (NCBI): domain Eukaryota; kingdom Viridiplantae; phylum Streptophyta; class Magnoliopsida; order Santalales; family Viscaceae; genus Viscum; species Viscum album. The sequence continues at coordinate 32,638,819 of OY728131.1, forward strand.
TCCATACTATTGTGGGTTTTCCAAAAAAAATTGGTGTCTCCGGATTCTTTATGATTCACAAAATTCTATAAAATCATTCAACAAGTATTTTAACCCAATATCTCTTCTAAGGGTTTTCAACATGGTTCAAATCTGATTCTCGATGCTATATTTATAAGTCTTGAGATGTAACGCCCCAAAAATTACTTTATGTTATTAATATAAATATTATTTTTAATTATTGTTTTATTATGAGAACATATAAATACTTATACATTTCATAATAACTTTTTACATCATTTTTTGAGATGAACTTTTACAACCAGGAATAGTAAAAGGATAAAAGACACTTACCAGAAAACGAACAACACTTTATTCTTTTATTTAAGAAAAGTGCATTCATCCAATAGTAATTAAAATTATTTATCAAAATATTACAATGGGAAGACTAAAATAGAATAAATAAATTAAAATATAAAAACTTGGGTCACCTCAATCCCCTAGAATCATACCACCCATGAACAATTCTCTAGAAAAGAAACAGATCATTAGTAATACAATATTCATTTTGGATATGACATTGAACATTGATTTGAATTAAAGTAAATGATAAAGATTAAGTATGATGTTGTATTTATATGGAAATATTATCATCAACATTTATGTTTTTCAACTAATATAGTTGATCGAATTTATGAACAATAGTCAAGTTGGTCATTACTGTTGTCGGTTATGTTAACACATCTAAATGATCATCAAGATTAATTAATGATATAATCAAAATTGTATTATTTTGGGAAACTATAAACATATTATATTAAAAATGCGTTTTATGGTAAATATATAAGTTCTATATAAAAGTTACTTTCATGAAAAAATCTTAAAAAAACAATTTTTACAAGATAATATATTTTAATGAAGTCCTAAATAATTTTTATAATGGTCAGAATGTTTATATTTTTATGAAATTGATAAATATCAATAAATAAGAATATTTATTTAAAATTTTAAATTATCATATTTATAGAATTGTAACTATAAAATAAAATTCATTTTTGGACTCATCATGTCATAATTTTCTTAGTGTAATTTTTGAGAATTTTCTAAAAAATGATTTTTGGGTTAAAAAGTGAAAATACTATTTTTAAAAAATACCTTAAATATTATAATCTAATTATCAAATTATCATGATTAAAAATTTATTACACCATATTCTTGATCAAAATTTATTTAATTAATGGCATAGTACATAAGTTGTTAGATTTAGAAACACTTGCTTAGAATATTTGAAAACCACGATTTTAACCATAAAAAATTATTTTTATGAGTTATACAGATATCACATTACAATTTATTTTTACCACTTTAATAAATTTAATCAAGAAAATTTTATTTTATATTTATATTCATAAAGTCCAAATTAGAAAATAAGTTCAATTTCACTTTTTTGTACATAAAAAAAGTTACCAGGGTAAAACAAAGTTACCACAGTATGAGTTAAATAGTGTAGTGGGTTAAAGTAAAAAAGGTAAAAGCATAAAATACCTAAAAACTAGAATATTAAATGGTTGGGTGATATGTTTATTTAACTTAACCGTCATTTACAATATTAAATATCATCCAAATTATTTTTAATTAATTCCACCCAAATTTGGTTGGATTTAAATATAAAATAATCGTTATTTGATTACTTAAAACCACTCCTATGGAAGTATAAATACCACCCCATTTCTCCTAAAAGTACTTAAATATATTCAAATATATAAAAAACCATATCCTAACCACTCTCCACAAAATCCAAGTTCTTCTGATCTCACCTGAACACTAATTCGCACGTTTCTTAAGGGGTCCTTCAAGGAGGTGATATTCAAGTGGTAACTTTCTCAAACCACCTCTCTTAATTTATTTTATTCTTCTAGACTCTCATATCCTACTTTATCTAACAAATTTTAATAAATCCATTATCATTTAAATAATATAACTTAATATTTAAAATTTAATATCTTTTATACACCCCTTTTCTCATCTCCTCTTATCCAAATAAACAAAATCATTGTCCAAATTAAGGTGGTTAATCGTCTCTGTGGATAATGATTTTTCATTTTCCATTACCTCCCTCATGGCTAGTCATAAAATTATTATTATGTAAGAATAAAATTTTAAAATTTATATTATAACTTATTTAATGTTCTAGAATTAATATATATACATAATATTACATAAAATTAAACTATTTCATTATGGTCAAAAAACACGTCAAAATAAACTAAACATTTATCATTAATATTTTATCAAATGAATAATCATCATTTAAAAAAATGATATATGGGGCCATTTAAACTTCTAGAATTAAATTAATACCATTTTATTTCACTTATGGATTTTTATTTTCATTTTAAAAGAACATCCATATTTTTACCCAAATGAACCGACTATGAAACCATGAAACGAACACTCATAGAATGATGAAATTGATCTTTATAACTTATCAAAATAGACATAAATAAAATTAAAAAAATTATAATAAATAAAATATATATTTAATATTTTTTTAATTAATTAATTAATTAATCTAATTTTATTATCTATGACATTAATAACAAATGAAAAACACATCCCGACATAAGGTAAGGGGTCTTTCTGAACCTCCAAATTTCCTTTGGGTTACACTTTATCTGTCTTTTCCTTAATTTATCACTTAATTATTTTTATATATTCATCCTATATTCTTTTTATATGTACCAAACATATTTATGTATCTCAATTAATCCTTAATTTATGGATAACTACATGTTTTAAAAGGTTCCCTTCTCAATTCCTCACGATAAGCAAACCCGATTAAAGGGAACTTCCCTATTTCTTACCCATTTTCAAGTAAACTCCATAAACTCTCTTCAGCCTCCAATATTTTTCTAAAATCACTCTTTTTATCATAAAAAAACTATTTTATTTAATGTCTGATTTTATGTAAATAATTATGCCTTTATACTCTTTGAATAATCTTTATCATTTTCCCTAAAACCGCGTTAAAGTGGCACATTTCTAAAGTCGGATAACCATTATTTTTATGTTTTCACTTCAGTTAGAAATAATTATTCATGGTACAATATTATATTTATTTTATTAATTTCCAATAATGATTTAATATTCTCTTTCTTTGATACCATTATGATATGCCCTTTGGTTATGCCTTATGACATGATTAAGGAAATCATTTCTTTCCATAGGTAACCCTTATGTTTGATTCTTTATATGGAATGCATATACATGAACATGTTATGATGGGTGCACCAAGATTGCACTCTAATTCATTTGGTAATGTTTTTGTCTTATGAGATGTTTTGTATGGGATTAGAAAGTAAATGTAATCCATTATGGGAATTTGTCCACCATGTGATATAGTCTTGGTACTTATCCTCGACTCATGTTTATGTCATGTTATATGTTGTTTCCACATTCCTATGTTTCCATGATAATATGATTACATTTTCTATATGTTATGCTTCAATATGTTTATTCACTATAACGACTCAATGTTTTATTAATAGAAATTACCTTCTTATAATTATTTCATATAATCACATGAAATTACAACACAGTGAACTATTAATTACTATGTAACCTTTAAACATAATATTTTCACCTATGTGATTTGAATTTCAAAAATCTGACATACACCGTTGCGATCAGTAAGATGTTTGGAATCCGATAAGAAAAACTTAATTTTTGGTTAATAGTAAATGACCCTTATGAATAGTAACTTTACCCTTATGAATTGTAATATGACCCTTATGAAAAGTAAATTATCCAATTAAATAGTAACCTTGTTAATGAAAGTATAAATAAAATTTATCCATCTTATAAGTGACAATATGATAATGTTGGTATTTTTATAATTCATAAATATTTAATTAAGAGTTTATGAATAATTTAATAATTAAAAATAAAAATGTATTTTTATAAAATGTATTCATAAATTATTGTTTTTATGTCTTCTAGTTTTAATATATTTCTATAAGACCTTATTTAATTTCTGAAAACATTATAAAATCAGTTATAGTTTTAAAATTTGAATTTTTCAAGTAAATTATGATTTTAATTAAAAATTTAATTAATAATATTTAGAAAATTATTTTTGAAGAATGGAGTTTATTTTTGCATTCAATGAGTCAAAAAATGGTTGGGGTGAATTTTTGGAATTTTTCTAAAATACTTAATTTATTATGAATAGTAAAATATGGTAATTTACTTTATATATAAATTACATGTTAAATACACTATTTATTGATTCATGGATAATTTAAGTACCATGGTTTCTAACTCACATTCACATATTACTTTTTTTGGTCATTTAATCATCATTATTGCTTGTCTTAGGGAAAAATAATAAAGTAATGATTAAAATATTAAGAAAACTCTCCTCCCCTCCACTATAAAAACCACCCACACTCCCCTCTTCGCTTCACTTCTATAAATCCTTGTTCCTTCCCTAAATTCTTCCAAAATATCTACCCAATATCCTTCCCCACTTCCATTATCCCATGGACTCATCAAAAGACCAAATTCTCTCCCCTTAAGAGGCTCTCAAGAAAGAATAAATCAAGCTGTAAATTCCTCTTTTCTTTTCTTTCATTTACTTTTCATGTTCCTTTGTTCTATTTTCTTTCCTAACATCTCCTCATAAAAATGGTATGATAAACCTAGTACCATAAATTTAATGGAATGTTTTTATTCTAATGGGATAATTCATTATCATATCTCATTTTCCCTTTTAAATGAAATAAATGAAAACACCGTCCGATACGTGTTAAATTATCACATTCAAGGGTGACGGGTTATCAATTTCTATTACCATATTCAATTCAGGTCAGGAAACCATTTTTAAGTTTGAACCAAACAATTAAATATCTATTTTATATTATTTTATTTTCTATAATCCTTTTTCACAAATGATGTAAAGTAATAATACAAAACAAGTAAATTATGAGGAAAATCACAAAATTAATCCAAGCGTTTATCATTAATCCAAATAATCAAATGAATTTTATAACCATGTAATATTTTTTATGTTCACAAATTTCATATAACTTCTATTCTAGACAACCATTCCCATCATACATGTTTATCCGAACATTAATGTAAGTGAACTGATCATTAAAACCAAGGAACCAAACGCTCCCAAACAATTAAATTGAACCTCTTAACTCTTAAATAAGAACATGTATGAACTTAATAAGTTTATAATAAATCAATAAAATATATTTGAGGTTCTGGAATTATTAATTAATGAACCTAATTTTTTTATTCAGGTCATTAAGATCAAACGAAGAACACCTTCAGACTTAATGTAAGGGATTCTCTCTTTCTCACATTTATTCAAGAATCTCCTCTATGTTATGTCCTTTTATGTGTAGTTACTAATGATGGGGTATGATTTTTCACATCCCCTATACTTCCCTCATGATTTATAAAAGAGTATAAACTCATTTCTCTCTCATTAATCCCTCCTAAGTACACCTGGTACCATACTGGTATTCCATAAGGGATTCTACCTGAACCTCCTATATTCCATCAGGTTGCACTATATTTATTTTTACCCAAATGAAGTTGTATTTTATTTTTATTTAAACCTTATAAATACTTTTTATATAATCTGAACTCATGTTTCAATATCCATCCCTCGTTATCTTTCAGAGATATACATGTTTTCAAATGATTACATCCTCAATACTTTTCGATAAGCAAAACCATTTTAAGGGAATTTTCCAAATTCTTACCCATAATCATGTACACTATATAATATGTTTTTAAGACACCATTTCTTTATAATACCACACTTTTTATTATGGAAACATTTCTGTTTCACTTCTGTTTTTATGTATATGATCATTCCCTTTTTAATTTTAAATGGTCTTTGATATTTTCCTTCAAACACACAAAAATGTTTAAATTCAAAAGTTTCTCAAAAACTCCCTTTTCATGTTATTACTTCAAGTTGAAATAACTTATCATGATTTATTCCTATTATACCCTATGATAGACCATTCATGCTATAATTCATTTCCCACATGGACACATTTATGATACGTTCATTTGTTATGATTTATGTCAGGATTATGATACCCAATTCTTTCTCTAGGTAACCCTTATTTTTATGTATGATTTATTATATATGATCATTAATGTGGAAAAAAATATTCATGAAAATGTTAATATGGGTCCACCCAGATAGTGCTCCAATTAATTTGGTAAATTTGAGTCTCATGAGACGTTATGTTCAACAGTCTTGGCGGTTAGCCTTGACTCGTGCTACCATGTGCAACAGTCTTAGTGGTTAACCTTCATGTGTTCTCATCTATGTGCAAAAATCCTTGACCCATGATAAAGTTGTGTTTTATTTTTCTTCCAAATTACTATGAAATAATGTTTATAAGACCCCGTGTTTATATATTATGATTCCATATGTTCCATGCCTTTTTATATCATTATGTCATGAACTTTAACCCATGTGCTAAAGCCTTATTCTTATGTTTATTCCCTAACTAGGATTTTAGATCATACCATCATTCATATGATCCCTAGGGTACCTTATGCAGATGTAAGGGCTCAAAGGAAGTTATGATCTATTTATGAATATTAAATAAAGTAGTGGTTTTTTAGTCACATGTTTTAAGTTTTATGTACCTAGTCTTCCAAGACACCAGACTTTACAATTATTGTCTTGTAATATGATGGTTATTTATGATTAAAATCATGTAATGTTAAGTGTAAAAGGATAGGGTCACTATAGTTGGTATCAGAGGGAGGTCTAGTTATTTTTGGAGATTAGGAATAGATCAATTTATTAAGAACCTTAAGGATGAGACTAAGTATAAGAAAACATCCCTAAATTTTGGTAAGTATAGATTTAGTGGTTTATCAAGAAAATACATCCATGTCTATATAAAAACTGGTAGAGGTGGCACTGGCATAGATGTATCTAGGGGTAAAACCCAAAAATACCACTTTGAGCTAGACTCAAATGGAAACTAGTGCACGATAACATGCCTTGTTGCACTCTTGGTTTGACACTTCTGGGGGGATATGCTTTGGAAAATTCATGATCTTAGTACAAACCAATATTATGGGAATAAAACAATACCATAGGAATATAAGATAAGAAATAGATCAAGGATAACCTAGATTTAAACCAAGGGAATCACAAGTTAGGATATACTTCTCCTTTATGAGTTTCTATTTTTATGTTCAAAGTTTCCTTTTTATTATCAATGGCTAAGTATTCAAGCCCTTTAATTGTACGCTCTTATTATTAGTTAATGGTGGTAAATAGAAGAACACGTTCCAATAATCAATGTGATAAGGAAAGTTAAGGTTTCTCTAATGATATACCTGATATGATGGGAATGGGTGCTCAGAACATCATGATAGTACTTGCTCAGTTGGCTCAAGTAATGAATAATAACTTGAATCATGTGGAATGCCCTCCTCCTCTAAGGAAAGTTCAATTTTCCATAGAATCCTTCATGCGGAAAAGGCCTCCCATGTTTAGTAGATCATCTGATCCCCTCCTCGTGGAACACTAGATTAACTCCATTGAAAATATATTCTCTATCCTCCAGTGCTTAGAAGAAGAGAAAGTTGTGATGGAGGTATAGTGTTTTGATAGGAAAGCTGATAATTGGTGGACACTAATCAAGAATACAAATCCCCAGGTGTAAATTGATTCCATGGATTGGGAGGAATTCAAGAGAGTTTTTCAATAAATATTTTAACTGAACCCTCCACCTCAAGATGGAAAGATAGTTCTTTGGACTCAACAAGAAGGAATATGAGTCAATTGAGGCATATGAATCAAAATTTACAGGGCTTGAAAGGTACGCCTCTTGATTTTTCATGAACATTAAGAGCAAGGTGGGTCGCTTCTTTAGCGAACTAAATCTAATTCTATGAAAAGAGTTAATGTTTTGAGACTTCAAAATATATGAGGAGATTTTATGTTGTTCCCTTAAGGTTGAAATGGAGATAAGAGACTCTCAGTGATATCATTGGTCCAGCAACAAAAGGAGGAAAATGGAATCTAATGTGGGTTGCTCTTCAAATTAATTCCATGATAGAAAGAACCCTGATCATCTCATCTATAAAAATTTTGGGAAGAAGCATCTTGGGAACTATCTAAAGGTAACTAGAAATTGATTAAAATGTGGAAGGATGGGACATCTAGCTAAAAACTACTGACGGGATATGAAGAATCCTACTAATGTGGATGAATAAAGGAAGGTTAACATCAACACTCAACTTTTAGTGTCCTGCTAAAACTACAAGGAGCATGGTCATTATTTGAACAATTGACCTAATCCAAGGGTTTTTGGTGGCAAGCAATAACAACCACCAAGGCAACAAAAAAGGGCTTATGCTACCACTACTATTGAGGTGGAGTTGAACAACAATGTCGTGACAGGTACGCTAGTTATTCATTCAAGAATAGAAAATGTGTTATTTGATTCTGTTTCTATGAATTATTTCATATCTTGTAGGTTTAGTAGAACTATTCAAAAACCACCTCTAAAATTGGAGGATATGTTATCTGTGAGAATAGAGAATGGGAAAATTATTGCGTCCAAGGTTTATAACTCCTTTTTGGTAAATGTTTGTGGACTAAACCTCCCAGAAAATTTTTTCATACTTCCTTTATAGGAGTTTGATATTATCTTGGGCATGGATTGATTATCTTTATGAAAATCCAACATCAACTGTCGAGAAAGGGTGATCACTCTTCACATCCTAAAGAATCCTCAAATTCTATACAAGTGTAAGGAGGAAGATGAATCTCCTTTAGAATCATTGTCTCAATTGTGGATATTAATTCATTATTATCTGGCATGCATAGCTTAAATGACTAAGATAAAGAAGAGAATATCACTCAAAGATATGCCCATCATGAGGGATTATAGTGATGTATTTCTCGAAGAGTTGTCTGGTCTTCCTCCTGAATGATAGGTTGAGTTCTCAATTGAACTTATTCCTGGATCTCTTCCTTTATCAAAGACACCTTATAGAATGGCCACCATAGAACTGGAATATCTGAAGAGGTAGTTATAAGAGAATCCGGATAAGGGTTTTATATGCCCAAGTGCTTCACCCTGGGGTGCACGAGTCCACTTCGTCAAGAAGAAGGATGGATCAATGTGCCTCTATATTGATTATCATGAGCTCAATAAAATCACGATAAAGAACAAGTATCACCTACCATGGATAGATGACTTTTTCAATCAACTTCGTGGGGACAGTTATTTCTCTAAGGTGGTCCTTCGGTCGGGATATCACCAATTAAAGGTGATGAAAGAAGACATCCCTAAGAATACCTTTCAAATGAGGTATAGACATTGTGAGTTCAAAGTGATGCCCTTATGACTCACTAATTCTCGGGAAATTTTCATGGATTTCATGAATAGAGTCTTTAGATATTACCTCGACAAATTTTTTGTAGTCTTTATTGATGAGATTATGATATACTCCAGAGAAAGGAGGAACACGAGGAGCATTTGAATATTATTATGAATACTTTGAAAAGGGAGAAGCTATATACAAAGTATAGTAAATGTGAGTTCTAGATGTAGGAGTATCATTCTTGGGGCATGTTATCACCGGCAAAGGGATATCTGTGGACCCTTCTAAGAAAAAGGAAATTGAAGAATGACCTAGTCCAACATCTATAATGGAGATCCACAGCTTTCTGAGTCTATCCAGGTACTATCAAAGATTTGTTAAGAACTTCTAATGGTTTTCAAACCCAATGACCAAGTTGACACGGAAGGGAGTGAAGTTTTTTTGGACTCAAGAATGTAAAGACTGTTTTAAGGAGTTCAAAATGAGGCTTATCACTACACCAATACTCACAATCCCAACAAGTAGAGAACTTTTTATTTTGTATAGTGATGCTTCAAAGAAGGACTTAGGATGTGTGCTGATGAAAAATGATAAAGTGATAGCCTATGCCTCAAGGCATCTGAAAATCCATGAGAAAAGAAATCCTATGCATGATCTGGAGTTGGTGGTTGTGATATTTGCATTAAAAACATGGTGGAATTATCTCTATGGGGATAAGTGTGATATATATACTGATCACAAGAGTCTAAAATATATATTCACACAAAAATAGCTTAATATGCACCAGTGAAGAAGGATAGATCTCATTAAGGATTATGACTGCTCAATCTACTACCATCCCGGTAAGGTAAACAAGGTGGAGTATGCTCTAATTAGAAAGGACCATGAAGCTTTATCAATGATTACAATTGAAAAGGATCAAATCTTATTAGATTTCTAGAGGATAAACATGGGAATTATTAAGGTAGGAACATCATCAATCTTTTCTTAAATGATTTCTCAACCCTCTCTCATGGAGAAAATAAAGTATGCTCAAAGAAAATATGTGGAAATTAAAAAAAGGGTGGAAGCCATTAGAAATGGAAAATCCTATGAGTTTATGATTGATGAGGAATGATTTTTAAGATTTGGGTCACAATTATGTGTACCATTTGATTTTTAGATAAAGAAGGAGCTTTTGAATGATATACATAGCTGAACCTTATCTATTCACTGAGAGAGCACAAAGATGTATCAAGATCTCCAAGAGAACTTTTGGTGGGACAATATGAAGAAGGAGATTGTTGAGTATACATCAAAGTACTTGGTATGTTAGTAAGTGAAGTATTAAAGGAAAAAGTATAAGGGGATGATGCAACCACTACCCATACCAACGTGGAAGTGGGAGAACATTTTCATGGACTTTTTCACTAGACTTCTAAGGAAATCCATAGGAAAAAATGATATATGGGTCATTGTGGATCGTTTTACAAAGATAGATCACTTTATCGCAATTTGAGATGAATTCTCATTGGATCAACTTGCACGGATATATATCAAAGAAGTGGTAAGTCTGCATGGAGTACCACTATCTATTGTATCCAATAGATATTTGAGATTCACTACAAAGTTATGAAAAATTCTCCAACATGCTCTAAGCACTGAACTGAACTTCAGTATGGCCTATCATCTGCAAACTGATGGACAATCTGAGCAAACTATTCAAACACTAGAAGATATTTTGAGAGCATGTTCTATGGAATTCAAAGGAGTATGGGACCAACATCTTCCACTGGTTTAATTCTCCTACAAAAATATTTTCTACTAGAGCATTTGAATTGAACCATATGAATCCCTTTATGGTAAAAGGTGTAGAACACCAGTGTGTTGGGATAAAGTCGGTGAGCATAAGCTTCTAGGACCTAAAATGGTTAAAGAAATGGTGGACAAGGTAAAATCCATTTAGAATCACATCAAGGTATCCCAAAGTCGAAAAAATAGTTATGCAGACAATCATCGATGAGACCTTGAGTTAAAAGTTAGAGACATGGTATTTCAACACATATATCCATGGAAGAAGGTCATTAGGTTTGAGAATAAAGTAAAGCTAAGTCCCAGGTACATCGGCGCCTTCAAGATTCTTGATCGTGTTGGGGATGTGGCATATCGGCTAGAACTTCTACCAACTATAGCCAAAGTACATGATGTCTTCCATGTATCCCTCTTAAAAAAGTACATACCAGACCCTTCACATGTACTCTCTTCAGAGTTAGTATAGTTGGAGAATGATATTTCTTACAAGGAGAAGATAGTGAAGATCTTGGATCGTAGAGATATAGTTCTACATAACAAGACTACTCACCTGGTAAAAGTACCATGGTGGAACCATAAGTATGAAGAGGAAACATGGTAATTAGAGGAAGCAATGAATGAAAAGTACCAGCACCTGTTTATGGATTAGAATTTAAAACAAAATTTCAAGGGTGAAATTTCATAAGGGGGGAATAATGTAACAACCTAATGTTTTATCAATGGAAATTTCCTTCTTATAATTATGTCATATAATCACATGAACTTACAACACAATGATATACTAAGTACTATGTGACCTTTAAACATAATATTTTCACCTATATGATTTGAATTTTGAAAATATGGCATACACGGTTGTGATTAGTAAGATATTTGGAATCCGATAAGACAAACTTAATTTTTGGTGAATAGTAACTAACCCTTATGAATAATGATGTTACCATTATGAATTATAATATGGGCCTTATGAATAATAAATTGGATAAGTAAATAGTAACCTTACCAATGAAGGTATAAATAATATTTATCCATCTTATAAGTGACAATATGATAGTTTTGGTATTTTTATAAGTCATAAATATTTAATGAAAATTTTATAAATAATTGAATAATTAAAAAATAAGACTTATTTTAATAAAATGTATTAAGAAATTATTTTTTTATGTCTTCTGGTTTTAATATAATTTTATAAGACCTTATGTAATTTTGGAAAACATTATAAAATAAGTTTCAATTTTAAAATTTATATTTTCAAGTAAATTATGATTTTAATTAAAAATTAAATTAATCATATTTAGAAAATTATTTTTAAAAAATGGAGTTATTTTTTTAATTCTAAACATTAAAAAATGGTTACAGTGATTTTTCAGGATTTTTCTAAAATACTTAATTTTTTTTGATGAATAGTAAAATATGATAATTTACCGTATATATACATTATATGTTAAATACACTATTTATTGAGTCATGGATAATGTAAGCACCTTGGGTTAGAACTATAATGCACATATTACTGTTTTTGGTCATGGAATCATAATTATTTCTTGTATTATGGAAAAATAATAATGTGATGATTAAAATATTAAGAAAACCTGCCTCCCCTCCACTATAAAAACACCCACACTCCCCTCTTCTCTTCACTCCTCTCAAGCCTTGGTTCTTCCCTAAATTCTGCCCAAATCTCTCCCCAAGATCCTCCTCCACATACATTATCCCATGGTCTCCTAAAAAGACCAAATCCTCTTCCCTTAAGAGGCTCTCAAGAATGATTAAATCAAGCGGTAAATTCCTCTTTTCTTTTCTTTCATTTACTTTTCATGTTCCGCTGTTCTATTTTCTTTCCTAATCTCTCCTCATCCAAATGGTATGAAAAATACAATACCATAAATGTATAATAATTTTTTATCCTAATGGGATAATTCATTATCATCTCTCATTTTTCCTTCTTTTATTTGAAAGAAATGAAAACACTGTCCGGGATGTGTTAATTTATCCCAATCAAGGACAACGGGTTATCAATTTCTATTACCATCTTCAATTCTGGTCAGGAAACCATTTTTATGGATGAACCATAATATTAAATATTTATTTTATCTTATTTTATTTTCTATAATCATTTTTCACATATGATGTAAAATAATATTACAAAACAAGGTAATTATGAGCAAAATCGCCAAATTAATCCAAGCATTTATCATTAATGCTTTATATAATGATTCACCTTCACTATAAATAACCAAATGAATTTTATAACCATGTAATATTCTATATTTTCACTAATTTTATATAAATTAAATTTTGTAAAACCATTCTCATCATACATTTTTATCTGAACATGAATATAAGTGAACCGATCATTAAAACTAAGGAAGAAAACGCTCCCAAACAATGAAATTGAACCTCTTAACTCATCAAAATAGGACATGGATAAACTTAATAAGGTTATAATAAATCAATAACATGTAGTTTAGGTTCAGTAATTATTAATTAATGAACCTAATTTGTTTATTCATCTCATTAAGATCAAACAAAGAACACCTTCAGACATAAGGTAAGGGATCCTCTCTTTCTCACATTTATTCAAGAATCTCTACTATGTTATGTCCTTTTATGTATAGTTACTAATGATGGGGTATAATTTTTCACCTCCATCATACTTACCTCATGATGTATAAAATAAGATAAACTCCTTTCTCTCTCATTAATCCCTCTTAAGTACACCCGGTACTATACCGATATTCCCTAAGGGATTCTACCCAAACCTCCTATATTCCATTAGGTTGCTCTATCTTTCTTTTTACCCAAATTAATTTGTCATTTATTTTTATTTAAAACTTATAAATACTGTTTATATGCTACAAAATCATGTTTCAATATCCATCCCTCATTATCTATTAAGGATATATATGTTTTTAAATGATTCCCTCCTCAATACTTTTCGATAAGCAGACCTGTTTTAAGGGAATTTTCGGAATTCTTACCCATCATCGTGTACACTATATAATCTGTTTTTAATCCACCATTGTTTTTATAAAACCAAGATTTTTATTATGAAAACCTTCGTGGTTCACTTATTCTTTTATGTAAATGATCATGCCCTTTTAAGTTTTAAATGACCTCTGATATTTTCCTTTAACCACACGAAAATTTTTAAATTATAAAGTTTCACAAAAACTCTCTTTTCATATTATTACTTCAAGTTGAAATCACTTATTGTGTTGTATACCTATTTTACCTAATGATAGCCCATGAATTATTTAATTCCTTTCCTACATGGACACTTTTATGATACATTTATTTATTATTCTTTATGTCATGATTATGATACCTAATGCTTTCTATGGGTAAGCCATATGTTTATGTATGATTTATTATGAATGATTATTAATGTGGAAAAACATATTCATGAACATATTAATATGGGTGCACCTAGATATCACACCACTGTATTGGTTAAGTTGAGTCTCATGAGACATTATGTGCAACGGTCTTAGAAATTAGTCTTGACTTGTACTACTATGTACAATGGTCTTGGTGGTTAACCTTGACTTGTGCTCCTCTATGCGCAATGATCATTGACTCATGATAAAGTCATGTTTTATGTTGCTGCCACATTACTATGAATTCATGTTTATAAGACCCCATGTATATAATTTATGATTCCATATGTTCCATGCCTTTTTATATCATTATGTCATGATCTCTAACCCATGTGCTAAAGACTTATTCTTATGTTTATTCCCTTGCTAGGATTTTAGCTCATCCCTTCATTCATGTGATCCTTAGGGTACATTATGTATATGTAAGGGCTCAAAGGAAGTTAGGATATCTTTAATAATATTAAATAAAGAAGTGTTTGTTTAGTACCATGATTTAAGTTTTATGTTCCTATTCTTCTAAGACACTAGACTTTACAATCCTTGTCTTGTAATATGATTTTTTATTGTGATTAAAATCATGTAATGTTATGTGTAGAAGTCTAGGGCCACTATATTCACTAGCCATGATTTTATGTTATCATGTTATGTTTTCAACCTCATGTGTTATACTTCATTCCCATATTTATTCCCTTACTGGGTTTTATTGCTCACCCTTTTTTATGTTTCCCCTTCTTCCCCAAGAATAGAAATTAAAGGGATATGTATAAGGAAGTTTCATGTGGGGATAATAATTATGGAATAAATAAGTATTATGCAATGTGTTTAGTTGTAATTATAACTTGTTACCAAAGACATTGAACTTTTGGTCTTGGGATTTTGTTGTAATTAATGTGCTAAAATAAAAAAAAATGTGCATGTTTCGAACCATATTTAGAAGTATGGGTTCGGGGTATCTCATTTGGTATCAAAGCAGAGTTTAGTTGTTTTTGGGAATTCGGATTTTCAATATTTGTTTATAGAGCCTTGGATAGATAATAATATTCCTTATAAGACTATGATAAGTATAACTAGTATGACCACATAGGATTAACATCTCCTAGGTTTTTATAATTTTTCCTCTCTATACAAGAAATTTAAGTGAAAAATTGGGTTTAGTAAGTCTTATTCAATGAGTAAAATTGTGAGGATGTAATTTATTCAAGGGGGGAGAATATAACACCCCCAAAATTCCATTATGTTATTATATACCTATTATTTTATAATGAATTTTTTATTATGAGCACATAGAAATAATTTTACATTTCATATTAAATTTTTACATCATAGGTTGTGATGAACTCTTAAAACAAAGAATATTAAAATGATATAATACACTTACTAGGAAACTAATAACACTTTATTCATTTATTTAAGAATGGTGCATTAATTATTCAATAATACTTATTATTAATCCAAATATTACAATGGGAATAATAATAGATAATAAATAAAGTAAAATATTAAAAATTGGGTTGCCTCGATCCCCTCGAATCATCCCAAACCTGAACAGCATTGTAGAAAAGAAACAGAGAGTTAGTAATACAATAATCATTTTGGAAATGATATTGAACCTTGATTGCAATTTAAGTGAATGATGAAGAGTAAGTAATATGGTGTATTTATAGTTAAATATGATCATTAGAATTTATGTTTTTCAACTAATATAGTTGATCAGCATTATGACCATTAGTCAACAAAAAAATTTGTCATTACTGTTGTTGGTTATGTCGACACATTTAAATGATCATCAAGATTAATTAATGATATAATCAAAAATGTATTATTTTGAAAAATATAAACATATTCTATTAGAAATATTTTTTATGATAAATATATAAGTTAGATATTGAATTTAATTTCATTAAATAATCTTACAAAACACTTTTTACATGATAATATATTTTAATGAAGTCCTAAGTGGTTTTTGTAATGGTCAGATTGTTTATTTTTTATAAAATTGATAAATTTCAAAAATAAGGATATTTATTTAAAAGTTTAAATTATAATATTTATAGTATTATATTTATAAAATAATATTTATTTTTGGACTCATCATGTCAAAATTATTTTAGGGTAATTTTTTGGTAATTTTCTAAAAAAATATTTTGGGGTTAAAAAGTGAAGAAGAAAAAATTACAAAATACCATGAATCTTCATAAATAATTATTATATGATCATTATTTAAAATTTATTAACCATTATTATTGAAAACAAAATTATTTTAATTAATTACATAATACATAAGGTGTTATATTTAGAAACACATGATTAGAACTTTTGAAAACCACAATTTTAATCTTTAAAAAACTGTTTTTATGAGTTATACGAGTATCACATTAGAATTGATTTTTACCAATTTTATAAAATGAATCAAGAAAAATGGATTGAATATTTTGATTCATAATGTCTAAATTAGGTAATAATTTCATTTTCATTTTTTTTCTTAAAAAAAGTTATCATGGTAAAAAAAGTTATTGTAGTATGAGTTAAATAGTATAGTTAGTTAAACATAAAAGGTAAAGGATTAAAATACCTAAAAAAGAAAAAAAAATAAATGGGTGGTTAATGATTTTATAAACCTTAACCATAATTTTTAATATTAATTATCATCAAAATTCATTGTAATTAATTCCATCCAAATGTAGTTGGCGTAAAATATAAAATAATCATTATTTAATCACTTAAAACCACTCCTCCCCAAGTATAAATACCACCCCATTTCTCCTAAAAATACTTCAATATCTTAAAATATATACTGAAACCTATCCTCCCCACTATTCCTATGTATAATTTCTACCGATCTCACCCAAATACCAATCTCGAATTCCTTAAGGGGTCCTTCAAGGAGGTGATATTTAAGAGGTAACTTTCTCAAACCACCTCTCTTAATTTATTTTCTTATTCTACGTTTTACTCACCTCCTTCATCCATAAAATCATAATAAATACAATATAATTTATATAATGTAATTTTATATTTCTAATTTAATATCTTCTATCCACCCCTTTTCTCATCTCCTCTTATTCAAACAAACTAAACCATTGTCCAAATTATGGCGGTTAACCGTCTCTATGAATAATAATTTTTTTTACATTACCACCTTATTTTTTGGTCATAAAAGTAATATTATGGTTAAATAATATTATAAAAGTTATATTATAACTTATTTTAGGAATTTTTAACTAATATATATACATAATATAAAATAAAATGAAACTAGTTCATGATGGTCGTAAAAATCAACAAAATAAACTAAACATTTGTCATTAACTTTTTATCAAATGAATCATACTCATGTTAGAAAAAATATATAGGACCATTTAAACTTATTTAATTGAATTAATAAGATTTCATTTAACTTCTTTAGTTTTATTTCCATTTGAAAAGAACATCTATAATTATACACAAATGAACCGATAATGAAACCATGAAATGAATGCTCCTCGAATGATGAAATTGATCTTTATAATTCATCAAAATGGCCATAAATGAACTTAATAAAATTATAATAGATTAAATTTATATTAAAAATATTCTAAATTAAGTAATATATGAATCTAATTTTATTATCTTGTACATTAAGTTCAAGTTGATAACACATTCTTACATGAGGTAAGGGATCTTTCTGAACCTCCAAATTTCCTTTGCATTACGCTTTCTATCTCTTTGACTCAATTTATCACTTCATTATTCTTATATAATTCTCTAATATTCAGCATATATATACCACACATATGTATGTATCTCAATACAACCTTATTTTAGGGTGAATTACATGTTTTAATTGGTTACCTTTCCAATTCCTCATGATAAGAAAACCTGATTAAAGGGAACTTCTATAATTCTTACCCATTTTCAAGTACACACTCCATAAACTATTTTAAACCTCCAATATTTTTTTAAAATCATTAAATTTATCATTAAAAACTATTTTAGTTCATTTCTAGTTTTATGTAAATAATTATGCATTTATACTCTTTAAATATTCTTTATTCTTTTCCCAAAAACCGTGTTAAATTGGCACATTTATAAAGTTTCATAACAATTATTTTCAATTTTTAAATTAATATAGACATAATTATTCATGGTAAATTATTATATATATTTTATTAATTTCTAATAATGATTTAATCTCTTCTTTAATTGATACCATTATGATACACCCTTTGGTTATGCCTTATGTCATGATTACGAAACCCATTTCTTTACACTGGTAACCCTTATGTTTATTACTTATGTTTGATTCTTCATGTGACATTCATATGAATAACATGTTATTATGGGTGAACCCATATAGTGGTTTAATATAATGGATAATTTTTTAGTCACGTGAGATTTTATTTATGAAATTATGGAGTAAACTTAATCCATTATGGGACTTTTTTCACCATGTGATTTAGTCATAGACATTATCCTTGACTCATGTTTATTGCATGTTATATCTTTTTTCCACATTCCTATGTTACAATGATCATATGATTCCATGTACTATATGTTATGATTCCATATTTTTATTCATGATCCATTATTTTATGTTATCAATATATGTTTTCTAACTCATGATCTATGCTTCATTTTCATGTTCATTCCCTTATAGGGATTTATAGCTAACTTTTTTTTGTTTCCCCTTATTCCCCAAAAATTGAAATGAAAGGGATATATATAAGGAAGTTTCATGTGTGAAGAATCATTTTTTTAATAAATAAGTATTATATGATTTGTTTAGTTTCAATTTTACCTAGTTCCCAAAGACACTGAACTTTTGATCTTGGGATTTTTTTTGTAATTCATGAAATGAAATAAAAAATATGCATATTTAGAACCATATTTGAAAGTGAGGGTCTAGGGCATATCATGAATGTTTAAAATGTATAAAATTTATTCTTTAGTTTGAATATATATTCAATATATAAATAGTCATCTATAAAGGTCATAAAGTAACTCCCTCCATCCTGGGAGGCAACCCTAGAAGATCCCCATAAGTCCAAATAAACATATACAAGGGGGATTTGGATTTGTATGTTAACCTATTAAAACTAAATCATTTGGAATTTAAAAACACAAAATATTCAAAACAAATATCATTCAGGGTTTTACCTCTCATTAACCCTTTCTTACTATGTTCGTTCATCCCCTTAGCACTCACATGCCCTGGTCATCCATACTAGATTGTGATTAGACAATAGGGTATGGGTGTTATTAAACTAATTCATGTGTATACTACCATCTAATACACAGTACCCATTAACCATATTTCCTTTAATTATGGTGAGAGATCATTTATTTATCCTAATACATCTGGAATCATCGCTAAAAGTGTATTATTTTTTTAGCACTCCTAGGGAAATTAGGTTTCTTTTCAATTCAGGTTCCCACCTAATTTTTTCTAGAATTATCATTGATCCATCATGAAGCTTTAAGGAAACAAAACCTCCACCCATTATATGAAAATTAATATTATTTCCTTGGTACACCATACCAAACTCAAATTCCCTCAAGTTAGTTAAGTATGTTGTGCCTCACTCTCCTAGATTATTTTAATGATCACAAACACCTTTTGGTGTTCTAACCATTTCATTTAAGTGTCATTTAAACATTTATGTTTAAACATCATCCTAGGTAATAAATTGACCAAATTAAGGTATAAAAAAGGTTTTGGAGGGATACTTGGAATACCCTTACTTGGGAATAGCACCAGATAGTCGGTGAAACTAGATAGAACCTCCCAAACTACTAGAAGTCCATTGTCTACCTAATAGAAGCTCGTTAGAAATCTGGTGAGGTCTAGACATAAATGGATTTCTCTAAGTAGCTCAAAAAATACCCAATGGAATCCATCATATACCCAGTTGGGTTTGTAGAAACCTGGAATATTACAAAAATCCTACTAGAAACCTAATTTCATTAGTCGGATACCCAATGGTGTCGAGTTAGAAAGTCAAAGGGTGCATTTATGAAGGTCTCCAGCAGCTTCCTTGACCCACTTACACCTCATACTTGACCTAGAGATCCTTGAATCCTATAAATACATTATGTGATAGGCTTTGAAATAAAATTAATCAAACTTAAATGAACTTAATTGATCTATATTGAATGAAAATGAGCATCAGTGAAAACAATTTCTTCTATTGTTCCTCCTCTTGAGATCTCTTTGTACTTCTTTCTTCAAACACCTTGATATCCTATATTTCTCTCCCTTTCTATCAATTTTGTCTTCTCTATATTCATAAAGAATTAATAGAATTTATTCAAAGGTTTTTTTGATAATATTAATTCATATAAACATTTTGGAATATCTTCTTTAGGATGTGTACATGTTTTATACTATGATTTTTGTGATTTTTGGTTGGTTTTTGCAGAGAATTGGAGATGGAGTTGAAAAAGGATAGATGCTATAAAAGTCTAAAATTTAAGTAATTTTACACTATAAAAACCAATTTATGGCATAAATACTTTAAATACTGGAATCCTCATACGAGACCGTAAAAACAATTCAGGCTGTAAAAGTTTCCAGCTGAAGAAGAACTTATGACATAAGAAGGAGACTTACACTGTAAAATCCTTGAGGTCCATAGACCTCTAAAATTTCATTCAATCTATAAAAATTGGAGATATTTAATTCCAAAGGTTTAAAATCTATCACTTACAGCATAAATTCATGATGTAGGATTTAAAATTAATGGGAGGGGAGAGACTCAAGAAGCCTTATGGCTAAAAGTTTTTTTACACCGTGAGGGGATTAGGCGTATTTATATTCCAGGTGCTCAAAATATTATTAAATATTTACCTTTTCTTAGTTTTATGTTCTTGTTCTTTCATTATCTTCTCATTTTTTATTCCCTGATTACTACTATGATTACTTTTAAATAATTTTTTAATTCATTTTGTTGTTTTGACATTTTGGTGCTTCTTATTCAATATTCTTGATGCATTTTTTTATTCTTATTCAACTTCCAAAGTTAATTTATTATTTACATTCAAGTTAGTGTTGTTTTAAATTGGATTCTTTGATTATTACATTGTAATGATATCTAATAAAATTATTTTACTTATCTATATGCTAAATTATATTATTTCCATGTGTATCTAAACTGATTAGGGAAAGTGATCAAGAGTAGGGGTGGAAATCCTTTAATTAATATCTAAATCAAATATTGGGTAGTTTATCAGCTAGAAAATAATCTTAATAATAATATCATATTTCATTCCCCTACATGAACCAAACCAAGAGATTGTAAGGGAAGGAACTCAAACTAATTAGAATGAACCAAACTAAAACCAATAGTTTGTTTTGTTTTCTAATTTTTTTAGATGTTCATAATGCATCTAGTCTGACAACCACCTCTAGAATAGAGAGTGGTTGTTAACTTGGGTAGATCCATTTTTCCTAATTGAACCCAAGTTGGTGAATTTTGAACACCTACGTGGTCTAATATAATAGATATTACCTTGTTATATTTAGGGATACCCTTTACATAGGCTCCCCAAAATTGATCTCAAACTCTTCATCCATTATCTAAAATTTAATCCAATTTTTTATCTTAAAACCCAACCTCATCGATTCACATGAGGAATTAATCTCAATGTTTAAATTTCTAGGTCACATATCCATTTACATCACCCCCCCCCCCTTATGGGTTTGACCCCATACTTCCACTATTCTGAGTAATTTCTCAATAGTTCTACTTAGGTTTATATAAATTTATAATTTGATCACAACCCCATGGTATTAATGATGTTGCGTGGGATGGCCAAATTTTGGCATCGTTCTAAGGGACTATTTGTTTACGTCGGCATAGTGACCTTTGGCACAAACCTAGGATTTCATCACTTTCCCTTCTTTACTCCTTTTATTTTGCATCTGTATTGTGATTTAGTGCATGATACATGTCTCTTTGACTCATTTAAGGGTAATGGAAACTCAAGAACCACTCTCTTTCAAAACATAAATTGAAAGATACATATTTACACTTCATAATTCCAAAATGGTCAAAATCAATAATCTTGTTGCTTCCAATCAATAAAATGATCCATTTTTTCACCTAAATGGCAATGAGAAATACCACTACTACAGGAGAAAACCATTATAGACTATGGATTTCCATCCATCAGTGATTATGTGCATAGTATTTTTCTCCCTCTCATCTTGGAAAACATTTTAAAAATCAA
Source organism: Viscum album (assembly GCA_963277665.1). NCBI lineage: Eukaryota > Viridiplantae > Streptophyta > Magnoliopsida > Santalales > Viscaceae > Viscum > Viscum album. The sequence goes on from OY728131.1 coordinate 32,661,564, forward strand.
ACCTAGATAAATTCACATGATCTAGAATATGGGTCAATTTAGTGGGATTCAGAGTGAGGACCCAAATGAGAAAATATCAAACTTATTAGAGTTTTGAGACACCTTTAGGAACTAAGTTGTGTCATCAGATTCCATTAGGAACATGGTTTTCTTCTTTTTGTAAGGAATATGTATAAGGAATGGCTTAAGAGTTAGCCTCTTGAATCCATTATAAAAAGTGATGACCCAGCTATGAATTTCCCTAAAAAATATTTCCCACCCATATGAAACTGTAAAATAAGAAATGAAATTCAAAATTTCACAAAATAGATAGTGAATCATCATGGGAGGCAGGGGACCATTTCAAGTAATTGAAGCATAAATTACTAAACCACGGGCTCAATGTTTGGATGAAACTTATCACATTTTACCATGAATTTCAACCAACCAATCGCATTATGGTGGATTTCACTACTTACGGAGGACTCGTGATTAAGAAATTTGAAGTAGGGATATCCCTATTAGATGAGATTCTACACAATTTTTTCCTTTTTCAAAGTGAAAGAGGACCTTTGAGGCACAGATTACACCAATTAGTAGAAACCCAATTCCTTGAAGCCCAGGTTGAAGCCCTTATTAAAAAGTTAGAAAACTTTCAAATTCCTCAACCCCAAACACCACCACCTACTCCAGTTATGGAGATTTAAGAATGAGAAATGTTTGTAGTTCCCCAACTATGTTAGGAATATCTGGAAGGTATAGAGGGGAATCAAAATCAAGATTGTAGTTACATGAATTACAATCAATAGCCTCAATAGTTTCAATAAACCTATCACCAATAGAGACTTGTTCAATAGTAATATTAACTCAATTAGGGGTACTATCAACAATGGAGTGGTTGAGATTGACCACAAAATCAGGGACCACTTGGGTACCCACCGTAGAACCAAAAACCTCTACCACAACAACCATACCCCCTAGGGATTGGCAGTTTCCTCCCCCAACAATGAAAGTTCAAAAAACAATCCCCGCCTAGATAGGCACAAGAATCCTCACTCCATAGTTGAACCTAGAAAATATTCTCACTGCATTTTTTCAAAAATTAAACCAGTGAATGAATATGAAAAAAACCAAATGATAAATTATAGATCTACTCTACACAATATCGAGAATCATATTGGGAAAATTTCCAAGACTCTCTCATATCAACTACTGAGTACACTACCCAGTAATATTGAGACCCATCCAAGATATGAGGTTAACGTTTTAGTCCTTCAGAGTGGGAAAGAGATAAATTTTAAATATCCTTGTTCATAAAATGAGAAGAGGATTTAAGAACCTGAGTAAAATGTGTCGATCATCAATAAATAAATGATGAGAGCACACACAAATAAGGTCAAGATCAAAATACATAATCATAATTGAGTAAATTAGGAAATATTTTAAACACAATAGTAATAAATCATTAAATAAGATAACTATATGGAACCACCACCATACAAAACCCCTCTTCCATTACCAGAAAGGATGCTACAAGGAGAGATAGAGGTTCAATATAAAAATTTATAGATATGTTTAAACAACTCCATATCAATATCCCCTTTTCAGGGGACATAAACCAAATGTCAAGTTATGTCAAATTATTAAAAGAGATACTCTCTAATAAGTGGAATATTTAAGACTTAGGAGTTATCTCCTTGAATGAATCATTATCTATGGTGGTTTAGTAGAAAATTCCACAAAAGGTAAGAGGCCCTAGAATCTTCTCAATTCCATGAACCATCGGCTCATACAATTTCAGATAATATATTTGTGATCTTGGTATGAGCATTAATCTCATTCCAATTATTGTTTTTTGGAGACTCAGACTAGAATACCTGAAGTTGATAAGAGTAGTGCTACAGTTAGCTGATAGGTCTTTCAAGTACCCTTGGGGCCTTCTTGAGGATGTTTTAGTAAGGGTTGTTAAGTTAATTTTTCCTACCAACTTTCTCATCCTAGACATGTAAAAAGAATGTGATATCCTTATCATTATCCGGAAACCATTTCTTGTGACATTTAAAGCTCTTATCAACTTCAATCATGGTAGACTGATTTTTCATGTTAGTGAATAACGGGTAGTGTTTGATCTGGTCAAAATGGCCAAGAAAAGTAGTGATTCACTAGATTGTTAATAAATCATTGTCACTGATGAAGAAAGTGATATTATGGATCTTGAAAATGAGGAAGATACACTACTAAAAAAATGGGATTTATCAGTGCTCAAAATGGGATTTAACAGCGCTAAAAAAGCGATGTAAAGCTCAGTGATGATAAAGGGGGGATCCCATTAATCTGTGCTAAAAAGCGCTGATAAAGGGAGACTTTATTAGTGCTAAAAAAGTGTTGATAAAGGTATCATTTATCCGTGCTTTTTTAGCACTGATAAATGCCCTTCCTGCTGTAACATAAAGTTCTATATTAGCACACCCAAACAAGACCTGCAAAAAAATCATCATATCAACAAGTATACACATACAAAATTAACACATAATTCATAAGGTAATTACAGAAATTATACACATACAAAAATTATACTCATACACTATTAGCACATAATTCATAAGTTAATTAAATACATAAATAATTCAATTCAGAATTCAGGGTTTGGGGCTGTTCAGGGGTTTGGGGTGGTTGTCCAAGGGGGGTAGGGGTGTCTAGGGAGTGGGGTTGTCTGGGGGGATAGGGGTGTCCAAGGGGGTGGGGGCTGTCCAGGGTGGTGGGGGTGGGGCTGTCCATGGTGGTTTCTAAGGGGTGGGGTGGTGTCTAGGGGGTTGTGGGGGCCTTCCGGGGGTGGGGGTGTCTAGGGGGGTGGGGGTGTACAGGGGGTCGGGTGGTGTCCAGGGGGGGCTGGGGGCGGTCCAAGAGGTTGGGGATGTCCAAGGGGGTGGGGTGCTGTCCAAGGGGGTGGGGTGGAAGTCCATGGGGGTGGGGGTGTCTAGGGGGTAGGGGTGGGGCTGTCCATGGTGGTGTCCAGGGGGGTGGGTGGTGTCCAATGGGTTGGGAGGGATTTCCAGGGGTGGGGGTGTTCAAGGGGTGGGGGTGTCCAGGGGGTGGGGTGGTGTCCAGGGGGTGGGGGTGGTCTAGGAGGTTGGGGGCTGTCCAAGGGGGTTGGGGTGGTGTCCAGGGAGTGGGGTAGTTTTCCATGGGGGTGGGGGTGTCCAGGGGGTGGGGGTGTCCATGTGGTGGGGTGGTGTCTAGGAGGGGTGGGGGCCATCCAGGAGGTGGGGGCTGTCTAGGGGGTTGGTGGGTGTCCATGGGGTGGGGGTGTCTAGGGGGGCTATCCATGGTGTCCAGGGGGTGGGGTGGTTTCCAGGGGGTGGGCGCCGTCCAGGGGGTTGGGGGTGTCCAGGGGGTGGGGGGTGTCCAGGGTGTTGGGGGGGTTTCCTATGGTGGTGTCCAGGAGGGGTGGGGTTGTGTTCAGGGGGTTGGGGGGATTTCCAGGGGTGGGGGTGTCTAGGGGTGGGGGTGTCCAGGGGTGGGGGTGTCCAAGGGTGGGGTGGGGTCCAGGGGATGGGGTGGTGTCCACGGGGCGGGGGTGGCTGTCCATGGGGGTGGGGGTGTCCAGGGGGTGGGGCTATCCAGGTGGTGGGGTGGTGTCTAGGAGGGGTGGGTCCATCTAGGGGTGGGGGTCGTCCAGGGGGTTGGGGTGTCCAGGGGGTTGGGGGCTATCTGGGGGATGTTGTCTATGGGGGTGTTTAGGGGGTGGGGTGGTGTACAGGGGGGTGGTTGTCCACGGGGGTGGGGGTATCCAGGGGGTTGGGGTGTCCAGGTGGTGGGGTGGTGTCTAGGAGGGGTGGGGGCTGTCCAGGGGTGGGGATGTCTAGGGGGTTGGGGATGTCTAGGGTTGGGGACTATCCAGGGGTTGGGGGTGTCCATGGGGGTGTCTAAGGGGGTTGTCGGATTTCCATACATCAATCTGAATGCGTTTGGTCAGTTTTATGTACGTCGGTTGTTGTTTTCACTTAAAATTTTGTCCATTTTAAGCAACAGAGAGACACTTTGAGTGATACCGGCCACATCCTGCCTCGGATTTAGGCAAGGTTGACTCGTACACATTACACATGACCCATGGATTGTTCTCCTAAAGTATCAACATAATATGAATATTTTTGGTCAGTTTTTCGTACGTTAGTTGTTGGTTTCACATAAAATTCTGGACATTTTAAACAAACGAGAGACACTTTGAGTGATACCGGACACACCATGACTCGTATTGAGGCGGTGTTGACTTTTACACATCACAAATGACCCATGGGTCATTCTCCTAAATTATCAACACAATCTAAATGTGTTTGTTCAGTTTTTCGTACGTCAGTTGTTGTTTTCACTGAAAATTATGTCCATTTTAAACAAAAGAGAGACACTTTGAGTGATACCGGCCACAACGTGCCTTGGATTGAAGAGAGGTTGACGCATACACATCACACATGACCCAGGGATCGTTCTCCTAAAGTATCCATACAATCTGATTGAATTTGGTCAGTTTTTCGTACGTCAATTGTTGTTTTCACTTAAAATTCTATCCATTTTAAACAAAAGAAATACACTTTGAGTGATACCGGTCACACCGTGACTTGTATTGAGGCAAGTTTGACTCTTGTAAATCAAAAATTACCCATGTATAGTTCTCCTAAAGTATCAACACAATCTGAATTTTTTTGGTTGGTTTTCCGTACGTCAGTCGTTGTTTTCACTAAAAATTTTGTCCATTTTAAACAAAAGAGAGACACTTTGAGTGATACCGGATACATCGTGCCTTAGATTGAGTCGGGGTTGAATTTTACACATCAAATATGACCCATGTATCATTCTCCTAAAGTATAAACACAATACGATTTCATTTGGTCAGTTTTTCATACGTCAGTTGTTGTTTTCACTTAAAATTCTATCCATTTAAAAAAAAAGACACTTTGAGTGATGCTGGCCACATTGTGCCTTGTATTAAGGAAATTTTGACTCTTACACATAAAAAATTACCCATGTATAGTTCTCCTAAATTATCAACACAATATGAATGTGTTTGGTCAGTTTTTCGTACGTCAGTTTTTGTTTTCACTTAAAATTTTGTCCATTTTAAACAAAAGAGAGACACTTTGAGTGATACCAACCACACCTTGAATATTATTGAGGAACTATTGACTTTTAAATGTCAAAAATGACCCATGTATCGTTCTCCTAAAGTATCAACACAATCTGAATGTGTTTGGTTGGTTTTCTGTACACCAATTGTTATTTTCACTTAAAATTTTGTCCATTTTAAACAAAAGAGAGACACTTCGAGTGATACCGGCCTCACCGTGCCTATGATTGATAAAGTTTTAACTAATACATGTCAAAAATGACCCATGGATCATTATCCTAAAGTATCAATGCAATATTAATGCGTTTGGTCAGTTTCCCATACGTCAGTTGTTGTTTTCACTTAAAATTTTGTCCATTTAAAAAAAACGAGACACTTTGAGTGATACTGGCCACACTGTGCCTCTGATTGAGATGGGGTTGACTCTTACACATCACGCATGACACATGGATCGTTCTTCTAAAGTATCAACACAATACTAATGTGTTTGGTCAGTTTTCCTTACATCAGTTTCTATTTTCACTTAAAATTCAATCCATTTTATACAAAAGAGAGACACTTTGAGTGATACCGGCCACATTGTGCCTCAAATTGAGGCAGGGTTGACTCGTACACATCCAAAAATGAACCATGGATCATTATCCTAAATTATTAACACATTATTAATGCATTTGGTTAGTTTTATGTATGTCAGTTGTTGTTTTCACTTAAAATTCTATCCATTTTAAACAAAAGAGAGACACTTTGAGTGATACCGGCCACAGTGTGCCTCTAATTAAGGTGGTTTTGACTCTTACATGTCCCACATGAACCATGGATTGTTATCCTAAATTATCAACACAATATTAATGCATTTGATCGGATATAAAGGTATTTTGGAGATTTTACTGGCTTTTCTTATCCAAAACCCAAAGAAAAGTGGTTCATCATTCTTACATGTTGCTGGTGCATTTCATCTGTTAAAATGGAAAAATGAATCATTGGATAAAGGATGTTTTAGTTAATAAATATTACAATTTTCCTATGTACATTTATATACAACAATTTTTCATCTTTTGTTCTCCTTAACCCCGCTCAAAAATGGCCGCCAATTGTACACATCCCCAAGTTAGAGCTTCTTTTTATTTTTGTACAATATTTCATTGGGTATGAGGCCCACTCATTTCTGAACAAATCTATTTCATATCGTGAATATGAGGCTTTTCGATAGTTATAGTATTACTTTAAAATATATAAATAAATAATTAATAATTAATTTAAATGAAATAGTTGTTGTTTTTTAAAATACCACTTTAGGGGTGCTAGTTTGTTGATGGAAAATGATCTCTCTCATAAATTTATAAACATAATAACCACAATAATTATTGTTTGTTTGTTTTGTACACTACAAAAACTTTGATCATTAGGAGAATAAGTAACTTGTTTTGATATGTGTTTGGATAGTGAAATTTTATTATATATACCATGATATTTGTCCAGACGTAGTACTTGCTCGCCTCCTTATGCTTAGCCCCTGTCCTGATTCTTTTTTAGATGATATTGATACACCGCCCTATCATAACATAATCCTCAGTAAAATATAATATAAATTATATTACTTGATGTTTAGAACTAAAACGTAGGATTTAGTGTCTTATAGATTCACTAACTCCATCATGTGTGGTTGGTTTGTTGGATATCCTTGCATTGAATCCAGAAAATAAATCTTTGGAGTATCCAAGTTCACCACAATTAGTATAAAATGTTTCCTAAAAACATAAAAAGGAATAAGTAAAAAAATAAGTGAAAATATAATTGATATGCTTTAATCATATAGTTTTACCCTTGTATGGTTGGTATTAAGAAGAGTCTGTCATCTGTAATCTTGCTTTTAAATGTTTTCAGAAAGCCTTTCACTATTTCAACCCTTTTTATGGCTCTAATTTCATTAGTTTTGTTGATGTGGTATGAGGACTAACGAGTCTGAATTTTGGCTCATGGGAAAATTCCTTCAACTCTTTTTCGTATATACGCCTGCCAATAATATAAAATTCATTTAGTCATAATTAGCACATTATATCAGCTTTTAGAAAATCAATTCATGAAAATATACCTCATATATACATTTACGATGGTGATGTCTAGCCAACCATTTTCAAGGATCTCATTTACATTTTCAATAGAAACGAAATCTTGAATTTCCTCTCCGTATATATTCTTTTAAAAAACCTTTATATGGCTACTACCACTTTTTAGATTCATATCCACATGAGTCTTCAATGCTAGTAAATGTGGATAGATAACAGGTGGTGTTATTGTGCTTTCAGTATCTCTTTGGGATAAGTTGGTTGATCCTTTAGATTCTTTTGATCCCACACTTATTATCAACCCCTTCCCTTTCTCCATATATAATAACATTCATTGGTTCAGACCTTTTTTCATTAATTGTTAAAGGTTTAACTTGAAAAAAATGGAAATAAATACCTCTTTGTCCACATGTACTCTTACAAGTTGTGATGGCCATGAAATGAATGTCCCAATATCCTTTTCAATGGTATGAATATCATCATCATCAAGTGGAATAGTTATCTCTACATTTGGATCATGAGATACAGTAATTGTAGCTTGTCCTATGGGATTTTGAACACCATATCCCTCGCTACAAGGTAATAGGTGGGTGTTGACAGATATAAATCACAATCATTATCACCCTGTAGAAGATCAGTACAAAAAATGTATCAGTGTTTGTCTTATTCACATTTCATGGGAACAATTATTATAATATTTATTACCACGGCTAAGACAGCTCTTTGAGGGGAATGTCTTGCCTCAAAGCTGGTGGGGTGGGGAGGGATCTTCACGCGCTGGTTGTTCCTAAGTTATGTCTTCTCCTTGCTTCCCACCCAAAAAAATTTCTAGCAACTCTCCCTGCCATTGAAATCGTTCTTCAATAGTTAATAGTCTTTCACTCATTTGTTTCATTTCTTCATTTCTATTATTCGTTTGTTTTTTTCTCAAAATATACTCAGGGTGTCACCCCAAACCCCGCACCTCTGACACGATTTTATTTTTCTATCCACTTCAAAGCTGTTGATAATATGTATACATCCTCTACAGGAGTAGTTAATTCCTGTGACTTTCATATATAGGGAAATAAGTAATTATTATTATGTAAATAAATTTAAAACAAAACTTTTTATCATGTCATACTTACACATATTTCCCATACTTTTTGCGTGTTTTAATCTACTAGCTTCCCTTCCTTATTCACACGTGACTCCTTCCATAGCACATGATGTGGGATGGAAGTGTCTTTGTCTTTAGACTCATCAATCTATATATAAATATAGAAAGATAATTATGATGTTGTCTCTTGGAACCTAACAATATTACTGTAAATTTAAAATATGTACCATTTTCTTATCTAGTGAAGTGTACCCCATCCTTACTTTATGATAGGGGTATGTTGGTTTTGATGCACATTCCTTATTTTCAGTATTGATTTGATGTTTTATAAATGAAATATTGACAATAAAAGTGATGAATACACATATCCTCAAGAAAAGTATTATCACCCACAATGTACCTGAAACTTCTCATCCCCACGGAAGCTAATAAATGCATCCCATGCTTCTTGGGATATCAAGTGAGCATAGACAAGGGGTGGGTGTGGGTTTATTTTACCTTTGAAATCTTTCAGGTGAAATGTTTTTAGAATAGTGTGAAAACCTAGATGAATCCTTCCTGTAAGCCTTAGTACATAATTATTGTGTGAATCATCTACTATAAATGTACTTTGTAAGTGATTGAAAAGAGTAAGGCATTGTTTCATTATTTTATTTGCTATTAAATTAAAGAAATAATATCATAATGTTACTATAATTTCTTCCCAGATCGCAGCCTTCATCCCAGACACAACATGGTTCCACGAATCTATGTCAATCGGCACACATTGTCGAGTTAAAATTCCAATGTAACTACTAAACATAAACTTGTTGGGATCCACATGTTGGCCTCGTGCATTCCATCTGACATCAAATTTGATGCCTTTGCTTTTCACCTTAAGAACTTTGGCTAACACCATCAAACTACAACGCACCTGTGTTTTCTGCGACGTCGGTCCTTCAACCCCGACCATTTCATCGATATCAACATCATCAATATGTTAATTTGAAATGGTATCAACGACATTTGTTTATGGTTGTTGAACCTTAACACTAGGAGCAGAAAAAGGTTCAAAAACTTGTTGTTGCTCTACACTGTGAGAAGCAGCAGCAGCAGCTACATAAGATAATTGTTCAGTCTTGCGGTTAGGAGCACCAGAACATGAGGAAGTCATTATTTGAAAAAGTGGTTGAATAGATAATTTAGATTACATAAATTCATTAATGATAAGATAATAACATGAGATAAAAAGATCTATATTATGAACAAAATATAACCTATTTATTGAAATCTATTTCTTTTTTTGAAGGCTGAAGGGATTTGACACATCTATAGATTATCAAAATCCCTTCATTGTGGTCTCCTCTAAAATACAAAACGTCATCTATATTAGGACTTCTGGGAAATGATTGTGATGTACCATTGAAAGGATCATCCTCAATTGAATTTTCATCAGACCCTTCAGCAGTTTTGGATGATAACAGAACAATCGACCACTTTCAGTTTGTGGGATCTAGAACATAAAATACTTCTACCACTTGTGATGCCATTATAAACTGTTCATATTTGTACCCTTCTTTACTAAAATCAACTTACACAAATCCTAATTCATCTATTTTAACACCACTATTGTATTCAGCCCATTTGTATTGAAAAACCAGAAATTGGAATGCCATATAATCCAACTCCCATATTTGTTTGATAATGCCAAAGTATGACATAGTCGCATAAATTGGATTTGTGTCCTTACTACCAAAAACATGCATCGCTTCAGCCACAAGTGTAACTCCACTCTTTTGCATGATAATATCTTCATCATGTTCATCTGTATATAATGTATGGCCATTAATTACATAATCATTGTAAGATAATACATACACACTTGGTCTGGTGGCTAGCCATCAAAGTCATTCTGAAATTGAATTCATATTTTCATCTAACTCCTTAAAAATATGGTTCTAAAACCATCCTATAAACTGGTGATTATGTGTATTTGATATCCATTTTTTATCCCTTGATAGATTTAAATTTTTAAGAATTTCTTTGTGGGTTTCAATATATAAAGAAACCTCCCAATTGTTATGAAAAACATAAAAGTGGGCCTAATCCCGATCTGTAATATTGATTGTCACAACATCTCTTCCAAAAATTACCTCACCCTCAATGTGTCTAGTGTGATGAGATTTTGAGAGACCAATGCTTTCCACATTTGATAGGTATTCAGTACAGAATTTAATGGCTTCCTCAACAATATATCACTCCTATAACACCCCAAGTTTTTCTAAAAATAAACAGAAATGCATGGAACTTTGTTTTAAGTAGATATTTATAACTAGTCTTTAAAAAATAACTTTTCCACTTCTAAGTTTTTAATTTCAAGAAACTGTCATCTAAAATTGTGTCCAGTATCTTATTTGGAGTCTATTAGAACTAACTTTTTTTGGTGAATAGTAACATACCCTTATAAATAGTAATATGACCCTAATGAATAGGAAATTGTATTATTATTTTATTTTCTTAAGGCTTTAAGATAATGACATATTGATTAATTTTTCAATGTGATATAAAAGCAGTTATAGTTTTTAAATAATTAATTTTTTAATTAAGTATGATTTTATTTAAAAATTAAATTAAAATTATTCATAAAATTATTTTAAAAAAATGTACTTCATTTTTGAATTCTACACATTGATAAATGGTTAGGGTAAATTTTGGTAATTTTTCTAAAACAGTTGATTTTTCAGTGAATAGTAAAAAATACAGTTTTTAGTTTCAGTGTGTTAATGACATCATTAATGATGTAATAAGGATTCCATAAATCTGTTCGACTTGAGTATAGTTAAATAATATATGAGGTGTCCCAGGTGTCTTATACCATGGGAAAATACATTGGGCAAGCCCATGGTTTTTCAAATACCACTCATGAGGTGTCCCTTGGAAATTATTAAAATATTACCTTAATTTTCCTATAAATACCAACACATTCCTTCATTAACTTCATTCCCAGTTCCTCCTCAACGAAGCCTCCTTACCTTCCTAGTAGTCCTCCCAAGTTTTCCTCAAGCCCCAAAGGTCTCAACCTTCAATTTCTAAGGGTTACTCTACAAGGTAAGAAAATTATCAATTTCTTTCTTTTTCCATTCAAATTCTCTTTTATGTGGTATAAATTTCAAGTTTATATACCATGTTCTTATTTACTTCTTATTATTGATATAATATATATTATGATTCATTTATGTATGGGTTACCCTTGTCCTTTCTCTTTTTAATATTTTCTAAAACCATGTTGCGTAGCCGTTAGGCTGCCGAATTTTCGTAAGGGATTTCTCAATTATTATTTTATTTTTAGTTCCATTCTTTTCTTATTATTTATCCATATCTTCTTAACCAAGAGGCATGAAATATCCATAAATAATTTATATTCTGTATTTTCTCATGTTCATGTAAAATTCATCATCATTATTTTTCTCCTCTTCCACTTATTCAAGGAATAAAAACATTGTCTGTGATGTGTCGAATTACCGAAAACATGGATGATGTGATTTAAATTTTCATTAACTCTTTCAAGTCTGGTTATGAAACCATTTTATGGTTGAAAAAAGTTATAATATGTGTATTATTTCTCATCCATGGTTCTGGAATTCGCTTGTAATCATGGTTTTAATTTATAAGACAAAATGAGGTCGTTATTACCAAAAAAACCACTAAAATGATCTAAACGAACATCATTAATGTTTTAACTTATGAATCATCCTCATGTAAGAATTAAAAAATTATAAATGGTATAAATTATGGTAATATAAATATGTAAATACTACTCCATTAAAATTTTTGAGTTTCACTTCCAATCGACAAGAACATCCATCATGAACCAATCTTGGAAATCATGTAAAGAACTCACCCAAAAACAGTGCAAGGAGAAAAATACTAACAATTAAATGGTAAAATGATGTTATTAAATGATCATATAAGATTTTATAAACATGAAAATATTTATTTAAAATACTAGTAACACTCTTTTAACCATTATACATGAGGTATAAACAAGTTTTAATTAAAACAAACCTGAGGTAATAGAATTATTAACCCCATTTCCATTCTTTGGGTTAACCTTCTACTTAATTATTTATGTGCTATTTAAATTTTTTGTGTGATGTTTTCTGTTTATATTATGTTTTATTATGGGTATTTAATGTATATATACATACTCCATCCACTCAATTAAGTTTCTCTTCAATTGTATGATATTTATAAGGGGTTTTCTTTTAAAATCCTCTTTTAAAATTATGTTTTACAAAATTCAAAAGCAATGTTTTTATGCTATTATTCATGTTGTATGATTATGTTCTAGTTATTGGGAATTGTTTATAATGAAGGGTGGGACCTATATTTCCCTCCAATGCATTGGGTATGTGTAAGTTGTAGGTCAGTCATATGGTTACTCCAAGTGTAACTGTGATGGTTACACAAATTGTAAGGTAGCCATGAGGGTTACAAATTATAAGGTAGTTGAGATAGTTATAAGATTATGTAAGTAATTCCCCAATATACCTTTATGGTTATACTTATGTTATTATGTATTGTGAAAATCTCATTTTTCACAAAGTAAGTATATATATACAGGTGATAAGTATGTCTTTTGAAATGATTTCATACGACTAATGTGTTCTTACCTTCTTTTTATATCCCTTACTAAGCTTTTGTGCTCATCCCAAGTTTTTAAATGATTTTCACAGGTTAATTGATGTTTAGGACAAAGAAGGAATCCATGTTAAATGTTTAAGAATTATCAAGGAGTCGAGTTTAAGTTTTAATTTTTTATACTTTGAAAGAAAAGGAAATGGTTTTTATGGTATCCACTCAGTAATAATGTGTAATGTTATGAATGTATTGTCCTAATTCTATAAATCTCTAAACTTGAAAAGATCCTCAATGTAAAAAGGAAGTGAATTATTGACTAAATTCATGATTATGTATGTTATAAGGTCGGGTCCTTATAACTCCACTATAAAACCCTCTGGATGACTTTGATTTTTGACATACCATTTCCAAATCTCCATATACCGTTCAACGGGGTACATCCATCTATAGTGAACCAGACCACAAAGTCGAATCTCTCTCACCAATTGAACCATAAAATGAACCACCATATCAAAGAATGTTGGCAGGAAGAACATTTCTAATTCACATAATATGATAAAAATTTCTCTTTATATTGCTGGCAATTTCACTGGGTCTACAACTTTGCTACATATAGATTTGAAAAAGAAATAAATTTTGGTTAATGTATGATGTACATTCTTGGGAAAAATGCAATGTAAAGCAATAGGAATTAAATATTGCATCAAAACATGGAAGTAATGTGATTTCAAACCTTTTAACTTCAAATCATTCATTGACACAATGTTCTTGATATTTGATGAATACCCCTATGGAACCTTTACATCATTTAAGAAGTCGTAAAACTGATATCTATCCTCCCTAGAAAGAGTGTAAGAAGCTGGAGTAACTAACATTTGATTTTCACCATTCACGGGAGCCAAATCTTCTCATATTCACATGTCAAACATGTACAACATTTCCTTAATTCCATATTTTGTTTTGATAGGGTAATTTAGAAACATTCTGATAACACTATCACATACATTTTTTTCTACAATCATCACATCAAGAAAATGTCTGACATGCAGACAATTCCAGTATGGTAATTCAAAAAAACTGATCACTTTTTTCAACTAATTTTCGTAAGGTTTTTCAAAAATGGTTTACCAAAAATAGTGTTCACATATTTTACTTTCTCAAATAGTTGATCACCTGTTAGTGGAGATAGTGTTGTGTGTTGTTCTGGACTTACATTGAATGATGACGTCCAAGATCGGTACTTATGCTAACGGAGTAGAAATCTACGATGTCCTAGAAACACAGATTTCGATGAATGTTTCAACCTAATTGATTTTGTATCTTCTATGCACATGAGACACCCTTGAGTTCCTTTAATTATATAGCCTGAAAAATTTCCATAAGTAGGTAAATCATTTATCTTCCTATACAACATCGCTCTCAATGTGAAGTATTCACTTTTATAAGCATCATACAACATAACACCTGAATCCCACAATAACTTCAAATCCTCGATCAAAGGAGAAAAATAAACATAAATATTGTTACCTGGTTGTTTTGGTCCTGATATAAGAATAGATAACATGATAAATTTCTTCTTCATGCATAAACTGGGTGGAAAGTTATAATCTACCAACATAACAGGACATATACTGTGAGTGCTGGTTTGAAAACCAAAAGGATTCACTCTATCTATAGATAATGCAAGATAAATGTTTCTCATCTCTTTTCCAAATTCAGGATACTCATGATCAATTCTATTACATTGAGGATAGTTGTTTGGGTGATGTAATTTCCCATATTTATTTCTTTTATCTTCATGCCACAAAAATTGTCTTGCAGTTTCTTCACTTCCATATAGACGCCTAAACCTTGGAATGATTGGAAAGTACCATACAACTTTCATAGGACTAGATTCATCTTTATTGTATCAAGAAGAACCACACTTTGGGCATTCTATAAGTGATTTTTTCTCCTTTTAAAACAATATACATTCTTTTGGGTAGGCATTTATTCTTTCAGAAATCATACCCATCGAGGGTAGCATTCATTTAGCTTTATATGTCCGGCTTGGAAGCTCATTATCTTCTGGGAGCATATCATTCAAGAGAGAAAGTATTTCCACAAAACTGAAATCACTTCATCCATTGCCTGCTTTCAATTTATACAACTTTAGTACAACTGAAAATGCTGTATATTTAGTGAAACTAGCATAAAATGGCATATTTGATCAACTCTTTAACTTCTCAAACAATTTTTGGAAATCATGGAGTTTATCTTCAACTATCCTTGTCATTTACTCAATATGATCTTCATCATCATTGACATATTTAATCACATCCTCCCTATGGTCTTCTTCATTATCCATATTTTTATTCATATCTGATGATCTTTAAAACATAGTTTTATCCTAGCTAGTAGCTACATTCTCTTTATCTCCGTGTTTATTCCAACATTTATAACTCTGATCTATTCCATGACATATCAAATGTTCTTCCAACTCCTCTAGAGTAATTAGTATAGAATAAAAACAACGTAAACACGGACCAAGGATTTGATAAGGATCATTTGTGTGATCCTTTGAAAACTTGATGGACTCTTTCACTTCGTTCTCATACTCTATTGTCAAACGATTAGCATCCATCCAATATTTATTCATCTCTATCCTATTTGAATCTCAAATATTAGTATTTATGATTCAAATACTCAAAAAAATACTTCCAAATATAGTATAAGGGAACCACTTCCTTATAAAAATAGAGATTAACAGAGCCTAACCATTTCCAATAAATATTTGGAAATCAACATAACCAGGATAGACCCCCCATAAAAATCAACACACATTCCATCCCCCTTACTAATAGTTCTAGCACCCACCACCCTTGTAGAATAAAATTAAACATCCTTTTAACCACCCCTACTAGCCACCTCATTTATAATAAATTAATCACATTAAACAGCCCAAAACTAGTGACCAAACTCAAATAAAATAAAAACATGGATACAATTTTGATGAGAAAACTAATATAGTAGATACATTTCCAAACACAAAAGGGTTCGTGGGGGAGAAAAATAACCTAGGTTTATTCAAAATTATTATGGAATATCATAGGTTTTTTTACCCAAATTAACATAAGAAATAGAAAATTAAGGTTAGTGAACATAAATTCTATCATGAACATCTAAAGGATATGCAATAACGGTCCCTTGCCTTCCCCAAACTTGTACCTAGAACCGCACTTAAAGCCTCTATGAGATCCTATTGCTTGGAACACACCCTTTTCATTTCACACTAGTTCACTAAAAACAGGGATTTCTATGACACCTTAGCACATAAAAAGGGCCTCAAACACACAATTAAAAGGACCCCATCTACAACACATAAATATTAACCACTTTAGGAGTCACTGACTTGCCCATATGTTTTTGGATCACCTCTCAAGAACACATCTCAATGGGGGAATTGTTCATCTTCATTGAGAGTCCAAATTCATACCAAACATCACTAACATGGGGTTCTACCAAGGCCTACCATATACCTAGAAAATAATTGAAAAAATTAGGAAAAATAGTTTATTGTAACTATTTCTAATAGTACTACAAGAAAATTATAATGAACATAGATCGTACCTCCAAACACTACCGGAGCCTCCTGGTAAAAAGACTCTAGTGACTACAACTATCCAAGATTCTAACCACTAACTTCCCAATATAGGAGTGGTCTACTTAGGGGTAGTATTACTATAATCAAACCAAAGTTCCATACACCTCATGTTGCTCCCCAATATCCTCCATCACTTTAGTGTTGTACAGACCTCCTTTCTCTGGTTCCTTCCTCTGCCTAGGATATTCATCGACTGACTCTATGACTATAACATGAATGTTAAGAAAATACAATGTGATATGTCTATACCCATCACAATCGTATTAAATTCCTTGGAGTAATGGGATATCCTTGAGGTACCTATGAATGACAGTGACTCCTGAGATGAGACTTGCATCACACACCAACAGTGGGTGGGTGTTGTTAACCCTACATCCCAGAAGATCACTACCTTAAAAGATTATGATATGAACTCAAACCATAGGCATAATCATATAACACTAATATATCCATACAAATCTTAGTATTACATGTTGAATTCCCCCAAACCACTACAGGTCGGTCTATGAATTGAACAACATAAATTAATGTATTTAATAAAAATAGTTGAAATAAAATGCAACCAAAAAATGGAAAATAATGTATGACCTACATAGAAGGAGGGGACATATTTTAATTCACCATTGGTATACACCTCAGTCTATGTATCCCAAACTAATCTCTACCTTATCCTAGTCCACCAAGGACTCTGTGAAATTTTCCATCATCTGTATAAGACATGACATGTATGGGAAGATCCCTTGTAGGGATGAGTATTACAATACCCAATAGGACACCCCAAAAACACCATACATAAAGCATCGAGAGTATTCATGTCACTAAGCACAGGTATTCCAAACAAGATATGAGACATAATGATAACCAAATATATCCCAAATATACTCATAAAAGACTCTAAGTCAAAAAGTGTCTCAACCACTTCTAGTTTTAGATCCACTCAGGGTTTCAAGGTAACACTCCTCCGAGAGGAAATGCTACCCAAGCTATAATTCCAATGACGACACTCATCCTAGAGGTCACACTCATACGATCTAGCTAAGAAGAATCACATAGGAAACTGAGAGTGTTCACCCGATATATACACTCCATCAGACTAATACCCCATCAGAAATATCAGCTCATGATATAAATATAGGGGGTCAACACCCAAGGATTGATGGGGGGATACTAGTGTCTACTAAAATAATCCTCCAAGATAGGGGATAGACACTTGTGTAAGTGTTGGTCATGCCAATTAAACAAACCCAATATAGGGAAAACACATTGGAAATAAGGTTTGCTTCAGGCCTCTCAGAGGGATATAAGCTCCAGGTCACTAAGTGACCTATGGTCCATTGTTCAGGATCATATTCCATACTAACCCCCATAAAAGTGAACTAACACCACTCACTATAGAATAATTATATTGAAAACTGAGAGGTTTCATCCAAGATACACGCTCCATAGAACTAATAAACCATATGAAAGATTAGATCTCTATACAAAGAGGGGGGTTAATTCCTAAGGCTTGATGGGGGAAAATAGACCCTACTTGAAACATCCTCCAATATAGGGGATCAATTCCCATGTAAGTGTTGGTGATTCCAATTCTACAAACCCAATATAGGGACAACATGAATAAAATGAGGATCGCTCTGGGTCCCTTGAATTGATACATGTTCCAAGTCACTAAGGGGTATGAGTTCCAATGAACGGGACCTAATTCCATAATAACCCTCATATAAGTGGACTAAGACAACTCAATCAAGAATAATGGAACTCACCAACACTACCCTAATCATTAAGAAGATATAGAGGGGCCAACATCCTTATATGAGGTCATGAAGCTGCATCAAGACCTCATAGGAATGGACTAAGGGAACACAATCCACTAATACTAGTCCATGGAAGCTCAAAAATCTCACAACAAAACTAAAATAAAAGGAAATAGAGCTAAAAACTATCCTTAAAGGAGGACATGATGTCTCCCTAGGGGTATACGGTGTGTCTAAAAAGACTAGCACTACCCATGTCTCATTTTTACATGGAGTGATCTTTGATTCCAACTATGGAATATGCAATGACGATTCACCATTTATTCATTGAATCATTAGCCAAATGATAATTAAAATGATGAATACGTGTAGAGAAGGGAGAGAAATTACCAAAAATAAACCTAAAAGAAGAAGTGGGAGACTTACCTAGAGTTGATCTCACCCGTGATGGAGGGAGATAAGAATCTTCGAGCGGTCAGGGAGCCTTCTGTGCTGCGTTGGGAGGGGAAGGTGTGACCGCCAGAGGGGGAGGTGCACGAGAGGAGCCTCCAACCATTGAGAAATGGAGGAGTAGGGTTAGCGGGGAGTAGGGTTCAGTGGGGATGAGGAGAATTATGGTTCTCGGGGAGGAGGATCCATGGAAGGGGTTCGAGGGGGAGGATAAGGAGTAGGGCTAGCGGCGGAGTAGGGATAGTGGTGGAGGTCCGGCAAAGGGAATATTGGGGAGGAGGGGAGTTGTCGCAGGGGTACAGTACCGTGAGAGCTTGAGGGAACGATAAACAAAGGATATTGTGCACCTTATTTTATAAAATATGGGACTATGGTTTTATCAGTGCTTTTCTAGCACTGATAAAGATTTACCTTTATCAGAACTTTTTTACTTAGTGTTGATAAAAGGTGGCGCTTCCCTTGCCCATTTTTGTAGTAGTGATACCCCATCTATAGATGAAGAAGTTGGTAGTGACTATAGGATGGTGAAATGTATCAAACCTCTTATGAGAGAATCCTTCTCAGAGTTCACACATATGATTATTAATCCACCAACATTAGAACAAAACCCTCTATAGTGCATGCTTAAATACTCACTCTTAGAAACTCATGTAATGTACTGACCTAGATGCCACTAAAATGGTGCCCTGAGCTGATTGGTTATGAGGCCTAAATCATGCCTCCCCATATTCCAAAGGTTTCCTACTAGAAGTAAGGGCCTAGGGTGTGATAGTGGGAGAATATTCCCTCAAATCAGAGTAAGAAAACAAAAGACACAGCTAATTATCATACACAACAATAAATAAACAAAGTACAGAAGCAGTAAATAAACTGAAATAGAACATTTTATAATAATAAATGAAAAAACTATAAAATCTCAAATAGTTATGTCATACAATACATTACGGGTCACCCATTGGGCCAACCATATAGATACAGGAATAAAAAATAAATTGAAATAAAAGTATAGGGCTCCTCTACTAACTCTAAACCAGACCACATACCTAGTCTCCAGACATTGTCGAACTCCACCAACCCAATCAGAATAACCCACGCGCACAGATCCACTTGATCAAGAAATAATGGGCCTCATCCCTATTCACCATGAAAATATTCTCAACCTAAAAAACAGACATAAGGTCGACACGTACACCGAGGTGCATGTGTAGGGGTGAGAAATAATCTCAGTAGGACACCCCTGTGATGAACCTATAAAAATATTCTTCTATAATTGTATGAAAAAAGAAACTTTTCAGCCTATCTAAGATACAACTAAAAATATAAGAAAATCCAAAACGTGAAACCATAGTCAAGCCTCGGGTCTATAATCCTAATAAACTAGGAAATCGCCACCATGGATGTACATGTGTGTGTGTGTGTAGTCCCATACTTATACATATATAAATAAATATGAATATTCATGAGTAAGTGAAGAAATAACATAAAAATCAATAATAGTCAATCCTTGGGTCTGTAATCCCGATTGCCAAGACATCTTGTGTGAGGTAAGTGAGTTGGATGTTGTTCCAATCAAGTTTTGGATAATTAGTCGATCTATAGGTCAATAATACCAATCAATATATACATGCTTCTTCCAGTTCTAGAAAAGACTTTGAGCAAGCTACGTCACCATAGGGGGATACTCATCCTACACTTGGGTTCACCAATACTTACCTCTAATCACTGTAAAGTAGGATTCCAGGGAGGTACATCCAGAAATCCTTTAAATTTATAAGAGATAGATGCTATGATGCTCATTCCATGTAAATCTAAACCAATGTATGATCCCTAGGTCCTGGTTTGTAGGTGGCTATGATAATGCTACTCGAATGAACCCTAAGGGTCTTACCCATAAGTGATACATAGGGGATCTCACTAGTGAGACATCATTCCCACCCCCCAAGATTCAAATGTGAATGTAAAACATAGGTGTGAGACACCATGCTCAACCACCCTAATAAAGTAAAGTCTCATAAGCCTGATTCTATAGATAATATATCTAGATCATCATCATATGAAAAATCAAAGAGAGTTTATTCATGCTCTATAATCCATTGGTCGATGAGAGAGTAATAATTCTCTATAGACCACAATTTATGGAGACTGTAATCATCCATCAAAAACCCTAGGTTTATTAGAACATAATCATCCTCATATAACCCACAAACCTAGGAGATCGTAATCATCATCGTTACTTGAGAGAGCATAATCACCCATGAGTATCATTACTAGGGATTCCATGATTGTATATCACAGTAGTAGGCTCAATATCTGGATACTAGGAATCACCTATGGAAATACCAATAAATTAATAATCAAATATACAATCTCAACAGCCAATTCCCAGGTAGTACCTCTGGGCATACTGGTAAACATAATAAATAACATGGCTTATAAGCCAAATCCCATAAAGAATGTTTGGACATCCCAAAGGGAAAAAAAAGATGCCTAATGTCAGGCTCAACAAACACCAACTAGAAATCATCTCTGGTAATCATAACTACATCAGCAAAAAAACATGTGAAATATAAATAAAAGATAGAGGGTATCTGAATTCCTAAACCCAACACTACTTCCATAGACCCATGGGCTTAAAATTTTAGCACGGGTTCTAAGGTGAAACCTCCAACCATATTTAACCAAACCTGATGTACTAAATCGGGGTTATTCAAACATTGATGCACCCATTGTATCCCTAAATTCAAACACTGAGAGGCATCCTACTTGGGATCCTCAAGGTTTATACATAATTGAAGTCATCTTACTTGGTATCCTTGGCTAAAAACTAAGAGGAATACTACAAGGGATCCTATAATGGTAAGCAATACAAATTCATCCTACATGGGATCCTTAGAATGGTATACACATAAAGGGATCCTATAAGGGAATCCCTATATCATCTCGTAAGCAAAAGAATCCCTTAGGGGATCCTTGGTGCAGAAAGAAGATAGAGTCATCCTACACAGGATCCTCTAGGTCAAAACACAAATAGAGGAATACTACAAGAAATCCTCAATAACAACTAGTCTCACTGCCTATTAGGATAGAAGAGAACATATCTTAAGGGTAACTTCCTTAAAGGAAAATCTATGAAGGCATTTGGTCAAGGGAGATACCTCATGGATCATCTTAGAATAAGTATTACTCTTAGAATACATTGGATACATTTTTTGTAGAAATAACCTATCTATTAAAAAAATTCCATAAATAATACCTAGGATTTCTCAAAACACTTCAATGGTCTTACCATTGTGATCTACGTGAAAAGATACTTAGAATGGACTGTTCATGGGTCCAATTCGGACTCCTAGGTGAAATGATACAAAAACACCAAAAAGGATTACAAGGGGGGAAGTACACAGTGTATCTCCCAAAGTACATGGAATGTACTCCCGAAGCCCCACATGGGCATGTACTTCAACCAAACTGGGCATGTAAATGCCCAATTACATGACATGTAAGATGGTTGCACTGCATGTACCCAACGTGGGGTACCTTCCCATGTCCCTCAAATGGCATTTTTATATACTTGGTATGGATTTGTACTTCTACATGGCATGTGATCCACATGGGGTCCGGTTGTGTACTCTACACGTCCATGTACCCCTACATGGGTAGCTTAATCGGGTACTCAGCTAAAGGGATGAGTACTAGTATAGGGCGTGTACATCGTAGTACATGGTGTGTACTTTGAAAACTTCATCTTCACCAATCAAGAAGAATGCATGGAATTTTTATCCTAAATCTCACTCCGTGTACACGGGTTTTCCTGAGAAGAAAACACTCGAATCACCCCAAAACCCTCATTTTCACCTCAAAAATAAGTATATTATCTCTCTAGGGGTCCTAAGAAAGCATGTAAGGGATTTAAAACTTGAAAATGATTAAACTATGGGTATTTAAGGTGAAAATTACTAACTTTCTACCGTTGGGTGAAATCCACCGAAGCTTCACCCATTTCCGTAGTCCACAGTTGTCGCACGTCGATTTGGCGCATCCTGAGCTCTGTGGAAGTACCACTCTTCCCCTATCTCTATATCTAAATTTCCCTATCCCTATTTTCTCTCTATCATGCAAAGTAGGAACCAATAGGTGATGTCTATAATAATCCATGAGATAAAGGAATAAAAGAAAATGAAAAGGAAGAAAAGGAAGAAAAAAAGGGGGGGAAAGGTGGTCCCGACGCCTAACTCGAGTTTATGCCCCACCTAGGAAAAAATCACAGTTTGTACTTAACAGAAAAGATTAAATCCCAATTTGACACTTCGTTCAAAAGATATCACTGAATGAGCCTGTGTGAAAAAATTAATGTTTATTTAATTAAATATTAATGTTAAATCATTCTGTAAAAATTTAAATGGCTTGGAATTCCTCAAAACCCCTATCCTAGGGTAAAGACTCTATTATAGGACCAATGGAGTGTTCAGAAAAATTTTATGAGATCATATGCTAGGGTAAAATTTCTATTTTACCTCTTACAATCATCTGAAAGAAAAAAATTTGAATTTATGCTCAAAAATCTAGTTTATATAAACATAGGTTGCTATAACCTACCCACTATAAACCTTCTCATCCCTAAGAATCCTAGTGGTAAAAATGGTAGCCATGATATCAACCCAATCATCTACTCATAGCGTCAACAACTACCTCTTATATGGTAGATATTCAACTATTACCGATCTGGTACTCCCCACTATATGAATACCCTTATCATTGTCTCAGACCAAAGTCTAAGCCCAACGAATCATATAAAATGATGATTTTAAATAAAAAATGAGTTTCACTAATACTAAAGGTCCAATGTTGCACTCCCCACCATGATTCTTACCTTATACTACTCCTTGAGTGCAACCTCAATAGATTTCCATTAATAAACCAGCAAGACAATTAAAAAGAAAAGAAGATCTGTGTAGGGTCAATTATCTCTCACCATAATCAAGTTGATTTCAAGATATAGAATGATCATCTATAACTAGGATCACACTAAGATTACATCAAAATGAGTGTACATATATCTTCAATCCATGCTCACCATCATGTCAATACCTGACTAAGATTCACCCATGTGTCAACCATCTTACGGTACCTCATTCCTTCCCAAAATATCCTCCAACACGAAGGGACATTGTCACTTAACCACAACTCTCAAGAAATAATTCCCATGAAAATCCTTAGAAAACATCAGTCCTTGTCTCGCATGTGTCCACTCACTAATTTACAACTTAACAGCACTACACACAACCAATGTATACCTTTACTACTCGACTCATACTCCAGCAAGTCATCTAAAATTAGGTTAAGTTGACCATGCTACATGGAATATCAGCCCGAACAAGCCAAAATCTCCCTTGGAACTCCTCTTTAAAATTAAGCACCCCACCTTTTCCATGATTTTATACCACAACTTCCTGTCACCTGGAATAGTTCCAGTCATGAGTGTCTACCCGCAATCTAACTTTATTAGCAAAAAAAGAAACACTAGTCATCTAGGATAGGCACCTAAATGGTCCTTCGCATCAAATCTAGTCTTCATATCAAAGTACCCAAAGTTATTATCAAAATGAAAGGCATAAACATTACTATAACAAAAAACTTGATCACCTACTGTACCTTGATCACAAAACGAGCTTACAACTAAGATTACTAGAAAAAAAGGGAATCTAAAAAACATGGTACAAACTCCCACATAGGTTTCCCTTGAGTAAAATGGATTTCAACCTACAAGGTTCCAAGTCAAAACTAAGGGCCTCTAGGTATCCTACCAATCCCTACTGATTAGGTCTCACAACTGGGTTACAAGATCCAACCACCTATCCCAAAAGATCAAACCTCTCTAAATAAGGTAAATAGCAAAATTTATTATGAGTTTAAAAACTAAAAATAGGGCCTACAAGGGCATGATCCTCACTGAGAATCCTCGTAAGGAACTACTCCCTAGATGCCATGATACCAATGTAGAATAAGAGATTGAACTGACACTCATCGGGCATCTGTATATGGTAATACCCCCTCAAGGTCCATCTCAACATAAAATTCCTAGTATACATCGGCATCGTACTCAGTGACCCGACTAGGTTACCATGACCTGAGAAACAACACCCAACAAGGGGAACAGTATAAATGCATCATGTGTCATATCAAACTACTTGGGTCACAACACCTCTTGTGCATGAGGAATGAGTCATCGACCTCAACACCAAACACCTCAACATAGATCCACATTACCTTCCATCATATGGGAATATATATAGGTAAGTAGGCCCAAATAAATAGGCCTCATTCATTAGTAAAAACACACACTAAAAGTCCTATATTATGTGAATCCTACATACCAAATATGATGCATGAGATGCCTCTTGCCTTTGTTGGACAAGAGACAAAATCCATCACTGGACTCTTGACAACGTCCAAGAGCTAGAGATCCATAGTAAATCATAACATCCACACAACATATGTTTCTCTAAAGAAAAAAAATCATATACAACTGTAACATCACATATCAAAATAGAAATCTCATACCCTGGAAACCAGGACTTCTTACTAGAACAAGTGTTATCTATGCACCAGTCTGATATCCATAACATGTTATGACACATTCCTAATACTCTTGTATACCATATAC
Source organism: Viscum album (assembly GCA_963277665.1). Classification (NCBI taxonomy): domain Eukaryota; kingdom Viridiplantae; phylum Streptophyta; class Magnoliopsida; order Santalales; family Viscaceae; genus Viscum; species Viscum album. The sequence goes on from OY728131.1 coordinate 32,686,958, forward strand.
AAAATAGTAAAGACTAGGAAAATAGTAGCTCTAATACTACTTTGTAACATACTAACTTGAATGTAACTAAAACGGTTCCCTAAGCTAGTTGGTTACGAGGCCTTATGCATGCCTCCCCATACACCAGAGGTTGGTGACTATCAGTGAGGGATTAGGGTGTGATAGTGGGGAGAATATGTCCTCATATCAGAGTAATAAAATAGTGAAAATATCTAAGTATCATACATAGTAGTAAATAAATAGAGTGAAGAAGAATTAAATAAACTAAAATAGAACAAGCTATAATAATAAATGAAAAATCTATAAAAGCTCGAAAAACTGCCATATAATACAAAATTGGTCACCTACTAGTCCAACCATATAGATATAGGAATACAAAAGAAACTAAAATATAATTACAAGGATCTACTACTAACTCTGAGTCATACCACGTACCTAGTCTCTAGATACTATCAAATTGCGCCATCCTGATCAGAAGAACCCACGTGAGCAGCTCCGCTCAAGCAACACTGGGTCTAAACCCTATCCACCATGAAACTTTGCTCAACCTAAAAGGTAGACATAAGTTATACATATACACAGAGGTTCATGTGCAAGGGTGAGAAATAATCTCAGTAGGACACCCTGATGATGAACCTATAAAAATATTTTTCTATATACAAAATGAAATGCTCAGCCTAACTGAGACACAACTAAAAAAATAAGTAAATCCAAAACATAAAACCACAGTCGAACCTCGAGTCAATAATCTCGATCAACTGGGAAATTTCAACCATGTATGTCCATATCTATATATGTATACATGTATATTCCCATACCTATACATAAATACGTAAATATTAATATTCATAAGTAAATAAATAACATAAAAACCAACAACAATCAATCCTTGGGTCTATAATCTTGATCTCCTGGACATCTTGTGCAAGGGTATTGAGCTAGAATTTGTGCCACTCAATCCATTTATAATTAATTCAATATTTGGGTCCTTAATCTGAATTAACATATACCTTCTTCAGACAGTGTTGGAAAAGTATCTAAACAAGCTATGTCACCACAAGGGGATATTCTTCCTACACCTGGGTTCACCCGTACTCACCTCAAATCATTGTAAAGTAGGATTCCAGGTAAATACATTCGTAAATACCATAATTGGAAAATATCTAGATGTTATACTTCTCATTCCATGTAAATCCAGTCCAATGTCTGATCTGTAGGTCCTGGACCATAGTCGGTCATGACATTTTGACTCGAATGAACCCTAAGGGTTTTACCCTTAGGCGATCTATAGTAGATATCATTGGTGAGACATCATGCCCACCCCTAGAGATCTAAATTTGAATGCAAAACATAGGTGTGAGACTCCATGATCAACCACCATGAAAAATTAAAGGATTATAAGCCTAATACCATAGATCATGTCTAGATATCCTCATCATATGAAAAATTAAGGAGAGTATAGTCATCCTCCATAACCCACTAGTCAAGGAGAGCGTAATCATCCTCTATAGACCACAAGTTGAGGAGAATATAATAATCCACTGACAACCCTGAGTTGAGGAGAGCATAATCATCCTCATTTAACCCATGATCTAAGGAGACCATAATCATCCTCATCACTCAGGAGATCATGATCATCCATGAGTATCATTACTAGGGATGCTATGATCATATATCATAGTAGTAGGATCAACAACCATAAACCAGGAAGCACCTCTATAAATCCTAATAACATAATAATAAAATTTATAGGATCAATATCCAAGTCCTAGGTAGTACCTCTGGGCATACTAGTAAACATAAAAAATAACATGGATCAGAAAATGGATCTTATGAATAATGTTTGGGAATCTCAAAGGGAAAGAAAGATGCCTCGAGTTAGGCTCAATAGCCACAAACCAGGAATCACCTCTGATAATCATTGTTACATCATTAATAAGAATGTGAAATATAAATAAAAGAGTGAGGTTGGACGAATGCCTAAACCCAACACTACTACCACAACCCCATGGGCTTATAATTTTGGCACGAGTTCTAAGGTGACACCCACTACTATCTCTACCCAAACTCGATGTACTAACTCAGGGTCGGTCAAACATTGAGGCAACCACCGGGTCCCTAAAGTAAAGAACTAAGAGGCATCCTAATTGGGATCCACAAGGTATAAACATAATAGAAGGAATATTACTTGGGATCCTTATCTAAAAAGGTAAAATAAGAAATCCTACAAGGGATCCTATAATGGTAAGCAAGACAGAGTAATCCTACACAGGATCCTCAGAATGGTATACAGGTAAAGGGATCCTACAAGGGACTCCCTAGATCAGATCATAAGAAAAGGAATCCCTCAAGGGATCCTTGTTATAGAAGTAATATAGAGTAATACTACATGGTATCCTCTAGTTTGAAACATAAATATAGGAATACTATAATGGATCCTCGATAACAAATGGTCTCATTGACTCTTAGGCTAGAAGGGAACATCTCGCAAGGGAAACTTCCTCGAAGGAAAAGCTACAAAGGCATCAGTTCAAGTGATAGAGCTCATGGATCATCTTAGAATAGGTATCACTCTCAGGATACACTAGATAAAATTTCTAGAGGAATAACCTCTCCATTAAGTAAATACCAAAAATGCTACCAAATAGTCCTCAAAACACCCCATTGCTCTTACCATCACGATGTACAAAAAATATACTCAAAATAGACCACTCATGGGTCCAATTCTGACTCCTGGGTGAAAAGATACGAAAACCCCAAAAAGGGTTATAAGGGGGGCAGTACACAGCATGTCTCCCTAAGTACATAGCATGTACTCTCAAAGCCCCACATGGGCATGTACTTCCATTGGACTGGTTGTGTAAACGGCCAAGTACACTGCATGTATGTTGGGTACATGATGTGTACCCAACACGGGGTACCTGCCCATGTCCCTCAAATAGCCTGGCTATGTACTTGGCCTAGCCATGTACATTTATATGGCATGTGACCCACATGGGGTATGTCCATGTACTTTACACAGCCATGCACCCCTACAAGAGTAGCATGTCTCGGTACTCAGTTACACAACTGAGTACTAGTACATGGAATGCACACCCTAGTACACAGCATATACTTCTAAAACATCATCTTCCTTGAATAGGAAGAACATGTGGCATGTATTCCCTAAACCACATGTCGTGTACATGGGTTTTCCCGAATAGAAAACCCTCAAATTGCCCCAAACCCCCCCCCCCCCATTTTCACCCCAAAAATAGTAGATAAACCCTCAAGTGGTCCAAAGAAATAATATAAGATATTTAAAACTTGAAAATAGTTATACTACAGGGATTTACGATGAAACTTAAAAATGGACTACATTTGGCTGGAATTTGCTGAAGCTTCTCCATTTCTACGGTCCATGGTTGTCGCACGTCGATCTGGCACATCTAGAGCTACACAATTGTACCACTCTTACCCACTCTCTCTCTATCTCTCCATATCTATCTTTTCTATATATCATTTTAAGGAGGAAGTTGTAAGGGGAATACATGGAAATCCAAGGGAGAAAGGAAGAAAAGAAAAAGAAAAGAATGAAAATGAAGAAAAGAAAATAAAAAGAAAAGGAGGCCCTGGCCAACCCTGACACCAAACTCGAGTTTATACCCCGCCTAAGAAAAACTCCCCATTATAGACTTAATAAAAGAGATGGAATCTCAATCCGATACTCTGTTCAAAATATATCTTCGAACGAACTTTCATGAATAAATTAATATTTATTTAATTAAATATTAAATATTAGTTATTCTACTAAAATTCCAACAGCTCGGAATTCCACCAAACTTATTTAATAGGGTAAAAACCATATTTTGGGACTAAATAAGTGGTAAAAAAATTATCCAAGATCATATTCTGGGGTAAAATTACTATTTTACCCCTTATAGGCATATGAAAGCAAAAATTCAAATTTCTACTCAAAAATTCAGTCCAAAAAAACACAGTTTGTTACAACTAAAGACAATAATACAATCATAAAAATCTTGGAACTAAATCAATATCAATAATAGAAAATCATAAAATTACTTAAGAGTAAAAATAATTCAATAGCGTGGAGTGTGGATGATATCATGGGGATCATCCCCACGATCTGCACCCATAAAAGTTTGCTGGAAGAAGCCTCTAATCCAAAATGCCAACCCTAGTGGAAACTAACCCCACCAATGAAATATGTAGTTAATAAGTAATTTATAAAGATTATTAACACTATAATTATTTTTTCCATCTCTAAAAATGGATGCGTGGGCCCGCTAAATGTGGTACCAAAGAAGAGAGGCTTTAACTATGATTAAATACACCGAAAATGACTTAATCCCAACTCCAACCATTACTAGATGGTGAGTTTATGATGACTATAGAAATATAAATAAATAACCCTAGAAAGAACACTTCCCTATCTAAATCATGGATAAAATTATTGATAGATATATTGGGCATGAATTTTATTACTTTCTGGATGGATATTCTGGATACAATTAAATCCCTATTGACCTAGTGAATTATTCAAAGACAACATTCACCTGTCCATTTGGAAAAAAATTCCTATCAGTGAATGTAATTTGGAATGTTTGATTTGCTAAAAAAATTATAATGCTGCATGAAACATATTTTTCATGATATGGAAGAGGAGATTTTAGAGATAATTATGGATGGTTTTTCTACATATGGATAATCCTTTGAGGTCTATCTAAGTAATTTAGAAGTTGTGTTGCAAAAATATGAAGAGAAATTCTTAGTGATAAATTAGGATAAATTAAATTTTATGTTGAAAGTAGGAATAGTCCTCAGACAAAATTTTTTAAAGATCAACATTAAATTTGATCTGTCTATAATCAAAGTGATTAAATAGTTTCCAAAACCAATCACAATGAAGGGAACAATGAGTTTTATGGGATATATGGGATTCTATCATCGGTTTTTGACTTTACATAAATAGTTCAACTAGTGACACGCATACTGTCTAAGGATATCCCTTTTGAATTTAGTAAATAATGTTAGTGGGCCTTTGATGCTCTAAAAAACAACCTGGGGGTTTCTCCTATCATTATCTCACATAGTTTGGAAAGGATTTTGAACTGATGTGTGATTCCAGTGACTTCAATTTGGGTGATATTTTAGGATAGTGGGTTGGAAATATTTTTCACCCCATTAACTATTCCATCCATACTCTCAATGAATCTCAAAAATAATTATACTACCACAAATAAAGAGCTTCTAGCTATGGTTTTCATGTTTGAAAAATTTAGGGCATACCTCATGCTCTCCAAAGTTGTGTTTTACATTGATCATGCAACATTGAAATACTTTTTGAATAAAAGGGATTCCAAACCATGGTTGATACAGTGGATCCTACTATTGAAAGAGTATGAAATCATAATCAAAGATACAAAATGGAATAAAAATGTTATTTAATACAATCTATATAGACTTTAGCTACTAAATATTGAGGAAGATGAAGAGCTTAGAATTGTAGATTAATTCCATGAAGAGACACTATTCAACATGGATATTTAAGCACAAACATGGTTTGATGATATAGAAAACTATCTAGCAACTATGAACCTCTAACCACACTTTTCTTTTCAACAAAGGAAGAAATTTATATCAGATCTGTTGCACTACTTCTGGGATTAACTCTTTTTATTTAAACATTGTGTTGATGGTTTAATATGTTGATTCATTCTAGAGGATGAAATTTATAGTTTGATAGAATTATTTCATATGTCACAAACTGGAGGATATCATGGATCTGAGTATACTATGTCTTAAATTCTTCGAAGTGGATTCTTTTCTCCAATACTCCACCAGGACACAAAAATATTTGTGAAAAGATATGATCGGTGCCATAGAAGAGACACACTTATAAAACATAATTAAATTTCAAATAATATCATCCTAGAAGTGGAAATATTTGATGTTTATCAAATTTATTTCATGGGTTTGTTCCCCAATTTCTATGGAAATCTATGTGTCTTGGTCATTGTGGACTACGTTTCAAAGTGGGTAGAAGTAGAAGCTACCACCCTTGACATGACTAAAGTAGTCATGTGATTTTTGAAGAATAAATTTTTTATCAATTTTGGATTTCCCCGATTACTCATTAGTGACTGGGGAACACACTTCAATAATACTTCCATAAAAGTAATGCTTAAAAAGTATAGGATTTGATACAATACTGGAAAGCCTTACCACCTACAAAGCAGCAAGAAGGTGTAAATTTTCAAATAGAAGATTAACCAGATTTTTTAAAAGACATTCAATAAAAGTAAGAAGGATTAGAGTATCAATATTTAGGATTCACTTTGGGTTTATTCTATGGATTACAAAACACCCATCAACACATAAACTTTTCAACTTTTCTATGAGAAACCATGTCTCCTTCTAGTATAATTAGAACACCATTCATTCTAAGAAATCAAAAATCTAAACTTGGATGCTTAAAAATATGGTAAAAAAAATTTTATTCTAATTGGATGCTTTGAAGGAAATCAGAAGGGATGCTTACGATAATGCCAATATTTATAATGAGAAAGTAATGGAATGACTGCTGCATCATGCGGTAGATATTCACATAAGGTGGGAAGGTTGTTTTGTTCAATTCCCACTTAAAATTATTCCTATAAAAATTGAATTACAAATGGTCAGGTCCATTTGAATTTTTTAATTTCTTTCCATATGGAACTATATAAATTTGATGAGTTGATGGACCACCCTTTAATTTCAATGAAAAGTGGTTAAAATTTTACTAAGAACCATTCTAAGAATAGTTAGTCTTATATTTCAAATTAACTTAATTCAAGGGTATTTCTATCCCTTAACTAAAAATGAAGTGTTTATTGGGAGGTAACCCAGGTTTGTTCTCTTTAGGACGTTTAGGATCATAGAAATTTTTTTGGTGCACTACTAGTGAGTGAATGCTGCATTTTCCTCTCAAATAAAAAATATATATTTATGGAATAAATTAATCTCCTACACCATAAATATCATAGTTTCAAAACAAAATATCACATAATTTTTATAAAAAACACATTTACAACATAAATATATCATCCATCCTTTTTAACTTGGAAGCTTAGGGTTTACGGTAGCACAACCTCCAACCCCCTCTCCTCCTCCCTCACTCCCGTGGTCATGTATCCTCACCTCCTCTCGTCTCCTCCACTCCTCCTCCAACATTAATATTGATACTAATGTCATGAACAATGGGAGTTATATGACATCCACTATCTAGGAACCCAACCAAGTGTGTAGGTCAAGGCACGCAACCTTCTACGTCCAAGCATCTGACCTAGACTCCTACTCTGCCACCACCGTTGAATCCCGAAAACCATTCATCCACATCATATTCATATTCATAGTCTATATCCCACCATTCACAGGCCTCTTCTCAGCCTTCTCAGATTCACCCTTTCATGTGGTTTACAGACCCGTGTCATTAGGTACGCTTGGCCCATTTGCCGGCCAAGCCTATGTAGAAAAATAAGAAGCTTTATTTTTCCATCTTGTGCATGATCCTCATGGACACTAAGGTCATAGAGACCCTTTGATGGATACACATATCGCATATCTTTAAGCTTTGGTAGGTGAAGTATCAGGATCACTTTTTGTAGTTCTCGACTACATTCTAGATGGGCATCATCCATGTCACCTTCAGGTTGGGAGGCCAGGATTGGGAGCCTACATTGGGCGAGTTAAGTATTGGACTAGGAATTTATTCATCACATTTCGCTACCTCTCCCACTTACGCCACCTTGTGTCTCAATCATAATAAGATAAGTATACCAAATATTTTAGAGATGATAGCCCACGACCCCATGAACATACATGATCTGCCTACCATGAATAGCACCTAGTTGAAGGGTTCCACTCTCAAGATCATTCATCGTTCTTTAAACCATGCCTAGTTGGACCGATATGACTCCCAATGGGTTATTACATAGACTTAGGTGGAAATTATTTCCACTATTATGGGTGCCCCTATAGTGAACATGGCCTGTTGGTTTGTATTATGAGGGTCTGACTAGGGGGAAGTGTGGCACTCTAATGGGTGGGAAATTTATTACTCATCTGGCCATGAACTTAGGCATATTCAATTACTCCCAACCCATATCTTCACTCAGACTGATGTAGTCCATATACCTTGTCTTACTCTATAATATGGGGCTAATCTGGAAGGTCAGAGATCATTATGACTGGGTTTGGGCTATGTTGATTCCACCGATGAATCACCTACTGTAACATCCCAGGTAAATAAATAATAATACATTTTCATATTTATTAAAAATTTTGAATTAAATATTAATTTTATTTTAAAGGGGGTGCTATTTTCGATGGCATACCTGATATTAAACAACGGGTTTCTTTGAAATCTTACGTTGCATACAATGTTGAGTCATACTGAAAAATAATAATATAATATTATTTTAAATGGTAGTAACATCTAGTCGTTGTATTGGCGGGAATTAACAGAACTAAATACAATATGATTATACTTGTTTTTTAAATTTTTTCACATTTATCCAATAAATTTTAGAGTCTTAAAATAATAAAGAATCTGATTTTAAGCATAAATACTCTAATATTCATTAAATGGTTGATTTACCACCTTTTGATGGTGAACCCTATTTAAATCTAGTTTTGGACTTTTTTATATATTCTATTCGAAAAAATAAAATTATTCTTTAGAATCGGGACATCAAAATTTACTTTGGGTAAATTTTTGGTATTTTTTAAATAAAATTCATTTTTTTATTGAATAGTGAAAAATACGGTATTTTAATTCAAAACTGCCTTTTAATATAATTTATTTATATGGTTATATTATATTTTTAATTGGTTTTAAAGTGTAATAATATTATATTTTTACCATTTAATACAATTTTTTTCATTGGAAGTAATTTGACTTTGAAATTGTACATAAACAAGTGCCAATCTTTTTATAGTTATTATTTCTTAAAAATACGCTTTTTTGTTTTGACAACAGGGGTTAATTTTAAATTAATTAATGAAACTATTATGTTTTTAATTTGGTAAAATAGACATCATTTTTTAATTTTTAATATCAAATATATCTTAGGCTATTTTTTTGGTATTTTTCTAAAAAACTTCAATTTTTGATGAACAGTGAAAACACTGAGTAGTAGTTAAAAAATCGACTTCTTCTTTTAAATGAAATCTTACCACTTATATGAATTGAATTTCAAAAATCCAACATACATGGTTGTTATTAGTAAGTAAAATGTGGTTCAATAAGTTGAAAATATTTTTTGGTGAATAGTAACTTTTGACTTTTATTTACCACAGTTAAAGGTAAATAGGGTAATTCTAGGTAAAAATAATATTATAATAATATAAAATTAGCTTAACACTTGTCCTAACCTTATTGGATGAGTCATGGCCGACCAATACAATCCTTGGGTGATATTTTCGGACTTTGAAAGCTATTTGGGTAAGATAATGACATTAATAAATTTTTATTTAAAGTAAAAAATAAAAATATCATAAACATGTATTTTTTTACTAAAAAAATTAATGTGGGTTTATATAATTGATATATTTGACTATAAATATTCCTTATAAACCTAAAAATATTTCCTACATCAAGGTATTTTATTTATAATTTTTAGACATCAAATAAACAAAATTATTTATGACACAATAATGATGCAGTGTTTACCTCATTAATGAATGATTTGAATAAATAAGATTATAAAGATTAAAAAAATATCTAAAACCTTTCCAATTAGTATTGGATGATTTTATTTCTAACAAAAGTCATCTTAGTTTTGATTTTAATAAGTTTTCGACTTTTAGAAACCAAAAATCATTGTATAATAAAATAATATGTTCAAACTTTCCTAAAGAGCCCCTCCTCCCCCTTATAAAAAGACCTCACCTCTAACCCATTACTCACACCTCTCAAGCCCCTTGTCTCATCCAAAATCTACCCAAATAAGCTCTCAAGATCCATTTATTACACCTAGAAGCCTTACCTTAGTCATAAGTCACTTCAATAAATCCTTTTGGTTCAAACCAAATGAAGTTACCTGATTTAGAGGTAACAACTTCTATGAAGTTCTTTTCTATTATTTTACTTATCCAACCCCCTAAAATATTTTTATTCCTCTCTTTTATAACAAAACCAGTATCCTCAATGTACTAGGTTGTTGTTATGAGAATTATTTTAACTACACTTACACACACCTCCGTCTAATGGGTAAATAACATATTGTTTCTGTGGACGGTGAACTACTGCCTCACGAAACGACGATTGTTCAATTTTATTCTACCACATATTATGGAGGCCATTAATATGGAACTGTATTTATATGTGATATATATTATATTATATTGTCTCTATTATTCTGTATTTTTCATTTATACCATACCTTTATGGTTTCCATAATGGTTAAACGCGATAATTTTATTTGAGGAAGTGCGGACTACCGCCCCCTCAAAGTGATATGACTCGTTCATTCTATATGTGAAATGTATAAAATATGGAGTTACTGAAATTATATATATGATATTATACTGGAATTATATTATACCTATGTATCATTAAGTTTTCATTCCATTAAATATTAAATATAAATGAAAGTAGCGTTCATGCATACGTACGGCTTACCGCCTCCCTCAACGGTGCATTTCATTTATTACCTCCAAATGTTATGTACTATTATAAATATATATATATATATATATATATGCTGGATATATATTATATATATGATATCTAAATCCTGAATATCATTCTGGATATAATGGAATTTTGACCACATGAACAACCTGTAATTATAAGAAGTTCATTTTTGACTCAAGTACCAAATATCGACAAAATGACCATTATTAACTTAAATGATTAAATAATGTTTATAACATGGTAATAAGTGATATAAAAGGAATAATAAACTTTAAAAGGGTTCTTAATAAATTATAAATTAACTTTAGTTTATTATTCAGGAGATTAAAGAATGAACGGGTCAAGTCGGACACGAGGTAAGGGACTTCGTCTCAATAACCTTTCATTGAGACATATTTTGATTTATACATGAATTTATTTTATATGGTGTATAAACCCCATTGAATTTTAATTTCATTAAAATGGAATCTTTTCTCTACAAAGCGTTTTACTAAATGACCAAAAGAATGTTTCTTTTTTAACGTACGTGGTGACAATGACCTTTCTGTCGCCGCGAGCATTATTTGATATTTGGCTTCCTTAACGATCTATAATGTTTTTAAAAGGAAAATAAATACCATATACTCTTTTATGTATTTTGGTATTGAAATTGGTTTTGATAATTGATTTTCTAGGTCAATATATTTAAATGATATATTGTGATTGAAATGTGGAAATATTATATTTCCTTTATGATTGTTTTATGTGTTATGAATATGTTATGGTTATTGGGAATTGTTTACATATACGGGTGGTTCTGTGATAAATGAAGGGCGGGTGAGCCCAAGATAGCTCTCCAATGCATTGGGTAACATGACGGAGGTAAATTCGAATGTTTCTCCTATGAGATTTAGGGAATATACTGTGATGGATATTCTAAATGTAACTCCCTACGTAGTTGTGAAGGCTACAATGTAAGTATGTTATGGATGCCACAAGTTACCTTTATGATTTGTGATTACTATGTGTTATTCATAAATATTATGATTTCATGAGGTATGTTAAAGAGCTTATGTTATTTGTGTATTGATGAACTAATGTTTTCTTTCTTTATTTTATAACCCTTACAGATATTTTTATTCTCATCCCAAGTTTTTAAATGTTTTTAACATGACTTAAAGATTAATAGGGTCAAGAATTGGATTAAGTAAAAGTCATGTTGTCTAAAACATGGAACTAGACATAACACTTTTTCAAGAGTTTTTATTTTATGAAAAAAATGGAAACTAAGTAGAAGTGTCTACTTTGTAATTTTTGAGATGTAATGTCATAGTTATGGAATAATTCCCTAAAACTCTAAACCTAAAAAGATCTTCAATGTGAATTATCCATTTAATTCAAGATTATGTAATTTTTTAAGTCTGGGTCCTTATAGTTGGTATCAGAGGTCGGTTTAGACAACTTTAGGAGTTAGAATATTGTTAAATTAATGTCCATAAATTAATTTATGGTAATATTGAAATGATATCGCATTTATAGATTACCGTGTTGCTTAGACTAAGATATTTCTATGTTCGGAATGGTTTTCCACATAGGAAATAGGGAAGCTATTATGGGATGACATCAGGAGGAAGAAAACCTTCTAAATCAGCAACTTGAGATGTTTGGAATCATAACTGAACAATTTGTTGCAGTGATGGAACAATTGACTCAGGCTATAAATGCTGGTGGTATCCATGTAAGAGTTTATCTATATCAACCACAGAGGAACATTTTAGTAGTGAAGCATTTCATTAGGCAACATCCCTCATCATTCAGAGGATCATCTTGCCCTGTTCTAGAAGAAGGGTGGATTAAAGCACTGGAGAAGATTTTTTATGTCATGGGGTGTTCAGAAAATCAAAAGGTTAGTCTCGCTATTTACCATTTTTAAGGTGAATCCGATTAGTGGTGGTTGATGGTTAAAAATAGTGGAGATAGTGAAGAGATTGATGCTCTTGATTGGGATAAATTCAAAGGTATTATTCTTGAGAAATATTTTCCTAAGGTGGTTCATCTTAGGATGGAAAAACAATTCGTGGAACTAAGGTAGGAGGATAACTCAGTGGCTTCTTATAAAGCAAAATTCACTCGACTAGCAAGGTATACTCCAAATTTCATAAAAGATTTTTATAGTAAAATTAATCTTTTTTACTTCGGATTAAATCCAAAGTATCAAAGGGATTTATCTTCTTGTGAGTTCAAAAGTTATGAAAAACTTGTTCGATGTGTGAAGATGGTGGAAATAGATTTTTACAATGATCAGGTGTTCTTTGACAAAAAAAATAAGAGGTCAAGGTGGCATACGAAAGGGAAGAACTATTCAAAAAATTATGATAGTAAGAAACTTAAGTTTACAGTTTGTAAAAATTGTGGTAAAAATCATGTTGGGAATGTCTTTTGAATTCTGTTAAGTGCTACTGATGTGGTAAAATGGGACATAAGTCTCGTAATTTCACTGAAAAAGATCAGGTTAATGGTAAGACAAAACCTGATTTATAGTCAGTAAAATGATTTAATTACAATGAAATGCGTCATTATGAAAATAAGTGTCCAATGAATAACTCAACTAAGGGAAAGTAGCTAGACTATAAGAAAAAAAGGGGTGTTGAAATCCTTTTCAACTACTTTAGCAGATGTTGGGCCATCAAATGAAGTAGTATCAGGTACACTGTTTTTTTGTTTAGATTATTCCAATGTGTTGTTTGATTTAGGGTATAAACATTCATTCAATTCTTAGAATTTTTCTAGTAAATTGGGAATTCCATCTCAAGATATGAATCCTGAACTTATGGTAAAAACACTGGGAGGAAATGTTGAGACAAAAAAAATTATAAGAACCTTCTTGTCCTTGTGTGCAGAAATAATATACCTACAGACCTTACTGTTTTTTCTCTAGTAGAGTTTGATGTTATTTTGGGTATAGATTGTCTTTCTATTTATTATTCTAAGAATGAATACAGAGCTAGAGAGGTTTCTTTTCAGAAAGAATTTTAGTTTGTGTACAGTAATGAACCCTTACTTTTGATAAGATATCAGGAAGCTGAAAAACTAGTAAAAGATGGAAATGAATGTTACCTTGCACATATTGTTTAAAATGAATGGACTATTCAGATTAATGATGTGATAATGGTAAATGAGTACCTTGATATTTTTCTTGATGAGTTTCCTAGTATTATACCTGATCGGGAAGTTGAATTTACTGTTGACTTAGTTTCTTATGCTAAGCCAATTTCAAAACCCCCTTATCGAATGGATCAAATTGAACTTTTAGAGTTAAAGAAGCAATTTCATGAGTTATTAGATAAAGGTTTCATTCGACCTATAACATACCCATGGGGTGCTTCTGTCTTGTTTATTAAAAAGAAAGATAGTTCAATGATTCTTTTCATTGATTATAGAGCCTTGAATAACATCACTGTTAAGAACAAGTATCATTTCCATCATATCGATGATTTGTTTGATCAGATCTAGGGAGATCAGTATTTTTCAATGATTGATTTGAGGTCTTGGTACTTTCAGTTGAAAGTAAAAGAAGCAAACATTCTGAAGACCATGTTTCATACTAGATATGGCCATTATGAATTTGTAGTTATGCCTTTTGGGTTAACCAATTCACCTGCTTTATTCATGGATCTTATAAATAAAATTTTCCATGAGTTCTTGGAAAAGTTTTTGGTTGTGTTCATTGATGATATTTTGGTTTATTCTAAAAGTAAAGAGGACCATGAAAGTCATTTAAGGTTTGTCTTGCAAACCTTAAAATAAAATAAATTGTATGGGAAATTCAGAAAGTGTGAGTTTTGGTTACAACAAATTTCATTCCTTTATCACATTGTTTCAAAAAATGGCATAACTATTGATCCTTCTAAAACAAAAGTTGTTGAAGAATGGCCAAGACCCACAAATATAACTGAGATCTGTAGTTTTATTGGTTTGGAGGGTTATTACCTGAGGTTTGTTGAAAATTTTGCACAGTTATCTAACCCGCTGACTAAGTTAACTCAAAAAGGTGTTAATTTCATTTGGACAGAATAATGTGATGATTGTTTTCAGAAATTGAAAATAATATTGGTGAATGCTCCTATTTTGGCATTACCTTCTAGAAATTGTGAGTTTTTTATCTATAGTGATACTTCGTTGAAAGGACTCGGTTATGTCCTAATGCATAAGGGTTAGGTAATTACTTATGTTTCACGTCAGTTTAAACCTCATGATTTAAATTACCCTACACATGATTTGGAATTAGCTGCTGTTGTTTTTACTTTAAAAATTTGGATGCATCATTTGTATGGAGTAAAGTGTGAAATATATACTGATCACAAAAGTTTGAAGTATATATTCACTCAGAAGGAATTAAACATGAGACAGAGGAGATGGTTGGAATTAATCGAGGATTATTATTGCATGATTCATTACCATCCAAGAAAATAAAATAAAGTGGCTGATGCTTTGAGTCGAAAAAGTAATGTGTCATTAACCATACTACATTTGGAATGAGATCCTTTGGTTTTTGATTCGATGAACTTTGGAATAGAAGTTATTAGTGTAGGAAATTCCTATTTTTGTTTCAGGTGTCAATGAAATCATCTCTATCAGATAGAATTAAGAAAGCATATAAGGAAGAGAGTGAGTTGCAAAAAAATGTAGAGTTGGTTCAGAAGGGTAAGTTTCCTGAATTTAACATTGATAATGATTATGTTTTGAGGTTTGGGAAAAGATTCTGTGAGCTTTGTGATTCATAGTTAAAGAAAGTGTGATGACCTGGACCCTCGCGGTGCATCCCTTTGCCAAATTTCGGATCCTAAGGGTAACGTCTCGGTGGTAGGACGTCATTTTAGCATGCGACTGATCGGGGCGACCGATCGGTGCGACCGATCGGTGTCACCCAGCCTTGTCTGGTTTCTCTTCTATAGTTTTTCCCGTAACACCTCTTTTGGTCTTTTCAACTTTTTTCAAGTGGTTCAAAGCCATTTAAAATTCCATAATTAATACCCAATAAATCTCGAGGGACCTCCTCAATGGAGAATTAAATAACAATTAATTCTGTCGTGTGTAACCACCCAACCGCGTGGGGAACCACGATCCGAATTTAAAGATGTTCAAATCCCCATATCCCATAACAACGGGATCTTATCTATATATTGCATGGGAATTTCTTCTTCCTTCTTCTTCCTCTTGGCTGGATTCCTTTCTTCTTACTACGTTTGGAGTTCCTGACGTCCCTCCCCTATGAGTCGCGCTTTTCCCGGATTCTTAGCGCGTGGAGAAGAACTTAGATCTTTGATCAATCAGTTAGGGTTTTCCTTCGCCTATTCTTTCTGTGTATCATGCGGGGTGGGTATGCTTTTTTCTCTATAGGAATTGATGAAACCAAACTTAATGAATATAATTAATGGACTTTTAAAGAATGAAGGGGGTGTGATCTATGTTTTTACTGTACTACTTTTATGTTGTATGTGTTGTCAATTGTGTGGGCCTATGCTAACTGAAAATCATGGTCGTTGGTGGTCTTTACTTGAGAACTAATGAACCATTGTATTCTATTATGATTAAATAACTTAACCTGGAAATTGGTTAATCACGTAAACCCAGTTGGTTCAAATGGATGTTTAGTAAAACAAGAATCCCTGTGTGACCACCCCGGTTAACAAACAGAAAGAAGAACCTAATGAATGATGTGCTTGAACATGGATTTTTTCCACTCTATTTGGTGGTGGGTGTGTTGTTCTGCCTGGTGTTTATGGGAAGATGTGAATGGGGATGGGATCCTCTGTTGTGGCACGGTTGTTGGTTGTGAATTTAAAGCTGTGTGGTTGCTCTGATGTGACACAAACTCAGGTGGAATCCTCTATCGTTGAGAAATGGTGGGTTCCTGGTTTTGGGAACATGGGGTTGTGTCTTGGGGTTTTCATTGGTTCTAGTACTTTGAGGGATCTCACTTATCCCTTTGTCGTTGTGACCTTACAAGAGAACAGGGTGTGAATGCTTAAATTGTTGTTTGGTTGTTTCCTTTTTTTCTGGCTAGTGGTTATGCCTGTTAGTTTCCCGGTAGTGCAGAATTCACCCTAATGGGATTAGTTGAACATGAAAACAAGAAAGGTTGAGTGGGGAATTAGTTTGGGAATGAGTTGTGACTTTTTCATGAGTATCGTGGCTTCTTTTTTGAGTGAATAGTTACATGGGTGTTTTTGCTTATATTTTGGAACCCCTAGTTTGGGATGAGTGTTTGTTACCAATACATATATCTGTAGCTTTTATGTTTCTTATTCGCGCCCACCCAAGTTGAGCACTTAGTGCCGAACACCCCATTTCATGGGGAGGGTGTTTTTTCCAACACTCCTTTTCTTCTCCCTTTCCCGAATAGCCCAAGACTCTTCGGGCAGGCTGTGATGGCCTGAGGTCCATTATTAGCCCAAGAATCTTTGGGCAGGGTAGTTATGGTGGTTGGCCCAGGTGTCTGCGGGTAGGTTGTTTCCCAAGTGTCTTCAGGATGAGGAACAGGTGTCTTCGGGTGTGGCAGTAGTTGTTCTAGCCCATGTGTCTTTGGGCATGGTAGTATTTGTTCTGGCCTAGGTGTGTGTGGGCGGGGTTTGGTAGTGGGACTGCGGTGAGGTTGTGGAATAGGTGTGTGCGGGCGGGGTTGGGCAGTGGGACTACAGTGAGGTTATGGCCCAGGTGTGTGCGGGAGGGGTTTGGAAGTGGGACTGTGGTGAGAATGGCGGGATTGGTTCGACGCGTAGGATGTCTTCAATAACCAGTGGGAAAGTGGAGCGGGGTACCCAAATATCGATGTGCTATTACTATACTTTACTTGCCTTTCATTATTTGGGGAGTGTGCCTTGGTGAGACTTAAGTGGATAGTTTTTCATTGCTAGGTGCTTTGGTTTTTCTTTTCTCACAGGGCATTAGAATGCCTCTCCACTTGTGCACGAGAGTCTTTGGTTTTCCCTACTGAGTGTACTTGTATGCTCACACTACATATATAAAACTGCTTTCAGGTTTCCAGGAGGACTTCAGGGATCGTGCGGGACCGTACTATCTCGGACCTTGGGGTAGTTGCTGTTGTCATTTTCCTTTTCTTGGTACTTTACCTTCAGAGTTTTTTTGTGGCTTGTATCATTTACTATTGAACATTCATATGGGAACGGGTTATTTTTGGATTTACATTTACTTTCAACTTTGGTATTGTTGAGGTTGTTATCTTATCTCTCGATCCTATAAAAACAAAAAGGTTAATGCCTTACATTTTGTGTGAGATTCTATACCCTTGGTTATGTTCACCACTATGGGACTTATTGAAGGCATGTTTTGGGGGTCTTTATCTCTCCTTCAACTTAAACAAGGAAGGGCATGGCAATCTACTGACCCTTCCTTCTTTTTGGTGAGGTCGGGTCATGACATAATGGTATCAGAGGGGAGGTTGAGTGATAGGATGGAGTCTAGAGTTAGGAACAGTGAGGATTGCATGGGATGGTAGGGAAACAGTGTTGGGTGACCTTAGTGCATTAATTAGGCCAGGGAAGAGTAGCTAGGACACGGGATTTTAGGTCCCCCTCGTGATCTGATGCAAGGACTTTGGACCTACCAAACGACCAAGTGAGGCTACACTGATTGCAGGGTAGAGACCCTAGGAAAGGTACATGCATCATAATGACTTGTGTTCTTATGTTTCGTGGGTGTCTTGGGGATCCAAAATAAATAAAGGAGTCTAAGAAAATTTGAGAACAATATTCTGCACTACTCGGGCTTATGCATTCCTTGTTTACCTTGCAGCTATGGCACCTGGGAGACGACCATGAGTAGTGCGGGCGATCGAGGCCCAGGAGGTTGACTCGGCTGATCGACGGAGGGCTGAACGAGAATAGGAGGACGACCAGTGGAAGAAGACACTTCGTGCCTTTCAGCAACAGACCCTTGGGAAGTATGAGGGCAGCACCTCTGACATGGAGACATAGAGCTGGCTAGAGGAGCTAGTGATTTATTTCGGCCTAATTCGGGCTCCGATGGGGTACTGGGTTCCTCTGGCTATCATCCAGATGCGTGGAGCAGCGCTTCAATGGTGGACGCTTTATCTTGGAGAGAAGAGGGAAGCTGAGGTTGCGTGGGCTGACTTCGAGAAGGAGTTCCGAGCGGAATTCTTCTCTTACACGATGAAGGCCAAGAATAGGCAGGAGCTACGCTCCCTCCAGCAGGGGAGTATGTCAGTGAGAGAGTTGGTGATCAAGTTTAAGGATCTACTTCACTTTGCTCTGGACCTATTTTCGGATGAGGAGTCTCGGGCGAGACGTTTAGAGGAGGCACTCTGACCTTCTCTTCAGTACGTTGTTACCCCCTTCACCCTACCGACATACTTAGAGGTACAGAAGAAGGATGAAGTGGTGGAGAGGATGCACACGCTAGGAGGTGTGTCACGAAAGGGGATCCAGTTGGGCTTGTCAAAGGGGAAGGTTGTCAGCAGAAGGCCTCCAGCATCAGGTCCCTCTAGGTTCCGACCAGCAGGGAGCAGGCCGTAGCAGTTCCAGTTCTGGTCACTCGGTCCTCGCCCTTTCCCTTCAGGCCCAGGACCGAGGTGCTTCGTCTGTGGCAGCCATTGGCACCTTCAAAACCATTGCCTGAACAGAGTACAATACGGTGGGGGTGGAAAGGTCCAGCACCCACCTCAGCAGCAACAGTTCCCGGCTATGCCCTTTCAGCAGCAGCAGCAGGGGCAGCGAGCTCCCGTCCCTCCGAGGGCAGACGTTGCAGGGGGGGCGACCTCAGGGCACCCCTTAGGGACCTCGACCTGGGCATGGTCAGGGAGGTGGCCGACAGCCGAGAGGCAGAGGAGTTGGACGTGGGTAGTTTCACGCCACGGAGGCAGCAGTTCCATCAGGTCCAGAGGTTGTTCGAGGTACAATCAGCTTGTTTAGTACCCTTGCATATTCCTTGTTTTATACAAGATATTTGCACTCCTTTGTTACACCCAGTCCGGCCCATGCTCTGGGTTTATATGCTGAGAGACTTCCAGTGTCCCTGGTGCTGAGCACACCATTCGGAGGATAGACTGACTTGTTGTATGTTTGTCGAGGATGCAGACTGATGATAGGGCCACATCAGTCAGTCAGGTATCTTCTATTGTTGCAGATACAACCATACAATGTCATCCAAGGCATTGACTCGTTGTTCTCTGTATGTTCCATCGTTGACTGCTTCTGAGTAAGGGTTTTGTTTTCAGACTTGGGCAGCCGACGGGTGACTTTCATCATCAAGCAGAGTTTCTAGGGAAGAAGCAAGCGAGGGGAACCCCTCCTCTCCTTGCTGGCTAAGCTATCAGTGGAGTCGGTGGATGTAGAAATGGTGGAAGTCCCAAGGATCGTTAGTGAGTTTATGGACGTCTTCCCTGAAGAGGTGGCAACTCTACCCCCTTGACATGATGTTGAGTTCGGGATAGACTTGCAACCTGGTGCCCGTCCAATTTCTATGGCTCCCTATCAGATGGCACCTTCTGAGTTGCGGGAGTTGCGGATCCAGATTGGAAATCTGATGAAGAAGGGTTTTGTTTGTCCAAGTGTGTCACCATGGGGTGCTCCGGTCTTGTTCACAATGAAGGCAGATGGTGGTTTAAGGCTATGCATATACTATAGGAGGCTGAACCAGGTGACGGTCAAGAATCGATACCCTCACTTGAGGATAGACGATATCTTTGACCAACTGAGGGGAGAAGGTTGGTTCTTGAAGATCGATCTATGGTCTGGATATCACCAATTGAGGGTGAAGGAGGGCGACATCTCAAAGACTTCCTTCAGGTGCAGATATGGGAACTTTGAGTTTGTAGTCATGTCGTTTGGAATTACGAACACACTAGCTGTATTCACGGGTCTCATGAACTCTGTATTCCGGGAATATCTGGATAGGTTTGTAGTCATGTTTATTGACGACATCTTGATCTACTCAAGATCAGAGGAGGATCACGATGAGCACTTTAGAACGGTTTTGGAGGTCCTCCGACAGCACCAGCTCTATGGGAAGTTGTCTAAGTAAAAGTTCTGGACACGAGAAGTGCATTTCCTTGGGCACGTGGTGTCTAAGAAGGGGATAGTAGTGGACCCATCGAAGGTCGAGGCGGTTGTTTCTTGGGCAGCACCCAAGAACGTGGCGGAGGTTTGTAGCATCCTCAGGTTGGCAGGTTACTACCGGAGGTTCGTGCCCAACTTCTCCCGATTTGTGGCACCCTTGACATCCTTGACCAAGAAGGACCAGGCTTTTGTATGGGACGAGAAGTGTGAGGCATCCTTCAGCTATCTAAAGGAGAAGTTGGTTAGTTCCCCAGTGTTGAGTTTTCCAGAAGAAGGGGCGGCATATGAGGTGTTCTGTGATGCTTCGGGGCAAGGCCTCATATGTGTGTTGATGCAGCAGCAAGGGGTGATCTCCTATGGGTCTAGGCAGTTACGTCCCCATGAGATTAACTATACCACCCATGACCTAGAGCTTGCGGTGGTCGTGTTCTCACTAAAGTTGTGGCGGCACTACCTCGTTGGGGAGCGCTTCGTGGTCTTCACGGATCAAAAAAGCTTGAAGTACATCTTCTCCCAACGGGGCCTGAACTTACGACAGCGAAGGTGGATGGAATTCCTTCAAGACTACGACTTTGAGATTTCTTACACCTCGGGAAAGGGGAATGTGGTGGCAGATTCTTTGAGCAGGAAGTCACGGAAGGATGAAGTCCGAGAGTTGGTAGATACTTGGAAGGCGATGGAGGAGTTTGCTGCCCTGTACCTGGATGCTAGGATGGAAGGTGGTAGAGGTTTCTTGTATTAGATGACAATGCAATCTTCTCTTTTGCGGTAGGTAGAGTAGTCCCAACGGGGAGACTCAGAAAGTGAAGTGATGTGTGACCGATTTGACCAGGGTAATGCTTTGGAAGGGTGGACGGAGGATGGTCAGAACTGGATGCTTTTCCAAGGAAAGTTGTTTTTTCCAGAGGAAATGCGCAGCAAAGTTCTTAGTGAGTTCCAAAACTCACCCCTAGAGGTGCACCAGGGAGTTTCCAAGATGTACCAGGGCCTGAGGAGATATTTTTGGTGGATCGAGGTGAAATGGACAGTAGCAGAGTTCGTAGCAAAGTTCCTAGTGTGTCAGCAGGTGAAGGCTGAACACCGTGTCCCAGGCGGCTTGTTGCAACCTTTAGATGTTCCCGAGTAGAAGTGGGATGACATCTCGATGGATTTCGTCATGGGGCTATCCAAGGTTCGAGGAGGTTGTGATGTTATCTGGGTAGTGTTGGATTGGTTGACGAAATCAGCCCACTTTCTGGCAATCAAGGATTCTGGTGCAGTGGATGCTTTAGCACGAAGGTACGTGGATGAGGTGGTGCGGTTTCATGGAGTTCCGAGATCCATAGTCTCGGATAGGGATACGTGGTTTACCTCACGAGTCTAGAGGGGATTGTAGCATACTTTTGGCACCCAGCTACATCTTAGCACTGCTTTCCATCCCCAGATATATGGACAGACAGAGCGCATCATCCAGACGTTGGAGGACATGCTACGTGCATGTATTCTAAATTTTGGGGGATCGTGGGTGCGAAACTTGCCTTTGGTAGAGTTTTCCTACAATAATAGCTATCACTCTACCAATGGTATGGCTCCATTCGAAGCCTTGTATGGGAGGCCATGTCGCTCACCCGTGTGTTGGACTGAGGTTGGGGAAGCGAGTGTTCTTGGCCCAGAAGAACTGCAGAGCATGATAGAGAAGGTTCATCTTATACGGGAAAGGATGAAGGCGACACAGGCCGAAAGAAGTCATATGCCGATAATAGGAGGATACCCTTAGAGTTCGGGGTCAGGGACCATGTGTTCTTGAAGTTCTCCCCTCGGCATGGACAACGGAGGTTTGGTAGGGGGAGAAATCTCTCTCCCAGATTCATCGGACCCTTCGAAGTGTTGCGGTGGGTCGGAGAAGTGGCTTATCAGCTAGCATTACCAGCGCCACTACTGATGATACATGACATATTCCATGTGTCCTAGCTCCGTTAGTATCTTCATGACGATTCCCACGTCCTTGACTGGGGAGAGCTAGATATCGAAGGCAATGCAACGTTCATAGAGCGACCAGTGATGATTGAGGATCGTGAGGAGAAGGTGCTTCGTGGAAGAACCATTCCTTTGGTTCATGTGTTGTGGAGGCATGGTGGGCTTGAGTAAAGTACCTGGGAATGGTAAGCATATATGCGTGCCCAGTACCCATAGTTGTTTTGAGTTTTGTGTTGTTCTATTTTGTACTTGTTGTGACGAAACTCTTTACCTTGTTAACTATGGAATGTGTGGTTTTCCTTTTTCTATGGATGTGTGTGAAGTATCCTTAGATGTGGGGAGGGGAGGACCAAATCCCTAGTTGAGACGCATTAGATTGGATGCGCCTAAATCCGTGCGTATAGCATCCCTCCTTTTTGTCACATAAACTTTCATTACATTATACAAAACTGAGGATCTTTAAGGTTTAGTGTCTTGGAAACCAGGAACTTAACACATGAAACAAAAAAAACATTCTTCTTAAACACTTGAAAGGCCTCTCCTTATGTTCATCCTAGGTTCATTACTGCATTGCATAACCTGGGGACATACATCAAAAGAAAGGGTGAGCAGAAGGCCCAGTAAGGGAAACAAGGGAAAACATTTAACATGTGAACTTGAGATACATCAACAATGTCATGAAAAAGAACCTTAAGGCATGAGAAAGAAATCATAAGGCATATCATAACAAAAATAACGTATTTCATAACATGAATATGTGGCTACAACATTTAATATTGACAATCATTTCATTTCACCAAGGTCCATCCCTAAGGTGTCATTAAAAATTACCAAGGTTATTCACCAAGGTATCAGTCTAAAAGGTCATCTCTAGAGATTAAGTCTTTACCCAATGCATTGGAGCACTATCAGGGCGCACCCTTGACATGTCTTTATTATCATGTGAGCCACATATATCATCATAAATCATTTCATAAACAACCCATCTACAAAAAAGGGAATGGGTTTCATTTCATAATAATAACGTTTTAAAAACTGCTTTAAAGACATGGTCTTTGTGTCACTTTAAAACCCACAGAAAAGGAAGGTGGGTCTCATGTATGTAAATACCAGGATTTAAAACAGAAAATTTTGGTATATATGTGAATAACCCTATAGAAGAGAGAGCTTTCAGTATTCACTTAATAAAATAAAATAACTTTAGAACAAGAGAGAGAGACATTTTGAGTCGGAAATTCTGCAGCATAACGACTATGTTTCGGGGTTTTATAAAACATTGAAAAGAGAGGGGACATAGGTCAAACATTAATAAATGACCCATAAAACAGTAAAGGGATAGAATATAAAGGATATATGAATATGTTAATTAAATTTAAAAGATATACCATATGATATGAAGAACATTAAAGGAAGAAGAAAATAATATTTCTCTTATGAAAATTCGGCAGCCTAATGGCGTCACTTAAACTTCAAAAATGAATTGACGAGATCAAATAGGGTCTCTCATCATATTAACATAAAAGATCAGTATGATAGATATAGAGATAAAAACCCAACATAATAAAAAGGAACTTGAAAGACTTGACATGAAAGTAGAACTTTGTAAAATGAGAAAGGTGAACGAATCCCTTAATAATTCGGCAGCCTAACGGCGCCACTTAAAACTTCAAAATACTGAATTGAAGAGATCAAATAGGGTCTCTCATAATATGAACATAAAATATAAGTATTATAGATTTAGAGATCATACCCCAACAAAATAAAAAGGAACTTGAAATACTTGACATGAAAGTAGAACTTTGAAAAATGAGAAAGGTGAAAGAATCCTTTACAAAAATTCGGCAGCCTAACGGCGCCACTTAAACTTCAACAAAAATGAATTGATGAGATAAAATAGGGTCTCTAATCATATGAACATAAAATATCAGTATGATCAATATAGATATCATACCCCAACAAAATAAAAATGAACTTTAAAGACTTTACATGAAAGTAGAACTTTGAAAAATGAGAAAGGTGAATGAATCCCTTAAAAATTTGGCAGCCTAACGGCGCCACTTAAAACTTCAAAATACTGAATTGAAGAGATAAAATAGGGTCTCTCATCATATGAACATAAAATATCAGTATGATAGATATATAGATCATACCACAACACAATAAAAAGGAACTTGAAAGACTTCACAAGAAAATAGAACTTGAAAATGAGAATGGTGAAAGAATCTCTTAAAAATTTGGCAGCCTAACGGCGCCACTTAAACATTGTTAAAATGAATTGATGAGAGAAAGAGGGGTTCTCTAATCATATGAAAATTAAAGGGGAAGTAAGATTAGTATAAAACAACATCCTCTAACATAAGATCATGGATTATAAAAGAAATGACATAAAATAGATTACTCGAAAAGAAAGAGAGAGGTAGGATCCCTTACCTTAAAACGTAACTCTTAAAACTCAAAGGTTGGGACCTTGAGGGCTTGGGGGAACCTTGGGAGGACTCATTGGGATGTAATGAGACCAGATCTTAGTTGGGGGAGAGTTTGGAGTCGAATGGATGAGAGGATGTCTTGGTGTTTATAGGGAAAGTGAGGGGACAAGGCATTAATGGCCAAGGGACACCTCATTAGTGGTTTTGGAAAAACCATGGGCTTGCCCACGGTATTTTCCCATGGTATTGGCCACTTGGGACACCTCATACCTTATATTACTATTCATAAGTCGACCATATTGATTATATACTTAATACATCATTTAATGATGTCATTAAACACCCGTAACTTAAAAACTGTATTTTCACTATTCATCGAAAATTCATTTTTTTCAGAAAAAAACCCCAAAAATTACCTTAACATAATATCGATGATCTGAGTTCAAAAATTAAATCCATTTTATGAAAATAATTTTCTAAATATTTTTAATTAAATTTTTAATTAAAAAACACTATTCACCTGAAAAAACTAATACTTGACTAATGATTTATGAAACCGTTATTTAACCATTTTATTGAATCGCATTACTTAATCAAGGTGCCTAGATTATATTAATGCTTTATTTAATTGAGATTACTAATCCATTTGGTCACATTACTAATCCTAAGCATAAAATCACTATTCATAATTTACTATTCATCAAAAATTAAGTTGATCTTATTAGACTCTAAATTTCATACTGAACATAATTGTAGAAGCCCGTTTTTCGAAAATCATTACAAATTTTTAATTATTTAAGGTTTTTATAAACATTTTTTTTTAAATGTCCTTTCTCTAAAATTCACCAAAAATATGCATACTATATTTATCCGGACATTTGAAAATTCATAAACTTCATCCTAAGAAAAAAATCAAAATTTTTATTTAAAACAAAGGATTACACAAGGAAGTTACGGTCTCCTTACATAGCCCCTTATCACACCAGCATAGGACCTAAGTGTAAGGTGTTCTAAGGTGAGAGAATCTGAGGGAGGCTCATCCAACATCGCACGAGTATTAATTTTTATCAGTTTTAACTTCTCACGAAGGCGATTCTGTTCTAGCTTCACACGATGATGTTCGGCTTGGGTTTGGTCCAGAGCAAAGCCCAGTGGTGCTACCTCCTTCCCAAGTTCTGTTAGATGGGATTCAATCGGTCCAAGACTACTAGGTGAGGCCATCGAATCTTCTTTCTATATTAATTAACCAAGATTACTTCTATTTAGGGAAAAAAAGTCGCAACATTCAGTTTTCAACGTTCATACTGACTAACAGTCATATAATAGTCAAAACCCAACAGTCTCATTTTAATTATACTCATGTTATCAAATGAAACAGTTTTGTTGAGTATGAAAAATAAAATAACACAGAAAATTAGTAAAGAAGATTTATTCAAAATTTCGGGTCGTTACAATCTTCCCCCCTTAAGAAATTGCGTCCTCGCAATTTTTTAAAATTGGGTTTTGAAATTTCATTGAAAGTACCACATCAGAAAAAGAGTCAGTAACACTATTACTTTAAAAGGAAGAAAAGGAAGTACAAAGGCCACCCGAGTTAACCCATACTAGGATTCCATGTAGGAAAACATGGATATGGAAGAAAAAACAAAGGGTCAAGTTCTGAGGGAGAGTGATAGAAAACATGATTAGGAGAAAGTTAACAATAAGAAAATCACAAACTTGTGATGTGTATAAACGGTCTTTGATTACCCAGTAGGAAACGTTAACAGACAATGTTTTTTTTACGTTCCTTTTCATAGTTTTGAGTAATTCATTTACTACATAGAATAAAAACACAAGGAAATATACCTACCTTTAAGTAGATTTTCATCCTTTAATAAGTTTCTACGAAAACTAATCTTTTCTCCAAAAAATGAGCATTCAAAACTACTTGGTCTCATCAAAGCACAAGAATCATCTTATAGAGAATCACATAATCCACCAAAGATTAACTATCTATTTCTTCTATCTTTAAACAGTATCCCAAAAACAGAATGGCTAAGATAAAACAACTCTTCCAAAATAAATAACCCCAGAGGAAGGGAAAATAATTTAAATATTCAAAGTTCCACGGTACTACCCAAAGTTCATCATAGACCATTCCATAAATAACTGTCCTTAAAAATCTTCAAAATAAACCAAACTAAGATTGAAACCCAAATACAAGAAGGATTTGATAACATAGTATTCCAAGGTAAACTTTATCATTCATCTCAAAACAACATCAACCACTCCTAACATCTTATAACAAAAGTAACTAACCTAAACATATTTACCCCATGATAGGATAATCATTTCCATAAGTAACCTAAATTACTATAAGTCCTCCTTAAATTCATCGATTCTTCAAAATATAAGTCAACCTTTACTCCTCAAAGAAAATACCATAGTAATCTATTTACCTCGATCAAATAGGGTTTCCAAAATAGTGAATGTATTCCAAAATAATAATCATCTTTTAATCCCCTAATCATCTCAGTCATATTAATACAACAATCGTCACATTTCCTATCACATTGGTTGTTGGGACATGTTCTTCCATTTCCCGCCATTAACTAAGAAATGAAAGTACAATTAGGGGCTTAAATACTTAGCCAATAATCATGAAAAGGAACTTAAAGCATAGAAGGATAACTTGTAGAAGAAAAGTATACCCTAACTTGTGATCCCCTAGGTTCCAGTCTAGGTTATCCTTGATCATATATTCTTATGTGAATCTTTATTTTATTTTATCTTTGTTCCTTTAATAATGGTTCATACTAAGATTATGAATTTACCAAAGCATATCCCCTGGGAGGGTCGTAACCAAAAGTGCAGCAAGGCCCGTTGTCGTGTACCAGTTCCCGTTCGAGTCTAGCTAAAAGTGGTGTTTTTGGGTTTTACCCCTATGTACATATGTGCCAGAGCCACCTCTACCTACTCGTATCCAGACAAGGATGTATTTTCTTGGCAACCTCTTACTCAATACTCACCAAAATACCAGGAAGATTTCCTATATTTAAACTTTTCTATAGGGTTCTTCTTAAAGTTTTCATATCCTAATTTCCACAAATAACTAAACCATCCTTTGATACCAACTATAGAATCCTGACTTTTTGTCACATAAACTTTCATTACATTATACAAAACTGAGGATCTTTAAGGTTTGGTGTCTTGGAAACCAGGAACTTAACACATGAAACAAAAAAAATTCTTCTTAAACACTTGAAAGGATTATCCTTATATTCATCCTAGGTTCATTACTGCATCACATAACCTGGGGACAAACATCAAAAGAATGGGTGAGCAGAAGGACCAGTAAGGGAAACAATGGGAAACATTTAACATGTGAACTTGAGATACATCAACAATGTCATGAAAAAGAACTTTAAGGCATGAGAAAGAAATCATGAGGCATATCATAATAAAAATAACGTATTTCATAACTTGAATATGTGGCTTCAACATTTAATATTGACAATCATTTCATTTCACCAAGGTCTATCCCCAAGTTTTCATTAAAAATTACCAAGTTTATTCACCAAGGTATCAGTCTAAAAGGTCATCTCTAGAGATTAAGTCTTTACCCAATGCATTGGAGCGCTATCAGGGCGCACCCTTGACATGTCTTTATTATCATGTGATCCACATATATCATCATAAATCATTTCATAAACAACACAAAAAAAAATGGAATGGGTTTCATTTCATAATAATAACGTTTTAAAAACTTCTTTAAATACATGGTCTTTGTGTCACTTTAAAACCCACAAAAAAGGAAGGCGGTTCTCATGTATGTAAATCCAAGAATTTAAAATAGAACATTTTGGTATATATGTAAATACCCATATATAAGAGAGAGAATTGAGTATTCACTTAATAATATAAAATAACTTTAGAACAAGAGAGAGAGACATTTTGAGGCGGAAATTCTGCAGCATAACGACTATGTTTCGGGGTTTTAGAAAACATTGAAAAGAGAGGGGACATAGGTCAAACATTCATAAATGACCCATAAAACAGTATAGGGATAGAATATAAAGGATATATGAACATGGTAATGAAATTTGAAATATATACCATATGATATGAAGAACATGAAAGGAAGAAAAAAAAAATATTTCTCTTATGAAAATTTGGCAGCCTAACGGCGTCACTTAAACTTCAAAAAATGAATTGACGAGATAAAATAGGGTCTCTAATCATATTAACATAAAAGATCAGTATGATAGATATAGAGATAATAACCCAAAATAATAAAAAGGAACTTTAAAGACTTTACATGAAAGTAGAACTTTGAAAAATGAGAAAGGTGAATGAATCCCTTAATAATTTGGCAGCCTAACGGCGCCACTTAAAACTTCAAAATACTGAATTGAAGAGATAAAATAGGTTCTCTCATCATATGAACATAAAATATCAGTATTATATATTTAGAGATAATACCCCAACAAAATAAAAAGGAACTTGAAATACTTGACATGAAAGTAGAACTTTGAAAAATTAGAAAGGTGAAAGAATCCTTTACAAAAATTCGGCAGCCTAACGGTGCCACTTAAACTTCAACAAAAATGAATTGATGATATAAAATAGGGTCTCTCATCATATGAACATAAAATATCAGTATGATAGATATAGATATCATAACCCAACAAAATAAAAATAAACTTGAAAGACTTGACATGAAAGTAGAACTTTGAAAAATTAGAAAGGTGAACGAATCCCTTAAAAATTCGGCAGCCTAACGGTGCCACTTAAAACTTCAAAATACTGAATTGAAGTGATAAAATAGGGTCTCTAATCATATTAACATAAAATATCAGTATGATAGATATAGATATCATACCCCAACACTGTAACGCCCCGACCCCAGCTACCCGGAGTCGGTGCATTACTTCGTAACATTGGCATGATCACAAAAGATCAAGTCTCGAAAGACCGATTAGTTTAGTAGCCATGGAAACACTAGATACATTGATAAATGTTACATTACATCATAAAGTGAAAAACTACAATAAAATAGTATTCATAGTCCACACTCATATCCTCTTCTGACTATCCCTACAGGTCATTCATAAAATACTTCTTCACATCCTGGAAAATATTAAAACATTGAAAGAGGTGAGCTCAGATTCTCATTAAGGATAACAATATAGCGGAAGCTTTCATAAATAAACATTAACATTTAAGGCAATGTATAACTAAAACAAAAGCCTTTTTAAACTTGAACTTCATCATAATATGGCAAAAATAAAATTAAATAATGCCATTTACTTACTCACATGGATATTCTACTAGTCGAATAATCACATGAAATATAAATAACCACTTTCATAATGATGGAATGCATAATGCCAGACTATCATAACCACATAGTCAAGGCCTCGTGCCAAGACCACAAATAAGATTTTGTCAAGGCCTCATGCCAAGACACTAGTTTGTCTCATGAGACCTGCCGATGCACCGAGGAGCTATAGCGGGCTCCACCCGTCACTTATTAAGTCCAATGCATTCCCCATATGAATAGGTTTAAACATATCATAAACCATAACATAATCTTATCACATAAAACATGCATAAAGGAAACATAACATTTCCACATTTCAATCACAAGATATCAATACAACACATTGATATAATAAAAACGCTTTCAAAACCATTTTCAATACCAAAATAAAAGAAAGTTAAAACTTTGTATTTATTTTTCATTAAAAAAAAGTGATGGCTTGTAGAGGAAGCCGAAACTGAAATAATGGTCACGGAGGCGGAGAAGTCGTTGTCGCCACATAAGTACGGAAAGAAAAACATTCCCTTTTTGTCGTTTAGTAAAACGATTCGTATAAAAAAGATTCCTTTTGAATAAAAGTAAAATTCAATGGGGTTTATACACCGTATAAAAGAAAGTTGTGTATAAAACCAAATATGCCTCAATGAAAGGAGATTGAGACGAAGTCCTTAAAAAGACCATTTTTTTTAAATAAAGTACATCTATCATGTGTATTCACTATAAGTACACATAAATAAAGTACAAATACAAGATAGGACATAATAATTTCATGACATAATTTGAAAGTAGGATATTAACCCAAAGAATAGAAATTTGGTTAAGAAGTTCCCTTACCTTCTGTCCGACTTGATTAGACCATTCTTTAACCTCCTGAATAATAAATTAGAGTTAATATCTACCTTCTTAAGAACATTTTTCAAGTTAATTATTCCTTTTATATCACTTATTACCATGTCATGAACATTATGTAATTATTTAATTTAATAACGATCGTTTTGTCGATCTTTGGTACTTGAGTCAACAATAAACTTCTTATAATTACAAGTTGTTTATGTGGTAGAATATCCATTATATCCAGAATTATATTCATGATTTAGATGTCATATATATCATATATATCCAGTATATACATTCATTCATAATATTATCTAACATTTAGAGGTAAGAAATGAAATTCACCGTTCATGGAGACGGTAAGCCGTACGTACGCATGAACGCTACTTTCATTTCTATTTCGTATTTAATGGATTGAAATCATAATGATATAAATGTATAATATAATTACAGTATAATATAGCATATAATACCATTTACTCCATCCTTTATACATCCCACATATGGTATTAACGATTCAAATCACTTTGAGGGGGCAGTAGTCTACACTTCCTAAAATGAAAATATCGCGTTTACCCATAATGGAAACCATAAAGGTATGACATAAATGAAAAATAAAAAATCATAAGGAAAACAAAAACATAATACATATCATATATAAAAATAGTTTCATCATAATGGCCACCATTAGAGGTGTTATATGAGTGTTGAACAATCATCGTTTCGTGAGGCAAAAATTCGCCATCCACAGAAACAGTATGTTCTTTAACCATTATATGTAGGTGTGTGTAAGTGTAGCTATAATCCTTCTTAAAAAACATCCTAGTATATTGAGGATACTGTTTTTGTTACAAAAGAAATGAATAAAAAGTGTTTAGGGGGTTGGAGAAGAAAAATAAAATAAAATAACACAAGAGAAGACATTACCTTAAAATCGGTTAACTCTTTTTGATTTGAGCCAAAGGCTTCCTTGGGAAGACTTCTGCCCAAGGTGAGGCTTCTAGTAGTAAGGGAGGGAAGTTGGGAGAGTATTTTGGCAGAGTTTTGCCGAGCCAAATGGCTTGAAAGTGTGAATGATGTGGTAGAGGTGGGGGCCTTTTATAAGAGGAGAGGAGGGGCACTCTTGGAAAGTAAGGAAAAGTCACTTTATTATAAAATGATTTTCGGATTTTAGAGGTCCCAAACTTATATAATTCAAGGATTAGTTGATAAGGGTTCTAAATCTACTCATCCAATAGGTTTTTGAAAAGTTTAAGCCTTGGATTTTACATTATCTTTTTATTTTATTTAAATCGTTAAATAATGAGGTCATCCCTGCATCATCATGATGTCATAAATAATTTAATTTATTTAATGTATAAAAATTATAAAAAAAATACTATGATGTAGGAAATCTTTTTATCTTTCCAATGATTATTTATAGTCAAAAATATGACTTGTATAACCCCATGTAAAAATTGTTTTAGTAAAACATTTCATGTTTGTGTCATTTTTTACTTTAACATTAAATAAAAGGTATTTATGTCATTTTCCAACTAAAGTGGCTCCATGGGGTCCCCAAGTTGACCCATGGATTGTATTGGTCGGCCATTGAACATCCAATGAGGGTAGGACATGTGTCAAGCTCATCTCATATTATTAAAACATTATTTTTACCTTAAACTACACTAATTACCTCTAATCGTGATTAAGAACTTAAAAGTTACTATTCACCAAAAAAATTATTTTAATCTCATTGAACCACATTTTACTTCTTAATGACAACCATGTATGTCAGATTTTTGAAATTCAAAATACAGAAGTGGTAAAATTTCATTTAAACGAAAAATCGGTTTTTATAAGTACCACTTAGTGGTTTCACTATTCATCAAAAATTGAAGCTTTTCAGAAAAATCCCAAAAAATCACCCTAAGCTATATTTGATATTCCAATTTCAAAAATGATGTCTATTTTACAAAAATCCAAACATATAAGTTGCATTAATTAATTTTATAATTAATTCCCGCTGTCACAACAAACAGTGTGTTTTTAAGAAACAATTTATATCAAAAGATTGATAATTGTTCATGCCCAATTTCATTGTTAAATTAATTATAATGACCACCATTGGATAAAATGGTAAAAATATCTTCTAATTATACTTTAAAACCACTAAATATTATAATTTATCACAATAAATTATTTTGATTAAAAATTTGTTTTAAGTATTTTTCACTATTCATAAAAAAATGGAAGTTCTCAGAAAATTACAAAAAAAATCAACTTTGGATAATTTCGATATTCCGAATACAAAAATGAAGTCCATTTTGAAATATAAAATTTTTATAATTTTAAAAAGTGGTTATTACTATTCATAACGGCTACTTTGATTAGTTGCAGTGTGTTAGAACTCGAAGTTGCGTACAATGCAAGCTATTGCATTATTGAATGAGAAGCGTATCATGGAAGCTCGGGGTGTTACATTCTCCCCTCCTTAAATAAATTGAATCCTTGCAATTTGAATTTTTTCTTTGAAAACAAAAGGTTGAAAATAGAAAATACCTTTGTGGAAAACCCACATCGGAAATAAGGTTAATAAAATTTAGCCTTAATAAGAGGGGAAAGGGAAATGAAAAAGTCACCACCCAATTATGATCTCGATTAGGAGAACATTGGTGGCAATTAGAGACATATAATTGGAGGAAAAACGTAAATATTTGTAGGGAGTGATTGAGGTCATCAATCACAAACAAGTGTCAAATTGAGGGCCTCAAAGCCTTCAATCTATGTTGATTTAAAACATCATCAGTTCAACAAGACATAAGGTATTAGGATAACACATTTTTTGTTTTAATATCCCTTTAATAAATTTTAAGAATTAATTTATTCATAGAATAAGATATAGGTATATATATACATTTATGCTTGACAAGTAGAGTTTCAACCTTCAACTAATTTCTACCACAAACTCATATTTCACTCAAAAAGATAATAGAACTCAAAAATAATATATTTATCCTAACCGTACAAGGTTCAAAATATTAGAACATACCATTTAGATTACAAAAACTATTTTGTAATAACCAGGGACTTCCTGTAGGCTAGTGGTAGGTAATAAAGGCCTATCGCACTATGGTTGTGGGTTCGATTCCTGAAGCTTTGTCCAACGTGATGGGTTATGCCCCACCCTACAGGTTGTCCTTTTCCTAAAACTATAGTTTTATAATATTCCAAAAATAATCTTCAGAAATTCTTTAACCTTAAACAATACTATCCAAAGATCAACTTAATCCATTCCAACCTTTATAGTTATCCAAAATACTTCTGTCCAACTCACAGTCCAAATTTTATAAGGAAGGTAAACATAATGAGGATCCTTTTTTTCCACGTAACAACATGTGAACACCTTCATCATGTATTCTTTTTAAACATACTGAATTACCATGATCCCTTATTCCTTATAGAATACTAGATATACTCCTATCCAAAAATGTATACAAATCATCAATCAGTTTCAAGGAAGTTAAGAATATCCAACATAATTTATCCCAATCAATCACGTCTTATTCCAAAATCACTATCTCGGTATCAGAACCATATTATGGTTTATCTTTCTCTCAACCATATATTTTCCAAAAATTTAACCTACTGTGGAGTCACTTTTCTTGGTTCCACACAATCTCAAGTCCTTGATGAAATAGTACTATAGTACAATCCTTATATACTCCATAATTATTATAACTAGTACATCATTGATACAACACTCAAATTACAAAATTCTTTAATAACAACATAAGAACTCTAATCATTACTTCTCATCTGTGGTAGTATCATAACTTGATTATTATCCAATAACATCATTTGGGGCATACTCTGATGATTTGGACATTGGTTTGCGTAGTGTCCCCAATCCTTTCAGAAGAAGCATTGTACATTTGAAACCATTTTCTTACCCTTGCAGTCATGCACTTTGTGTCCTTTTTCTCTACACTTATAACAAACTCTCATTCCCTTTAGGCAAGTTCCATGATGTTTCTTCCCACAATTACCACATATTGGAAAATTCTTCTTTCCCCTCATCCCTTTATCCATCATTCTCTTTTCCATCCCTTTCGTCTCTTGCTTCGCTTCAAAGCCATAGGACTCAGAGAATTATTTACTTATCTTATTAACACATGATACTATTTCTTCATATGTTGAGAACACATGGGAGACTATTTCCCTTCTAAATGTTGGCTTAATACCGTGAAAGATACGATCCTTCTTACTCTTTGGACCATACGTATTGCTGGAGTTCACATTCCTTCTACTGGGCGCCATTTCTATACAATGGCATAAACTAGGTTAGTTTATGAATTACAATGAATAATTCCAAACTTTTAAACTACTTAATTTAAATTGAACGGTTTATGGATATAATCCATAATCATAAGAATGTTTTCTTTGAGGAAGTATATACTCATAAACCCTACATAATGGTTTTTAAAGGAAATGAGAATTATCCTAAGAAAATCCCCCGGGAGTGTCGTAACCAAGAGTGCAGCAAGGCCCGTTGTCGTGCACCAGTTCCCGTTTGAGTCTAGCTCAAAGCGGTGTTTTCAGGTATTACCCCTAGGTACATCTATGCCAGAGCCGCCTCTACCTGCTCATATCCAGACAGGAATGTATTGCTCGGAAAACTCACAAAATCTCTATAATACCAAAATTCTAGGAAGTTCTTCTATACTAACCCTTAAAGTCTATCTTCGGGCTATGTGCTCTAATCAGGGTTTATCTAAATCTAGCTTCCAAGGTTAGTACTAAACTGCCTCTGATACCAACTGTAATGCCCCGACCCCAGCTACCCGGAGTCAGTGCATTACTTCGTAACATTGGCATGATCACAAAAGATCAAGTCTCGAATGACTGATTAGTTTAGTAGCCTTAGAAACACTAGATACATTCATAAATGTTACATTACATCATAAAGTGAAAAACTACAATAAAATAGTATTCATAGTCCACACTCATATCCTCTTCTGACTATCCCTGCAGGTCATTCATAAAATACTTCTTCACATCCTGGAAAATATTAAAACATTGAAAGGAGTGAGATCAGATGCTCAGTAAGGATAACAATATAGCGGAAGCTTTCATAAATAAACATTAACATTTAAGGCAATGTATAACTAAAACAAAAGCCTTTTTAAACTTGAACTTCAGCATAATATGGCAAAAATAAAATTAAATAATGCCATTTACTTACTCACATGGATATTATACTAGTCGAATAATCACATGAAATATAAATAACCACTTTCATAATGATGGAATTCATAATGCCAGACTATCATAACCACGTAGTCAAGGCCTCGTGCCAAGACCACAAATAAGATTTTATCTCGTGCCAAGACACTAGTTTGTCTCATGAGACCTGCCGATGCACCGAGGAGCTATAGTGGGCTCCACCCGTCACTTATTAAGTCCAATTCATTCCTCATATGAATAGGTTTAAACATATCATAAACCATAACATAATCGTATCACATAAAACATGCATAAAGTAAACATAACATTTCCACATTTCAATAACAAGATATCAATACAACACATTGATATAATAAAAACACTTTCAATACCATTTTCAATACCAAAATAAAAGAAAGTTAAAACTTTGTATTTATTTTTCATTAAAAAAAATGATGGCTTGTAGAGGAAGCCGAAACTCAAATAATGGTCACGGCGGCGGAGAAGTCGTTGTCGCCGCATAAGTACGGAAAGAAAAACATTCCCTTTTTGTTGTTTAGTAAAATTCTTCATATAAAAAAGATTCCTTTTGAATAAACGTAAAAGTCAAAGGGGTGTATACACCGTATAAAAGAAAGTTGTGTATAAAACCAAATATGCCTCAATGAAAGGAGATTGAGACAAAGTCCTTAAAAAGATCATTTTTTAAAATAAAGTACATATATCATGTGTATTCACTATAAGTACACATAAATAAAGTACAAATACAAGATAGGACATAATAATATCATGACATAATTTGAAAGTAGGAGATTAACCCAAAGAATAGAAATTGGGTTAAGAAGTTCCCTTACCTTGTGTCCGACTTGATTAGACTGTTCTTTAACCTCCTGAATAATAAATTAGAGTTAATATCTACCTTCTTAAGAACCTTTTTCAAGTTCATTATTCCTTTTATATCACTTATTACCATGTCATGAACATTATGTAATTATTTAAGTTAATAACGGTCATTTTTTCGATCTTTGGTACTTGAGTCAACAATAAACTTCTTATAATTACAAGTTGTTTATGTGGTAGAATATCCATTATCTCCAGAATTATATTCATGATTTAGATTTCATATATATCATATATATCCAGTATATACATTCATTCATAATATTACGTAACATTTAGAGGTAAGAAATGAAATGCACCGTTCATGGAGACGGTAAGTCGTACGTACGCATGAACGCTACTTTCATTTCTATTTTGTATTTAATGGATTGAAATCATAATGATATAAATGTATAATATAATTCCAGTATAATATAGCATATAATACCATTTAATCCATCCTTTATACATCCCACATATGTTATTAACGATTCAAATCACTTTGAGGGGGCGGTAGTCCGCACTTCCTAAAATTAAAATATCGTGTTTACCCATAATGGAAACCATAAAGGTATGAATAAATGAAAAATAAAAAATCATAAGGAAAACAAAAACATAATATATATCATATATAAAAATAGTGTCATCATAATGGCCACCATTAGAGGTGTTATATGAGTGTTGAACAATCATCGTTTCGTGAGGCAAAAATTCACCATCCACAGAAACAGTATGTTCTTTAACCATTAGATGTATGTGTATGTAAGTGTAGCTCGAATCCTTCTTAAAACAACATCCTAGTATATTTAGGATACTGTTTTTGTTACAAAATAAATTAATAAAAAGTGTTTAGGGGGTTGGAGAAGAAAAATAAAATAAAATAACACAAGAGAAGACATTACCTTAAAATCGGTTAACTCTTTTTGATTTGAGCCAAAGGATTCCTTGGGAAGACTTATGCCCAAGGTGAGGCTTCTAGGAGTAAGGGAGGGAAGTTGGGAGAGCATTTGGGCAGAGTTTGGTCGATCCAAATGTCTTGAAAGTGTGAATGAGGTGGTAGAGGTGGGGGCCTTTTATAAGAGGAGAGGAGGGGCACTCTTGGAAAGTAAGGAAAATTCACTTTATTATAAAATGAGTTTCGGATTTTAGAGGTCCCACACTTATATAATTCTAGGATAAGGTGATAAGGGTTAGAAATATACTCATCCAATAGGTTTTTGACAAGTGTAAGTCTTCGATTTTACATGTTCTTTTTATTTTATTTAAATCGTTAAATAATGAGGTCATCGCTGCATCATCATGATGTCATAAATAATTTAATTTATTTAATGTCTAAAAATTATAAAAAAATACTATGATGTAGGAAATCTTTTTAGATTTCCAATGACTATTTATAGTCAAAAATATGACTTGTATAACCCCATGTAAAAATTGTTTTAGTAAAACATTTCATGTTTGTGTCATTTTTTTACTTTAACATTAAAAAAAGGTATTTATGTCATTTTCCAACTAAAGTGGCTCCATGGGGTCCCCAAGTTGACCCATGGATTTTCTTGGTCGTCCATGGCACATCTAATGAGGGTAGGACATGTTTCAAGCTCATCTCATATTATTAAAACATTATTTTTACCTTAAACTACACTAATTACCTCTAATCACGATTAAGAACTTAAAAGTTACTATTCACCAAAAAAAATATTTTAATCTCATTGAACCACATTTTACTTCTTAATGACAACCATGTATGTCGGTTTTTTGAAATTCAAAACACAGAAGTGGTAAATTTTCATTTAAACGAAAAATCGGTTTTTATAAGTACCACTTAGTGGTTTCACTATTCATCAAAAATTGAAGTTTTTCAGAAAAATCCCAAAAATTCGCCCTAAGCTATATTTGATATTCCAATTTCAAAAATGATGTCTATTTTAAAAAATTCCAAACATATAAGTTTCATTAATTAATTTTATAATTAATTCCCGTTGTCACAACAAACAGCGTGTTTTTAAGAAACAATTTATATCAAAAGATTGACAATTGTTCATGCCCAATTTCAATGTTAAATTAATTCTAATGACCACCATTGGATAAAATGGTAAAAATATATTCTAATTATACTTTAAAACCACTAAATAGTATAATTTATCACAATAAATTATTTTGATTAAAAAGTTGTTTTAAGTATTTTTCACTATTCATAAAAAATTGGAAGTTCTCAGAAAATTACAAAAAATTCAACTTTGGATAATTTCGATATTACAAATACAAAAATTAAGTCCATTTGAAATATAAAATTTCTATAATTTTAAAAAGTGGTTATTACTATTCATAACGGCTACTTTGATTAGTTGCGGTGTGTTAGAACTCAAAGTTGCGTACAATGCAAGCTATTGCATTATTGAATGAGAAGTGTATCATGGAAGCTCGGGTTGTTAAAAACATAATAAAAAGGAACTTGAAAGGCTTTACAAGAAAATAGAACTTGAAAATGAGAATGGTGAAAGAATCTCTTAAAAATTCGGCAGCCTAACGGCGCCACTTAAACATTCTTAAAATGAATTGATGAGAGAAAGAGTGGGTCTCTCATCATATGAACATGAAATGGGCAGTAAGAGGAGTATAAAATAAAATCCTCCAACATAAGAGCATGGAGCATAAAAGAAATGACATAAAAGAGATTACTTGAAAAGAAAGAGAGAGGTAGGATCCCTTACCTTAAAACGTAACTCTTAAAACTCAAAGGTTGGGACCTTGAGGGCTTGGGGGAAACTTGGGAGGACTCCTTGGGAGGTAATGAGACCATAGATTCCTTGGGGGAGAGTTGGGAGTCTAATGGATGAGAGGATGTCTTGGTGTTTATAGGGAAAGTGAGGGGACAAGGCATTAATGGCCAAGGGACACCTCATTAGTGGTTTTGGAAAAACCATGGGCTTTCCCATGGTATTTGCCCATGGTATTGGCCACTTGGGACACCTCATACCTTATGTTACTTTTAATAAGTAGACCATATTGATTATATACTTAATACATCATTTAATTATGTCATTAAACACCAGTAACTTAAAAACTGTATGTTCACTATTCATCGAAAATTCATTTTTTTCAGAAAAAACCACAAAAATTACCTTAACATAATATCGATGCTATGAGTTCAAAAATGAAATCCATTTTATAAAAATAATTTTCTAAATATTTTTAATTAAATTTTTAATTAAAATACACTATTCACTCAAAAAAACTAATACTTGACTAATAATTTATGAAACCGTTATTTAACCATTTTATTGAATCACATTACTTAATCAAGGTGCCTATATTATATTAATGCTTTATTTAAGTGAGATTACTAATCCATTTGGTCACATTACTAACCCTAAGCATAAAATCACTATTCATCATTTACTATTCATCAAAAATTAAGTTGATCTTATTAGACTCTAAATTTTGTACTGAACATAATTGTAGAAGCCCATTTTTCAAAAATCATTACACATTTTTAATTATTTAAGGTTTTCATAAACATTTTTTTTTAAATATCTTTTCTCTAAAATTCACCAAAAATATGCATACTATATTTATCCGGACATTTGAAAACTCATAAACTTCATCATAAGAAAAAAATCAAAATTTTTATTTAAAATAAAGGATTACACAAGGCAGTTACGGTCTCCTTACATAGCCCCTTATCACACCAACATAGGACTTAAGTTTAAGGTGTGCTAAGGTGAGAGAATCTGAGGGATGCTCGGCCAACATCGCACGAGTATTAATTTCTATCAGTTTGAACTTCTCGCGAAGGCGATTCTGTTCTAGCTCTACACGATGAAGTTCGGCTTGGGTTTGGTCCAGAGCAAAGCCCAGTGGTGCTACCTCCTTCCCAAGTTCTGTTAGATGGGCTTCGTCGGTCCAAGACTACTGGGTGAGGCCATCGAATCTTCTTTCTATATTAATTAACCAAGATCACTTTTATTTAGGGACAAAAGTCACAACATTCAGTTTTCAACGGTCATACTAACTAACGGTCATATAATAGTCAAAACCCAATAGTATCATTTTAATCATAATCATGTTATCAAATGAAACAGTTTTTTTGAGTATGAAAAATAAAATAACACAGAAAATTAGGAAAGAAGATTTATTCAAAATTTCGGGTCGTTACAGTGCGGGTGAGTCAGATCCGCCCAAAGCAGATAGTATCTTAACATGTAGGAAGGGAAACCCCTCACCACATGACCGGATAGTTTAATCCTTTGTTTTACAGTGATTGTAATGGTTCGGGTTCACTCTTGAGAGGTATCTTTCAGGGCGGTTGTTCGGACCCCCCCCCCCTCCATTCTTCAGGTCTGGTTTTAAATTCTCGAGGGTGAGAATGCTTTGAGAGGTATCTGATGTGATGAACCGGACCCTCGCGGTCCATCCCTTTTCCAAATTCTGGATCCTAGGGGTGACATCTCTGTGGTAGGACTTCATTTCAGCGTGTGGCCGATTGGGGCGATCGATCGGCGCGACCGATCAGCGCAACCGATTGGTGTCACCCATCCTTGTCGGGTTTCTCTTCTACAGTTTTTCCCGTAACGACTCTTTTGGGAATTTCAACTTTTTTCAAGTGGTTCAAAGCCATTTAAAATCCCATAATTAATACCCAATAAATCCTAAGGGACCTCCTCAATGGAGAATTAAATAACAATTAATTCTGTCATGTGTAACCTCCCAACCATGTGGGGAACCATGATCCGAATTTAAATCCGTTCAAATACCCATATCCCGTAACAATGGGATCTTATCTATATATCGCACGGTAATTTCTTCTTCCTTATTCTTCCTCTTGGATGGATTCCTTTCTTCTTATTAGGTTTGGATTTCTCGACGTCCCTCCCCTATGAGTCACGCTTTTCCCTGATTCTTGGCGCGTGGAGAAGAACTTTGATCTTTGATCAATCATCTAGGGTTTTCCTTCGCCTATCCTTTCTGTGTATCATGCGGGGTGGGTACGCTTTGGTATCTGTGTGAATTTATGAAACCAAACATAATGTAGATAATGAATGGAATTTTAAAGAATGAAGGGGGGGTGTGATCGATGTTTCTGTTGTACTACTTTTATGTTGTATGTGTTGTGAATTGTGTGGGCCTATGCTCACTGAAAATCATGGTCGTTGGTGGTCTTTCCTTATGCACTAATGAACCTTTGTCTTCTATGATGATTAAATTACTTAACCTGTTAATTGGTTAATCACGTAAACCTAGTTGGTTCAAATGGATGTTCAGTAAAACAAGAATCCCTGTGTGACCACCCCGGTTAACAAACAGAAAGAAGAACCTAATGAATGATGTGATTGAACTTGGAAGTTTTCCACTCTGTTTGGTGGTGGGTGTGTTGTTCTGCCTGGTACTTATGGGAAGATGTAAACGGGGATGGGATCCTCTTTTGTGGCATGGTTTTTGGTTGTGAATTTGAAGCTTTGTGGTTGCTCTGATGTGACACGAACTCGGGTGGAATCCTCTATCATTGAGAAATGGTGGTTTCCTGGTTTTGGGAACATGGGGCTGTGTCTCGGGGTTTTCTTTGGTTCCAGTACTTTGAGGGATCTCACTTATCCCTTTGTCGTTGTGACCTTACAAGAGAACCGGGTGTGAATGCTTAAATTCCTGTTTGGTTGTTTCCTTTTTTTCTGGCTAGTGGTTATGCCTGTTAGTTTCTCGGTAGTGCAGAATTCACCCTAATGGGATTACTTGAACATGAAAACAATAATGGTTGAGTGGGGAATTAGTTTGGGAATTATTTGTGACTTGGTCGTGAGTATCGTGGATTCTTTTGGGAGTGAATAGTTACATGGGTGTTTGTGCTTAGATTTTGGAACCCCTAGTTTGGGATGAGTGTTTGTTACTAATACATATATCTGTAGCTTTTATGTTTCTTATTCACACCCACCCAAGTTGAGCACTTAGTGTCGAACACCCAATTTTATGGGGAGGGTGTTTTTTCCAACACTCCTATGAGTGGATGGTTATTAGCTCCTTTTATTCTCCCTTTCCCAAATAGCCCAAGACTCTTCGGGCAGGCAGTGATGGCCTGAGGTCCATTATTAGCCCAAGAATCTTCGGGCGGGGTAGTTATGGCGGTTGGACCAGGTGTCTGCGGGCAGGTTGTTTCCCATGTGTCTTCGGGATGAGGAACAGGTGTCTTCGGGCATGGCAGTAGTTGTTTTGGCCCATGTGTCTTCGGGTGTGGTAGTATTTGTTCTGGCCCAGGTGTGTGTGGGCGGGGTTTGGTAGTGGGACTGCAGTGAGGTTTTGGCATAGGTGTGTGTGGGTGGGGTTGGGCAGTGGAACTGCGGTGAGGTTATGGCCCAGGTGTGTGCGGGCGGGGTTTGGCAGTGGGACTGTGGTGAGAATGGCGGGATTGGTTCGACGCGTAGGATGTCTTCAATAACCAGTGGAAAAGAGGCGCGGGGTACCCAAATATCGATGTGCTATTACTATACTTTACTTGCCTTTCATTATTTGGGGATTGTACGTTGGTGAGACTTGGGTGGATAGTTTTTCCTTGCTAGGTGCTTTGGTTTTCTTTTCTCACAGGGCATTAGAATGCCTCCCTACTTTTGCACGAGAGTCAATGGTTTTCCCTACTGAGTGTACTTTTATGCTCACCCTACGTATATAAAACTGATTTCAG
Organism: Viscum album; assembly: GCA_963277665.1. Lineage (NCBI taxonomy): Eukaryota > Viridiplantae > Streptophyta > Magnoliopsida > Santalales > Viscaceae > Viscum > Viscum album. Next base: position 32,730,987 of record OY728131.1, read on the forward strand.
GTTTCTAGGAGGACTTCAGGGATCATGTGGGACCGTACTAGCTCGGACCTCGGGGTAGTTTCTTTTGTCGTTTTCCTTTTTCTTGGTACTTTACCTTCAGAGTTTTTTTTGTGGCTTGTATCATTTACTGTTGAACATGCATATGGGAACGGGTTATTTTTGGATTTACCTTTACTTTCATCTTTGGTATTGTTAAGGTTGTTATCTTATCTCTTGATCCTATAAAAAAAAGGGTAATGCCTTCCATTTTGTGTGAGATTCTATACCCTTGGTGCTGGTCTCCACTCCGGGACTTATTGAAGGCGGGTTTTGAGAGTCATTATCTCTCCTTCAACTTAAAGAAGGAAGGGCCTAAAAATCTGCTGAACCTTCCCTCCTTTTGGTGAAGGCGGGTCGTGACAGAAAGATTTATTATGTGAATCTCATAGTTCTCCATTTTTAGTTCATCCTGGAATTACTAATATGTACAGAGCTCTTCGAGAGTATTATTGGTGGGATGGAATGAAAAGAGATATTACTGACTTTACTGTGAAGTGTTTGACTTGTCACCAGGTTAAAGCAGAGAAGCAGTTAGCAAAAGGGATGCTTCAGCCTTTACTAGTGCCATAGTAAAAATGGTAAAATATATCCATGGAATTCATTGTGGGATTACCAAAGAAATCTTGAGGTAATAATTCAATATGGGTTATTGTTGATCGATTGATTAAATCTGCTCATTTCCTTCCCATTCGAGATACGTTTTCACTAGATCAACTTTCTCGGTTGTATGTTAAAGAGATAGTCAGGTTTCATGGAATTACCCTCTCCATTATATCTAATCGCAATCCCAGGTTTATTTATAACTTTTGTAAAGGCCTTCAGAAGTCATTGGGTACTGAATTAAATTTTAATACAGCTTTTCATCCTCAATCAGATGGGCAGTCAGAACAAACAATTCAGACCTTGAAGGATATGTTACATGCTTTCTCAATGGATTTTCAGGGAAGTTGGGACCAACATCTATCTTTGGTTGAGTTTTCTTGTAATAACAGTTTTCATTCCAGTATACAGATGGCTCCATTTGAGGCATTATATGGGAAGCGGTGTCAAACTCCAAATTTTTGGGATGAAGTAGCTGAAAGGAAGTTGATGGGACCGGAATTGGTAGAAGTGATGGTAGAAAAAGTTCAGTTGATTCAGAAGCACATGAGAACAGCTCAGAGCAGGCAGAAAAGTTATGTGGATAATCGGAGGAAGGATCTTTCTTTTGAGGTAGGTGATCATGTCTTTCTCAACGCTTCTCCATGGAAAAGTGTGATGCATTTTGGTAAGAAGGGAAAGTTGAGTCTGAGGTTCATTGGACCATATGAAATCCTCGACAAAGTTGGATTAGTTGCATACAGAGTGGCTTTACCTCCAAGTTTATCCCAGGTACACAATGTTTTTCATATTTCAATGTTGAGAAAGTATATTCCAGATCCATCTCATGTTTTGAGTTTAGAGGTAGTTCAGTTGGAAGAGAATCTCTCTTATGAGGAACAACCAGTCCAGATTATTGACCGAAGAGAGAAAGTGTTGTGAAATAAGGTAATCGATAAGGTAAAGGTTTTGTGGAAAAACTATATGGTTGAAGAGGCAACGTGGGAATCGAAAAATGCTATGAGGGATAAATACCCCCACTTATTTGATAAATGAATAAAATTACAAGGACGCAATTTCCAAAAGGGGGGAAGGATGTAACATCCCAGGTAAATAAAGAATAATACATTTTCATATTTATTAAAAATTTTGAATTAAATATTAATTTTACTTTAAAGGGGATGTTATGTTTGATTTCATACCTGATACGCAACAACGGGTTTCTTTAAAATCTTACGTTGCACACAACGTTGAGTCATACTGAAAAATAATAATATAATATTATTTTAAATTGTAGTTAATATCTAGTTGTTGTATTGGCGATAATGAACAAAACTAACTACAATATGATTATACATGTTTTTTAAATGTTTTTACATTTATCTAATAAATTTTAGAGGCTTAAAATAAGAAAGAATCTGATTTTAAGCATAAATACTCTAATATTCATTAAAAGGTCGATTTACCGCCTTTTAATGGTAAACCCTGTTTAAATCTAGTTTTGGTCACTTTTATATGTTCTATTTGAAAAAATAAAATTCTTCTTTAGAATCGAGACATCAAAATTTACTTTGGGTAAATTTTTGGTATTTTTCTGATAAAATTCAATTTTTAATGAATAGTGAAAAATACTGTATTTTAATTCAAAACTTCCTTTAAATCTAATTTATTTATATGGTTAGATTATCTTTTAAATTGGTTTTAAAGTTTAATTAGATTATATTTTTACCATTTATTCCAATGTTGATCATTTTAAGTAATTTCACTTTGAAATTATGCATAAACAAGTGTCAATCTTTTGATAGTTATTATTTCTTAAAAACACAATTTTTTATTTTGACAGCAGGAATTAATTTTAAATTAATTAATGAAACTACTATGTTTTTAATTTGGAAAAATAGACATCATTTTTGAATTCATAATATCAAATATAGATTAGGCTGTATTTTTGGTATTTTTCTAAAAAACTTCAATTTTTTATGAATAGTGAAAACACTGAGTAGTAGTTAAAAAACCAACTTCTTCTTTTAAATGGAATTTTACCACTTCTGTGAATTGAATTTAGAAAATCCTACATAAATGTTTGTTATTAGTAAGTAAAATGTGGTTCAATACGATGAAAATATTTTTTTGGTGAATAGTAACTTTTGACTTTTATTTACCGCAGTTAAAGGTAAATATGGTAATTCAAGGTATAAATAATATTATATTAATATGAAATTACCTTAATACTTATCCTAACCTTATTTTATGATTCATGGCCAACCAATACAATCCTTGGGTGAGATTTTTGGCTTTTGAAAGCCATTTGGGTAAGATAATGACATTAATAACTTTTTATTTAAAGTAAAAATAAAAATATCATAAACATGTATTGTTTTGCTAAAACAATTTTAATGTGGGGTTATATAATTGATATATTTGACTATAAATATTCATTAGAAATCTAAAAATATTTCCTAAATCATGATATTTTATTTATAACTTTTAGACATCAAATGAATAAAATTATTTATGACACAATAATGATACAGTGTTTACCTCATTAATGGATGATTTAAATAAATAAGATTATAAAGATTAAAACAATATCCAAAACCTGCCCAATTCTTATTGGATGATTTTATTTCAAACAAGAGTCATCGTATCTTCTACTTTAATAAGTTTTGTACCTTTAGAAACCGAAAATCATTATATAATAAAATAATATTTTCAAACTTTCCTAAAGAGCCCCTCCTCCCCCTTATAAAAAGATCTCACCTCTAACACATTACTCACACCTCTCAATCCCCTTGTCTCATCAAACCTCTTCCCAAATAAGCTCTAAAGATCCCTCTATTCTACCTAGAATCCTTACCTTAGGTAGAAGGCACTTCAAGAAATCCTTTTTGGTTCAAACCAAAGAGAGTTACCCGGTTTAAAGGTAACATCTTCTCTTAAGTTCTTTTCTTTTATTTTACTTATATAACCACCTAAAATCTTTTTATTCCTTTATTTTATAAAAAAAATAGTATCCTCAATATACTAGGTTGTTTTATGAGAATTATTTTAACAACACTTACACACACCTCTGTCTAATGGGTAAAGAACATACTGTTTCTATAGACGGTGAACTATTGCCTCATGAAATGACGATTGTTCAATTTTCTCCTACCACCTCTTATGGTTTCCATTAAAATGGAACTTTATTTTTATGTGATATATATTATATTTATATTGTCTATTTTATTCTTTATTTTTCAATTATATTATACTTTATGGTTTCCATAATGGGTAAATATGATAATTTCATTTGAGGAAGTGCAGACTACCGCCCCCTCAAAGTGATATGACTCGTTCATGCCATACATGGAACATATAAAGGATGGATTTACTATAATTATATATATGATATTATAATACAATAATAATATAACTATTTATCATTAAGTTTTCATTCCATTAAATACGAAATAGAAATGAAAGTAGCGTTCATGTGTACGTACGGCTTACCGTCTCCATGAACGGTGCATTTCATTTATTACCTCCAAATGTTATGTACTATTATAAATACATATATATACTTGATATATATGTTATATATGATTTATAAATAATGAATATAATTTTTTAGATAATTTAATTTTTACCACATGACCAACTTGTAATTATAAGATGTTCATTTTTGACTCAAGTACCAAATATCAAAAAAACGAAGATTATTAACTTAAATGATTACATAATGTTTATAACATGGTAATAAGTGATATAAAAGGAATAATAAACTCGAAAAAGGTTCTTAAGCAAGTATAAATTTAATTTAATTTATTATTTAGGAGATTAAAGAATTAATGGGTCAAGTCGGACATGAGGTAAGGGACTTCGACTCAATCACCTTTCATTGGGACATATTTTGATTTATACATGACTTTATTTTATATGTTGTATAAACCCCCATTGAATTTTAATTTCATTAAACAGGAATATTTTCTCTATGAATCATTTTACTAAAAGACAAAACGAATGTTTCTTTTTAATGTACGTTGTGACAATGGCCTTTCCGCCGCCGTGAGCGTTATTTGATATTTGGAATCCTTAACAAGACGTAATGTTTTTAAAAGTAAAATAAATACCATATACTCTTTTACATATTTTGGTATTGAAATTGGTTTTGATAATGGATTTGTTATGTAAATATATTTAAATTATATATTGTGATTGAAATGTGGAAATGTTGTCTTTACTTTATGCTTGTTGTTGGTCGGAGTGGATACTCAAGAGGGGGGTGAATTGAGTTCCAATTAAAAATTTCTGTTAAAAACTTTAGGATTAAAATCCCCCAAATTACATATAATTTAAACAGTAGTGAATTTGTAAAGGTTATAAATTTTCAATTTGCTTCTCAAAGATTGATTAGTTCTCAGTCAATTTAATCTGAAGATGAATTTGACTTTTGAAACTAACTTACTGGCTTACAACAATTAAAAACACTTGCTAATTTAACTATCTGAGTTACTTTAAAACATATTTGAATTTAAAGTAGTTATCATCGGAATATAAAATATAGTTTGAAATAACAAAGAAAGTTTAACCAAGAGGTTCAGTCTCAAGATGAGACTTAGTCCTCTCAAACAGTTTATATAAACTTTTGATCCACACCCTAGATCAGGGGTAAACACCAGTACACAGACTGTCCAAGTCCTGAGACCCCTACCACAGTTCTTCATGGGAAAAACAATATCACGCCGGCTATCCAGGTCACACTCGACCTCTACCATAATTCACAGTGGGGGTATGAAATAGTTTATAAAGTTTGAGTGAGTATTGAGAAATCCTTCAATTATGCTCAGGAGACTGTGTGTGTTTTAGATAAATAGAGACACACACACAGTACTCAAAATGTAAGTAAATGAATCACAACATAGTGAATAATATTTGAGATGAGTTTATAATGCTCTGTGTGATAGTAATGCAGCTCTGGACACCTTTTGGTTTGAGAAGATGAGGTTTTTGAGTCCTTCTGGGATTTGTTGAGAAAATAGAGTGTCGTGGTTTCTCTTCCAAACTCCTTCGTGAATGATGTTTTCTTGAGGTTCCAGTAGAATATGCAGCTCATCACTCTTCCTCGGCTTCTAGAAAAAGTTCTTTTATTTTTGGCTCGGGCATACCTTTGTGTATCAGCCTTTCACCCCTGTGTCTGCACTTTTTCACCCACACTTATATACGCTCCCTTTGTCTTTCTTCTTATAGCACATGTGGTCCAACAAAGAGAATGATTTCCTATGCAGGTATGAGGTACGGTTCCCTGACATTCAGCAGACAACATTTAATTAATAGCATATTCATTAAAAGCATAAATATGACCGTTGTTAGATAAAACAAAGATAAGTAGAGTTAAAGAAATGGTCACTGTTATTTATCAGTAGCTCATTGTATCAGTGTGATTGCAACAGTGGACTTGTGTCTGTAGGTCTGTTGTTGCATCGATAGTTGTCACTCTTTGTAGCAGTAGTCTTTGTGTATCAGTAGAAGTTGTTGTGGTAGCTTCCTTGTATCAGTAGCTTCATTGAATTAGCAGATTCCCTGAATCAGTAGCTAGGATGTGTCAGTAGCATTGTCCATTGGTAACTGGCTTGTATCGGTAGTTGTTTTATATAGATTACTTGGTCTGTTTGTATCAATAGGCTTGTACCAGTAGATGTCTGTCAGTAACTCTGTCTGTATCGGTAACTTGCTTGTACCGGTAGCTGTTGTTATAAAAAACATACTGTCTATATCGGTAGACTTAGTGTATCGGTAGCTCTGTACCGGTGACCTTATGTCACAGAACACTTACTCTAACGTTAACCTTTGTCTATCGATAGATATTGGTACCGGTGACCTTTTCATATCGGTGAGCTTTGTAACGGTAGACCTGAAGACTTGGTCTATTAGTGACCTAATAACTTGACATTTATCTGTTCTATGCAAGATATTTCCAGATTAAGTTAGAACAATTATAAACACAGATGAACATTGGAAAAACATATTCCAATGATTATTTTGATATTCTTATTAACTCAATGTCATTATGAGATTATAATTAATAGAAGAATAGATATTATTTGAGATTATAAAAACATATTAAAGCATAATTGGGATTATCAAAATAGGTGAGGTCAACAATATCCCCCTTTTTGATAATCACAACTTATGATATTATAATCCAAAACAATTAGTAAAGTATCAGAGGTGATCAAAAATAATTATTAAGGTATCAGAGGAAAATCAGAATAATTAGTGATATATCAGAGGTAATGCATAAAAATCATTAGAAAATACAGGTATCAGAGGTAGACTATATATCATAGGTTTCTCTCCCTTTGTATCCACATCATAATAAATATCATTATGATCATTATTACTCTCCCCCTTTGTGATTAGAAAAAAGAGATAAACAATGTATCAGAGATAAATGTAAAACATAAAGTGATCAGAGGTAGAAAAGGGTATGTATTACTTGAGTCAAAAAGATACAAGAGAAATACAAAAAAAGTTACAAAAAGATCCCTATCAAAAATCTAAGCCACAATCAATCCACATCCTCATCGGTTTCTTGGGATTTGCCTTTAGGATCAGAAGGTTCGGGTTCTGTAGAGGCAGAAGAAGGCTTAGTGACTCCAGTGATAACCACAGGTGCCTGAGCTACTGAAATTGTGCCTGGACGGTAACTATTGACTTCCCTGGTGGTAGAAATTACCTGAAAATCAGAGGTTCCACTGGTATTGGCCTTAGCATGCTCTTCCTGGATCACATTTCTGATCTGGTCAATGTTCACAGAGGTGCTAGATGATGGAAGGGGTTTGGCCAAGAAATATACTATCTCTTTGAAAGACTGAGTCAAATTACCAATCACCTTCTGAACAAGTGCATCCTGAATGTTCATATGTTCTTTGACTGATGTCTTAAAATCCTTAAAAACTTCCAAAACTGCTTGACTACCTCTTTTATGTATCGAATCTCAGAATTCACTTGGTTTTGAGAACTGCTCATGGCAGTCAATGAAGCAACTAATTATCTCAGGGGAACTACAACTCATGTCCTTCTTTCAAATTGAGTATAGCACACTCTAATCTCATTCAGCATTTCTTTCACTGGACTAGACACAGCACATCTCAGAGATAGCTCCAAGGATTTCTCCACACTCCTCTTCTCTTCAACAATTCTATTCTTCAAATCTGCCACTGATTCTCTCAGGGCCTCTTTCATTTCAACCTTTAAGGACTCAAGGTCCTCCTTGGTTTCCAAATTGTCAGCCACAACTATTGGAATTCTTTCAGGTAGGATACCAAAATCCCTCTGAGGCTGGTATTCCTCATCAGAATCTCTATAATTGAGTCCAAGTACCATGTACCCTAGATCTGATGACCAATCCTCTATGTCATGCAGCATAGAAACTGAACCAAGGGAAGCAGGTTACTCCCCCTCAACTTGAGCTTCCTCTAATCCATCTTGATCTTCATCCATCTTTTCTTCCTTAACATCAACTGATACTGCAGCCACTGCCTCTTTCTCATCAACAGCTGCCACTTCATTCACTTCATCTTATGATGAATCATCAACAACTTCTTCCATATTAGTTGGAATTGTTTGGGGTATCTGAGAACTAACAACTGGTTTGTCTTTATCAACCACTTCTTCTAGATTGACTGGCTCGGTAATTTCTTCAAGCCTATCTACATCAACCTTTTCCTTATGCCTATCTTCTTTTGGGATCTCCTCTACTGACATAACAGTATTACCTATCAAGGGAAGAAGGATTGATGAAATTATTTTTTCAGGACTTGTAAATCCTGATCCTATACTTTCTGAATCCTCTTCTGCTTCACTGCCTTGAGAAGTCTCTTCAGGGTTCAAATTGAGCTGGTCTTCCTCATCACCAGCAGTCTTTGCTTGAGAAACTATTACAGCCTTAGGACTGGAAGGCAGGTCCAGATATCCTCCATCTCCTACAGATCAATCCTTCTCATCTGAGTCATCAGACTCATCACTATACTCTGGCTCTTCCTCATCAGATCCTGGCCTGGATCTCTCTTATCCCTTGGCCTACTTGGGAGATCCACTGGATTGAATTTATCATAGACTCTTCCATCATCTTGTAGGATCGAAATATAGTATGAGATGCTCAATATACAAGAGGGGGGGTGAATTGTATACTTTAAAAATTCCTTTGGAACTTTTAAAGTTAGTTAAGAATAACTATGTTTTCCTTAAGCAAAGGAAAAGGCTAAGTTTAACAAAGTTAAACTAAGCAAGTTCACAACCCTTCTTAACACCGAATGTAAACTTGGAAAGAGATTCCGAAAGTAGGTTCTGGAAAAATAAAACTTTAACAAAAGGTTACTATATGAGATTCTACCTTAAAGCGTATAGAATCTAAATTAATCAGAGTACAAGTAAGGATGTATAAGAAAGTTATACTTTCCTTATAATACAAAATGCAGCGGAAATAAAACAAGTAGTTAAACTACAAGTAACAAGATATAAGTCTTTTAACCCAAAGAGAAGGGTATCCAACAACCTTGTATAAAGGTCCCTTGATTTATACTTTCAAGCAAGTATGTCTTACCCACACCAGGGTAAGCCCTCGATACGAAGATCGGAGTCTCTGTCTTGCTATCCCCGCAAGCCCTCAACTTCAAGGTAGTTGGAAACCTCTGTATTCCTCAGCAAGGAAGCCCTCGAACTTCAAGGTAGTCGGCACCTCTGTCTTCCTATCCCCGGAAGCCCTCGAATGTAATCACCAACATTCGGAGTCACACGAAGCTTTGAGAGTTAATAAGAGTCTCTCTCTCTAGAAATCACTTCAACAGCATGTATGCACAAAACCAAGTTGTTCATCTGTCATCAGTTACGAGCTCTTTCAAATGAGCTCCTATTTATAGGTAAGGTCGGCTCCTTCTCCAATGGTCATATTTTCCTTAAAGATCGGAGGGACCTGTACACGTGTCACTTAGACAACGGTTAGTTTATAACAAAACAGACGACATCGTTTTATAACAAAACAAATGTAACAGAATGTACGACATAGTTTTAAACTCTAACATAAAAGTTAGGAATGAAAACTTCGGAGTGAGGGTTCGGAGTGTAATGAAAACAATAAAGAGTAGACAAAATTATAGAAGTGTAAGTAATATAGAAGTTCAGAGTCTAACAAAGATATTTTTCGGAGTCTGAATTAACTCAGTGTGTATAAAACAAAGATACTCAAATTCTGTTTAATAGGTGAATTCGGAATGCGAATTCGGAATAGGAATTCGTCATCAGAAATTGTAATGAGAATTCATCATCAGGATTCGTAATGAGAATTCATTATCAGAATTCGTAATGAGAATTCTTCATCAGAATTCGTAATGAGAATTCTTCATCGGAAATCGTAATGGGAATTCTTCATCAGAATTCGTAATGGGAATTCGGAATGAGATTTCTTCATTAGAAATCGTAATGAGAATTCTTCATTAGAATTCGTATCCTGAATCTGGAATAGAACTTAGTCAGAGTTCATATCCGGAATTCGGAATGAAACTTCCTTATAGTTCTTATCTAGAATCTGAATCCTAAAACAAAATGCTTTATATCAAAGTTTCAATGATTCCGACAAAATAGAAATGAATCCGAATTTCATACTTAAGAAAAATATTGATGAAAATATGATAAGGATAATTTTTCTTATAAAAGTCATTTTGCTTATAAAAGCAATTTTCCTTAAGAAAGCAATTTTCCTTATAAAAGCAATTTTCCTTATAAAAGCAATTTTCCTTATAAAAGCAATTTTCTTTATAAAAGAAATTTTCTTTAAGAAAAGATTTTGTGATTTTAAAAACAAGAAGGAATGGAAAAGTCATAAGGAAAACCTTATTGACTCAACAATCTCCCCCTTTTTGGAAAGCACAAACATCCTTACGAAAAAGCTATTCTAAGAAGAAAGAAAAACATTAAGGCTTATCTCCCTTTGATTTAAGGATATTGATGAATACGACTAACTCCCCCTTAGGCTTTGAAACTCTAAGGATCGTATTCATATTTCCGGAGTGAAAAATAAGAATGTCTTCTTTAATGAAAAAGACCCCCCTTAAACAAAATTTTATTAGAGTTTTTCTTTTTCTTAAAGTTCTTTTTCTTCTCCCCCTTTGATAAACTCTTATTAGAGTTCTTCTTTTTCTTAAGGATATTTTCCTTCTCCCCCTTTGTGATTTTCAAAAAAAATTGGAGGGAATGGAAAAACTTAACAAAGTACCTGAGATATTAGTAATGACAACAAACGAAACAAGAAGTACAACTTTCATTAGGATTTGAAATCTCAGCAACAACAAAAAATACAACAAAAAGATCGGATTGGTTATTTCGGATCTTTTTCCTTTGACATTAGCCCCTTTAGAATAGTCTTGATCTTCTTTAGGTCTTTATGATCTTCTTCAGTTTGCTTCTTTAAGGCAACTATTCTTTCGGATTGAGCTTCAATTTTTTCTTCCTGAGCCTTCAGCTTTTCTTCCTGAGCTTTTATTTTCTCTTCCTGATCCTTCATCCTTTCTTCAAAATCGATCTGATGATCCCTTTCAAATTTCTAGTTTTGAGAAACGGAATTGAGCTTCCCATTCAGATCCCTGACTTCTTGAATCCGGAAGTTCTTCTCTTCTGTCAGCTTCTCTTCAAAGGAGGAAGTCAGCTTGTTTATCTTCTTGTCCTCGGTCTCAAAGGCATCTTTTACATTTTCTTGAAACTCATCGAACAACCTCATTTCTTCCACAATATTCTTTGACCAACTTTTCATCCTCTTGCAAGACCTTTTATGAGCTTCGTAACCAACAAAGAAAGTTTTGAACTGAGCCTCAATCTCAACGCACTTATCCATAACCATAGATACGGATTCTGTTTTCTGATTCAACGCATGTTGGAGCATCTGGCATCTTGAGTCGATACTAGAGAAGGTCGGAATGGATCCCACCAACTTCTTTAAAGACTGGACAACAAAATCATGCCCCAACGAAGATGACTCCGAATCTGAAATCTTGCTTGGAGAGTTTTCTTCCTCAATAAGCTCCAACTTTCTCTTTGAAGAACTACCAGCGTCCTTTCTCTTCTTTTCTTCTGAGCTCAGAGTATTAGCAAGAATTTGCTTCCCCTTGTCTTTTTTCAGAATAGAATCCTGTTCCGGAGTTTTCTTCTCACTATCAGAAACTTGAACAACAAAATCTTCCTCATCAGCAACTTCCTGAACACCAACCTCTGCGTTTTTCATCTGAGAAATATCATGTAAAAGTTGTTCTTCTTCTCCATTATAGGCAACTTCTTTTTCTCCTTTATCTTCTTCCATTGCTGGAGTAACTAGTTTCGAGGATTCAGCTTCTGAAGTTCAGAGCGATAAGTGTTCGTAAGGTGTTCCCTTGTAATCATCTACTTGTTTCAGCACATCTCCGGTTTCACCACTTCCTTCAGCACCCTCTTCTACTTATTCCACTTGCTCAACTTCCTCAGTATTCTTAGCAACAGCCTCTTCCGGAGTAGCGAAATTCCTTCCTGGAGTCTCAGGTAGAGATTCCAGGGAGAAAGATCTCGGAACTGGAATAGTTGCTGAAACCATTTCATTGAATTTTAACAAGGCCTGAGCTACCTCAGCCTCGGACATCTTCTTCTTGAGCTTCTTTTCTTTTGCTTGTTTTTCAAGCTCATCAGCAGTCTTCTCCTTCAAAGCCTTAGCCTCCGCAGGGTCCAATCCGAACTGCAGATCCCCTTCTTTCCTTTTCTCTTTATCAGCTCTCCACTTCATAACAACCTCATCAGGATAGGCTTTTTTATTCTTTGGCTTTGGAGGTGCGGAATGGACTTCCTTAGGATTCTCTGCTTGTACTTCCACTTCTTTAAGCTTTCTCTTCCTTACTGGCTTAGATGATTCCGGATCAGCAGCTTTCGGAACGGCTTCTTCTTGAGCAGGTAGATCAATAAACTTTCCAGACTTCTTGTCAAAAGCTACATCCATTCTTTTAAGAGTGTCATCACTAACCAACAAAATTTTGCATACCCTTGGCTTAGATCTGCAAGCTTCCTTGAAAGATTCAAGGCACCGAACTATCAACTTTGATAATATTGCGGGGTACATTACGATCTGTGCTCTGAGATTTCCTTTATTAAGATTCTCAATGGTTATAAGAATATGCCTCATGAAATTGAACTTCCTTAGATTTATCAGGAAATCTAAGATATAGATCTCACTCTTCTTCAAGCTGTCTTTATCGCCTTTCCTCGGTACGATAAGTCCTTGCACCCATAATTCAAGAATCCGGAAATTTGTGGATAGACTTCCAATCTTCGGATCCTTATCATCATCAAGTCCGAGAGTTTCTAAGGCTTTTTCCTTGTCGAAGCTACCCTTAGAGTCTGGTAAAACGTGCGAAATAAATTTTGCTTCTCCTTCATAAGACAATCCTACCAAGCTTGCAGCCTTGGTGTAAGAAAGTTTGTAGGTCTTGCCATACGACTTAAAGAAAACTTCTCCCTATCATCTTCCTTAAAGAAGGAAACTGATTCATAAAACTCGACAAGTAAATATGAATAAACTTCATCCTGATTCCCGGTTTTTGACACCGCAACATCTTCCCAGCCATTCAACTTAATGTTCTTTGAGATAAGAGAATCATAGTTGTTGAAGAAGTCCGGATGGAGTAATCTTTCTCTGTAAACTAACCACTGAGAAATAGGCTTGGTTGAAGACATTTCTTGAGTCGCTAACTCCGCAGACATTCGGATCTGTAAACCTCTGAGAAGTTCGGAACGGAGAAGACTGAAGTTCGGAACGGCCTTAAAACAGAGGGGCAGAGCTTCAGGATGCGAGAGGTTGAAACCGATGTGGGACGAGAATTTAGGTCCCCTTTATATAGACAACGAGATGACGGTTCACCTTCCACAGTTGATCTAACGGTTTAGAATGATCTGAGATCAAATCTGACGGTTGATAACTTGAATCCGATCTTTTTGAGGTTTTTATTAAAGTAAAGATTTAAGAAAACCGAAATCCGAAAACATAATACAAGAAAATTCCAGCAAGTAAAATATGATTACTAAAACTTGAGTAGGGAAATCATACCTTTCGGATTGGCTTAGGAGGATTATTCGTAATGGCAGATTTCGCAAAAATTTACTATGAAAAATAAACTTAGTACGAAAAACTTATTACAGAAAACTCGGTACGAAAAACAAACTTAAGAAGAAAAACAGTACGAAGAACTTAGTACGAAAAATACATTACGGAAAAATTTGGTATGAAAATTCCTTTATGAAACTTCCAGTACGAAATTTTCATTCCGGAAATTTTCAACATGAATACTCCCATTCCAGAAGTGTTCTGTTCGAAAATGTCCAATCTAGAAAATTGTAGTTCCGGAAATTCCATTCCGGAAATTTTCGTTCCGAAAAGTTTTGAAAATAAATTTTGAAACACTTTGTTAAACAAACAATCAAATGTACTCCCCCTATGAAAAGGAGTTTATTACTGTAAGGAGACTTTTTCAACAGAAAGTTAATTATGAAAGATTACCTTACGGTTATCATTCCTAACTTCTGTTTAGTATATTCAAATCTATCAAAAGGCAAAGATTTTGTGAAAATATTAGCAAGTTGATCTTGTGTTCCAATAAACTGAAGAATAATATCTCCTTTGAGTGTGTGATCCCTAAGAAAGTGATGCCTAATATCTATGTGTTTTGCACGGGAGTGATGTGCAGGGTTCTTACTGAGGGCAATGGAACTTGTGTTATCACACAAAATTTGAGTTTTAGTAAAACTCAAGCCATAGTCTGTGAGTGTGTGTTGCATCCACAACACTTGAGCACAACAACTTCCAGCTGCTGCATATTCAGCTTTAGCACTGGAAAGTGCTACAGAATGTTGCTTCTTGCAGGACCAAGAAACTAAAGAATCTTATAAGAAATGACAAGTTCCGGATGTACTTTTTCTATCCATTCTACATCCTCCAAAGTCAGCATTAGAAAAGCTTTTTAGAACAAAATCATTTCCAGAAGTATAAAATAATCCTAGATCCATGGTTCCCTTAAGGTAGCGAAAAATTCATTTTACTGCCTTTAAGTGAGATTCCTTTGGATTGGATTGATATCTTGCAGATAAGCATACTGAAAACATTAAGTCTGGTCGACTAGCTGTTAAGTAAAGTAGACTTCCTATCATACCTCTAAAAGATGTTTGATCTACTGGTTTCTCAGCTTCATCAAGATCTAAAGAGTTTGAGGTACCAATGGGAGTACTTATACTCTTAGTGTTGTCATAACCATACTTTTTAAGAAGATATTTAATATAATTATGTTGAGATATGTAGGTTCCTTCTGGTTTTTGAGAAATTTGAAAACCAAGGAAAAATGTTAACTCACCCATCATACTCATTTCAAACTCAGATTTCATTAGACTAGCAAAAGAGTCAGTCAAAGATTGCTGAGTTGAACCAAATATAATTTCATCAACATAAATTTGAACAATCAAAACATTTTTCTTATCTTTCTTTATAAAAAGGGTTGGATCTGCATTTCTCTTAATATAGTTATTTTGAAGTAAAAATTCAGTGAGTCTATCATACCATGCTCGTGGGGCTTGTTTAAGGCCATACAAAGCTTTGGTAAGTCTAAAAACATGATCAGGATGTTTTGTATCTTCAAAGCCAGGAGGTTGTTCAACAAAAACTTCCTCTTGAACATAACCGTTAAGAAAAGCACATTTCACATCCATTTGGAAAAGTTTGAAATTAAATAATGCTGCAAAGGCAAGTAGAATACGGATAGATTCAAGTCTATCTACTGGAGAATAGGTTTCTTCATAGTCTATTCCTTCTTGCTGATTATATCCTTTAGCAACTAGTCTAGCTTTATTTCTAACAATGACTCCATTTTCGTCACATTTATTTCTGAAAACCCATTTTACTCCAATAACAGAAGTTTCCTTAGGTCTTTCAACCAAGGTCCAGACTTTATTCCTTTCGAATTCATTTGGTTCATCTTGCATTGCTTTGATCCAATCATTATCACCTAAAGCTTCATCTGTGCTTTTAGGTTCTAATTGGGAAAGAAATGCTAGATGTTCTACTTCATTTCTTAAGGAACTTCTAGTCCTTACAGGTTGATTTACATTACCAATGATACTATCACTGGGATGATTCTTAAGAAACACCTGATTTGGGTTTTGGAAAACCTGTTCATCAACATAGGGTAGAAAGTCTTCTGGGGTAAATGTTTCAGAAGTATCTTCTAGAACAATTTCCTTATCAGAAGGTTCTTCTAACAAAGGTTGACAATCAGTTTTTGAAAACACATCCGAAGATGTAAGTTGAGATGGTTTAAAAACAAAAGGATCTGACTCATCAAATTTCACATGTACTGTTTCCTCAATAGTACAGGTATTTTTATTAAAAACTCTATAAGCCTTAGAGGTTGTGGAATATCCTAAGAAAATTTCTTCATCAGACTTTGGTGCGAATTTATGTAAGTTGTCTTTAGTATTAAAAATGAATACTTTGCAACCAAAAACCTTGAAGTAGGAAAGTCTTGGTTTTCTACCATTCCATAACTCATAAGGAGTTTTATTAAGAAAAGGTCTAATCCAAACTCGATTTATAGTATAGCAAGCAGTACTTATAGCTTCAGCCCAGAAATGTCTAGCAATAGAATATTCACTCAACATGGTTCTTGTTATCTCTTGAAGAATTCTATTTCTTCTTTCAACAACACCATTCTGTTGAGGAGTTCTAGGTGCTGAAAAATTGTGAGTAATACCTTTCTTACTACAAAAAGTTTCAAAATCAGAATTTTGAAATTCTCCTCCATGATCACTATGAATAGTCTTCAGTGGAATGTTTTTCTCATTTTTAACTTGAGCTCTAAAACTTTTGAAATAAGAAAAAGCTTCAGATTTATTTTCTAGAAAATAGACCCAAGTAAATCTAGTGTAATCATCAACTAGAACAAACACATAGTATTTTCCTCCAATACTTCCAGTTAGTGTTGGACCAAAAAGATCCATGTGCACTAACTGTAATGCATCAGTTGTTGAGACTTCACCGATTGACTTAAAACTAGATTTATGTTGCTTTCCATATTGACAAGGATCACAAACTTTAGAAGAATCAAATCTAAGCTCTGGTAGATCCTTAACTAGTTTCTTCTTAGAGAGTTTACATAGGTTTCTCATATTACAGTGTCTTAATCTTCTATGCCATAACCAAGAATGATCTTCTATTGCACTTAGGCAAGGTAAATCTTGGCTCCTGAGGTCTTCTAGGTTCAAAGTGTAGACATTCTCTTGCCTATTGGATGAGAGAATAAATTCTTCCTTGGAATTGTGTACTAAACACTTATCATTCCTAAAATTCACAAGGTAACCTTCATCACATAACTGACTTATGCTAATGAGGTTGTGCTTAAGACCTTTAACAAAAAGAACATTTGAAATTAAGGTTTTACCTAAAAGAACAATATTACCAATACCAACAATCTCTCCCTTAGCATTGTCTCTGAAAGTTACATTTCCTCCTTTCGTTTTGATAATCTTTTCAAAAAAGCTTTTGTTACCAGTCATGTGTCGGGAACATCCACTATCCATGTACCATGTATTGTTGCTGGTACTTTCTTTATTTTCCTGAAATCAAGAAGAAAATTAGACTTTCGGAATCCAAACTTGTTTGGATCCGAGATTTCCAGACAATAAAATTTTAGGAACCCACATTTTCTTAGAAAAGTAGGCTTTGTGAAATCCTAGAGATTGGGTTTTATCTAAGGAACAATTATTTGCCCAGTGACCACCACATTGACACTTGGTACATAATGGGGCACTTTGAGGAACAAAATAATTCTTACTGAAAATAGGTTTTGCATGGGTATAACCAAATCCGTATTTATTTCTTAAAGGTCGTATTTGAGAATACATCTTATCAAAATTTTCCTTACCATGGGTAAAGTTTGATAAACACTTCTTTAAGGAAAAAATTTCGGACTTGAGTTTTACAACCAAGTTTTTATCCTCAAAATCATTAGTTTTAGAACTAGAGTTAGGTTCGAAAACATTTTTCTTAGAAATTACTTTTTCTAATTCTTTAGAAAGTTTGTTCTTCTCAGAACTTACTTCCTCAAAAAAATTTGAAATATTTTCAAAATCATCATTTTTCTTATCAAGATCTTTAGAAAGATCTGATATCTCTTTTGTAAGAATAGAATTCCTAGAGTTTGCCTTATCAAGTTTCTTATTGAGTTTGGAATTCTCAATCTCAAGAAGTTCAGCAAAACTAGAGACTTCTTCATAAGTAGGTAAAGTATTTTCTTCATCCGAAGATGATTCTTCATCAGAAGAGTTATAATACTTACTATCATTAGAATTTAAAGAAACATTGGTCAATGATTCAGCATTTCGTACCTTAGCCATAAGACAATGATTATCAATAGGTAATCTGGCTATAAGACCAAGATTCTTCTGTCCTGAAGATTCATAATCAGAAGATTCATCTGAAGAGTCACCACCACTGGCACTCCAGGTGTCATTGGCTTTCAAAACTTTCTTAGCTTTAGCTTTATAATACTTCTTTTTGTTCCTGTCTGAATGTCTTTCCTTCCTTTCTTTCTTTTTGAGCATAGGGAAATCTGGTCTAATATGTCCAGATCTTTTTCATTCATAACAAGTAATTTCTCCATCTTTCTTATCTTTCCTGTCCTTTTTCTTATACTTAGATTGAAAGTTTCTCTGCCCAGCTATCTTGTTCATCCTTCGAGCAAGATTGGCTAGTTCATTTTCTGAGACTTCACTCTCACTAGATTCGGATTGGAAAATGACTTTCTTAGACTTGGATCTAGTTACTCTTTCAGGAGTCTTGGTTTTCATCTGATTTGATGTTGTGGTAAAAGCAACAGTACCATTTCCATTATTTTTATTGATGTTGTCAACATCTCTCTTCATTCTGGTTTCATGTTGTAGAAGAGTTCCAAATAATTCATCAAGAGTAATTTGAGTGACCTTCCTGTTCTCATCTATAGCTGTTCTCTTGGATTCCCACTCATTGGGCATAATATCAATTATCTTGTCTACAAGAGCTTCATCATCTAAACCTTTTTCTCCCATAGATTTTATACTGTTGACAATAGTCATAAATCTTTGTTGAACTTTGCAGATAGGTTCTCCATAAGGAAAATTGAATCCATGATATTCAGCTCTAAGCATAGCTCTTCTAGTCTCAATCACCTTAGAAGTCCCAAAGTGTGTAACCTCTAACTTCTTCCATATACAATTAGCTGTTTCACAAGAAGAAATTTGGCTATATATATTTCTAGTCATTGAACATAGTAAAGTATTGCGTACCTTATAGTTGAGTTGATATTCTTGCTTTTCCTGATTATTAAAAGTTCTAACTTCCTTGTCAGGAATTTTATAATCACCAGTAAGCATAACAAAGTTGTCTACTCCAGTATTGATAACAAAAGTCTTCATACGATCTCTCCAGTATTCATAATCATTACCATCAAATATAGGTGGTCTTGTCGGATTTAGATTGTCAATAGATCCAACATTAATTCCTGCCATACTAAAATAACTTTGCACACAAACTTGTTAGTAGCAAAGAATCGTAATAACAAAGTTCGGAATGAGAAAGTACGGAATGGACAAATTCGGAATGACAAAGTTCGGAAGGATAAAGTGAGCAAGAAAAACTTGTATGTGAGTACAAGTATTTCAGAGACCTGCTCTGATACCAAATGTAATATTGGTATAGAGTAAGAGGTTTCCAACCTCTGATACCAATTGTAGGATCGAAATATAGTATGAGATGCTCAATATACAAGAGGGGGGTGAATTGTATACTTTAAAAATTCCTTTGGAACTTTTAAAGTTAGTTAAGAATAACTATGTTTTCCTTAAGCAAAGGAAAAGGCTAAGTTTAACAAAGTTAAACTAAGCAAGTTCACAACCCTTCTTAACACCGAATGTAAACTTGGAAAGAGATTCCGAAAGTAGGTTCCGGAAAAATAAAACTTTAACAAAAGGTTACTATATGAGATTCTACCTTAAAGCGTATAGAATCTAAATTAATCAGAGTACAAGTAAGGAAGTATAAGAAAGTTATACTTTCCTTATAATACAAAATGCAGCGGAAATAAAACAAGTAGTTAAACTACAAGTAACAAGATATAAGTCTTTTAACCCAAAGAGAAGGGTATCCAACAACCTTGGATAAAGGTCCCTTGATTTATACTTTCAAGCAAGTTTGTCTTACCCACACCAGGGTAAGCCCTCGATACGAAGATCGGAGTCTCTGTCTTGCTATCCCCGCAAGCCCTCAACTTCAAGGTAGTTGGCAACCTCTGTCTTCCTCAGCAAGGAAGCCCTCGAACTTCAAGGTAGTCGGCACCTCTGTCTTCCTATCCCCGGAATCCCTCGAATGTAATCACCAATATTCAGAGTCGCACGAAGCTTTGAGAGTTAATAAGAGTCTCTCTCTCTAGAAATCACTTCAACAGCATGTATGCACAAAACCAAGTTGTTCATCTGTCATCAGTTACGAGCTCTTTCAAATGAGCTCCTATTTATAGGTAAGGTCAGCTCCTTCTCCAACGGTCATATTTTCCTTAAAGATCAGAGGGACTTGTACACTTGTCACTTAGACAATGGTTAGTTTATAACAAAACAGACAACATCGTTTTATAACAAAAAAAATGTAACAGAATGTACGACATCATTTTAAACTCTAACATAAAAGTTCGGAATGAAAACTTCGGAGTGAGGGTTCGGAGTGTAATGAAAACAATAAAGAGTAGACAAAATTATAGAAGTGTAAGTAATATAGAAGTTCGGAGTCTAACAAAGATATTTTTCAGAGTCTGAATTAATTCAGTGTGTATAAAACAAAGATACTCAAATTCTGTTTAATAGGTGAATTCGGAATGCGAATTCGGAATAGGAATTCGTCATCAGAAATCGTAATGAGAATTCATCATCAGGATTCGTAATGAGAATTCATTATCAGAATTCTTAATGAGAATTCTTCATCAGAATTCGTAATGAGAATTCTTCATCGGAAATCGTAATGGGAATTCTTCATCAGAATTCGTAATGGGAATTTGGAATGATATTTCTTCATTAGAAATCGTAATGAGAATTCTTTATTAGAATTCGTATCCTGAATCTGGAATAGAACTTAGTCAGAGTTCATATCCGGAATTCGGAATGAAACTTCCTTATAGTTCTTATCTAGAATCCGAATCCTAAAACAGAATGCTTTATATCAAAGTTTCAATGATTCCGAGAAAATAGAAATGAATCTGAATTTCATACTTAAGAAAAATATTGATGAAAATATGATAAGGATAATTTTTCTTATAAAAGCCATTTTGCTTATAAAAGCAATTTTCCTTAAGAAAGCAATTTTCCTTATAAAAGCAATTTTCCTTATAAAATCAATTTTCCTTATAAAATCAATTTTCCTTATAAAAGCAATTTTCCTTAAGAAAAGATGTTTGTGATTTTCAAAACAAGAAGGAATGGAAAAGTCATAAGGAAAACCTTATTGACTCAACACATCTGACACCCACTGCTTTTTCCATGGGTTCCAGCTTATCTTCATGTACTTGCAAGTGATGCTAGTAATGCAAAAGTTTTCCTTAACCACTTCAGTTTCATCCTAAGACTCAGCTGCATCATTTCCTTTGATCATGACCGAAATCAACTTAGCATAGAATAGTGCATTTGTCTTTGATTTTACCCTGGTCATATCTTCCATCTGGATCATAATCAGCCTACACAGTTTGACCTTTACTCCATTCCTTAGAATATATAATAGGTAAATGTTCTGATACCTTAGGTTTGAAAAATCTATCCTTCTTGGACTTACAACATGTTGAAGAAATTTGAAGAGTATCATGTTCTCTCCATTCATTTCAGCAACTACCACCTTCCTTTGCTTTCCACTTCCAGTCATCTCTTCCAAAGCAACATCATAGCTAAAAACATCACTAGTAGGAGGAATGGTTTTGGATGAATAACTATAATCGCCCTCATGTGGTACTTTTAATCTCTCTGCCCACTCAGCCAAAGAAAAGACTATCTCCTTGTCGTTCACTAAGGATATCATCCTGTTTTCCTCATCAGTTCTTTCATAATGAACATTGGCATAAAAATCCTTCACTAACTTCAGGTAGTAAGGACCATTATTGTTCAAAAAACAATCTAACCATCCTTGCTCCTCCAGTACCTTTAGAACTAGCGACTTACTGGTCATCAGTCACTCTGCACATACCTCTCTTTCGATGACTATTTATCTATGTAACAGATGTGGGTTCATTGTGTCCTTTGCGGATCTTGTTCTAACTCCACTAACACTGGCTTCAGTGGTGGTCTTCTGCTTCTTAACCTTCGGCTCATCACTGGTATCTCTGACATTAGGAAGCTTGGTTTTTTCCATTTTAGGATTGAAGGGTTTAGGGTTTTCGCGCGGGGATTCGAGGAGTCGGGTTTGAGAGAGGAAGAGGAGTATAGGGATCGGTGGATTGAGAGATGACTTAAATATCATTTTTATCATTTAGGAATCGCAAATCAACAAAAATAATATGTTTAAAATAATAAGAGTTTCGTCTTAGGAAATAGAAAATTAAAATAACGTAAAGTCATAACGGTGAGCATTCTATCGGTGAGGTCTACCTATCAGCGAGGTCAATCTATCGGTAATGTTACTCTACCAGTGAGGATTACTAACAGTGAGGATTTATAACAGTAAGGTTTCTCTATCAGTGAGGTGTACCTAACGGTGTGAAAAGCTAACAGTGAGGTCTCTCTAACAGTAGGATCTGGCTAATGGTGAGGTCAACTAATGGTGATGATTTCTAACAGTGAGTTCGGCTAACAGTGAGGTTTTCCTTATTCACAGTTAATCACTCCAAGTTCATGCCTAATGAAGCTTATCCTTTCTGAACTCAAGGGTTTGGTGAAAATATTAGCCAACTGAAGTTCAGTGCCTATAAATTCAAGATTAATATCACCTTTTTGGTAATGATATCTTAAAAAGTGTTGCCTGACATCAATGTGTTTGGTCCTAGAGTGAGATATAGGGTTCTTAGAGATATTAATCACACTAGTGTTGTCACAGTTGATAGATACATGTCTAAATTGATAACTATAGTCCAGTAATGTGTGTTTCATCCACAGAATCTGTGCACAGAAACTACCAGCAGCAATTTATTTTGCTTCAGCAGTAGATAATGCAACAGATTTCTGCTTTTTACTACACCATGATACTAGGGACTTACCAAGAATGTGACATGTTCCAGAAGTGATCTTTCTATCTAACTTGCATCCAGCAAAGTCAGCATCTGAATAACTTATTAATTCAAATGATTTTCCTTTTGGATAAAATAATCCCAAATTTGTAGTATGTTTAAGATACTTAAAAATTCTTTTAACAGAAAGCAAGTGTGACTCTTTTGGATTAGCTTGAAATATAGCACACATTCATACACTAAACATAATGTATGTTCGACTAGCAGTAAGATAGAGCAGACTCCCTATCATACCTCTATAATTGGTTTGATCTACTGGTTTCCCAGTTTCATCAGCATCCAATTTACATGTGGTACTCATGGGTGTGTTATTACCCTTACTTCTATCCAAACCAAAATGTTTTAAAATATCCTTTGTATACTTGCTTTGATTTAAGATAATACCATTTTCCTTTTGAAAAACTTGAAATCCAAGAAAGTATTTAATTTCTCCCATTAAACTCATTTCAAATTCATTTTACATACTTTTTGAAAAATCAATACACATCCCATTTTTAGAAGATCCAAAAATAATATCTTCTACATAGATTTTCACTATCAAAACATCGTTTGAAATTCTTTTGATAAATAAGGTTTGGTCAACAATTCCTTTTGTAAAACCTTTTGAAATAAGGAAACTACTAAGTCTATCATACCAAGCTCGTAGAGCTTGTTTTAAACCATACAAAGCTTTAGAAAGTTTAAAAACTCTATTTGGAAAATGAGGATTTGTAAATCCAGGTGGTTGTTCAACAAAAACATCTTAAACTATAAAACCATTTTGAAAAGAACTTTTAACATCCATTTGATATAACTTGAAATTAAGATGAGCTGCATAGGCAAGTAGAATCCTAATATATTCTAGTCTAGATACAGGTGAAAAGGTTTCCTCATAGTCTCTTCCTTTTTCTTAACTATATTCTTGTGCAACTAGCCTAGCTTTTTTTCTAATGATGTTTCCATATTCATCAACTTTGTTTCTAAAATCCCATTTAGTGCCTATGATCAAAGTGTCCTTAGGTCTATCAACTAATTCACAGAATTTGTTTCTTTCAAATTGATTTAATTCTTCTTGAATATCCATTACCCAGAATTCATCATTGATTGCATCATTGATATTTTTAGGTTCAAGATGTGAAATAAAAGCTTTATGTTCAACCTGATTTCTTAGATAAGCTCTAGTTTGGGTTCCTCTACCTAAATCTCCTACAACAGCATCCAAAGGATGGTTCTTTAGAATCCTAGTTGGTCTGGTCAAGGTAGTACTAGAAAACTCAGGTTCTTCTGTGGGTTTGGTTCCAATAGAATCGGGTTCTGGAAATTGTCCATAATTGCTTGGTTTCACAGCAGGTCCACTATTTTTGTCATTAAGGTCCAAAACAGATAGGTCTTCTTCAAGATTTTCAAGAGAGTTTTTAGGATCATGTGGATTAGTCTCATCAAACGTGATATGCACTGATTCTTACCCACATTTGGTCCTTTTATTAAAGACTCTATAAGATTTACTAGATATGGAATAACCTAGAAAAATTCCCTCACCACTTTTAGAAGCAAATTTATCCAGATTATCCTTTGTATTAAGAATAAAAACTTTGCAACCAAAAACTCTAAAGTAACTAACTTTAGGTTTCCTATTATTCCATAACTCATAAGGGGTCTTTTTAAGAACAGGTCTAATTAAGACTCTATTAATAATGTAACAAGTTGTATTTATAGCTTCTTCCCAGAAATAAACAGGTAGGTCATACTTATTTGCATAGTTCTAGCTACTTCTTGAAGGGTTCTATTCCTCCTTTCAACTACACCATTCTGTTGAGGTGTCCTAGGGGCAGAAAATTTATGATTGTAGCCGTTATGTGAGCAATAGGTTTCAAAATCTTGATTCTCAAACTCACGGCCATGATCACTTCTCAGGGTCTTAATCTTAAGTCCACTAAGGTTCTCTACAGACTTGGAGTATTTAATAAAGTAAGAACAAGATTCACTTTTGTGAGCAAGAAAGTATACCCAAGTATATCTAGAAACGTCATCTACCAAGACATAAACACAGTGCTTCCCATTCAAACTAGAAATCCAAGATGGTCCAAACAAATCCATGTGAACCAACTCTAGAGGTTGAGAAGTTGAAACTTATTTCTTTAATTTGAATGAAACTTTGTGTTGCTTTCCCTTTTGACAGGGAGTACAAACTTTTTCTGTTGGGAATTTTAGTTGAGGTAGGTCTCTAACTAAATTCTTCTTAGCCAATTTATTAAGAGAATGAACATTGCAGTGTCCTAATATTTTGTGTCATAGCCAAGACTCTTTGTGAAAATCATTTAAAAAAGTAAAATTTTGTTCGGCTAAAGAGTTCAAATCTACAGCATATAAATTTTCATTTCTTAAAGCAATAAATACTAAAGCATTTTTAGAATTAAATACATTACAAGCATCATTTTAAAATTTAACATTAAATCCATCATCACATAACTGAGAAATTCTTAACAGATTATATTTTAAACCATCAACAAATAATACTTTGGAAATTAAAATTGAATCAGTGTTACCAATCTGGCCTAGGCTGATGATTTTTCCTTTTGAGTTATCACCAAAGGTGACATGTCCTCCATCTACCTTGATTAAGCTTTTGAATCAGGAGTAATCTCCACTCATATTCCTTAAACATCCACTATCCAAGTACCATATCTTCTTGTGATAACTCTTCAAGAAAGATTCCTACAAAACATATTTAGACAGAAAATGATTTTGGTACCCAGATCTTCTTAGGTCCAGACAGGTTAGCCATCAAAACTTTAGGCATCCATATTTGTCTAATATTTTTTCCATAACTATTAGGTTCAAAAGATTTTTCATAGTGTATTATTTTTGGTCTAGTGAAATAAAAAAATCTAGATGAGGCAATAGAATTTCCAGAACTAGAACTAGCAGCATACTGGTCAGACTTTGGAATAAATCTATTTTTAGCAAGTTGTCTCTGTCCAGGTTGATAACCTAAACCAGTAGTATACCTTGGTGCCATTTTTTTCTGAGAATTTGAGTTAAGGTGTTCTTTACATTTGTAAATTTCTCTAAATCCTTTTTAAGTTGCTCATTTGATAGTTTTAGTTGAGTGTTCTCTTTCAAAATTTGAGCATTCTTTTCTTTTTCTACACTTAGATCTGTTTTAATATTACTAGTCAAGGCATGTTGTTTCTTCAAAGATTTATATTTATCTTTCAGTTCATTGCAGGTATCTTCCAGCATATTTAAATATTAAAATAGTTCAGCCTTAGACATATTTTCATCATTATCTGAATCACTATTATTTCCAGAATAATAATCATGTAGAACAGGGGAAACAGGTACCTCATATACGTTAGTCATGAAGCACATGTTGGCATGATTCTTTTCAGAATCAGTAGCCTATGATTCACTTGTTTTGTCTTCCAAAGCACTCTAGGTTTCTTTCATGTATTTCTTGTGCTTCTTGTCCTTATAATCATATTTATTTTTTAGTTTTAACTTCGGATAGTCAGCCTTGATGTTTCCTTTCCTCTTTCATTCAAAGCAGACTATATTATCTTCCTTATCAGATTTCTTCCAATCCTTCTTCCACTTACCTTGTTGATCATACTTACCCTTGTAGTTTGGTTTTCTGAAAAACTTCTTCTTCCTATAGAACTTCTTAAATATCATAGCTATTAGAGCCATTTCTTCATCACTGTCTGAATCTGAATCTTCACTGGTTGAACTTTCAGTAGGTACGTGTATTTTCTCCTTTTCTTTGCTCTTTGAAGCAGTAGACTTGAATGCCACGGATTTTCTCTTGGGTTCATCATCTTCTTCTTTGTTCACTTTCATTTCTTCTTCATACTTAATTAATTTACCAATAAAATCCTTAACAGGTATCTTGCTGATGTCGCATGACTCTCGGATAGACACAAAAGTGCCTCTCCGTCTGTCTGGCAAACATCTCAATATTATCATGATCTTCTCCTTCTCTGGAACAGCTTTTTCTAGTGAACTCATGGTGTTGACAATCTCATTAAACCTGAGGTACATGTCAGAAATGGGTTCATTAGGTCTCATATTAAAATTATCATATTTAATATTATAATTATTTAATCTCATTTCCTTCACGTTGGTTGTTCCTTCATGTGAAACAGCCAAGGTGTCCCAGATTTCATGAGCTGTTTTTCATGCAGAAATTCGGTTAAATTACTCATCTCCTAAAGAGCAGTAAAGGGCATTCATATCTTTACAGTTATTGTTATAGTCATACATTGTAGCATCATCCCAGGTATATATATCAGTTTTGGGGATCTCATATTCTGATTCTATAGTAGACCAAATATCAAAACCAATACTTTCCAAATGAATTTTCATTTTAATTTTCCATTGAGCATAATTCACACCATTAAAGAAGGGTGGCCTGTTAGTAGCAGCACCTTCTAGTTTATTGTCCATAACTAGATTTTAGAAAATATATTAAAGAGATAAAATTTAGAACTAATAGAAATTTAATATCTTTAAGATAAAACTAAAATCACAGTTTGAAAAAAGAGGGTTTGAAAACTTTTTATAAATAAAAATAATCCTTTGATAACAAATGTTGGTCAGAGTGGATACTCAAGAGGGGGTGAATTGAGTTCCAATTAAAAATTTATGTTAAAAATTTTAGGATTAAAATCCCCCAAATTACATATAAGTTAAACAGTAGTGAATTTGTAAAGGTTATGAATTTTCAATTAGCTTCTCAAAGATTGATTAGTTCTCAGTCAATTTAATCTGAAGATTAATTTGAATTTTGAAACTAACTTACTGTCTTACAACAATTACAAACACTTTCTAATTTAACTATCAGAGTTACTTTAAAATAGATTTGAATTTAAATTACTTAGTAGTGGAATATAAAATATAGTTTGAAATAACACAGCAAGGTTAACCAAGAGGTTCAGTCTCAAGCTGAGACTTAGTCCTCTCAAACAGTTTATATAAACTTTTGATCCACATCCTGGATCGGGGGTAAATACTAGTACACAGACTGTCCAGGTCCTAAGACCTCTACCACATTTCTTCATGGGAAAAACAATAGTACACAGGCTATTCAGGTCACACTCGACCTCTACCACAATTCACAGTGGGGGTATGAAAGAGTTTATAAATTTTGAGTGAGTATTAAGAAATCCTTCAGTTATGCTCAGGAGAATGTGTGTGTTTCAGATAAATAGAGACACACACACAGTACTCAAAATGTAAGTAAATGAATCACAACATAGTGAATAATATTTGAGATGAGTTTAGAATGCTCTGTGTGATAGTAATGCAGCTCTGGACTCCTTATTGTTTGAGCAGATGAGTTTTTTGAGTCCTTCTGGGATTTGTTGAGAAAACAGAGTGTCGTGGTTTCTATTCCAGACTCCTTCATGAATGAGGTTTGCTCAAGGTTGTAGTAGAATATGCAGCTTAGCACTCTGCCTCAGCTTCCAGCAAAAGTTCTTTTCTTTTTGGCTCGATAGTACCTTTGTGTACCAGCCTTTCACCCCCGTGTCTCCACTTTTTCACCCACACTTATATGTGTTCCCTTTGTCTTTATTCTTATATCATATGTGGTCCGACAAAGAGGATGATTTCCTCTGCAGGTATGAGGTACGGTTCCCTGACATTCAGCAGACAACATTTAATTAATAGCATATTCATTAAAAGCATAAATATAACTTTTTCTAGATAAAACAAAGATAAGTAGAGTTAAAGAAATGGTGAATTTTATTCATTATTATCTCATTGTATTAGTGTGCTTGGAATGGTGGACTTGTGTCTTTAGGTCTGTTGTTGCATTGGTAGCTGTCTCTCTATGTAGCAGTAGTCTCTGTGTATCAGTAGAAGTTGTTGTGGTAGCTTCCTTGTATCAGTAGCTTCATTGAATCAGTAGCTTCCCTGAATCAGTAGCTTCCCGGAATCAGTAGCTAGCATGTGTCAGTAGCATTTTCCATTGGTAACTCTCTTGTACCGGTAGTTGTTTTATATCGGTGACTCGGTCTGTTTGTATCAGTAGGCTTGTATCATTAGTTGTTTATCAGTTTCTCTGTTTATATCGGTAACTTGCTTGTACCGGTAGCTCTTGTTATAAAAATCAGTCTGTCTATATCGGTAGACTTAGTGTATCGGTAGCTCTATACCAGTGACCTTGTATCACAAAACACTTACTCTAATGGTAACCTTTGTCTATCGGTAGCTATTTGTACCAGTGACCTTTGCATATCGGTGAGCTTTGTAATGGTAGACCTGAAGACTTGGTCTATCAGTGACCTAATCACTTAACATTTATCTATTCTATGCAAGATATTTCCAAATTAAGTTAGAACAATTATAAACACAGATGAACATTGTAAAAACATATTCCAATGATTATTTTTATATTCTTATTAACTCAATATCATTATGAGATTATAATTAATAGAAGAATACATATTATTTGAGATTATCAAAACATATTAAATCATAATTGGGATTATCAAAACAGTTGCGGTCATAACTTGTTTTATGTTTTATGAATATGTTATGGTTCTTGGGCATTGTTTACGTATACGTGTGGTTCCATGAAAAACCTAGAGTGGTTGAGCCCAACATAGATCTCCAATGCATTGGGTAATGTGATGGAGGTAAATGTGAATGTTTTTCCTAAGAGATTTAAGGAATATGGTGTGACGGGTATTCCAAATGTAACTCCCTATGTAGTTATGAAAGCTATAACATAATTATGTTATGGATGCCACAA
Source organism: Viscum album (assembly GCA_963277665.1). Lineage (NCBI taxonomy): Eukaryota > Viridiplantae > Streptophyta > Magnoliopsida > Santalales > Viscaceae > Viscum > Viscum album. The sequence goes on from OY728131.1 coordinate 32,760,666, forward strand.
GTTACCTTTATGATTTGTGATTACTATTTGTTATTCATAAATCTTACGATTTCATGAGGTATGTTAAAGAGCTTATGTTATGTATGTATTGATGAACTAATGTTTTCTTTATTTATTTTATAACCCTTACTATGATTTTTATGCTCATCCCATGTTTTGAAATGTTTTTCACATGACTTAAAGATTAATAGGGTCAAGGATGGGATCAAGGAAAAGTCATGTTGTCTAAAACATAGAACTATAAATGACTCTTTTTTCAGGAGTTTACTTTATGAAAAAAATGGAAACTTAGTAGAAGTGTCTACTTTGTAATTTTTTAGATGTAATGTAATAGTTATGGCCTAATTCTCTAAAACTATAAACCTTAAAGGATCCTCATTGTGAATTATCCATTTTATTTAAGATTTTGTAATTTTTTAAGTCTGGGTCCTTATACCTACTCCTATTTATTCAACTGCTCCTTCAGTCTATTCTAATTTTCCTTCCCCTAAAAGACTCGATACTTTGGATTCCTCTCAAAAATTCCTGGTCATGTTAGATATATGTAAAATAGTATGCAGTTAGGACAGCATTCTCTAGTGAATTTTGGAGAACTAGTAGAGGATGTACCATCACTTTGGAATTCCATTCACTGAGCCACCATAGTCTCCTTCCATCGCTCTGAAAACCACCACTACATCCATTGACCCTCACCCATTTTCCAATAGGTGAGCTTATAACTCCATTTTCACCCTATCACCATCATCCACCCTGATCGTTCTTCCTCCCAAGATAAAGGACTCTGTTACTCAATAGGATTTCATAGTAGATAACGCTTAGCAGGGCAAGGGCCCTGCCTTACCAACCCCACCTGAGGTACCATTTATCGATCCAGCTGTCGTATTTATGGACTCCACCTGGATTGGAACCTCGCCTTCTCCCACATCTACCCCAATACAAACAGTGGAAACTGATCCTATTTCCAATACCAAGGTATCTGTTATGGCAGTTGATCTAACTATTCTTACCTCTATCGCTAAAATTGACATGGAAGGGAAGATCCACCCACCCACCACTAGTGATGGGACCTATAATATAGATCATGGTGATTCTTTCCACTCTTATAGTTATTCCCTGATGTACCCTCCCCTATTTTTTTATCATGGGTGTTTTTTTGATTCACTGTATCCCCTAACACTAACTTGTATTGTTTACTACATCAAATGAAAGGGATACACTTTTTGACCAATATTGATCTCTTACACTATCCTTATTACTTTTGCATATAGTTTTCTATATCTACTTCATATTCTTCTTTTATCACTTATGAAGGTACTACTAGGCTACCATATAGTATTCCTCATAAGGAATTTCCTCTTGCGACCATGATTCAGGGACCGCCCCTAGGAGATCTATATAAGAGCTACACAGATGCTTTAGTTACCCCAAGATAGATTCGTCCAGGACATTTCTGAGGTGGTGAATCCTCCCAAGAAACCTTTATATCTAGATGAAACTGTATTCAATTCTCATAAGAGGTTGAGGACCATCGAACTGATGGAATTCTCCGATTGATCCATGTCCATCCGTATAGATGATGACATTGTTGTTAGTGATTTATGGGATGAAACCCATATTACAGTATTTTTTGTTTTAGTTAATTATTTTTAGATTTTTATTTTATTTTTCTATATATTTTTTCTTGGAGTTTTTCAGGATTAATTTATACTCTGGTCCATGTACTTATATATAAACTGATAATAATTTTTCCTACATTTTTCACCTGTCTATTTCCTTATTTTATATTGGATATATCTTATGAAATAATCGTTTATATAGTGTATGTATGTTTTCTTTCTAAAACTATTACAGGTAGTCCAGTTTCACATAAACATCTAACAGTTTCACAATGAGATGAAATTTATTATAGGGATATCTCGATTCCCTGTGCTAATTTTATTCTTGCTATTAAAAATCTGTGTATGTTTTCATTGTTATCTCTCCAATGTCACTTACCAAAACAATGTGAAAATTATTTCATTTTAATTTTGGGGAAAAATTATTGATCCTTGTTGCATGTACACCTAGATTTTTTCTTATTCTCATTAGTCTAAGAGACATTTTTCATTTAAAACATGCTTTAATGTGAAATCTTATTACACCCATGTAAATTAAATAGAAAGTTTAGATGAAAATTGTTAAAATATATTATTTATTCCTACTTAGAATTTTACCATGATTGCTGAGTTGAGTAATTTAATTTTGATTCTAAATTCCTATAATTTTTATTGATTGAATTTTTACTTGCTACTATGCCATAATTGATTTCCCTTTTATATGTATTCTCGTTCCTGAGAGGATTCTAGACCTAATTCTTCCCATTATTTTCTGATAATGTTTCTTGATAGATACTTGGGAATGTGAACCTATCAAAACTTGCATTGTAATCTTATTGAGAATATGACTGAACAAATACACTGTTAAAATGATTTAGGAATTTTGATTGATTGAGCCATTTTTACTAAGGCTCGCCTGCATATTATTCCTTCTTAAGCCCATAGAATCCATGGATGACCTTATTATCATTGATCCATGTTAAAATCCCATTTTATACCTTCCTATCCTACTCTTTGGTATGATCGCATGAATTTCACTTACAAGACATGGGATGCTTATTACCAAGGATATGTGTGGTTTTATCTTCACCTAATTTTTGGGATGTGGTCTACAGTTACTTTTTATGTACCATCATGATTATCCTTTTTCAGAAAAGAAAACAAAAAAATAAAAAGAATAAAAAATGGGTTGTGTATTAGGAAGGTTACAAATCACCATTACTAGACCGATGAATCTCATAAAAGATCATATGGGGTTAGGTGGTGGATGTGACATATGTCATAAACATGAATTCCAAAAAAATGATACCTTCATAGCATATTCATGGACCTTCCTTAATATTTTGGGAGCATGAAGATGCTAATTATTGTAAGAGGTTCTTAATTACACTATTCTTGATTACCATGCATTATAATTTAGAGTTTAACCACCTTTTTAGCTTTATTTTTATCAACTACCCACCTACCCTCAGCCACAGAATCATTTGAACTTTAATGTTAAATCCCTCATGATTAATTGTGTTATTTGACTTTATAGAGTATAGATGTTAGATCCAATGAAAGACTATGGTTAGGAACATGTATTCAAGGTATGATAATAACTCCAGTTTTATTTTACCTTGAATGATGAGAGAAAATTCATTGTGATGTAAATTGCAACATGGGTATAGTTATATAAGGAATAGTTGAAAATTTAAAATTAAATGGAAAAGGGGATTTGAGTAAATAACTAGACTATGAGGCATGAATTATTTTCTTTTCAAAGGTGATTTTGGAGGACTATCATTTTCCACTAACACTTTTGTTTTATTTTCATGGTTGTAATGCATGTTTCCTGTTAAAAATTATTTTCTTTAAAATAATTTTTGAGGCGCTTTTTTCTTTAAATTGTTCAATTGTGGGAGAATTTGATAGGCTTAATTAATATAAACATTTTAGAATCATTTATTTGGGCTTTGTAGAACTTTTATGCTATGATTTTGTGATTTTTTGTCGGTTTTTGCAAAGAATTGGAGATGAAGTTGAAAGGGGGGAGATGTTGTAAAATTATAAAGTTTCAAAAAAATTAAATCATAAAAACAAATTTGCAACATAAATTCTTTAAAGAATGGAAGCCAGAAACTAGGTTGTAAAATAAATTCAGGCTGTAAAACTTTCCATCTGAAGAATAACTTAAGGCATTAGAAGGATACTTACACTGTAAAATCCTCAAATCCCATAAACCCTATAAATTTCATTCAAGACATAAAAAGTAGAGATATAGAATTCCATAGGCTATAAAACTATCACTTATGGTTTAAATTCATGACTTATGGTGTAAAATTACCAGGTGAAGAGAGAATAAAGAAGCCTTACAGTGTAAAAGTTGCCTATGTTGTAAGGTGATTTGGCCTATTTATATTCTAAGCACTTGGACTTTTACTAGAGACTCACCTTTTCTCAGTTTTACATTTTTGTTATTTCATTCTCTTCTCATTTTTCATTCCTGAATTACTAATGTGATTATGTTTGATTAAGTTTTTAATTCCTTTTTTTTGTTTCGACATTTTAGTGACTCTTATTCAAATATCGAGATATATTTTATGCTATTTATTCCACTTCCATAGTTTTTTTCTTGTTTACATTCACATTAGTTTCATTTTCAATTATTTTCTCTAATTATTACACTACAATGATTTATTCCATAATTTCTTTACTTATCTATGTGATAAATTCTTTCATTTCCATGTGTGGATAAATCTCTTAGGGCTAGGGATAAAGAGTAGGGGTAGCATACCTTTAATTAATCTCTAAATCAAATTTTGGTTACTTTATTGAATATAAAATTAGGTTGATAATAAAATAATATTTTATTCCCTTTAATGAACTATGCCAAATTATTGTAAGGGAAGGAGCTTAACCTAATTCGGATGAACCAAACTATGACCAATAGTTTGTTTTATTTTATAATTTTGTAGATGCACCAAATGAATCTAGGTTGATAACCAAATCTATACCAAATAATGCTAGTTATCTTGGGTAGATCTATTTTACCTGACCAAACCCAACTTGGTGAATTTTGAATAGCTATGTGGTTTAATCCAATAGGCCTACCTTTGTTAGATTTAGGGATACCCTTGGTATAGGCTCCGAGAAATAAATCTTTAAACCTTCTTCTGTCAACTGAATTTTAATCTAATTTGTTAGATTAAAACCCAACCTCATAGATTCGTGTAAGGAATATATCTCTAGGTTCCAATTTCTAGGTCACAAATCCATTGCAATCACCTCTCTATGGGTTCGACCCTAGACTTCCACTATTCTGGGTACCTTTTTAGTAGTTCTAGTTGGGTTTACAAAAATTTATAATATGATCACTCCTTCATGGGATTAATGATGTTTCATAGGCCTATAATGTTTTCTTAAGAAAACATCCTCTTTCTCTCTTTTTTTGGGTTCTTGGTAAACCGCTAAAACTGAGGTATTACTTTTTGGGTTCTTAAAAAAACCTCTAAAACCAAGTTATTTTTTATAGATTTCTTGGATATTGATAAATTCAAGGATTTTTGAACTTTTTGGGTTTATTGGATACTATTAAATTCAAGGTATGTTAATTTATAAACCCTCAAAAAATTGGGGTGGGAGATGTAAGATCTCTTATTGAGATATTTTCAAACTCCCTTATCAAATTGTGTTCCTTGTCTTATATTTACTTTCTGTATATTTTATTGTATAATAAATTTCATTTAATTTATTAATTAATATTTAATCATATCAATCACTTGATCTTTCAAATTATATAAATAAATATCTCGCTTTATTGATATTTTGTTTCCTCAACTTATATACTTATTAATATCAATACGCTTTCATTATGATTACTTTGATTATTTTAGTTTATATCCCAATTTTATAATTGTATCAAATATTTATATTTAAATTTTTAAAAGAAATTTACCCCATTTTTTCTCTTTCCATCTTACTCTGACCCTAAATTTTTATTAGAGGATACCTTGTTTTGAAATTTTTATTAAGAATTTGTTTTTGAAATTATATTTTTAAAAATATTAATTGATTTTAAGAAATGATCTTTAAAAGACGTCCTCTACCTTTAACACCCAAGGTTATCCCAAAGGAAACTCAATGGTTTTTTTAAAAGTTTGGGGCCAAAGCCTCATTTATTATTAAAGCAAATCAAATACCTCTTTAACTGGGTATAGGGAGACCCATTACATAGCCCGAAGGCCCAGTGGGTATTTAGCCCATTACATGACCCGTAGGCCCATTTTTTTAGCCCAAAGCCCATTCTGTGAATAGTACTGCTACATTACCCGCGCTGCTACAGTACATGACCCATGGGTATTTAGCTCATTACATGACCTGTAGGCCCTTTTTTTAGCCCAAAGCCCATTCTGTGAATAGTACTGCTACATTACCCGCGCTACTACAGTACTGCACAATACCCGCCACTACTACAGTACTCTGCCGCTGCTACAGTGCCCACCGTTGCTATAGTACCGCCACTGCTACAATATGCTACATTACTTCTACAGTAACCTGCACCCAATGGGTTTTGAACCCCCATTTTTCATGTAGATTTAGAGGGTGCTTACCACTAATCCAAACCCCAACTACTAGGAAACTCAATGGTTTATTCCCATTTTATTTATGGAAAATAATATAGTTATTGGAAAAATATCACGTCTAATTTTCTTGGAAGAATAAGTTGTTCTATTTCAAAAATTGTCATACATGGTTACAAATCCACTAGATAATTAAAGGAAAAAATGTACTCCATTTGACATTGCATCTTTTTAACTTGAAAACAATTATATGAATTCACTTCATTGTGGTTTAGATCAAAATTAATTTAATAGAGTTTCCATATGTAAAACTGCTCATGAAATTTTTAAATTTCTTTTTATTACTCATAAAGGCACTAATAAAGTTAAAGTCATAAGGCTTGACATGTATAAATAAGATTTTAAAATTTTTAATATACATTGTGATAAATCTATTTATTAAATGTTTACACATTTTACTAACATATTTAATGGAATAAAGTATCTTGGTGATTTTATTGATACAAAAATTCTTATAAAGAAGATACTTTGGGTTTTTTCAAGTAATTGGGAACCTAAGGTAACTTCGATACAATAATAAAAATATATAAAGGAAATGGAATTTTAAGAACTCAATGATTCTCTCATGACCTTTGAAATAACCAAGAACGATATGCTAAAAGGGAATAAAATGAAGTGGTGGAAAAAATAAAATTTCTTTTAAATAAATTGATGGTGACACTTCTAGAATTGAAACCAAGAGAGCACATATATCCAAGAAAGTAAACGAATTCATAAAGAAGAATAAATCCATTAACCATGATAAAAAGGAGGAAAATGGAAAGAATCTATGGTAACTTGTTATCATTACAACAAAAAAGAACACGTAAATACAAATTTCAAATTGCTCAAAAAGTAAAATAAGAAAAATAAAAAATCCCTCAAAGTTTCTTCTTAGAGTGTAAGTGATGATTCCCTCTCTTCTTATGACTCAAGTGATAGAAGTTTCAAATGTATCATGGATAAAAAGTGTGGTATGTGATGAAGTTAATTCACCTACATCTTTCACTTCTTATTCTTCCACCTCTTTTGGTTATTCAATATAATTAGATTATGAATAATTGTGAATGGATTTTTTGAACTTGCCACAAAATTAAAATAAATATAATAAAGTTGTTTTTGAAAATAATTAACTCTCTAAATAAATTTATGAGTTATACTTTAAATCTAAAGATAAACCTAATTTTGAAAAATTGTAATCAATAATTAAAGATCTTATAAATTCTCTTGATAAGTTCACACAAGGTGAGAAATGTTTAAATAAACATCTTGGTTCTAAATGATGTGTAAAAAACATTTTGGTTTTGGTTTCACAAATAAAGAAAACACCTCAAAAAAAATTCTACTTTTGTAAAAGGATTCTCTCAAAATAAATTTTGAAATTGTTTTAGAAAAATAGGGCATATTATTTATGAATGTGATTTTAAAAATGTATGTTATAGTAGGTATGAGTCAATTCATCTCTCTTATAATACTTTTTTAGGAATTATTTTATAAAATAATATGATAAACAAGTATGGATTCCAAAATCACTTTTGGATAACATCAGTGGAACCAAATTTTGTGTACCAAATTCTTTTGTTTCTTGGTTGTTTTTTATGAAAAGTGTATCAATATAAATACACAAATATATACATAGTACTTGGATATCTAGTGCTCAAGACACATGTGCAATGACTACTTTGAATTCAATCATCTTGAAAAGCTTGATGGAGGCAACGTCACTTTGGGTGATAACTCAACGAATAAGATCATCAGTATAGGTACTATTGGTCTTTCAAATTATTTTATTATTAAAGATGTTTTATATGTTAAAGGTTTAAAACATAATTTTATAATTATCACTCAATTGTGTGATAATGGTTTTAAAGTATATTTTGAAAATGATTTTTGTAAATTCTTGGATTTCAAAGGAAATCATTTATTTTCAGCTTTCAATTTTTAAAATATTTATGTTATTGATTTAATGTATCTTTAAAATAAAAATTTTAAATTTTTAAGTGCATAAGATAGTGATTAATTGATTTTTAATAGGAATATTATTCAATTTATCACACACACACACTTTTCAAACTCAAAATAAATCATCTAGTCTGAGATTTACATAAATCGTATTTCAAAAATAACATTGTTTGTTAACCTTGATAACTTGGTAAGAAACACAAAACTTATTTTGAATATAAAAAATAAGTTTCCACCTCTAAGTCCCTTTATCTTATTCATCTTGATCATTTTATACCAACCCATGTTGAAAGTATAGGTGGTAAACTTACACTTTAGTAATTATTGATGATTATACATGATTTACATGGGTTTATTTCTTATATCATAAAAATTTTCTTATAAAACCTTTATTAAATATTACTAGAAGTTAGAAAATGAAAAGGTATATAAGATCGTATATATTAAGAGTGATCATGGGGGGAGTTTGATAATAATTATTTTGATGAACTTTTTACTTCACAAGGTTATAATCATTATTTTTTTACTAAGGACTCCATAGAAAAATGGGGTTGTTGAGAGACAAAATCGAAATCTTAAAGAAATTTAAAGAACTATTTAAAATGAATTTAAACTCCCCTAAAAATTTTGGGTTGAGGAGAATAATACTGCTTGTTATACCTTGAAGTGAGTTATCATAAGACCCTTCTTAAAAATTCCCCAATATGAACTTTTAAAAAAAATCCTAAGGTTTTATTTTGTAAAGTACTTAGATTTAAATTCTATATTATTAGCACCAAATAAAACCAATGAAATTTTGAACCCAAATATGATGAAGGTATTTTTATTTGGTACTATAACTCAAGTAAAGCATATCAAGTCTTTAATAAAAGGACCAAGATCATATAATAATCAATTCACATAAAATTTAATGTGAATTTTCTTAAACCCTATCCTCAAATTAATGACGTCGATGTTGACCTAGAAAATTTGACCTTAAATAACCCACCTACTTCTAAAGAAATTAATGTTATGGAAGAACCACTATCTATCCCTTTACCTAAGGCATGGGTGAAATCTAATGATCATCCATTAGAAAATGTTATTAGTGATTTTCAATATAGTACTCCTACTAGAAGATCAGTTTTAAAAAAGGTTGAACAATATGCTTTTGTTCCACACATAGAACCCATAAATATTGGTGATTCCATAAATAATGAGAATTAGGTAATTATAATTCAATAGTAATTGAACCAATTTACAATGAATAATGTTTGTATTCTTGGTGAGAGACCCGATGATCATCCCATTATTAGTACTAAATGGATTTTTAGAAATAATTTAGATGAGAAAGGTAACATCACTCGTAACAAAGATAGAATCATATCCAAATGCTATAATACATAATAATTAATTAATTATAGTGATACATTTGAACCTATAACTATAATTGAATCCATTATAATATTATTGGCATCAGTCGCTCATTTTAATTTTAAGATTTTACAAATAAATGTTAAAAGTGATTTTTTGAATGGTTTTATTTCCGAAAAGGTTTTTGTTGAACAACCTCTTGATTTTGAAGAATCAAAATTTTCAAATAATATTTTTATGTTAACCAAGGATATTTATGGTTTAAAACCATACCCTTGGGATTATTATGAATATTTAACTAAATTTATTTTATAAAATGATTTTAAAATGGGAAAAAATGATTCAAATTTGTTTTTAAAATCAATTTCAAAAGATCTATTAATTGTTTAAATTAATATTGATGACGTTATTTTTAGTTATAATAAAGAATATCTTTTTAATTAATTTTATGATTTAATGAGAAAATAATTTGAAGTGAGTTTTATAGGAGAACTTAATTTTTTTTATTAGTTTTAAAATTTCTAAAAATTTAGATGGAATTAATATAATTCAAATAAAATTCAATAATGAACTTTTAAATAATTTTGGAATGGATAATTTAAAGGAAATAGGTACACCTATGAGTACTTCTTGTAAGCTAATTTTGGATGAATATATCAAATCAGTTGACAACAAGATTTATAGAGGTATGATTGAGAACCTTTTTTACATTACTATAACCTGGCCAAACATCATGTTTAGTGTATGACAGTGTCCTCATTTTCAATAAAATCCAAAATAATCACATTTAAAATCTCTTAAAATAGTTTTTATAAATTTAAAAGGTTCTAAAAATATAAGTTTATTCTATCTAAAATACACCAATTTGGAACTTACAAGTTTTTTATGCTGATTTTAGTGGATAAAAATTAGATGGAAAAAGTACAAGAGCGACTTTTCACCTACTTGGAAAATCTCATGTCTCTTGGAATCATAAGAAGAAAATTTTCATTATTCTTTCTATGGTCTGTGTAGGATATATATCCTCAGGGAGTTTTTGTGTAGGGGTCTAGATCCTAGTAGCCCCTTCCTTTATGATTGTTGGGTTTTGGGGGGTGTGTGTAGAAGGTTCCAAGGTGTTTTGGAGGGAAAATTTGTAGTTAAGTAAATTTTATGCTATGGATCCCTAGGATGTTCCTGTAAGGGTCGTAATTGTGGAATAGTGTGGATGGTTATATTGTAGGGGCTCAAGGTGTGATATTCTAATCCACTTACATTTTTGGCATAGTTTCGATGTGGATTACGACTACGGCATAGTCTCTACTCAGGGTTGTCGAGTTCTACAGTGTAGTTTTTTAAGCTGCACTACATCCCCTCCCCGAGTATTTAATATCTACATCATGTAAGACATCACATTCCTTATAAATTCCTTTGACTAGGTAGGTTTTGGTTTGGTCCCTCGTGTTGTACCATAGTATGTCATGTGTCATCCAATCTTTCAACATGGTGCAAGGGGTTGTGTCGTGGTGTGGTGTTTTCTAGGGTGCCTATAAATACCCAAACCCCCCATTCAAACCCACTTTTCTCCCAAGTTTCTATAACAATCCCTAGGTACCTTAGATATTTTTTTTAACCCTTTGAATCCCCTTTTGATAGGGATTAATCCTCGACTTCCCATGTTTTATTTTTGGCTATTCGAGATGAGTTCATCTTTTTTTGTGCAGTTTATCCTCTGTTTAATCTTGTTTCCTCATGTTTCTTCTTTCCATGTTATGGATTATGATCTCCATAGTTCAAATCGAGTTTATCTTATTGTTTTTTGTGCGTTTGTGGCATGACATCCTTTTAAGAATGCAGTTTTCTTGTGAGTGAGGTGATCAAATATCCATATTCTTGTTCTATTCTCATGCAAAGAACATTGAAAATGTTGAAGGTAAGGGAATTTTTTCTTCTCCTTTTATTTATATGAAATCATAAATTTTTCATCATTTATATTTTTAGGTCACAGTATAATTAACCTTAATAGACGATAAATTGGATTAATAAAAATAATCAGTTTATGGTTATAGTGATCGCATGTTTTCCACAATTATAATGGGTTTCCTCTTAATTTTTTAGATAGTATGATATAAATGCCTGTGATTTTTTTAGCATGATGGTTATTCTTGGGTTATCATGTGTTTTTTTATAAAATTGGTTAAATAATTTAAAGATGATAATTTTTCATGGTTAGCTAAAATAACTTAATGAGACATGTTTAATGAATCCTTATATTCTCATAATTTGATGAAATTAAAATTGATGCTTAATGAATGTTTAAATGAATTTCTTCTTCCATGAACTAATGTAATTGGATAAAGAACATGAATTTATATTGATTTTCTATGATAATAATAAAATTCATGTTAATGGAAATTGTTCTTCTCATAGTTTTTTAAAACTAGATTTTATTCTAGATAGCATGTTTAATAAATGATAGCTTATTATATCTGATGCCTTAGGTTACCAATAGTTGTAACATGTAATAATGAATCAGTTAATTAGATATAGAATAAAACTACTTGTTTGATAAATATTAATGTTTGGGGATGAGTAATCTTGTTTTCTAATAAAGGATGGATTCCTTATAGTTGGGGTTGTGAGAGACCGTTTGCATGTAAAGGCTAAATGCCTTTTTTTATGGACCAATTTCTCTATTGAACTTGTTGGTTGTTTTATGCCTTCTATGTTTCTTTGGATGTGATCCTTGTTATGTGATGTGATATAGTCCTAAGATGGATAATGATATATGGATGGGGAGACCTGGATTAGTGGTAGCAGTTGACTCCTGTGATGGTGAGATGCATAGTGATATTAATGAGGGTGTTGGAGATGACACTAGAGTTCATAGAACAAGTTAAAGTTGAGATTACCCATTATTGTATTTAAATATGGGATGATTTCTTATTAATTTTATTCTAAAGGTATATATGTACAAGTTTATTTTTTATCTTCATTATTTTCCCCACTCCTTGAGATAGCTCGATGTGCTTGGTTATGAATCCCTTTAATGGTAGATTAGGATGTTTCCTAGAGTACCTGGAATTATGGAATAGTAAGAAAATAATAATTTTTTTAACCCATGGGTTGTTTCTTTGTGGAATAAAAATGTTAAAGATGTTAATATTGAGAAATTGTGGACTTGGTTGGATTATGACTAGAGGGTATGGACTTCACTCTGATGGTTAATGAAATGTAAATGGATAGTTATTAATTAATGGTCAATTAATTAACAAACATGAACTAGAATGTTAAAAGAAAATAATGAACTTAATATAAATCTTCTTAAATTCTTATGTGATTATAGGATATTTTACTCCCTAGCAGCAGCTTCTGGGTGTCTGAATGATGATAGATGCATTTGAGCCTAAGACTAGATTAATGCCCATAGTTTAGTTGTGAGATATATTATATCCTATATTTTGGGATTTCATACACTACCCCATCCATGTATAAAGGTTTATCGGAACCCAGTATACTTTAGGAGGGTGTATTCCCCAACATCCAGGTTGGAGAGGGACAGATGTTTGACTACCCCCTTTGGCCTCGCTCTCTTCTCTTGGTAGAATTATGTGTTGGTATGCATGGTGGTTATCTTTTCCCACATATGTGTATATACGGTTGTGATAACTTGTGTTTATTTCACACACATTTATCTATAGATATAGTATCCTAAGGATTATTATAAGTATCACTTGTGTGGGTTGTGATGGATCGAGGTACATTACTGGGTGTATGGGTTGTAATGGATTGAGGTATAATACCAGATGTATGATACATGACATAAAAGTTATGGTGGATACTGGAAACTATTTGGTTACTATATGGAGATGTATATGGGATTATGAGATGATGTGATGCATGAGGTACATGTTTTGATACTTAGTTCAGGTGTCTTCAGGGTGGATTATTTTGGAGAGAGATGGCTCAAGATGTATAATGTTAGGGAAGAGCAGAAAATATATGGGGAAGCAAAAGTGGGGTACCATTATTTTATTATTATAATATATGATCCCTTGTATCTGATACTTGGCGAGTGTTGTCCATGGTGAGGTTGTGAACTTAGTATATATGTTTAGGTGATGAGTTAGTCTCACTTTTTGTTCACTAAGATTTAGTAATCTTTCTTTATCTTTTTCATGAGAGGCTCTAAGGAGGATCTTGATGGGTATACCTATTATGATCACCTTATTTATATACAAACTATTTTCTAGGTTAGTAAGAGAAGGTTAAAGATCATGCTAGATTTTACTTTCTCGTGGTTTTTTAGGAGATTATTGGGCTTTATGGTCCTTACTAAGTTCATATTTTGGTAATTTTTGTTTCCCTTTCCAATTATTTTAGTCTTGAATGACATTACATGTATACAATTGGGTTTTATTTACCTATATATGAGTTGAATTTTATTGGTGTGCTTGTCTTTTCTCTCTCTTATGCATGTTCTATTAGAGGGTAATTCCTTCCATTTGTATGTTCATTATACCATGGGTTCTTTTCATCAACCCATGGCCTATTCAAGGTGGGATTCAGGCGGTCACTATACTCCTTCTCTCATGTTATCCTGGGAGGGGTACCTTTAGGTGGTATGGGGTTGTAACATGTTTTACCCAAATTATTTGGATGAAGCACAATCTCTTAGATTATATGCTAAATTACAATCACGTTCCTATTAATTGTGACAACACTACTACCATTAGTATTTCTATAAATTCAATTCAACACTCACACACCATCCATCCAAGATAAATTTTTTATTAAGAGAAAGTCCAAAAACAAACACGCAAATCCCCCAACCTAAGGGGGTCTAAAATAATGTAATCCGAGGGAATCCCCTCTAATTAAGTTCACCGTCTCTGGTTTCAAACTACTAGTAGGAATGAGGCTGGAGGAGCCCACCGGCTGAACTGCTAAGGAATCCAAATGATCCGCCACTTTGTTGCCCTCCCTCCGAGAGTGGGAAATATTTATGGAATCCCAGATCAGATTTCTACACTACCTCACAGTGTACACTATGGACCACGGCACACCACACTTTCCCAATAGAGAATCATGAAGGGTGATGGAATCAGTCTCGGCCTGAGATATAAGTACACCCTCCTGAGTAGACAATTAGTTGATATCTTTACAAAACCTCTTACTTTATTTCATTTTATCTTTATTAAGGGTGAGTTAGGTATGGTATGCTTGTGACACTTATTCATTAACTAAGGAAAGATTGAGATGGTTTAAATTATTTATATTTATTATTTCTAAAGTTTATTAAATTTTAAGAATTTTTTTTTCAAAAATTCCATTAATTTTGGTAAGCTAAAGTGAGTTTAATATTCTTTGAAAATAAATTCATGTGTGGATACAAACAAGTGGAGGTAGTTCTAGAATAGATTCACCTAGAGGTAGTAACCTTAAAAGGGCTAGTTGGATTTTTAATCTGGTCTTCACCTTGGGCATGAGTAGTGGGCTTTTACTACATACCTGGTTTGACAATCTTGGTGAATATGCTCTGGATTATTCGCATAATCTTTCTAATCCTAAATAATGGATTGGACTTTATAAGTAAATAATTGATTTCAAATTTTATTTTAAATTGTTTATTTTTTAAATTTTATTTTATTTTTTAGAGTGTTATTTATAAAATATTTTTTGATTTTAAACCTTATATTTATTTTTATTTATATCTTGAATTTCATTATTTTATGCACCCTATATTTTTAATAAATCAATTAGGTGGATTATCTTATTAATTATAAAATGTTCTTAGAGGAGACAACCTATTTTAGTCTTGATCTTATTTTAAATATATATATATATTTAAAAGTTTTTTTTCAGTCTTCATCATACTAATTATCTAATATTAAAATAAAAAATTGAAATATGTTCTATGTTTTAAAGTTTTTTGTTTGGTTTATGAACTTTTCTATTTTTTGTAAATTAAAAGGCTTTTTAGTTTTTTTAAATCATAAATTCTATTTTTATATCTCTTGAAGGATCATTAATGATGACTAACACAATTTTTTTTATTTAACCCTATTTATATGTTATTTTTTATAAATGAAAAGGGAGAGAAACTTCTAGTAAAGGTACAGTACTTTATGGTTTTAAAGTTGTACTTTGTTTATGTGTTCTTTGAAATATTTCCAAAGGATTGTTTTATATCTTTTTTAAATAGGAATTATTTTTAACTGGTATTGTGTTTAATCCTTTTAAAATAAAATTATTTAATCTCTTGAGTATTTAAAATTATTTTATAATCTTATTAAAATTTCATTATGAAATATTCAAATTCCATTTCAAATTTTATTTGTTATATTCTAGGTGTTTTTTATTATCAAAAAGGGGTAGATTATTATACCTCTCTCTCTTAATTTTTTTTAATGTTCACAAACACATTTTGGTGTTCTAACCATTTCATTTAAGTTTTATTTCAGACTTTATGTTTATAAATCATCCTAGGGAATCAATAGACCAAACAAAGGCTTCAAAATAGTTGTGGAGGGACACTTTGAAGGCCTTTGTTGTGAAACAGCATCGGATAGCTAGTGGCACTGGACAAATCCTCCCTAGCTACTGGAAGTCCATCAGCTACCCAGTGGAAGCTCACAGACCCTTTGGTGAGGTCTGGACAAAACTGTATTTCTCCAAGTATCTCACCAACTACTCGATGGAAGCTAGTGACTACCTAATGGAGTCTGTTGCAGCTTTGAAGCCTATAAAAATCCCACTAGTTAGACAGTGGCATTGGGAAACTACCCAGCAGCGTTGAGTTAGAAAGTCAAAGGGTCCATTTATGGAGGTCATCAATAGCTTCCTTGACCCATTTACACCTCCTACTCGACCTAGATACCTCTATAGCCTAAAAATACATCTCTTGGGAGGATTTTCAAGAAACTTCATCAAAATACAATTAACTTCATTGAACTATAGAGAATTATAATGAGCATAAGTGAAAAAATTGCTTCCATTGTTCCTCCTAATGAGATCTCTTTGTACTTATTTCTTCAAACACCTTGATCTCCCATCTTTCTCACTCTCGTTATATCAATTTAATCTTATATTTCTTTCTATATAATTTATTTTATTGTTTTAAAGGTTTTATTCCTAATAAAACAAACTCTTTCTCTCTCTTTTTTGGTTTTTGGTAAATCGCTAAAACCAATGTCTTACTTTTAAGGATCTTGTAAAAACCACTAAAATTGGGTCCTTTTTTCAGGTTTCTTGGATATTTCTAAAGTCAAAGGTTTTTGTTTTTTTTTGTTTAGTGTCTACCACTAAAGTCAAGTTCTATTAATTCATGAACCCTTAAGAAAATGTGGTGGTAGACATAGGAGATTTTATTGATCTATTTTCAAACTCCCTTATCAAATTGTGTACCTTTTCTTATATTTACTTTCTACACCTTTTACTTTTTTGTCTCTTTTTTAATTAATCAACTAAACATTCAATCTATCAATTTATTGATATTTTATTTTTTCTATTCTTATACTTTTGAATTTCAATACACTTATAAATTTCATTGTGCTTACTTTGATTATTTTGGTTTATTTCACAACTGCATAATTCTATCACATCTTTTTGTTTAGATTTTAAAAGGAAATTCAATACTCCTCTTGCCATCGTACTCTAACCAGCGAATTACTCCCTTTAAGAGAACATATGTAATGAGCATCCTAGATCTTGGATCCACTCCTGAGACATGGTACTCATGCACACATTTAAAACATCATCTGTATCAAAATATTTCTCCCCTGATAATGAATGGTCATTGTTACCCTAATAATTGTTCTTTTATAGAAAACTCATTTTGATAAACCCAAGTTTATCACTCTAGAAACACTTAATCACTCTAGCCTTGAACTTATATTGACTCCTAGACTTTTTTCCCTCCATTTTTACCTCTCTAGTTAGGTCTACCCCTCAAATTAAGTATAGCTTCTTGTTTAACATGGACTCTCTTTTTAAGGTCTTTATAAAAAAAATGAAAACTTGACCTTGTTTAGCACTAAAGTATCTCAACCATATATAATTGATTATTTAACATAATTATATGATTCATCTAATGAAGATAACAAAAAAATTTCTAGGTCATCACCATTAATCTTGAAATCTATATTCGACAAGTCTAACACAGTTTTATTAAAATTATCTATATAGGTATTGACTATAGTTTCAAGACGATTATAAATATTATATAATCATATTTTCTTATATAGCCTTCCTACCATATTTTTTTATATAAGTCCTCAAACTTATACCAAATTGGCCAGCAGTGGACTCATAAATGACTTCCTGGAGAACCTTATCACCTAAATACAAGTGCATGATACCATGGGATTTCCTAAAGACATCACTAGAAACGTCTACTTTAATAATAGACAATTTTCCATCAGGGGACATATTAATTAATATCTTTTTATAACCAAAAAAAAGAATCCAATAATTCACTATGGTCAATAAGTGTTTTAATTTTAATCCATCAAGATTAAAATTATTGTCCCTATAAAATTTATCTAGTTTAAATTTTATAGATCATATAGTTCTAGTTTAGGTGGCTTTGATACCTATTATTAGGGGTTGAATTGTCATGGTAGTCCCTATACAATAGCCAAGATACACTGGACTATTTTATGGATTGAAGAAAAAATAGACAAATCGTTTTATTTATGAAAACAAATGCAACAATTGATGAGGATTAATTAAACTTAATGCATTCCAAGGAAGAAAACATGAAATAAATGAACATAGAGATATTATGTGTTTCGGCCCTCTGTGGACCTATGTGCATGGTGAGAACACTACCCCCTAAGTTCTTTATTATGAAAGAAAAGTAGTATGATACAAGGATTCGAAAGTAGTAAACCTGGAGAAACTATCTGAGGAATAATCCTGGATAAATTTGGTGGCTAGGATCAAACCCGTCATGAGGAGTTACCCTCTCGTATTCCTAGACAAACACATACTACGCACACACACATGGAATGATACATCAAAATATGGAAGGAGGAGGCTAACAAGAACAGAAATATAAACCCCTTACAGAGCCAGATCTCTTCACCGAGATCTAGATGGAAGCTCAAACTCTGCTCTACCTCCTTCGAAACCTTCACATCCATACCACCCTACTCTGGGGGATTTGAGGATCTCCATCGCTCTCCACCAAAGCTCAACACTAAGACCAATAGAACCAAAGAACCATCTTCCTTTAGTGGACTACAGGTAATGATCGGACATAGATCTTCACCTGAACAACTCTCAAATCTTTCTGGATGAAAATTAAAATCTAAGGTTCTCTCTCTGAAGAATTTCAAAACTGGATGAACCAATGAATGTAAAACCCTTGAGAGGTCTAAGGGCCATCGTAGTGGGCGTAAATGATGGCACAACAGGTGAAGTGATGGGAGGAAAATTTTCATATGGGTTGATTTTTTTATATAAATAAATGGGGTTAGGGTGTTGATATTTAGGAAAATGGTGGTGTTAAATGCCAGATGAAATTTTGATTTTCGAGTAAAACCCAAAAATGTCAGTTCATCTGGCACTTTGGGGGTTTATATTATAAATCCCCACATGAAGTGGTGCTTTTTGGATAAAATATCAAAGTGCCACTTCATGTGGCACTCTTATATAAAAATATTAAAAGAAGAGCGCCACTTCATGTGGTGCTCTTCATTAAATTAAAATCCTAAAGGGCGCCAATTCATGTGGCATCCCTGTTTTTTATGGCCTATGAAAGGGTGATACCCCATCCCCTTCATCCATTCCAACAATGCCCGATGCTCCTCAAAACTCTGTGATCCTCCTTCGAATCCTCAATAACCCTCCACTCTAAACCCCCCCCCCCCCCGCCCTCATTTAGGTGTCTCCCTTCGATATTGAGGTAATTCTATTTATATATCAATTTGTTTAATATTTTAATCTATTTATTTAATTGTTTAGTAATTAGTTTGTAATTAGTAAATAGTTGATGTGTTATAATTAGAGCCTAATAATTATATAATTGTAATTATTAGTTAATTTAGTAGTTGTTCTCTAACTAGTAATTAATTAATAATTATATAATTATAATTAGTAATTAATTTAGTGTTACATAATTGTAATTAGTAATTAGTTAATTGTAATTAGTAAAAAAATTAATGTAATTATCATATAATTATTTGTAATTAGTAATTTATTACTTATAATTAGTAATTAATTAATTAAGTAATTAATTTTTATTAGTAATTAAATAACTCTGATTAGTAATTACATAATTGTAATTAGAAATTAATTTGGTACTAATTAATTGTAATTAGTAAATAATTTAATGTAATTAGCAATTAATTATTTGTAATTATTACTTTATTAATTGTAATTATTAAATAATTAATTAATTAATTATAATTAGTAATTAAATAATTATAATTAGTAATTACATAACAGGAATTAGTAATGAATTTAGTATTACTTAATTTTAATTAGTAATTAGTTAATTGTTATTAGAAATTAATTTAATATAATTAGTAATTAATTATTTGTAATTATTACTTAGTTAATTGAGTAATTAATTGTAATTAGTAATTAAATAACTGTAATTAGTAATTACATTACTAGAATTAGTAATTAATTTAGTATTACTTAATTGTAATTAGTAATTAGTTAATTCTAATTAGTAATTAATTTAATGTAATTAGCAATTAATTATTTGTAATTATTACTTTATTAATTTTAATTATTAATTAAGTAATTAAGTAATTAGTTTTAATTAGTAATTAAATAATTATAATTAGTAATTGCATAACTCGAATTACCAATTAATTTAGTATTACTTAATTGTAATTTGTAATTAATTTAATGTAATTAGAAATTAATTATTTGTAATTAGTATTTTATTAATTGTAATTAGTAATTAATTAATTAAGTAATTAATTGTAATTAGTAATTAAATAATTGTAATTAGTAATTACATAATTATAATTAGTAATTAATTTAATATTACGTAATTATAATTAGTAATTAGCTAATTGTAATTAGTAAATAAATTAATGTAATTAGTGACTAATTATTTTTAATTAGTAATTTATTAATTTTAATTAGTAATTAATTAATTGTAATTAGTTATTAAATAACTATAATTAAGAATTGCATAACTGGAATTAGTAATTAATTTTGTATTACTTAATTATAATTAGCAATAGGTTAATTGTAATTAGTAATTAATTTAATGTAATTAGCAATTAATTATTTTTAATTAGTACTTTATTAATTGTAATTAGTAATTACTTAATTATGTAATTAATTTTAATTAGTAAATAAATACATTTAATTAGTAATTACATAACTATAATTATTAATGAATTTAATATTATTTAATTGTAATTAGTAATTAGTTAATTGTAATTAGTAATTAAATTAATGTAATTAGCAATTAATTATTTGTAACTAGTACTTTATTAATTGTTATTAGTAATTAATTAATTAATTAATTAATTGTAATTAATAATTAAATAACTATAATTAGTAATTACGTAACTGGAATTAGTAATTAATTTATTATTACATAATTGTAATTAGTAATTATTTAATTTTAATTAGTAATTAATTTAATGTAATTAGAGATTAATTATTTTTAATTAGGACTTTATTAATTGTTATTAGTAGTCAATTTATTAAAAAATTAATTGTAATTAGTAATAAAATAATTATAATTCCTAATTACATAATTTTAATTAGTAATTAATTTAGTATTGCTTAATTATAATTAGTAATTAGTTAATTGTAATTAGTAAATAAATTAATTTCATTATCAATTAATTATTTTTAATTATTACACTATTAATTATAATTGGTAATTAATTAATTAAGTAATTAATTCTAATTAGTAATTAAATAACTGTAATTAGTAATTATATAACTGTAATTATTAATTAATTTAGTATTACTTAATTGTAATTAGTAATTAGTTAATTTTAATTAGTAATTAATTTAATGTAATTAACAATTAATTATTTGTAATTAGCACTTTATTAATTTTAATTAGTAATTATATAATTAAGTAATTAATTTTAATCAGTAATTAAATGATTATAATTATTAATTACATAACTGGAATTAGTAATTAATTTAGTATTGCTTAATTATAATTAGTAATTAGTTAATTGTAATTAGTAATTAATTTAATGTAATTAGAAATTAATTATTTGTAATTAGCACTTTATTAATTGTAATTAGTAATTTAATTAATTAAGTAATTAATTATAATTAGTAATTAAATAACTGTAATTAGTAATTACATAAATGGAATTAGTAATTAATTTAGTATTACTTAATTGTAATCAGTAATTAGTTAATTGTAAGTTGTGATTAATTTAATGTAATTAGAAATTAATTATTTGTAATTAGTACTTTATTAATTGTAATTAGTAATTGATTAATTAAGTAATTAATTGTAATTAGTGGAGGATGGGAGTCGGGACCGCTCTTCAAGGCGTTTCTCCAGGCGATCTCATGCCCTAGGGTTTTCTTCTTCTGATGACTTTTCCCAGGGACCTTGAAATTGAGCTACTGATTGGTGGGGATCACCTAAATCCTCTGGTAAAGGTAGCGATAATAGGGGTGTCTGACTCTATTTCCTACGATCCTGGATGGGATGATTCGTTACACTTCTTCACTTCAACCAAGGGTGGAGCTTCCAAGAGAATCTTCAGACGAGGTAACTCGGTCCATATTCATGTGAATCGGGAGTTGATCCTTGATAGGTTTAAGATTTGTGAATTTTCAGTTATCGTAAGAACAGTGGTACCTTCGAGGCAAAAGCTATAGAGGGTTGCAGATCTTGAGCACCGAATTTCTGAATTTTGGGGATTCCAGGATTGGAAATGTATACTCATAGGTTGTGGGTACTTCTATATGTTTTTTCAACGGAGGAGATGAAGCGAAATGCTTGGGGGCTTGGATCGATTTCTCTCAGGTCGAGTATGCTCTGTATCCCGGATTGGGATCCTTAATTCAATCCTTCTATATTCAGAACTCGAGAAATCAGGTTTTGGGTTCGTATTTATGGCTTGAATTAGATATTGTGGCATCTGCGGATTCTTTTTGAAATTGCCTCATTGATTGGGACCCCGTGAAACTTTACCGAGCTGCAGAAGAACCCTGATTCTGTCATTTTGCACGTTTTTTGGTGGAGGTTGATCTCAACTCCACATGCATTAACAATGTGTAAGGACCTGACCCCAGAACACCCAGAGCTAATGCCTTCGGATGTGATGTGAAATTCAATACAAAAACATGCAGCGATAAATTACACATCATGCCCCATGCAGAGGATCGAATTCGGTTCAGGTTCCGAGAAACTATCTACTTCTGAAATGTTTCTTCTGCTAAAAGATGATACCTGAAAATTTTATTTCAAGAACATAGGGTGAGCATGCAAATTCCCAGTAAGGGGTTTTAAAATAACATACTATACCAAAATATAACTTTTGAAAAAAAACATTTATCTTTAAGAAAAGCTATAACACATGTAACATATTATAAAAGTGATCAATTAAAAACATTCTAACACAATTATAAGGATGCATGATTCAACTATAGGCATGCTCATTTGGAGTAATAAGTAAAATATGTTCTAAACATGTATGACATATGCATATGAGAGCACAAATTAAACAGCTAGGAGTAATGAATAATCAGAGTTGTGTGTAAAGGTAATAACTTCAATTTCATACATCGAATAATAAATCACTGAGTGCTAAACATATTTCATGTCATAAGCTTTTACTTTTCTGATACTCATAAGTATTGGCTCTTAACCATGGATATTCTAATATTCAAATATCCAATTGGTTAATTAATTATCATACACATAATGAGGGAATGTATAATGTCGGACTTTAATTTCTGTGTCAAGGCCTCATGCCAAGACCTAGGGGCTAACAGTAACTGGACCCCAGCCCGGAGATCCTCTGTAACCGGACACCATCTTGGAGAGCCTCTGTAACCGGACTCCAGCCCGGAGAGCCTCTGTAATCGGACCCTAACCCAAAGGGCTTACTTTTACCAGTCCCCAACCCGAAACATACTAGTCCGATACATTCCTCATATGTTTAATAAGGCCATGTATCCAAAGTGTCACATACAAATTTGAATACCTAATTCCATGTCTTTTATTTGGGGTGTCCCATACCACTCCAAATAATTAAATTCTTAATTCATTATCATAAGTGATGAATAATAAATAGTTTGATTTAGCACATAAATTAATAACTTTACAAATGCTTCCATAAACTTTCAATGCATTACATTGCATGTTTATAACTTCGGATAGATATTATTCATGCTCAATTCATGCACTGATAAATGGAAATGAAATTGGACTAAATCATAATATGTCAGTTTTTATTTAAATAATAATTTTCCCAACGACATGCTCAAACTAGTAAACACTTTATGCACATGTGATATTAATTTAAAACATGCATGAAATGAATGGACGGGGTTACCACATAAAATGATAGTTCCTTAATTTTCAAAATCCTTGATTTATGGAAATGAATATTTATAGTTTAAAATGACTAAGTTTGAATTAAGACAGAAGTCATTTGTACACGAAGCATGCGCTGATAAATGGTCATGCCTTGTTAAATGGTCATGCCTTATGTTTCATATCATTTAAGGCCAATTGGTTCACAGTGCAACAATTGTTTTATGTAGTGCATGCATTCATGAGAATTTAATTAAACATATCAAAAACATACTTTAACTTCTGAAGTTTGTTTTAGGACAATTTAACTCGGATTATGATTAAAACTTATAAGTGCATACATATGACCATATGTATATATATATATAATATGTATATGTCGCACCCACTTACATCGCTTCGAAGCAAATAGTCATCGAGTGTATAATCAAATACTTATAAATATATTTTTAAGATGAAGATAGTCTTGTGACCACTTATTTATATTTATGTATATATATTTATTAGTCATGGATTTAAAATTCGACAAACATAAATTGATTAATTATAACCTAAATACATCTCAAAATAAACAATTCTCCTCAAATGCAGAACTAGAAAATAGAGGATATAATTAGCATAAATAATAAACTTCTCTAATCTAAATAATTTATTTCTTTTCTGTGCACCCTTACACACTAAAATCTGTTTAATAAAATTTATAATCTTCTCAATTGATTTGCATCAGTACAAAATGGAGAGAACAATTTCAATTACGTAAATAAAACTTCTGTTGATTAAATATTTAAAAATTAATCGTCTTCCCTTACAGCAGATTCTTAAAGCATAAAACATAATTACAAATAAATTTATTCCTTACAAATTTTTGTATTTCCAAGCTCAAACAATTTGATATTACACACTTTCAATATTTATTACATCAAAAACATTATTTAATGGTTTGAAATCATCTTCTGAAATTCATAAAATAGATTTGTTTTGTGTCACATAAATTTGTTTATATAAATATATTATATGATTATATACTAAGTGTATAATCGGGTTTGCGGATATAAAAACACTTGAAAATAAATCCTTACAAGACAATAATCTTAAATACAAATTAATTAGAAGAAAATAATCCCTTACACAAATAACCAACAGCTTGAAAATAATTAACTGTTTGAAACAAAATACTTCTTGAATTCAAAATAAATAGAACATTCGAGACAAAGTATAATGAACCCTTACATTTTTTTCCGATACTTGGAAACACTAAGCCAGAAAGTAGAAATAGGGTATGTGATACCCTTAGCAACAAGTATTATAAAAACCAGAGGGTACTAAAATAAAACTCCAGAATGTAGCAATGAATTTGATTATAGGTTGAAAGAGGAAAATGGGTTCACTAGTGTGTATAAATATATAAACTCAATAAATCTTGCTCGAGAAACTTTTTGGAAACAGTGGTGATTAAAGAATGAAAATAAATCTCATGAGAGATCCGATTCTCACCCAAACTTTGACGGAAAACAGGGAATGCGATGTGTGGGGGGTGGACTTAATCTGAGATTAACAAAAAACATCTGAGTTATGAATAGGGAAACTATCTCGTCGCAAGTCCAAACCCCCACCTGGATCTCTAAAGACACGGACTGCAACAAAAACCCGGGTGGCCTGCTCGACCCGGACTGCATGCCTCGCGACCCGACACCCAACGTTGGACCCTGCGCGACTCCACCACCGAGCTCGCCCCACCCTGTTGAAACCCTAGACGCAGCTTGGACCTGTGACCTACAACTTCATCTCTCCAGGAAGACTTGGACTCGGACGCACGGCCTCGACTCCAGCTCCTCCAATCTGAAACGGAGCACCCCCAGCCGCACGATGTGGGGACCTCAACCGACTCCTCTCCGTGAACACCGTTGGACCTGCTTGGACCACCCCCATGCGCGATGCATCCTGACCACAGATGGTGTCTGCCTGACTCCCCCTCTTCTCCTCATCGCAGTGTGCCACCCTCAAACGCAGACTCCCCCGAACCCTATTACGGGAATCTCCTTTTTTTATTTATAATTTATTACTTTATTACTATTATAATATTGTTACTATTATATTATTATTCTTATTTTATTATATCATTACTCTATTATTATCATATTATATTATCAATAACTTTAAAAAGGTAAAAAGTTAGACAAAATTAATAATCTATTAGTCTTATTTTATCAATACTTTTAAAAGTAAAAGTTATTATTATTTATCTCTTTATAAAACATTTACTTGTATATTTCTATTATATATCTTATAATGTTATTATAAATTGAATTAATAATTGACAAATGAAAATGTATTATTAAAATAATGATTATCATAATTTGTACAAATTATTTGTAATTTTGAAACTTGTTAAAAAAAATGTTAATATGATATAATTCAAATTAACAATCATTTTTTTGTTGAATGTTCAATCATTCTATTAGTTAAATTATTATTTTTTTATAATTTTATTAAACAAAATTCAAAATGTTAATAATGTTTTTTTAACTTTAATCTAATCAAGATTTATAATAAGTATACATCATAGTTTCGAAAATGTATAAAACCCATTTAATTATTCATACAATAGATTCAATATCAGTTCACATAAGTAATGGCGTTAAAATATTTCAATGCAATAATTCTCAATGTCATATATAAAATTATAGTATTAGTTTTGTATAATTATAATTCAAATCTTGTTTACATATGCATATATGTATATATATATATATCATATTTGGAAAACAAGCAACAAATTATTTGTATTCCTATAGTAGTATAATTATTATTTAAAATATTTTATTAAATAATCATTTGATTTAGAATAAATTATATTTAACTAAAATAGTTATTTTTAAATTATTCTTTAAACAAGGTGAGATAATATTTACTTTGAAGTTTGTACTTTGTTCGGATAACAAAATAAAACCTCAATATTACTATTACATGAGAAACAAGTTTTTGGGTGTTACATTATCCCCCTATAAAGAATTGCATCCTCGTAATTCTAAAATGCTCGTACACAAACCACAGCAACACCAAACACACATCACTCTCGAAGTACCTTTACTGGGAACACCACTGATGGTAGGGTGTTGATGACCTCAGGTGGTCAGGTGCTCGATTTCCTTGTCCCAGACACACTGCGAACAGCTAGGGTCGAATCTGTGCCTAAAGCACTCAACCTTCCATAAAGAGACGGGAGAAGTGTTGGGGTCAGAAATTTCAGAGTGGACTAAATCCTTATAAGTCCCGCGCACCACGTCATTCTTGAAAATATTGATGTCATAGAGTTCTCCATACATACTAAAACTCAGGACCTGGAATAGGTAGGCCGCTCGATGGTCACCATCCAAATAAGCTTCTAAAAATTTACCTACAGCTCAATAGTTATCAGCCAAATTGAAACATAGGAAAAGAGCTTCATGAAACTTTCCCCTTTTCCTATAAGCTGCAAATTGTGCAATTGCTATACGGTAATAGACAAGACTTCTTCCTTGGTAAAGATGGTGAATTTTTGGGCGGTTCGACACCCGATGGAGTTATTTACAAGTCAGACGTAAGTTGGCATGGGGCTAGTACTCCTCAGAGCACGTATTGACGATTATAGTCTTTAACAGTTTGGTAGGAAGTGATAAAATATTGGTTGGTGAACTCATGTATTCTATCTGAAAATTTTTAAGAAGTCAGCCTTCAGTATGGCAATTCTAGTTTAAGTAGATTCATTGTTTTATATAAAATCATATCAAGACATAGAATACAACATCATTCATTTAGACATGAT
The DNA here is from genome assembly GCA_963277665.1 of Viscum album. Lineage (NCBI taxonomy): Eukaryota > Viridiplantae > Streptophyta > Magnoliopsida > Santalales > Viscaceae > Viscum > Viscum album. Next base: position 32,788,455 of record OY728131.1, read on the forward strand.
TTATAAAACTCAATAAATTATGTAATCTCTTTCTCCCTCTCACAAAACACTAGTATGGATTTCCTGACGTCCTCTAAGACGAATCCTCATAGATTCCACCGATGTTGGGGATTTTCCCAGTTCTTAGAAAAATGGATTCCCAAAGAAGTTCTAAATTCCTCTATCTCCTCGGTCCAGATGCAACGTGTGCAACTAGGGTCAACCATGTGTGGACATCTAGAATTCATATTGAGAGAAGCATGTCGGGTATCAAGTTGAGAGACATCGGTATGAACTTGATGTCGATAATGAAAATGAGTACTCTTTTTCTCAAGGGCTTCAAAGTCCATAACTCGACCACGAAGACCGTAGGTCAAAATCTGACATAGATATGCTGCCCAGAGGTCACCCCCTTGTGCAGCCTCCTCAAAGTCCTCAAAAGAATAGAAATTATTGGCTAGGGTAAAACATTTAAAGATACCCTCAAATTATTTCCCTTATCGTACATAAAACGGTAATTGAGCGCTCATCATGAGGTAATAGACGAAACCTGCTCCTTGGTGAAGTTGGAGTACACGAGGAGAGTTGGATACTCAGTAGAGGGTTTTGCATGATAAATGAATATTTTTCAAAATTCTCGTAGTTTTCTACACATGATTTTCCCACTATGGTCTCTAATACTTCTGTTGGAAGAGATGAAAGACTAGCACTTTTGTTTCCCATCTTAAATTAAGAAAACATGATTCTTAGTATTTCTTAAGTAAATTTTCATTGTTCAGTTCTGGTTTTCCAGAGTTATCTAAACCTTATCCTCTGATACCAACTGTAAGTACCTGACCCCAAAACACCTGGAGCTGGTGCCTTTTGACGTGATGTGCAATTAAATACAAAAACATGCACCAATAAATTACACATCATGCCCCATGAAGAGGATTGAATTTGGTTCAAGTTCTGAGAAACCAGCTACTTCTGAAATGTTTCTTCTGCTAAAAGCTAATACCTGAAAATTTTATTTCAAAAACATAGGGTGAGCATGCGAATGCCCAGTATGGGGTTTTAAAATAACATACTATACCAAAATATAACTTTTGAAAAAAAAATCTCTTTAAGAAAAGCTATAACACGTGTAACATATTATAAAAGTGCTCAATTAAAAACATGCTAACAGAATTATAAGGATGCATGATTCAACTATAGGCATGCTCATTTGGAGTAATAAGTAAAATATTATCTAAACATGTATGAAATATGCATATGAGAGCACAAATTAAATAGCTGGGAGTAATGAATAATCAGAGTTTCACATAAAGGTAACAACTTCAATTTCATTCATCGAATACTAAATCACTGAGTGCTAAACATATGTCATGTTATAAGATTTTACTTTTTTGATACTCATAAGTATTGGATCTCAACCATGGATATTCTACTATTAGAATATTCATTTGGTTAATTAATTATCACACATAATGAGGAAATGTATAATGTCGGAATTTAATTTCTGTGTCAAGGCCTTGTGTCAAGGCCTTGTGCCAAGACCTAGGGGAAAACTGTAACTGGACCCCAACCCGGAGAGCCTCTGTAACCAGACTCCATCCCGGAGAGCCTTTGTAACCAGACTCCAACCTAGAGAGCCTCTGTAACCGGACCCCAACCCGGATGGCTTACTTTTACCGGTCCCCAACCCGGAACATACTAGTCTGATACATTCCTCATATGTTTAATAAGGTCATGTATCCAAATGTCGCATACAACTTTGAATACCTAATTCCATGTATTTTATTTGGGGTGTCTCATACCACTCTAAATAATTAAATTCTCAATTCATTATCATAAGTGATGAATAATAAATAGTTTGATTTATCACATAAATTAATAACTTTACAACTGCTTCCATAAACTTTCGATGCATTACATTGCATGTTTATAACTTCGGATAGATATTATTCATGCCCAATTCATGCGCTGATAAATGGAAATGACATTGGACTAAATCATAATATGTCATTTTTTATTTAAATAATAATTTTCCCAATGACATGCGCAAACTAGTAAACACTCTATGCATTTGTGATATTAATTTAAAACACGCAAGAAATGAATGGACGGGGTTACCACATAAAATGATAGTTTCTTAATTTTTAAAATCCTTGATTTATGGAAATGAATATTTATAGTTTAAAATTACTAAGTTTGAATTAAGAAAGAAGTCATTTGTACACGAAGCATGCGCTGATAAATGGTCATGTCTTGTTAAATGGTAATGCTTTATGTTGCATAGCATTTAAAGCCAATTGATTCGCAGTGCAACAATTGTTTTATGTAGTGCAAGCATTCATGAGAATTTAATTAAACATACTTTAACTACCGAAGTTTGTTTTATGCCAATTTAACTCGGATTATGATTAAAATTTATAGGCGCATACATATGACCATATATATATATATATAATATGTATATGTCGCACCCACTTACATCGCTTCGAAGAAAATAGTCATCGAGTGTACAATCAAATACTTATAAATATATTTGTAAGGTGAAGATAGTCTTGTGACCACTTATTTATATTTATGTATATATATTTATTTTTCATGGATTTAAAATTTGAAAAACATAAATTGATTAATTATAACCCAAATACATCTCAAAATAAATGATTCTCCTCATATGAAGAACCAGAAAATAGAGGATATAATTAGCATAAATAATAAACTACTTTAATCTAAATAATTTATTTCTTTTCTTTGCACCCTCACACAATAAAATTTGTTTTATAAAATATATAATCTTATCAATTTATTTGCAGTAGGACAAAATCGAGAGAATAATTTCAATTACGTAAATAAAACTTCTGATGATTAAATATTTAAAAATTAACCATCTTCTCTTACAGAAAATTCTTAAAGCATAATACATAATTATAAATAAATTTATTCCTTACAAATTTTTATATTTCCAAGATCAAACAATTTAATATTACACACTTTCAATATTTATTGCATCAAAAACATTATTTAAGGGTTTGAAATCATCTTCTAAAATTCATAAAATAGATTTGGTTTGAGTCACATAAATTTGTTTATATAAATATATGTATATGATTATATACTAAGTATATAATCGGGTTTGCGGATATTAAAACACTTGAAAATAAATCCTTACAATAGAATAATCTTAAATACAAATTAATTATAAGAAAATAATCCCTTAATAACCAACATCTTGAAAATAATTAACTGCTTGAAACAAAATACTCCTTTAATTCAAAATAAATAGAACTCTTTTAAAAATACTAATTTTTCCCTTACAAACATAAGGTCATAAAATAAATAAACATTCGAGACAAATTATAATGAACCCTTACATTTTTTTCCGATTCTTGGAAACACTAAGCCAGGAAGTAGAAACAGGGTATGTGATACCCTCAACAACAAGTATTACGAAAACCAGAAGGTACTAAAATAAAACTCTAAAATGTAGCGCTGAATTCGATTATAGGTTGATAGAGGAAAATGGGTTCACTGGTGTGTATAAATATATAAACTCAATGAAGCTTTCTCGAGAAACTTTTTGGAAACAGTGGTGATTAAAGAATGAAAATAAATCTCATGAGAGATCTGATTCTCACCCAAACTTTGACGGAAAATAGGGAATGCAACGTGCGGGGGGTGGACTTAATCTTAGATTAACGACAAACATCCGAGTTATCAATAGGAAACCTATCTCGCCGCAAGTCCAAACCCCCACCTGGATCTTTAAAGACACGGACTGCAACAAAAATTTGGGAGGGTTGCTCGACCTGGATTGCATGCATCGCGACCCAACACCCGACGTCGGACCCTGCGCGACTCCAACACCAAGCTCACCCCACCCTGCTGAAACCCTAGACGTGGCTTGGACCCACGACCTGCAACTTCGTCTCTCTAGGAAGATTTGGACTCAAACGCACGACCTCGACTCCAACTCCTCCAGTCCGAAACGGAACACCCTCAGCCGCACGATGTGGGGACCTCGACTGAATCCTCTTCGCGAACGTCGTTGAACCTGCTTGGAGCCACCCCCACGCGCGATGCATCCCGACCACAACTGGCGTCTGCCCGACTCCCCCTCTTCTCCTCATCGCGGTGCGCCACCCTCAAACGCGGACTCCCCCTAAACCCTATTATGGGAATCTCCTTTTTTATTTCTAATTTACGACTTTATTACTATTATAATATTGTTACTATTATATTATTATTCTTATTTTATTATATCATTACTCTATTATTATCATATTATATTATCAATAACTTTAAAAAATTCAAAAGTTAGACAAAATTAATAATCTATTAGTCTTATTTTATCAATACTTTTAAAAGTAAAAGTTATTATTATTTATCCCTTTATAAGACATTTACTTGTATATTTTTATTATATATCTTATAATGTTATTATAAATTGAATTAATAATTGAAAAATTAAAATGTATTATTAAAATAATAATTATCATAATTTGTACAAATTATTTTTAATTTTGAAACTTGTTAAAAAAAATGTTGATATGATATAATTTAAATTAACAATCTTTTTTTTGTTGAATGTTCAATCATTCTATTAGTTAAATTATTTTTTTATAATTTTATTAAACAAAATTCAAAATGTTAATAATGTTTCTTTAACTTTAATCTAATCAAGATTTATAATAAGTATACATCATATTTTTTAAAATATATAAAACCCATGTAATTATTCGTATAATAGATTCAATATCAGTTCGCATAAGTTCGCATAAGTAATGGCGTTAAAATATTTCAATGCAATAATTCTCAATGTCATATATAAAATTATAGTATTAGTTTTATATAATTATAATTCAAATCGTGTTTAGATATGAATATATGTATATATATATCATATTTGGAAAACAAGCAACAAATTAGTTGTATTCCTATAGTAGTATAATTATTATTTAAAATATTTTATTAAACAATTATTTGATTTAGAATAAATTATATTTGACTGAAATAATTATTTTAAATTTTTCTTTAAACAAGGTGATATAATATTTACTTTGAAGTTTGTACTTTGTTCGGATAACAAAATAAAACCTCAATATTACTATTACACGAGAAACAAGTTTTTTGGGTGTTACACAATGTTGTTTTTTCCATTTAGGAACTGAGTTTTGATCTTAGTGTAAAATATGAAAAGTTACCTCTGTTTTGCACTAGTTTTCAGACTATTAGACATGTTAAAGAATCATGTCTCAAAGAAATTTGCTGCTCCGTCTATAATTTGAAGGGCTGCGACTCATCAGGTTGTTGGTGGAAGGGCGCTGTCAGGCCTGGGAGTGTTGTTGGCGTGGAGGTGCATGTTGCCTCACTTCCTGCTAACTCTACGGGAGTTGACATGGTGGCTGCTTTTGGAGTTCCACTGGTTGAGGTGAAGGGGCATGTTGTAATGGCATCTGTTGAACCAAGACCTTTGATGGTTGTCCCAGATGCATAGGGGAAGGGCTGCAAAACATGGGATGATATAGTGTAGGAGGCTTATGATCTCCATAGCCTTGGTACAGATTTTTCTGAGGGTGAAATTCTTGCATAGGAGGTTGCAGACTCTCAATTGGGGTAAGAGAAATTAATTGTCTCAAGTGATCTCAAGGGCAAGCAAAAGTTTGATGTTGAAACTCCATTGAGAGTTAAATCAAAGAAAGTCATTGCGGGTACTGCCAATGCAATTGAAGGATCTAATCTCTACACATTGTCGGTGATTCTTATAGAAACGTAACTGATTATCATGGGCTTAAGAGGCAGGACACTCATAATTCCCTTTCTTTTCCTGATTCCTCCTTGAAGGAGAGCTCTCACACTATAGGATATGGGGAAGGGGGTCGAGGGGAAAATCTTATTATGAAGCGATCCTCTGTCATGGATTTGATTGACTCTAGTGATAATAATTTTAGTTAGCTTGATATCTTGAACAGGTTTAGCAGCAATGAGGTTTTTTGTGAGGAATTTGGAAATTATCATGAAGCTATTTGTGTTGGTGGAAAAATATTGTAGGGCACAAGCCTAGTTAGAGAGCAGGATCTTCGGTGTGAGGATCCAACCGCACCAGATGATTCTATTGAGCCCCATGTGGATGATGAGGCATGGTGGTAGCCTAAAACATGGAGGAGGGACCATCATCTGAGCAGTAGAGGTGGTGGTTGATTCCATAGATGGTTTATTTTTTCATTATGTAGTGGATTGTCACTTGGTTTCATTCCAAAACTTTCTTTTTTTACTTTGTGGCTTTTTATTTTCAATAAATTTCAAAACCATGGGTCATAACCCATGGTTCGCTTTGTCTAGGTGTAATTAGTAATTAAATAATTGTAATTAGTAATTGGCTAATTGTAATTAGTAAATAAATTAATGCAATTAGTAATTAATTTAGTATTATTTGATTTATAATTATATACATTTATATTTATTTATAATTATATACATTTAATTATTTATTTTAAAATTTTAATTATAGTAATTATATTATTAATTATTAATTACATTAATTATATAAATTAAAGTACATTTGTATATAATTATATACATTTGGAGAAGATGGCAGCTAGGGTTTGGGTTCGGTAGAACCCCATGTTTCTCCTCCATAGAAACTAGATTTCGGCGGCTTTGGCGTTCATGGAGATTGATAATCAGGCGGTGCGTGCTGTTTCTTTCCTCACCCTCAGCAGGTTCGACTCACATAGGGGTCCGACGGATGGTTCGGCTGCCTCTGTTTTGGATGCAGGTCGCGATGGTGCCACTAACACTGCGTCAGATCTGAAGTTACCCGGTTCAATGGCTTCAGGTTCCATCTGCAACAACGCCGATGAGCACATCCGATGAGATCTAGCGGCCTTCGGTTTGGAGGCGGATCATGGTGGCACCGCAAACAAGTCTACGTCGGATCTGCTGCCCGAATCTGGAGTGGCTTTGGGTTGCAACGACACTGATGAGCGCATCCAATGAGATCTGGTGGCCTCCTTCCTTTCTCAAGGCCGATTTGATTCACACAAGTTCCTCATTGACAAAGGTGTTGCTGTGAGATCTGCTCATGGGTCGGCTCATGCTCTGACTTCATCTGATGAGAATGCATGAGAGACTGAAATGGATCGAGAGACTGAAATGGCAAGATTTGGACATTTCGTGCGATTTCTAGTTGAGGTTGACCTATGTTCCTCTTTGGTTGAGATGTTGTTCTCTCGACATAGAATGAGGATTTGAATCTTAAAATTAAGTACAAAAATGTCCTTTGTTTCTGCTCGATTTTCAAAAGTGTCATGATATTTCAAACTGAAAGAGATCACTTTTTTGAAAAAGGTGAGAACCAGGCTCTTGCATTAATAATTAAAATTAAGACAATTTGAAGGTGTTCATTCTACATTTGTCCCTTTGAAACATAGGGGGAAGATAATTAGGAAGAGTGCTAAAGAAAAAGCACGCCTCACTATTCACTCCTTTGTTTGCAAGTGCATCCACAAGAGCATTGGCTTCACGAAATACGTGTCTGATGATGTGGTTCATTGATGAAAGTTGGTGCAGGCAGTCAATCCACTTTGCTTATATGTGCTTTCTGTCACAATTGTGGACAAGAGAAATATATGTGTTTCAAGAAGCTGAAGTAAGGGAAGCCCACGGTTGGACATCCAACTATTGCAGGGAAAGAGTCCAAGGGGCAACCTATGAATGGAAGGAAGGATGATGAAGGTAGAAACTCTGAGCAAGAAAGGCTTAGGAAGATGTATTTTATGCTTCTCAATAAAAAATCAGTCTGAATAGAAATCGGCTGATTATAGCGACAAATTTGATTATGGTCATGGGGATGATCCTTTTGCTTCGTAGTTTTTCTGTTTGGATGAGAGTTTGTCTCGTTGTTTGACTGTGTCCTCCATCTTTCCTATTTCATAATTTTTCTTTTATCTTAATAAATGATCAGAGACTTCTATTTTTGACTAAACCTTCTCATTATACATTTGGGGTTCGGGGCGTGGTTGCGAAGTCGAGTCCCCAGACCAGCGTTTTATTTGCAATCTTATTTTTAGCGTTGTATGCTGCACTTGCGCTTGTACGAAATTTTAAAAAAAAATCCACTATATATACTAAAGTTGGGTTCCTCCATCCTAACTTGTCGCCTCCACAAGCAGCCACGTCACCTGAAAAAAAATCTTGCTGGAATTACCCCCAAACTATCGGGCTCTACTGCCGACACGAGTTCTCCGAGCTCCAGGAATTTCATTCCCGTCGCTTCATTTACCTGTTATTCCGTCCGCGCCTAGGGTTTCGACAGAACTCCGTTCAATCGCGCACTTCAGCCAAAATCTTTTCCACGAGCTCGAATTCGACTCTGCGTAATCCTCCTTCGTCTCTTTCACCTTCGGCTCCTCTTCCCTCAGCTCCTTCGTCTTTGGCTCATCTGTCTCCCGTCTCCTCCCTCTACTGTCGTCCATCACTTCATGATCTCCCTGTTTCCACCGCGCGGCCACACGAACTCCATGAACCTTCCGATATCAATCGTCCTTCGGTAGGGTTTTGGATCCACTACTATTACAAACAAGTTTCTTCCTGTCTCTTCTCCATCTCACAGCTCCCACGCTATCTCGCCGACAGATCTTCCTCACATATGGATCCTACTGTCTACTTCATTTCCCACAAATGATTGACCGATCATCCTCGCCGACGCTTCCCACTGTTTTCTTCTCCTCCGGCAAAGTGCCTCCCGAATTTTCGTTGTCGTTTCAATCCTCCAGTTCAGCGGGTGTTACTCTCCAGTTGAATGACACCGTTGTGGGGTTCTTGCATTAGAAGGCCAACGTCGACCAACGAGTGTCTACTCCCAACGGTTCACTTCAACAACCGATGATTTCACACAAAATCAATACATTCCGTGGAGATAGCTTTAGTTGACGAATTGGGTCGCTTGTATTTGAGGGAACCATACATTTACACTATATTAACCTAGACACACTGCGGATTGTGAGTAATTTCGACTCTATCTACAAAAATAGTTTATATTATCTACTGGTAGCTCTATGTCCTGCAACCATTAAACCAATTCCTTCCCCCAAAACCTACTACATCTTCTACATTGGTTGTCTATTTCAGGTATAAACACTCTCACGTACTGGTCGACCAATTACAGATCTGAGAAGATCTTCTACAAATGTGATAGCTTCTGTTTGTAACTCCATTACATATACCTATTCATTCAAGAATTTTTAATAGGTAAATAAAAATGCATTTACTCTTTCTTCCACAGATACGTGTTTTTTCAGTTTTAGGAAATTCCAAACAAGTTTCTTATGCTTCTCGCTGTTTTCTTCTCCTCCAGCAATGTGCCTCCCGATTTTTTGTTGCCATTTCAATCCTCATAGAAAGGTATGATTTCATTTTCGGCAGTGTAAAGTGACTTCCTTTTGAGTTCACCCTTTGGTATATTGCCTTCATCCCATATTTTTCTATTCATTTTGTAATTTTTTTCACGCAGTTTAGCTTTGTTTTAACTATTATTTTATGGAATGATGACTCTGTCAGGTTTGATTTCAAATACAAAATGTTATATGGCCATTGATTTTGAGTTTTATTGATCTCAAATCATCAATGTGGTTGATGGAGACTGATGGAACTACTCAATGATTTCCATCAAACTGCAATTATCAGAGCCCTGATTGAGATAAATCCTTCACCGATTAGAGCCCAGGATGATGAGGTAATCCCTGCATTGATCAGATCCCTGAATATTTATCCCTACTATTATTATGATGTTGTATATTTCATTGGTGGTTGTAGGTGTGTCCATTATTAGGGAGGATAGGGTACTCTTGCTTGCTGAGTTGTAGTAACCAGCATTTCATGCGGTTCTATGGGAGCTCCATTATACAGAGTTCCTAATTGATGATCATTTTCCAGTAATATTATTTCCCCATGTTCTACTTTTTATTACTACTATCCACTTACTATTTCACTATTTATTTGATATATATTAACCATCATTATAATTGTTTCTATGAGAGGTGCATTAAACAGATACACGATGAAAATGGGTGAAGTGTACCACCACATGAAGGTTATTTTTGTTTCATGTGCATCTTTTTAATGTTATTTTTTATCTTATATGTTTCGGTTTTATACATATTATTGTTTGAATATTATTTGTGTAACTTATATGTTTTCAAAATTGAAATATGCAGGTTCATATTTAATTCAAAATTAAAATATGCAGGGTTATAATTGACATATGCAGGTTCATTTTTATTTCAGAATTGAACTACAGAGGTTCATAAAAATTTCAGGTTTATACATATTAATGTTTGAATATTATTTGTGTAACTTATCGTTATTCATAATTGAAATATGCAGGATCATATATTCTTTAGAATTTAAATATGCAGGTTCATATTTATTGAAATCAAAAGGTTCATATTTTGCTCCACATTCGCCTTCGGCTCATTGTCACCTCCAAAGGTTTCCGCCTCAACCTTGGGGTCGCGATTTTCATCGCTGGTGTCTACGGTTTTTCTTTATTTACACAATTGTAACCTCGACTCATTGCAAATCCACCTCTGTCTCGTAATTTTGGTTCCCTCTACCTAGGGTAACCATTTAATTATTTACTACAGTAAGCCCTATTTTTTATACAGCTTCATATTTATTTTAGAATTGAAATATACAGGTTCAAATTAATTTCAGATTCTATGATTTTATATGTCACCAATATTTTCTAATTAAAATTCTAACTATATTATATATGTAGAAAAACCGGTCTTGTGATTTAAATAGTGAGGATGGGGTGCAACATAATCTCTAATTGTCTAGAGTCACTGTGGTCAAAACAATCCTTGCCATTGAACTGCACACCCGAATGAATGGATACATAAACAAGAAGTCTGAAAAAGTGACAGACTTTTTCTGCTAAAATAGAAAGGTAACATTGCAAGTTGACTGTTTTTTTAATTTTTTGATTTGTTTTCTAATTAGTTGTTTACCGTTAGATTGCAGTGATTTTTATTAAGTGGTTCTACATACATGCATGTATTTCATTTTTTGGGGAATTTGTAGGATCTTAATCAGATCTTTATTATGCTTTGCTTGCACTGTAAAGGATTATATATTATTGCCTTAAGTTATTTCGTTGGTTTTTTATGATCAATTTTTTTGGTTGCAGCTACTATTTTTGAATCTTATTCTTGGGAATAGTTATGGTAACTTCAAGTTCATAGAAATTGTTTTCATGTTTAAAAGTTTGGAGCTATGAGTCTAATGAAAAATGTTAGTGATATGCAGAGATCGATTCAAGACGAGGAAGTTGCATTGACCTAGAAAACTCTTCCAACTGTAGAATCAGTGTAGGTGCGCCAATGGCAATGACTGGAAACATATCTTCAATTTTTAATTGGATTAGTATCTCAATGCAGACTCACTTATATAAAATTAATGGTATTGTTTTCTTTTTACGGATTCTGATGTGTGGATTCTTTTGATTTCAGGAGTTGGGTTTGCATCGAAAAAAATGTATTTATATAGGAAGGTATCGGTTCAATAATCATGTTCTTATTCAGTTTTACTTGACAGTACTTGAATTTGGATTCAATGGGCAGGTTTGAGTTGTTTTGGTTGTTTTTTTTCTGTGCACTAATGTTCAATTTCTATTGTTTTTTTCAACAAGCAAGGTTTTGATTTTTCATCTTCAATGTCAATGCCTGAGTTTCAACTTATATAAATCAAGATCTGTGAAGAAGGTTTTCTATACTCATTTAGTGAAAAAAAAATTCATTATATTCATGATTAAATATTTAAAGTTGTATTTTTTTGTTTTCTAATTGTTTTCTCAGTGCATGTGAATATTGAAACCAGAATTGGAAATGAAGGCAGGTAATTTCACATATTGATTCTACTAAATGTTTCTTAGTTTATGATGTGCCTACAATTTCTCAACCTGTATTGAATATTACAATAATGTGGCATTTGTTTTCTAAAAAATTATATTAATGAATAAGTATGAGTAGTTTTATTTGACTTTTTTCTAATTTTTTTTTCTCAACGGTGCATGTGAATACATAAACATGAATTGGAAATGAATGCAGGTAATTTTTCCTAAATCATGGAGTTAACCACCCTTCCATCCAAACATATATCAATGTCAATGCCTTAGTTTCAACCTATAGAAATCAAGATCTGCGAGGGAGGAGAACTATCTTCATTACATGAATTTGTTTTTCCTTACATTCATTCTTTAATATTACCAGTTTTATTTCACTATTTTCTAATTGTTTCCTCAGTGTGAATGTGAATTTGTTTTGCCTTACATTCATTCTTTAATATTACCAGTTTTATTTCACTATTTTCTAATTGTTTCCTCAGTGTGAATGTGAATTTGTTTTTCCTTAATTCATTATTAAAATTGGGCAGCCCCTACGCTTACCCATTATTGGTGTCTACTCGGGTGATCTTTAAAACCAACATCACAACACTCTTGTGTATTTATGATATATCCTTATTTTAGAGCAGTGGATCATTTTTCCTTGAAAAAATTTTGTTATGTGGCTTGATTCAGTGACTTACTTGCACCACCATGGTCATGAAGAAAGACTTGGTACCGCGACAAGGTATGTAATTCAAATCACTACAAAACATTCTATCATAAACAAATCCTGCTTACATGACACCACCAAATCCTGTTTACATGAGAAATGCATCCTTATTACCTTGGACTGAACTTTACAGAATTTCTTACAGGTGGAAGCATAAAATATTCGAAATTATTTATATGTATGTGTTTACTTACAGTTACTCTTACTGAATCTGAATTGTCATGTATTAAAGTAGTAAATATTTTTACACAACATAGAGTCTTCTATTTTCTTTGATTAGTGGATCATGTATTTTATTTCATTAATGGAAACTTTTTTAGGGTAGCGGAACAAGTATGAGCATGTGAATCATGCATTTTTTTCCGTACTGGATCGTGTTATTTGTTCAAGCAGTGGATCATGTGCTTCATTAGATCAATGAATCATTTTAAAAGCAACAAATCAGGACTTTTAGAGTAGTGGATCATGTGCTTCATTGAGTGTTACTTTCATGGCATCATTTGAACTAATAAAACATCATTTTTTTCATGCCATTTGAATTTTTTCTATGATTGATACATACAATGCATTTCTGTAATTTTTAAATATTACTTTAACTGCAAGTAAACATATTGCATGATTGTGTATGCGATCAGGTCAAGGCTTATTAGCTCTTATTCCATGACTATTACTCCCCATCACTGAAAAAACTAGGTAAAACAATACCTTTAATTTCATGAAATTTTTTCATATTGGTCATCAAGAATTGAACTTCAAAATGTTATTAGTTACTTCTACTAAATCTAACATGACATGTTTTAGAGAAGTGTATCATATTTTACGGTAGTGGATCATGTATTTTAATTCAGTAGTGGATCGTGTATTTTAATTCAGTAGTGGATCATGTATTGTATTTTTTTCATGTATCGCATTATTTTTCAGAGTAGTGGAATATGTTTTTTCTTTGTCCGGTGGCTCATGCATTTTTTGGGTCGTAGAACTTGTAATTTGTTTGAGCAGAGGATCTTGAGATTTATTAGATCATTGGATCATTTTTTAGAGCATCGTATCATGTATTTTAGAGCATTGTATCATGTGTTTTAGAGCAGTGGGTCATTGGAACGTGTTTTCTTCTCTTCAATCTTTTTCATGCATTAAGCAAGGTATTGTTTCATCTGGATAGTGGGTAGGGGAGGGGAGGGGAGGAGCTGGGCAGGTTCGAGGGGAGGGAAGGGGAGGGGAGGGGAGGGGAAGATGAGGGCAGGGGTGAGGGGCCTGGTGGGGAAAGAGGTTGGGTAGGGGGAGGCTGAGGTGGGAGGGAGAGGTGTTGGGATTGGGTGGTAGACAATCATAGGGGGGGAGGTAGAGCTAGGTAGGGGGGTAGGAGGAGGTGCTGGGAAATTGGGTGGGGGATGACAAGCTGGGCAGGGTAGCGGGGGGAGAGGAGGGGCTGGGCAGGGGAGAGAGGAGGAGGGGGGAGGAGGGGCTGGACAGGTGCTGCTCAGCTTGCAGAAACATTTGCTGAAGCAAAATGTCAGACCAAGGTGTTCACTTCATCAAATAATTATATTTTAATGCGTTGCTTTTTTTATTTTCTTGTATCACAGTCTGTCCACTGTTTGGTTTTGTAATGCAGGTTGTTGGTGTTCCTGTTACTATGTATGGGGATCTCAATAATCAGTTTGTTGAGACTAATGTTGTGTTTGATACAATATGCAAGGTATTAGTTTTAAGGCTCAACATGAATTATGAAGACAAGCAAATCTGTTTTGTTCAAAACATAAACACGCAAACCTTTTTTACTGTCTGCCGAAGCACATGCCAAATATGTGTTTTTTGTTGACATTAGGGATTAATAAATATTAACAACTTAATTTATTGGTTTTGATTCATTTGGAATCCCTTTAGCATGTAAGAGTAATTTTTGTAAAGTAATTGTTTGATTCAGAAGAAGAATTGATTTGAGCACAGGATTTTAATAAATGTATATTAAATACAGGTTAACGCCCAGCTCATAAGCAATGTTTGCACGGATGCCCTTTCTGCGAGAAGGTATTAATATATTTTTTATTATCAAATTTCTGCTATTTTTAGGGAATCTTTTATAGTTGAAGAGATCATTGTAAGAGAACCAAATCTCATTGATGCTAATTTTAATTTTTTTTTAGTTCTCTTTCTTCAAACTTATTTAATGAGTGACCTGCTGTTGTAGTCTTGAATAGTATTGATGTCTGAAACATTTGACAGGTTGAAGGGGAGGGGCAGGGGCTGGGCAGGTTGGAGGGGAGGGGAGGGGAGGGGCTGGGCAGGTTAGAGGGGAGGGGATGGGAGGGGAGGATGATGGCAGGGGGAGGGGGCTGCTGGGGGAAAAGGTTGGGCAGGGGGGGAGGGGAGGGGAGGGGCAGGGCTGGGCAGGTTGGAGGGGAGGGAAGAGGAGGGGAGAATGATGGTAGGGGGGAGGGGGTGCTGGGGGAAAAGATTGGGCAGGGGGGAGGGGAGGGGCTGGGGCTGGGCAGGTTGGAGGGAGGGGAGGGGCTGGGGCTGGCACACGACTTGATACTTTAACCTTCAATATGTCAGATACTCAGGTATTACAATTGCCTTATATACTAGCTGGAAATTATTTTACCAGTCTTATGTTTGGTTTTACATTCTTTAAACAATGTAACAATTTCAATTTTATTCTCTACATATAGCATTCCATGTCTCAATATAACTTAATGACCATTTGGTTTTCAGTATTCTCAATGTTTCTAACTTCTATTTTATAAAATAAATTACTATTATTACAGTTAATTCTATAATTGTAGTCGCTGAATACCTTTCAATGTGATTTATCTTGCAATTCTATCTTTGTTCATGTACATAGTTTGTCTAACAATTTCTATAAATTTTTTCATACCACCTGTATCTTTTATAACCATTTTGGTTATTATCACCTGCATCTATTTTTACGGTTTATCCAAATTTTATCACCTGCATCTATTCTCACGTGCACCTATTATAACACTTTCTCTAGATTGTGTCACCTTCATCTATTATCTTATCACCTCAATCTACTATAATTGTTTCTCAAAATTTTATTTTAACACCTACATCTATTACAATATTTGTACTTTTTTAAATGAGACTCCTACATCATCAATTATCTGAATAAAACTTCTGACATGGATGTTAATATGTTTTGATCTCTTTGAATCACTAATCGTTGGGGAGAGGATTCATCCTAGAAAAAGAACCATATATTTTTATGCATTTAAATTTGCTTTGAATTTTTCATCTGTAAACAATTCATCATCCCTGTAGTCTGAATTTTTTATCTGTTAACAAGTCATCATCCCTGCAGTATAAAGATTTAAATTTATTTTCATCATTGTGATCTTCATTGAACACATCATCAACTCTATTTGAGACCTAATTATCACTATTTCAATTTTCAAATTTCAGTATTCCTTTAACAACGTGGTTGGCAGTAATGCTGATGAAGACATAGCAGGAAATGGAGGCAATTGCCGAGTTATAGATCCATGGGTTTGATTGGAATCTTGGACTATATTGAAGTTACCAGCATTATGACACTGCCTTTGTGTGATCATTTACTGCTTTGTATAACATTTTTATTGATGTTTTTGTGATTTTTGAAAGTAAAAAAATGGTACACCAGAGGGAATAAATCTTCATTGTAGTGGGTTTGACAATTAAAAAAAACATTACAGTGAGGCGTTGGGTGAAATGTTCTATTGCATATTTGAAAATCGAAAGGGAATTGTAGTGGTTTTATCTTAATAGATTTTATAAGTTGAAGATTTTTTGTGAAATGGGATGCTTCTACTAATAATTTCTTGTGTTGTAGTATAGTCTATATAATTTTGAATCATAATAAGTGGTTCAAAAGTTACTTTTCTTAGAAATAGAGAGTTTAAATTATTTTCATCATTTTCTTTTAGATGATTTTGTTTTCTTGATGAAATCTTCATTCTATTTTAAATGTATTTCATAGAAAATTAAATCTTAACATTTTTGGACAGTAAACCATTCATGAATTAAATGTTATATTCATAATCCCTCTTCCATTTTGTATATGCATCCTCCACGTCACCGGTCAGTACCTCCTCTTACACATATTTTTCCTCCTCTCTAATATAGTTCATATTCCACTATCATTTACTCCATTTACATATTTCACAACTACACATGCCCTATTTTCTTTCAAGATTTCTTATACAGCTATTTCCCAATTTCTCACTATGTAACTTTTGTTCCTCATTATCTGTAACTTTTATTCCTCCATTATGTATTTGTCATTTTTTTCAAATGTTTTCAATATTAATATGAATTAGTATGTTTGATAAATGATATTTTATTATTAATAATAAGAATTAATATATGGAGTAGTGCAAATGCACGGGAAGAGTACTAGTTATATATAAAATAGAAAATGTTGGGGGCATGGAAATAGGGGAGGGACCAAAACATCATTTCATGCGGTGTTTTGTAAATCCCACAAAATCACAAAATGAGGTGGTGTTTTTAGGTCATACCTGAAAAAATTCATTTCATTTGGTCTTTGACACCCCCATTTTCCTAAATATTAAAACTCTAACCTCATTTAATTATATAAAAAAAATTCACCGCAAAGTCAAATTTACCTTGGATGTGCACCACATGGACAACGCTAGTAAATAAAACGGAAACAAATAACAATATTGCATGGTAAACTTAAGACCGGAATATTGCATGAAAATGCAATGGCTTGCACCCTCATTGAAACTAAACAAATGCAAACGACAAAAAACATTTTAATTGCAAATGGAACATAGCCACAAATTCATGCAAATTCACACCCATCATCATCAACATAAAATTAGTACTATTTTATATCGGATTCAAAATTGGGAGACGTCATAAATCAGATTTGTATCAACCGGCAAAATTGGCTAAAGGGGTTTTTTTTATTTTTAATTTTAATTTTATGAGTTAAATGTTCTTTTATTTAATAAACTGGGTTTCTTGAGCGTTAATTGAATTGACGCTCTTACAAAAACCCTAGAGCGCCAATTGAATTGGAGCTAACCCCTTTTTTTTAGATTTCCCCACGCCACCCCTCCCCAACCCCCTATATATATGTAAATATCTTATATATATATATTTATATAATTATAATTATAATTATAATTATAATAATTATAATAAATTTATAATTATATTTATTGTATTTATAACAATTCTATATTAATAATAAAGATATAATAATAATGAATATAATTATCATAATTATACAAATACAATAAATATATAATTACAATAATTATATAAATATAAATATAATAAATATATAATTATAATAATTGTATATTTATAATCAATATATAATTATAAATATAATAATTATATAATTATAATAAATATACAATTATAATTACAATAATTATATAACGATAAATATAATAAATATATAATTATAACAATTATATAATTATAATAAATATACAATTACCATAAATCTATAACTATAATATTTATATAATAATAATTATAATAAATATACAATTATAATAAATTCATAATTATAAATATAATAAATATATAATTATAAATATGATAAATATATAATTATAATAATTGTATATTTATAAAAAAAAATTATAAATATAATAATAATAATAAATATAGAATTATAAATATATTATTATATAATTATTATATTTATAATTCTATATTTATAAAGAAACCCAGTTTCCTAAATAAAAGAACAGTCAATAAACCGAGTTTTCTAAATAAAAGAACAGTTAACAGGGAGAGGGAAACTGGTAAAAAAAAAAAAAAAAAAAAAATCCCTTCTACGCAATTTTGCCGTATCAACCGGTCATAAAGGCACGACCTTTTTTAGACTCCATTTTATAGACTAAAAAAACAAGGAGAGGGAAACCGGTAAAGAAAAACAAGACGATTGAGATGGGATAAATATTCAGACGGCGGAGGGAGGCGGAGCAGCGGCGGAGGCGGGCTTGAAGAATGAGGCGGGGATGGCAATCCGGCGCATAAGGCGGTCAGTGTGGCGGACGAGGTTGTAGGCCCAGCCACCGCACACCGCTCCGCACGTCGGCCCCGTCAGGTATATCCATACGCCGCCGTACCGGTTCGCCGCGATCGCCGGCCCCAAGCTCCTCGCCGGATTCATCGACGCCCCTGATATCGACCTGAACCCAACCACCCGCCGCCGTATCACCATGGGAACAACAACACACACTCTCCCTTCGCCCCTCTTTAATTATATGAAAACGCACGTACGCACCCGGCGATCATGACGTTGAGCAGGATGGTTGCGCCGACGGCCAGTCCGGCCAGCTCTCCGATCTGTACACCATCACAACACTCAGTCCCGACACCCACACAATTAACTCGATTTTTTTACGCACGGCTCGATTGTCTGTGGCGACGCCGGAGATGACGAACATCAGGTAGAAGGTGATGATGAACTCCAGCACCAGGGACTGCATATTACTCCCGGCCGGCGAAGTTCCGGCGAAGTGGTCGCTCTTCCCGTTGAACAGCAGCCGGAGGGTTCCGCTGGCCAGGGTGGAGCCCAGCAGCTGCGCCGCCGCGTACGGCGCCACCTGCTCGCAGAAATGAGAAGGAAGAAAAGAGAAATGGTGTGATTGCGGTGGCGAGAGGAACCTGTTTCCAGGGGAACCTCCCGGAGGCGGCGAAGGCGAGGGTGACGGCGGGGTTGAAGTGGGCGCCGGAGATGTGGCCGAGGGCGTAGATCATGACCATCACCGCCAGCCCCCACACGATGGATATTCCAGGCAGCGTGATGACCTTGCCGGCGTCGGCGTTGACCACCACCGCCGCGCAGCCGGCGAATATGAGGAAGTAGGTGCCGAGAACCTCGGAGATGATCTGCCGCACCATCCAAAACTGAAAAACGAAGAACAGGGAAGGTGGGTAGGAATGGAGAGGGGGGAGACGGACCTTTTGGATGAAGGGGACGGAGACGCAGAGGGAGGTTTCGGGAGGGTTGGATCCGTTCGGCAGGGAACTGTCCGCCATGGCTGTTTTTCTTATTTTGTCGTTGAGTGTTTTCTTCGTTGCAGGAGAGTAGTGATTAGTCATGGCGGCAGGATGCTGGGATTTAAAGGTGAAAACGAGAAGGCTGAACCGCGAAAAACGGACTGTTTCTTAAAATATAATAAATATGAATTTTAATTAATAATAATATATCAAATACATTTTTTATAATATTTTTATATAAAATATAATAATATTTTTTTTAATTTGACAAACATTAAGATAATTTAATAAAGGATCAAGTAATACAAGAGACATCATCAAAATCATGTGCAACCTTATTAACTTCTCTTTTGAGGAAAGAGATTTTGCACTTAGAGAAGGAGACTAGAAGGGAGCTGATCTTCAGAACCACCTATCCAAAGGATTGGAGATCATTCTTCGGGCGTAAATTGCATTAATAATGGTGAAACAATCTAATTCCAAGATGATTGAGCGTGAAAAAGTTTTTGGCATGATGCAACCACATGTCTGAGAGAGTTACAAACCACCACACCAATCCCAACGGAAACTCCTCCACATTAATCTAATGGTGGGGAACCCAAACACTATTGCATGAATGAGTTTTTGAAGACTCAAGCTAAAACTCGATACTTTTCCAGGTTTGCAACCAAGACATGGTTCAGTCGATCTACAAAGGAGTGGGTCTCAATGGGTGATTGAAGATCAAATTGTTCCTTCTGACCTCGGTAAACCAAGCAACGATGCAGAGAGGTTCGACTTTCTTAGCTGAGAGAGATGACCACTTTAGCGGCGCGAATCAGTCTAATTCACCATGTTCACCAAAAAATCTACATTGGAATCTCATGTGAGCCATCCGGCCTTAGCCGCACAGCAAAAAAAGATTACATAATGCGATGGAGACTCCGACACAACCATGCAAAAAGGACAAGTAAAATTATCAGTAGCGTGGTAGAAGAGGAACTCCTTGATGAGGAGTATGCCGGAGCAGAATTGCCACCAGAAACAGAACCTCACGAGAACCCATAAACATCACCAAATAAACTTGGACGGAACCAAAAACAAACACACAAAAATTCGAGTGAGTAAAATATTTTGCCTGAAAGATCCAACCCAACAGCGAATCAGGATTTTGGATCAGTCTCTATCCTTGCTTTGCCGGTAGCGCATCATTAGAGAGATAAAGATCATATCCTTTATCACATCGTCCACTTGGGGTACCCAATAAAAAATGTTGTTATAATTTACTCAGGGATCGGTTTGAAATGACAAATAAAAAATGTTATTATAATTTACCCGGGGATATTATTGAAAGGAGAATTTGATTGTGATCACATCCTTGATCACATCGTCCGGATTCTCACGTGCCTCCTGTTTTAAGCAGTACTTCAATTATATATATGGCCCTACCCGATTTTGTTGCAGTAATTAATTGCTGAATACTAAATCGAAACATAGTACAATATAAAATAATCATGATTATCAATAAGTTCAAAGCTTCCATTTCAAAAAACTTGGACATATCATATTATTTTTTTATTATATTATTCTTAATATTGTTATCAAACATGTTAAAAAAATTGGAAATTGGTTTCTAACCATTTTTAAATGGCTTCCAATTATATTTTTTTAATTATGTTAAAATAAATTGATTTTGCTTATTATTTTTTTGCTTAAAATTTCATTTTTTTAAACACTTATTCTTTTTCATGGTTTTCAATTGGTAGTCCAAATTTTATAAAATGCAAACATATGTAAAACCCCTAACATGCAATAGAGGTGTGGCCTTAAGATGCCAGCGAGGTCACGAGTTACCGATCAATTTATTGTATGTATCATCTTCCCCAATCATGGATGTAAATATGATAGAGGCGTCAATTATTACTACAACATAAAATATATTTTCTCAACGATATAAATGTCCATTGTCATCGTTTAAAGAACGAATCCAGAGACCATTTTCGACACTTTATTAACGCTTCGGAAGGGACACTTCTGCAGCAAAGGTGTAAACAGGGCAAGTGGAGTCGTGCTGGGTGCAGATTTAATTGCCTGAATCCAAGGAGTGTGGGCCACAGAAGTGATTGTCCTGGCCTTACCCACACGGGACTCACTGATTAAAGGGCGGCCCGTGAACCTAAACAAAAGTACGTGGAGGGGTGTAGAGTACACTATTGAAATTTGATTTATATTGTTTTCTATATCCACACTCATATATTTTATTATGATATTTCTAAAAAAAATAAATTATCTTTTGTTTAAAACTGATAAAATTCCAAAAAAATATACTTTTTTTCCTTTCAACTCACTCCTAACCTTTGACTTCAGAGTCTAATGACTTTACCACTGCTCCATCAAGATTTATATAATATTAATATTATACAATATATCAATATATATATATATACATAACTATATTTATTCATATACTTATATGCATTTATATAGTTATTTTAAACACATTTTAAAAATATGTCTATATTGTATATTTAGATATAAATTTTATAAGTACTTACCCACATATTTAAAGGTCTATGTATTTACATATATATATGTTTATACATATTTACAATTAATATTATTATTTAGATATAATCTTTAAATAATTCATACTTTTATTTACTATATTTAATTATAATGATAAATTTATAAAAATACATTTAGATATGATGTGTTTACAAAATATTGGCACACACATACATGCACATATTTACACACGTACACATTTATATTCCACACACACAAATATTTAGATATATGTATTTATTTACATATATTGGAATATACACATAAATATATATTTGTTTATTGACACAAACATATTTATATATAAACATCACTTGTATAGGTTTTTTTTTTGAAAATTATTGTATAGGTATATACATATATATACATATACACATATATATATATATATATATATATTAATGCATTTTTATAAGGTCAATAAAATGAATAATTTTTAAAATAAATGAATAATAAATATTTATTTTCATCTGGTTTATATATTTAAAAATACATTTTTATGCAAACATGTTTAAATATTTATTTGTGCAATTGATTTATTATATGTAAATATATGCAAATATGTATATATTTAATTATAAATAAAGCTACAAAATGAAAAACAGTAACATTTGAACACAATAATATCCATATGACCATATGTCCTAAGAAAAAAACTAGTCTCCCCTGAAAAAAGATAGGAAGATCCCCTCAAACGAACCTGAAATTCCATTAAATATTCAAAAATTAAGGTACCTAGATAAAAAAAATCAATTTTGGACGTCTTCTAAGCCTTTTTTGACCTTAAAAAACAATGATTGAGATTCCCCTATCACTACAACATAGATTTTTCGAAAGCTTCGATTTGACATGTGGTAGATCCCAAACAGACACCCAGATAAAAAGTTATGATTGTTTGAAATTCAAATCATTTTTTCAATTTATCTAAGATCGTTCATTAATTTATTAAACCATCCAATTGTTATTAAATGACTATTATTCAATAATAATTAACTGTTATGAATTATCATTAATGGTGTGGATGTCATAAATCATAATGAATGAGGTCTATTCACTACCCATCAAGTCTCTTCATATGACCAAACCGTTTGTATTTCCACAATTAGATTGGAATTAATTTTGTCCGTTGGATCAACCCTTTTGTAATCTATAAATACGGTGACATGATAATGGAAATTGTGTGATTTTGTGTGGCCATATACTTGTGTTATTTATTTCTTGTTCTATTGTGATTGAGACAATTTACTTCGCCATCGTCATTCCGATCAATCGACATCGTCATACGCTTTCGTTTTGCTTCGCCTTCAAACGACGAATTTCACAACACGTTATCAGCACGACTGCTCTGCGAATTAAAAAGGTTAGTAATCCCGGTAAGATAAATTTTCTCATGGCGAATATTGCAAAGTATTGATTTCTCCCTCTTGACATTTTTGGGAAGAATTACTTGTCGTGGATTCTGGATGCGGAGATGAATCTTGATGCAAACGGTCTCGACGAAGCAATTAAAGTTGGGAATCACGCTTCCGCTTAAGACCGTGCCCGAACCCGAATATTCCTTCTCCATCACCTCCATGAGGATCTGAAGAATGAATACCTCACGGTGAAAGATCCTTTGGTGCTGTGACAGGATCTCAAGGAGCGGTATGATCACCTTCGAATTGTAATACTACCAAGAGTAGGGTTTGACTGGAGTCATTTGCGATTCCAAGATTATAAATCGGTAAGTGAATTCAACTCCGCTATGTTTAAAATAACATCACAACTCAAATTATGCAGAGATACTATCACTGATACCGATATGTTGGAAAGAACATATTCTACTTTCCATGCCTCAAATGTCATTCTGCAACAACAATATCGCGAGAAAGGTTTTACAAAATACTCTGACTTACTTTCTTGCCTTCTTGTTGCTAAACAAAATAATGAACTCCTGATGAAAAATCACGAATCCCAACCTATTGGTGCGACTCCATTCCCTGAAACGAATGCGACTGCTTTTAATCAAGGTCGTGGGAAGAATCGATGCAATCGAGGCTGGGGAAAGTCATTTGTTCGAGGTGGTCATACACCAAATGAGAAGAGGAAGGGGCACCACCAGAAGTGGTCCAATAACGAACAACCCCAAATGAAGAAAGCAAAGAGCGATGAAAGTAACTGCTTTCGATGTGGCATGAAGGGGCATTGGTCGCGTACCTATCGTACAGCAAATCATTTTGTTGATCTTTATCAACAGTCTATCAAAGGAAAGGAAAAGAATGCTGAAACGAATTTTGCTGACCAGGATTTGAAATATGATGATGATATTACAAACTTTGATATTTCCATCTATTTTGCACACCCTGAAGGTGATGAGCATATTGACAAAGCATGAATGCTCGTGACGGAATCAAAGTTTGATTTTTGGTTTTTGTATGCTTGTGGTTGAAATGAACAATGGTTTTATGGTTTTGTAATATTTTTAAATATTGCATGTTTGAATTTGGTTTCTTTTATTTGTTCCTTATATGCATGTTTATTTTCATTACTAGAAATGGATGATATAAATCGGTCTGTTGAAAATAATTTCCATGATGAAGATATTTGTCTCGTCGACAGCGCAACGACGCACACAATTCTTAAACATGAGAAATATTTTATCACCATTAAAATGGGTAGTGCTCATGTGTGTACTTTAACCGGAAGTACGCAATTAATCGAAGGCTCCAAAAGAGCAAGAATATGCCTACCTGGTGGTACACAAATTATGATAAACAATGCTTTATTTTCTCCCAAGTCTCAACGCAATTTGTTAAGTTTTTTTAGATATTCGTAATAATGGATATCACATCGAGACAATGGATAAAGGAGGTGTTGAATACCTCTACATAACAAGCATTAAAAATGAGCACAAATTGATCCAAGAGAAACTTTTGAGACTTCCGTCCGGATTGTACTTTGTCAATATTTGTACAATTGAATCAAACATAGTAAACTCGAAGTTTACCAACCATGGTACATTTATTGTCTGGCATGACCGTTTGGGTCACATCCTGGATCAATAATGATGAGGAAAATAATTAAATGTACTCATGGTAATCCATTGGTTGATAAAAGGGTTCTTACGCCCCATGATTTCTCATGTGCTGCTTGTTCTCAAGGAAAATTAATTATAAGACCACCACCATCAAAGATCGGGATTGAATCCCTGATGTTCATGGTGATATATGTGGACCAATTCATCCACCATGTGGACCATTCAGATATTTCATGATCATGATTGATGCGTCAACTCGATGGTCCCATGTGTGTTTATTGTCCACTCGCAACCAGGTGTTTGCTAAATTACTTGCCCAAATAATAAGGTTAAGGGCGCAATTTCCTGATTATTCAATCAAGCAAATTAGGGTTGACAATGCTGGTGAATATTCGTCACATGCTTTTAATAATTATTGCATGTCATTGGGAATAAATGTTGAACATCTTATAGCTCATGTTCATACACAAAATGGTCTAGCTGAATCATTTATAAAGCGATTACAACTTATCGCTAGACCATTACTTATGAAAACTAAATTGCCCATTTCAACATGGGGACATGCAATTTTGCTTGCATCAACATTTCTTCAAATAAGGCCATCAAACTATCATGATTATTCCCCTTTGCAATTAGCTTGTGGTCATGAACTAAATATTTCACACTTAAGGATATTTGGTTGTGTTGTATACGTGCCTGTAGCACCCCCACAACGAAAAAAATGGGACCCCAAAGGAGATTGGTGATATATGTTGGTTTTGAATCTCCCCCGATCATTAAATATCTTTAGATTATGACAGGAGATGTATTCACAGTAAGATTCGCTGATTGTCATTTTGATGAAAAATTATTTCCAACACTCAAAGGGGGAAATCAATCGACTTCAAAAGAAATATCATGGAAATCAACTTCATTATTACATCTTGATCCTCGTACAAATATGAGTGAACTTGAAGTTCAAAAGATCATTAATTTTCAAAATTTAGCAAATCAATTGCCTGATGCATTCAATGATTCAAAATGGCTTACAAAATCATATATACCTATTGTGAATGCACTGGTAAGAATTGATGTCTCAGAAGGACACTCTGATGATATTACCAACAATGCTTCCAAACCACGCCTAAATCATGGGAGACCACTTGGTTCAAAAGATAAAAATACCCATCAAAGAAAGGGGAAACAACCTATATTGGTTGAAGATATGAATGAATTTGAAGATGATGCAAATGTACCAGAAGTACATGAACATGATCAAGAAGAAATTTCAATAAATTTCACCAACACTGGAAGATGTTGGAACCGAGTGGAGACCATTATTGATAACACATTTTCATACAATGTAGCCCTTGAAATTATGGATGTGGATCAAGAACCTAAAACTGTTATTGAATGTTGTGAAAGGCTAGATTAGGATCAATGGAAAGTTGCAATCCAATCTGAGCTAGACTCACTTGCTAAACGTGAGGTTTTTGTGTCGATCATGAAAACCCCTGAAGGGATTAAGCCTGTTGAATACAAATGGGTTTTTGTGAGAAAAAGAAATGAAAATAATGAAGTCGTGAGATATAAAGCATGACTGGTTGCTCAAGGCTTCTCACAAAAACTCAGGATTGATTATGATAAAACATACTCTCCTGTAATGGATGCAATAACCTTTCGGCACCTCATGACGTTTTTTGTACATGAGCAACTTGAATTATGCCTGATGGACGTAGTGACTGCATATCTTTATGGTGATATTGATAATGATGTTTACATGAAAATCCCCGAAGGATTCAATTTGCCGAAAAAATATCCTGGATCTTGAGATCTTTATTCAGTTAAGCTGAATAAATCATTATATGGATTAAAGTAGTCAGGGCGCATGTGGTATAACCGTCTGAGTAAATATTTGGTGAAGGAAGGTTATAAAAATGATCCAATTTGTCCATGTGTCTTCATTAAGAATATTGGATCTGAATTTGTTATCATTGCAGTATATGTTGATGATTTAAATATAATTGGGACTAATGATGAACTTTCTAAGGTAGTGGAATATCTGAAGAAAGAATTTTAAATGAAAGACTTTGGAAAGACAAAGTTCTGCCTTGGATTACAAATTGAGCATATTAAGAATGACATTTTTGTTCACCAATCACGTTATACTGCTAAAGTCCTACAAAGATTTAACATGAATGAATCACATCCATTAAGTACACCAATGGTTGTACAATCTCTTGATCGTGATAATGATCATTTTAAACCACGATTGGATGATGAAGAACTAATTGGTCCTGAAGTACCATATTTGAGTGCTATAGGAGTACTAATGTACCTTGTAAATAATACAAGACCTGATATATCATTTTCTGTGAATTTATTAGCAAGGTATAGTTCTTCTCCTACTCGTCAGCATTGGAATGGTATCAAACATATATTAAGATACCTTCAAGGGTCAAAAGATCGGGGGTTAATTTATTCCAAATCCTTAGAACCAAAGTTGGTTGGTTATGCTGATACTGGATACTTTTCTGATCCACACAAAGCAAGATCTAAAATTGGATATGTGTTTACATATGGTGGAACTAATATTTCTTGGCGTTCTACAAAACAAACCATTACTGCGACTTCTTCCAACCATGCTGAGTTGATTTCTATTCATGAAGCAAGTCGAGAATGTGTTTGGTTGAGTTCAGTGATTAATCATATTCGAAATTTCTGTGGATTAGATATGAATAATAATATTCCCACCATATTATATGAAGATAATACTGCTTTTATAGCACAGTTGAAAGGTGGGTTTATTAAAGGTGACAGAACAAGGCATATCTCACCAAAATTCTTTTTCACCCATGACCTTAAAAAGAATGGTGAGATTGATGTCCAACAAATAAGGTCTTGTGACAATCTCGCAGATTTGTTCACAAAGGCATTGCCAACTTCAACATTTGAGAAATTGATTTATAAAATTGGAATGCGAAGACTGGAAAGTCTATTATGATTTTATGAGGGGGAGTTGGGAACACTATACTCTTTTTCCCTTAGTCAGTTTTTCCCACTGGGGTTTCTGATAAGGTTTTTAAAGAGGTAACATAGCATGGAATCATTTTAATTTGGCTTCACTTGTTTTTCCCACAGGGTTTTTTTAAGTGAAGACTTATATTAGATTCCATGGGATTATGACATCCAAGGGGGAGTGTTATGAATTATCATTAATGGTGTGGATGTCATAAATCATAATGAATGAGGTCTATTCATTACCCATCAAGTCTTTTCATATGGACAAACCATTTGTATTCCCACCGTTAGATTGGAATTAATTTTGTCCGTTGGATCAACCCTTTTGTAATCTATAAATACGGTGGCATGATAATGGAAATTGTGTGATTTTGTGTGGCCATATACTTGTGTTCTTTCTTTCTTGTTCTATTGTGATTGAGACATTTTACTTCACCATCATCATTCCGATCAATCAATATCATCATACGCTTTCGTTTCGCTTCGTCTTCAAACGACGAATTTCACAACATTAACAAATTATTAATTAATATAAAATTTTAATTATTTTCTAAGTAATTATTCACTAAGTATCTTATAAATTAAGTGTAAATGCATATTTATTCTTATATAAACCACATTTAATAAAATATATTTCATTTCTATCAATATAAATATATTTATTTAATAATATATACTTTTGTATGATATACAACTTTTATCAGGGCTAAAAAAAGCGTTAACAAATGTGTCATTTATCAGCGTTAAAAAAAACGTTGACAAAGAGACATTTTTATCATCAATTTTTAGCACTGATAAAGACAACCCATTTATCAGTACTTTTAGCTTGCACTGATAAAGACATCTCCTTTATCAACGTTTTTAGCTAGAACTGAATATCATACAATCTGTAGTAGTGTACACATTTTCGGTCATTCTGAACACAACACATGTTAGAATGATGTGTGGTTCATTCCTACATGCCATAAATGAATCAATAATTATTGAATTAGACTTTTATGAATAATCAAGGGTTTTTTCTTAGTTTTATGCATGTGGAATGCGTTTTGATTATATATAAAACTTAAAATGAAAATATGTATTTAGCGCTATCCTAATGGAATTCAGGGAGTTATCTAATGAACTAGAAATGCAAGAAATGCATAAACAAGACCGATTTTTCTCTGACTGATGCAACTAGAATAATGAAGAACAAAACGAGCATGGGCATACTTGAAATGCGATTGTAAGATCCCTCTTCTAACTTTGATGGAATACATTTGAAGGGGATCACCAAAACATCAAAAAAGATTTCTACCTCTAAGGGGGTTACATTAGACTTGGATCCACAATCACATCATGAGGACTCTAGATGACCATAGGGATGCTAGAACCTTCTCTGTGAGACAAAAGATGATCAAGATAGAGGAAAGTTCTGGATATGACATGTATTTATTGAGTATCAATTAATAAAGGGAACACTTACCTTTTATTAGCCCTCCCTAATACTTTATTGAATGAAGAGGATGGAGCGTCGACTACCATCTCATGGAAATGGACATGCATTACTCATTATGTATGACCATTGATTAAACTTGATTGTTTTAACACTTCAAACAACAGATTCATGAACTTTCATCCCACACAACGAATATCACAGGGCTTATCATAAGCTACGATATGAGCTGATAGAAGCATCCTTATGCCTTTTATGATATATATACATATCGTAAGGTGTGAGATGCATCTCATGCATATCATACCTTATGACTTAAAGGATATCGTATGCTATAATATCTCATTTAGTGCACATCCAATAATCTCTGACTTGCTCTAAAATCCTAAAAGGACTTTATGCAAAAGTCCAAAAACTCTTTGTGAATCCATCCAAAACTCTTTTGGATATGGCTTATCAATCACTCTTCATTTTAAAATAAATAAAATTTTCAAAACTTAATCCTTATCCAAATGGACAACTGTGCGGCCCTACAGGACTTAATAGCGTTGAAAACATATATGAAATCCATATTTCATATATGTAAGCAAAGAGAGGCCTTTAGAAAAACATCACCGCCACTCAACCCACTAAGGGGTCTGGTGTGATCTCCATCAAACATATTCAAATATCCATATAAACATGTCCACCACAAGATGTATCATATGAAGGTTCCGAGTGAAATGGAAGCAGAGGATGGGGCATGCCCAAATCTGCCTTTCTCCTGATCAATGATTAATCTAAGATTTACACGATGATAAACTCAATGATCAATGGAATAAAATCAAATAATATAAACAATATAAAAATATTGGAACCAAACAGAGTATAACCACATCTTATTTATAATTAATTTAAGCAATTAAAGAATTACCTTGTGATGGATTCTTTCTTTGTTAATGAATCTAACAACATCTCTATGTCGTATCATCGTTGGGTTGTAGGAATAAAGAATATATTCTCTCTATCAGTGATCCATAAGTGTTCCACGAACCTCCGAACATTACTATAAGAATATCTGGGTTCTAGCACGTCAGATCCTAATGCTTGCGTTGTTCACCTTTGATTGCCCTGAGAATCACTCCAAGGAATTTCTATCTTCGATCTCTCGAGACTTGAGAGTGGTGGTAGAGGATAATCACTCTTCATTCTTGAGAGTGTTTTTAGAGAGAGAGCTCTCCAGGGCTTAGAGAAGAATCTCTCCAGATCTCATTGTACACCACAAATGAATTGACTCTAATAAGAAAATAATATAATTGGGTTTATATACTACTATGGTTTAGAAAATAATAATTACACATGTGTAATAGCTTGAGACCTGCACTCCCAGATCTAGTGCTAAAGACATAAAATTTACATTTCTAGCTTTGATACAGATAAATGTAACCCAATTATTCCCATACAAAACCTAAAACATCAAAAAGAAATATTGGATCACTTATATACCCAAATACCTTTTAGGTTTAGAATTTTAGAGAATTAGGACAAACTCTTAACAACTTGGGTTCATAAACAACTGGTTCAAAAGATCAACATCATCTCCCACTATACCAAACATTTCATATTCCATGTCAAGTCTTCAACATCTCTCATAAAATTCCTTAGATATAAAACCTTTATAAACACAAATCATTTAGCATCATTCTTCATAACCTGGGAAAAGGAAACACAAGGAAGGGTGAACTAAAATTCTCAATAAGTGTAAGCATAAGAGATATCAATCAATGATCATATGAGTTATAAAGAAACCATAATATAAAATCATAAACATTACAAAAAAATTTATTATAAGGATAATAAGATCATAACAATAACTCATAAGTCTATAAGATCATGACCATAACTTAAAAATTTGATACCCAAACCGAAAAAAATCATAAACATGAGTTATGGCATAAAACATTAACATTTCAAAAGACATGAATCATAAGAATGTGAAATCATCATAACTCAATCATGAACCATAAGTTCATTTCATAAATGCGTGTGTGACACCATTATAAGTATAGAAACCATTTCATATGTCAAGGTTAATTACCAAGACCATCATATCAAGCACCAACACCTGTTTCGCCTCATGGATCATGCACATCGACTTATTTCCCATAACAGATCAAGCACCATGACTTGTTTCCCATAGCTATCTCATGAGATATAATACTTTACCCAAAACATTAGAGGGATATATAGGTAAAACCCATCACATAATGAAAAATAAACACATGTGTGTCATAGGATCATAAAAAATTCATCATATCATGTAACAACTATGGGTTTTCCATGTAAGAATTTTGAATATTTCTACAGATATTTTCGAATCTAGAGGCCAAGTCAGTGTGGGATTTCAATTCCCAAAGAGACTTAGTGTAAGAACCTGGATCTTTGTTTCAGTTACGCTTTTCCTTTTTCTGGAGTTTTTAAGAAAAATGGAGTTTCTGGAAAAATTCGAAGTACACGCCGTGTACTCTTCTCCGGCTCGAAGCCCTGTGCTAGCCATGCCCGGGCCACAACACGGTGTGTAGGGGTGATGTGAAGGCCGATTTTGGTGGAGTACGGAAGAACCCACTACACGTCGTGTACTTTAAAAATAAACACCGTGTACTTTTCGTTTTTTCACTAAACGGACCGGGGTCGCGCCTCATCGCGTTTTTCATCTTCTTCTAGGTCTGGTTCGACCGAGAGCGACCCGTACGACCAGATCTTCCCCGATCTCCCGCCTCTCCGTCTGTTCTCCAATTCGAGCATGGTCGATTGTGTTGGAAGTGCAGCGGTGAGTTCTTCCTTCTGCTTGAGCCTTATTTTCCAATTCTCCCTCTTTCTCAAGTTATCTAAGGTTGAACGTTTTGTGCGTTTTATCAGATCTATGATGTTCTAGGGAGAATCAGCCATCGTGGTTCAAGTATATTGATCTCCTAGGATCGAGGTAGGTGGTTTGTGCCTTACCGTTCAAAGTCTTTGAGTTTATGTGCGAATTTCCACCGATACCCGTGAACGGGGTATCGCGTGTTTACCTTTTTCCCCTTGTTGTTTTCCTGCCTTGCCTGTATGCTTGTGTAGAGGTAATTTGACCATGTTAGAGGATAATTTGTTGTGCTTGGATGTTTTTGCCCTTGCTTTGTTCTATTTACGACCTTTGGGTCTCGTTTGCCTTTGGATGCTACACCTGTTTTCATGCCTTGCGATTATAGGTTGAAGTGGAATTCATGACATGCTTGTTGCCTAGTAGACTATTTAGATAAGTAGATATATAGGTGTACTTTGGTTATCCAAGTAGCTCTATAGGTGTACTTTGTCCTTATAGAATTATTATGCACTGAACAGCATGGGGCTGAGAGAACCTAGTGCTATAGACTATAAGGGATAGACCGAGTGAGCTTCCCAGAGAGTCTTAGACATTACAGACTATAGAGGGGATGGAATGAGTGAGCTCCTAGTGAGTCTTGGATATTATAGACTACAAGAGGGCAGACCGAGTGAGCTTCCTCAAATAGTCTTACCTTGTTTGAATTTCTTTAAGAACCTTCCCAGGCTAGAGGGGGAATTGAAAGAGTGAGCTTCCTTAGAGAGTTTGTGGTATACCTGAGCCTATAAGAGGAATTGAACGAGATAACTTCCTCAGAGAGTCTCTAGACCTTGGGGATAAGAGGGTTAGACCACGTGATCTTCCTCAAGAGATTCCCAGACTACCCTAGACTATAAGGGTAATTGACCGAGTGAGCTTCCCCAGAGAGTATCATAAATGCGTATGACCAAGCCAGAGGGGTTAGGCTGAGTGCACTGCCCAGAGGGTTGTGGTACTTCTTGGTTAGGACCAGAGGGGATGGTTGCGAGTACTCCCCATAGGGTTTCCTATTTGTTAGCTTTGTGATTCACTGCTATTTTTGGTTGTGGTTTGATTTCTGTTGTATCATCCCGCCTTACTGCTTTCTATTACTGCCTATTGCTTGTTGTTGCTGCTTACTGCTTATTGTACTTTTACCTGCCATATACTCACTGACTGTTAGGCACAGATCTTCGGGTGAATGCCTACTGGAATTTTATCTCACAACTTGTTTGGGCCATTCTTTTGGTCCCAAGAAGACTATATTGCTGTAGGTATAGAAAAGGGAAAGAACCCTTCGACTTCTGGAACTTGATTTCTTGGAGCAGGAGAGCATGGGACCAAGCTTTAGCTTGCGATGCTGAGGAGCTGTTTACTTTTCTTTTGTACTTGTTTTGGTACTGTAGTGTTTTCCATCATTGTGACTTGTTTGGATACTTCCTAGTTATATATTATGCATCATTTCATATATATACATATGTGCTCCAGTTTGATGATTTAGTCTTCCGCTGTTTATATTGTTGGTTATTACTGCTTCCGCTATTGCATGTTTATTTATTTCCTCTATGTACTCTTCCAATGAGGGTATAGTTTACCCACTATCACACCCAAGGCCCTCGATGCCAGTCGGTAGCCTCTGACATTTGGGGAAATGCACTTGAGGCCATGTGACCAACCAGGTACGGGGCGCCTCTGTGTGGCTTCCAGAACCGGGATGTTACAAAGTGGTATTAGAGGAGTTCTTTTCTCTTTCTTTACTGTTTGGAGACTTTAGCCAGGGATAGGACAGACTCAGTACTTGGTATTAAGCTTTTCTCGGGAGTAGCTAACCCATGTATAGGGAAAAGCCATACTACCTCGTTAATTGCAGTTTGCTGGTTTTGAGATTTCCAGTTGATATGATTTCACTTAGAGTGATTCACATACTTTGTGTTGTTATTTTCTTGACGATTGCGGTTCTATTTCTGTCACAACCCGATGATATGAGGGTATACCGTCTCATGCATCATATAGGCACTTGTAGAAATCACATGCCATGCATTCTTACCATGCCATCAAGGGTGCATTAGCGATTGCATGCTATTGTGATAGGCTTTTTGTGGATTATGCATGCTGTTGTGATAGATGCTTGATAGATTCTCTGCTGTTATGTTAGAAAACTATTTGTTTTGTTCTTTACTTAAAATGAACGCCAAATTTTGGTTCTTGAGGTGTTATGGGACCTCATTAATTGGAAATTGGTGGATCATGGTCTGGTTTTCTCTTGTATATGACTGTGGGAGATGCCAAGATTTGATTCGTGGGGAGTATGGTCCCTCACGGATTGGAATTTGGCACATCTTTGCCTTGTTTTTAGTGTTTTTGGGATTCTGTGTAGTTTCTGAGCTACTGCCTAGAAAAACCCAGAATACACGGCGTGTACTTTTTGGATACACGCAGTGTAGTTTTCAGGCCGTGTCATTGACCGTGTGAGCAGAACACGGTGTCGTGAAAGTAACTTTAGGAACATGCCGTGTATGGTAGGTACACGCCGTGTAGTAATGAGCCGTGTACCCGGCTGTGTCACTAACAACACGGGTCATGGAAGCTCGGGTAAAACATGCCGTGTCCATAGGGAACACGCCGTGTGGTCCTGTCCAGGTACCCGGCCGTGTCATGAACAACACGGGCCAGTGTTACCTTCTTTTCCACACGCCGTGTTTGTTCGAAACACGCCGTGTAGTCTTGTTCAGGGACTCAGCTGTGTCATGAACAACACGGGGCGGTGTCGCCTTCACCTATACACGCCGTTTTTGTTAGGAGCATTCCGTGTAAGGTTCAACCGTGTAGACGACTGTGTAACTAACAACACGGTCCACCGAGTCAGTGTCTAGTACACGCCGTGTCCCTAGGGAACATGCCGTGTAGTCTGAGGGTTGTTTGACCGTGTGATTTAGTCATGTAAGAGACTCGGGAAGGGGAATAGTATTCAAGTACATGCTGTGTGTTGGGTCAACACGCCGTGTAGTTTGGGGTGTTACATGACCTGTCGGGCAGGGGTACACGCCCATGTTAGTGGCTTAAGTAGACACGCCGTGTAGTTTTTATACACGCCGTGTAGTCGGGTTCCGTAAAACCTGATATTTTCTTTTCCCTATTCCCATTTTGTACTCTTGTGTTCTCAGTCCTTGTTTTTTCCGATCTAAGGTGTACTTTTGGTCTTTCAGAGCTATGCCTCAGAGACGTCCCCCGGTTGTACGTCTGTCGTCAGGCAGTGATCAGACGCCAGATATGGCTGATCAGGGAATTCATGCCGATCCTCCAGTCGAGCCAGCCTTGGCACTGGTTGTCATACCCATCGCAGGCGCCGATACGCAGTTTAGGGAGGACTTCCTGAGGATGATGTAGACCTTCCAGGGAGCGCCACCTCCTGCCCCGTCGATGGCTGAGTTGATGTGGGTTTTACAGTAGCAGCATCCTCCTACTTTTTCAGGGGATAGAGGACCTCAGGATGCAGAGTCGTAGATAGAGGCCACACTGACCATCTTTGAGCACTTAGAGATCCCTCCAGAGAAAAGGGTAAATCAGGATACTTATATGCTTCAGGACACCGCCAAGAGGTGGTGGGAGGTGATCTCATGGTCAGGACGTCAGCAAGATATGTCTTAGGATGAGTTCTGCCGCACCTTCTATGACTACTTCTATCTGGAGACCTTGAGGGCTGATCGAGCCCGGGAGTTTATGAGTATGCAGCAGGGTACTCTCTCTATTATGGAGTACTCATCTCGTTTCACTAATCTGCAGAGTTTCACACCGATCCCAGCAGGTGATGAGTTGTTCCTTGCTAGGAAGTTCGAGTATGGTCTCAGGTAGGAGATCCATTCCCAGGTGAATATCTTCCAGTTGACTTCGATATCCTTCATCTTCAACCAGGCTCTGATCACTGAGCACAATCTGAGGGATTCTGGAGCAGTGAGCCAGGGCGGTTCGATATCCAGAGCTGGTGTTCCTCCTACAGATAGTAGGAAGCGTCGTAGAGATTCTTATCGAGGAGATCGAGGTTTGCGGGATGCGTCTTCTGGAAGCCAGGTTATATGCTACCAGTGCGGTAGGAGTGGGCATACTAGGACTCAGTGCCATAGGGATCCGATGGAGTGCCGGTCTTGCGGCAAGATGGGCCATCTTCAGCATTTATGTCACATCTTTTCACCTTCAGCAAGTGGTAGGGGTTCTTCTATGACCTCACGTTCTGGATATGCTTCACCAATTTCCCACCAGTCAGGGAACTGGAGTTCTTTCGGCCATTCAGGCTGAGGTGGAGGTCGCGGCCTTGGTGGTCAGTCACCAGGTCATCAGTGACAAAAAAGTGGATCAGCTCAGAGCGGTCAGCTAGGGGCACAGGGCCGCGGTGCAGGCCAGTATTTCATCGTGGAGAAGACCTATCAAGAGCAGGATCCCGAACCTTCTACGGTTCGAGGTACGATCTTAGTAGCCTCAGTTTTATCTTCAGCTCTTTTCGATACTGGTGATTCCCATAGCTTTATCTCTGTTGTAGTTGTGGAGAGCCTTGAGCTCTCTATCTTTTCGTCTGCCGATTTGTTGACTCTTGACACACCGTTGGGAATGAGGACATCTAGCGTACGACAGTGCAGAGAGTTCCCTCTTGAGGTTGAGGGGTGCCATTTCTTATGGGACCTCTATGTCTTGGAGATGACGGGCTATGACGTCATTCTCAGGATGGACTGGTTGGTTCCCTTCCAGGCATTCATTGATTGCTATCACCGCAGGGTGAGTTTCACATCACCATAGGGCAGATCTTTCCTTCATAGAGGCGAGTGGGATGTCCAGGCGGGTAGTGCTGGACCAGAGCATCATGGGCTAGGGAAAGTTACAGCCCAGATTGCCAGTATTTATCTAGATGACTAGGGGACTTTACAGTTAGACTTTCCTCTAGTGCTGGATCGTTTCAGGTATGTATTTCCAAAAGACTTTTTAGGTTTACCTCCGATGTGTGAGGTATACTTCTCGATTGAGCTCGTTCCTGGAGTGGCACCGGTGTCCATTCCTCCTTATAGGATGGCTACACCTGAGTTGAAGGAGCTCAAGAAGTAGTTGGAGGAGTTGCAGAAAAAGGGTTTCATCTGACCCAGTACTTCTCCTTGGGGTTTTCCTATCTTGTTTTCAAAGAAGGAAGACAGTACCCTTCAACTTTGTGTGGATTATCGGAAGTTGAACCAGTTGATGGTCAAGAACCGATATCCCTTACTGAGGATCGATGACCTCTTTGATCAGCTTTGAGGAGCCCGGGTGTTCTCGAAGATCAACTTGAGGTCCGGTTATCATCAGTTGCACATTAAACCATCAGATATACCTATGACAGCTTTCAAGAGTAGGTATGGTCTTTAAGAATATACAGTCATGTCGTTCGGTCTTACAAACGTGCCTGTAGTCTTCATGACACCGATGAACCGAGTGTTCCATCTGTACTTGGACTCCTTTGTTTTGGTCTTCGTGGACGATATCTTAGTGTACTCTCACACTCGACATGACCATTCCACACATCTTGAGATTGTTCTGAGTACACTGAGAGAGCATCAAATGTATGATAAACTCTCAAAGTGCCACTTTTGGATAGATCAGATTCACTTCTTGGGTCACGTCATCTCAGAGGATGGAGTATCTGTGGACCCATAGAAAGTGAGAGCCGTAGTTTCCTGGGAGCAGCCGAAGAACGTCTTTGAGGTACGGAGTTTTCTAGGGCTGGTCGGGTACTACAGACACTTCATTTAGGACTTTTCATGCCTAGCAGCACCATTGACAGGTCTGACCAAGAAGGGGGTAAAGTTTTTATGGTCAGATTCTTGTGAGTCAGCCTTTCAAAAGCTGAAGGGGAGGTTGACGTCAGCACCGATACTAGTCTTGCCAGAGCCGGGCAAGACCTACACTGTTTACTGTGATGCTTCAGGTATTGGGATTGGAGCCGTTCTTATGCAGGGGGATGAAGTTGTTGCTTACGGGTCTCGGAAGTTAAGGCCACACGAGAGGAACTACCCGATGCACGATCTGGAGTTAGCAGCAGTTGTTCATTCCTTACGTTGTTGGAGACACTATCTTCTGGGAGAGAACTTTTTGGTTTTTACCAACCACAAGAGTCTAAAGTATATCTTCACTCAGCGTGATCTGAATCTGATACATCGCAAGTGGGTCGAGTATCTTCAGTCCTTTGACTTCGAGCTCACCTATACGCTAGGAAAGGGCAATGCAGTGGCAGATGCATTGAGAAGATGAACTCATATTTAGGTAGTTCAAGAGGCCAGCAGTGAGTGGCAGCTTATGGCTATGTTTTCTGAGATGTATCTAGAGGTGCGCGACAGGTAGGGACAGACTTTCCTTTCATCTGTGGCTATTACCTCTACACTTCTTGATCGGGTACGAATGAGGCAGCTATCAGACTCAGAGGACTTGGTCCTGCGAGAGAGTGTGTCAGGAGGGGACCCTCTTCCTGGATGGACAGTGGGTGAGGATGAGATCTTGTGTTTCCAGGGACACGTATGGGTGCCGGCAGACATACGCGAGGAGCTGATGCGGGATTTTCATTCCTCTGTCTGG
Organism: Viscum album; assembly: GCA_963277665.1. Taxonomy (NCBI): domain Eukaryota; kingdom Viridiplantae; phylum Streptophyta; class Magnoliopsida; order Santalales; family Viscaceae; genus Viscum; species Viscum album. Next base: position 32,827,478 of record OY728131.1, read on the forward strand.
GCAGTTCATCCTGGCATCACCAAAATGTATCAGGATCTTCATCGCCAGTAATGGTGGACAGGTATGAAGAGGGATGTTTCTGGTTTTGTCATGAGATGTCCTACTTGTCAGCAGGTGAAAGCAGAGAATCAGCGACTAGCAGGGATCTTACATCAGTTACCCATTCCGGAGTGGAAGTGGAATGATGTCGCGATGGACTTCGTGACTGGGTTGCCGAGGTCACCGCGGGGAAGTGATGTTGTTTGGGTTGTCGTTGACAGACTTATGAAGGTAGCACACTTCTTTCCGATCAAGGAAACCTTCAGTGTTGATGATCTGGGATGACTTTACATCCGAGAGATTTTACGTCTACATGGAGTTCCACACTCCATTGTTTCAGACAGGGATGCGCGCTTTACCTCTCGGTTCTGGAAAGGACTTCATAAGGCTTTGGGTACACATGTACTTTTGAGTACAACATACCATCCCTATACTGATGGCTAGTCCGAGCGCACGATCTAGGTGCTTGAGGATATGCTCCGAGCTTGCATTCTAGACTTCGGTGGTTCTTGGGAGAAGCATATACCTCTTGTGGAGTTTGCTTATAAAAACAGTTTTCAGGCGACCATTCAGATGGCACCATACAAGGATTTGTACGGTAGGCCATACCGATCACCCTTATACTGGCTGGAGGTAGGAGAGGCTACTTTGCTGGGACCTCGTCTTGTTCAGGAGACTTCGAAGCAGATAGAGTTGATTTGGAAGAGGATGGCTACAACACAGTCTCGATAGAAGTCTTATGCTGATCAGCGGAGACGACCTCTAGAGTTTGAGGTTGGAGATCAGGTTTTCCTGCGTGTCGCACCGAGGTTGGGACACAAGAGGATTCAGAGACAGGGTAAGCTTTCACCGCAGTACGTCGGGCTATTTGAGGTATTGGAGAGAGTTGGGCCAGTTGCCTATCGGTTGCAACTACCTCAGAGGTACCAGGATATGCATGACGTCTTCCACATCTCTCAGCTCCGACGTTACTTCTCAGACCCATCCCATTTCTTCCAACCGAGGAGGTTGAGCTGGAAGCGGATGTGTCGTTTGAGGAGAATCCTATCCGGATTGTCGATCGCAACACGAAGGTTCTCTAAGGCCAGTTTTTTCCTCTGGTACGTGTGCTATGGCAGTACGGGCGAGTAAAGGAAGAGAATTAGGAGAGGGAGGTCAAGGTTCGATCGCAGTGGCCGGAGCTGTTCGAGGATCCTTCTTCTACGCTCACCTAGGGAAATTTGGGGACAAATTTCTTTAAGGGGGGAAGTTTTTAAGAACCCGGATCTTTGTTTCAGGTACACTTTTCCTTTTTCTGGATTTTTTAAGAAAAATGGAGTTTCTGGAAAATTTCTAACTACATGCCGTGTAATTTCTGAGTACACGCCGTGTACTCTTCTCCGGCTCAAAGCCGTGTGCTGGCCGTGCCCAGGCCACACACACGGTGTGTAGGGGTGATGTGGAGGCTGATTTTGGAGGAGTACTAAAGAACCCACTACATGCCGTGTACTTTAAATATACACGCCGTGTACTTTTTTTTTCACTAAACGGACCGGGGTCGCGCCTCATCGCGTTTTTCATCTTCTTCTAGGTCTGGTTCGAATGATAGCGACCCGTACAACCGGATCTTCCCTGAGATCCTGCCTCTCCGTCTGTTCTACGATTCGAGCATGGTCAATTGCGTTGGAAGCATATCAGTGAGTTCTTCCTTCTTCTTGAGCCTTATTTTCCAATTTTCCCTCTTTCTCAAGTTATCTAAGGTTGAACGTTTTGTTCGTTTTCTCAGATCTATGACGTTCTAGGGAGAATCATCCATCGTGGTTGAAGTATATCGATATCCTAGGATCGAGGTAGGTGGTTTGTGCCTTACCATTCAAAGTATTTGAGTTTATTTATGAATTTCCACCGATACCTGTGAACAGGGTATCGCGTGTTTACCTTTTTGCCCTTGTTGTTTTTTCCTTGCCTGTATGCTTGTGTAGAGGTAATTTGACCATGTTAGAGGATAATTTGTTGTGCTTGGATGTTTTTTCCCTTGCTTTGTTCTATTTACGACCTTTGGGTCTCATTTTCCTTTGGCTGCTATACCTGTTTTCATGCCTTGCGATTATAGGTTGAAGTGGAATTCATGACATGCTTGTTGCCTAGTAGACTATTTAGCTAAGTAGCTCTATAGGTGTACTTTGATTATCCAAGTAGCTCTATAGGTGTAATTTGGCCTTATAGCATTATTATGCATTGATCGACATGAGGATGAGAGAAACTAGTGCTATGGACTATAAGGGATAGACCGAGTGAGCTTCCCAGAGAGTCTTAAACATTACAGATTACAGAGGGGATAGACCGAGTGAGCTCCCAATGAGTCTTGGATATTATAGACTATAGGAGGGTAGACTGAGTGAGCTTCCTCAGATAGTCTTACCTTGTTTTAATTTCTTTAAGAACCTTCCCAGGCTAGAGGGGGAATTGACTGAGTGAGCTTCCTCAGAGAGTCTGTGTTATACTTGAGTCTATAGGAGGAATTGACCGAGATAGCTGCCTCAGAGAGTCTCTAGACCTTGGGGATAAGAGGGTTAGACCACGTTATCTTCCTCAAGAGAGTCCATGACTACCCTAGACTATAAGGGGAATTGACCGAGTGAGATTCCCCAAAGAGTCTCATAAATGCGTATGACCAAGCCAGAGGGGTTAGGCTGAGTGCACTGCCCAGAGGGTTGTGGTACTTCTTGGTTAGGACCAGAGGGCATGGATACGAGTACTCCCCATAGGGTTTCCTTTTTGTTAGCTTTGTGCTTCACTACTGTTGTTGGTTGTGGTTTGATTGCTGTTGTATCATCCTACCTTACTGCTTACTATTACTACCTATTGCTTGCTGTTGCTGCTTACTGCTTATTGTACTTTTACCTTCCATATACTCACTGATTGTTAGGCACAAATATTCGGGTGAATGCCTACTGGGATTTTCTCTCACACCCTGTTTGGGCCTTTCTTTTGGGCCCAAGAAGACTATGTTGCTGCAGTTATAGACAAGGGCAAGCACCCTTCAACTCCTGGAACTTGATTGCTTGGAGCAGGAGAGCATGGGACCAAGCTTTGGCTTGCGATGCTGAGGAGTTGTTTACTTTTCTTTTGTACTTGTTTTGGTACTGTAGTGTTTTCCAGCATTGTGACTTGTTTGGATACTTCCTAGTTATGTATTATGCATCATTTCATATATATACATATGTGTTCCAGTTTGATGATTTAGTATTCCGCTGTTTATATTGTTGGTTATTACTAATTTATTTCCGCTATGTACTCTGACAATGAGGGCATAGTTTACCCACTATCACACCCAAGGCCCTCTCTGCTAGTCGGCAGCCTCTGGCATTTGGGGAAATGCGCTTGAGGCCATGTTGCCAACCGGGTACGGGGTGCCTCTGGGTGGCTTCCGGAACCGGGACGTTACACTTAGTGCGGTGATATGAAAAATGTTAAATATATTTTAATCATGAATGTAGAGTTCTTCTATAAAAAGTGGAATAACTTTTGAGTGGAGACTTAGATAAAAAATCTAAGGCTGCAGATGAGTTCAGAATGCTGGTTTTACCCTAGGTGAAACATTACGTTCACAACATCAGGTGCTAGAAGGTAGAGACCGTTGGAAAATATTTGAGTGGAGGTTACTAATTTAACAAAATAAAATAATAGAATTCCTCACCCTTTGTCACTAGAAAAAATATGTCCTTTAACAGTGCTAAAATTGGCCATTGTCAGTGCAAAAAAACTGATGCTTACTGGAGCGCAATTAAAATCCCTAGGCTTTTATCAGTGATACACAAAGTAACGATAAAAGGCACCCTTATAAGTGCTGATAAAGGAACCACTTTATCAGTGATTTTATTTAGCACTGATAATGTAACATCCCAGATCTGGATGCCACTAAACTGGTACTCTGTACCTGATTAGTCATATGGTCTCAAGCGTATTTCCCCAAACGCCAGAGGCTGCTGACTAGAAATGAGGGCCTAAGGAGTGATAGTGGGAAACTATGCCCTTATTGGCAGAGTGTAACACAATAGAACAAAAATATACAATAAAAAATAGTAAAGGCCATACAATTAAAACAAACAACAGAAAAATGATAAGATAAACAGCCAAGCATCATTCTATACAAAAGATGATGCAACATGTTATGTTCTAAGAAAACATCCAAAACAGGTACACTATAGGAATCCACAATATATGTTCCAAAGGAAAAAAGAAACAAAGGAAACTAAGAAGCATCACAAGCCTCGGCTTGTTCCCATGATCTCTGGCTCCTAAACAACATCTCAAGTACCTATGGAAGGGCTCTTTCCCTTATTGACACCAGCAGCAATATAATATATTTGGGCCCAAAATCATGACTCAAATAGGGTGTGAGAAATAAATCCCAGTAAGAAACCACCCAATATCTGTGATTACCTGTTAGTGAGTATATATGCAACTGATAGTGTACAAAAAGGAAAAAGTAGTAAACTAGGAAGTACTCAAAAGTAAACAATCCTATAAGTCATGTTTTCCAGTTTCATTCATTATATTTAGTTCAACCATTAAATTACATTGAATTATATAAGTCTCAAGATCCATCCTAATCCTGTCAATCCCCTATAAAAAGGATGCTCAACAGATACCTCAGAAGTCTATCTAAACAAGTAAAGTGAAGATTGAATCCAAGCTTGTGTTTTGGCTTGGCAGACGTGTCATAAGTCATTCCATTTCAATATTAAATTCAATATCTCGCCCATAGGCATAGAAAACCCCCACCTATAGGCATAACCAATCCATGACCATAGGCATAAAAAATCCTCACCCATAGGAATAACAAATCCTTTCCCGTAAGCATAACAAATCCTCGCCCGCAGGCATAACAGTCAATAGGGTCGAGCTCGATATATCAGAATTTCAGCATAATAGACAACACATGTAAATTATACTATTACATGGTTAACATAATAACAACTCATGTGGGAATCATACATAACAAGCAACAAGTGAATTCACAAGGCTTAAATAATAACAAGCATAATATGGGCAAAGGGAAAACACCAATCCCAATCCCTTAATCCATCTAATTGAAATTTAACCCATTCACAATCCCATTATAATTTAATTCATTTTTAACAACCCAAAAAGGAAAAAACGGGGCTTGCCTCATAGGAAACCTAGGCCAAATGGCCATAAACGACAATTCAAGAGAAACACAACCATGGTGTGGCCTTAATTCAAGGAAATCAACATTACACATGACTAATAACACATAATCAATTACCTAAATTTCATTAGGAAATAACACGGGTTGAAAATAAATAAAAGTGACACCAAAAAATGGGTGCACGACACTTCAACACATATATTCATCTTGATAATTAACGAGAGGCACAAGACCACCTACCTTATACTCGTACGACTCTCCTCATCCAAAATAGAGCTTTGATTCAAGCTAGAATGAATTAGATCTACAAAATGAGGTAAAACACTCAAGGTTTGATAACTTCGTCAAGAGAAAAAATCATGAATAACAGCTCAAGAGGAATTGATAGATTACCGATTGGGTTCAAACGACGACGATCAAATCAGAGTTTGGATAGAGATTTGGGAGGAAATTCTTCATCTAGCATGCTGCTTATCGAACCCAGATGAGCCCTTTATCTGTTTTCACAAAAATGATGCTATTGCCCATTTTATCCAAAAAAATAAAAGTACATGACATGTACTTGAAACTACATGCCATGTCTGTATAATTTCTGGCAAGACCATTACATGGTCGTGTACTGGGATTACATGGCATGTAGCCCTTTATACATGGCATGTACATAAATGTACACAACATGTAATCCCCAGTCACATCATGTAACAGGACTATAACCAACCCTTGACCTCTTTTCCCCCATTTTCTTAAGTATAAACTGAAAGGGAAAGACCTGTACCTCAAAGGAAGAACCAGTTTCTTACAAAATTCCCCACTTAAAACAATTCGTCCCCGAATTTCCCTTCCAAGGGTAGTGAAAAAATATTTGTGAACAGCTCCGACCACTGTGATAACACATCAGCCTCCCTCTTTTAGGTCTCATCCTGTACTCGTCCATGCTTCCATAACACCCATACTAGAGGAACTGACCAGCCTCAAAGAACCTTCATGCTACGATCCACAATACGTATCCGATGCTCCTCAAAGGATGCATAAACCTAAAGCTCAACCTCCTCAGGCTGAAAAATGTGAGATGGGTTTGAGTGATAACGGCACAATTGGGATATATAGAAGATGTTGTGCATGGATTGGTACCTCTGAGGTAACTGAAACTGATAGGAAACCAGCCTGACCTTTTCTAAAATCTCAAACGGACCGACATATCTCAGAAACATATTACCACGTCTCCTGATCCTCTTGTGCCCCAACCTCGGTGCAACACGTAGGAAAAATTGATCCCTGACCTCGAACTCCAGAGGTCGTCTGCGGAAATCAACATAAGATTTATGACGAGACTGCGCACTAGCCATCTGCTTATAAATCAACTTGAACTTCTTAGAAGTCTCCTGCATGAGACGTGGTCCTAGTAAAACTACCTCACCTGCCTCCAGCCAACACAGGGGTGATCGGCATGATCTACCACACAAATACTCATAAGGCTCCATCTCTATAGTCACCTAGAAAGTGTTATTGTAGGAAAATTCAACCAAAAAAAATATGCTTCTCCAAAGAGCCCCCAAAGTCTAGGATGCATGCTCGCAGCATGTCCTCCAACACCTGTATTGTACACTCTAACCACCATCAGTCTGAGGGTGGTATGCTGTGCTCAGAAGCACCTATGTCCCTAGAACCCTCTGAAAACTCTACCAGAAATGAGACATAAAGCGAGAGTCCATATCTGAAATGATAGAACGAGGGACCCCACAAAGTCATACCACCTCACGAATATACATCTTCCCAAGCTCATCAACACCAAAGGTCTCCTTGATTGGTAATAAGTGAGTGACCTTCGTAATTCTATCAACCACCATCCACACAACATCATTAACTCTAGGTGACCTCGATAACCCAGTCCAAAATCTATCGTGACATCATCCCATTTCCACTTCGAAATAGGTAACTGCTGTAAAATCCTAGCCAATCACTGATGTTTTGCCTTCACCTGCTGATAAGTGGAACACCTTGTAACAAAACCAACCACCTCTCTCTTTATACCCAGCCACTAGTACTAACAGTGTAAGTCTCAATACATCTTGATAACTCCAGGATACACCGCCCAAGCTGAATCATGGAACTCCCGCATCAACTCCTCACATATGTCCACTGAAACCCAAATACATCCATAGATACACAAGATCTCATCATCACCTACCGTTCAACCAGGAGGTGGATCCTTATCTACTACACTCTCCTATAGGACTAGGCCCTTAGAATCTAATAGCTGCCTTATCCTCACTCTGTCTAGGAGGGTAGAAGTCACAGCTAAATAATAAAGAAAAGTTTGTCCTTGGCTATCATGCACCTCCAAATGCATCTCAAAGAACAAGGACATAAGCTACCACTCACCACTGGACTCCTTCACCACTTGTATCTAAGTTCTTCGGCTCAATGCACCAGCTATTGTATTTCCCTTCCTAGGTGTGTAAGAAAGATCAAAATTAAAAGACTAAAGATATTCCACCCACCTTCGTTGTCTCAAGTTCAGGTCACGCTGAGTAAATGTGTATTTGAGGATTTTTTGGTCTGTGTACACCACAAAACACTCTCCAAGTAAATAGTATCTCCAATAGTTCAACACATGTACAACAGCTGCTAACTCTAAATCGTTCGTAGGGTATTTTATCTCATGAGGCCTCAACTACTGAGACCCATACGCTATGACTCGATCTCCCTGCATCAGCAATACCCCCATACCAATACCTGAAGCATCACAATAGACTCTATAACTCTTACCTTGATCTAGTAGTATCAGGGCTGGTGCTGATATCAGCCTCCTCTTCATCTCTCTAAAGGCTGTCTTGCAAGCATCTAACCACACAAACTTCACACCCTTCTTAGTCAACCCCTTCAACGGAGCTACTAAGCATGAGAATTCCTGCATAAAATTCCTATAGTATCCAACTATCCCCAAGAAACTCTGTATTTCAAACACATTCTTGGAATGTTCCCAGGAAACTACTACCCTCACCTTCTCAGGGTCCATTAGAACTCTTGTCTCTGATATAATATGAATCAGGAAGTGAATCTTGTCCATTCAAAAGTGTCACTTTGTGATCTTAGCATATAAATGATGCTCTATTAGTGTATTCAAAACGATATCAAGATAGTTTGCATGGTCATGTTGATTATGAGAATACACCAATATATCATCCATGAAAACCACCACAAAATAATCCAAGTAAGGATGAAAAACTTGGTTCATCAATGCCATGAAAATTGCTGGCACGTTCATGAGACCGAACGACATAACTAGATACTCATATAGACCACACCTGCTACCAAACACAGTACATGGTATGTTTGCAGGTCAAACACATACCTGATGATAACCAGATCTCAAATTGATCTTAGGGAATACCCGAACTCCTCAGAGATGATGGAAGAGATTATATATTCATGGCAGAGGATACCGGTTCTTAACTGTCAACTAGTTCAATTTCTGATAATCCACACATAGCCTGAGGTTACCATCCACCTTTCTGAAAAAAATGACCGAAGAACCCCATGGAGAAGTATTGGGTCGAATAAACCCCTTTAACTCTAAATCCTATATCTACCTCTTGAGATCTTGCAACTTCGCCATAACTATCATATAATGAGGAATGGACACCAGTGCAGCTTCTGGTACTATCTTGATAGAGAACTCTACCTCTCTCACCGTAGGTAGTCCTGAAAAGTAATTTGAGAAGACATCCCTGAAATGATCAACCACTGGAGGGAAATATGTATGACATGTCCCCTATTATTCTAGATATAGACTCGCAATCTAGGCTATCACTCCACCCAATCCACTATGTTGGGGTTCAGCTCTGACTACCTAGACATCCCATTCACCTTTGTGTAGAAATGATCCACTCTCTGGTGATGCGAAACTCACCTTATGGAGATAGTAATCGTCAAAGGATTGAAAAATAACCAACCAATCAATTATAAGAATGAAATTAAAGCCTGCCATCTCTAAGACATATTGATCCCATAATAAGTGACTCCCACCAACCTCAAGGGGACAGTACTTACATTGACGCACACCTTCTGTTCTTATCCCTAACAGAGTTTCTAGTGTCATAACACCATTATAAGAGAAAACACAGAGCCCAAGACTCTATGAAATGGGAACATATATAAAAATATGTGAATCCCCTATATCAAAGAGTGTAGAAGATAAAATAGAGGCGACTAGAATAGTACCTCTAACAATAGAAGGTCTGAGATCCTGATCATGCTGGGTCTGTTGCACAACATAAGTCTGACCTGTACCATAGCCCTGAGACACTTCCTAGATACCCTGAGCTGACCTGCCCTACTATCACTGAGATCCTAGGGTTTGGCTACCATGGCCACGACCACCACCTCATCCCAAACGACCTAACATATTCCAATTCTCTGACTGGTGAGAATTTGCTGACTCTGCTTCTGAACATGGAGTCGGTACAAAAACTCTCTCACTAGATGCTGGTGGAAACATCCTGAAGAAGTACTCTAGATGGCCCATCTTGCTGCAAGCTCGACACTCGACTGGGTCCATCGAACACTACAGTCCCATATGACCAGCTCTGCCACACTGGTAGCAACTCACTTGGCTACCGAAAGAAACATTTCAACTACTCGTATCACCATGAGAAAGCTCCATATGACGCTTCTTGATCCTGGTCGAGAAAGTACCAGATATCAGTGCCAAACTTCCCTAGTTTGCACCTCCATCTTCCTACAGGTTACACTTAGTAATCAACACTTAATTCATGATGGAATATAAAAAAGGAAACCTGAAAATGTTCACCTGCAATCAAATGTCGTACCTAAGACCATCCTCGAATCACCTAGCCCTAGATGTCTCGTCACCCATCAGAATAGGTGCGAATATCTGAAGCTCAATGAAATGGGCAGAGTAGTCCATCACTAACATAGCACCCTACACCAGATGCATGAACTCCTGGCTCTATCATCCATCAATGTCTCAAAAAAATAATATTCATATAAGACCATATAAAAATCTCCCCATGTAATGCCCTGATGAAGCTCTGTCTGAGTGGTAACATTCCACCACCTCTTGGACGAATCAAGAATCATATAAGTCGTGAGCTTGACCCTCCTCTCAGGAGGCTTCTCCAGATGCTCAAAGATCATAAGAACAGACTCCATCCATGACTCTGCAGCCTGTGGTCCACCATCCGCTGAAAACGTAGACGGATGCTGCTGCTGGAATACTCACATCAGTTCTACCATAGACGTGGCAGACTGAGGTACTCCTTGGAAGGTCTGTATAAACCTCATTAAGCTTTCACAGAACGGTGCATCTACATCTGTGCCCAGTATAACAGCTGGTGCCACAACAGGAACATCTGGAGGATCCTATTGTAGCCCATGGCCTACCACCTCTAGGTTATCATTTCCACTCCCCTGGTGTATAGCTGGAGGTCATAATGGAGGCATGAATCTACAAGGTAAATCACACACCTCAGTTCAAGATCATGAAAAAGGTTCGAAGTTCAAGATTGCAAGAACCAAACAAGATAAGAAAACCCTCAAAGGTCACCAAAAGATTAGTCCATGGCTTATAGAAACAATACACGATGTGTACCCTCAATCTCCTACTCAAGCGTGTACTTCCACCAGCCTGGGCGTGTAAACATCCTAGGTACACAACATTTTAGTTGGGTACATGCCATGTGCACAAATCCCTCATCCTATCCATGTACTTCCACATGGCCAGAGTCACACGAGGTCTACCTAATAAAAACTACACGATGTATATCTAAGGTACACGACATGTTATGATCAAAACTCAACCACCCATGTTTTCTCTCACACGACTAGATACCACACTGCGTGTACATAGGGTACACAATGTGTGCATAAAAAAGTTCTTTCTTCCCAAATAGAAGAACACATGGTGTGTGTTCATAGGAACACACACCATGTTGTCTGGGTTTCTGGACAGTAAGCCTCAAAAACATCCCCAAAACCCCTATTTTTGAAGTAACGGTGTAACAAATTCCAATCCATGGGGGCCCATATTCCCTAAAAATCAAATCTTGGAATCCACATATAGAGCATAACCACACAATCTATATCCCATATCCAAAATGTGATCCACCAAATTCTGATCCAAGAGGTCCCATACTCTTAAGGGACCAAAGTTTGGTGTCTATCCAATTCAACCATAACACGTACTAATACACCTATCACAATAGCAAGCATATATATCACGATACCTATCATAATATCATGCATATCTAGAATGAAATCTATCACAACAACATGCAATTAGTAATGCTCTCTAAATGGCATGGCATGAATTCATGTCATGTGATTTCTAACAAGTTCCTATATTATGAATGAGATGGCATACCCTCATCTCATCAGGTTGAAACAAAATAAAAACACAATAATATCAATAATAATAGCACAAAACAAGTGCATCACCCAATGGTGAAATCGAATCAACTGTAACAACTCAAAATCCAAAAGTCACAATTCAATTTGAGAAAATTTGGATTTTCCCTATACGCGGGGTAGCTACTCCCAGGAACAACTAATTACCAAATCCCATTTCCTTCTTATCCCTATCTAATGTCCCTAAATAGTAAGAAAAAATAGAAATAAACTCCCTTGATACCACTTTGTAACATCTCGGATCCGAATTCCACTGAACTGGTTCTCTATACCCGATTGGTCACATGGCCTCAATCACATTTCCCCAAATGCCAAAGGCTGCCGACTAGAAACAAGGTCCTAGGGTGTGATAGTGGGGAAACTGTTCCCTCATTGGTAGAGTGTAACATAGCGGAACAACAATATATAATAACAGAAACAATAAGACTATACAACTGAAACAAACAATGGGAAACTGATAAGATAAATAACCAAGCATCATTCTATACAAAAGATGATGCAACATGTTATGTTCTAAAAAATCAGACAAAATAGGTACACTATAGGAATCCAAAATATATGTTCCAAAATTAAAAACAAACAAAGGAAACTAAGAATCATCACAAGCCTCGGCTTGGTCCCATGATCTCTGGCTCCTAAACAACATATCAAGTACCTATAGAAGGGTGCTTGCCCTTATCGACACCTGCAATAATATAATCTGTTTGATCCCAAAAGCATGACCCAAACAGGTTGTGAGAAATAAATCCCAGTAGGCATCCCCTCAAGATTTGTGCCTATCTTTCAGTGAGTATATGCAACAGGTAGTGTACAAAAATTAAAAAGTAGAAAACTAGGAAATACTCAAAAGTAAACAATACTACAAGTCATGTTTTCTAGTTTCATTCATTATGTTCAGTTCAATCATTCAATTAAATTGAATTATATAAGTCTCGAGATCCAACCTAAGACCATCAATCCCCCATATAAAGGATACTCAACAGATACCTCATAAGGCTATCTAAATAAGTAAAGTGAAGATTGAATCCAAGATTGTGCTTGGGCTTGGAAAATATGTCATAAGTCATTCCATTTCAAAATTCAATTCAATATCTCACGTACAGGCATAGAAAAACCTCTATTATAGGAATAACCAATCCATGCCCATAGGAATAATAAATCCTTGCCTGCAGGCATAAAAAATACTCACCTACAGGCATAAAAAATCCTCGCCCACAAGCATAGTAGTCAACAGGGTCGAGCCTAGTATATTAACATTTCAACATAATAGAAAACATATATAAATTACACTATTACATGGTTAACATAATAAAAACTCATTTGGGAATCATATATAACAATCAATAAGTGAATTAAATTATCACAAGGCTTAAACAATAATAGTCATAACATGGGAAAAGGGTAGAACACTAATACCAATCCCTTAATCGATCCAATTGCAATTTAACCCAATTGCAATCCCATTATAATTCAATTAATTTTTAACAACTCAAAAAGGGAAAAAAAGGATTTCCTCATAAGAAACCTAGGCCAAACAGCCATAAACGACAATTCAAGAGAAACACAACCATGGGGTGGCCCCAATTCAAGGAAATCAATATTACACATGAATAATAACACATAATCAATTACCTAAACGTCATTAGGCAATAAAACGGGTTGAAAATAAATCAAAGTGACACCCAAAAATGGTTACACAACACTTCATCACATATATTCATCTCAAAAATTAACGAGAGGCACAATACCACCTACCTCGTACTCGTATGACTCTCCTCGTCCAGCAGCAGGCTTTGATTCAATCTAGAATGAAGTGGATCTAAAAAACGAGGTAAAACACTCAAGGTATAAAAACTTAATTGAGATAAAAAATCATGGAGAACAGATCAAGAAGAATCAAGAGATTATCAATTGGGTTCGAACGCCTTCGACGATGATCGAATCAGAGTTCAGATGGAGATTCAGGAGGAAATTTTTCCTCCAGCGCGTTGCTCATCAAACCCGAATGATCCCTCTTTCCATTTTCACAAAAATGAAGACACTTCCCATTTTATCCAAAAAAATAAAAGTACAAGGAATGTAATTGAAACTAAATTCCATGTCTATACAATTTCTGGCCAGACCACTACATGGAAGTGTACTGGGATTACATGGCGTGTAGCCCTTTATACACATTGTGTACATAAAAGTACACAACATGTAAGCCCCAATCATGTCATGTAACAGGCTTGCAACCAACCCTTGACATATTTTACCCTATTTTCTTAAGTATAAAATGAAAGGAAAATATTTTTACCTCAAAGGAAAAATCAGGTTCTTACAGATAAAGGGGCATACTACTATAGTGTCCTATTAAATTACAACACACTACAACAAAAAAATAGCAGTAAAAAGCAACAAATACAGGTTGCAAATAAAAAATTTAAATGAAATAAAATTTACAACACAAATACAAGAAAAAAACACTATATTATAAAATTTCAAACATTTATTTTTAAAATTACATTATTAAGTAAAAATTATCATATACATTAAAAAACATCAATATTTCTTTGTCATTGGTCCTTGACCCCCGGTCATGCTATTGCCGAACAACCCACACCAACTCAAGAAAAATAATGAACCTATATAAGAAAAAAATTATTATTTTAGTAACACTATAAATAAATAAATTAAACACAAATTGTCAATTTTAAACTAAAATTATATTATTTGAGTCATTTCAGAAACACCATGTATTGGATTGAGTTGCGGTTGATTCTTGCACGTCGCACCATTTCTTGTTTGTCTTCATGAATTATCTCTATAAAAATAAACTAAATAAGTATAAGATAAAATTGATAATTAAATTAATTAAGTAATAATTTATAAAAGGATGAGAAAAAAATCTGAGCTCATTTGCTCAGTTTTGGTGATACGATGTGCGTTTTACACTAAAATGGCACTTATATATTGAAAACACACACTTTGAGTCATATCAGCCACATCATGTATCAAATTGATGTGAGGTAAATTCCCACACATCGAAAATAAATTTTTAATCGATGTCCTAAATTATCAGGACAATATGAGCATGTTTTCTATGTTTTTAGTGAGTGACACAATTTTTGAAAAAAATGTCAATTTTAAACTAATAACAGACACTTTGAGTCATAATAGGAACATCATGTATCTAATTGTGGTTTGAATGATTAATATACATCAAAAATGATTTATGGATCATTTTCCTAAAGTATCAAAATAATCCAAATGTGTTTTCTCAGTTTTTGAGTATGTCACTTGTCTTTTTTACTAAAATTAATATCGATTTTAAAGACACACTTGGAGTCATACCAGTCATAACATGAATTAGATTGAGGTGAGGATGATTACTACATGTCAAAAATGACTTATGGATCATTTTACCTAAGCTTAAAAATAATATGAATTCATTTTCTTAGTATTGAGTATGTCACTTGTGTTTTTTACTAAAATGTCATTTTAAACTGGAAACACGTACTTTGAGTCATACCGACCACATCATATGTCATATTGATGTGAGGTCAATTTAAATACATTGAAAATTACTTATAAATAATTTAAAAAAAATTATCAAGACAATATGAGAATGTTTTATTGGTTTTCAGTGAGTGAAATACTTTTTGAACTAAAATGTAAATTTTAAACCGACAACAGACACTTTGAGTCATACCAGGAACACCATGTATCAGATTGAGGTGTAGATGATTACTACACATAAAAAATGACTTATGGATTGTTTTCCTAAATTATCAAAACAATATGAACATGTTTTATTGGTTTTGAGTATGTCACTGATCTTTTTTACTAAAATTAATGTCAATTTTAAATAAAAAGACACACTTGGAGTCATACTGGTCACACCGTGCATTGGATTGATATGAAGATGATTACTACACATCAAAAATAACTTATAGACCATTTTAATTAAGTATCAAAACAATCTGAATGCATTTCTCAATTTTCATTCTGTCACTTTTATTTTTCACTAAAACGTCATTTGAAACTAGAAACACGCACTTTGAGTCATACCGACCACATCATGTGTCAGATTGATGTGAGGTAAATTCCTATACATAAAAAATGAATTGTGAATCATTTTACTAAATTATAAAGACAATCTGAGAGTGTTTTATTAGTTTTTAGTGAGTGACACACTTTTTGAACTAAAATGTTAATTTTAAAGTGATAACAGACACTTTGAGTCATACCGGGAACACCGTGTATTAGATTGAGGTTAAACTGATTCATACACATCAAAAAATGACGTATAGATATCATTACTAATGTACCAAAACAATATTAATTAGTTTTATAAGTTTTAAGTTTTCCACTTTTCCTTTTAACTAAAATTAATGTCAATTTTACATAAAAAGACACACTTGGAGTCATACCGGTCGCACCGTGTGTTAGATTGATGTTTGGATGATTCCTACACATCAAAAATGACTTATGGGAATTTTTCTAAAGTATAAAAATAATACAAATGTTTTTATTTAGTTTTGAGTATGTCACTTGTGTTTTTTTACTAAAATGCTATTTTAAACTAAAAACACACCATTCGAGTCATACTAACCACATCATGTGTTATATTGACATGTGGTCAATTTATGTGCATAAAAAATGAATTATGAATCATTTTTATAAATGTTCTAGAAAATCATAGTGAATTTACTTTTTTTTTTCAATGAGTGACACACCTTTTGAACTAAAATGTCAATTTTAATATAATAATAAACACTTTTATTTATACTGGGCACACCGTGTATCAAATTGATGTGTGACTAATTACTGCATGTCAAAAATGAATTATGTATTGTTTTAAAAAAGTTTCAAAACAATATGAATGTGTTTTATTGGTTTTGAGTATGCCACTTATATTTTTACTAAAATTAATATCAATTTTAAATTAAAATACACACTTGGAGTCACACTGGTCGCACCAAGCATCGTATTGAGGTTCTGATGATTCATATAAGTAAAAAATTACTTATGGATCATTGTAATAAAGTATCAAAATAGTCTAAATGTGTTTTATTAGTTTTAAGTATGTCACTTGTGTTTTTTCACTAAAATGTCATTTTAAACTAGAAACATACACTTTGAGTCATACCAGTTACATCGTGTGTCTGTTTTATGTGAGATTAATTCTTACACATTAAAAATGACTTATAAATCATTTTACAAAATTATCAATACATTATAAGAATGTTTTCCTGGTTTTTAGTAAGTGACACATGGTTTTAACTAAATTATCAATTTAAAACTGATAATAGACACTTAAAGTCATACTGAGAACACTATGTATCAAGTTGAGGTGAGACTGATTCCCACACATAAAAAATGACTTATAGATAGTTTTTTAAAGTATAAAAACAATATAAATGTGTTTTATCACTTTTTAGTATGACACTTTTCTTTTTTACCAAAATTAATGACAATTGTAAATAAAAAGTCACACTTAGAGTCATACCAGTCACACCGTGTGTTAGATTATGGTGTGGATAATTACCATATGTTAAAAATGACATACGGATAATTTTAAAAAATTATCAAAATAATATTAATGTGTTTTCTCAGTTTTGAGTATTTCACTTGCGTTTTTTACTAAAATGTCATTTTAAATTGAAAACACACACTTCGAGTTATACTGATCACATCATGTATCAGTTTGACATGAAACTGATTTCTACACATCAAAAATGAATTATGATTAATTTTACTAAATAATTAAGACAATTAAATCACATTTTCTTAGTTTTTAGTGAGTGACACACATTTTGAACTAAAATGTCAATTTTAAACTGATAACGAATTCATTGAGTCATACCGGGCGCAATGTTTATCAGATTGAGGTGCAGTTGATTCCTACATATAAAAAATGAAATATGGATCATTTTTTAAAGTATTAAAATAATATTAATTCATTTTCATAGTTTTGAGTACGACACTTGTCTTTTTTACTAAAATTAATGTCAACTTAAAAAAAAGACACACTTGGAGTCATACCGGTCACACCGTGTGTTGAATTGAGGGGAAACAAATTCCTACATGTCATAAATGACTTAAGGATTATTTTGATAAATTATCAAAAAATTATGAACGTATTTTCTCAGTTTTGAGTATGTCACTTGTTTTTTTACTAAAATATCATTTTAAACTGGAAACATGAATTTTGGGTCATACCAATCACATCTTGTGTCAGTTTGATGTGAGAATGATTCCTACACATCAAAAAGGAATGTTAAATTATTTTCATAAATTATAAAGAGAATATGAGTATGTTTTATTCATTTTCATTGAGTGACAAACTTTTAGAACTAAAATGTCAATTTTAAATTGATAACAGACACTTTGAGTCATATCGGGCACACCATGTATCATATTTAAGTGTTTTAATTCTTACACATCATAAATGACTTATGGTTCATTTTAATAAATCATAAAAATAATATGAATTAATTTTACCAGTTTTGAGTATATTAGTTTTCTTTTTTACAAAAAATTATGTCAATTTTAAATAAAAAGACAGACTCGAAGTCATACTGGTCACACCATGATTCAGATTGAGGCACAAATGATTCCTTCAAATTAAAAAAGATTTATGGATCATTGTACTAAAGTATCAAAACAATATGAATGTTTTTTTATTGGTTTTGAGTATTTCACTTGTGTTTTTTACTAAAATTCTATTTTAAACTGGAAACACATACTTTGAGTCATACCGATCACATCGTGTGTCGGTTTGACGTGAAACTGATTATTATATGTCACAAATGACTTATAAATAATTTTCTTAAATTATCAAGACAATACAAGTGTGTTTTATTAGTTTTTAGTGAGCGACATACTTTTTGAACTAAAATGTCAATTCTAAACTAATAATGGCCACTTTGAGTTATATTGAGCACATCATGTATCAGATTGAGGTGAAAATGACTACTACTCATAAAAAACGACTTATGGATCATTTTACTAAAGTATCAAAATAATATGAATGTGTTTGATCAGTTTTGAGTATGTCACTTGTATTTTTTTATTAAAATTAATATTAATTTTAAATAAAAAACACTTGGAGTCATACTGGTCACACCATGCGTCAGATTGAGGTGATAATGATTACTTAACATCAAAAATGAATTATAGATCATTGTAATAAAGTATCAAAATGATATGAACGTGTTTACTCAATTTTGAGTATTTGATGTGTGTTTTTATTTGAAGTGTAAATTATAAACTAAAAACATAAAGTTCGAGTCATATCGAGCACACTGTGTATTATATTGAGATACATATTATTGAGTATGTGATGGGTATTTTTATTTCAACTATCTGCAAAAAGATAGAAAATATATAACATGTTCCATTGGTATGGAAGAGGAAGCCACATTCTTCCCGAAACACTCCACATTTTAGGAAGAATGGGGTTTCCTCTTCCATCCAAAAGGAACATGTTATCTATTTTTTAGCTTGTTGCAGATAGTTGAAAGAAAAATATGACTTCCCAAAAGACCTATGAAAAAATTAAACAAGTATTCAATAAAAATGATAAGGAAATTAACTTAAAATTAGTAGATAAAATGATGACAAAATTAACTAAATAAGTAGTAGGAATCTATCTTTTCATGATGTATGTATACATTATTTATCCATTTCCTTGTTTTTATTATCTCAGTTGTAGCCTTGAAGTCCAATATCTCATGAGAATGGACATCATTGAATAAAACACCCCAACTTGAGCAAAATAATCCTCCTGTTTAAGATTTTTTTTATATTAGTAATACTATAAAGAAATAAATTAAACATAAATACGAAAAAAATACAATAATAAAATGTCAATTTTAAATTGAAACCACACAACTTGAGTCATAACGAGTACACTATGTATCACATTGAGGTATGGTTGATTCCACTGTGTCTTTTTATCCTATAATGCATAAAAAATTCTACATTATCTAATAATATTTCATTTTGATAACCCATAGTATTGAATGAATTAGAGAATAAAAAGAAAATTTCATCACCATGAGTTCATCATCCTTGTTGAGTGCATGATCATATTACATGAGTGAATCATCATTGTTGAAGAAGTAATTTCTTCATTATCTCAATGAAAATTAACAAAATAAGTATCAGATAAAAATGATAAGGAAATTAACTAAAAAAAGTAGATAAAATGTTGAGAAAATCAACTAAATAAGTAGTAAGAAATCACATCTTCACGATATATGTGCACAATATAAGTTTTTTTTGCTTAGTTTTGACTATTTGATGTATGTTTTAAAAAAAAATGACACTTTTGTATTGAAACATGTACTTCAAATCATACCAAATAGATAAGGCATCCGATTGTCATGCAGTCAATTAATACACGTGAAAAATGAATTATGGATCGATTTCCTAAAGTTTGAAAACAATTCAAGCTCATTTTCTTGTTTTTGACTATTTGATGTATGTTTTAGACTAAAATGACACTTTTTTATTGGATAAATGTACTTCAAGTCATACCAATCTCATCAACTGTCAGATTGATGTACAATCAATTCCTACATGTCAAAAATGACTTTTGGATCATTTACTTAAATTTTTGAAAACAATCAGAGATCGTTTACTCATTTTTGAGCATGTGACGTATGTTTTAAACTAATATGTAAATTTTAAAAAATAATTATTAGATAAAATTTATAATTAAATTAACTAAAAAAATTAGAGAAAATGATGAGAAAAATTAACTAAATAAGTAGTAGGAAGTCGCCTCTTCATGATGTTTATATACATTCTGAAACCATATATTCTACTCATTCATTTGTGAAAAAAATTATTTCCTCCATTATATTTATCCTTGAGAAATAGATCAAAAATAATATATAAGCATTCTGATACTAATAATTCATACAAAAATATATTTTTAAGGTCATAGCCCATACTAGATCATAATCATAGAAGGTAATCACCTAAATTTGATGTTAGAAAACATTTTGACACCATGTACACTGCCCACTTATCTCTAAAAATATTTACTTCTTCTTTTGAGTACAAAGGTTGGCAACAATCTTGGTAGTAATGAGAAAATTAGAAAAATAAATGATTAAAAAATATTTTTAATGAAACTATAATTATGTTTGGAAATTACCTATTTTGGGATGATGGTATTTTCATGTTTTATGATATCTTTCATAAATTTAGAGACATAATATCCACAAACTTTTCTATTATCTTTCTTCAAACACTACAAAAACTTTGACCAAAATAAGTAAATTGTTTTGAAATATGTTTTGATAGTTACATATTTCTATATATACCTTAATCTATTTTCATTTGAAGTAATCCACAATATTATTATATCCAGTCACCGACTTCATACCATGATTCAACCTATATTTAGCAATTTCCCTAGCATAACAAAATTCTTGTTAAAACACAAACAGAAACATATAATTTGAATTTTATCTATAAAATACATTACAATTTCACAATACATATCATGTGTGGTCAGTTTGTTGGATATCCATGTATTAGATCCAAAAAATAAATATTAGGGGTATCCAGATTGATTGCGATAATCATACAGTGCTTCCTAAAAAAACAAAAAAATAAGTAATCAAAAAAATAAAAATATATTTTATATAATTAGATTATAGAGTTTTACCCCTACATTATAGGCATAAAAAAGAGTCCATCGTCTGTTATTTTCTTCTCAAATTCGATATTTATCACATCTTTTTTCTTATAAATTTCTTCCAAATCCATAGAAATTTATTTCATAAAAATGAAAAAGGGATTAATGAATCCAAATCTCACTTCACATGATTTTTCCTTTATATAGTAGTAATATAAACACCTATATAAAATATGAATAGTTAATAACTTTAATGAACATATTAGATCATTTTTATAAAATATGTATTATGAAAATGTACTATATGTATGTATTCACAATTGAGAGTTCCATCCATTCAAACTTTAGAATCTCATTTATACTCTCAAGACCAAACACATCTATAATGAATGTTTTCAATACTTATTCTTTATATGGAATATAGGACATATATCTATCATTGTATGTGGTGTCTACATGAAGTTGTAATGCTAATATATACTGAATTAGAACTAGTAGGGAGAAGGTACCCTCGAAAGGTCTTTTTGTTTTCCTGGTTTATTCATTAGATTGTATTTATCTGACCTTCCATTTCCACATCATTTTATCTATCTGTAATACCATAACTCACTTCAGAAATTTTTTCATTAACCATTATAGGTTTTTCATTTGAAAAAAGTTGTTAAGGACATACCTAATGTATCTTTATAAGATCAGATGGCCATTATACTAAAGTTACAATAGCATCATTGACCATTGTAATATCTAGATCATCAAGTGGAACATGAAACTCAGTGCTCAGCTGTTGAGCTACCTCAATCCCCACTCTTATGTAATCTTTTTGGATTTCTTTTTTGTGTAGCATGTCTCCTGGGATATTATACACTGTACCCCTCACAACAAGGAAACACGTGGGTGTTGATAGATAAAAATAACATACAACCTCACCCTATATAATTTTAGTAATATAATGTTATCAGAAGTTTTTTGATTCAAATTTAAGAGAAAGAGTAATGAAAAAATTGATTACCTAGGGTAAGGAATGCGATTGAGGGGAATGACTAGCCTTAAATCTAGTGGGGTCATTTGGTTGTTTATGTGATGATCTTTGTTCCACCGTCAGTTCTCTTTGATCCTTTCACATATATTAGTATGCCAAACCAGGCTAGGCAATAATATCTTACAAATAATCTATCTGTATCACAATCCTTTTATCATCTTATATGTATATTCTCGTGGTTTTGTCTTCTCAAAATATGTTTTAGGAGACACTCCAAAACCTACACCTTTAGCACAACCATATTGTTCCGACCACTTCAAAGCTATTGAAAGTAGTTTTTCTTTTATTATGGTAACTACTAATTCTTGTGTCTAAACTATATAAAAACATGTGAAAATAATTATATATTTTTATGTAATACTATTATAAATAATAAAGAGTTACTATTATGTCATATTTACACATGTTTCCCATACCGCTTTTGTGTTTTCATCAACTAATTTACCCTCCTTATTTATACGAGCCTCCTACCATCACACATGACATGGGATTGAAGTGGATTTGGATTTTGATTCATCAATCTATTTTTTCATATCACAAAAAATCTTATTATTGATTTAATATACATACCAATTTTTTCTCTAGTGAAGCGTACCCCATACCTGGTTTGCGATAAGGGTACATTGGTTTTGATACATGTTCTTTATTTTCATCACTCATTTTTTGTTTTTATAAATTAATAATACCGAATCAAATTGGATAAAATAAATAATGTCAAATAATATATTATAGACTATAATGAACTTGGAATGTTTTTTCATCATTCCATTTGATGAAATAATTCCATGTTTCAAACATTATAATGCATACATAAGTAACTGGTGGATGAGTATTTACTTTCCACTCAACATCCCTAAGATGCAACTTTGTAAGAAGATCCCATAAGCCTCTATGGGATTTTATAGTGGCTATTAAGACATATTTCTTATGGAAATATTCTAAAATAAATGAACTCTACAAGGAATAAAGAAAAATTAAATCAATATTTAATTATATAATTTTTCTATAAAATAGAGAAAGGTTATTATAACATTAACTTTATATCTTCCCAAGGAGTTTCCTTAATTACAGTCTGGACATGGAACAATGACTCTATATCAATCAATACATTCATCCTCATTGTGACCCTAACATAACTAATGAACATTGACTTGTTGAAGTCAATAGGTTGTCCACATTGATTCCAACTAACATCAAATTTTATACCTTTACTTCTGGCTTAAATAATTTTATTCAACACTGTGATGCTGTGATATTCTTGTTTTTTTCCATCAACATGTTGTTGATCCTATAGTAATTATGCAGTTTCAGCATCAACTGCTTGTTCTTACCCAAGATTTCTAACATCATCATGTGAAAAATACATTTTCTATACGATTAGTTAAACATTTAATTTAGATTATGTTAATATAGTAGAAAACACATAATATATAAAGAAAAGTTGAATATGTTAAAAAAAACTTTAACCTATTATCACTTTATAGATCATGACTGGACTTGATACTGCCTGTAACTTTTCATTATTTCATGAGATTCCAAATTTAAGAATCTTATTTCAAGCCCTAAAAAACTTGGAGTTTAAACATCTATCTATATTCCTAATGATAACACTACTTGTATGTGATACCACTTGTAGAAATAGATTTCTGCTTTGACATCTGATAATGATCTTCTTTCAATGCACACAAAGTGCATATTAATCATCAAATAATTAGCACTTAGCTCTTATTCACATTCCTATGCATCCACCTTATTTGAATGAATATACCTCATGGACCATGTAACCCCCTTAATGTTGCATCATAAAAAATTATACTCCTCAGGGAGAGGGGTTACCTCCAATATCCTCAATTTGGGGATTGTGGTTGGTCATAACAGGCTAATACTTTTCTTATACTCTTATTATAAAACTTTATCTGAGTAACACCACATAAAAAAACTTATTATTTAATATTTGAACATGAATTATTCTTCTTTCATATCTTGATGTTCATATTCTTTGTGAGAATCACCTCACTACTACAAGTATCTTTCTTCAATTCATCAACTATGTATTCATTTCTAAGATTATTTCTCCATGAAAAAGTAACACCACTAGTTTTTAACTCATGATTTTCAGTGGCATAGATGAGACCAATTAAACATACTTCTTGTTTGTCCTCCATATACAAATGGGAAACTGCTTTATTCTTCCTCTCTCCATGTTTGAATCTTTTCCCTCCATTATAACTCCTGTACCTCATCAGCCTTTGAGTTCTGAAATACATCCCTCAAATAATCTACTTTTCTTATCCTTCCTTCTCTTATTCTCATATTAAAACACCTTCACTTCTAAACTTTCGATTATTTGTGAAATACTATTAGTGATGAAATCCTGTCACAAAAAGTCATTTGTAATGGGAGTCCGCCGCTAATGTACCATGAAAAAAAAATAGTGTCACAATTATGGTTAATTATGACGGTCCGTTGTAAATAGTGATTAATTACAATGGATGAATCATATGTCGCAAATAAATGTTATAATTAAAAAAAGAAAATGTCAATGACGTACAGTCCGTTGCAAATAATAGCTTTTTCATTTTTTTTAAAAAATTAAAAATAATTTAAAATTAATAAAAAAATTAAAAATAATAATTATTTTATAAAATAAATATACTTAAAATTAATGAAAATAAATTAAAATATTTAAATTAAATAAAAAATTTAAGAATAATTAAAATAATTAAAAAATTAAATATTTTTAAAAACAATTAAAATAATTAAAAAATAAAATATATTAAAAAATAATTAAAAAATTTATAATTAATTAAAAAAAGTTAAAACAATAAAAATATTAAAAAATAATTAAATTTTTTAAAAATATCTAAAAATCATTAAAAAAATGTACCTATAATTTAAAATATTTATATATACTTAAAATATAAGAAAATAATAAAAAAAATCAAAAAAATTTTAATCAAATTAAAAAATTTTAAAAAAATGTAAAAATTAAGAATATTTACAAATTTAATAAATAATTAATTTTTAAAAAAAATTAAAAATCATTAATAATATGAAAAAAATTACAAATAATTTAAAAAATTATTAATCATTAAAAATATTAAAAAAATTAAAAAATTTAAAAAATTAAAAATAATTAAAAACATTAACACATATTTTAAAATATTTATACATACTTAAAAATATTGGAAAATTATAAAAAATAAAACCATTTAATAAAATTTAGAAAAATTATAAATATTAAAAAAAATCAGAACTAATTAAAAAATTTAAAAATGATTATTTTTTTAAAAAGTACAAGTCATTAATAATATTAAAAAATTTAAAATAATGAAAAATATTTAAAAACAATTTAAAAAAATTTAAAATACAAAAAAAAATAAAAATAAAAAATAACATATATATTAAAATATTTATACATATTTAAAAATATTAAAAAATAATAAAAAAATAACAACTTTTAATAAAAATAATTTTTTTTTATAAAATTACACAAAATTACAAAATTTAAAAATAATTAAAATTTGCAAAAAATTACAAATCATTAAAAATATTAAAAAAGTTAAAAATAATTAAAAAATTAAAAATTATTAAAAATATTTAAAAATTTACAAATAATAAAAAAATAAAAAATAATAAAAAACTCATATGATTTAATATATATTAATAAAATACATTATAAATGACTAGAAAAGTGTAACTCATAGAATTTTTAATTTTAGGTCATAACAATAATGAATTTATGTCAATCGTGTCCAATTGAAAATCAAATTTGATATTGCTCATGACATGAAAGTTGACAAACTATTTCATTTTTACTTTTTTAGTAATTTATAATAGTTTATATATAGATACAGACATAAAAATAAAAAAATAAATAGGGAATAATAAACAAGGAGAATAAAAACTAGATCTAGAAAATGGTTAACTTAGGGTTTTCCAAAAAATAAATCATGTAATAAAATTCTCAACCTAGGGTTTTCCAAAAATAGAGAATAACAAATTTGCATCAATCCTAAATACTAGCAGCCCTAAGCACCAAACAATTACAAACTTTTAGTATATTTGAATAATCATCAAATTTCAAATAATAATATAAAATAATAAACTTCTAACAATCCTAAAAACCAAAAAAATAATCTATTAAATCTAAATATCAAAAAATGATAAAAATACCTAAAATAAAATTAAAACAACTAGTGAGGAATCAAAAAACCCAAATAGGAAATAATAAATTTAGATTAACCCTAAATATCAAATAAATTATAAAAATCGATCAAATTTATAAACCAAGGTTTTGACCAAAACTATCTATTTACAACAATGAACTAAAATTCAAAAAAATAATGACAGAGGAGAGAAGTAGGGTTTGTACCTAGAATATTTGAGCCAAAATCATCAAGAAAATAGAAGAAACTGGAATTTTGGGAGTTTCACAAAGTGGGGAAACCCGAGGAAGCACTACATCACGATTGTGTAGGAGAGGGACTGGTGGAGTGGCGGGGTGGTGTTGTAACACAACAGAGTGGTGGTGTGGTGGCATGGTGTGGAGGAGGGGAGGAGTTGTGGCGGCTCTATGGGAGAGGAGGAAGAAGAGAGGTGGAAGGAAAAAGGGCCGCATAGGTTAAATGAATTTATTATTTTTGACAAAATTAATTCTATTGCAAATATTCATTCAGTAAAAAGTATTTACGACATGAATTGAATTCAGTTTCAAATAATTCTGAGCCGATGGGTATTTTCGATATAAGTTATAGTCCGTTGCAAATGCCCATCGCAAATGAGTTTGGCGTCGGGTGGGGGGAGTTCCCGCCAAAACTATTTGAGATGGTATAGTTTCTTCTATCACAAATAGTCCGAGTTTGGGGACTATTTGTGATGAGTCCTTTTTCCATCACAAATAATCAAATTTCTAGTAATGCTTTCAATATGACCTTTGTTACCGCATTAATGGAAACTTCTTCTTTGATAATTGTTTATCTTTTTTCTATTTGCCACATTCTTATTTTCTTTCCATGATGGATACTATGAAAAATGCATCAAAGATACCTTTGAAATTTCTCTTTTTTTTCTACTTCAAAACCATCTAATTCTATAAATCAGTTTTTATCCGGAACAAATTTATCTTCCTCTTTTTCATGACCCCTTATTATTATAGAAGTGGACAATCTCTTCATGTCACCTTTATCCACTTTGTTGATATAGTATCTTACCATGTGACCAGGGTTAGAACAAATATAGCATCTCCTAATAAAATATTCATACCTTATAATATACTTTTATGGATGTGATCTTATAAAATGCTTCCTTTGATTGTGCATCTTCAATTATTCTTACACACATCCATTCTGTGTACTAAGATTCCATAATAATAACACTTCTTCAATATCCTATTGTTTTCTATAAAAATAGTGCCCAAATTTACTAAATGATGTGGTTAATTATTCTCTACTAACATCTTCTAAGTACTCATATGATTTGAGACCTATATATTCAGATTTACAAGAAACTTCTATTGAAGTGCTAAATTCAAATATTCATAACAAATCATATTTTTTCACCTCATTGAGAATACCCAATTTCTTGGCTGCCATCATCTTATTATTATTCTTCTTGCTTCTTAACACATGAAATTATTCAACAAAATAATTCATATTTAGATCCTTAACTATTCAAAATATACACTAATAGATGCAATCTTGTTTTCTTCTCCCAACACAGATTCTTCACCATACAATACCTAAATTTTTAAACACATCATTTCTGATGTACTTCAGTGAGATATCATCTCAAAGATATCTTCTTCTAGAGAATTATTTATTAACTTCTTAGAAAAATTTTCAAAATCCAATTTTTTATGATTTGAATTATATATAATACCATGTTTACTTAACAAAAAATCTAATCACCAAAATATTTTGATAGATTCCAGCATGTACTTTCAAATATGATATGAACTCATTATTATAGTTTGAAAAATGATTTCCACCAAATACCAGGGCCTTCACAAAATATTCCATATCTTGAACATCTTTAAAAACCAAATATGTAATATTGAATCCCCAACAGAACCTTTAGGATCTAATACCACTTGAGGGATCCAAGACACCTTGAATCAGCGATATAGAAATGTAAATGCAAGGCATATAAATATTTTACCTTGGTTCACATATAAAAGGATAATCCATGGAGCATACACTTATCATTGTGCTGGTGTACCTAGATCTACTATAACTCACTATTAGTGTGGTTACAATGTTTAGGTAAGGGAACTATTAACCAAGGCTTACTACCTATTCCTCTCTTACAATCATTACTTTCAAAAGGATTACAAGTTTAAAGATAAAATACTACTTCCCAAGGGTCACAAACTCTTCTTATCCTTTATTCAAAGATTTTGTATAGGTATCTATTTATAGACTTGTGGGTATATTTTTAGTTTAAGGACATGAAAGTACCTTTAATAATAATACTTGAAATCTATATCATAAACTCCTATTGTTGATGCTCAGTTGAATTTCAAATACTGTTTCCAATTCTCTTCCAGATATGAATAAAACTTTTTAAGTAGATTTAGGTATTTTATTCTTCAATATTACTTTACACAATAGAAAAAACACACTCTAGATAATATTACAAGAAATGGAAATATTCTTTAGTAAATTTTGTCTTTGATTTCTTCAATTAATGATATATATCTTTGATAACACACAAATCTGATTTTCTAGATATTCCCACATCACACTTTCTCTCTTAACACAAATATTTAATATAAATCCATTCAAAAACACTATATTTATTCAAATAAGATCTTCAATAATCTTCTTATTGTTTTCTTCTTCCCATTAAAACATATAGTTCTTCTTCTTCTCTTGGAACACACAGTTCCTTTTCTTCACCTAGGATATACATTTACCCTAATCTCTTTTCTTTTCCTTTGATAATCCTCTATTTCTATACCTTCAAATTTTCACACTAATTCTCTCTAAATCCAGGAATAGTTTGAATTTGAAATTCAAAAAATAATAAACTAACAATATTTCCCACTCCAAACTAAACTTCTTGATAATCCCCAATTTAATCTCAACAATTTAAATTTTAAATGATAGTTTTATAAAGTTAGAATAAATAAAAACTCTCCATTGAAATCCATATCAACACTACCATTCAAACTTCCAATATTTCAAGATTTACAATGTGAAACCATGTTTCATGGTGTAGCCATTTGGTTTCCAGTAGTTATTCTCAAACCGATTAAAGACTTGGTGCACAATCCATGTATTGTAGTGTGAGGCTTCTTGATTTTTTGAAACTATAAAATCTCATTTGATATTCCTTTGCAATGTATTATATTCCCTTGTGGTGAAAAAATAACTTCACTCGAATGGTTTTTTCATAGAGATCCTACATGGTGATACTACCTGTTGACACACAAAATCAATAAACTCTAATATTTAATTATATTTTTTAAATTCAGATTCTCCATGGTGTAGTCTAATTCTATAACCTAAACACATGTTGACACAAAGTAAACAATCTTCATTATTTCTTTTGATATGTTAAATTCAAACTCTCTATGACATAATCTGATTCTATGGCATGGATCAATGAAGTATATTCATTCTATGACACAATAATAGAATGTGGTGTGAGCATCACCAAATTTCCAACACTACTAAAATTCTCCTGGTCAACACTATGATGCATCCTTTTGTGACATGACATATAATTTTGTCTGTTAGCTCCAAATTGAGATTCAATATCATCAAAAATTATAGAATGATCTCTAATGAACATCACATCTCAGGCTACTATTTTTCAAATAAAAATATGGAAAACAATGGCATAAGTTCCCATTAAAAACATCTCCATCTAAAAAATAGTTCCATGAACCTCTATCATGCTAATCCATTCAAACCACTTCAACTTCTCCAATTTCATCAATTATCTTCCAACATCATCAATTCTTCATATTATCATTCTTCCAAATTGCCTCTTCAATTGTGTAAGCATATGAAACTTTTATATAAATCATTATTGATCATCCATAAATACCTACTCTTCAAAGTATTCATCTATAAAACTCCTCAGTCATTGTAAAAAAATCCAATACATCATTACGGGTATAAAATACTGGTATTTACTAATAGTATGAGGATCGTAGGTGATATTAGGTTGAGTACACAATATGTTATATATGATAGAGCCTATAGTGGATGCATGGGAAATTCTATCCATCCTTTCTAACTCCTTAGAAGGATCCTAAATCTTCCTAATATTCATTCCATGAAACACTGGTAAATTTACCTTTTTAGAGTTCTCTATACTAAACCACTTTAGTGCTTTACCAATATATGTGTCTTGAATAAGTCCATTTTTTCTCTTAAATCCACCTCTATAGATCTTCATAGCCATTATGTAGGCTACTTCACATTATCTTTCATAGAGAATAATTTTACAACCCACAAATTTACAGAACATAAAGTCAAGTTTTCATTTCTGATAAATAGTTTTTTATCCACATACAATATCATAAACACCACTACACTCCAACTAATTTGATTATATACACAAGAATCATCTACATTTTTGATGAAACCAAAAACTTTGATTACATCATTAAATTGTATATTCCAACTCCAAGAAGCTTTCTTCAATCCATAAATGGACCATCCACAACTACAAAACCCATGTTTTACAGTGCTGGTATTTATCAACACTATAAAAAACACTGATAAATGGAATATTTATTAGCGCTAAGGAAAGCGCTGATAAATTTAACCCTTTATTAGTGCTTTTTTTAGCACTAATAAAGTGAACCTTTTTCAGCGCTTTAGTTTTAACGTTGATGAAGTGTATCCTTTATCAACGCTTTATATTTAGCGCTGATAAAAGGTACCCTTTATCA
The DNA here is from genome assembly GCA_963277665.1 of Viscum album. Taxonomy (NCBI): domain Eukaryota; kingdom Viridiplantae; phylum Streptophyta; class Magnoliopsida; order Santalales; family Viscaceae; genus Viscum; species Viscum album. The sequence goes on from OY728131.1 coordinate 32,858,685, forward strand.
ATGCTTTATTTTTAGTTCTAATAAAAGTTCTAAATAATAAAATAAAATAATAAAATAAATAAAAAATAAAAATGAGTTTATTAAAAAAATTACAAATTTTATTAACTAAATAATTATTGATAAAAATGAATAAATAGATTATATATTATTAAATATTAAACATTTTATTAATTAGATAATTATTATAATTAATGTTATTAAATTGTATATATTAAATATATAGATATATATTAATGTATATAAATATGATTTATATATTAAAAAATATTTATTCACTTTACATTAAATAGTTATATATTTATTGAATAATGGTTTATAATAAAAAATTAATATGAATTAAAAATATTGACTAATTGCAGAGTACTCAACATATAATTGAATGTCATTTGATTTTTTAATTTAACATAGATCAAACCTGTGTTATATTGATTATATATATATGTTTTTTTTGAAAGGTTGGGACCGAAGCCTCAATTTATCATTAAAGTAAAGACCTCTTTTTAGAGGCTAGAGGGAGACCCAATACATAACCCGAAGGCCCAAGGCCAAGTGGCCTGAATACAAGGCTTGAAATCCCATTTTTTGGCCCAAAGGACCCTCTGTGAACAGTACTGCTACAATACCCTGCGCAGCTACAGTACCTGCTACAATACCCGCCGCCGCTACAGTATCCTACAACAGTTCCTCCGCCGCTACAGTGCTGCCGCTGCTACAGTTCCACCACTACTACAATGTTTGCTACAGTGCCCCCGCTAATGCATTTTTATATAAAATGCACACACATAAAACTCATCCAATATTTCAATATTGTTAGTGTACTTATTCTTAATTTATTCAATTTCACTCATTTTTTACATATATATATGCACTTAAAATTAGATATTTATTAATAATGTACAAAATATATATTTAAAAATATGTTTGTAAAAAAATTTATAAATAAAAATATTTATAAATGTACATTTACTATAATTATACAATTATATATTTATAATTATAAATAAATAAATATTTTTTTAAAATTATTTATATAATTATTTATTTAAATAATTACAAATAAATAATTACAAATAAATAATTACAAATAAATCATTATAAATAAATAATTATAAATAAATAATTATAAATTAATAATTATAAATAAATAATTATATATATTTACATAATTATAAATAAATAAATTTCCTTAAATAATGAATATATTTACTATATTTATATTTATATATATTTATTAAATATATATTTACAATTATATAAATATATATAATGATATAAAAATTATTTTTTAAAAATATTTCTATAAATATAAATAAATAATTATAAAATTATAATAAATATATTTAAAAAGGAATATATTTACTATATTTAAATTTATATATATTTATTAAGTATATATATATTCACAATTTTTTTATTTATAATTATAATTATAAATCCTTTATTAGCGCTTAAGTATTAAGCACTGATAAAAGCATCTCTATCAACACTTTTTTCACACTAATAAAGATGAGGCTTTATTAGCACTAAACAAAGCACTGATAAAATTATCATTTATCAGTGCTAAACTTATAGTGATGATAAAGATTGATTTTATCAGCACCTTTTTAGCGCTGATAAATACTTACCTTTATCAGCATTAAAAAAGTGCTGATAAAAGGGATCTTTATCAGCACTTATTTATAAGCGCTGATAAAAGTGTCCCGATCTAATTTAAAAACCCTAACCATTTGCAAACCCGTCACGATATCAGAATCTTTATATGGAAGCCACCCGCTGTCGGTGCTCATCCTCGGTGAATTAAAGGTCAAATAACACCACTCAACTACCTCTAGTTGCTCGAACATATCATCTGAAATCCAATGTTCAATTACATTTAGGGTTTTTGAAGAGGGTCTCATATTTTCTTTAACCTAGCGAGGTAGGCCTTCCAATTTTCTTTATGCATTTTTGGTTCAGTTTATGATTTCTTCTTCTATATTTTGTTTATGATTCATTATTTAGGATCCATTGTTTACAATTTGTTTGTGATCCATTGTTTAGGGAACAATTTGTGGTCCCTTGTTTGTTTTGACTACCGATGTATGATCTATTGTTTATATCTGAAACTTTATTCATTGTTGTTTTACTGATATGTTTTATATATTCTTAGTAAATAATTTTTTCATAAATGTATGTTAATGTGTATAAATTTTCATGTATATTCTTTTTTATTGACTATTTATTTGAGGCACATTGGTGGCTCCTTAATGATTATATATATGTTGAAACCATTCATGGACACCTTAGTGGACATGCAACTTCAGATGCTATTTTAAGGGACCAATTTAGTGGAGTGATGTATGATCCTCTATTGGTTATATGTATCATAGGATCTAGGTACTCTTATAATTCACTATGTTCCTTAGTTTTCTTATAGAGCAGATTCATAGGGGTTATCCTCAGTTAAGAACATGAGGTTTTATCACATCAAGCCTTCACTTTTTTAATCATTATGGTTCTTTTAGTTCACATTATGTTTGAATATAAGGTTTTTATCTATTTGATATTTCTTATAGACTATACGTGAGTTTTTAATACTCACATGACATGTATGTGTGTCTATATAGCTATTGCATCATTTATTTCCATGGTTGTTTGTCTAACATGTATACCTATATCGAGTAATGATGATTTTGGGTCAGCATGTCCATTGATCCCAAGGGTCATGCTAGAATTTTGTTCAACCTATGGTACTAATTGTTTCTATTTGGGTTACACTCAATGTTTAGACCAATCTTTATGAAAGATTTTATGTGGAGTAATTATTTTCTTAAATTCAATTACCTATTTTCTTCAACATACTAAAATTATTTGAAACAATCAAATATTGAGTTCCCCTTATTAGAATTTCCTATAACTTTCACTTTTGATAATAAATATCCTATGTGTATTTATTTATATATTATATAAAATTAATCTTTTATGAACCCAATAGGATAGATATGAACCAAAAAATGGATGCGCACTAATCATTTGACAATTTAATATGAAGATGGAGTTAAAGAGTTCATCAAATTTTCAAGATAGCACGCAGATAATCCTTCTAGAATCCTCTATCCATGTTTATGTTGTTTTTATTCAAGAAAAATTAGTCCGAAGAGTTGGAAGAACATTTGATTTGTCATGTAATATATCAAATCTATAAATGTAAGACTAAACACAGGAAAAAATTTAATGTGGAAAATGATTAGGTTGATACTACAGTTTATGAATCATTTGATATGAATACCTTTGTAAAAGATGATGGAGATCTCATGGAATAAATGAAAATGACAATTTAAGATGACCTTTGTGATTGTATAAAGTTGTTTAAGAAGTTAAATTATGGTTATAAGAAACCATTGTATACTTATTTTACTAAATACACAACATTTTTAGCTCTATTGAAGTTATATAATTTAAAAAATGGCAGTGGATGGAGTAACACCAGCTTTATAGAACTACTTGGTCTTATGAAAGATTTGTAACAGAAGAAAATGAACTACCATTATGAATATATGACGCTAAATGAATGTTGTGTTCAATGGGTATGATATCTAAAAAAATACTTGCTTGTCCAAATGATTACATATTGTTTCACAAGGACCATGAATCAGTCATAAAATACCCTAAGTGTGGTGTTGATCTATACAAGAAAATGAATCAAGTCCTTCAAAATATGTATGGTACTTTATATCATTCCATGGTATAAAAGACTATATGAGTGTTAGGAAATCGAAAGACAATTAACATGACATGCATATACATGAATTAAATATGGGAAACTACATCATCCACCAGATTCTCCTTAGTGGAAGAAAATTGATTACGAGTTTCATGAATTTGGAGATGAGCCAAGAAACTTTCATCTTGAGTTATCTATATATGGAATAAATCCTTTTGGTGTACAGAGTAGTACTCACAATACATGGCCCACCATGCTGGTAAATTATAACTTTCCACCATGGTTATGCATGAAGCACAAATAAATTATGTTGTCTATACTTATATATAAACCGAAGCAACTCAGTAATGATATTGATGTCTATTTGGCTCCATTGATCGAAGATCTGAAATTGATGTGGGATAAAAGTGTTATAATGTATGATGCACATAGAAGTAAAAAATTCACATTGAGGTCTATGTTGTATGGAATGATAAATGACTTCCCTGCTTATGGAAATTTATTAGGCTATATAATTAAAGGAATTTTGGGGTGTCCCATTTGTGAAAAATGAAAATACTAAGTTTAGTTGAAACATTCCTCAAAGATTGTGTTCTTAGGACATCAGAAATTTTTACGTCGACGACATAAATACTGACCCCAGATGACAAAATTTGATGGGAATATTGAACAAGGTAAAACAACATCTCCAAAAATGGAAAATAAATTTTACAAAAAGTAAAAAAGATTTCCACTATTTTCTGTAAACCATTTTTGAAAAACCTTACAAAATCAGGTTGGAAGAAGAGATCAATTTTCTTTAAATTACCGTATTGGAATTGTTTGTATGTCAGAAATTTTATTGATTTCATGCATGTAGAAAAAATGTATTTGATAGTGTTATTAGCACATTACTAAATGTTCTTGGAAAAATAAAATATGGAATCAAGGCTAGGTTGGACTTGATTGAAATGGGGATAAGGGAGGAGTTGGCACCAGTGAAGGGTAAAAGGAGGAATTTTCTTCCTCCAACAACTTACACTATATCCAGACAAGAAAAATTACAATGTTTCCTTTTACATACTAGTGTAAAAGTTATACAGGGGTGTTCATAAAATATCAATAATGTCGTGTCAATGAATAATTTGAAGTTACAAGGACTGAAATCACATAACTGTATTGTTTAGATGCAAGATTTAATGCCTATTTATTTTCATTGCATTCTAACTCAAAATGTACAACTTAAATTTACCAGACTCTGCTTCTTTTTCAAATCCATATGTAGTAAAGTTTTAGACCCAGTGACGTTTCCCATCATGAATAAAAATATTGTAGTCATATTATGTGAATTAGATATGTTCTTCCCACCATCATTCCTTTATATAATAGTCCACTTGATGGTTCACTTGGTCATAGAGGTTCAACTATATGGTCCTATCCATTGCAGATAGATGTATTCCATGGAATGATATATGAAGATTTTGAAAGGGTATGTCAAGAATCAAAGTTGGTTAGAAGGTTGTATTGTAGAATGATATATTTTTTAAGAAGCTATTGAATTCTATACCGATTACCTATAAGATGTTGAAAGAATCGGTATCCCAAAGTCTCATCATAGTGAACGACTTATGAGCGAAGGGATTTTCCGAAGAGATGTTATTACAATTACCTTGATAGAGTGGGATCAGGAACATCTTTACATATTATATAAGAGTGAAGATTTTTATCCATACATTAAATCCCATAATAATTTTTTTAGATATTTTAATCCATCAACAGTTGAAGGATGGATATCGAATACACATAATCAACAATTTATAGGATGGTTTAGAGATCAAATTTATAAGGAGTTACCTAAAAATATAAATTCAATTACTGAATGACTTAAATGGCTAGCTAGAGTTCCAAATGAAATTTTTATATCTAACACTAGTTTAGTAATCAATTGTTATAAGTTCCATACAAAAGAACACGATGACTTCAGTACGATGAAAAAAAGTGGTGTTATGCTTGTGGCTGAAGTGATGCACACATTTGGTTCCATGGATAGAAATCCAATTTTTGAAAATATTTCATATTTTAGAATTATTGAATAGATATACAATTTGGATTATGTAACCTTTCAAGTGCCATTTTTCCATTGCAAATGGGTTGACAATATCAATGGAGTGAAAGTTGATGAAATGGGATTTGTGAAGGTTAATTTAATTTTGGAAGGGGAAAAAGATGAGCTGTTCATAATGGCATCCTAAGTAGTATAAATATTTTATGTCTTTGACCCAATAAAAAAGAATCAGTCGATTATCCTACTGGAAACTAAAAAAAATGTTGAGTCAGATGAAAATTCAATCAAGGATGACCCTTTCATTGGGACATCACAATCAATTCATATCAGTTCCAATATAAACAATGTATTATATGTTATAGGGGAACACAAAGAGGTGATTTGGATTCTCAATAGAGGAATCATATCCTTGAAACCATTAAAAAAAGAGATTTCAATGAGAAGGTAAAATAATTTTTTAATATAATATGTTTTCCCTCATAATATTATATGTTATCTACTTTATTAACATAATCTAAATTAAAATTTTAAATAATCATGCAGACAATTTATTTTTCACATGATGGAAGAACAAACTATAATGAAGGAAACCCTTTTAAAATATGTAAAGGCAATGTTATGATATACTTTATCTATTTTACTGAAAAATTATATAATGAAACATTGATTTAATTTTCATTATTCCTTGTAGAGTTTGTTTATTTTACAATATTTCTATCCATGTATCATGCTTTTGTAGGAAAAATAATGACGCTGTATCTACTCAATCATAGATGTAATCTTGATGTTTTCACAGTAAAATTATTATCCATAGAATTAATGTATTGTTTCATATTTATGTTTTATTTATTTATTTTTAATATTACTCACATAATAATTGTTTTCTTATACATGTGAATTGTTTTGTTTGAGTTGGGATAATCTTTCCAACTTTCATGCTTCTTATCTCTTAAAACCTTTTCACCCATATAGTGGTGCATTTATCACTTTATTTCAAGTTACCTCTACTACCTTTGTAAGAAGAGAAATGATGTTACCTCTTCTCAATCACAGAGGTAATCTTTATGTTTTCACAGTAAAATAATTGTACATAGAATTAATGTATTGTTTAATATTTATGTTTAATTAATTTCATTTTATTATTATCACATAATAATTATTTTCTTATATAGGTGGATTCCTTTGTTCGAGTTAGGGTGCTCTATTTAACTTTCACGCTTCTTCTCCCTTAAAACCCTTTTTACCCCTATAATAGTGCATTTATCACTTTCTTTCAAGTAACCTAAACTACCTTTGTAGGAAGAGAAACCACACTATCTCTAGTTAATCACATAGGTAATCTTGATGTTTTCATAGTAAAATCATTGTCTATAGAATTAATGTATTGTTACATATTTATATTTAATTTATTTCTTTTTAGTATTACTCACATAATAATTGTTTTTGTGTATAAGTGGATTATTTTGTTTGATTTGGGGTTCTCTATCCAACTTTTATTCCTTTTATCCCTCAAAACCTTTTCACCCCTACAATGTTACATTTATCACTTTCTTTCAAGTTATCTCCACTACCTTTGCAGGAAGAGAAAAAATGCTGCCTCTACTCAATTATAGAGGTAATCTTGATGTTTTCACAATAAAATAATTGTACATAGAATTAATGAATTTTTTTATATTTATATTTAATCTATTTATTTTTATCATTACTCACATAATAATTGTTTTTTATATATACAAATTATTTTTTTTGAGTTGATGTGGTTTGTTTGAAGTTTCTCATGCAGTGTTGGTAGTTCGATAAATAAAGTCAATGGAAATCATGATAACATTGACATTTAATATTGTTTGGAGACTTTGGGACATGTAGGAATTAGACACACCTTAATATAACACACAATGTGATTGGTATGTATCCAAGTAATTCTTTATATTTTAAAATTGAAACTAATTTTAGTAAAAAAGAAAACTGAATCAATGTGTCCATTATTAGTTTAAAATTGATATTTGAATTTAAAAAGTTTCACTCACTAAAAAATGAGAAAATACTCTTTTATTTTCTTGATATTTTAGGTAATCGATTCATAAATCATTTTTAATGTGTAGGAATTGGTCTCACGTTAAACCGATACATGATGAGATCTATATGAGTCAAGTACATGTTTCAAGTTTAAAATGACATTTTAATAAAAAAGAAAAGTGATGTACTCAAAACTGATAAAACACATTCAGATTTTTTTGATACTTTAGGAAAACAATCCATAAGTTATTTGGAACATATTGGAATCAATAACACCTCAATCTGATGTATGGTGTGACTGGTATGACTCTAAGTGAATCTTTACTTAATGTTAACATCAAGTTTAGTAAAAAAACAAACTAACTCAAAAACTGCACAAACACATTCATATTGTTTTGATACTTTAGGAAAATGATCCATATGTGATTTGAGACGTGTACGAATCAACCAAACCTCAATCCGACGTATAGTGTGACTGATATGACTTCAAGTGAATGTTTTTATTTAAAATTGACATCAATTTTAGTAAAAAGGCCAATAGACCTACTCAAAAGGCCAATACATAATGTGATCGGTATGAGTCAAAGTGCATGTTTCAATTTTAAAATGACATTTTAGTAAAAAAGAGAAGTGACATACTCAAAACCAAGGAAACACATTAATATTATTTTGATACTTTAGGAAAACTATCCATAATTCATTTGTGATGTGTAAGAATCATCCACAACTCAATACAATATATGATGTGCTTGGTATGACTTAAGTGTCCATTATCAGTTTAAAATCAATATTTTAGTTCAAAAAGTTTCACTCAATGAAAACCGACCAAACATGGTCATATTTTCTTGATAATTTAGGATAATGATTCATAAGTCATTTATGATGTGTAGGAATCTATTTCACATTAAACCAATACATGATGTGACCAAAATGAGTCAAAAGTGTGTGATTCTAGTTTAAAATGATATTTTGTAAAAAAGACAACTCATATACTCAAAATCAAGAAATCACATTCAGATTGTTTTAATACTTCAGGACAACAATTCAAAAATTATTTGAGATGTGTTGGAATCATCTACACCTCAATCTAATGCACAATGTGACTGGAATGTCTCCCAGTGCATCTTTATATTTAAAATTGACATCAATTTTAGCAAAATTAACACTTTCTATTAATTTATTTCTTTATATTATTACTAACATAATAATTGTTTTCTTATATAGGTGAATTATTTTTCTCGAGCAGGGGTGGTTTTTTTGGAAATAGCATGAGTCAGGTCAAGATTAAATGAAAAAAACATTGATGTTTTTTTAATGTACGTAATAATTTATATTTATGTAATTGTATGAAACAATGTTTGAAATTTATATGATATAGTTCTTTTTCTTTTTTTTGCATTGTAAATTTTATTTCATTTAAAAACTATATTGGTCCTTGTTTTTTGTTGATATCCGGTATTTTTTTGGTGTTGCAGTGTGCTGTTACAGCACACTGCAATATGACCCTTTATGATCACTTTTAAAAGTGTTGATAAAGGCCACATTTATCAATGCTTTTAAAGTGATGATAAAGGTCTACTTTATCAGCACTCATAAAAGCACCGATAAAAGGTTAATTTTATCAGCAATTCTATCAGTACTGATAAAATAGACCTTTATCAGCACTGATAAATTTTCCCTTTAGTGGTTCTAAATTAAAGCACTAATAAATGGATCCTTTATCAACACTTTTAAAGCATTAATAAAGGTCCCATTTATTATCATTTTTTTGTGCCAATAAAGGAACCATTTATCAACACTTTTTTAGCGATGATAAAAGACCTGGGCTTTTACCATCTCTCATGTAGTTTGTGCTTTTCTAGCACTGATAAAAGAAATTTCTAGCACTATTAAAAGCTGGTTTTGTAGTAGTGATTGAAACTTTAGAACTTTATCAGATTCATTTGACACTTCAAAAACTTTAGGTTGTATCACATATGCATCCTTTACTAAAATATCCTTAAGGAAATAAATTTTGATATCATTTTGATATATCTTATAATTAAAATGAGATGCTATGGAAAACAATATTGAAATATGATTTATCACCAAAACAAGTGAATTGGTCTCTTCATAGTCAATACCATGGATTTAATTATAACCCTTTTCCACTATGAATGATTTATATTAAGACACTCTACCACCCATGTTTTTTATCTTATGGAAAACCTATTTCACCCTACTTCTCTCCCCCCTTTAGGTGAATCCACCAAGTTCCATACTTAGTTACTGAACATGGATTCAATTTTAGATTCTATAGCTTTTAACCATTTATTTAAATCAAAAATCTCATTGTCCTCATATTAAGTAGTAGGTTCATCTCACATGAACTTTACTCCAATCATTTTCCTTGATAAATCCATATCATTTGGTTTCTTAACAAAACCTAAAACATTGATTAACTCCAAGATATATTATTTCTTTATTACTCAACCTCAACCAAGCACAATAAGAAAATAAAAAACATAGTAACACTATATTTTTATAAGGTTCATCCTTGATGTGATAACATACTCATTATCATGATTGGTTAGACACCCCAATCATGGATTCTCCACTATAAACCCAAGTAGTTACAATAGGGATCTTCCTGATCCCATCAACATAGAGCCCCACTATTCCCTTGTTCTAGAGTCCCACAAAAAACTACAACATAATACTTCCCACTATAAAAATGTCTAAACCAAAACCAGGAAGATCTAATTTATCTCTTGGTTTCTTACATACCTATTGAAATAGTTCTTCCCCCTCAAGCCTCCTGGATGAACTATTCTATGTGTGCTCAATTATTTAATAACTTCAAAAAATGATGACCATTATCACACTTATAGGTATTTACCATCCTATTTAGATCTTTAATTATCCAATTATTATACAAATCATTGAATGAACATACAATACAATAATCCTTCTTTCTAAAAATATCTTGGATTTAGCCTTTCAGTTCTTCTCTTCAACAATTTTAATTTTCTTTAATGTCATACAAGTGTAAAAGGGGATATATCTTTGTTTTTTATTATTCTATACTTTTATATTCACAAAATATCATGTAAATATTTTGAAAAACATTTTCATATTTTAAATATGGAAAACCCCTTTAATCTTAGTGGAATTCGATATATTTATTCAAACTTATGTATATTTTTTGGTTTGAATTCTCACAATATTCTCATTTGCACTTGGTAAAAATCTTCCTTCAAACCCTCCTAAAGAATCAAATTCCTCTTTACTTACGTGATATTTGAATATCGAGGTCTACTTCTACTCTACAAAATCTATGAGTTTAATTATTTTAAAAACCTTCACATGTTCTTGGTGTTGTGACATGGAACTCCCCTTCATGACATGGAAACATCGTCATCCTCCTTGCACAAAATTATGGATTAATATTGATATCCATGGTGTGCAAGTGTCGTTATCAATTCTTAGCTTGAATCACAATCCAATTAAATGATTATGATGTTTGAATCCATGAAGAACAACTTCTCGACATCATTTGAATTAGTTCTAAAAAATATCTCATTATGAAATTTCTAATAATTTCATAAATTATTGGATATTATGAAGTTATTGGCCTTATAAAGTTTCATAACATTACAATATACCATAGTAAAACCTTATTATCTCCAAAACTTATGAATTTTGAACCTTATTAAAATGATACAGTCCAAACTTATGAATTTCCTAAACCTTATGATGATTCCCATATACCTTACAATGATCGGGAACCTTATAATGTTTTAAACTTACAATGAACATGATCCTTATGAAGTTGAATATAACCTTAAAATGATAAATTTTATGAACTCATTGAACTTAATTATGAACATCACCTTATAAAGTTCATGATCCTTTTAATGTATAGAAACAACCTTATAAAGTTTTAAAAAAACCCTAAAAAGTCACTATAGTACCTTATGAAGTGCTATGGTTAACCTTATAAAGTTTGTAAACCTTATGAATCATGTATGGTTCAAGAAAGTTTAAAATATACCTTCAATATATAAGTACAAAAATAATTTATATCAACTTAAAACACATACAAATCATATTATCACCTTATTAATCCCTTCAAAAACATCTTATATCACCTTCATATAATGTAAAGAGTTATTATAATAATTCCAAATCTTTTTTCAACTTGTTTACTTAATCCTGGGTATTATAATAACCTATAATTCAAGATACCTATTAAACATCTCAAATCAACCAATAATCATCTCAATGAATTATAAAACACTGAAAAATATCATCCAAATATTTTATTCTTTCATTACAATAACACCAACTTCCAATCTTATTTGGATAGATTATAATAACTTCTTCTATCTTTTCTTCCTTAGCATTATTTCTAAAATCCCCCAAATATTTGGATTTCATAAAAAATATTCAATACGATTATAGATGTTAGGATCAAATAGGTATGTGTTTAACACTTGGGGTGAGTGAATCAGTTTCATTATTCTTTTAAGACAGTTTAACATTTATCCCTTTGTAACCTATTTACTTATTCAGGGGGTCAAATTTTTCATCTCTATATCTTGGACAGTATGCATACATCTGTAAAATAGTAAAGCAGTAAAAGATATCACCAATGATTATTGATGAGGTTATTTCACTTAAGGATGTATACATCCTTAGTTTATGGTGGTTTTTATCCCATGCAAACAAAACTTCATTCTTATTATTAAATAAAGTGCAAGTAAGTGTGTGACCTTGAACTTGTTATCCAAACACTGTATAGATAAAAATCATGTAATAATGTTTTGGTTTATAACTCTTTATAGAATACATTAATTGGTCTTCTCCACTTGAATTTGATCAAAAGTGAAAATTCAAATCCCTCTTAGACAATATAGGTTATATCCTTCTTCAGTTGCATCACTTCAATGGGATGCCTCAATATTATTCAAACTTTTACAACTGATGAATATTGAAGGTGGTATATGTTAGTTCTTTGGACTGTATGAATATATTATGGAATCAAGCCACTCTATATCTCTTGTACTTCATCCCTTGGACTAAATATGATCAGTGGTAGAAAATTCTAGATGACATTTTATTCTTATTCTTATTCTTATTCTTCTTTAGTGCATAGGGAAACTTATTTTCATGCATCATTGGTTCAATCTCTCATTCTTTCCTTAATATTGAATATATATAATAGGTCCTCTATTGGTTCTTATCATATGAATTTTTATTAACCTCCAATTCTTATATACGATGAAACATCACACTCTTTATACACAATTATCACTTATTCAAACTATAATAAATATTACACATTGAGACTTCATTAAAAATATCACTTCTTTAAACTTTTATATTTTATTTTTTGTATATGTTTTTTTTAACTGAAGACTCCAAAATGAGTTTCCATAATTCTCATTCTTTGAATTTCTATAACTCATAGTATTCAATCTTAGTAAAATACCAGCCTTCAAAATGTAATTATATTTATTCCTTCTCACTCATTTAAAAATTTATAAAGTCCACATGGAATAATATCTTTATAACATGCATGAATTTATTCATCAATGTTACGGTCATGGATCCTCTATTTTTTTCATGAGACTGTCCATAAATTTTATTCTTTTCATATTCACAATACTGTTAGGATCACAACACAAGCTTTATGATATTTAATAGCTTAATAATAAATCATTGGACACCATAATGATCAAATAAATTAATCATAATTATTATTTTTATATTTCTTCGCATCCTCTTAATCTTGGAATATAATTTTGGTAATTCTGGATTACCTTTATGCAAAATCACAAGGACTCTTACACAAGTCACGATGACCTTTATTTAGGTCCAAATTATCTATGATACTGCCCCTTACCATTATGTATAAATTCATGGATCTTACAGAAAATCTAATTACTTTTACGTAGAGACTATTCTTAAAAGTACCTTTACGGAAAATAAAATTTACCATTCCATAGACAGTGAATGTCATAGATGACCCTTACGCAAGTATCAATATACCTTTACATATCCTATCACAAATTCTTGATATCTTTATAGCCTCTTCAATTGAACCTTAGGATTTCTAAAAAATCTTGAATAAACTTCCAGTAAACTCACTGTGTATCTTCTGATGATCTTTAACATTTCTTCATTCTTCATGTATGAAGTTCCTATGGTCTTTCAAGAATTATAACACAAATTTAAGTGTGGAATATTGAGTTCTTCACCTTTATGAATTGTGGAACATGAATTGTGAAATAAAGGAATAACATGTATCAGTGATGCATGAGAAAGACATATTACATGGGATATGTTTGAGCCCAATATCACATGCCTTTTTTAAATGGGGATAGTGAACATGTTTTTCTTGATCCCACATCAAAATTGTCATCGAGATAATGCCACTTTATAAAAGTCTCATATGTCTTGGCTAACTAGGAATGGTGTATAGGTTGCTTGGTTGGTTAATCTAGAAAGTAGTTGGACACTTTTTTGTATAGTCTAACAGAAACTAAAATGAGATATCTTTTCTAAAAATTCATATGATATATCTCCTCTCAAAACACGTATGATATTCTTATAAAAGTATTAAAAATTACAATTAGATTTATTTTTTTTAAATCTCATAATAAATAATCTCAGAATTCATACAAGATGCATTCAAAGTCATACAAGTTTAAAATAATAAGTCTTATGAAGTATACAATAACAAACCTTAAAAAATCAAAAGTTATGCATAACTCGGTTTCCTTTTGCAAAAAATATAGAATCAACCACATATCATCATCTCCATCCTTTTTATATTTTTCTCAAGATAATTAATATAATGATGAAACTTTTTCATAAAAACCCAAAAATATATTTTAATTCTCCATGAAAATTACATCTTGATAGAAACTCAAAAAAATTCCTTTCCATAAAGTGAATAGATATATAATAATAAAAAAAACGGTGAATTATTCACTTATACTTCAAAGATTTAAGATAAATAATTATTCATTAAACAAATCTTCCTATATTTCTTGGGAACTCCCTTTTTTCCTTTAAATAGACTTAGTAACACTAATAAACTTCCAATCCTTTCTATAAATATATTGATATATTGTGTATACTCTACATCCATTGAAAAAAATACACCAAAAACCACAAATTGAGCTCAAAAATCTTATCCATCATATTTTTTGTCAATACCAACTAGAAAATGGTAGTTCAATATATTCCTTCAATTATTATTCACTCATCATCTTATGTTTTCTATTCTCCTTTGTCATTCTATTCATTAATTTTATTCTCTCCCCCTTATTGATAATAAATAAAAAGTAAATCAAAGAGGATGGTATCCATTAAAACTTAAGAAATGTGTCATTATTAATCCCACTAAAAGTATATGTGATCCACTATTGGTGTAGAAAACACAAGGGTTTAAATTAGACATTAAGGTTTTCCATTAAAAAAATAATATGATACCAACTTATACTCACTAGTAAAACTCATTTAGGAACTATTCAAAAATTCTAATGCTGAAATTGATTGATATTAATGATTAATTATTTTTTCCATGGAATAATAACTTGAGTTACAATACCCATATTAACACACAGATTTAAAACATTCAATTAAATATAATAGGTTTAAGACATTATTCCCGAGATATATTCTAAATAAAT
The DNA here is from genome assembly GCA_963277665.1 of Viscum album. NCBI lineage: Eukaryota > Viridiplantae > Streptophyta > Magnoliopsida > Santalales > Viscaceae > Viscum > Viscum album. The sequence goes on from OY728131.1 coordinate 32,874,130, forward strand.
CATTTGATTTCATTGATAAAAATAATTTATCACCCTTAATGTTAGGATAAATTCTTGAAAGAACCAATGATGCAAGAATGATCATTTATACCTTTTACAAAGACCAGAAGTTAATCACCTCCCAAAAATTCAAGATTTATATGAATTGCATGAGTCTGGAAGCCTATCAGGTAACTCACCCTCAAGGGATGATCTCCTCCTTACATTTATCAATGCAGATTTTTTCTCTAGATATAATTTAGAATACCATTTGATAAATCATACCAATATAGTGTCTTCTTCAGATATGGAATTGTTATTCCAACTTACTTTACTTCAATAATTTTCAATTTAATAACTAGAATCACTTTCAATTTCTACATGGTTAGAACACAAATATAAGACAAATAATACAAGAATAAGGTAGAACATCCTCATTCATAAATGTGACTAGTTAAATTTATAATTTATTATAAACCATTTTTCCCTTTCCAATTTAGCTCCATGTCTAGATGGACTCTTCATGCTTGTACAAATACTTCTCAAATTTGAGTTTTATTTGGGTATCATGGGTTATTGTTTTCTTTTCTTGTGTGGGACATTCATGTTGACATGATACATCAAGGTATATGGATCACTTGGTTTATATTTAATGTTATTAAATTTTTTTAGTCTAGTATGATTATGATTCTATCATTTGAATTTTTTCTAGCCTAATTGAACCTCCCACACAACACATCATGAGATCTTAGTTTATTCTCTTTTGAAAACCTCTCATTAAATTTTATTTCTCCTTTATGTGGAATATTTTCATTCTCTTTGGATCATACCTTCTCTTATACTTACATTTCTTTTTATTTATCCAAATCATCCATCAAGATTTCCAAAAAAACATTAGGGATGTACTCATTATTTTTGAGTTTTTCAACATGGTTTCTCAGATGTTGTCTTCACCAGTTTAGCCATTTTATTTCTCCCATGGGCTATTATTCCATTCTATTCTAGCATTTTTCTTTCAACTCTCACACTAATGGATTATTTTCAAGTGAAAATTATGTGTCAACTTTTTCCACAAAAGAAACAAATTCTTCATTTTTTATGACATCCTTCTTGATCTTATTAGGTGTGCTTGAATCTATATTTTTCTTTTTCATATCACCCAAGGATAAATCACCATCCTTTTTCATAAACTCATTTGGAAATTTCTTTTCATTATTTTCTCATGATTCTTTCACAAGGTAGGCTTATCACTATTCTTCATATTCCATGGTTTTATATTCTCATTTGTTTTATTTTCATGATTTAATGATTTATAATTCCATGCATCTTCACTATGACCAATTCCATTTCAAACTTCATAGAGATATATAATAGTTTCAAATCCGTTTTAGGTGTATAGATCTTTTTCATTCCTTTGTGAGTTTTTACTCAGCTCATGCTTTCTCCCTCTTGATATAGGCACCTCATTTATCTCAAAGGTTGAAAAATTATTCCAAAAATCCAATTCCTCGTTCACAAAATTTATTGCAACACCTAAAATTCCCAAAAAATATTATTTTCTTTTTATGATATTAAATATGTCAATAATTTTCAGATTTTCATGCATGATATTTTTGTTCTTTCTCATTCACTAAATTTGATTATTTAGAGAAAAAAATCCTTATAAACATGATTCCAAACACCCTGTATGTTGTGGTAGGTTCCAAATTATTTTTTTCAACCACTTTTGTATAGATTTAGCTTTCAAACCTACATTACACATGAAAACATATTTAGTTGAAATATTATGTTCAAAAGTGGATGATACATTTTCTTTTTAGGATACTACATATTGATCATGAGATGATCCAGTGATATTATTTCCATAAGATATATGTATTTTGTAATAAGATTCATCATTAGTAGTTTGTGTGTTAATATATTTACTTTCAACTTATTATGAAGTCATGGATTGAGTTATTTTTAAATTCTTTAATTTAATTACAAGATCCAAAAATTTAATATTGGGGATGATTTTATCATCGTCCAGTGATTTTAGTTTACATTAACATTATTTTATCATATTTTCATCATTATTAATATGTATTTAATTATTTTCTTTCAAATTATGATCAAAATATTTAACCCTCTTTACTTTAACCTCCAGTTGAGCATTTTTGACAATAATTACTTCTTCTAATTCATGGTACTTTTCTTTAAACTCTTTTGTGACATTTTATTTTTCATGAATTGTATTAATATTCACATTTTAAAAACTATATCACCTTTATTAAACTTACAAAATTATTTATTCTTTGACTCTAATATGATTGAAGAGTTTTTAATAGGCCTATACACTTTCTTTAAAAACTTTATCCAAGTATTCAAAATTATATTCAAGATCAGTGATCTTTTCCTCAATATCTTAAAATATCCCACAAATATAAATGATTATTTATTTTGGGACATTTTATAGAAAATATTTTAGTAAAAAAAAGATCCATCATTGAAATATATGGATACATGATAAATCCCACTAATACATGGATCTTCTTGAGAGAAGTAATGATGAAATTTTACTTACCTCTTGGTCATATTATTGATTGGGACTTCTGAGGTAGAAGAGTTTCCTAAATCCTTGGAAGTATATTGAACTACCAGAGCTCATTACATGATAGATATATCTTATTTAAAACCATGGAATAGAGAAAATAATTTTTCTTCCTCCCTGGACAAGAGGGTTATCTTCTTATCACCACCATATTTAAGAGATACCACATTATTAATTATAATATAAATACTCTAACTTTGATTAAATTTAAATAGTAGAGTGTCCTCTTTATTTTATGAGGATTTTCTCAATCTATTTGTATACCTTTTCTTATTGTTCCCTACAGTGTTAGTATAATCCATAATTATTTTGGAAGGGAACTCATAGATTTCTTAAAATATTCCTTAACCTTTACGAATAGAAATTCAAATATTCAAAAAACTATAAATACGAGAATCCAATAGAGGTGTGTCTTACTTTGATACCAAATGTTAGGATCACAGAGAGATTCACCCAACAATATAAGTGGGGGTAATCAGTGTTGGTTTTATTTTAATCTAATTTACCCTTTATCTCTTTATTACATCTTCACTTGTTTAGTGGTTAGAATTACTTCTCTTTATTTTGGTCAGTATGCATAAAAATGTAGAATAATAAAGTGATACATGAGAACACTCATTTTTTATGAGGGTTTACTTCCTAAGTATTACTATTCCCCTGATGTTTGATGGATTTTATCATAATAACACACAATTTCTTTTTTTATTATTAAGGAAAGAAAAATAAAGGCAATAGCCTAGAAATTTTAATCCTGGAACTGACTAGATACAAAGCAAGTAATGGATTTATAGTCTGTAAATACTTAAAAAATAAAAGAATCTAACCAATACATATAAAGTTAATCAGTAATGAAACTTTATATCCCTCCTAGATAGTGTAGGCGATATCCTTCCTCAATTTCGTCACTTGAATGGGATGCTCGATATTATTCATACTTCTTCAGCAGATTAAGACTACAAGCTGGATATATCAGATCTTCAGCCTATATAAGTATATAAATGAACCAAGATGATATATTTATCTAATAATAAATCTATTTTCCTGAATATTATTTTTGTTATACAAGGATGGATAATTTTCTCCTTTTCTCCTCTTCTTATTCTTTAATGCACACGAAAAATTCTCTTAATGCAGTACTGGTTCAATATCTTTATCTTTTTTTTGATACTAAAAATATGTAATAGTTTATATATTGGTTCTTATAATATGTATTTTTCTTGACCTATAGTTCTCATATATTATGTAATTTCAAATTATGCACCCACAATTCACACTTATTCAAAATCTCATAAATATCACACATAGAGTCTTCCTTAAATCTCGATTCTTTAATCTTTGGTATTTAATTTTCATTTTCTGTTTATTTTTTTCATTCCTAAAGACTATAAACTTAGTTTCCATAATTATCATTCTTTAAAATTCCATAACTCATAGTCCTCAAGATTCCTAAAATACCATCCTTAAAAATCTCCTCATAGTTCATCCTTCCCACAACTTTAAATCTATACAAAGTATGTGCGGAATAATATCTTCATAATTTTCATGAATGAATGCATCAAAAATTTCGGTTTTGGATCCTTTATTTATGTTGTAAGAATCTCTAAAAATCTTTTTCATTCTATATTCACAATACTTTTAGAATCACGACACAAGATTCATTATATTTAGGATCTTAATAATACATCACCAAGAATTATCTTGATCAAATCAATTAATTATAATTCTTATTTGGATATTCCTTATCATCCTCTTCAACTCAAAATATAATTATAAAATATCTTTATATAAAATCACATGCGGGTCAGCATGGTGGGCCATTAGAGAGTACTGGATCCCATTTGACTTCACTAAGATGTTAATAAAGGGTGATTATTTATAAAGAAAATGCACCCTAATGAAAACTTATATGCATGATCAGGAAAAGTAACAACAATATTCACTTTTAAAAAAGGTGTGTGGTATAAGGCTTAAAGCTATCCCATGTAATCTATATTCATAATGAATCACTAATACAAACAATTCATACATTTCAAAAAACATGTTCCATAATTTATTAAGCGGAAGAACTCAAGATACCATAATTCAGTTCATGTGATAATTCTAGAAACTAAATAGGAACTTCAAAAATGTATAATAATGAAATAATAATTCTTATCAGAATATACACAGTGTGTTTACCATAAGTTCATACGAGATATGCTAAGCATCCTCTATGTCATTTTCAGCTTGGTTGATTGGGAAGAAAAAAAATTGGACACTTTTCAGTATAGCCAACCATAAATTCATATGATATATCTTCTCTAAAAAGTCATATGAGATATCTCCATGGGGTATATACTCTTAAAATTTATATGAAATTCCTGTAAAAGTGTTACAGATTCCAGCTAGATGAATTTTTCAAATCACACAAAAATAATATCAAAAGTCACATAAGATGCCTTTAGATTCATGTGAATTGAACTTCAAAATTATTAAGAATTATCTAAGTAGTTTCCAAACCTCACCAACTTATAATTCATATGAAAATCAGTTTCATTTTCCTAAAAATATAGAACTAGCTAGCCACATATCATCAACTTCAACCTTTTTATAATTCTCTCAATCCTATTAATATAAATATGGTGCTTCTTCATAATCACCCAATAATATATTATAATACTCCATGTAAATTATATCCTGATGGAAACAAAAAAAAAACTCATTTTTTATAAAGTGAATGGATATATCATAATCCAATGGCAGTGACATATTCACTTATACTTCCATGATTTATGATAAATCATTATTTGTTAAACACATCTTCATACCTTTATCAGGACCTCCATTTATTCCTTTAAAAAAATGGGAACACTAATTGTAACACCCGAGACTTTTATAAGAAATATTTTGTTTTAATTTTATATAAATCATCAAAGGAATCTTTCACTACACACAACACTATCTTGTCTTGCTTTACACGCAATCTTGACCTTCCTTGATAGCTTGCGTCGTACGCAATATCAAGTTTCACAAAACAATGATATGCTATTAAAATATTATTAAAACTAGCCATTATGAATAGTAATAACCACTTTTTTAAATTTTGTAAATTTTATTTTTCAAAATGGACTTCGTTTTTGGATTCGGAATATCGAAATTAGCCTAGGGTAAAATTTTGGTATTTTTCTGGAAACTTTCAATTTTTGATGAATAGTGAAAACACTGGGTTACTATTTAAAAACCGACTTTTTATTTAAATAATTATTTATTTTATTTGAATTTATTTTAGGTCAAAATTGATACATAATACCTATACAATTTCAATGTAATTCATTGGAGTAATTTTATAATAATTTTAGATATATAAAAATTTTATTGAACTTTTCACCGTATTTTATCCACCTCCTAGGAGAATTTGAAAATTTACATAAAACTTATTTTTACCACTTATATGAGTGGAATTTTAAAAATCCGAGAGACACGGTTGATGTCAGTAAGTAAAATATGGTTCAATGAAATGAAAATAATTTTTGGTGAATAGTAACTTTTTACTTTTATTTACCACGGTTAAAAGTAAATAGAGTAATTAAGAGTAAAAATGATATTATTATTACCATAAAACATGTCATAATTCTATTGGATAAGTGTAATTCTACCAAAACAACCTTAGGAATAAAATATGACCATTTAGGCCCACTTAGATTAGATTAGGACATTTATTATTAATTTATTTAAAGAAGGGTTAAAATAGTTAAAATCAAAGTCTAATAAGTAAATCATTTTTAATATAGGGTTATATATAATATAAATTCGACTATAAATATTCATTATAAAGATAAAAATATTTAATACATAATGATATTTTATTTGTAATTTTTAGACATTAATTAATTTAATTTATTTATGACACAATGATGATGCAGTAATTATCTTATTATAGAAATATTGACATAAATGATGTTATAAATATCCAAATAAATGTAATTTGAGACTTTTTATGAATTAAAATAATTTTATATGTTAATATGACATGTTATTATTGATTTAATTAATTTTTTTCTAACTAATCATTCTGTTATGATTTTCACAAAAATCAATTACCAAATAGTGTCAAAATTGACATAAAATAGTTTTTAAAAAAACATATTATATTATTAATTGTTATTATATTCCTAAAAATATAAGGTTCTTCCAAGATACTTATATCATGTTAGGTGTATCATTAATGGACCACTTGGGGGTCTCTTGGATGTATATGGTAAGTTTATTAACTATATAATATAAAAATACAAAGTGACATGGTAAATGCCAATCTAACTAACTAAGAGTTAAAACTAAAAGATAAGGTTAATATAATGACCTAAACTTGTCTAAATTCTACTTTATGAGATTATTTCGACCCATAACCACCTTATATTCTAAATATATCAATTTGGAGCTATTAAAAACCGAATTTTACTTTTTAATAAAATAATATTTTTAGTTATTCCAAAGGTGCCCCTCTCCTCCCTTATAAAAGGGAACTTCCACCCTCTCTTCCTCACACCACTTTGAGCCTTCAATCTCGGCCAACCCCTATCAAATTTTCCTCTCCACTTTCCTAGAAACATCCTAGAGGTCCTGGTCATCTTTAAAGACAAATTGTAGTGCCCTAGAAGGAGGTCTCAAAGAAGTGCTTCAAAGAAGAGGTAATGTCCGTTACCGATTCTTTCAACTTTATTTCTTCTTCCACTTCTTCTTATTTAGTTGTTTCATTATGAAGTAATAAAATAATTATCACTAATATAATGATATGTTATTATAAGTATGAAACAACCCTATTTCACCATCTATCCATCCTACGGAAAACAAAATCACCGCGCGTGCGTACGTATGGAATACCGTCTCCACGCCGTGGTGTAATCTATTTTCCACCACCACCTTACTTGGATGGGTATAATGGTGTAAATAATGACTATATATGATTATTTTAAAGTGATATTGATTCTAAAATAGTATACATACACTCCATTACAATTTCATGATCAAGGGAACGATATCATCGCTCGTGCGTACGTACAGAATAACGTCTCCACGATGTGATGCGACTCGTTCTACATGATCTTCATTGCATAATGATTATATAAATGAATTTAATGAATTAATATGATATATATTACACTAATACCATTCTGTAAATGATGTATCTATAACCCAAAAATAAGAATAAGAATTTATTCGACAACACATGCATAAGAACAAAAAGCAATAAACACCCGAATAACAAGTAACAATGAAATATTACTAATAAGAAGCTAAGAATATGACCATATATGATATCATAATAATGATTATGATTCTGGAATAAGTAAATGACATTATTTAAATCATTATACAGGAGGTTCGGACACTTACGAAGCAAATCGGACCTAAGGTAAGGGAAAATATCACAATCTCATTTTTATCCGAGATTGTTTATACTTTGGTATTTACTGGGGTGTATTTTATCATCCACATCCATGTTCCCTAAATATGTAATATTGTTTCCATCCACCTACAATTTTTTAAATCCAATTTTACCCTTCGGTGAGTTTTTAGTAAAGGATATGAAAGGAATCTTTTTTCGTTTTTTGTACGAGGTACTTTTTGACTTTTCTAACAAAAGTACGAGAAGAATGTTTTTTTAACTTATACGGCATGGATGGATTTTTTAAAAATTATTTCCAAGAAGATTCATTTACAAGTTTTCATGTTTATTTTTAATCAACTTCTTTTAGTTTAAAATTGTATGACATGTTAAGAAAGGAAAAATGTTTTTGAAGTAGAAAGGATATTTTCCTCAAGAATGGAGTTAAAGTGTTTTATCAAAATTATTTTCCATATAAGATAATATAGGGTTCTGTTTCTATCCCTATTATTACATTTATTTGATTATGTTGTGATGGAATTATTTTTATTCATTTATCTTATATGAATTGTTTTATGATGTCACGATGTTTAAGAATCCCATTTTTATTACATGGGTTATGCAATGATTTATGATTTATGATTTTATGGCACACATAAGAATGGCATCATTATGAGATGGGTGGGACCTATATCTCCCTCCAATGCATTGGGTAAAGATTTTATATATCATGAGATAGACATGGTTGGAACGAAAGGTTAAACCGGTTCAGTGAAACAGGACTGAAACGAGGAGTGAACTCGGTTCAGAAATGGACTGTGTCCACTAAGATAATCTTGGAAATGAGTCTTGACTAATAAGAAATGATTCTCTATGATTATGTGTGTATGCCACAAAGTTTCATGTTTTAAGTTATGATTATTGGGATTACATTTCACTACCATGATTTATCCCATGTTATGAAATTATGATCTCTTTTGTAGGGTAAGATTTCCAAAATGTTATGTTCTTATGAATTTGATGTGATTGATATTTCGTTTGCTTACCCTTACTGAGCATTTGAGCTCACCATTTTGTATGTTTTCTTTCCCTAGTTCAGGAAGAAGGGTATTAAGTAAGATATGCCAAAAAGGGACTATAGATATGATGAAATAAATGGGAGACAATGTAGATGCTTTATGAACCAGTTGTTTATGTTTCCCAGTTTCTAAAGACACTATACCTATACGGTACTTTCATGGTTTTGTTATATGTTTTAATAAGTGTACTTCAATTTTGAAGTACTAACAATGTATGTAAAGTATGGGTCGTTATAGTTGGTTTCAGAGGAAAGGTATAGTCAACCTTTGGAAACTAGGATGTAAAATCCTTAGTAAGAATCCTAAGAATAAGTCTAAGCATAGAACACAATCTCAGTGTTTTAGAAATGTCCATGAATAACCTAGGATAAGACCTTAAGTGTGAAATTTTATTCTTGATTATGTGGTTTTCCTATTATCATTAGTGTTGATCACACTATTCTTCTTGGTTTTAGTCAATGGCTGGAACCCGAAGGAACCATGTTAATGCGGAATGCGACAAGAAATGCAATGATTGTACCCCTAAGCAACCAAACATTATGGGAGATGGAATGAAAAATCTTGTAACCATGCTCACACAACTTTCTCAAGCTATGAATCATGTAGGACTTCCAAACGACCAAAGGAAGGAGCAAAATTCTGTTGAATCCTTCATGAGGCAGCGTCCACCTTCATTCAGCAGGTCTACTGATCCATTAGTTGCTAAACAATGGATTAGTACTACTGAAAAAATATTTTCAGTTCTTCAATGTTCTGAAAATGATAAAGTCATCCTAGCAGTGTATCGTTTGGAAGGAGATACTGATCAATGGTGGAATCTTATTAAGAATACGAGGCAAAGTGATGAAATTGAGTCCATGGAATGGGATGAGTTCAAGAACTTATTTTTCAATAAGTACTTCCCTTATATTCTCCGAACAAAGATGGATAAAGAGTTTCTTGAACTGAAGCGAAAGTATGATGAATCTGTTGGTACCTATGAAGAAAATTTTACAAGACTTGCATGGTACGCTTCTGGTATTATTATCCAACCTAAGAGTAAGATCGATCGATTCTTTAGTGGATTAAAACCAAGTCTTCGAAGGGCCTTAGCCATAAGGTACTTCAATAGCTAAGAAGAAATCATTCGATGTGCTCTCAAAGTTGAGATGGAGATTGAAGTAACCCATCAATCATATGGGTTTGATAAGAAGAGGAAAATGGAATTCAATGGAAAATCTAAAGAGCACACTGAAAAGAAGATGAGCTATCCCTTATGCTCAAAGTGTGGAAAGAAACATGGAGGGAGTTTTCTTAAAGGGACAAGTAAATGTTTCAAATGTGGAAAGGAAGGTCATCGGGCATTTGAATGCCGCAATGATGGGAAGAAGATGTCTAGTGATGCGAACAAAGAAAAGGATACATAGAGTGCACCTCCTACACTTCAATGTTACAAGTGTAAGGAAATAGGGCATTATGCCAGTCAATTCCCAAATCCAAGGGTTGATGATGATGGTCGGCGTCAACAAACTCTTAAGGCTAAAGACAAAGGAAAGTCACATTCAATTTCTATCAGCGATGTGGAGTACGATAACGATGTGGTGAAAGGTACACTTACCATCCACTCTAAAGTAGAAAATTTTTTATTTGATTCTGGATCCACCCACTATTTTATTTCTGAAGAATTTTCTAAGAGTATCACCATATTACCTCAACAATTAGATGTTGAGTTAGCTATGACAACCCCTAATGGCACAACAGTCGCATCAAAAGTTTATAATTGTTCCCCAATTGAAGTTTTTGGGAAAGTGCTTCCTGCAAATCTTGTGATCCTTCCTAGAGTGGATTTTGATGTGATTTTTTGCATGGATTGGCTTTCTTTATATGGAGCTCATATCAATTGCCAAATAAGGGAAGTCACATTTCATATTCCAGATCAATCTATGATCGTCTATCGATGCAAGGATGAACATAACCTTCCAGTGGAAATTTCTTCCATCTTATGGGTCTTGATTCCACTAAATGAGGGATATTTATGTAAAATGGTTGGATAGAAACTCACGATTAAGAATATGCCCATTGTATGAGAGTTTGATGATTTCTTTCCAGAGGAATTTCCGGGTCTTCCACCAAATCGTGAAGTCGAGTTTTCAATAGAACTCGTACTGGGTGCTTTGCCTATTTCAAAGACACCTTATAGAATGGCCCCAATTGAGTTTCAAGAATTGAAGAAGCAACTCCAAGTGAATCTTGATAAGGGATTCATACGCCCTAGTGAGTCACCTTGGGGAGCACCTGTTCTGTTTGTTAAGAAGAAAGATGGATCAATGAGACTCTGCATTGATTATAGAGAACTTAACAAGATCACTACCAGGAAAAAATATCCTCTCCTGTGCATTTATGACTTATTTGACCAACTAAGAGGAGCTAAATACTTTTCCAAGATTGATCTTCGTTCAGGGTATCATCAATTAAGGGTCAAAAGGGAGGATATACCAAATACAGCTTTCTGTACTAGGTATGGACACTATGAATTTATAGTGATGCCATTTAGTCTTACTAATGCCCCTTCTATCTTCATGGATCTGTTGAATAGAGTCTTTAGAGACTATCTTGATTAGTTTGTGGTAGTCTTTATAGACGATATTCTTGTATATTCAAAGAGCAAGGAAGAACATGAAGATCACTTGAGAATTATATTGAAGACCCTGATAAAGGAGAAGCTTTATGCCAAATTTACCAAGTGTGAATTTTGGCTTCAAAAAGTTTCATTTTTGGGTCATATAATCTCAAAAGAGGGGATATCTATGGATCCAGCAAAAACAGAGGTTATCAAAAGATGGCCGAGACCAACAATAGTAACTGAGATCCGAAGTTTTCTTGGTTTGGATGGATATTATCGACATTTTGTGAAAGATTTTCCATGATTATCTAATCCACTCACTAGGTTGACTCGGAAAGGAGTTAAGTTTGTTTGGACGGAGGAATGTGAAGAGAATTTCAAGGAGTTGGAAAATAAGGTTATCCAGTGCACCTGTCCTCACACTGCCTTGTAGTGGAGAAAGGTTTGTGATCTACAGTGATGCATCCAAGAAGGTATTGGGTTGTGTTATTATGCAAAATTATATGGTGATAGCTTATGCCTCACGACAGTTGAAAATCCATGAGCAAAATTACCCAACTCATGATTTGGAGTTAGCTACGGTAATCTTTGCATTAAAGATTTGGAGGCATTATCTTTATGGAGAAAGGTGTGACATTTATACTGATCATAAAAGTTTTAAGTATATTTTCACACAAACAGAGCTGAATATGCGCCAAAAAAGATGGTTAGAGCCAATTAAGGATTACGACTGCTCAATTCATTACCACCCTGGGAAAGCAAACAAGGTGGCAGATGCATTAAGTCGACAAGACCATGCCAGTTTATCCATGATGAGGATCACAAAAGATCCAATATTTATGGATTTACAAAGGATGGATCTTGGAATTATAATGGAAGGGGGAAAATCGTATCTTTCTCAAATGAATGTTCAACCATCTATACATGTGAATATTAAAGAGGCATAGAAAGAAGATATAGAGTTACAAAAGAAGGTGAGAAATGTACCTGAATTCAACCTTGATTGTGATGGGATAATAAAGTTCAATAATCAGGTTTGTGTTCCTCCCATCCCCGAATTAAAGAAGGAGATGCTGGATGAGGCTCATAGTTCTTCATTCTCTATTCATACTGGAATCACGAAGATGTATAGGGACCTAAAAGAGTACTTCTGGTGGGATGGCATGAAAAGAGATGTTGCTGAATATGTTTCTCGATGCTTGGTTTGTCAGCAAGTTAAAGTTGAGAGACAGAAGTCTAAGGGGATGTTACAACCATTACCCATACCCGAATGGAAATGGGAAAACATCACTATGGACTTTGTCACAGGACTTCCTAAAACATCCAAAGGCAATAATGCTATCTGGGTCATAGTTGATCGTCTTACAAAGTCGGCACAATTCATTGCTATTAGAGAGGATTTCTCTCTGGATCAACTTTCCAGGATATATGTAAAGGAAGTGGTAAGATTGCATGGAGTACCACTTTCTATTATATCTGATCGGGATCCGAAGTTTACCTCAAAGTTCTGGCGAAGTCTTCAGCATACTCTGGATACAAAGTTGAGTTTCAGCACTGCTTATCATCCTCAGACAGATGGTCAGTCTGAGAGGACAATTCAAACTCTAGAAGATATATTGAGAGATTTCTCTATAGATTTCAAAGGTGGTTGGGATAAACACCTACCTTTGGTGGAATTTTTTTATAATAATAGCTTTCACTCCAGTATTCAGATGGATCCTTATGAAGCTCTCTATGGAAATAAGTGCAGGACTCCAACTTACTGGGATGAAGTTGGGGAAGGAAAGCTATTAGGACCTAATCTTGTTAATGAGATGGCAGAAAAGGTCCGATCTATTCAAAAACACATAAGAGAAGCTCAGAGTCGACAGAAAAGTTATGCCGAAAACCAAAGAAAAGACCTAGATTTTGAAGTGGGTGATAAAGTGTTCTTACAAATATCTCCCTGGAAGCGGGTCCTGAGATTTGGAGAGAAGGGGAAGTTGAGCCCTATATATATCGGTACTTTCAAAATACTGGATCGTGTTGGAAAGGTAGCTTACCAATTGGCTCTTCCACCGAATCTCTCTCAAGTTCACTATGTGTTCCATGTATCTCTCATCAGAAAGTACATACCTGATCCTTCACATGTACTCAGCTCAGAAGTTGTACCGCTGGAGCAAGATCTTTCTTATGAAGAACAGCCGATAGAGATTCTGGATCGTAGAAAAAAATACTACGAAACAAGACCACTCGATTGGTGAAAGTTTTATGGAGGAACCACCAATTAGAAGAAGCTACATGGGAGCTTGAGGATATGATAAGGGAGAGGTATCCTCATCTGTTTGTTACAAGTGATGAATTTTGAGGGAAAAATTCATTTTAAGGGGGGTAGAATGTAACACCCGAGACTTTTATAAGATTTTTTTTTTATTTTATATAAATCATCAATGGAATCTTTCACTACACACAACACTAGCTTGTCTTTCTTTACACGCAATCGCGACCTTCCTTGATAGCTTGCATCGTACGCAATACCGAGTTTCACGAAACAACGATATGTTATTAAAATATTATTAAAACTAGCCGTTATGAATAGTAATAACCACTTTTTGAAATTTTGTAAATTTTATTTTTCAAAATGGACTTCGTTTTTGGATTCGGAATATCGAAATTAGCCTAGGGTGAATGTCACGACCCGTCCTCGGGGCCCGTGCCGTGACTACCCCAAGCCCGCCTTCCATAGGCCAGGGGCTGGTGACTAGCACCAAAAGCGTAAATCCCGATAACTGGGAAGACATTTCCTTTATAAAAGTAACAAAACACCACAGAGTACAAGCGGAAGTAAAACACTAAGTACAAAGAAAGTGCTGAAAAGTAAATGAGCCAGAATACAAACCCAACTGGAAATAAAACTACAACTGAACAAAAGTACAACAGAAGAAGACATCAGCTGGGAGAAAGGAAGCAGCTCCTGGGTCGTCCTCCTCAGATCCTACCTGAAGGGTAGGTATAGATAGCGCAACTCCTGGATCATCCACCACGGATCCTACCTGAAGGGTAGGTACAGATAGCGCAGCTCCTCAATGCTCTCGCTCGTTAACCCCCTCCGAGTATCGTCTCGCCGTGAAGTCTACCTCCAGATACTGACTCATCGGGTGGTCCACCTCCGTGTACCGTCCAGTCCTCGAACACTCAGCCTCCGTTAGCACTGTCCGTCATCTGCAACCTACACAACGAGTCAGTATACGGAGGTGGAATTCATGGCGAGACGATACTCGGAGGGGGTTGACGAGCGAGAGAATTAAGGAGCTGTGCTATCTATACCTACCCTTTAGGTAGGATCCGTGGTGGATGATCCAGGAGCTGCACTATCTGTACCTACCGTTCAGGTAGGATCCGAGGAGGACGAACCAGGAGCTTCTTCCTTTCTTCTAGTTGTTGTCTTTTTCTGTTGTACTTTTGTTCAGTTGTAGCTGTATTTCCAGTTTGGTTTGTATTCTGGTCCATTTACTTTTCAGCACTTTCTTTGTACTTAGTGTTTTACTTCCGCTTGTACTCTGTGGTGTTTTGTTACTTTTATAAAGGCAATGCCTTCCCAGTTATCCGGATTTACGCCTTTGGTGCTAGTCGCCAGCCCCTGGCCTATGGAAGGCGGGCTTGGGGTAGTCACGACACAGGCCCTGAGGACGGGTCGTGACAGTGAAATTTTGGTATTTTTCTGGAAACTTTCAATTTTTGATGAATAGTGAAAAAACTGGGTTACTATTTAAAAACCGACTTTTTATTTAAATAATTATTTATTTTATTTAAATTTATTTTAGGTCAAAATTGATACATAATACCTATATAATTTCAATGTAATTCATTGGAGTAATTTTATAATAATTTTAGATATATAAAAATTTTATTGAACTTTTCACCGTCTTTTATCCACCTCCTAGGAGAATTTGCAAATTTACATAAAACTTAATTTTACCGCTTCTGTGAGTGGAATTTCAAAAATCTGAGAGACACAGTTGATTTCATTAAGTAAAATGTGGTTCAATGAAATGAAAATAATTTTTGGTGAATAGTAACTTTTTACTTTTATTTACCACGGTTAAAAGTAAATAGGGTAATTAAGAGTAAAAATGATATTATTATTACCCTAACACATGTCCTAATTCTATTGGATAAGTTTAATTCGACCAAAAAAACCTTAGGAATAAAATATGACCATTTAGGCCCAATTGGATTAGATTAGGATATTTATTATTAATTTATTTAAAGAAGGGTTAAAATAGTTAAAATCAAAGTCTAATAAGTAAATAAATTTTAATATATGGTTATATATAAGATAAATTCGACTATAAATATTCATTAGAAATATAAAAATATTTCCTACATAATTATATTATATTTTTAATTTTTAGACAATAAATAATTTAATTTATTTATGACACAATGATGATGCAGTAATTATCTTATTAATGAAATATTGACATAATTGATGTTATAAATACCCAAATAAATGTAATTAGAGACTTTTTATGAATTACAATAATTTTCTATGTTAATATGACATGTTAGTATTGATTTAATTAATTTTTTTCGAACTAATCATTCTGTTATGATTTTCACAAAAATTAATTACCAAATAGTGTCCAAATTGACATAAAATAGTTTTTAAG
The DNA here is from genome assembly GCA_963277665.1 of Viscum album. Lineage (NCBI taxonomy): Eukaryota > Viridiplantae > Streptophyta > Magnoliopsida > Santalales > Viscaceae > Viscum > Viscum album. The sequence goes on from OY728131.1 coordinate 32,890,397, forward strand.
ACAAATATTATATTATTAATTGTTATTATATTCCTAAAGATCTAAGGTTCGGCCATGATACTCATACCATGATAGGTGTATCATTAATGGACCACTTGGGGGTTTCTTGGATGTATATGGTAAGTTTATTTACTATATAATATAATAATACAAAGTGACATGGTAAATGTCAATCTAACTAACTAAGAGTTAAAACTAAAAGATAAGGTTAATATAATGACCTAAACTTGTCTAAATTATATTGGATGAGATTATTTCGACCCATCCCCACCTTAGCTTTGAAATATATCAATTTGGATCTATTAAAAACCGAATTTGACTTTATAATAAAATAATATTTTTAGTTATTCCAAAGGTGCCCCTCTCCTCCCTTATAAAAGGGCACCTCCTCCCTCTCTTCCTCACACCACTTTGAGCCTTCAATATCGGAAAAACCCTATCAAATTCTCTTATACACTTCCCTAGAAACATCCTAGAGGTCATGGTATTCTTCAAAGACCAATTTTAGTGCTCTATAAGGAGGTCTCAAAGAAGCGCTGCAAAGAAGAGGTAATGTCCGTTGCCGATTCTTTCAACTTTATTTCTTCTTCCACTTCTTATTCTTTAGTTGTTTAATTATGAAGTAATAACATCAGTATCACTCATATACTGATATGTTATTATAATTATGAAAATACTCTATTTCATCATCTATCCATCCTACGGAAAACGAAATCACCGCGCGTGTGTACGTACGGAATACCGTCTCCACGCCGTGGTGTAATCTATTTTCCACCACCACATTACTTGGATGGGTATAATGGTGTAAATAATAACTATATATGATTATTGTAAAGTGATATTGATTCTGAAATAGTATACATACACTTCATTACAATTTCACGATCATGGGAACGATATCATCGCTCGTGTGTACGTACGAAATACCGTCTCAATGATGTGATGCGACTCGTTCTACATGATCTTCATTGAATAATGATTATATAAATGAATTGAATGAATTAATATGATATATATTACACTAATAACATTCTTTAAATTATGTATCTATAACCCAAAAAGAAGAATAAGAATTTATTCGACAAAACACGCATAAGAACAAAAAGCAATAAACACCCGAATAACAAGTAACAATGAAATATTACTAATAAGAAGCTAAGAATATGACCATATATGATATGATATCAATGATTATGATTCTGGAATAAGTCAATGACATTATTTAAATCATTATACAGGAGGTTCGTACACTTACGAAGCAAATCGAACCTAAGGTAAGGGAAAATATCACAATCTCATTTTTATCCGAGATTGTTTATACTTTGGTATTTACTGGGGTGTATTTTATCATCCACATACATGTTACCTCAATATGTAATATTTTTTCCATCCACATACAATTTTTTAAATCCAATTTTACCCTTAGGTGAGTTTTTAGTAAAGGATATGAAAGGAATCTTTTGTCATTTTTCGTACGAGGTACTTTTTGACTTTTCCAACAAAAGTACGAGAAGAATGTTTTTTAACTTATACGGAATGAATGGATTTTTAAAACTTTATTTCCAAGAAGCTTCATTTAAAAGTTTTCATGTTTATTTTTAATCAACTTATTTTAGGTTAAAAATGTATGACATGTTAAGAAAGGTAAAATGTTTTTGAAGTAGAAAGGATATTTTCCTCAAGAATGGAGTTCAAGTGTTTTATCAAAATTATTTTCCATATAAGATAATATAGGGTTCTGTTTCTATCCCTATTATTACATTGATTCGATTATGTTGTTATGGAATTATTTTTATTCATTTATCTTATATGAATTTTTTTATGATGTCACGATGTTTAAGAATCCCATTTTTATTACATGGGTTATGGAATGATGTATGATTTATGATTTTGTGGCACACATAAGAATGGCATCATTATGAGATGGGTGGGACCTATATCTCCCTCAAATGAATTGGGTAAAGATTTTATATCTCATGAGATAGACATGGCTGTAACGTCAGGTTAAACCGGTTTAGTGAAACAGGACTGAAACGAGGAGTGAACTCGGTTCAGAAATGGACTCTGTGCACTAAGATAGTCTTGGCAATGAGTCTTGACTAATAAGAAATGGTTCTCTATGATTATGTGTGTATGCCACAAAGTTTCATGTTTTATGTTATGATTATTAGTATTACATTTCACTACCATGATTTATCCCATGTTATGAAATTATGATCTCTTTTGTAGGGTAAGATTTCCAAAATGTTATGTTCTTAAGAATTTGATGTGATTGATATTTCTTTTGTTTACCCTTAATGAGAATTTGAGCTCACCCTTTAGTATGTTTTCTTTCCCCAGGTCAGGAAGAAGGATATTAAGTAAGATATGCCAAAAAGGGACTATAGATATGATGAAATAAATGGGAGACAATGTAGATGCTTTATGAACCATTTGTTTATGTTTTCCAGTTTCTAAATACACTATACCTATATGGTCCTTTCATGGTTTTGTTATATATTGTAATAAGTTTACTTCAATTTTCAAGTACTAACAATGTATGTAAAGTATGGGTCGTTATACTAATAAACTTCCCAGTATTTCCATAAATATATTAACAACATGTATACACTCCATGTCCATTAACAAAAAATAAAACACATACCAAAGAGTGGGAACAATAGTAGGAAAAAAAATATTCATCATCACATGTATTTAAATTTAAGATCAGATCAAACAGTAGTCACATTTAATGGATTTCTATCAAGAATATTTTTTATTAGGTATTCTATAATATAATTGATACATTAATTAATACTATGAAACTAATTCTTCCTCAAATCAGATTCTTATTCTTTCAACAAATATTGAAAATTTCTCAGTATAATAATACTCTCACTCATTAAAAAAAATACAATTCATACTTGGTCACTTTAATCCCCCCTTTGGATTTATTATCAATACTATAAAATAATTAAGTCAATATGTGTGTCTTTTTATTCTCCAAACTATTGTTAATTAATAAAAATGAAATTAATGGAAAGTATTCTCAAATAATATTTAAAGTCATTCCATGATTTTCAAAACAACTTATTCTTATCCATCTTTTATTCAGAATCATAGCTTGATCCACTTGTTGGGAGAAGGATGGTTTGACATCTTCCTTAACAATGAGCCTTTATTTAGTCAACTCTAAGTATTCATGGGATAACCTAGTGTATAAAATAAGATTTAATAACCGATATAATAAAATATATACATAAATATTCAAGAATACAATGATAACTCAACTAACCCACTTTAGGGGTTGTAAAATAGATTCTTCATGAAAAATGTAACATGTTTTCAATTCAAAAACCCATAAAAAGTTCAATAACATGATAGTTTTACTTCCCATTTTTCATGAATTTTTAATTAAACATAACCAAACCTTAAAGAATAACTTTAAAATGAAAAAACTAAGGGTAGAAAGTGTTATTGGAATTATTTATTCTAATTTTAATTTGAAACTATCCAGATTTAAAAAATTTGTGATATTTTTTACAGCCTCTCCATGTAATATTCCCTTAAAGGGATTATATCATATATCCCTGCCTTAATTTAATTTCTTTAATTCCCCACATTTCATTAAAAATATAATAAATAAGGGAATAGGGAGGAACCTTTCAGTTTCTTAGTTGAAACATCAAGGTTGAGAGTTTCCTCTCAACAAAGATCCCCCATTACTTCTAATATAACTATGGGAATAATTATTCAGGCTTATTTTTTCATCATAAATATTTAAATATTGCATGGACTTCTTCTTCCATTGATCTATTTTCTTTTTTGGAGTTTTATTCTTCACCTCGACCATCAAGTAAAATTAATTACTTGATGCTGGAAATATGTTTTCCATCAATTACTTTTGATACGGTAGAAAGGTTATTCAATATTTCATATCATTTCCAACCTATTCACATATTATATATTTATTTTCTTTAATATTTGGATTATCAAATTTCGAAAACCTCTCATGAATTTTTATCTCTCCATGTGAAACCACTTTCTTTGCAACACCCCTATATTTTTGTATGAATCACCCTTTAAATAGAAACTGTCTTGAATAACTTGTTTCACAAAAAATGTCAAAAAAATGAACTATGATATATTTTATTAAGATAAAATATTAAAATAAAATATAAAAATTAGTACACTATGAAAATAAAATATGAAATATCATTAATTAATGTATAGAATGGATAAATCCATAAGTAAATAAAAATACCATGAACATAAAATCTTTATCCTTTTGGTTCACTATGAATATCAGGACCTCGATTATAACTATGGAAGAAGGAAAAGAATTCAAGATATAATATACATGTTGAGATAAAAATAAATAGGATGAATAATTTTAGTGATGTTAGTAAGACTATATATAGGAATGAAATATGATCATTATATATACGATCACTGGAAACATGGCCATTAGAAATATGGTTTCTAGAAATATAGTTTTTAGATATATGGTCATTGGATATGCATGTATCTAATGGGTATTTTGAATATGTGTAATTATGAGTAAAATCATTTAAAATAATATAATTCATAAATGATAACTAATGAAACAAAAAATAATATTTAATTGAAGTAATTTATTATAAAAATATATTTTTATGCATTAATTATTATTATTGTTAAATAATTATTTTATATATTTGTAAATCTAAAATAAATATTTTAATACCAATTTATTGGTAAAATTAAATGGTTAAAAGATGAATAATTAATTTTAATAGGATGTAGTTAAAATTATTTAATGTTAAATAGGATATTTTTAAAGAGATATATTTTAAATATTGATTATTTTTATCTTCATAAATATAATGGATCAATTTTAAATGATGAATATAATTTAATGTTTCAATTTATAAAAAATATGTTAACACTTATTTAATTAGTAATTGATATGAAATAAGATTAAGAAAACTTAAAGTTTTAAAGGCCTTTTTTCTCAAATTTTTTAATATAATTTTTATGTTTTCATTTAAAATATAAATTTTACATATTTAGAAATTTAATTAGATTAAAAAAATTCAAAAATTTTAATCAAAATATATATTTTTAATAAGGTATTTTTAGGCATAAAAATAAGTTACAGAGGTAAAAATTGAGATACAATGGTAAAAGTGAAATGAGGTGAAACAGAGTTAAAATATGTGGTAAAGACATAAAATATCATAGAACCATATATATAAATGTGCGTATGAGGATTTATCAACAAAATTTCATCCCAAATCCACTATTTTCACTTTTTTTCACTTTCCTTTTAAAATGATAACATTATACCTTAAGGAATGGGAATTTGTGGAAATGCCACTCAAAAAATCACCTATAAATGGACCTCTCCTATCCCATTTACAAAACAATATTTTACTTATAAAAACTCTTTAATTAATTCCCATTTCACTATAATAAATCCTTATTATACATTTGGAAGACTCTATTTCCAATAATAAATCCTAAAGTCTCTATTTCAAAGGAACACATGTCAAGAAGGAGAAACTTCATCAAAGTACCTAGTCCTTCAAAATATTTTTCAATTACTTTCTCATATCCAATATTTATAAATTATATTATCCAATATAATTATTTTATATTAAAATAATTATTATTTTTATAAAATAATATTACTATTATATAACTCTATACTTGTACTCATTCATTAGTATAACATGTTCTTGTTTGGGTCAGCTCAACCACCTACGTAAATGATGCAATACTTTCTTCAATGTTTCCAAAATTAATTAGTATAAAGAAATTAATACTATTAATATATGATATTAAAGAGTAATTTATGTTATGAATTTGGTTTTTTAAGGATGACACAAAAATTAATATTCATTATAAAGTATCTCATTGTTATCAAAAAATTAACCAAAACATGCTCATTAAGGATTCCATTCTCATGAACCATACCCATAAATTCTATCAAATGAACATGGAACTAAATTAATTAATGGAAAAATGATTCTTATAACTTGAAAAATCTAGCAATTATGTACTTGGTATTAGGGAATTAGTACCAACATCACTATTGTGACACTCGTGCGGAATAATCAAAATTATAAACATCCGATACTGAAAATAAATAATAAATGACAGATATACGTGTAATGAATGTATATAAATGAAGAGTATAAAAGTTAATTTATATAAATTAGGTTCCTAAATAAGTTATTAATATGGTAATATATATTATATAGAAGGTAAAATCACTTTCATGGAATTTTGGAGTAAAGGAAAGGGTTTCTCATCTCAATTTCCCTTCATTGAGATAAATTTCATATTGAACACTTATTTTATTTTGTGTGGTGTATACAATTACCATGTATATATTTTTATAAAAATTATCATTAAATTCAATGGATTTAAAAATAAATCTAGTTTTATCACTTTCAAGGGGTTTTGATTAAAAAGTTACCAAATCCGTAAGGGTTTCTTTTTCAATCTCACTTTCAAATTGAGTTTGTATATGTATGAACTCATATTTGGAATTTTTTAATTTCTCTATTATAACCAATTTATTTTATTCCAATATGTTTATTTTTAGGGTTTATATGAATTCTGACTATTTTCTATTCATTTGGTTCCTAAATCAATCAAAAGGTTGCTTGTAAGTGGAGTTGACTTTATCTCTTCTTTTTGACTGGGAATCTTTCTCCTCAATGTATATATTATTCAATTTTTTTATGTAATTTAATTTTATGCACTTAAATAATTACTTAATATAATTTTATATTATCTATTAATTTTTTTATAAAACATTAAAGGAATATTTTTAACGCTTTCTTCCTGATTCATTTTCTATGAACTTTTACTATATTTACAAAAGCGTACAAAAATATTAATTTTTAATGTTCTCCAAATGAATTATTTTTCCCAACATATTAATCAATTTTATATATGAATATTACTTTATAAGTTTTCATAGTTTTCCAAAAGTAATTTTTATCCTCGTTTTATAAAATATTTTCTTTTAAAACAAATATTTTTAAAAAGTAAAGGATATTTGTTATTATTTTTCAAAGAAATTTTCCAATTATATTATAAAGTGTTTTTCATCTATGTAAATATTATTCAATTATTATTATAATCTATTCAAGTTATTAATTAATTTTATTATTCAACTTCTTCCTATGTATGTATTATTATATTGTTTTGCTGAATTTATCATGAAGATCATTTCTTTCTCACTAGTTAATTATGCTTTGATGGAATTATAAATGTTATATTTTCATGTGGAACGCATATGTATTGTTTTTAATTATATTATGGGTGGACCTAATATTATATATAACTTCAATGCACTGGGTAAAATTATATCTCGTTATATGACTGAGAGTGGTAGTGAACCAAAACCCCGAAGAGAATTTTTCCACTAAGCGATGAATGGGCCTAGAATTATACATCCATCAAGTTCATTAGGTAAAGCCTTATATCTCACGAGTTAACATGTTAAGGATTGAGGAGTAAGACTAATTCATGAAGGGGATCTATTCACTATTTAATTATGGTCTTGGTAGCGATCTTTGATAAAAAGTATGATTTTCTATGCTTATTTATATACCACATTTTTGTTCCTATGATTTGTTTTTACAGATCATGATTATTGAATCTTATTTCCACTTTCAAACATATCATTTATGAAGTTTTTCTAAAATAATTATTACAGAACTTATGATTATGATCTGTGTTTTATTGGGTATGATTATCTTATGTTAGGACCATTTACCTTGATTATATTCTCATACCCACATGCGCATCTTATGCTCACTTGTGATCTTTAATTGATATCACTTATGTTTACCCATATTGATCATATGATCTCACCCTTTCTAATGTTTCCACTCCCTAGGTTTTTAATAAGGGAATTATTTATGATGTATCTAAAAGGGTATCATGTGAGAAGACTGTTTAGAGGACATATTAAAAATATTGTAAAATAATTTTTTTATCTATCTAGTCTCCAAATACACTAAAACTTTGGGTTATGAGATTGTGTCAAGTTTTTAGAGGTAATGTTTAAATTATAAAAATTATGAAAAATATATGCATTTAATGCTCAATTCATCTTACTTGGTATCAAGTATATGTATAAAGTTTGTATTTATAGCACTGGATCCGAGTGTGTGGGTCTGGGGAACTTCAATTGGTATCAGAGCAGTGTATATTTATTTTTGGGGTTAAGATATTAAGAATAAGGGGATAGAATCGAAAACATCTTACGTTGAACTAAAAGTAATGTAGTTTGAACCTAAAATGTCATATATTGAAATGAAGTAATCCTAATTTAGGAAATATTAGGATTGATTTAACTTATCATATGATCACTTACATTGATTATTATTGCCTAATACTCACACTAACCTTTTTGGTTTTAGTCAATGGTTGGATCCTAGAGAAATTAAGTTAATAATGAGTGTTATTAATAATGAAATGACTATCCCAATGAGAAACCTATTGTGATAGGATATGGAATGAAAACCACTGTGGAAATTTCATCTTAGGATATGAACAATAAATTGAACCAAGCTGATATCTAAAATGCATTAAAGAAAGAGAATCATGTTGTTAATACTTTCATGTGTCAACAACCACCAACCTTTAGTGGATAATTCAATTCATTAATTATTGAGAAACGGATTAACATGAATGAAAATATATTTTATATTCTTCAATACTTGGAGTGATAAAAAGTAATATTATATGTTTATTTATTGAAGGGTGAAGTAGACCAAGGGGGGAATTTGATAAACACAAGGGAAAATACAGAAATAAAATTTATGAAATGGGAGGAGTTTAATGAGGCATTTTTCAATAAATATTATCCTTAAACCCTTCACACTAAAATTTTGAGATAATTATTGTAGGCTATGAAAAATGAGGATGAATCAATTGATACCTATAAAGAAAACTTCACAAGACTTGAAAGGTACACTTTTAGTTTTATCAGTGACCCTAAAAGAAAAATAGATCTTTTCTTTAATGGAATATAAAAAATTCTTTTAATGGCATTAGATACAAGTGAGTTTTATAGCTATGAATTAGTTTTTTATGTGTTCTCAAGGTAGAAATAGAGATAAAAAACTACCATTATTATTACAATTTTGGGGACAAGAAGAAACAAATGTAGTTTCAAGGAAAATAAAATGATAAAACCTACAAGGAAAAGAAAGTTAATCTTCCTACATGTAAAAAATGTGGAAAAAATTATAAAGAAAATTACATTAAAGGGACAGGTAAATTGTTTAATCATGGGATAGAATGGAATAAATCACATTAATGATGAAGGGATATTAATAATGAAAAGAATAATCAATATAATGCACCACCCACACTCCAATTATTTAATTATAAAGTGTTTGGACATTACAACAACCAGTGTATTAACCCAAGGGTTAATGAAAATAATTAACATCAACAAACTCTTAAGCTAAGGGATAATGGGAAATCCTATACAACAACAATTGATAAAGTGGGTCATGAAAATGAAATGGTGTAAGGTACACTAATCATCCACTATATAACTTAAAATTTCTTGTTTTACCATGGATATACCCACTCCTTAATATAGAAATTTTTATAGGATCATTTAATCACAACCCAAATGATTAGATATTGAATTATTGGTGAAATATTATAGTGGTAATATTATTGCATATCAAGTATATAACTCATATTTCTATATAATTTTGTGGGAATATGCTTCCTATAAATCCTATTATACTCCCTTTAGTTGAATTTGATGTGATTTTTGGGCATTATTTAGCTCTATCTTCATAGGCTCCATATTAAATTTTAGGATAGGGAATTAATATTTCATATAATAAATCAACCCATGATCATCTAGAAGTACAAGATTCACTATGAACTCCTAATAGAAATTACTTCAATTATATGGGCATTAATGCCCAATCATGAGGGGTATTTAACTCAAATTATTGAGGATAAAATCATTTTTTGGGATTTTACTACTATGAGGAAAAATATGAGTTTCCTAGTCTTACCTAAGATGGAATGGTTGATATATCATTATAAATTATATCTTAGGTCTTTTTTATCTTGTGGATATTATCAACTCTTTCCATTAGTGAGATTAAAATTTCAAGGATGTAATTTATTTACTTGGGGTAGAAATAACACCTCAATATTTTTACATGAATCTCCCTTTAGATAAAAAATGTTTTGGATAACATATACATAGAACACCAAGATAAAATGAATCGAGATACATTTTATTAATATAAAATGATATAATTAAATATAAAAATTATAAAATTATGAGAATATAATTTGAGAAATCATTAAGAAAAGTAAAAGAGGATTAAATTCATAAGTAAATAAAAATACTACAAAGTAGGAATCCTAAATGCTTCACTTTTAAGGAACCTGTGTTAAAGAGAGAATTTATCAAAGAAATCACCTAGTTCTTTACAATATTTTTCAATTACCTTATCATATAAAATCTTTATAAATATTGTTATAAACTATTATTATGTTATATTAACATCATTATTATTTTTATTAAATGATATTTAAATTATGTAACTCTATACTTATACTCATTCATTAATATAACATTTTCTTATTTAGGTTGGTTTAACTACCTACCTGAACGATGCTGTACTTTTTTCACCATTTCCATAATGATTGATTATCATGGAAATTAAAGTGTAATTTATGTTATGAATTTTTTGTTGAAGTATGAAACAAAAATTAATGTTCATTATAAAGTATCTTATTTTTATCGAAAAATTACTCAAAACATGCTTGTCAAGGATTCCATTCTTGTGAAACATACCCATACCTTACATAAAATGAACATGAAACTAAATAAATAATTAGAAAAATATTATTTCACTACCTTTATTAATATAGTAATTAGAAACTTGGTATTAAAGAATGATGATCGACTTCACCATTGTGAAACTCATGTAAAACAATATAAAATTACAAACATCCAATGATGAAAATTAAAAAAAACTCACTGATATATGTGTAATGAATGAATATAAATGAAGAGTATAAAAGGTAATGTATATTAATAAGGTTATTAAATAAGTTATTAATATGTTTATGTTTATTATAAATGAGGTTAATGCACTCTCATGGAAGCCAAGAATATAGGTAAGAGTTTCTCATCTCAATTTAGATTTTTTGATATAAGATTCATATTCACCACTTATTTTCTTTTGTGTGGTGTATTTAATGACTATAGATGATTTTTTATCTTAATTATCATGAAATTAAATGTATTTAAAAATACATCTAATTTTATCTATTTAAATACCCATACTTATCTTGCATAGATATTACATCTTTTTAGATAAATATTCATTATATTACACAAACTCGTGCCAAAGGATCGTAAAGGAATATTGACTTTGTATACTAGACATAAAATCTTAAACATATCCCATAAATATGTCACCACATTGTATTATTCTTAGTCATATTATACTAAAAACCTTTGTTCATAACCTGTGGAAGGGAAACATAAGAAAGGGTGAGCTCATATTCCCAGCAAGGGAAAACAAGGGAGATATCAACATATCTTGAGCATTAGAGTATGAGAATAAGAGAATAACATTTTAAAACCACACCGTTAATATAATATATCATAAATTTGAGTCATAGAATAAATATTAGTAGTTTATAATACATGAATCACACTAGAATCAAAGAATATTAACCATGATAACATAATATTGACATAAGCATACACATAAGTCTAAAAAATCATTTCCTTAGTAGTTCAAGGATCATTGACAAGACTATAATAGTTGAATTGGTTCACCCACCATACCATCATAGAATTCAAGTTTCACTCCCAATACTATAATAGTGGATAGAGTCCCTTACTAAAATATGTTCACTCTCTATACTAGTCCTATTTATCTCACAAGATATCAATATTTACCCAATGCATTGGAGGAACATATAGGTCCCACCCTTTTTGGTTATAATAAAATTACCATCATTGGTTATAACATAACCACTATATCATAATGAAAATAATACATATGTGTACAAAATACCAAGAAACATTCATCATATCAGAACCCACAAAAAGAAATGGGTTTCATATAAATTTCATCATAACATAACATGTGGTAAAGAAATAGGTTTCATAATAATTTCATCATTCCCCAAGGCATAACCCATGAAAAAATAAGTGGGTTTCATAAGAATTTTATCATGGTATAACCCTTGTAATATAAATAGGTTTCATAAAAATCTTGCCTTCATAAAAATAAACTATTATTAGAAAGAATAATAATGGTATCCTTGGATTGTATCCCCATTAAATCATAAGTAACATAAAAGGATGTCATCTTATATGGAAAATGATTTTGAAAGACTATGGGGAACCTTATTTGAAGAAAATATCCATTCCACTTTGATTTTTTTTAAAATCATAATTGTTTTTCAAAATATTTTTTATTAAAAATAACATTTTAAACTTATAAAGAAATATTTAAAAATCATTAAAAACATTTCTTGAGGGAAATACTTTTTTCATTTTGAAAATTAATTTTTTTAAAATAAATTCATAATTTTTTTTGGAAATACTTGTTATTTGAAATTAAAATTTGAAAATTATAAAGGAAGATTTCAAACAATGAGTTGGTCATGATGGTATAAAATACCATTCATGTCGTACACATTAAAAAAAATATTCCTTTTACATTTTCGATAAAGTAAGATGTTTATTGTTTGGAAAATGAAATGAAGATTATTTTCAATTTTTTTTCTCTAAAAATTAAAACATGGGTAAAAATGTATTTTATAAATCATTTTTATAATATTAAAAATTTTTAAATTTTTTTTTTATAAAGCATTTTTTAGGAAGAAAAAGTGTTTTTCAATCGAAGAGGTAAATAAATTTGATTTAATTTTAAAAAAATATTTTTAAATCTTGAGTACATAAAGAGAGGAAAATTAAGGGAAAACATTTATTCTCATGAAATAAAAAGAGGATAATAAATTCATGAGTTTCTTTGAGAGGTGGATCATAATATTTCATCATCATAAGAATAAACATAAATCATCCTGATAAATGATGATATTGTATCATTAAACTCTTACCATGTTGGTAACATTGAATCATGATACGCATGATAGAAAAAAATAAGTGAAAATTTAAATATAACAAGAATAAATAAATTCATGATACTAAATTTCCAAGGGTCTATATATATACCTCATAAAATAATATACGAGCATGACATGGCATATGTCTCAAATGAGGAAAATTGAGACAAGAATACCTTACTGCTTAGGTATATTTTGAATCATAAACCCCATGAAAGAGATATCCTAAAATAGATATTTAAATACACATAATTTCATGATAATAAATATAAAATACATTCATGGATATTATATACACTATATATGAGAAAATTGTGGTGAATATGACATGTATCTCACACATATAAAAGTGAGATGAAAAAACCCTTATCGCTTTAGTAATCATTTGAATCATAATCCCCAATAAATCATAACATAAAGTGAAACTCTAGATATAATTAAAATAATGATAATAATGATATAACATTTCAAAGTGGAAGTATATACACCACACAAAAGAAACAAGTTGTGAGTTTTCATATGTCTCCTAAAAATAAAAGAGAGACTAGAAATACCATTCCTTAAGTATCATCTTATATCATATATGTTATAACATCCTATATAATAAATATAAGTTTATTATAAATATATTAAATAAAAATAATTATATATATATATCATACTATATATTATTTACTTATGAGCATTTATTACCCATTTATTAATAATTCCTTGTTAAAATTACGTTTTAGGTAATAACTACTTCATTTTTCATGTATGTTTTGGTTTGGTATTTTCGGTCATCTTAATTTGATCATGGTTCCATAATCAATTTTTTTTAAACATTATATAAATATAATATATATTCATTATATATGTATTTATAGTAATCCATAAAATTTAGAGATAGAAAATAAAATACACCATTCATGGAGACGGTAAGACCTACGTACGCATGAACACTGTTTCTATTTTCCTAAAAGAATGAAATAAATAAGGGTAAATAATAAATTAACATTATACAATATTTTTTGTATCACATATATCACATATTTTTATTTAAAACTATTCTTATTAGCTTATAAATAAAGAGTATGTGGAAAACAAATAACATCGTTTCGTGAGGTGGTAGTTTGCCGTACACACGAACAATGTTATCGTATCCCCCACACAATGGAAAGTAAATAATTACATGTGATATAATAATTAAATAATTATAATTATATTAAAAATATATTATTTATTATTTTAATATAACATTATTACCATCCAAGTAAAATGTAAATGAAAAACACATCACATTGGTTCGTTAGGTAGTGGTCTGCCGTACACACGAGCGATGTTATTGTTTTCCATCGGATTGGGAGGTAAGAAAGTAGAAGTGAAATTATATTTAAATTGGTAAAATAAAATCATAAATATCATATATAAAAATTAAACCCATCATTATATCCAACTATGAAAGGTGGTGATGGAAAACGAATAACATTGGTTTGTGAGACGGTAGTCCACCACACACACGAATGATGATTTCATATCCTATTTGATGGAAGAGTATAAGGGTTTAGGTTATTAAATTAACATAATAAAATATTATTATATTTAATATATTAATTTTATTATATAATAATGTATTAATAATAATTTAATGAGTTGGGGGAAGTAATAAAATAAGACAATTGGTTAGAGACGTTACCTCTTCTTCAGACAACTTCTTTTGGTTTTCACCAAAAAAGATTTATAGGTTTTATTTATAAGAAAAATAAGTCTTATAGGATGATATTATAGAAGTAAAAAAGTTATTTAATAATTTATTGTCTAAAAAAATGGGTTTTGTAAATGTGAAGAGGAGAGGAGAGGCGGTAGCTATTTATAAGTGAGGTGAGTGGAACACTTATAATTTTTGAAATACAAAAAGTGTACCCATAGTTTTCACTTCAAAAAAGGATAAAAATGGGTAATTATTGATACTAGAAGAGATAATGTGGAAATACAGCCATAAAATAGTCTTTGGAACCCATATCTTTTTAGTTTAACCCCCATTAAACCCATTTTTACCTTAACCACAGTAAAAAATATTTACTGTTTTTACTATTAATTATGGTAAAAAATAACTTTACATTAATAGATAATATAAATTATTATTATTAAAAATATAGAATCTATTTTTCCAAATTTAATTCACATAATTGGAAAAATTAATTTAAAATTAATCCTGCCGACGCGATGAGAAAATAATTTTCCAAAGAGAAAATGTTCAAAAGTTTAAAAAGTTTTTATATCAAAATTCTTTTTAAAATCGATTCCAATGAAATATATTTGATAAATAGGTATATAATTGAACTAATTTAACATTTAAAACAATATTTAAACAATTTTGAAGTTTTTAAATGCTTTAAAATAAATAAAAACTCTTAATAAAAATGATTATTTTTTACAACTCATTGAAAAAATTTTCTTCTCGAAAAATTCTTAAAAATTAACCATAAGATAATTCTGAAATTATGATTTCAAAAAAGAAATTAACATTTTTAAATGATTTTTTTAAAAGTTTCAAAAATAATTTTTAAAATAAATTCCCAATAGTGATAAAACTAGTTTTTAGAAAAATATAATTTTAAGTATAAAATTGGTTTTATTCTTATCATTTGTTTATAAAACACATAAGATGAATGATAAACATTTGATTGAATATATAATATATAAATTTCATTAAAATAATTCAACAAAATTTATTTTTAAAATTTATTTTGGTAAAACATGTTTGTGTGCATAAAAATTGTTTTTTAGAAAAAGATTTAATTTATTTTAAAATATATTTTTTATTTATAATTAATTGGTCACCAAAGAAATCATTTTATATACATGTCTAAAAAATATATTTTCAAAATTTAGTTAATACTATTCATACACAACATTATAATGTCTAGGTGATAATTATCTTATTAAATTATAATATTATAATAATTTATGTTGTTTCGTTAAAACACGGTATTGTGTGTAACTCAAGATATCGAAGACAATTAATTCTATTTGAAGAAAATGCATCAAAAAATATTGGGGTATTACATTTTACCCCCCATAAAATTAATTTCACCCTTTAAATTCATCAATTTTGTACCAATAACTGATGATACTTCTACCTCATTACATCTTCATGTTCCCATATAACTTCCTCAAACCGGTGGGTTCACGAAATTTTTTTTATCACATGAGTATCCTTGTTTCGCTACATTTTATTTGTATGATCCATAATATTAATAGGGTTTTCCTTAAATGAAAGATCATGATCCAGTGGTATGACATTTGAGTTCAATACACATGAAGGATTAGATATGCACTTCCTCAGGAGAGATACACAAAACACATTATGGACATGAGAGAGGTTCTGTTGAAGTGCTAATTGATAGGATAACATCTCGATAAAATCAACAATTTCAAAGGGACCGATATACTTGGTCTTAGATTTAATTTTTTTATAATCAAAATTTCATCTTATGGTTATGATTCAATCAATTTCCACTTCATCTCTTACTCCAAGAAATTAAGATTAAATTTTTTATGACTGAATCACTACTGGATCATAAGATCCAGAAAATAGTGATAAGTTATTCCTTCTTTATATAGTTATTATAAAAAATATAATTCTTATCATATGTTATCTAATAACATCTAAAGTTTAAATTAATTCATTTCATGTATATTTAACCTTAAGGATCTTCTACATCTAGATAAAATTAAAATCCAAAAATATAGAAATAAGGTCAAAAAATTTACAAAATCAACTTATCATTAATCCCCCAAACAATATTAAGTAACTCTTAATATCATATACTAAATATGCGAATACATTTATTATATATTCTCTTGAAACATGGTTCTATCATGAATTACTATAAAACTTCAATGAGAAAAATACACGCTTCCTCATTCCTTAAATAAAACCACCAATTATTGAATATATTCTATAAATCCAAAAATGTTTTAAAATTCATCATTGATAACATATACCATTTTGTCAAAAATCATTAATCAGTTCTAGGGTCATCAATTCTATCCATTTTACATTATCTATATCGATCATATCTTTATCCAAACTACACGACATTTTCTTAACATCAGGAGCATATTAAGAATTATCTTCCCTTAGTAATGTGTTTTTTATAAAATATCACCTCGCCATTAAATAAAATTTCTAGGTCATCAGTACTATTCAAAATATTCTTGAAAACCCACAATTATAAACTTCTATAGAATAATCCTTATATATTTCTTGATTTATATAACATAATTCTATAATTACCATACATGGACAATTTAATCATTTGACTTCATTCTTAAACCATCAAGCAGGATTCACCATCTTATTTCTTAATGCCTCTTACATTTCAATTGTTACTCATGGTCTCTTCACCATCAACAATATAAACATTACTGATACCACCATACTGATTCTCTTCACAAACTTTACCCCCAGGACATCAATTCATATAATGCCCATTCCTTCCACATTTATAACATTTGACAATTGATGATGTCTTAGGGAACCATTATTCTCATCCATTATAATAACTGGAATTTTCATTTTTCCTTAGAAATATTTTACTATGTGTCCTTGTTCTCCACACATAAAATTTCTTATTCCTTTGAGAAATTACCTTGAGTTCTTCTTCCCAGATTCTTCACATATATGAAACAAAATATTCTTTCCTCTAAAATCTCCACCACCCAATATCTCAATAAAATATATCCTTATCTTCTTTGGTGAGTCCTAGATCTAGTTAAGGTACAAGTTGTTAATCATAAATAATGATAATTGATTAGAAATAATCACAATATCCTTACTCCATTCATCATACCATTTAGCTACTCATAAATACTTTTTATATCAAATTCAATGTTAATACAGTTCATTATAGTTCCCACCATTTTATAAAACCAAAAATCATAGTGTGAGTAAAAATATTCGTACTGAGAAACCACATAATCATGAAAATTCACTAACCGGATGTCTAAATAAAGAAATATTCTTTTCAATCTCTAGAACTTTAGGTTTAAACTAGGTCATTCATGGTCATTATTTAAATACTTCATGATTGTTCATAAAGAGTTTATGAATTTACAAATCATATCCCCTAGGAATGTCAAAACAGGTGCGCAGTAAGGCCCATGGTTGTGTACTAGGTAATGATTGAGTCCAACTCAATGTGCACTTTTCAGAGTTATTACCCCTAGGTACCTATGTTCTAGATCCATCCATTTATAGTATCTAGGCTGGGATGCAATTTCTTAGAAACCACTTGTTCTATCCTTTACCAAAATTCTAATACATTTTTTCTATACTTTGACTCATCCTTATAATTATACTTAGATGTATCCATAGAAATTTCCTTAGAAATATCCATAGTGATCTCAATAATGTTTTCTCAACCTAGTTTCTAAAGGTTAACTAAACCTATCCTTTGATACAAACTATAAAAACCCAGACTTATCATACATATATATTAGATCTTTTTAGATGAATATTCATTACATTACATAAACACATTCTTGAGGATCATAAAGGTATAGTGGCTTTGGATACTAGACACAAAATCTTTTTATTTCTTAAAATATATTCAATATCCTCAATAAATATCTTTCCACATAGTACACTTATTAGATATACCCAACTTAAAACTTTTCTTCATAACCTGGGGAAAGGAAACATAAGAAAGGGTGAAATTAGATGATTATTAAGGGATAAGAAGGGAGATATCAACATATTATGAGAATAAGGTTATAAGAACAATATAATAATATTTGAAAACCACAACCTATATATATCATAGATTATAAACTTGAGTCATGGAATAAATCTTGGTAGTTAATAAGCCATGAATCATAATGGAATTAGAGAACACGAACCATGATAACATACATTGGCATAAGACATATATTTATGGAATACAAATAATTATAGAAAATCATTTCCTTATTAGTTTAAGGATCACTACCAAACTATCATAGTGGAATGGGTTCACTGCTTAAACAATTATAGTAGTCATGGTTCACTCCCAAAACCATCATAGTGGACAGAGTCTCTTACAACTGGGTTCACTCCCCATACTAGACCTATTTATCTAACGAGACATAATTATTTACCCAATGAATTCGATGGAGATATAGATCTCACCTGTCTTGGTTATAACGTAACAACCATCTTTGTTTATAATGTAATCAATATATCATAATGAAAATCATACATATGTGTGTGTAAGATCTAAACATTTTTGGAGATGTATCAGGCTCATTTAGAGGTTTTCTTTTGACTTGTTTTGAGTATAACTTTTTTGGGTATTAACTTGGGTGGGTTTTTGTGGAAATTAGAGAATTTTGTAAGGAGGCTAGGATTTGAATGGTTTGATATTGGTTAGAAAAAGTGTGTAAGGGGGATTCATGATTTGTGAATGGTTTCTCATGGTTAGACAATGTGTGAAAGGGGGGTTGCATGGTTTTCACATGGTTAAAAAAAGTGTGGAAGGGGGTCTCAAAGTTTTCTCATAGTTAAAATAAGTATGCAACCTAAGTGTAAAATGGGTGCATGGTGAGTAATAACTGTGTGACCTGACCAAGGAAACTGTGTGAATGGTAATTAAAGTTACAAAATTTGGTTTTAAAACTACCCGAACCTCCATATTAACCCCCAATCAACCATAGATCAAACCAAATAAAATTATATCATTTTAGGAGGCTCCCAGATGCATTCCTAGGGATCTATACCTCTATTCTTAGTGAATCAAAGGGAATATTAAAGATATGAACCTCTCCTAACAAGTGAATCTCATTCCGATTGGTTTCCCTTTCTTCTCCCATTATTCTCTCTGTATTTAATGGAAGTTATCCTTTGTTTTGTTAGATATAGATCTATTTTTGTAGGATCTATATATATAGGACTTTAGATATGGATATAGGTTTATTAGATCTTGTTTTTTTTATCTGGGATCTAGGTTTTAGATCTAGATCATGTTCTTCATCGCATTCTTGATTGATTCACTTCAAATCGGGGATTTCCATGGAGAAATCTCTCATCAACGAATTGAGGTAGGTGGTTTATAATTCAAATCCTAAAGTCTTGATTTCAATTACATATATGTAATTGTTTAATTTATATTAGATGATTATAAATTGAGTTTATTAGATTGAATTAATTAATTTGGTGAATTAATTAATTGATAGAATTGTGAAATTGAGGATATTGGGACTATGAACTTGAAATAATTAATTGTTAAATTAATTATGGAGTTATTTGGATCATGGAAATTGAATAATAAATTATTGAATTAAATAATGGGAATGGTTGGGATTGTGAAATTAATTTATTTGGAATAATTAATTTTTGAATTAATTATTATTATATTAAAATTGTTGAATTAGAATGATTAATTGTTGAATTAATTATTAGTCATTATCATGCTTATTAAATTTATTGAGATGATTAATTAATTTTTGAATTAATTAATAGGGTTGAGATGATTAGTTAATTTTTGAATCAAGTAGTGGAATTAAAGTGGATTAATTTGTTATTGAATTAATTAATGGAGTGTTATGATTGTGAAATTGGGATAACTAATTGATGTATTAAATATTAAGATATTGGGATTCTGAAATTTGAATAATTAATTTTTGAATTAATTATTATAATATTATGATTGGGAAATTTGGACAATTAATTCACTACGGAAAAAAGGCATTTAGCGGCAGTTTTTTTTTCGTTTCACGGCGGTTTAAACCGCCGCCAAATCGATTGGCGACGGTTTTCAAAAACCGCCGCTAAATCGTGCGTCGGGAAAATATTTGCGGCGGTTTTCAAAACCGTTGCAGAACGTTTCGCGGCACCGCCGCTAAATGATTTAACGGCGGTTTTTTTTATTTTTTATTTTTTTAATTTTGTTATTTTTTTATATTTTTTTATATTTTTTATATTTTTTGTTTTTGTTATTTTCAATTATATATATATATATATATTTATATTTATATATATATATATTTATTTTTATATATATATTTATTTATATATATATATATATATATATATATATATATATATTTATATATTTATTTATATATATATTTATTTATTTAAATATATATATATATATATATATATATTTATTTTTTTATCTATTTATTTATTTATTTATTTATTTATTTATTTATTTATTTATCTATTTATGTATTTATTTATGTATTTATGTATTTATGTATTTATTTATGTATTTATGTATTTATTTATATATTTATTATTTATTTATTTATTTATATATATATTTATTTATTTATATATTTATTTATATATATATTTATTTATTTATATATTTATTTATATATATATATATTTATTTATTTATTTACTTATATATATATATATATTTATTTATTTATCTATTGATTGATTGATTTATTTATTTATCTATTTATGTATTTATGTATTTATTTATTTATTTATGTATTTATGTATTTATCTATTTATGTATCTATTTATGTATTTATGTATTTATGTATTTATGTATTTATGTATTTATGTATTTATGTATTAAATAAATATAAATAATAAATAAATATGAATAATAAATAATAAATAAATATAAATAATAAATAATAAATAAATATAATTAATAAATAATAAATAATAAATACATATAAATAAAAAATAAAAAATAAAAAATAAAAAATAAAAAATAAATATAAATAATAAATAAATATGAATAAAAAATAATAAATAAATATAAATAATAAATAATAAATAAATATAAATAATAAATTATAAATAATAAATACATATAAATCATAAATAATAAATAATAAATAATAAAAATAAACAATAAATAATAAATAATAAATAATAAATAATAAATAATAAATAATAAATAATAAATAATGAATAATAAATAATAAATAAAAATAATAACTAATAAATAATAAATATTAAATAAATAAATAATAAATAATAAATACTAAATAATAAATAATAAATAAATATAAATAATAAATAATAAATAATAAATACATATAAATAAAAAATAAAAAATAAAAAATAAAAAATAATAACTAATAAATAATAACTAAAAAATAAAAAATAAAAAATAAAAAATAAAAAATAAATAATAAATAAATATAAATAATAAATAATAAATAATAAATAATAAATAATAAATAATAAAAAATAAATAAAAAATAATAAATAAATAATAAATAAATATAAATAATAAATAATAAATAAATATAAATAATAAATAAATATAAATAATAAATAATAAATAATAAATAATAAATAATAAATAATAAATAATAAATACATAGTAGATATAAATAATAAATAATAAATAATAAATAATAAATAATAGATATAAATAATTAATAATAATTAATAAATAATCAATAATAAATAATCAATAAAGAATAATAAATAATAAATAATAAATAATAAATAATAAATAATAAATAATAAATATTCAATATTCAATAAATAAACATAAATAATAAATAATAAATAATAAATAATAAATAATAAATAATAAATAATAAATAAATATAAATAATAAATAAATATAAATAATAAATAATAAATAAATATAAATAATAAATAAATATAAATAATAAATAATAAATAAATATAAATAATAAATAATAAATAATAAATACGTATAAATAAAAAATAAAAAATAAAAAATAAATATAAATAATAAATAATAAATAAATATAAAGAATAAAGAAATATAAATAATAAATAATAAATAATAAATAATAAATAATAAATAATAAATAATAAATAATAAATAATAAATAATAAATAATAAATAATAAATAATAAATAATAAATAATAAATAATAAATAATAAATAATAAATAAATAATAAATAATAAATAATAAATAATAAATAATAAATAATAAATAATAAATAATAAATAATAAATAATAAATAATAAATAATAAATAATAAATAATAAATAATAAATAATAAATAATAAATAATAAATAATGAATAATGAATAATAAATAATAAATAATAAATAATAAATAATAAATAATAAATAATAAATAATAAATAATAAATAATAAATAATAAATAATATATAATAAATAATAAATAATAAATAATATATAATAAATAATAAATAATGAATAATAAATAATAAATAAAAAATAAAAAATAAAAAATAAAAAATATTAAATAAATAAATAATAAATAATAAATAATAAATAATAAATAAATATAAATAATAAATAATAAATAATAAATAATAAATAATAAATAATAAATAATAAATAACAAATAATAAATAATAAATAATAAATAAATATAAATAATAAATAATAAATAAATATAAATAATAAATAAATATAAATAATAAATAATAAGTAAATATAAATAATAAATAATAAATAATAAATACATATAAATAAAAAATAAAAAATAAAAAATAAAAAATAATAACTAATAAATAATAACTAATAAATAAATATAAATAATAAATAATAAATAATAAATAATAAATAATAAATAATAAATAATAAATAATAAATAATAAATAATAAATAATAAATAATAAATATATATAAATAATAAATAATAAATATATATAAATAATAAATAATAAATAATAAATAAGAAATAATAAATAAATATAAATAATAAATAATAAATAAGAAATAAGAAATAAGAAATAATAACTAATAAATAAATATAAATAATAAATAATAAATAATAAATAATAAATAAACATAAATAATTAATAAATATAAGAATAAAGAATAAAGAATAAAGAATAAAGAATAAAGAATAAAGAATAAAGAATAAAGAATAAAGAATAAATAATAAATAATGAATAATAAATAATAAATAACTAGTTACAAATAATAGATAATAAATAAATTAAAGTATATTATAAATAATAAATAATAAATAATAAAGGAAACACATGAAAAAGTATGAAAAGACGTGATAAGGGATGAAAAATCATGAAAACACATGAAAAAGGATGGAGAAGCATATGAAGAATGATGCATTAGAAAGAATGAGAACGCATGAAAACTCGTGACAACTCTGGAAAACTCCTTAATAATTCAACATAATCATCATAATAACCCACAAAAAACCATTGATAAAGATAACAATTCATGG
The DNA here is from genome assembly GCA_963277665.1 of Viscum album. Taxonomy (NCBI): domain Eukaryota; kingdom Viridiplantae; phylum Streptophyta; class Magnoliopsida; order Santalales; family Viscaceae; genus Viscum; species Viscum album. The sequence goes on from OY728131.1 coordinate 32,914,657, forward strand.
AAACCCAAATAAACAGTAATAAATGGAGCGACCGTTAAAACCCGTCAAAACGGTCATAAAGAGACAAAAACATTGGGCACACATTAACGGAGATAACTTATGATCCGAGAGTCTGTTTTAGATCCGCGACCTATCAAATCAAAGATCCTGAAACGATCTTCGACCTGAAAGGTGAATGTGTCCGAATGGACAGACGGATCGGAAGTTATGACCATTTAAAAAAAAGCTGACGGGGAACGGGTACTAGAAACGAGGCATTGAAAAACATAACAAACCCGATACCCACTAAAAAGGCCATAACCTATGATATAGGAGTGCATGTGGGCGCCGCAACCAGTCAAACTGAATCTCATGGAACGAGCTATAATCTGGCAGGTGGAGGAGGCCGAACTGACACGCGGATCGAAAGTTAGGTCCGTATGAAGACAAGTTCGACGGGACACCGGTGACGGAAACAGGGTTTTGGAGGCCTTCAGAGGGGTTTTTGGGGTCAAAAAACATGACAGAATTTATCTTGTGTCAATTGGTGCGTAGTTATCTTCGCTGACTTTGATTTGATATGCGGTAGAGCCCAAACGGACACCCGGAGCGAAAGTTATGGCTGTTTGAAGTTGGAGAACTTTTTTCAACTTTCTTATAACTCTAATATCTTCCGCACCTTAGACCGTCTCATGGTTTTGATTATATGTTCCTCTATATCTCTTCATGATCTTCGATTTGACTGGTCGTGGCGCTTCAACGGACGCCCAGATCAAAAGTTATGGTCGTTTTAGTGATTTCGGAGTTTCTCGTGTTTTTTTATTTTTTCATTTCATTTCGCGGCGGTTTTACCGCCGCTATTTCGCGGCGGTTTTAAAAAAAACTGCCGCTAATCATCGAATAAAATTAAAAAAAATAAAAAAAAATAAAAAAAATAATTTTTTTTGCCGTTTAGCGGCGGTTTTTAAAACCGCCGCGAAATGCCGGCCCGAAACGCATTTCACGGGGGTTTTAAAAACCGCCACGAAAAAACCGCCGCTAAACGGAGGTTTTCTTGTAGTGATTGATGAATTAATTATTTAGATATTGTGATTTTGAAATTGGAATAATTAATTGTTGAAGTAATTATTGTAATATTGTGATTGTGAAATTGGGATAATTGATTGTTGAATTAAATATTGGGAATTTGTTTGTTGATAAAATTGAATGAATTGGATGAATTAATTAATGGAGATTATTGTGATGATGAAATTGAATGAATTGGATTAATTAATTGGTGAATTAATTAATGAGGATTGTTGTGTTCATGCAATTGAATGAATTTTATTAATTAATTGGTGAATTAATTAATAGGGATTATTGTGATGATGAAATTGAATGAAGTGGATTAATTAATTAGTGAAATTAATTAATAGGGATTATTTTGTTGATATAATTGAATGAATTAGATTAATTAATTAGTGAATAAATTAATGGGGATTATTGTGATTATGAAATTGATGGAATTTGATTAAATAATTATTGAGTTAATTAATGGGATTGAAATTGGATTAATTAGTTATTGAAGTAATTAATGGGATTGATGTGAATAATTAATTATTGAATTAATTAATGTTATTGATGTGATTAGATAATTGTTGAATTAACTAATGGAATTGATGTTATTAATTAATATTTTAATTAATTAATATTATTGATGTTATTAGTTAATTGTTGAATTAACTAATGAAATTCATGTGATTAGTTAATTATTCAATTAACTAATGGAATTTATGTGATTAACTAATTTTTTAATTATTTAATGTTATTAATGTAATTATTTAATTGTTTAATTAACTAATGGAACTGATGTGATTAATTAATTATTGAATTAATTATTATTATTGATGTGATTAGTTGAATTAACTAAAATAATTGATGTGGTTAATTAATTTTTTAATTAATTAATGGAATTATGTGAATATGTATTTATTTAATTTGATTAACTAATTTGTAAATTAATTAATGGTGATATTATGATATATGTGATATTGTAATATTATGATATATGTGAAATGAGACAATAAACAGTAACATTGGAATTCATATGTGAAAAGAAGGTTAATGTTGATTAGCCTTGAATGATGTGATGTATGTGATAAATGTTTTTAATTGAGAAATGGGGTGTGGGATACATAATGATGCTCTAAATACCCATAGGGGTGCTTGATATGAAATTCTAGACCCAAATGCGTGCATGTGAATATTTATATAGGATAGGTACTGATGCTCTAAATACCCATGGGGTGTGGGAAATGAACTGATGCTCCAAATACCCATAGGGTTCTAGAAATGATGTTTCATACCCATAATATATGTGTTTGATTTAGAAATGGGGCATGGGATAGGGAATGATACTCTAAATACCTATAGGGTACTAGACACGACGTTCTACACCCATTAGTTGGCATTGGACTATGGATCCAATTAGTCATTACATGAATTTAATTGAAATGTATAATTAAAGATGATGTGATATAACGATATGTGAATTGAATAAGTGATGTGGTTTAGACTTATGCATAGGCTGAAGTACGTATTGCAGTTTGGGTGTCCTCGGGAACTCGGTGGTTTGTGCGGATAAATAAAGGATAATTGAATAATGTAAACTATTTACTTTATTACTTGTATTTTATTATTTATATAATAACATACAATGTTTCTTATTGGATTTGTTTAAGACACTGTTTGTGGTGGCCTACTAAGTTGTACTCACACCCTACTTAGGGTGCCTAATCGACACCCGAATATACACCATTTTTGCAGGAAAAGATAAGGGAAAAGACCCTATGTTAGATGGTTGACTTGGGATAGATTATGGATGAGGGAAAAAGACATGGTTTAGGACACTATTTCAAGTTGTTAGTGTCTTTAATTTTTGGTTTTCATTTTAACACTTAACATGTACTTTAGCATGAAATATCTACAGTTTAGTTTTGATTTTGTGTTCCCAATTTTGGTCATCTTATGGTACTATTTTGGTTTGTTTACCGATTATGTCTAGGATATTGCTTAGTTTTTTCCACTCATGTTTTACTTTAATAAAGAGGGTATAGTATCCCAACAATCGATATTAGACCCTCGCTACTAGTCAGTAGCCTCTGGCATATGTGGAGGCATGCTTGAGGCCATGTAGTAGTCCAGTTCGGGGCACTGTCGCGTGGGGCCTGGTTCGGGACATTATAGTGTGCCACAAGATCATAAAACATTCATCATATCAAAACCCATGAAAAAAGTGAGTTTCATATACATTTCATCACAACATAACCTATGGAAAAGAAATAGGTTTCATAATCATTTAACCATTTAATCAAAGCATAACCCATAGAAAAGAATTGGGATTCATAAGCATTTTATCATGGTATAACTTGTGGAAGAGAAAAATGTTTCATAAATACCTTATCATCATAAATATAAAACATTAAGAGAAAGAATAATAATGTTATCCTTGGATTATATCCCTAGTAAAGAAAAAGTAACATCAAAGGTTTTCATTTTAGATGGAAAATGATTTTGAATGACCACTAGGAACATTTTTTGATGAAAATATCCTTTCCACTTTTAAAAAAACTTTTTAAAACATAAAACATTTCCAAAATACTTTTCTCTAAAAATAACCTTGTAAACTTATAAAGTAAGACTTTAAAATAATTTAAAACATTTCTTAAGGAAAATACCCTATTCATTTTGAAATTAAAATTTTAAAACTAAAAATTCATACTTTTTTGTAAATCCTTTTTATTTGGAAATAAACTTTAAATATAATAAATCAATATTTAAAACAATTAGTTAGTTATGATAATAGAAAATACCATTCATGCTGTAAACTTTAAAACAAATATTTCTTTCAAATTTTTGGTAAAATTAAAATGGAAATTGTTTGGAAAAAGATACGAATATTCCTTTCAAAACATTTGTAAAAAATTCAAATATGGGTGAAATGTCTGTAATAAATAATTTTGATAATTTTAAAAACATTTTTGAAAATATTTTTAGAAACCATGGGTTTGGAAGAAAAGGGTTTTTGATCGAAGAGAGAAATAAAGTCGGTTTACTTTAAAAACATTATTTTTAACCTTAAGTACATAAAGAGGGAAAAATGAATGAAAAACATGTATTATAATGACATAACAAGAGTATAAGAAAATTCATGAGTTTCTTGTGATATGTATCATAATATTTCATCATTAAATCATAAATATAAACAATCTCGACAAATAATGAGATTGCATCATAATACTCTTACCACTTTGGTAACATTGAATTGTAAGCCCTATGATAAAATAACATTAAATGAAACTTAAAATATTATGAGAATATTTAAATTAATTATATTACATGTCAAAGGGTCTGTATATACAGCTCATAAAATAAGATAGGTGCATAATATGATATATGTATCAAAGAAGGAAAATTGAGACAAAAATACCTTAGCTGTTGGGTATCTTTTAAACTATAAAACCTGTAAAGGGAGATAGTCAAATGGATATATAAATCCTAATAATTTTCATGAGAATAAATGTAAAGGAAATTCATGGATAATATATACTCCATATATAATAAATAAGTGGCGAATATGGCATATTTCTCACAGATAAACAAAGTGAGATGAAAAACCCCTTACTGCTTTAGTAATATATTGAATCTTAAAAATAAATAAATAATAAAATAAAATAAAACTTTAAATATAATTAAAATAAGTATATTCATGATATAACATGTCATAGGGGTAGTATACACACCACACAAAAGAAATGAGTGGTGAATACTCATATGTCTCCTAGAAATAAAATAGAGACTAGAAATCCCTTACCTTAAGTCTCAAATTATTTTTTACATGTTATAAACTCATGTAAAATAAATATAAGTTTATTATAAACATTAAATCAACTATTATATCCATCCATGATAGGTGGTTATGGAAAACAAATGACATCGGTTCATGAGACGACAGTCTGCTGTACAGACAAATGATGCTTTTATACCCTATTTGATCATAGCGGAGAAGGGTTTAGGTTATGACAAAAACATAATAAAATATTATTATATTTAAGATACTTATGTTATTATTTAAAATTGTTTTAATAATAATTTAATCAGGTGGAGGAAGAAATAAAATAAAACACTCGATTATTACCTCTTCTACGGACAATTTCATTTGGTTTGCAACAAAAGGATTCTTAGGTTGTCTTTATGACCAATATAAGGATTATAGGATGATATGAGGCAATTAAGGAATTTATTTTGGGAATTTATTGGAAAAAGAGTTTTTTTAAGTGTGAAGAAAAGATGATATGGGGTGGCCTTTAATAAGTGAGGTGAGTGGCACTCTTGTGATTTTTGAAAAGAAAAAGGTGTACCCACCTTTTTCACACATTAAAGGGATCCAAAATGGTCCATTTTAGAACCTAGAAGATATAAGGTTTAAATATTCACTTAAAATCATTGATGGAAAAGTTTTGAATCATTTTTAACCCTTATTTTTTAGTGTAACCCCTCAATAAACACATTTTTACCTTAACTTCAGTAAATAATTTTTACCGTTTTTACTATTCATTATGGTAAAATATTAAGTTGGAATTATTATATAATATAAATTATTCTGATTACAAGTATATAAACCATTTTTTATAAATTTCACACATATAAGTTAAAAAATTTAATTAAAAATTAATGTCGTAGATGCAATAAGAAAGTGGTTTTCCAAAGAGAAAACATTCAAAAGTCCAGAAAGATTTTATATCAAAATTAAACATGAAATTTATTAAAATGAAATAAATTGGATTAGTAGACATAAAATTTACATAAAATTACTTTTAAAACTATATTTAAACAATTTTTAAGTTTTAAATACTTTAAAAGAAATGACAATTCTTAATAAAAACAAGTTTTTTCACTATTCAGTGAAAATTTATCTTCTTAGAAAATAATAAAAAATTTAACCTAAGATAATTTTTTTACATGAATATTTCATAAATTAATTTAATTTTTCAAATAAATTTTCTAAAATTCACAAAAATTAATTTTAAAATAAGTGTGCAAAACGTATCAAAAATGTTTTTTTAGGAAAATAAGTTTTTAAGTGTAAAATTGGTTTTATTCTTATCTATTGTCTAGAAAACACATAATATGAACATTAAATATTTTATTTAATATATAATATATAAATATTGTTAAAATAATCCAACAAAATTGATTTTTTATTTTATTGAGGTAAAACAGGTGTGTGTGCAGAAAACTTATTTTTCAAAAAAAGATTTACTTTATTTTCAAATAGTTTCTATTTTCATTTATAATTAATTCATCACAAAATAAATAATTTTATATACATTTTTAAACCACATATTTTCATAATTTAGTTAATCATATTAATACTGACCATTCCAACAGCTAAGTGATAGTTATCATATAATTTTTTTTAATAGTATGTCATGTTTCCTTAAAACTCAGTGATGTGTATAACACAAGGTATCAAAGAAAATTAAATTTATTTTAAAAAAACATTTCAAAATATATCGGAGTGTTATAATATCTCTCAAGGGGGTTTTATTTAAAATTTACCAATACTGTGAGAGTTTTTATTCCAATATCACTTTAAAATCATGTTTTTATATGTTTGAACTCTTATATTGGGAAAATATTTTTTTTCTCTAAAACCTCCAAAATTTTATTTTACTATGGTTTTTATTGGGTTTTCATATATTTTTACCATTTTTACTTCATTTGGTTCAAAAATCAAACAAAATATTTCTTGTAAGTGGATACGACCTTATATCTTCTTTTCTATCAGAAATATTTCTCCTCCATGTCTATATTATTTAAATTGTTTTATAAAATCTCCTTTTATATACTTAAATGATTTATTAAGGTAATTTTATACATTATTTTCCTTTATTTATAAAAGTTTGGAAGGAATAATTTTTATTGTTTTCCACTCAATTCATTTTCTATTAAATTTAAATATATTAAAAAAATGTGAAAAAAATATTCTTTATAACATTTTATAGTTGGCAAAATTTTCCAAACATATTTGTTAATTTTTATCAATGAACCTTACTTTACATGTTTTCATTGTTTTCCAAATACAATTTTTCTCTTCCTTGTTTTATAAAATATTTTCTCTTAAGAAAAATTTTATAAAAAATTAAAGGATATTTGTTCTTATTTTTCATTGTAATTTTATAACACTCTTAAAAAGAGTTTTTCACCTATGTTAATATCCTTTAATTATTATAATTCTCAATTTTGGTTATTCCTTAATGTTACCATCCAATTTCTTATACTAGATGGATTATGATCATGTTTTTTGTAATTATTCATAAAACCATTTCCTTATTACGGTTTAATTAAGTTATGATGAAATTATGAATGTTTTCTTGTTCATGTGGAACAAATATGTATGTTTTCTCATTATGTAATGGGTGGTATCAAAATTATATATCCCTCTAAATAATTAGGTAAAGTTATATCTCATGAGATTATTGGGAGTGGGGAGTATACCAAAATCTTGTATACTAAGTAATGGATGGGACTAGAATTATACATCCCTCCAATGCATTAGTTAAATCCTTATTTATCACGAGATGACATGTTACAGATTAGGGTCTTGGTAGTGAGCCTTGTTATAAGGTATATTTTTTCGTTCTTATTTATTTGCCACATTTTTATGCCTATGTTATGTTTTCATGGATCATGATTATTGACTCTTTTTTCCACTTTCATACACTTCATTTGTGAAGTCATTCCAAATTCCTCATTCCATAACTCATGATTTATAATCTATATTTTATTGGGTATGATTTTCTTATGTTATTACCATATAACATTATTACATTATAATACCCGTATTCTTATCTTATGATCACTTATTTTATTTGATTGATATCTCTAATGTTTACCCATAATGAGAATTTGACCTCACCCTTTTCTATGTCTCCATTTCCTAGGCTACGAAGGGGAGTATTATATATGATGTGTCTAAAAGGGTTTCATATGATATGACTATTTGTGTGAGATGTTTAGAATGTTTCAAAATAATTTGAATATGTATCTAGTATTAAAAGACACCAACCCTTTGGGTTTTATGATTGTTTGAGTTTGTGAGATGAAAATTTTAAATTATATAAATGATATAAAATATATGTGTGTCATGTTCAAGTCGTCTCACTTGGTATCAATGTATATGTATAAAAATTTTATTTTTATCATAATATCTAGGAGTGTGGGTGTGGGGTGCTTTGTGCTTCCCTTTAGCACTAGGATTAATTTCTTCTTTCTACACATGTTTATCGATTTCCAATTGGGTTAGACTAATAGTTAATCACTATTTCTTACGATTCTTGGCTCATTGGGTTTTTTCATATGATTTCTTAGAAATCTTAGCAAGACATGAATATTATTCTTTTACCTTATAAATTTACCCCCTTTAATAGAATAATAAATCTCTCCATGTAATATAGTCCTTCATTCCTCAACTCTATGACCGTATTACTCACATCTTCATAAATTTATTCTAAATATCCAAATCTATTTTGGGTTGGATGATTTGATAAATTCATGGTTACAAGTTTCCACATTTGATAATTTATTCTCATTTTATAAGTATATCTCCATTTTATTCATCACACCTACTAAAGACATATTAAAATATAAAGAGTATCCTTTACATCCAAGAACCCCACATCTGAAGTAGAAACCTTGAAACTACAATCTAACATATTAATGATAAATATATCTAGAAAATTGTTGCCAACATCTAGCTGTAAATTGTGCCTAGATTTTTCTAGGGGTAAGTGGTCTAATTATCATACTTCTCCCTTCCTTTGATATAGAATTGTGTATATGACACATATTATTAGTCCAAACTAGTTCAATTTTTTTGAAACCTACAATATTATAGATAACCAGTTTTATTTGAAACTAATTAGGAATATATTTAACTTTCATTTTAAGACTATTTATCACATGAACTTGTGATGAACCAAATTTTATTAGATAATAAGTGATGGAAACAATTACTATAGTGAGAGGGGGGTGGTGGTGGTGGGTGAATATTAATTTAAAAATTTAAAGACAAAAATCACTTAGTTTTTTATTAATTAATGGAATTTATTTAAGTGTTTTGTTCAATATGTATAGTAAAATGGAAATAAAATGAAAGAACACAAAGATTTTATATTGGTTTAAATGCCCAAGATACTAGTCCACTCATCATACTTCTCTACTCCATGGGAATATTTATACCCAAAAAGAAAATCACTTTTAGAGGCATGATAACTTGTTACAGACTCTACCTTTTATAAATACCCAGAGGCACAACCCAAACTATTTATAGGAGTATTTAACCCAGTATATGTGACTTGAATTTTTTTCAGGATTTAAAACCCATAACTTACTTTAGGAAGGTTTAACAACCAATATATAAGACCATATTTTGATTAGGAAAAGCATAAACCATACATGAACAAATTGCAAAAAGGTGACTCAGATCTCTCTTGTAAAGATGAGTTCTTGTTTGAATTTTCTTCTTCAAAGCAAGTGGTAGAGGCAGCGACCATAGGTGTTGAGTGTCCATAACGATTAACTCTCTATTGACACCTGATTATAATCCTTTATATTTTATTACTCTAGGATTCCACCACTATTATCCTAGTTGGATATGTTTAGTGGTTTTGACAGTGTTTTGTTATGTGAGTTAGAGTGGCCGATAACATCCCAAAGGGTCTCTCATGATAGATTATTCTCTGTCTTTGGGTCTACCTGGCTATTATTAGTTTTGGTTGTGGTGATTCATCATCTGGAGGTACTTGGATGTTCAGTGGTGGTATGCTAATATCTGGTAGATTTTAGTGTTTTTTGTTTTTGGTGTGGTGATTAGTGTCAGTGTTAGCGGTGACGATAAGGGTGAAGCAATGATAGTTAGGTGTTTTCTATGATGGATGATGTAGTGGGATTATCTAATGGGTTTTTTTGTGGAGATATGATGATGGAGCCAATGATGCGATGAGGGAGATAATAATTTGATGATGGTGACCTCGATACACGTTTTCTTGGGGGGTTGATAGGATTTGTGAGGATAATTGATGTGATATTCCTAAGCCGTGGGTTTTGAATTTATGCTGATGGATTTTGAATTTCATTATTGACCACTGTATTTTGTGTGTTTTTTATGATGCGCGGTCCTCAATTTAACCCTAATAGTGGTATTCTAAAAATTAAAAAATTTATTTCAAGGAAATATTTAAAATAATAAAATATATCATTACCTATTAATACCTTGGAATTACAAATAATAATATTAAATCACTTTTATTTCAGCATAAAAATAATGAAAAAAATTTCTAATATATTTGTTAAAATAAATGAGAATATTTAAAGTAATTAAAAAAAATGAAATTCTCGCATAAACTTGCAGTAAATAAATAATTCAAATATAATTAAAATATAGCATGGAATTGATAAAATGACATTTATTAATTGCATAAACATTTCTATGATAATTTTAATTTAACAAACTATCATCATAATCATTATAATATATAATTGATTTAAAAAATAATAAAGTAGTTAAAATAATTTTAATAATCATTCAATAAGTATTTTTACAAAAATGAAACTAAAATAGAGTGTCGTAATAAAATACGGTTTATATAAAAAAACTAAAGTGACGTACTAACCATGTGAGGAACAAGCCTCATGGTCAGTATTCTTACCATGTGCGCATGATTGGTATGCTATCCATGTGATCTAAATGGCCATGCAATCATTTGAAATGTACATGCAGTCATTATATACAAAAATAAAAATATCAAATGCAATTAATCTAAAATATAATAAGAAAAAAAATATTTTAATTAGTTTTGCGAAATATTTTAAATGTATAAAAATATATATTTGTGGTTAGAAAAAAATTATTTAAAATTTATTATCACTACTAAAAACTTACTGCACTGTAGGTAGGCTGGCTTTGTGGTAGTTATTATGCATAGTATGTTTACTTACCAACTAATGGTAATTTTACTTACTACCTCATGGTAAGTTCAATATCATTCATAATAGGTTCAATATACCTTCATTGAAACTTGTTTACCACCATGGTAGGTAATCAATGAAGTTACGGTCACTTGGAAACCCACTCACGATGACTTCATCGATCGTAAATTTCAATGCATGATAACTACAAGCTAAACACATGGTAGGTATGTGGGGAGGAGGCTGATCCATTACAAAGAAAAATTGATCTAAATGGAGGTGAGATGATGAAGCAATGTGCGTGCACAATACCATGGTAGATGCACATGGTTTTGAGGAATTCTAGACACCTTCCATAAACAGTGGAGAGGAGGATGGTGTTGCAATACAGAGTGCATGCATAGAAGTAGTGTTGCTAGAAAAGGTGCTTCCATGATAAGTTGAGTTGATGAGGCACTATCTAGATGATCAGGAGATTCAGTACAAAAAAATCTGGAGAGGATGAGCAGGTGCTGGTGCAAATGCTGGCATGGAGGATGAATTAGGTGGTATCTCCAATAAAGAAGGCAATGAAAATACATGTATATATATACTATTTTTTATAAATCCAATATATATATATATATATATTTGTGTGTATATGGTTATAAATATAAATAAACATGTATATATTTAACACATATAGACATGTTATATAAAATATATTTAAGAAATAAAACATTGCAACTAATTAATAAAAAAATATAAAAAACAAGAAATTTAAATATTTTAGCTTAAAATATTTCATTATCACATGTGTCAATAAAATTGAATAAAATAAAAAAAATATTTTCAATTATTGACACATGTAAATACATAACCGGTGTAATTTCTTTAAACAATTTAACATTTATCAATTAATATTATAAAAATATAAATTTTTAAACATTTTGGATTTAATTAAATGGGAAGAAATTGTAATTTATCAAAACAAAAAACTAAATAATTAACATACATTTTCAAACACTAACAATCTCCACTTTTTATAAATTACAAAACCAAATATTTATTTAAATTTCAAAAAAATTTCTCCTCCATTTTGATTTTTTTTAAAAATAAAAAAAGAAATATATTAATATTTTCCCTCTTAAAAGGTAAAAATATTAACTACCCATTATTAAAATTTAAAATAATTATATATGTAAACATATATATGAAATAGTATCCAGATTTAAAATAAAAAGAAATTATCATATTCACAAATATTAAGATTCCAACATACCCAATTCAAACTTCATTTTCTCAAATTTGATAAAATATAAAGGTTTAGTGAAAAGGTTATCCAATTTCTTTTTAGTGGGAAAAAATTCTAAACAAATACCACCTTTATTTACATAATCCCTTAGAAAATTAATTATAACATCTTTTTGTTTTGTTCTAGAGTGTTAGATAGGGTTTTTAGAAATTAAAATTTCATGATAATTATCATAGAATATTGAAATTTTATCAAAAAAAATATTAAAATCACATAAAATTTGTTTTATCTAAATAATTTGTGAACAATATATTGCATAATTAACATGTTCAGTATCTGTTATAGACAATGATACTGATACTTCTTTCTTAGAACTCAAAGAAATTAAGATTATACATAGAATATGACACATACTTATTGTACTTTTTTGGTCAAGCCTACAACCTCCAAATTCTGAATTAGAATAAGATAATAAATTAAAAAAAACTCTGATTCAAATAAAATAAACTAGTGGTTATAGTTACCTTAATATATCTAATTACCATTTTAACTTCTTTAAGATGAATTTATTTATGTTTGGACTTAAATCTAGCACATAAACAAACTAGGAAAATTATATTAGGTCTTGATGCAATGAGATACGATAAACTACCAATCATGCCTCTATACAGTTTAATATCAACTTACTTTCCAAATTCATTCAATTCTAATTTTTAATTAGTAATCATTCGTATTTATATTATCTTACTAGAATCAATCCCAATCTTTTAAAAATTTATTTAGCATACTTATTTTGATTTAAGAAAATACCAAACTTTCTTTAATTAATTTTCAAACCAAGAAAAAATTTATTTTATCCCATTAATCTCATGTGAAATTCACTTTTCATGAGTTTAGAAAAATCATTACAGAGTGAATCATTTGTTTAACCAAATAGTATATCATCAAAATAAATCTAAATAATTAGTATACCATTTGAAACTCTCTTTATAAAAAAGTTTGTATTAACCTTTATTTTTAAAAAATAATTTTTTATTAAAAATTGATTTATTATTTCATACCAAGATCAAGGAGCTTGCTTAAGACCCTAAAAATATTTATTAAGTTTTAAAAAAATGATTTGGAAATTTTTCATTTTCAAATTCATGTGGTATTTTAACATAAACTTCCTTAGTAATTATTGCATTTAAAAAATCAATTTTTATATTCATTTGAAATAATTTTATATTTTGAATAAAAGAAAAGGATAACAAAATTATAATTACTTCCATCCAAGAAATAGGAGAAAAATAATCTTCGAATTCAATTAACTCTTCTTGGGAATATCCTTAAGCCACCGGTCTTACTTTGTTTTTAACTATGTTTCCAGATTCATCTATCTTATTAGAAAAAATACACTTAGTTCATATTATTTGTTTATCTTTTAAAAATTCAACAAATTTACACATTTTTTTTTCAAATTGATTTAATTAATCATGCATATAATAAATCCAATTTGAATAAATTAAAGCATTATAAATGTTAATAGTAAAAAAATTTGTAACAAAATAAGTGTTTTCATAGTAAATTAAAACATATTTTTTGGTTTGTACACCAGATTCTACACTTCCAATTACATTTTCAATTTAATGATCTTTAAGTGTTTTCCATTCTTTTGGATCAGTTTGAGAACAGATATCCCCCCTTTAACTAATGTATTCTCAATTTCTCATTCATTATCATCACCAAAATTAAATTCCATAAATCCACCATCATATTTGATTAAATCATAATTTTTCTTGATATTTATATTTTTATTAAACTTAACATGGGGTTTTCATGATTTGGTTAAGGACACTTGGGATGAGCCGGCGGTGGGTCACGCATGGATGGCCATCCATAATAAGCTGCGCAGACTCAAGGAAAGGTTGCAGACTTGGGATAGGGACCAACCCACTTTGGACAAGGAAATCTCTACCGCCATGCAGGATGTGGATCGTCTGGAGGGGGACTTGGAAGCAGAATGGAATGAAAAAACCTTCGATGTTTTGTCCACCAAGAAGAAAGATCTGGCAGACATGCTTCTCAAGCAGGAACGCCTTGCGAGAGATGACTCCAGGATCAAGTGGCTGAGAGAGGGTGACCATAATACATGTTATTTTCACGCCTGCATTAAGGAGAGGAGACGCAAGGTGACTCCCAATATCCGTTTGGAGGACGATACGTACTCTGATGATAGGGACACTCTTGGTGCCTTGGCTTTGGCTTCTTTGAAAGACTTACTCACAGGACACAACTCTTGTTTTACCCGTGGGTATCCGGGAGAGGAAGGAGGTTATTTTGACGTGATTCCCAATCACTTATCGGCCCAGGACAACCATGATATGAGTGCCTTGCCGGACGAGAAGTAAATATTTGGAGCCATGATGAGGCTTAATCCAGAAAGCGCTCCAGGGCCTGACAGATTTCCGGGGTCGTTTTACAGAGCTTCGTGGGACGTTGTTCAGGCAGATATTGTTCATGCAGTGCGTGATTTATTCTGAGGGGGCAATCTCCCAAGGGTAGCTTGTGCCACGTCCGTTGTTTTCATTCCCAAGATTAACAACCCCTTTTCCATATCTCAGTACCGGCCAATAAGCCTGTGCAACTACCCTTATAAGATATTGGCCAGTTTGATTAATGCAAGACTATCTACTCTTATCCCCCGGTGCGTGTCCCTAGAACAGCACGACTTCGTGAAAGGAAGGTCAATCCAAGGGGAAATTGCCCTCACACAGGAGTTACTCAGGGATTTAAACTTCAAGACGCGTGGCTCCAATGCGGCGATCAAGCTAGACATGAGCAAAGCATATGATCGAGTTGAGTGGGGTTTCATCAACAAGGTACTGGAAAGAAGGGGTTTCTCCCCATGGAATGTTGACATCATATTCAGATGTTTCAGTTCTTCCTGGATTGCCGTCATCTTCATGGGGAAATGTTGTGGCTTCTTTTAGTCTTCCCGCGGTTTGATACAGGGTGATCCCTTGTCCCCGAGTCTGTTCATCTTGACCCAAGATGTTCTCAGTCGACATATTCACAAGGTTATTGACAGAGGTGAGCTTGTTGCTTATCACCGGAGAAGGAGAGCCCCCCCTATTTCTCACCTGATGTTTGCGGATGATACAATTATTTTCACCAATGTAAGCCGGAGGTCTATCAACGGCCTCAACAGAATCATGCAAGAATATCTTTTTTGGAGTGGGAAGGTTATTAACAAGGCAAAAAGTAATTTCTTTATCTCCAATGGATGCGGCGCTTCTCGGCCGCATGACCTACAACAAAACTTGGACATGCAAAGAGGAACTTTTCCCATCGAATACCTCGGTGCCCCGATCTCCTCTGGGAGGCTTCGGGTGTGTTACTTCGAGGGTATTTTCAATAAGATCACATCCAAAATTCTTAATTGGAAGGACATTTTCCTATCTTTTGGGGGACAGATAACGCTGGTCAATAGTGTCCTTCTTTCCACTCCTATTCATTCGCTATCGTCGATCATGGTTCCCAAAAGCATTATTAAAAGGATTGACAAGATTCTATCCGAGTTTATATGGGATCCTCGAACAGAGGGTAGGCGTCACTGGGCTTCTTGGGACAGGGTGGCGAGACCTGTTAGAGAAGGCGGTATAAATGTTCTCCGGCTCGAAGACACACTCATGTGCATGCATGAAAAGTTAGCTTGGGAGGTGCTGGAACAACGCACGCTTTGGGGGATCACCATGAATAGATCCCATGCAGGTTCCATGTTTGGAAGCGCAGGCTCTGGCACTGTATCCCCCTACTGGTCGACGATCTCGTCTCTCATCAAGGCGCTTGAACCCAACTCCAGATGGATCATGGGATGGGGGGATATTCTCTTCTGGCATCATAACTGGGCTGGGACCATCCTCGGTTTCCCAGGGTGTCCAGGTACCATGATCACATTCAAGGAAGCTAATGACCATCTAGCCTTCATTGATGCTGTACTTGACGATGATCAACGTGCCACTTATGAGGTGATCGAAATCAACCCCGAACAAGACAGGTGCATTTTCACCCTCTCTGCATCGGGTTATTTCTCATCAAAGGATTTTCGCTGCTCCTTGGCCATTCCCGATCACAACACCTCCTGGAATGAGATTCTTTGGTCCAAGGTATCCCTGATCAAACAAAACTTTCTAAACTGGAGGATACGGCACAAATCCATTCCTACGGATGAAAACATTATGAGGTGCGACATTCCTTTAGCCTTAAAGTGTCACTGTTGCTCGGAGCATCGGGAAGAATGCATTGATCACTTGTTTTTTGAAGGCGAATGGGCGAGGGCGGTTTGGACTCATTTCGGTGAGTTCACGTACTTTTCGGATAACCTCATGAACGACATGCCTTTTCTGGACAGATGGTACCATGGAGCGGTGGAGAGGGGCCCTGAGCAGATGGCCTGGACTTTGATTCTCCATGCGGGATGCTGGACGATCTGGCAAGCTCGGAACAAGGGCCGCCACGAGGGGTTTACCATCTCTGGACGAGGGATTATCCTTCGTACCAAGTTCATGATTTTGGATATCATAAGATCTTTCAAACAATGGCAGGAGGCGCCTTCTCTTAGCCATCTTCAAACAGAAAATACTAGTGGTCTCGCAAGTAGGAGTGCCAGCAGAGGGAAATGGGTGAGGTGGAATCCTCCCAGTAGAGGGCTAAAGCTCAATTTCGATGGATCATGCAACATGGGGGTTAATCAAGGAGGAGGGGTGGTTAGAAACAGTTATGGGTCAGTTATCATGGCTTTCTCAGGCCGGTTGGGACGTGGTACTCCACTTCAAGCGGAGGCAGGGGCTTTGAAGTTGGGGCTCTCACTATGTCGCCAAGAAGGAATTATCCTTGCTCAGATTGAAACTGATTCACATATTCTACTTAAAGCTTTGCAGGGTTCTGGTTCCATTCCTTGGTCGGTTCATTATAGCATGAGGGCATGCCAAGGTATGATATCTAATAATACCAGTGTGACCCATACTTGGCGCGAGGGGAATAAGGTCGCAGACCATCTTGCCTCTCTTGTTGTTCCTAGACCATATCCTTTTTGTTTCCACACAGCTGTTTCTATGAAACCAGAGGGGGTAAATTTGGTTCGTGGGGATGCTCTGGGCCTCCATTATTTCCGACCTCCTTAGGTCTGTTGGGGGGGGGGGATTTTAGGACCCGATGTGGGTTTTCTTTTTTTTTTTCTGTAATTTACCTTTTTAAAATGAAATAAATATCTAATATTGGATTGGATTGGATTAAACTTAACATGTGTAGAATATTTAACAAATAAATATCTCTTATTGAAAATTCTATTTTCTTTTCTAGTATTCAAATATAATAAAAAATTTTATTCATCACTTTTAGAATTGAATTTTTCTAAATTGTTTTTGTATTTAAGATAAATACTTTGCAACCAAATACCCTAAAATATCCAACTCTAAGTTTAAACCCTTTAAACAGTTCATAAGGGATCTTATTTAAAAAAATTCTAATAGATACTCTATTTAAAACATGAAAAACTATATTTATAGCTTCTTCCTAAAAATATATTGGAAAATTAAATTCCATATGCATTAATCTAGCCATTTCTTGTATATATATATATATATATATATTCTTTCTTTAGACCACACCATTTTGTTGTGGTGTCCCAGAGGATGAAAAATAAATTTTATGTCCATTTTATTCAAAAAAATTATCGAATTCTAAATTGAAAAATTCACCACCTCTATCACTTATGGTATAGATGACTGGAACATTTTTTATGTTTTGAATACATTTTCAAAAATCAAATAATTTATTTAAAGTTTCATTTTTATGTGATACAACATAAATACAAATATATCTAATATATTCATTTACAATTAAAAAAACATACTTCTTACCACAAAAACTAATAGGTTATATAGGTCCAAATAATTTAAGATGTAATAGTTCTAAATATCTAGTAGTACTAACCTCATTTATAGAATTAAATATTTTTTATACTGATTAACCTTTAATTATAAATCATATATAAATTACTTGTATTCAATTTTGGATGTTGAAAAACCAATTCATGCTTCGGTAGTTTGTGAAACAGTCTGAGGTTTTCATTTAAAATAATTCTATGCCACATAATTTCACCTGTTTCTACAAAATTTAAACACTTTACCTTTTATTTATTTAGATCATAAAAATCAAGAGTGTAAACATTCCCTTTTATATTTAAATAAAATAAAATATAATTATTTATTAGAACTATACATTTATCATTTTCAAAAATTACATTTAATACATCATCAGAAATCCATGATATACTTATTATATTGTGTTTTAAATCATCTATATATAATTATTTTTAAATAATAATAGTTTTAGAAAAACCAACTTCACCAATACCTTTTATTTGATCTTTAAATTTGTCTCCAAATGTGACTAGGATACTATCACATGAATTAATGAATATAAATTTAGAAATATCACCTATCATGTTTCTAGAGCAACTAATATCTAAATAACACGAGTGTTTGAGACTTATGAGGAATATTTATTGAAATTAAATAATCAAATCGAGTGTTTCGGTACCCATGATAACTTGGGTCTATCTAGATTAGTATCAGAAAAATTTAAAACCCAAATAGATTTAATTCATTTATTAGTAGACTGTTTAGAAAGTAAATATCTAGTAGTGAAATTTATAGTATTCCCAATTGATTTTGTAAATATAAGTGAACATTCATTGGAATAATTATCTTTCATTCTATATTTAAAACAAGTTACATTGGAAATAATTACTTTTGAAATTTTAACAATAGAAGTTTTATTTATCCTTGGTGATAAAATATTATAACCAAAACTATTATTATTAGTTTTTAGTTTCATCAATGAAATCATTTTTTCATATTATTCATTAACTTGAATAAATTCATATAAATTATATTTAAGATTGAATTTTTTTTTTAATTTCATATTCTCCTTTTGAATAGTCTCTATATCTATAAAAACTTTTACATTAAATCCAAAAGTTATATTTCTTAATTTATTATTCTATTTATTAAGGTTCTTAAATTAATTTTCAACTTTATTTAAATCATCCAAAACTAAATTAAATCTTATTTCTTGTACTTTATCATTCACTACCAATTTTTTTTAACTATTTAATTTTCCTCTTTTAGCTTTAACATATCAAAATCAAAATTATTTTTGGATTCTTCATTATAGGAAACCAAAGTATTAAAATTATCACATTCCATTTTTAGTTTCTCATTTTATTTAATCAATTTCTTATTTTTAATCTTTATGTCACAATAATTTTAAATTATCCTGAATCAATCATTTCTTAATTCATTTTTTTCATTAAGCAGTTGTTTAACTTTGGAATTAACAAAATCATAATCTAAATGTGAAACAGAATCAATTTCGTTTTTATATTAAGATAATATATTATGATATACATCAGAAAGATTAATTAATTGAGTGAAAAGTGAATCAGTTACCTCACATGGTATACCCATCAAAGTAAGGTTCCTTATCTCATATTCACTTCTAGAATCACTGCTTGAGAGTCAGAATTTCATGATTAGTCCTAACCTCCAAATAAATATTTCTTTTATTTTATCCTTTTATCATTTTATTTATTTAGATGTTTGAGTTTGGGGAAGTCTTTTCTAATGTTATATTTATATCTTCACACATAATAGTTTAATTATAACACATCATTTTTATTATTATAATCACCTTTCCTATAATCCATTTTTAACTTTATTCTAAAGTATCTCTTTCCACTTTTGTTTTTCATGAAAATGATTTTTTTTTACTAAAACGATCCATATCTTTGTCACTTTCATAGAACTCAAATTCATTAGTATTTGATATTTCATTAACATTATAATTATAAGATAATACTTTTCTCTTTATAGAATCCCCATCCGTAATGTTTTTCATCTCTAACACACATTGCAACAAAGATCTTATTAGTTCATCTAATGTATACTCTTTAAAATTCTTACTCTCATTGGTGTTAAACTTCTTTTCATGCCATATTTTTGGAAGAGATATTGGTACTCTTTAATCTTGATATACCCTATCCATGGATGTTCACTGTTCCGTCTTCATGAGATCAAATCTTTATGGATCTTATTCACATGAAAAAGTCACACATGATCTTTTTCTTTTCATGATCAATACAAATGGATGCTTTATTTTTCATGAGAGAATTTGAATATTTCAACACATACCTAATAACATTTTGAAATATATTTATAGGCAAGGATCCACTGGCTCACCTATAATAAAAGTTTGATGTCTGATAAAAATAACTAGCCACTGATCTTTAAATGTGAGAAGACCTCAAATTCTTCACGTGACACTTGAGATATCACATAATTCACATGATTGATTCACATGATCACTCCATTGATCATGATACTTCCTTGTAGAAAACCACTCTATAAACATTGAATTATTTAAATGATAAAATATATAAATTATAAAATCTATACACAATTGAAGATGTGTTATTCTTTATACTATGGAATCAAATGATCACTTGGTGTTCATGTGATGCTTCTGGTGATTTTCGACATGCCTCGTTTGGTTGTTATTCATTAACTTGGAGACTTCTTATAATGACGAGATGACTGGTTACATGGGATCATATGAGCCATTGATCATCATGATATGGATTAATGTGATTAATTTTCAACTTGGATTATCCTTGGCCGAATCACAATCTTCAAATAATATAATGCGTGAAAGATAATGATTTCATGCATGTGCTCAGTATAATCAAGCATGTATCATTCCCAAATGATGATCAATGGAGATGAATATCGACTGTCATGATCTGTATCAGTTGATCACTAATAGAGATGATTGTCATCGATGGATGATTTTGAGGGTAGTGGGAGGTTTAAGATGATTTACTAGATTGATTGGATGGCTCACATCAAAAAGATTTGATGACAAGTGAAATATGTGTAACTTTTAATGATGTGGGAATAATAACCCACATAAGATATCCCATATTGATTATTAAAGTAACATGGATCTTCTTAATAAGTTAATAAATTTCTATCACCACTTGAGTCACAACACAAAGTATAGCACCTAGAAACACTGTACACACATTATATGGGGCAGACCAACCTTCTCATCACCCATACATGCCAACAGACACTCCTTTGAGCACTATGAATCCATGAGTTTCTATATTACCATTAAGGTTCTCACACCTTCTCCTTACTCCATGAAAAACCTTGTGGTTTGGATCTATAATTTGTTATAGACCTCCTCCCACATATTTGGGAATGATTTGGTCTCTTGGGCTCCCGTGGTTGGCCCATATTTTTAATATTAAGGCCCAACTTAATAAATATCTTTATTATATACCAAAATAAAATAAATTTATCATAGAAATCATAAGTTATCATGAATTTATAATTCATTAGGTTCTCAAAAATTTTATACAAGTTCACCACCTTTATTCATCATACAAAATATAGTTTTTCATGGCCTTCACTAACAACTCTTCTTTCTATTTTGGAATTAAATTATAAATTCCAAATCCCTTTTATCTTATTTATTCAATTTATTAATGGTATTCACTAGAAATCCTCATGAAATAAAAAAATATTTCATGGAATTCACTTCTTATACCTTATTGAAAACAATGTGTCATCTTTGACACAAGTCTTTTTCATTTAATATAACTTCAAAAAATAATCAGACCAAGCATGGAGAATTGTTCAAGCATGGAATCAAATTCCATTATATAAATCCATAAAAATTATTCAACCATAATCACCAATCATGGATATTTTTCATAGTAATTGATAACTAATGAATCCATAACAATTCACCAAGCATAATCACATCAAACATATATAATGGTCTTAGTAAATTAGATCTAAAGAATCTATAAGAATTCTCAAATCATTATCATCAGCCTCATTAAATATTTCTAAAACTCTTTCCATATTTCTCTCTCCATGATTAATCATTAATAATAGAGGAATTCATCATACATTTAATTTATATTCATTTTTATATATTCATAAAAAAAACTCATAAGACATCCACATGGGATTTTAATATACATTTATGATGGAGAATTCTAACCAACCATGTTATAAAATTTCATTTATACTTAGAATAATAATAAATTTAATAAAATCTCTTTCATGCATGTATTCTCTAAATATAGGTTCGTAGGTATTATTATATTTTAAATATATTTTTCAAGAACTTTTAATGTCATTAATTATACCAGGGTTAGTGGTGGATAAAAATTAAGTTTTTTAGTTGTAGTACCTTGATCAGATGGTGTAGAACCAAGGTTAGAGGGGGGGTGGGGTGAATCATTGGAACTTATTTTTATAAATTATACCTTTAATAGTTTAAACCTTATGAATTTTTGGAGTCTCTATTCCTTCTTAAAAAACTTACTCACCCATTTTAAAATATAAAAATATTATAAACAACACACAGTAATTTTTACCATGTTCATTCTCAATATTAGAGCCTAATCCTTAATAGGTTTGGGTCAATTTTTGAGACTTATATTATCCCTAATATAATAGTGAATACTAGAGAGGGGTAATTTACATCCTTGACTCTTGAAGAGATATTTAATGATTAGTACAAAGTAAGGGCATGTGACATCATTGATTTTTTACTTCAATAAAAATGGATGGAAATTTTTACCCTGGTACCACCCATTTTAAAATTTCCACCTCATTTTTGGATGAATCAAATATTAAGTGTTCTTCAAGATGACTTTTAATCAAATAAATTGTCTTATTTTGAATGAGTATTGACTACCTGAATGATAGAAATGACAACAAATGCATGTCAATATCTTTTCACAGTTCTTTCAAATGACCAATCCATGCATGAAATCATGAACACATGAACACAATCTCCTTTATTCTCAACAGAAATTACTTAGATCAATTTACATAGAAATTTTTTGCATTTACCACTATATAATATCAAATGGACTGTATTTAATAATAATAATAATATTCTTATATGTTCTAAAAAGACAGATATTTAAGGAAAAATAGTATCTTGATCTCTCTTAACTCTCAAAAAACTTTATCTTATGTTATTATTATATTTTTATTCACATAATAATTACAAATAATATTTCCAAATTAGATTTTGGAAACTCTGACTTTTTTCCTACACCAAATAACTTTGTCAAAGACTCCCTAAAAAATAAAAGCCTTAATTCCAAACCATGATTTTGAATATTTAAATTAAAAATCTACATAAATCTCAATCAATATCCATCCCATTTAATCTTCATTAAAATATCCTTAAATCATAGCTTGAAACATGGTTGTTTTCTAATCCCATGACATTTTTGAAAAAAATTAACTGTAAAGCATCATTAAATTTAAACTTTGAAAAACCCATGAATTAAAATATCATATGATTTATTTAAATATATAATAGTATTATCAATATGATATACTAGAAAAAAATTCATAAGTGCCACCCAAATATACTGAGTAGAAAAAATATCTTACCTGGGCTAGAAAAACTTCCACATATCACAAATATCCTATGCAGGTCAGAATTACCTATGCATGAAAAAATGTATTATGAGTGGATCGTATAGAAGAAATGCATTTTCCATTTTTTTGAACACTATCTATAGAGATATTTTATGAGTGGGTTGTATAGATGGAATATATTATATCCCTAAATAAATTTCATTTTCCCTATGACTTTTATCTTTTCCAAATTTTAGAAAACTAAAATATAAAATGGAAGCACAAAATGACTTACAATATCCTAAAATGTCTTATGCGTAGGATAATTATTTAACATAATAAGTCATTTTTCTTATCAATTTTTGGAATCCGTCATAGTAAATCTATATTACCCTAAAGTAGACATAGAAACTTCTAAAAACGCTTCAGGGTACTTCTAATCATCTTAAATACATTCCTTTAATATCAAAACATAATTCTTATATATGGTTGACAATAAAAACAACTTCTTAAATAATTAAAAGGTAACTTCAATCTCCCATTTCATATTTGTTTTCAACCTAAATCTTTCTTAATTTTATCTTAAAACTCGACATCTCATTCAAGGATAATGAAATTTTATCCTTTATTAAAATAAAAAGAGTTTCATGTCACACAACATGTTAGAGTAGTGTTTTATAAAGAACTATGTTTCTTCATGATATTTTTTTTATATTTGATAAATTGATCGCCCCTGAGTCCATAAATTAACTACTTCAAACAACCCCCATTCCCAATAAATACAACCGTATAAAGTTAAGGATAAAAATTAAAACAAACTATATTTCAAGCAAAGAGTTATAAAATTACTTCCCTCCATTTAAAATCACATTTCAAGGCTTAAGTGGGGTCCTACCAAAGTTTTCAATGATGTAGGAGTGGTTGATCATTCATGTCCAACATTAATAACTCAAATATATCATTAGGTATAAACTTTGTGAAAATATCAATTATCTAGTATCACATAGGAACAAATTCTATATTAATGTCTCTATTTTCCATGTTCTCCTTGATGAAATTAAATATGATATCAATATTCTTCAACTTTTAGTGTTGCACATGATTTTTAGACAGATATATATTTCTTTTATTATCATAATTAATTCCAAGAGGTCTCTTAACTTTTACCCTCAAATCATATAACTACTCCTTTATCTAGATCATTTTTATACAAACACTTATAACATCTATGTATTCAGACTCTATGGTTGTTAATTTCACTGAATTATATTTTTTATAGTGAAAATTAATAGGGATATATTACAAGAGGAAAATTCACCTAATGTGGACTTGTTATCATCATAATAACCAACCCAATATGCATCTAAAAATTTGGATAGATTAAAATATTTTACAATATTTAATAATATCCCATAGTTCATAGTCCATTTTATATATCTAATACTATTATATTAACCTTGATACATGACTCTGTTGGGTCACTCTGATATCTTACACAAATAATCACAATATACACAACATCCATCCTAGAAGTTGTGAAATAATGTAGGCCACAAATCTATCTTTTGAATTCTCATTGATTTACATTTAAACCTTTAACATCTTTATAAAATATTAGTTTAACTTTAATGGGTTTAAACACTAGATTTGAATCCTCCATTTTAAAATTCTTCAAATGTTATCTAGAATATTTACCTTAGGATAAAAAAATAAAATTTTCCATTTCAATGGATTATAACCGAAAGAAGTATCTCAACTCACCCATCATAGAAATCTAAAGTTGTTTATTAATTTGATTTGAATTTTTTTGACAAGAATTCCCATAATCACATAAAAAAAGATATCATCAACATATATAATTATAATAAGATAAATTGAATTTTTTTTATTTGATATATAGGTTTCTATCCACTTTCCTTTAATTTATTTCTAATCCTTCTAATAGTTATAAAGCCTTAAATATAAGGAACTTGATATAAGGACCCATCCTTAAACATAACATAATCTAGTGTATGTAGACTAGATTTTATTTTCCTTAATTCCTAGGGATATTTTAGGTTTATATTTTTATATACTTAGATCAAAAATATAATATAATAATCCCATATATTACAAAGAGGACACTTCTACTCAGTATCCATTTTTTCACAATATAAAACTTTTAATATAAAATATGATTTATATCATGATAAATATTCATGAATTTCAACTTGAATTCTTCATTACCATTTCCCATAATTAAGACCTATGATTTTTTTTAAAATGGGATGACCACAAAAATATTAGTAAGAGAAATAAAAATAAATAAAGAAACCATTAGTTTATGAATACCTAAAAAAAATTCATTTTCAATATAAACTTTGGGCTTAAAATAAAAATTTTATTACCCAATAAATCACCTTTTCTTATACAATATTTTCATAAAACATTTCATTAGAAATATTAAAGTAAAAAATAAAACTCACAAGTTTTCTTTGAAATCATGAAAAACTCATAATAATTTTTTTCACAAAGTTATACTTTTCAACTTTACAAACTAGACTGTAATTTATTTTACCTTGTGAAATCATACTATTTCCATAACAAACCAAAAAAAGTATAGATAAATCATGTGGGTAACTTGAGGCATAATTTTCATATAGTTATTAATTACACATGGAATAACTGCCATAGTTATACTTGGAGTAAGCATCATAGTTACACTTGAAATAACTATAAAAATTATACTTGGAATAAATAACACTATATATTCTCATAATCTATTAAAATAATACCAATTGGTTAAATATTACCCCTTAACCAATGATTTGGAGAGGTATTATTGGATCACCCAACCATGGTTTATAATGGAACCACCCATAATTATAAATAATTTCGAAGAAACATACTATAATATATAAAATCTTGCATTAAAAAAAATATTTTATGCACCCATAATAAATTTTTTTTATATATTGATATATCTATTTTTTTTAAAACCCAATTTTTTTAAAAAAAACAATTCCTAGAATAAAGGTAAAGTTTATTTTTTTCTTTTAATAAAACATGAAATCTTATAATGGAATCCAAAAATCAAAAAATATATATACTGGTGGTAAATGTCATTGTTGTTGTATATGTTAAAATAGAACATTCCATTTTCCTTTTTGTAAAGGAAGTTAAATAAATTCGTAAAATATTAATTTTGAAAACATATAAAAGGAATTCAAAAGAAACATAAATTTTCCTTTATAAAACACTTATATCCATATAAATACATCCATAAAATAATTTTAAAAATATGGTTATAGAAGAAAAAAGGGAGTTTTAAGGGAAACTTTAAAAGGGGATTTTTATAAGAAAGCCCCTTACCTTTAGTCCTAATTATCAAGCACATTCATTATTTTCATAAATAATAAACTTAGGTTAATTATTTACTTCCTTAGTAAGAAATTTTGAGTTTATTATTCCCTTTATTTTATCTCTTAATATACCATATTTAATTATATAATTAAATAAATTCACATCATATTATTTTGATGATATTCGTTTCATAAGTCCAAAATGGATTCGGTAAGGAGAATATTGTAAGAGGGGACATTATTACATAATATACAGAATAATAATAATGAACTAATTATCATTTTTATACATCAATTATACTTTTAAAACCAATCTTGAGGGATGGTTATGAAAAACGAGCTATATTATAATCATAGGGACAATAATCCATATATACGCATGAGTAACATTTCAATTTTCAAGGATCATTATAGAAATAAGGTAATTATCATTTTATCTTTCCATAATTATAAAAATATCATAAATATAATATTATTTATTTAATTATACCTATATTTATATCATCCATGTGATGTGATGATGAGAAACAAATCACCTCGGTTCAAGGAGGTGGTAGTCTACACGTATGCACAAACAATGTTAATAAATATGTAATAATGATAATTATTAAATTAATAACATATATACACATTAATTTTATCATCATAAATAGTCATGAGATATATTTATGGAAAATGATTTACATCGGTTCGAGAGGCAGTAGTATGCTGTTCACACGAATGATGGTTCCGTTTCCCATTTGATGGAAGATGAGATTGATATATATTGTGAAATTATCATTAAAAAACCTTAGTATATGAAATATGATAGTGTTATCATATAATAACGGTTAAAGAATATTTGAAGGAGGTTGATAAAGAAATAAAATAGAAATCCTTGGTTAAGAACAATACCTCTTCTTCAAACAACCTCCTTTGCTCAACACCTTAAGACCCCAAAGTTGGTATTATTCTCTAAATAATGCCTTTATAATGTGGGGAGGGATTTTAGGATTGTATTTGGGAAGAAATATTCTGAACCAAATGGGTTTGGAAGTGTGAAGTAAAATTAATAAGAGATGCCCTTTTATAAGAGAGGGGAGGGGCACTCTTGGAATTTCTCCAAATATTATACTAATATAAATTAATTATCAATTAATAAATTTATAAAAAATAATTTATTTAGAATATATGATGAGTATGGATCTAAAAAATCTCATAAAATAAAAATCATACTAGTTTTGAATATTTGTTTACCCTTATTTTTTGATTGAACCCTTCATTAACCCTTTTGACTACTACTATAATATTAAACTTTTTGACACTTTAAGATTTAATAATGTTACTATAAAATAAAAAAGACCCATAAAAGTACCATGGTTGATTTTATTAACCATATACCATTAACTTGGAATAATCTAATATTTTTAGGAATTTTATTTCATTTGATAATATATTATTTTCATAACATATCAATAATGGCAATTATAGAACTATTAATTTACTTTGAATTTTATAACATCAATAAAACCAATGAATTAGAATTTTATAAATTCTAATATTCATAAAATATTATATTTATTTATAAAATAAATTTTTCATAATAATTATTTCAAATTATATTATTTTTAATATATTTAATACCATTTACTTTATTTTTTCCATTAATTGAATAATTACCACGTCAACATTGTGGAAGTATTTAAGGTAATTATTTATTCATAAAAACTTAAAATAAATTACCATGATGAAGATAAGAAATTTATATTTCAAAATAATATTAACAACCTAACATATCATCTGGTTATCCCTATTTTAAAAATATTATAGTTATTATAAAAAAAGTGTTAATTTTTTGACTTTTCTTTAAATAAAATATTATAAAGGTTATAATGACATAAAAATGGAAAAAACTATAATATAATAGAATATTGGATGATTATGGATGAAATTGGTTCATAAAATAAAATTAAGTCAAGTTTTAGTGTCATTTTATAGTCCTTATAATTTTATTTTTAACTTTAATTAACCAATTTACTCTTTTCTATAGGTAACAAAAATTATTAAGGTTACTATTCATATTGAACAAAAATAAAAGGGTCCTCTTTACCAAATTTCGACCCACTGATTCAAAATATGAAATTAAATTTTAAAAATTAAAAAAACATAATTCAAAGAATTTAATTTAAAATTAAACTGAAAAAATAAAGAAAAAATGGGTTTTTTTTGAAAAAACCTCTTTTTTAATTATTAAATGTTTTTAATACCAAGTTCAAGTATAAAATTCTTTTAAAAATCCATAACTTTATTATTTTAAATTAAAAGTAACAATTTATCTTTTTACACTAATCCAAAATATAATTTTAATTTATAAATACTTTAAAAGAAAATAAAATTTTCAATTTAAAATCAATATTTTTTACTATTCATGGGAAAATAAATATTTTCTAAAAAAACTTAGAAACTTATCCTAATTAAAAATTGACATGATTAATTCCAAAATTATTTTCATTTTTTCATATTAAAATTATATAATTTTGAAATAAATATTTTAGATAAAGCAATATAATTCATGAAAACCCATTTTGGTTATAAATAATGTTTTTTTCTTTTAACTAAAAAATTACTTAATATTATTATAATGAATATAAATCTAAAATATATGAATAATGAATATTTATAAGAAATGAAAATGATTTGTTATAACATTAGTTATGTTGTTACATTATACCCCCTTTTAGAAATTACATCCTCATAATTTTATTCATTTATTTAAAAAGCGGGGATACCTTTACCTCATACATTTTTTAGACTCCCATATTTCTCCTTAAACCATATAGTTTTTCCAAAAAACCTTAACATAGTGAATTAACTTGTTTCACAATTATTTTTCTCTAAAGAAATAATATGAACATGATATTCCTCATAAGAAATATTCTCTTCCAATTGAACTACCTTAGGGATTAAAATATGAGATGAATTTAGAACATAATTTCTTAAGATTGAAACATGAAAATCACTTTGTACCTAGGATAAAATTGGAGGCAATGATACTCATTAAGAAACTAATCCAAATTTCTATATTATTTCATATAGTCTAATAAACCATGAAATTAACTTCCCATTTTTACCAAAACACATCACATTTTTCATTGGAGATATTTTCATAAAAACATGATCACCTACCTAGAAAGAGAGGTATTTACTCTAATTATATACATAAATTTTCTTCCCTCTCTGATGTATCATCATATATTATAGAATTACCTTCACCTTCTCAACCATTTCTTCTACCAATTTGGTCCTATAAAATTTCTTTCACCTACTTTATCCTTAAAATCTAGATCCAAATACATATTTCCATATAATTACTCAAAATTTTAAATATTTATAATGGAATAGAAATTGTTATTATAATATAACTCTACTAAATAAAGATTCCAATACCAGCCTCCTTGGTAGTCAATTAAATAAGAATTAAGGATCTATTATACTATGTTATTAGAAAAGGATGAAGCATCCCCTTTGGTAATTGATATTATGCTTTAACCTATTGACAATTAAAACATTTATTGGTAAAGTTAATAATATATATTTTAATTCCTTCCCATAATTGATATTCCTGAATGTCTCTATACATCTTGTTACTACCAGGATGAATGCTAAACAAGAAACTGTGAGCTTCACTCAATAATTATCTCTTCAACTAGTAATTTCAAGGAACCCATAATATCTTTTAAAATATCATAACAAAATATTTAGCAATGTTAAATTAAGTTAACTTACCCTTATTAACCAATTATACATTTTCCTATAACTCATGACATTCCTTTGGGGACCACTTAATTCTTAGTGACAAAGATGATTATACTAACACCTAAAACAAAATAGAGGAATATCTGGCATCCACAACTTCTATGACAAAATTCATCAAATCATTAACTAAAGGGTTCTATTATAAATGTAATATGGTTAATGAAACATTATATTTTTGACCCTAAGCATTAACTAGTTTGTTTGATTTTTGAGGCTGGTAATGAATTGCATAAACATAATACTATATCAATTCCAAACATCTCATATGTATCATGTTCAACTCTTTTTAACTGAATATATACCTTAAAATTTTATGATAAGTATATATTTGATACTTGTTTCCAAATAAATGATGTCTCTAAATTTTTAAAGAAAAAACCACAATAGCTAATTCCATATCAGGTTTAAGATAATTTAACTCAGGAGATTTTAGCTTATATGAATCATAAGTAATTACTAGATTATTTTTCATTAGGAAACAACCAAGTCCTTTTAATAAATAATCACAATATTTGAAATATTCACCATTTCTCTAAGGAAGGTCTTAAATTGGAGCGGATACCAATATTCATTTTAGTTCCTAAAATTAATCATCACATTATTTTTTTCAGATGAATTTAACTCCTTTTCGAGTTAACTTAGTCAGTGGGCTAGATAACCATGTAATGTGTTTAAAACACCACTGGTAATATACTATTAACCTAAGAAAACTATGCATCTCAATAAAATTAATAGTTCTTGTCCATTCATCAACCACTTTAGTTTTTGTGGGATCAACTATTATGCCATATTTGTTTATGACGTTTCCACGTAATGAAATCTATTGTAACCAAAAACCGTATTTTCTAATTTTTCCATATAACTTCATTTATTTATGGGTCTGTAGAATAATACTTACTCGTTTTTCATGATCCTTATAAATTTTTTAATAAATCAACATATCATAAATAAAAATATCTAAGAACTTATCCAAATATTCATGTAAGACTCTATTCATAAGATACATGAATATAGTTGGGGTATATCTTAACCCAAAGTTCATAACCCTAAAATCATAACACCTAAATCTAGTATAAAACTTTGATTTTTTAATTTCATCCTCCTTTACCTTTAGTTAATTTTTCCTAGATATTAGGTTAACCTTTGAAAATACTAATCTCCCTAGATATGATCAAACAATTCATCAGTATGAGGAAAAAAAATACTTATTCTTAATTGTAATGATATTAAAAGATCTATAATAATTACAAATCCTCATGAATAAATTTTTATTTTTATAAAATAATATAGGATAACCCCATGTTTAAGTACTAGGATTAATGGAACCATTATCAAGAAACCCCTTCAACATATTTTCCAGTTCTTGATGTTCTACTTGAGAATTTTGATAAGAAGGTTTTGAAATTTACTTAGCATAAGGAACTTATTAAATAGTAAATTCAACTTCTCAATTAAGTATAACCCAGATAAAATCATAAGAAAAAACATCAGAGTATTATTTTACTACTATAATATCATTAATCTGTACAACTCCCTTATTCTTTAAAATATGTGCAAGATAACTTTTGTTTCCATATTTTGATAGTTTCTTAGCTTCTTGATAAGTTATCTAAAGCATCAATTCATTATTTTATACAAACTAAAATTCTTTTTGAAAAAAAATCTTCTTTATCTCTATAATCTATCTTATCATGGTAAATGGAAATCCAATCAATACCCAAAATAAAAACAAACTCTACTAGGGGCATATAATAAGGTTTACATCTAATTTATTTCCACAGACAATGATATAGAGATTATTATAAATTCATTTTTCCTTAATACTTCCCTTATGTGTTTTTACCACAAGTTCCAGATTAATTTCTTGAAGTTGAATTTATAATTTAAACTAAAATTTCTCAGTAATGAAAGAATTCGTAGGCCCCAAATCTATTAAGACATTAGCATAATCAGAATAAAAAATTAATGTACCTGATTCCACTTCATTCGATAGCCCAATATCTGATGAAGTTTTTGAAAAGTTATTAACCATTACTTCTTATTATATTCTATATTCTTCCAATCATTCAAGTTCTTCTTAAAAAACTAATGTTAATAATGACCCATCTCATTACATTTAAAACTCTTTTCTGTCTGTTTATCAGAATTGGTCATACCATTTCCATGATATTTTTCATGGAAATAATGAGTCTTATTCCCCATATCACCACATCATAAGAACTTAACTAACTTCATAAAGCATTCCCAAATGTTCTTTTTACCACAACTATCATAAACTAAAAGCTTAATTTTCTTACCATTATAGTTATTTGATCCATTCTTCCATTTTCAAACCATATAGAACTCCTTTTCTACTAGATGTTGAAGTAAATATGATAATCAATAAAATCAACTTCCATATTATTGTCACATCACACAATTTTCTCATAACATTTACATTCACAATAATATAATTTCCTTTGATATCTTGGCTTTCATCCCTAGTAAAACTAATTAATATTACTATCAGGATCACTAGTAAAATTTGGTGCACACCTTTCCAATCATGTGAAGTTTGCTTCATAAGAAGTCACTAAATCTTCCTCCTTTTGTCTCGATTCCAAAAATTTATTTTCCACTCTAAATAAAATAGCTTTAATAAAATATTTTTCAAAAAATATATTCTTAAAATAATCCCATTCCAAGATATCAATCTCGTCACTTTATTTAGTATTCTTAACCATTACCCACCATTAATTAGATTCACCTTAGAAATGGTAAATAAACATATAACACCCCCAGTTTCAAGTATGTACCCCTTTATTTATATATTTTAAGTATTTATAGTGTTTTATTAATGTTTGTGAGAGTTTTGATGACTTTTGGCATGTTTTATGGGATTTTTAGAGGTGAACAGTTTGAGCACGGTTAGTACAAACCTTGGAAATCCTAAAAAAAGATATAAAAAATGGGGAAGTGGGATATTAGTAGGTGAAAAGTCTGGAATATGGTTTGGCCAAACTATTCATACATCTAGGAGAAATCATAAATTTTGGGATAGATTCATTTTCACGATTAGTGCACGATTTTCCTAACCGTGCACCCTAATCGTGCACAGGTAAAAGTTACATCCGAAAATTGTGGATCTAACTCATGTTTTCTCCTTAATGGATATTTTTTATTTTATTTTTACATTAACTCAAAATAATATCTTCCTAATGTTTTTGGATACCCTTCCCTTTTATTTAAGAGTGTTCTGTTGGTAAATCTTGATGCGTTGAAGCCTAGATTCCTTGGTAAGTGCCTGTTCTTGGTGGGTTTTTCTCAATCTATTTATATTCCCTCTGTTGGATTCATATAAATAATACATGAGGGATAGAACTATGTTTTGTGATTTCAATCATGATGAGATATGATTTTTTTAATAAGGAAAAATATCTAAGGTGGGTCTTTGGATTTTCAACCCGATTTCATTGACATATTTGTGCCCTTCTTTGTTTTAGAATAAGTTTGAAAGGTAGGTGGATTTACTATCTAATCTAATTATTACATCTTTAAGTATTTGTTCCAAATAGTTTTAATTTATTGAAATTGATTGTAAAATTTATCTGAAAATTTTGGTATAAACCCTCTTTAGTGAGGATTTTTGTATTTTTAAAAATTGATTGTGCAAAGTGATTTGTTTAGGGATTTTAAAATGATGATTTTAAAATGTGAATTTGTTTTGATTCATGGAAATGGTTTGATGGTGATATTTTAAATAAAATAAATGTTTTATTGAAATTTATTGAAATGGTTGATTTGAAATTGGTTTTTGGAAAAATGGTTTGTACTTGTTCATCTGAATTGGGATGGATCAGAGTATGAAGGTTCCCCCATCAAAAGTGGGATGGATAAGGGTATGGACTTTCCCCTATAAAAATGGTTCACCAAGTGATGACTTGGTGAAAGGATGACTCACCCATCGTGATTATAGAGAGGTCCATTTTTTCATGTATGGTTGGATGTGTGGATTTGTGGAATGGAATGGATTATTACAAAAAGGAATTTGGGAAATGGTTTTAAAGAAGTGTTTGGTTGCTTTACATGGAAAATGGTTTTAGTTTAGAAATGGTTTTGTATTTGATAAAATGATTTTAATTATTTTATATAAATTTATTTATATAAATGTGTTAACATGTTCTATCATAATTTCATGAATAGTTAATTCATTTGGGGAAAACCTACTGAGTTTCATTACTCATCCCCTCCTTAGGAACTTTGGTGAATTTTTAGATATGGTTTATCAAGAAATAGGTAATATAAATGTATCTAATTTCTTTAGTGATGCATCGTGACAATTTTGGTATGAATTGTGGCATTGAAGCCTGAAGCATTTTTGGAGTTGTAGAGTTGGCTTATTTAGAGCCTTTGAGTTTTGTTAGTTTTGTATTCTACATTGTACTATGATATGGTGACTGGTTATAGTTTGGTATTGTTTTCAATTGGTATTCTTGAGTTGTATACTTTTTTCTCACTTATAATATAGTTGTTGTTTGGTTATGTTATACTTGGTTTTTGTTCTTTATTTTCAAAGGTAAAATATTCCCCCAACTTTACTAAATCCCTTGGAATTTATTTATAGCCTTTGGTGTCTTGGGGATGTCACCTAAGGCCTAGTAATGCCCTTCTTTCTTTCCAAGACAATGGGGGATGGACAAGATGTTACAAGTGGAATCATTTTTATCAATCCTTGGGTATTATTTTTTTGATCTTGGAGCTGGAAATCCATTATAGTTTAGTCCTTAATTTAGTATAGTATGAAGTATTAGGATCATTGTAACTTGAAATATAGACCATAAAAAGGCATTGCTGATCTATTTATGCTGAACTTCAAGTTACTAGGGATTTGGGTACATAAGTGTTTTAGAGACACTTATAGTTGTTATAATCTCACTATTAAGGGTTTATCTAATGAGAAGATAATGACATGCATTGATAGAAATTACTTCCCACTAGAAGTGCATAATTCATTTTGAGTAATGATTTTACGATTTGGCGAAAAAGTGTTTATTTTTGAAAAGTGTTGAAAATGTTTTCAATTGTGATATTTTTAAAAGGAATCATAGTGGTATTTTGAAAATGATTTGATTTTCAAAATAACGGGGGAATTTTCACAAATGGAATGAATGTGAACAGATGCATAAATTGGTAAATCCTTTTTGTGATAGTTGTAATTTGGTAAATTTTAATTATAAAGCCTTTAGTTGTTAGAGGGTGAGACTTATGGAATTTTTTTTCTTATTGAAAATGGAACGTATAGGCATCGATGAAACCAACTGAAAGAAGTTTCTGATAATGTGGTTGCAACTGAGAAATAGGTGAACCAATAGATAGTTCAGATTATTGTCTAGGATTTTCAATATATGGATAGAGGGAATATAATTAATGAACCAAGGCAAGTGGATCATTATTTTTAGCTCCAAAAGTACAATAAAACCATTTTTCAGGGTGATTCATAACTATAGAAGGTAGAGTTGTGGCCGAATAAGATGAATCAAAACTTTATTTTCCTTGGCACACTAGTAGAGATTAAATTCAATTTAGAAATGTACATTATGGAAGATCTTTCATGTCTGTGTTGGGATTTAGTAATTAGATATAAATTATACCAAGTCATGGAATGAGATGAATTTGAAGATTTTTTTTACAAAAAATTCTAACCTCACATGTTCAGGATTTCTAGAATGATATAGTTTTTCAGATTGAAAATGGAGAAACTCTCAGAAAGAGAGTATGTAACTAAATTTATGAATTTATTACACTTTTGCACTTGAAGTTACTACAAGTATGTCCTTGAAGGCACAAATTCTTGAATCGGGGTTAAGGCTATAGATTTTATTGAAGATTATCATTCTATATATAAAGTATTATATAGATATTGTAAATAGATATATGGTGGTATAAAGGGACATATAAAGAACTATTGGTGGAGGAAGAATATTGATACATATGGGAAACAATGGGTTCTTTAATAGTGGGAACAAGTGGAAGGGCGAAACCTATTTCCATGGTAGTTGAATGACTCAACCCCATGGATTGTTGAATCTTCCTCTAAAACCAAATGGTAAAACTGAATGTTTTTAATGTAGTTATTTTGATCATATGAATAAATATTGTACAGAACCACCTAGAACATTCGATAATTTCAACCAAATAATGCATCTTCAGTGCTATTATCATAGTGATCCAAGGTCAGGTTCTCGGGTTACAAATCATGTTTCAGAGATGTAATATACTTATATGGAGAGAGGGAAACATAATACCTCTCAACAAAAGTAATTGAGGCATCCATGGTGATTTTAAGAATATCATGACTCGTCAACCATTTCAATGTCAATAGGTAAATATAAAACAATGTGCAGCGAGTAAGAAATTTTATGGGACTTAGCAAGTGATTGTGGATGATCAATTTTGAACATTGATGGTGAGAGGTATGATTAATTTTATTTGTGAACTTATATGATATTTTTTTTATATGGGTGTATGCCATTAATTTATTTCTTCTCATTCTATTTACCTTCTGGGTTTTTATGTTGAGATGATGCCTCCTATTTTTAAAATTCAAACTCCTCTTAGATAAAGAGAATATCGAGCCTTTATATTCAAAGTATTCTCTATAAAAATTGATGGAGTTAAGTTAATAGGGTAATTATATATTATTGATATGGATTTCTATGACAAAATCTGGGGTAAGGATTTATTGAAAATGTTTAAATCCCACATCAACTATTATACCAAAAGGGTTAGTTTTATGATTAATGATGGCGTTGATAATATATTTAGAGGAGAATAGAATGTAAAGGTAGGTGCAATAGGATTGTTGTAAATAAAAGTTGGAATGTTCTTATACCATTTGGTAGCTTTGACCTTGGAATCAGTGGATGATATTGAGAATAGTGGTTTTACAATAGTTTTTAATTAGTTTCAATATGTTTTTGCGATAATTTATCAGAATTTCCACCCACAAGAGAAGTGGACTTTTTGATTGATATATTTCAAGGGAACAATACTATATTCCATCCATCTTATTAGATGACACCAACATAATTAAGGGAATTTAAAGTCATGTTGGAAGAGTTAGAAATCAAACGTTTCATTTAGAATAGTACATCTCTATGAGTAGCGTTGATCTTGTTTGGGAAAATGGTGGATAAAACTATAAGGATCTGTGTGGATTATAACAATATTAATCAAGTTATGTTAAAAAATTGGTATCTAGTTACACACATTGATGATTTATTCAATCAATTGAGGAGATCTTAGTGGTTTTCTAAGATTGAATTTCATTCAGGGTATCACCAATTACAGGTTCAGAAGGATGATATTCCAATATATCTTTCAGAATTAGATTTGAAAATTATGAGTATGTGGTAATGCATTTCGATTTTCAAAAATTCACTATCTGTATTTATGGAAATGATGATTCATATATTTTATAGATATCTAAATTATCTTATGGTGGTGTCTATGGACGAAAACTTGTTGTATTCAAGGAAAATACTTGTCCAAGATACAATAGAGAAGATTTAGTTGATTAGGAAGAGAATGGAGATGAATAATAATTGTCATAAATTATTTGTAGACCATTGTTGATGACCATTTTTATTCAAGGTGAGTGATCATGTGTTCTATAAAATATATCCAAGGCTTATACATCGTCATTTTGGGGAGTAGGGATGTCCTCAAAACATAGGCCATTTTGAGATACTTAAATGGGTTGGTGAGGTGGAATATTAGTTGGAATTTCTACAAAGGTTAATTTAGGTGCATAATTTGTTTTATGTATCTCATTTGAAAAAGTATCTTCTTGATCTTGACCATGTGATTCGATAGAATCACATTGACCTAGAGCCGGATGCATTGTTAGTTTATGTACCATTAAGTTTTATGGATATGAAATAGAAATTCTTAAGTGGGAAAATAATTTCTCTAGTGTTAGTTTTTTGGAAATATGGTAGGTTTTAGGAATAAACTTGGGAATATGGGAAGGAAATGGACGAGTAATGGCCCAGACTCTTTTAAGAAAATGGTGATTTTCTACTTTATGGGGATGGAAAGACTAATGGTGGGGTGAATGTATCACCCCCTATTTCAATTAAGTACCAATTTATTTATTTATTTTAATTATATAAAGTGTTTTGGTGAAGTTTTGGAGAGGTTGTAAAAATTTTGGGATGTTTTTAGGGATTTTATAGAGGTTCCAAATTTGAGTACAATTATTAAAAACCATGATACTCCTATAGAAAACCGCACAAAGTGAGGCAGTGGGATTTGGGTAGGTGCATAGTTAAGATCACTATTTGGTCAAACTATGTTTCCACACAAGAAAACCCTAAATTTGAGTATATAGGAATGTGCATAGTTAGTTCACTGTTTTCCAAACCCTGTGCCCTAACTGTGCATGACTTAATGTTAGATTAAAAAATTATTGATCTAACTTTATTTTTCTCATTAATGGATTTTGTTATTTTAGTTCAAACCTAACACAAAATCCTATCTTCCCAATGTATTTTGAGACCCTTCCCTTTGACTCAGGCATGAACCATTGGTAAATCATAATGCATTGAAGCCCAGATTCCTTGGTAAGTTCCAGTTCTTGGTGATTTTTCTTTAGTTTCTCCATCTTCCCTCACTTGGATTCATAAATCTAATAAGTTGGGGGATATATCTATGTAGTTTGATGCTATTAATTCTGAAATATTATTTTTTGGTTAATAGGGAACAATATCTAAGGTAGGTTTTTAAAGTTTCAACTCGGTTTTGTTGAAGAATTTGTGCCGTTCTTCATTTTTGACTAAGTTTATGAGGTAAGTGGCTTCACTCTAGACTCCTATTAAAAAAAATTGAAGGATTTGTTTCATTTTTTTTGAATTTATATAAATTTATTGTGAAATTGTTGTGAAAATTTTGGTAGAAACTGTCTTTAGTTAGGGTTTTCGAATTTGTGAATTTTTTTTGTTGTGTACAGTGCTTTGTTTATAGATTTTAAAATATGAATTTGTTTTAATTATTAGAAATGGTCTGATGGTGATGTTTTAAATAAATTAAATGTTATACTAAAAATTGTTTGAATGGTTTATTTGGAATTTATTTTTTCCATAATGGTTGGTGTGTGTTTATGTGTAATGAGGACAATAAGGGTATGAAGTTTCCTCCATCAAAAGTCAGATGGATAAGGGTATGAAATTTCCCCCATCAAAATAGTTCAGCAAGTGGTGGTAAGGTGAAATTAAGAATCATCATTATTTAGTACAAGTATTTCCATGGTTTCATACATGGATAGATGTGTGGATATGTGTAATGGAATAGATTATGCAAAAATGGAATTTAGGAAATGGTTTTAAATAATTGTTTTATTGATTTCCATGGAAAATGGTTATATTTTAGAAAACTATTTAGGTTTAGGATAGGTTTTGGATTTGATTAACAATTATTAATTATTTTATATAAATTATTTTATATAAATGTTCTCACAGGTTCTATCTTAGTGGCATGAGTAAGGAATTCATTTGGGGAAAACCTACTGAGATTCATTAATCACCCCCTTTTTGGTCACTTTGGTGCTTTTGTAGATATGGTTTATCAAGACAAAATTAAAGTTAAAGGATCTCATTTCTTTATTGATGCATCATGATACTTTTGGAATATATTGTGTGGTTGGATCTTGGATCCTGTTGGGAGCTGTGGAGTTGGTGTCTTTGGAGACTTTGAGTTTTGTTATTTTTGTCTTCTGTATTTTACTCTGATATGATGATTGGTTATATTTTTGTATTTTGGTATGTTAGTATTGTTGAGTTGTATAATTTTTTCTACCGCATCATATAGTGGTTTTTTGGTTATGGTATACTTGGTTGTGGTTTTGTATTTTCAAATCGAAAATAATCCCCCAATTATATCAAAACCCTTGTCATTTTTTGATAGCCTTTAGTGTCTTGGAGATATCACCTAAGTCCTAGTTACGTCATTACAACTTTCCAAGATAATGGAGAGGGGACATATGTTACAATAAATATTTAACATTTGATAATATAAACATAACATTAGATAAAATATATTTTCTATATCTTTAGTCCACCCTTTAGCTACAACTGTGTCAAAAGACCTACTAAATGAAGGAGGGTGTTGCCTCAAAAATTGTACCAATATCGACATGTTACTTTATGGTATATATGTATAATATTTTATATAGATACACCACTTCCATTTATATCTAGTTTAAACTAATACATAATAGAAACAAGCTATTGTGTTCCAATTCCAACCTTTCCATGTTGCTGAATTTTAAGGATATCTCCCCCTTCACCCCTTCTTACGTCTGGTTCCCTATTATATCAGTGGATAAAGATTCTAAACATACATAGTTTAGATGAAACAAAAATGTAATATTTAAATTATATATCATTTAAAGTTAACCATAACATAATTTTTTATAGGTATTCTATTAAAATTATCCTAACATCTAAAGTTATCTAAACCTTTCTCTGATACCAACTATATGGACCTGACCTTAAATATTAATATAGCGTATTTAGATTGTATTTCATTTTATTTAATTAAAAAATATATTTTAGGTATAGAGTTTTAGATATTTAGGTAATAAATATTATATAATAACCCCATATATTAAAAATAGGACACATCTACTCAGTATATATTTTTGTCACAATATAAATTTTTTAAAGTAAAACATGATTTATTTTCATTAAAAATCTTTATGAATTTTAACATAAATTTTAACATGACTTCTTACTTTCCCTTACCCAACATTATGCACTATGATTTTTTTAAAATGTGGTATGAGCACAAAAATCTCATTAAGGTACATAAAAAGAAATAAATAAATCTTATTCCATGAATACTTATAAAAAAAATTCATTTTTCCAAATAAACTTTGGGCTCAAAATAAAAATTTTATTACCCATGAAATCCAATTATATACCCTAATATTTTCAGAAAAAAATTAATAATAAATCATAAATGAAAAATAAAACTCATATGTTTTCTTTGAAATCATGAAAAATTCATAATAATTTTTTTGATAATGTTATACTTTTTAACCCTACAAAGTATAATACACTTTATTTTACCTTGTGAAATAATAAAATTTACATGAAAACACATATATATCATATATAAACCATATATATAACTTGTGGAATTATTTTCATATAATTACTACTTAAACATGGAATAAAAATTATGAATATACTTGGATTAATCGTCACAGTTACACTTGAAATAACCATCATGGTTGTACTTAGAATAACCTTGATAGTATATTCCCATAATATATTAGGAGAAACCTAATTGGTTAACTCCATAAATTTAACCAATACATTTAGTAGATATAACAGGGTCACTATAACTTTATTTATAATTGGACCACCCATTATCATAAACAATTCCAAAGAACCATAACAGAAAACATAAAATCTTTCATGAGAAAAATATTCATTTCACCCATAAGAAAGAATTTTCAGATATTGATATTTCCATTTCCTTTAAAACCTAATTTTCAAAAATAAAATTCCCCAGAATAAATGAAAAGAGTGTTTCTTATTTGAATAAAACATGTAATATTATAAAGGAATCCAAAAATTAAATAACGGTTTTTGTGGTTATAAAGGTCATTGTCACTATATATGTTAAAATAGAACATTTATTCTGTATTTTTTGTAAGGGATGTGAAAAAATTATATAAAATATTCCTTTTGAAAATGTTTTGAATAAATTAAAAAATAAACATAATGTGTCCTTAATAAATCACTCATATCTATATAAATACATACATCAAATAATTTTAAAAATAAGGATATGAAAGAAAAAGGGAGTTTTAAGGGAAAATCTAAAAGATGTTTTTTAAAGAAAGTCCCTTAACTTGAGTCCAAATTGTCACATAAATTATTTATCTTCTTAAATAATAAACTTAGATTAATTATTTAATTTCTTATTAACCCTTTTCATGTTTATCATTCCTTTTATTTTTTCTCTTACCATTCTTTATTTAATTAATTAAATTCACATTAGATATTTTGATGATATTTGTTTTATATTTCCAAAATGGATTCAGTAAGTCAAATATGGTAAAAGGGTTCATTATTACATAATAAATATAATAATAATAATGCCATAATTATCATTTTTATACATCAATTTTTATTTTAAAACCAATCACGAAAGATGGTTATGAAAAATTAACCGAGTTATAATCATAGAGATAGTTGGTTGTACATGCGTATGAGTAACACTTCCATTTTTCATTGATAATTATGGAAATAAGGCGAGTATAATTTTATATTTATATAATTATAATAATATTTTAAATATCATATTATTTATTTAATTATAATTATATATACCATCCATGTGACGCGGTGATTAAAAATGAATCACATCGCTTTATGGAGGTGGCAGTCCACAC
The DNA here is from genome assembly GCA_963277665.1 of Viscum album. Lineage (NCBI taxonomy): Eukaryota > Viridiplantae > Streptophyta > Magnoliopsida > Santalales > Viscaceae > Viscum > Viscum album. Next base: position 32,957,959 of record OY728131.1, read on the forward strand.
ATACGCACAAACGACATTATAATTTTTTTCAGTGAATGTAAAGGTAAGAAATTAAATGATATATTATATTTTAATAATGATAAATATGTCATTAATATATTATATAGACATTAATTTCATCATTATAACTAGCTGTGAGGGATGTTAATGTGAAAGGAATTACATTGGTTTGTGAGGCGGTAGTTCCCCGTACAAATGAATGATGATTTCATTTCCCATTTGATAGAAGGTGATGTAGATATAGGTTGTGAAATTAATAAAAATATCTAATTATATGTGATATAATTTTTTTATTATATAATCATGGTTAAGGAATAGTTTAAGGTGGTAGAAGAACAAGTAAACAAAAACGCTCGGTTAGGAACAACACCTCCTCCTCGCAAAACCTCCCTTTCTTAAAATCCTAAGAACTCTAAGGTTAATATTTTTCTATAATTAAGGAATATATAATTTATGGAGGGATTTTAGGAAGGTATTTGGGTATATATTAGAAAAAATGGGTTTTTAAGTGTTAAGTAAAGGGAAGAAGAGATTCCCTTTTATATGATATGGGTGGAGTACTCTTGGAATTTTTCAAAAAATTAATTTAATAAAAATTAATTTTCAATTACTAAGGGATAAAAAATTATTTATTTAGAATATAGGATGATGATGTATTTAAATACTCCCATAAAATAAAAATTAGATAGGTTTTGACTAATTATTTACCCTTATATTTTGGTTTTAACCATTCATTAACTCTTTTGATTATTTCTAAAATATTAAAATATTATACACTTTAAGGGTTAATAATTTTACTATAAAATAAATAAACCCATAAATAGGCCCTGGATGACATTGTTAACTATATATTATTTATTGTTTCATTTAATAAAATATTATTATCATAAAATATCAATAATGTCAATTTTAGAACTTTTTATTCACTTTTGAATTTTATAACATCAAAATAACCAAGGAATTCGAATACAATAAATTAACATATCCAAAACATATTATATTTTTTTATAAAATTCATAGGTCACTTTAATTATTTCAAATTATACCAATTTTAATATTTTTAATATGATTTATTTCATTTTCCATGAATTGAATAATTACTGTGTTAGTGTTGTATAAGAATTTAAGGTAATTATTTCCAAACTAAAAATTTAAAATAAATTACCTTGATGAATATAAATATTTTATATTTAAAAATAATATTTATAAACAAACATATCCACTGGTTATCCCTATATTAATATTATTATTATTAAAAACAAGAGTGTTACATTTTGGACTTTTCTTTAAATAAATTATTATAAAGGTTATAATCACATCAAAATGGAAACAAAAGGATATATAACAAAATATTTGATACACCGCAATAAAATTGAATTTTAATAGTTATAGTAAAGGGACTTTATTAGCACTTATAAAGCACTGAATCAGTGCTCAGACAAAGCACTGATAATTCCATATTTAACAATGCTAAAAATCACCAATAAAGGGGGTGTTTATTAATGATTTTTTAGTGTTGATATAGGGGGACTTTATTATAACATTTTTTGCACCTATAAATGCGGCCTTTATTAGTGATTTTCAGTTTTGATAACAGGAATTTTTTCTTCCTGAACCTCTCTAAGCCCCCTATTAGTACTTACCCACCCCGTTTATCAGGGCTTCCACACCTTTATCATTTATTTTCGCCCACTTTCCAACCACACCTTTATCAGTGCTTCCACACCCACTTTATCAGTAATTTGAGAAATTCCTTCATCCTATGGACACCTGGATTTGATCCCTTTACCTCTCCTTTAGGACTAAATTTCCTTTACCAATACACTAAGATTTTTTATTTTCTATTTTGTGATACTTCTGTTTATATATATATATATATTTACATATATTTTTTTTATTCATATATTTATATAGGTATTTTTAAAAAAATATATAAAATATATGTTTGTGTGAATTGGAAGGATATCATCCCCTTATCGCCTTCCTAATTCAGACTCCCTATTCCCTTAATGGATAAACATTCTAAAAATACATATTTTTTTATGTAGAAACAAGGTAATGTTTAAATGATATATCATTTCAATTCAACCGTAAATTAAAATTTTTAAGGGTATTATATTAAAATTATCCTAACTTTAATGTTATCTAAACCTTTCTCTGATACCAACTATATAGACCAGACCATAAATATTACATAATATAGTGTCTTTAGACTAGATTTCATTTTATTTAATCACCAAATATATTTTAGGTTTATATTTTTAGAGAGTTAATTTATAACACATATATAATAACCCCACATATTACAAAGATGACACTTCTTCTCAATATCTATTTTCATCACAATATAAAAATTTTAAAGTAAAACCTGATTTATTTTCATTAAAAATCTTCATGACTTTTAACATGAATTTTAACCTGAATTCTTCACTTCCCTTACACATCCTTATTCCATATGAAAAACATTTTAAAATATTGTATTAGCATAAAAAAATTAGTTAGGTACATAAAAAGAAATAAAGAAATCATTAGTCCATGAATACTTATTAAAAAAATTCATTTTTCAAATGAAACTTTGGGATCAAAATAAAATTTTAATTACCCATGAAATCACCTTCTATACCCCAATATTTGAATAAAATATTTCATAAGAAATCCTAAATAAAAAATAAAACTCATAATTTTTCTTTGAAATCATGAGAAATTCACAATAATTTATTTTCACAGTGTTATACTTTTTAACCTTACGAAGTAGAATATACTTTATTTTACCTTGTAAAATCATAATATTTCCATAAAAACCAATATATACCATATATAAATCATATAGGTAACTTGTGGAATCATTTTTATGTCATTATTACTTACACATGAAATAACAATCCTGAGTATACTTGGATTAACCATCACAGTTACACTTTAAATAACCACCATGGTTATACTGAGAACAACCATTATAGTATATTGCCATAATATATTTGGAGAAACCAAATCAGTTAACTCCATACCTTTACCCAATGCATTGTAGAGATATAAAAGGGTCACAAAAACATGATTTATAATGGTACCCCCATTATCATAAACAATTCCCAAGAACCGTAACACAAAACATAAAATCATACATGAGAAAAATATTCTTTTCACCCATAAGAAATAATTTTTAGATATTGATATATCAATTTCCTTTAAAACCTAATTTTCAAAAATAAAATCCCTAGAATAAATAGAAAGAGGGTTTTTTATTTGAATAAAAAATGAAATATTATAAATTAATAAAAAAATAAAATAACAGTTTTTGTGGTTTTAAAGTTCATTGTGACCATATACGTTAAAATAGAACATTTTGTCTGTCTTTTTGGAAGAGACTTGAAATAATTCTATAAAATATTACTTTTAAAAATGTTTTAAATAAAGTAAAAATAAACATGAATGTTTGAAACAGAAATTTTAATTTATAAATGACTTATATCCATATAAATACATACCTAAAATAATTTAAAAAATACGGATATGGAATAAAAAGGGAGTTTTAAGGGAAACTCTAAAAGAAGATTTTAAAATAAAGTCCCATACCTTGAGTCAGAATAATTATGTAAATTATTTATCTTCCTAAATAATAAACATAGGTTAATAATTTAATTTCTAAATAACCCTTCTTAATTTTATCATTCCTTTTATTTTTTCTCTTTCCGTGTAATATTTAATTAATTAAATTCACATCAGATATTTTGATGATATTCGTTTTATAAGTCCAAAATTGCTTCAATATGTCAAATATGGTCATAGAGTTCATTATTCCATAATACATATAACAATAATCATTATATAATTATCATTTTAATACATAAATTTTTATTTTAAAACCAATTAGGAAAGATGATTATGTAAAATAAACCATGTTACAATCATGGAGATGATTGGTCTTACATACGCATGAGTAACACTTCCATTTTTCTATAATAATTATGGAAATGAGGTGAGTATAATTTTATCTTTATATAATTATAATCATATTATAAATATAATATTATGTCTTTTATTATACTTATATATATCCTCTATGTGATGCGATGATGAAAAACCAAGGACATCACTTTATAGAGGTGGTAGTCCACACGTACGCACAAACAACATTATAATTTTTTCAGTGAATGTAAAGGTAAGAAATTAAATGATATATTATCTTTTAAAAATGATTAATATGTCATGAATGTATTATATATACATTAATTTCATCATTATATCTAGCTGTGAGGGATGGTGATGTGAAAGGAATTACACCAGTTTGTGAGGCGGTAGTCCCCCATACACATGAATGATGGTTTCATTTTCCAGTGTTGGAAGATGATATAGATATAGGTTGTGAAATTAATATAAAAAACCTAAATATATGTAATATAATTTTTTCATTATATAATCATTGTTACGGAATATTTTAAGGAGGTAGAAGAAGAAGTAAACAAAAAATGCCTGGTTAGGAACAACACCTCTTATTTGCAAAACCTCCTTTTCTTAACACCTTAATACCACTGAGGTTGATATTTTTCCCTGATTGACGATTATATAATTAATGGAGGTATTTTAGTAAGGTTTTTGGGAAAATATTGGACAAACCAAATGGATTTTTAAGTGTTAATTAAAGGGAAGAAGTGATGCCCTTTTATAAGATATGGGAGGAGTACTCTTGAAATTTGTCAAAATATTTATTTATATAAATTAATTTACAATTAAAAATGAATATAAAATAATTTATTTAAAATATAGGATGAGTATGGATTTAAATACTCCAATAAAATAAAAATTATATTGGCTTTGACTAAGTTTTTACCCTTATATTTTGGTTTTGACCATTCATAAATTATTTTGACAATTACCACAATATTAAAATATTATACACTTCAAGGGTTAATGATGTTACTATAAAATAAAAAACAACCCGTAAATGGTACATGGATGATATCATTGGCCATATCACATTAATTTTTTAATTTAATAAATTATTTTTTTCTTAAAATATGAATAATGTCAATTTTATAACTATTTGTTTATTTTGTCTTTTATAACAAACTGAGGAATTAGAATAAAATAAATTCCCATATCCTAAAAATGTTATAGTTATCTATAAAATTCATGAGTCACCTTAATTATTTAAAATTATACCACTTTTAATATTTTTAATATTATTTATTTAATTTTCTATTAATTAGAAAATTATTGTGTTAGTGTTGTATCAGAATTTAAGGTAATTATTTTTTTACTAAAAATTTAAAATAAATTACCATGATGAATATAAATCTTATATATTTAGAAAAAATATTTATAACCAAACATAGCCACTGGTTATGCCTATGTTAAATATATTATTATTATTAAATACAAGAGTGTGACATTTTGGATTTTTCATTAAATAACTTATTATAAAGGTTATAATCACATCCAAATAGAAACAAAAGAACATATAACGAAATATTTGATATACCACTATAAAATTAAATTTTAACAGTGTAAGTAAAGGGCCTTTATCATAGCTTATAATTTATTTACTACCAAATCAAGGTTAAAGGTCGGGCTTTGTTAGCACTCAGAAAAAGCGCTGATAAAGGCCCCCTTTAAGAGCACTGAAAAAATCCCTGATAAAGGTTGTATTTATCAATGCTTTTTTTTAGTGATGATAAAGGGGGCCTTTATCAACACTTTTTTTTCACCGATAAAGGGGGCCTTAATTAGTGTTTGTTTTGTGTTGATAAATGGATGATTTTATGGACCTCTCTAAGGCCCCATATAAGTGCTTCTCGACTCCCTTTATCAGTGCTTCCACCCCTTTATCAATGATTCAGCCACTTTCCAACCACCCCTTTATCAGTGCTTCCCCACCCCCCTTATCAGTGCTTTACAAAATTCTAGCCACTTGTACATGGATGGATTTGAACCCTTTACCTCTTATTTGGGACTAAAATGCCTATACCGCTGTACTAAAATGTTTTATTTTTCTATTTTGTGATATTTATGTTTATATATATATATTTACATATATATTTTTTATTCATATATTTATATAGTTATTTTTAAATAAATTTATAAAATGTATGTTGCTGTGTGTATGCGTGATATATATACTCATATTTATTTAAATATATTTTATATTACATTCATTTAAATATAATATAATATAACATAATATTAATATATATCAATTTATTAATACACACATATATGTATATATAAACATTATATATATATATATATTTGTATAAGTATATATATATTAACATATTTTTATAATGTAAAAAAAGGTTAGATATTTTCTTAAATATATTTTTACAATATGTTTTTATTTACATATAGTAGAATATAAATATATATTTATATATATATTTTTTTATTGACATACAAATGTTTATATACAAACATTACTTGTATTGGTATATATATACATATGAATGTATTTTTATTAGGTAGCAAAATGGATAAATTTTTACTTTAAATAAAATTAAAAATAAATATTTATTTTAGATATTTGAAAATACATATTAACATAAATATGTTGATACATGTATTTATAAAAATGATTTGTTATAAGTAAATATAAAAAAATATTCAAATATTTAATTATAAATAAAACTAAATTGTGAAAAATGATAAAAAATCAAAAAATAATATCAATATGAATTTAATACCAATAAATAAATTGAGTCTCCATAAAAAATACAATAATACCCCCTTAAATTAGGTTGGAATTCCATGAAATATTAAAAAAATCGAATAAACTGACTAAAAATTTAGTTTTAGAGGCCTTATGTATATTTTTTTACCTCAAAAAATGTTTCATAGAGTTTCCCCAAATTGTCAAGGCATAGGGCCTATCACAAGATTCAATTTTATATGTGGTATAGCCTAAATGGACACCTATATCAAAATTGAAGTTCAAATCATGTTTTCCACTCATCTTAGACCGTTCATTAATTAATTTAATTTTTATGTCATCAAACCATTATTAAATGACTATTACTTGATAATAATTATAAAATTATTAATTAATTATATTTTTAATTATTTTATAATCTATTTTCACTAAATATTTTATATATTAAATGTAGAAGTCTATTTAGCCTTATCTAAAACATATTTAAAGAATTTATATTATATTTATATCAATGAAAATATATTTATATATTAATATATTATTTTTAATGAAATATATATTTTTATATAATATTCCCTTTATCAGCAGTAGAAAAAGCACTGATAAAGGGGGCCCTTTATCAATGCTTATAAAGAAGTGATTATAAATCCCCCTTTATCTATGATTTTTTAGTAGTAATGATAAATCCACCCCTTTATCGGTGCTTTTTTTGTATCACTAAGAAAGGGCCACTATTTATCAGGGCTTTCTTCCTAGTACTAGTGTGTGTGTGTGGGGGGGGGGGGTGCTTTATCAGTGCTTTTAGGTAGCGCTGATAAATCTTAGCACTAGAAATCCCAATTTTGTAGTAGTGATAATTACAGAAGAAATGGAATCATATAATAAAATTAAGGCAAGTGGTATGGTTATTTTATTGTCCTTTCATTTTATTTTTTACATTAATTAACTGGTTTTTGCTTTACTGTGGTAATTGAAATTTCTATGGTTACTATTCATATTTACCAAAAATTAAGTAGAACTATTTAAAATATTTGGACCCATTGATTCATAATATATAATCCATTTTTAAAAATGGAAAACATAGAAGTACAATAATTTAATATAATATTAAACTAAAAAAATGCAATAAAAAATAGTTTTTTTAGGAAAATGTACTTTTTAAATATAAAATGTTTTATACTAAATTATAGTATAAAAATCATTTAAAAAACCATAATTGGATCATTTTAAATTAAAATGAACAAATGAAATTTTAAAACTAATCTTAAATAGATTGTTACTTTATAAATAGTTTAATAAAAAATACAGATTTCAATTAAATATCTGAATTTTTAACTATTCATTAAAACTCAATATTTTCAGAAAATTCAAAAAATTTATTCCTTAGATAAATTTGACATGATTAATTAAAAAATGAACTTAATTTTTTCAAATTGAAATCCTATAATTTGGAAATCAATATTTTAAATAAAATCATATAATTCATGAAAACCCATTTTGGTTAGAGATAATGTTTTTTTCTTTTGATTGAAAAATTTCTTAATATTCTTATAATGAATAAAACTGTACAATATCCAACTAATGAAAATATATAAGACATGTGTCACATATGTGACATCCCTTTCAGGTATTTTTCTCTTATATTCTTGGTTTACCTTTCCCTCTAGGTTTCTCCTAGTATCTCCCTTGGATTTTGGAAGAAAATGAGGGTTTTGGGGTGGCCAGAACATGCTACATGGTTTACTAAACCGTTTGAAAAAACCGTAAACAATGTCCTGGTGTAAAAAAAATGTATATTGACCATTTTTACCATCCATAAATAAACCTAATGCACCCCTTTCTTCCCCCATTTTACCATTTCAACCATAGAAGGTTTCCAAGCTCCCTCAAGCTTCCTTGGAATCCATGTTTGAAGGGGTTTTTGGTAGGGGAAAATCCCAGATTCTTCAAGTATGTGAATTCCTTCCTTGTTGCTTCCTTATCCTTTGGGTTTATTCCCTCCTTATCAAGGTTATAAATTTCTAGTAGCAAGGGTTTCATCCGTAGGGTTTAATATTGAGTTTCTTGGTTCAAGTTTCTTGGTTAGGGTTCATTTTCACTCACTTGTGGTGCAGTTGTGGTGTAGTTGAAGTTTCACACAAATATTTAAAGGTTTTGATATTCAAGGTAGGTGGTTACATGTGTAAAAATTATTTTATGAATTTTTCTTACTTTATTAACCTATTTATCATGTTTTCCATTCATTGTGTGTTGTACGAAAACCATTTTTGGTATCATTGATTGGGAATTAAATCTTGAAGTTTCATTTTAACCTCAAATTGGGTGTTTTTCATGTATAATCCTAATTATATCATTTTTGGTTATTTTATGATTCATGAATTTTTTTTATTAAATGGTGTTAGGGCTGGAAATTCTAGTTTGGTATGCTATGGTTGGGAGTTTGGACTTAAACATGGATTTTTGAAGGGATTTTATGTGAAAACCCTTGTGTTACATCTTGAAATTGTTTTATAAAATATTTAAAGGGTTTATTAAATTAAATTGAGGTTGAAGAACATTTTTGGGTACTTTTTTGAGTGTTTATGATTTATAAATGGTATTTTTATGTGCAAATGGTATTTTATAACATGTGTAACTTGTTTGATCCCTAAGAGGGAAGCCCGAGTATTTAGGTGGGCTAACATGGACTAGTATGCTAGTGATCCGGTAGTGGCCTCATCCCTGTTTCACTTTGAAAGATTTATGATGACGATACTAACTAAACTATGATGATTATTTGGTACCACTATCCAATTAGGGTCTCCCATCCTAGTGGTTTTTGTACAAGAAGTTTATTGGTTATGGTTACTTATACACTGAGATACGATGTACCTAGGGCCCCATAGCTAGATAGTGCCTAGGGGTGTTCCCATGACTAGTGTTGATTCATTATATTGTACTTACCATTAGCATACTATTTTATTTGATGGTAATTTCAGATACATATGTGTTCTATTTAAAATTTTTCATTCTTTAAAGTTCCCCCCTTGAAAACTATTTTCATTTAAAGTTTCATCTGTTAGAGATTGTTACTTGCATTTCTTATTTATAAAAACTCACAAGATTTTTTCTTAAAATGTTTATCTTATGGAATATTTTTTTGTGGAATCATATTAGTCTTAAGCTCACACCCTAATTACAACTTTGGGTGTAAGTAGACTTGGTAATGTTTGACATAGGTAAGGGAAAGGTCTTTGGAGATGACAGTTTAGGTTGTTAGCTTATTTCCTTGGTGCGGTGTTGTGGAGATGGCTTGAGGGTGATGTCCCCTTTCCATGTAGTGGTTTTTCGAGTAGTAATTGGTGCTCCTTTTTATTTGTGTCCCTCTTGGGCTTTGTTTAAAACTATGTAATTCAATTATGAATTGTTTTTATGAAATTTTTGGCTTAAATTTTTAGATTCAGTTTATTAATTATTATAGGTTGTTTAATGTTTCTAAACTCTGGTAAATCATTACCAAACCTTTATTTATGATACTCGGGAACTTGTTCCAGCCCATGGGGATATGGAACACCCTTAGAGCCTTTCCATGGACCGGGTCGGGCACCATTTTGGATGGAGACCTGGCCTGGTTTGTGAAAAAATGGTATTAAATAATGTTAATCACTTTGGGTCATATTATTTGGGATGAGTCTAGTTAGATAGGAGTTAATACTATCAGGGCTCATAGTTCTCGATGCACGTAGGGTGCCTAGCCCACACCTCTCTTGATAGACCTGGAGTCGCCACAAGATTTTGGGATTCTTGTTTGAATTATCTTCCAAGTGCGACGTGCAGGCTGCAGAATGCACGTGGACATTGTTTGGGGGTGAAGTAATTTTTTATTTCATTATTGTGATGAGTTTTATTTATTTATATTTTATGTTATTATAGATTTTTTTCAGATTTTTTGTACTAATGTTTTCTCTTGTGACTATTGCCTTTTTATAGAAACATGCCTCCGCAGAAAGTTCCCATACACCCATGAGAGGAATTTAGAGAGAGTTATCACTCAACATTTGATCAGAGGATGGTAAAAGCTATAGTTCAGGCTGTCTAGGCTCTAGGTCAGGGAGTGGGTCCTACTCTTTCTCCTGTTAGAGAATATGATACTAATCCTAGTAAGGACAAATACTAGGAGTTTATGAATAACATTCCTAATCCTTTACGAGGTAGCATGAAGCCTCAGGAAGTAGAGGTGTGGATTGAGAACATCGAACACACATTTGAATTACTTAACACACCTAAGGAGGTTAGGGTAAAATGTGTCTCATTTCTTCTAGATGGTCCCAGCCACATGCGGTGGGAATTAGTGCTTCAAGCATGGAAGCATGGGCAACCGAGGTTTTTGGACTTCAAGGCTATCTTCAATGACTAGTACTGTCCTGAAGTCTTGTCTTATTACAGATCCTAGGAGTTTATGGATATCGCATAGGGGGACAAGTTAGTGGTGGGAATTGTTAGTTCATCATAGAATAAAATGAAGTGAGAAGATTAGGGTAATATGGTAGGTTGTAGTTCAGACCATCATCCCAAATAGTTTTCATTCGTGGATTCTAATTCAAGTCCATTGCTTGCCACCAGTGTGAAAGTCTAGGGCACACCTGACCTACATGTACGTCTTCTTCGAGGTATTTTTATTAGTGTTGAGATATGGGGAACTTGTAGTGATTTTTCAAGGTGACACGTCCCCTTCAGAGTGGGGTAGGATCCATGGATTCCTGGGGAGTGTCAGTTTAGTCAGAACCATATAGGATGGTGGGATCTCATTTTGGTGGCCTTAGTGGTAGGGCCCGATTGTCTTCTAGGTAGATCCAGTTTAGGGAAGAGCTATAAAAGATCATCCATTCTCAGGTATATAATAAGCATCTCCATGTTGTGGATCAGGAACCAGTGAGATCAGATACAGGACATTCGACAGTTTTTGGTACCATTTTGATTTTATCTTCTAGAGATACTATTCTCTTTGATACTGGCGATTCAGTTTCTTTTATCTCTGCCTGTCTTATAAATCTTCTGAATTTTCCAACTAAGTTTTTGTCTTTTGTGACTGAGTTGGTGACGCTTTTGGGTAACAAGAAGGAGCAAGGTCTCAGGTTCCCATCATGCGTGGCTTCCAGATCATGGGTTGAGATCGAATGGGACCTCCCAATCTTGGATATGGACATTTTTTATTTAATCCTCAACATATATTGTCCAGTTCACTTTCAATTTCATATCGATTGCTATAGTTAGCGGGTGAGTTTCATGGAACCTGATGGGTGTCCTTATATTTTTCATGGGGAATAGGATGCTTGATTGGGTCATTCAGAACCCCAACTCCCAGAATTATGAAACCTTATCTTCTAGTTATCATCACTTATGCTAAAGGATGATGTTCATGCTTCTATGGGTGGATTACCTCATGTAGTGGATGCATTCCTGGAGTTATTTCCAGATGATTTTTTAGGATTCCCCTAGTTCGGGATGTAGAGTTATCGATTTATTTGGTTCCAAGAACATGGCCAATATCACTTCCCTCATATCATATTCCCCCCAATAAGTTTAGGGAATTAACGATATAACTGTATGATTTGGAATCCAAAGGATTCATTTGGTCGAGCATCTCTCCTTGGGCCACTCATGTTCTCTTTGCGAAGAAGGTCGATGGGTCCCTCTGATTGTGCATTGAATACCAAAATATGAATAAGGTAACCATAAAAAATAAATATACTTTTCCTTGAATAGATTAATTTTTTTATTATTTGAAGGGGGAAAAGAATTTTTAAAAGATAAAATTGCATTCTGGATACCATGAAATCAGAGTGAGAGAGGCAGATATCTTGAAGACAACCTTCTGAAGCAGGTATAACTAATTTGAGTACTTTTTCATTCCCTTTATATCGAACAACGCTCAAACAGTATTTATGAAACTCAATAATAATGTGTTACACCAATATCTCGACTCTTTTTTTGTGGTATTCGTGTATGAAATCCTATTTTACTTTGGATCTGATTAAGAGAATGAGAATAATTTGTGAATCATGTTGGGAACTCTATGAGATCATCCCTTTTATAAAAAGTTGTCCAATTGTACTTTCTAGATTAGGGAGGTGAAGTTTCTAGTTCATGTCATCTCAAAATATGGGTTTTTTTTGACTCCGAGAATATCAGTGTAGTTATGTCATGGGAGAAGCTAAAGAATGTGTTAGAGATTAGGAGTTTCCTCGGCCTGGCATGTTACTACATGTGGTTTTTTGGGATTCCTCTTAGATTAATGCACCCATGATTGTGCTCACCCAAAAGGGGTGAAGTTTGAATGGCCCCTAGAATGTCAGGAATCCTTTGAGGAGTTAAAGTAGAGATTGACTGCCACCCCTATGTTGATATTTCCAGAATCTAGAAAGGGCTATGTGGTGTATTGTGATGCTTCAAGTATGGGTCTTAGGTGTGTACTTATTCAGGATGATCACATGGTGGTATATGTAAATTTGCAACTCTGATCACATGAAAGGAATTACCCGACCCATTAATTGGATTTTGTAGCTGTGACACATGATTTGAAGACTTGGAATCACTACCTTTTTGAGGAGAAGTTTGGGGTCTAATTTGATCGTAAGAGATTATCCTATATATTCTCATAGAAAGATCTTAATATGTGGTAGCACTATTGGATTGAGTATTTGCAGGGGTTCAATTTTGATATTTTATATACCCTAGGAAAGGGTAATGTGGTGGCTGAAGCCTTGATCAGAAAATTACCAGTGTGGAATTTGAGGAAGTCTAATGATGATTGGACTTTGATGGGACTCTTTACTCAGATGCACATGGAGACCAAGGAGCATAGTGGAGGTTCATTCTTAGAGAGAGTTCATTTGAATTATTCTATTTTAGAGATAATTTAGTGGGAGTAGCCAAGTGATGAGCTATTTCAGTGGTCTATGCAGTGTCTTCATGGTGGGGAGACTTCTTATAATTAGTTTTCATCTCCTGAGGCTATATTTTTCTTCAAGGGATTTTAATTAGTATGGTTGTCTCTGAGGAAGGTGGTGATGTAGGATAGCCACCAATATCAATGGGATGTTCATTCTAGAGCTACAAAAATGAATTATTATGTCCTTCAACAGTTCTGGTGGCCAGGATTGAGACGAGACATATATAACTTTGTGTTGAGATTCTGTACAAGTTAGTAGGTAATAACAGAGCATCAAAGGCCATCTGGTTTTCTTTATCCATTACCCATTCCTACCTGGAAGTGGGAAAATGTCTCCATGGATTTCATTGTGGTATTACCTCATACACCTCTTGGGCAAGAACCCTATTTGGTTAGGGATTGATCATGTGACCAAATCAACCCACTTTATTCCAATTAGAGATACAACCAAAGTGGATGAGTTAGGCCGATTGTATATTTAGGAGGTGTTCAGGATCTCTGGTGTACTATCATAAATAGTTTCAAATAAAGACCACCATTTTACCTCTCGGTTTTGGGAAGGCCTTTAGAAGGGTCATATATTAGGATGATCATGAAATACCATCCTCAAATGGATGGTTAGATAGAGCTGGAAAATGAGATTTTGGAGGACATGATTCATGAATGTGTTTTGGATTTTAGAGGATCTTGGGATAGACATTTGGGATTGATCGAGTTTTTTTATAATAATAGTTATAAATCCTCTATTAAAATGGATTCGTTTTAGGTACTCTATGGCTGACCTTTCCTATCCCCCCCTTGTTGGGCCGAGGTAGGTGAGACCTCGCTATTGGGGACGAGCCTTGTGCAAGAGACATATGAGAAGGTCAATTTGACTAGACATCAGTTATTGATAGCTTAGAGTCACCACAAATCTTATGCTGATCACATGTGTCGAGATCTTGAGATATATGTGAGTGATCGGGTATTCTTAAAGGTGGACCCTCATTTGGGCCATCATCATTTGAGAAGGCAGAGAAAGATAACATCATCGTATATCAGACATTTTGAGATCACCGAGTAGATTGGTATGGTGGAATACAAGTTAGCTTTTCCTTCTTAGTTGAAACCTATTCATGATGAATTCCATGTATCCCAATTAAAGAATTACAACCCAGATCCGTCCTACATTTAGAATTGGAAAGAGTTGTAAATAGATACCGATTTATCGGTGTTTGAACGACCAGTGCAAATAGTGGATTCACAAGAGATGGTGCTTCGAGGAAAGATGATTCCACTTGTCAGGGTCCATTTTCATCATGGGAATGATGTTCATGAGACTTGGGAGAGGAAGTTGTGGATTTATCAATAGTACCCATTCTTGTTTTCTGATCGATCTTTAGGTTGAATTTCTAGGGTAGAAAGTTTTCATAGTGGGGAGAATTGTCACATCTACTTTATCCTTTTTAGAAATTTTTCTCTTCTATTATTGTTTGACCTTTACCCTAGGTATCCCCTAGGCTCTCCCTTGAATTTTGGAAGAAAATGAGTGTTTTTGGGTGGCCAGAATAGACCAGAAATTTTGTCCACACATTTTACTAAACTGTGCGGACATACTATTCACAATGTCCAGGTGTTAAAAAAATAAATTTCTGCCATTTTTCCCTTCTGGAAATAAACCTAATGCGCCTCTTTCTTTTCCCATTTCTCTATTTTAGACATATAAGGATTCCAAGCTCCCTCAAGCTTCCTTGGAACCCATTTTGGCATGGGTATTTGGTGGAGAAACTATAAGATCATTCAGGTAAGTGAATTCCTTCCTTGTTCCCTCCTTCTACTTAGGGTTTCTTCCATCCATATTGAGGTTCTAAATTTCTAGAAGATAATATTTCATCCCTAGGGTTTAATATTGAGTTTATTGGTTCATTCTTCTTGGTTAGGGTTTGTTTTCACTCACTTGTGGTGTGGTTGTGGTGCGGTTGAAGTTTCACAAAAATATTTTGGTTTTTTGATATTTTAGGTAGGTGGTTACATATGTAAACATTATTTTATGAATTTATCTTGATTTATTAACCAATTTTTCATGTTTCCCATCCATTATTTCTAGTTCTTAAACCATTTCTTATAGCATTTATTCTCCGTTTAATTTTAAAGTTTCATTTTGACATGAAATTGGGTGTTTTTCATGTGTATTCGATGTTGTATCATTTGGGTTATCTTACGATTCATGAAATTGTTTTTTTAAATGGTGTTAGGGCTTCCAATTATTTTTTGGTATGGTATGGTTAGTAATTACTCCTTAACCAAGGATATTTGTAGGGTTTTTTTGTACAAACCCTTATGTTACCTATTAATTTTTTTTGTATAAAATCTTTAAAGGGTTTATTAAATTACATTGAGGGTGTAGAACATTTTTGTGTATGGTTTGGTGTGTGTTTGATTTAGAAATAGTATTTTATGTGAAAATGGTATTTTATAACATGTGAAACTTGTTTGATCCCAAATAGGGAAGCCTAGGTTTCTAGGTGGGTATATTAGGACTAGTATGCTAGTGATCCGGTAGTGGACTCATCCCCATTTCACTTAGAAAGATTTATGATGACAATAATAACTAAAATATAATGATTTTTGGGGACCAATAAGACATTAGGGTATACCCTCCTAGTGGATCATGAATTAGAATGTTATTGGTTATGGTTACTTTTACACCGAGGTATGATGTACCTAGGACCCTACAGCTGGCTAGTTCTTAGGGGTGTTTCCATGACTAGTTCTAATTGATTATATTATACTTAACATCCACATACAATGTGATTGGATGGTATTTTGTGTATCAGGTGTGTTTTATTTGATATTGACCATTATTTAAAGTTTCCCTCTTGAATTTTTTTTCATTTAAAGTTGCATCTCTTAGAAATTATTACTAGCATTTAATATTTATGAAAACTTTACTGATTTTTGTCTTAAAATGTTTATCACATGGAATAATTTTGGGTGGAATCCTATTGGGATTAGGCTCACAACCTACTTATAACTTTTGGTGTAAGTAGACATGGTAATGTTTGACACAGGTAATGGTAAGGTCTTTGGAGACAACGATTTAGGTTTTTAGCTTCCTTCCTAGGTGCGGTATTGTGGAGATGGCTTGAGAGAGATGTCCACTTGTTATGTAGTAGGTTTTGAGTAGGAATTTCTACTACTTTCTAGTTGTGTCCCTCTTGGGATTCATTTAAAACCATGTAGTTCAATTATGAATTTTTGTTAAGACTTTTTTGGAATAAATTTTCATATTCGGTTTATTTATTATTGTTGGTTGTTTTAGGTTTCTAAAATTGGGTAAATCATTCACAAATATTTATTTATGATACCTAGGCACTTGTGATAGACTGTGTGGATAGGGAACTCCCTTCGGGACTTTCCATAGATTGGGGCAAGTATAAGTTTGTATGGAAACCCGACTTGGTTTGTGACAAAATGAAAATGATTTATTCTAACATTACCTAAGTTGTTACACTTGGGGATTAATATAATCTATAAAAATAATTTTTAAATTTACACACCCTTGAGACATAATTATTAATAAAAAATACTTTTGGATTTTCTATATATACATCTTTATTATCCTCTCTATTTAGAAAGTAAGATTTACAATCCACTTGATAAATTAAATACTGCCTATATACTACTATAGCAAGAAATATTCTTATAGCCTCTAATATTCGAACTGCAGAAACAAAATCTTTAAAATCCACTCCCTCAACTTGATAAAAATATTTACACATAAGTTTTTCCTTATTTTTGAGAACATTTACTTGATCATAAATCTTGTTCATAAATAACCACTTTAGTCTAATGATATTATTATTATCGGGTCTAAGAATAAGATCCCATTTAGAATTATTTTCAATATTATTCATCTAATCATCTATAGATTTAGTCCACACTTTATATTAATACACTTCATCTAACAAATGTGGCTAATCCATGATATTAATGCTATTTGGTTTTAAAGCTACTATATTCATCTAGTTTTTATTAGATCTAAATGATCATGAATGATATTTTATATCTCCACATGTTTCGTCAGTTTCTAATACTTATGTTTTTATTCTCATCAACCGCCTCCTAATCAATTGTCTAATATGACTCAAATTCAACAATCCATGGTAAATATTTTTCTTGTACAACACCTTATTCTTAAGAATTAAAGTTTTTATTTTTATGTGAATTATAAAAAACTACAAAACCTAGATCATTTGATGTAGGTTTATTTTCAAAAAATAATACACCATAACATGGAAAATATTCTTACAATATTTTTTTATTTAACATATGTAGCCTTTCCCACTTTATAAATACCCCCAAAAGATACCCTCATTATCCTTCTCATAAAACTTTCCCAGTTTTTATTTCTTAATTTTAATTTGGAAGGGGCTAACAAACACTTTTAATTATTCTACAATGGGATTCCTTTAGTACCACATCTCATAGTAATTCATGTTATAATATGGTCTCATTAAACATTTGTTCGTAATTTGAATAACCATGAAAATAACTTCTATTCAATAGAATTTTGAGAGAACATATTCTGTAAGAAATGTTTTCCCATATCTACTAGGATCATATTATTTCTCTCAATTAATCAATTTTTGTGTGCATATGGAGTAATGTACTAGTGGTTTATCAAATGTTTTTCAATATAGTATTTAAATTATCTTCCCATGAACTCTTTCCAATGTTTAGATCTGAATTTCTTGATGCAAATTCAAACTCATTCTCAAATGTTCTTATGAAAGTTTTAAACCTATCTAATACCATAAATCTGGGTTTTATAAACATCACATTGTTCATTATACTATAATCACCATTAAATTTATGGAAATAATGATCAAATTGAGTGGAATTATTTATTATGGGTCCACACAAGTTAGAGTGTATCAACTCAAGTGGTTTGGTAGTTATAATTTAAACTCCTTTATGCCTCTATTGAGTGATTTTAACTTTTTTTAATTTTTCAAAAATCTATTCCCTTTAACTTTTGAGTTTAGGATAACCCATTACTACATCAACCTTTGAAATATTTATCAAGATTTTCGGACAAGTATGACCCACCCTATATTATCCCGAGACCCGTACACCCAGATCCAATGCAAGAAACATAATATTTATGTATTGGTTCTGATACCAACTAAAGTGAGCCAATATTAACCATATATAAATAAAATATAAATATCCAACATTTATTCACTTATGTACCCAATAAATTTTAGTTTTATAGTTTTATAGAACTACAAAAAACCTTATATATAAAAACATCCATGCCTTTCTTATCAAATGAGTATTTTGACATTATCACTAGATTTTATTATTTCATAATAATAATTCAAAATCTCTCGAAAAATTCTCCACACACTATACCCTTATATAGATATATTACATAATATAATTCTTTATAACATATGGAAATAAAAACATTAAAAATGGGGAGCTTAGATGATCAGTAAGGATAAACATGGGAGATATTAACCATAAGTGAGAATAATATGACCATAAGGGTATGATAACATAATATAGTACAAGTTATGAATGTAAAATACTTATACCCTAAAAATATTAGATCATAACACCAAAATCAATACATATTAAGAATCATGATTAATAAGGGTATCAAAAAAATAAATCATCATTCAAGAGTTAAAACATAAGCATGTGTCATCATAAGAATAGGAAATCATAATATTATGAAGATATATATTCACAAACATGTCCATACATAATATTATGATCACAGTTAGATAAATTATATGAAAACATCAAAATATGAACATAGGTATTGACAATAATGTACACACATAATCTTATGAGCATAACTAGCATAAATAATAGTTACACATCAATTTGTAAACAAATATATTCACAATAATGTAAACAATTCTCATAATAATATGATTATATATCTATATCACATTACCTAATTCATTGTAGGGTTATAAGAAACCGAACCATATCATAATGATAAAACATACATATACTTTCCATAATATCATAAAAACATCCATCATTTTATCATAGCATAAATCATGGAAAATAAATGTGTTTCATGAAATGATCCTTAAAATAACATCATAATTCATCTTGGGAAATGAAGTGGATATTATCATAAGACTATATTCTTTGGGAAAGATACCAATTGTTAAAGGATTCTGACATAGATGAAAAATATATTTTATAAAAGAATTTAAAATATTCCTTGAAAATTAATAGACAACGCGTTTTTTTATTTGATAAATTTTAAAACAAAAATTCCAAGAAAAAAAGTGAATTAAATTTTATTTATAAAAACATTTAAACTTGAAAAGTAATATTCATGAATAAGGAAAAACATTATGTAAAGAAAATCTTCACATACTATATAAGTTAAAATAAATTATTCCTTTCACACCATTGTAAGAATTCAAAAGAAGTTCATATGAAAAAACTTTGAAAATGTTACTGTTAATCATTTTTAAATAAAGTTATTGGTAGAAAAAATTACCTTTATCAAACATTTATGTATAGATAAAAACTTCCATAAATAATTTTGAATAAACCGAGACAAACAATTCATGTAACCACACTGAGCATCATTCACATGCACAAGCCACTAGTAGGGAACACACCCATAACCTAGTGGTCCTCAATCATCACAAATGTTTAGTTAGTGTTATAACATCAATACTCCTATAAGAAACTGAGACAAACAACTCATGTATCATCTAGAATACTATTCCTAGTCTTCCCACCTAGATACCCAGGGTTTCCCATGTGCTCTATATCAAAGGGTGGTGAGGTTTTATCAAAATCACATAAATGAACATAACATTTTCTTTATCCAAGATCCAATCAACCTCTCACCACTGTTCTACCTCCTTAAGTTCATTCCCCTTTTTATGTCATACAACATCGCATAAGTCTCTTCATTAGGCATATATCATAACTCAAACATTCAACAAACAAATCATGTTTCTAAAATAATGGGGAATGCCTTAAGATGGGTTTTTCACATTCACAATTCATTTTCAATGTTACAAACAAACCTCATTTCTCCACAAGAATGAATTTTCTTTAGAAAACATGTTCACCCAAAACCCATTTTGGAAATCACTCTAGAACTCTTTGGAAATAAAATAGTTCATTACCCTTTTAAAACAAAATTGGCCGAAAGGCCACATGTCTTTGGAAATACCCGTTTCACATTCAAAACAACTAGAAAATAAAACAATTTTAAAGAACGACAACCATTTATATATATACATAGATATATAGCATATGCATTTCATATAAAAGTAGAAAACACACTTTTAAAAGAACACTAATAAATAATGGAAATTCTAAATAAAGATCAGGGTATAGGGAACCTACCTCAAGGTGGAACCAAGCCGTCCACTTCAGCTCTTGGCATTTCTTAACTAAAATCTTATGCTCCCCCACTAAGTATATGCACCTTCACATACATGTAATGACACCTAGCCCCTATGAAAACACCTGTATGACCATGAACATGTGCAAGTGGATCCTTACACATATGCTTATATGCATATACTAGTCACCACTCACCTACACATGCATTTTCATATATATATATATATACATGGGAACACCTATCCCTATACATGTACATTCACTGCCATGGATGACTATATATGTAACGGGGGAACCCACATATATATATATATATAGACACACACACACTTACCTATGCACAAGTAGGTGAGTCGCCTTAGACTCGACAACTCCAAACCACAAAGCATGGACCACACACTACCCATATAATTTAATTAATCAATCAAACAATTTATGAAACACATAAAAATTATCACCACAAAATTTGCCACCAATTTTTTTAAACCCAAACGCACACTAAACCATTTGTGAATACATTTCACACCACTTACATAACTCAAATTCTATTTAATGATCAAATGCACACCTAGACCATTTCAAATCAGAATTTACATCACTTTCATAATTTAATATATCACTAAGAAACTTAATAAAACAATTCCATGAAACACCATGAGACTTTACACCAAAAAAACACTAAAAATACACTTTTTAAACCAAGTGTACACTGAAACCTTCCCAAAGTATCATTTTCATCACATAAAAAAATTAAAAAATAATTTAAATAATTAATAAAACATTTATAAAATGCACTACAAGGCTTTACCTTAAAAACATACTACATTTTCTCTCTTTAAAATCAAACACACCTTAAAACATTTTCCAAACATGGTTTTCAACTTTTACACAAATAAATACAAAATTAAAACAACTTATAAAACGAATCCAATAACACCCCAAATCCTACACACAATTTAGTATACTACATGCTTGTTTTATAAAATCATAAGCAGTGAAACAACTAGGTTTTCCACATGAAAAAACACCATTTCACATAAAATCGCCACATTAAAACAAATACCACCTTAATTCCTTTCACAAACCATTTTTACACCACCAAATATAATCATAGAACATGAAAAAACACTCAAGAAAGCATAAAAATTCATCAATTAATGGTTAAGCATGGAATCACCTACCTCAGGTGTCGAAAACTCAAAAATTTGGTGCGAAACTTCAATCCCACACCAAAAGCATGACAAGGGACCCAAGGAGAACCATAATTCCTGAAATCCAACAAAAACACCCAAGATTAGGACTCTAATTTACACCTTAAAAGTTGGAAAAACCGAAACAAAAAAAAAACAAGAGTGAAAACCCTGGTGAGGGGGAAGAAGTATCTACCCAGGGGTTGCGCTAGAGGTGAGAAGCACCGGTAAGAGGGGGGTGGGGGGTATCACCCCAAGCAGAGGGTTGAATCGGAGGTGAGGGTTCATGGACTGGTCAAGCAGGGCTACTGTGCACACTGAAGCAAGAGCCATCAAGTTGGAGGGTGGTGTACATAGATAGTGGGCCAGACAGAAGAGAGGTTGGTGCCAGATGGGGGGAGGGAGTGTGCCGAACCAAGAAAAGGGGAGGAGGAACCTACATGGGGGAGGGCTGCGTGAAAGATAGGGAAAGGAGGAGAGAAATGAGGGAGAAGGAAAGAAGAAAGAAAGGGAAGAAAAGAAATATAAGAAAATAAGGAAAAAAAGAAAAACCAACCCTTAAAAAAAGCCTAAATATAATAATAATAATAATAATATTAATAATAACTTAATAATAATAATAATAAAAATAAATAATTATTTTATCATCATTATTTTTTTTAAATTTTTTTCTATTTATTTTATTTTTATTTTAATTTAATAATTTTTTTTTCTTTTTTTAAAAACTTTAAGAAACCAAAAACACAAATATAAATAAAAAAAATTAACTGCGACCATAAGATGTTGGGTCGGGGTGTGACAATTCTCTTCACCAAAAAACCTTTCTACCCACAGAAAGTCACCCAGCCAAATCAAACTCGAGTTCAAAACTAAAAGAGGCCAAAAAAATCACAAACTTGATGTTACTTTTCACTCCATTAGTCACACTTGACCAAATATAAGGGAAAATGAAAAGAGAAGAGACATCAGGAAACAAAGAGGGTTGTCCCCACCATAAGAACCCGACTAGAACAACTAACATTGAGACACTCCACATGATCTAACTCTGGAACTACTAGCTTGAACTAAAGAAGAAAATGCCAACACAGACCAAAAATCCCACACAAACCAACTCTCAAAGAAGGCACAAAAATATTCATGGTGGGTATCCCCACCATCTAAGAACTGACCAACTTAATATAACCTATATAGACTGGCATTGGAACTTCCATCCCAAACGAGAAACCACTAACACATGAGAAAACCCACAAAATAATTCCACCAAATAGCAAACTGAACTATGACTCATCATTTCCACTAGAAATGAGAATCTCCAAAATGAGCACTAACAAAAAAATGGGTCACATTTGGGGAGGAAAAACTACTTGAATTACAAGAAAACAAGATCAACATGCCTTCTTACAACCAAGGTGGGGTATTCAAAGAATAAAGAACACAATAAGGAAGTGAGACATATATGCCTCTTACAACAAAATAGAACCTTCAAAGATAAGTAAGCTTGAACAGAGAAATTTAAACCATCCCCATTCCAGAACCAGAGACAAAAGTCATACCAAGGTCCCCCACACCTAACGATTCCGGACTTTGTGAAAAGATTCACTACAACACCTATAGCTGGGGCTCTAATGTCTGGAAGAATCTACTACCCCGCAGTCTGGATCTGACATCCTCTGGTCAACACTCCTTCTAACGATGCCTCTAGCGGAAGCTGTCCATGTGTCCCAAATGACAATACTGATGGAAAGAATTTAGAGGATTATTACAAGGTGACTTAAAGAACCCAAACAGGTCACACTGGAAGAAAAAAAGAGAGTGGACCAGCTAATAGAAGATAGAATTGACAAGATGACTTTTTGTCTAAAAAACATTCCTTTAGTTCACTCTCCTCGCCATATGGAGAACCTTCCCAAACACCAAAAATAATTGGTCCATGGACCCTAAATGAAGATCCCACACAAGAGAAACATTAACTGATTCCATGGTGCTACCTCAATAGAAAATGGAATCAACCCCTTGAAATGCCTAACGTAATCATTTACTATTCATTGGATTTGCTGGACAATCATGGGATCTTCCACTTTCCTCACATACACTTTTTCAAGTATAAACCATCATACGAGAGTGGTCTTAACCACCATCCCAGACATACCATCATGCATGATGCTGGGATTACCTCCTCCACCGATCCAAAGTTGAACCTTCAAACAAACCCGAACCAACATGGACTCTCATAGATTTGGGAGTTTCCAATAACCTAAAAACACCAAAAATTTCACCATGTTATTCCTCTACCTTCAATAGATCACAATCACCACGGAATACATACAATAACCGAAAAGAAATCAAATACACCACTCTGCTAAGAGTCTGGGTAGAACCAATAACTAAAAGAGACTCACTAAAAACCTTTGGGAATTTTATAGGTAGCATACTAAAAAAAAGAGGAAAAAATATGAATCAAAACTCATCATAAATCAAAATTAAAAACTTTTTTTGACTAAAAGCATAAATCATAAATGACGAAGATCAGAAGAAGTACATGTGAAAAGCCATGAAGAAGAATTTTCCAACCAGAACTGGTTGGTATTGAATGGGCCTGAGGCCGCTAGCTGATGGGCCACATTGTTTCATTCCCCTTTGGTTAAGGAAAAGGTGCATAATGAGAAGCATTGGTGAAGTGAGAGAATTCTCTTGATGATGGTGCCAAATGACTGGAGTCCACCGTCATTGTGATTAATAGCATCGATTATGGTAAGACAGTCAGACTCAATGATGATATCACCCCATCCATGTTCTATAGCGAGCATCATACCAGCAAGGATGACCATGACTTTAGCAACTGTTGGTTCCCAGAATGTCTAATGTGGTTCATATTTAGCAGCAAGGATTTTCCCCAGATGATTTCGGGTAAGGAGGCTGAGGGAAACAAGCCCATCCTTTGGAATAGACGCATCCATGTTAATCTTAAGAATACCTTATGTTGGGGGATTCCAATGAGTGGGATGGGAGGGGGTAATACATGGCATAGAATGTCCGTTGTGGCCTTTCCAACCCTCAATCCAAGAAGTGGCCCGATCTAACCAGAATTTGGGGGGTCTGTGAGTTTGATGAAAAACATCATCATTACGCTGGACCCAAATAATCCAAGCCAAAGTGAAAAGTGAACCTACATTTTCCAAAGATAGAGAGAGGAGAACCAACGCGTCAGAAGATCGGGAAGGTCAGAGGCCAATTCCACTAAATCAACTGAAGATTAGTCCCATTTATTTCAAATTTCCTTAGCTCCTGGGCAGTTAATGATAGCGTAAAGAGGAGTTTCTGGAATTTTCGTGCAGAAAGGGAAAAAAATGGTACTGGCCATATGTTGGTAAACGAGAAGGATCATTATTGGGAGAGTTACCATACAAACCTGCCACCAAAATTGATGAATTTTTGGGGGGATGTTGAGCATCCAAATCGATTTCCATGGCCCCTCATCCCGGCCGACTTAGGGGATTCCAAGAGCAAGTCTGTAGCCAGATCTCACCATGTAGTCACCCAAGATGTCATTGATCCAGAAGAGATGGTCAGGGCCTACATTTAGTATCCAGTGCATTCTAAGGATAATTCTTTGATCTCTTTTGTTAAACCATTCAAGGATCTTTTCCAAACACCACCCCTGTCCCTGGTCGGAAAGGAGGCAGTTGAAAGTGGCATCTTCAAGATCTAGTTGGGTGGGGGATGTAGCCCTTAAACCTTACTTATCAATAATCCAGGGATCAGTCCATATTTTGATAGATGATCCAGTCCCAATCCTCCAGCCCATTCCTTTATCCAAGAGATTTTTAGCCCCCCAAATGCTTCTCTAGAGGAAGCTTGGGTGGGGACCAAGAGAGGGAGCATGAAAGTCCATGTGGTGAAAGTACTTATCTCGTAGAACTCGTGCACATAGAAATGATTTATGGTTAATAAGGCGCCATCCTTTCTTGGACAATAGTGCGTCGTTGAAGTGAGGAAGATTCTAGAACCCCATCCCACCCTCTAATTTGGGTTTTCATAGTTTCTCCCAGGCCATCCAGTGGGGTCGATTCCTTCCATCACTCTTCCCCCACTAAAAATTGGCAGTACGTGTGTGGATCTGGTCGAAGATGGCCGCTGGGATCTTAAAAAGGGACATAAAGTAGCTGGGGATAGATTGGATGACAGCTTTGATAAGGATCTCTTCAACATCTTTAGAAATTCTTTTTGGGTTCTAGCCTTGAATTTTTTTCTCAATCCTATCCACTAGAGATGAGAAGATTTCTTTTTTGGACCATCCAATCACCGTGGGAATCCCAAGATACTTCTGATGTTTATCAACCATATGGATTCCAGCTGATGCGCAAATTTAATCCCTCTTAGAATGAGGCACCCCTACACTGAAGGATATTTCAGATTTTCCATGATTGATTGTTTGGCCAGATTCCCTCTCATACTAATGGATCGCTTGGCAGATCACCCGACATTCATTAATTGTTGTTCTGGAAAAAAGGAGGCAGTTGTCAGCGAAGAAGAGATGCGACACTAGAGGGATAACTTAGCAGAATTTTTCCCCATGAATAGACTTAGAAGATACAACCCTGGAAATAAGATTAGAAAATACATCAGCCACCATTATGAAGAGAAAAGGGGAGAGGGGGTCTCCTTGGTGAAGGCCTCAGGATGGGGTGAATTATCTATTAATCTCCCCATTGACCTTGATTTTGAATGAGATGGTCGAGACACAGTTCATGACCATATCTTTCCATTTAGTGCAAAAACCCATTTTCTGCATAACGACTCTTAAGAAGTTCCATTATACTATATCGTAGGCCTTGGTCATATCCAATTTCCAGGACAAGGTTCCTCTTTTCGTAGTGGAGCGTGATTTCATAGAATAGAACACTTCATGGGCCACAATCGCATTATTAGTGATCCATCTCTTGGCCACAAAGGCACTCTGATTTTCAGAGATAATATCTGGTAGCCAAGGTCACAACTGATTGACAAGGATATTTGAGAAGATATTGTAAGAGACATTGCAGAGGCTGATAGGTCGAAAGTCAGGGATCACCAGAGGTATCTTGATTTTGGGGATGAGGAAGAGGACAATTTCATTGATGGACACAGTGATGGTATTACCAGATCAGATATTTTTAATCATATTGCAAATTTCAAGACCAATTATGTTCCAGTATTACTTAAAATATAGGGTGTGGAACCCATCCAGTCCCGTGGCCTTAGTTGGATGAAGATGTTTCAGAGCCAGGTGTATCTCATCATTTGTCACATATTTTGTGAGCTTCCTATTGATCTCTTCAGTGATCACAGGTCTGATACATTCTTCCACCTCAGCATAAATGAAAGGGGTTCCTGTAGAGAAGATGTTCTAGAAAAATCCTGTCAAGGCCTCGTGGATACCATTGGTGTCAGAAACTTTTCTTCCATTGGGTTGTGAGATGCAAGTAATAGAGTTTTTATGATGCCTAGATAATGCTTTCTGGTGAAAATACCAGGTGTTAGCATCCCCTTATTTAATATGGTTGTCCTGCGCATGAATAGACCAAAATATTTCCTTGATATGCAGGGCTATGTCCAGCTCTCTTGGTGTGGCTCCAATCTTAGAGAGATTGCAATTGGATGTGGTTTGTTTGAGGAGATTTTTCAGTCTCTTTTCAAGGATGCCACAATGACGGTCAGGGTGGCATAATTTCTTATTGCTCCAGGACCTCAAATAAGATGTGACCTATTGGAATTTGAGGCAAACATCCTTGTGAGTACTTTTCCAGCTTGATCTGATCACCTCTTCAAATTCCTGATATTTTGACAAGAAGATCTCAAATATGAAGGGTCTGCTGAATTGTCTATTTCATTTGCCTTGTGTACCGTCAATGAGAATTAGACAGTGGTCCGAGCAGTTGAGGTCCATGTGGTCGATATGAAACATGCTGAACAGATTAATCCAATCAATAGAGCCCAAAAATCTATCAAGATGCTCAGTGATGCGGGTGACTTCTGTATTGCTATGGAACCATGTAAAAGGATTAGCTGTGTACCCCAGATCGACCAGGTCTGCCCTAGAGACTGCATCCTTGATGTATGACATCGAAGTTGAGGGTTGGATGGTTCCACCCCTCTTTTCCTTATGGAGAATAATCTCATTTAAGTCTCCTCCGAATAGAATAGGGCTCGGTACGTCATTTCATAGCTTGCATAGAAGATCCCATGACTTCACCTTATCATTATGGGATGGCCAGCCATAGAAACCCACAAAGGTCTAGGGTGGGTGAAATTCTGTTTGAATAGTCGCTGCCACATGGTGTGAGGAAAAAGACAAAATTTTGACGCCGATATTGTTCTTCCAAAGGAGACAGAGTCCCCCGGAATGGCCTTGTCTAGGCACCGGAATGAAGCCTTGAAAGCCACACTTCAGATCAATACCATTGGTATCCTTGTTTTCCAGTATGGTTTCGGATAAGAAAACCATATCAGGGTGACTTTGAGTGAAATTGCACTGAAGCATGTGAACCGTTCGTGGGATGACAAGCCCATGATAGTTCCAACATAAGGCAATCATTGCTCTAGGCGGGGCTGAGTCTTGCCCGCCGCCGCCTTTGGTTCCTCCAAACATGGTTCTCCATTTTTCGTTTTCCATCTTTTGGTGAGGTTCCTTCCTGATTGACATGTTTCATTTTGTCTTTTCCTTACCCCAAGTTTTGGGTCTTCCGTGTGCACATCACTCTCTCCTCATTGAACCCTTTTCCACGTTCGATGGGTGATTAGGCCCAGTATTGGAGATCCTGACATACCATGGTCCTCCATTGTTAAAATGCCTGCTGCGGTGGATTGTGGGTTAGGATCCAGATCTGGTGGTTTGAAGTGCATCCGCATTGGCTATGAGCAATGTGACGGTGATTCTTGTTGCATCGTCACCAACTTTGCTGATGTTGGAGTATTGTTCTTTAGGGGTTTAGGGTGAAATTCAGCTTCTCTCTGAGTGGGAGGTCCAACCTTTGGGACATCCTTTGGTCCTAGCATTAGGGATTTTTTAGGTATGGGTTTTTTCGGACTGGAATGGGCCAACATGAGATGGTCACGGTCCTTTTGTTTTTCCATCTCTGGGATGAAATCATATTTATTTGTTTTGGCACAGAGACAAGGTCCGTTTTGGAGGGTAATGTTACCCGTACCACTCTTGTGTTTAGTGGTGCACGTTCTTTCCAGATGTCCAAGGTGACCACAGTAAAAGCAGAATATTGGGAGTTTCTCGAACTCGAATGATATCCAAGTGTTGGTATCTTCAATCATTAAAAACATTCTCTTAATTAGTTACTCTGACACATCAATCTCCTCCTTGATCCGAACCTCAGGGCCCCATTGTATTGGGTCTGAACTGTCCCAGTCAAGAAAGTGACCTAAACTATCCCCAATTCCCCTCACAGTATGTTCCATTCTTTCATGGAAGGGGATTAGTTTAATTCATATCTAGAAGGGGGAACAAGTTAAATTCACTCACTGGATATCGTCCCCCCTCTTTGAATTCTTCCATGAGGAAGAGTTGATTATCTAAGGACCACGGTCTACCACGCAAGATTTTTTCTCTATCTTTCTCGTTAAATAACTCAAAGATGAAGCAATTGATCCCCACTTCCCGAATAGCCACTCCAGCATCAAGTTTACAGATGTGCTGTAGAGTGTTTTTGAGAGCCCCCTGATTTACCGATATGTTTTCCACGAACTTTACCACCATGAGAAGAGACAAGCGCTTTTCCAACAGTGCGTCTTCATTTCTCCGTGCCTCAATCGTCGCCTTTTATTTTTCTGTCAGGGACAACCTCTTCCATTGATTTACTAAATCCGCATCCATAGTGCAAAAAAAGATTTCACAATCCTCCTAAAGGACCAGTGCCCTTGCAATCCCCACAGCCCTCACTTGAGTCAAGGCCCGGTCCAACAAGAGGGTCCCTAGACCGGATGCCCCAACACGGCCTCCAACCATGATACACACAATTGGGACTAGCTCCACAACCTTTGTAGTCAACTGTTCCCCTTAAGAGGTCACGCCCAAGAACCCACACCACATCGCACACTAGTCTTCACAGAGCAACACCCCTGGAGGGCCTTTGCGTCTTCACAACACCACAGGTGCTTCGTGGATTCACATTTTCAAACAGGTCCGCATCAAGACACTTCACAGTTGACCTTCACTGTAATGAGGAGATGGCCTCCCACCCACAGGTCACTACCTTTAACATAGCGCACACCCCACCATCGTGGAACCGCACCCTGCAGCTGAATCTTTGCGGGGGCCGCTTCGCGATCTCACAATGTGGTGAAACCATGCGAAAGGTGCTTCTCGGGTCAAGCCACTTCGCATCGGCCACTTCGTGATCCCTCAGTGCAGTGATATAGCATGGAAGGAGCTTCGCAAGTCAACCACATCACGGTGGAAACTTCACGAAACAAGGAGACAGATTCCACCAACAGATCAATGCCAGAATTCTCGAAAGGAGGGGGAAAAACAAAAAGGGAAAGGAATCCTTGGACTCAAGTATACCTCGAGCCTCTGAGTGCTCGGATATGAAGGGGATCTGAAGTGCCGAAGAAGAAAGAAAAAGGATAATGGAGAACTAGTGCCACGTTCCCTCAAACAGATCTGACAACGAAGAGGGATGACGACGCCATAAGAAACTACAAGACCCCTGGGGAGGCAAGGTACAATGCCTGAAGTCGAATTCGAGTGAAAATAAGAAGAAACCCGACTCCACCGGTACACAAAAGGTGGGATTCAGGAACAAGGGGAGGAGAACAGGAGGAAAAGAACACAGATTCCTCACTACGGAGGGTTGGGCAGCGACACAGGAAGGAATAAACGAACCCCAGGCACTGGATCTGAAGAAGGGCGTACAACGCAGACCTGGAGCGGGGTGCACAGTGGGAGACGACGCCACCGAAAACCGGTCAGACACGGATACTAAAAACCTAGGATTCCCTAGGAGAGAGACTCTATCACACGGGAGATACTGGAAAAAATCAATGGTTCATATAAAAATTACACACTTAAATGACAAACTAAAACTAAAACTCAAAACACCATTCTGACCACAATTCAATATGTCAAAACCAAGAGCCCATGAAAAAGGATTCCAAACACAAAAAGATAACACTAAACAATTGCTCACTCACTTTTCAAAACATTTAAATTACATTTTTGAAAACAATTTTTCAGCAAACAAAACAACTTAAATATCCACCATTGGTATCCCATGAAGTCTCACATATACATATACCCTTGTGTTAGTTTATTCAACCATCCACACATACCACCAATTATCCTTGTGCTAGATGCATACCTCAATATATTTGATCCCTCATAGGAATACTTGGGATCAATTCAAAACACATCTCATTTTCAAAACATATCATTCAACATAAAGCACACATTCTCCAACAATTTGAAAAAGTTACTTATCATTAAAGCAACACATTTACAAATTCCAAAACGTTTTCCATTTCAAAAACCATTTTCACACTCCAAAAACCATATTCACTTTTGAAAACCCATTTCACTAAAATCCATTTTCATTTTTGAGATCCACTCACACAAACCAAAACAAAGGTCAAACATAACTCTCATCATAATTTCTAAAATAAGTAACTAGTGGCCATGATAACCCAACAACATGGCTTAGTAGGCCATGATCCAAGTGATAATAAACCATAGAAAGCATCATAAAACATGAACTCGAGCTTTACAAGGGTCACTAATCCATGAAATCCCACCATGTAACAATATCTCTCTTCCTTTATAATCCATCATCCACACAGACCAAACAAAAGAAAAATTCAAATCCCAAACTACCCTTGGAAACTCGAGGCCCAGGACGGGAAAGGGTTCATGAAATCCTTCAAGAACCTACCTAACGAGTCCTGACACACCTAATCACCAAGCTACCTAACATCCTAAATAACAAGGGCCTCCTTTGATAACATTTTTTCATGAATCAACCTAAGTCGCCCCTGAACCAGTCACCCAATCAGGCATGCGACAAGGCCCAGAGGGCATTCCCGATCCCCACAGGTTGGAAACTAGTGCCATTCATCATGATAAAATAGTTGAGAATGATTTGTCTCATGATAAAGACAAATAAATAAAAATAAACTGAACAAAAATATAAACAAAAGAAAATAAATCAAACAAAATGGGAGTGTAAAAAGGAATAAATGAAGTAATGATACATACCTCAAGTGACCTCGTGGGTCACTACAGAACATAAAATACACTCACTCCAAGTGAAATAAAAAACTAGAGGAGCCTGAAACTGAAATGAAAAGTAGGCATGAGAACCGATATGCTCAGTAGGAATGCCAAGATATAACAACACCCTATTCCCTTCCATTTTATTTAATAAATCCAAAACATGCTATTTGGAAAATAGGATATAATAAAATAATGTTTTCATTATTTTAAAATTCAAGTAACAAGTTTTCTTTTTCAAGTAAATCATTTCTCTCCCCCTACATTTTCTAAAATAGTTCCAAGCATGCACTAACATTTCGAAATGAAAGGAAACCAATTTAGATTAAAATATGGTTTTCACAAATAAGACATCAAGTATGAAATGACTGAAATTGAAATAATATCACAAGAATCATTTCACAAGAGAGAATCATGAGAAATCTTAATAGGTAACTAGCACAAATAGGACCCTAGAGACATCATACCTTATTGAAACATGGAATAGTAACCACATTGAACATTGTTCTTGTGCACGAGCCACTAGTAGAGAACACACCCATAAACCAGTGGTCTCTAATCATCACAAATGTTTAGTTAATGTTATATTGTCAATCCTACTAGATGAAAATGGGATGAAACACTTATGTATCATCTAGAATACCAGTCCTAGTCTACCCACCTAGATACCCAGGGTTTCCCATGTGCTCTGTATCAAAGGGTGGTGAGTTTTTATCAAAAGAACATAAATGAAAATAACATTTTCTTTATCCAAGATCCATTCAACCTCTCTCCACCATTATCCCTCCTTAAGTGCATTCCCATTTTTATTTCATACAACATCACATAAGCCTCTTCATTAGGAACATATCACAAATCACACATTTAACATTCACATCATGTTTCTAAAAAAATGGGGTATACCTTAAGAGGGGGTTTTCACATTCACAATTCATTTTCAAGGTGCCAAACGGGCCTCATTACTCCAAAATCATGAATTTGCTTTATAAAACATGTTCAACCAAAACCCATTTTGGAAATAACTCTATAACTCTTTGGAAATCAAATAGGTCATTACCCTTTTAAAACAAAATCGTCCAAAAGGCCACATGTCTTTAGAAATACCCATTTCACATTCAAAACATCTATAAAATAAAACAATTTTCAAGAACCAAAACCATTTATATATATACATAGATATGTATCATATGAATTTCATATAAAAGAAGAAAAAACGCTTTCAAAAGAACACTAAGAAATAATGAAAATTCTAAATAAAGATCAGGGCATAGGTAACCTACCTCAAGGTGGAAACATGCCATCCACTTCAGTTCTTGGTGATTTCTAACTAAAAGATGTTGATCCCCTACTAAGTATATGCACATTCAGATACATTTAAGGACACCTAGACCCTATGAACACACCCGCATGGCCATGAACATGTGCAATTGGATACTTACGCATATTATTATATGCATATACTAGTCACCACTCACCTATGTATGGAATTTCATATATATACATGGGAACAACTAGCCCCATAAATGTACATTAACTACCATGGATGACTATAAATGTAATTGGGGAACCCACATATTATTATATATACTTACCTATGCACACTCAGGTGAGTCACCTTAGACCCAGGGTGTGATAGGGATCATCACATTCACATGAGCGCTGTTTCTTTGGGTATTATTGAACCAAATTGTTTATATTTGTTTCACCTATTTCCACCCTTGTTTATAAAATTTATGATCATTGGATAGATTTTAATTGACTAATATTTTTTTTCACATTTTCTTTTACTTTTCCACCACTATTATTCATGTTCTTGATTGTTAATTCATGAGGTCAACGATTCGACATTATCCTCCTAGATTCAAGCATGATTAAACACTAGAATTTTTGAAGGATACACAAACATATTGGGATTAGTGTTTTATGGTTGTATTGAGGTTTTTTATGGGATACAGGTGATGTAATCAAGGATTGGTACCCCTAGATGGAGAAAAGAGGTGCATCAGCTCTTCTACGACTGAATGAAATTTTGATTTATGGATATCGAAGGCCATGAATCGACGAATAGAGGATATATTATTCATTTCAGTGGAATTTGTGTGGTAAAATGATAGTGGAAGTAGAATATATGGAAGATATGATCTATCATGTGAAAACTACATTTTTTAGAAATTTAAAAAGTACATAATGTGTAGTTTGGATGAACAAATGCCGTGTGGACCCTTGTTGCAGATGTTAGGGTTTAGTAGAAATTAAAATAACATACAACAAGTGTTCAGAACACATTTCATTTGATTTGATGAAGGTGGATAAACATGTAAAATAGGAGTACATGAGAATGGACTTGGCTAGGTAAATGGACATGACCCAGGTATACAAGCATGGACATGACCAGAGTACCTGGACTAAACCAGATATATGGGTATGACTTGGGTACCTATCCACAAACATGACAAAAGTACCCAGTCACGACAAGAGAAACTATGAAAGAAAATAATACATGGGAATGGACAGAGTACATGGGAACAAAATATTGTATATATGACAGTTCTTTAGAACATAATCATACTTTGGGAAGCTAAGAAACGCTAGGTATAACCTATACACACAATGTACCTTTTCCCAAGGACTTCCACCTTCTGTATCCCATTCCAAATAAATAAAATTTGGGAAAGTGAGTATCCTATCTTGAGTAGTTTTTCATGTATAATGTGATACTGAGAATCATTTTATAATTAGAGATATGATATAAGGTGTTACTAGTGTGATTCATACTTCAACGACACTTGGCTCATGGAAGTGTTCAGGTTTGATCATTAGAGAGATACTCGGGTCAATAATCCCAAATCAAACTAGGGTTTGGTTCCTTTATAATATTTATATAAATAGATTAATTACTCACCCATACTATTGATGGAACAAATACTCTATCTATGGAGTGATACTCTTCTGTTATTGAGATCTGACTGTGAGAAGGTTCTCCACTGGAGCTAGTTCTCCCTCAGCTGTGGATCATAGTAGTAAGGAGTGATCCCCAACACTTTGATTTCTATGAGTTTGGGAATGGTTCTAGGAATCATAGATCATCCATTGGGAGCTACATTATGATTCATCATTAATAGATGGGTACAGATATGGAGATCCCCTTCATCTATTACTTAGGGTTTCATTTGAGCATATCTCATATCGGGTTTATTTACCCTCTTACTTTATGGGTTGAGATGAATGTGGTTATTTATATTTATCCATTTTTGGTTTTTAGAGAATCCTATAGGGTATGTATATAATCACCCCTATATGGGATTTTTCCGTACATGTTTTGTCATATGTAGATGATCGATAGATTTTTTGTGACCTTAGTGGACCTTTTTTGATAGAGCATAGTAGTAACTAGTAGAGATAATAATGTTCGGTGATAAGCCTCGAATATAATGAGTTATACTATCTTCAACATTTCCATCTTTCTATTTTTTATCTGGTTGGGACCTCATTTTTTGGTTGAGATTGTATTTTACCCCTTTTATATCATTTGTTTTATGCTATTGTGTTTTTGATATATTTCCTAGAGGGGTTTTTATGAATATTTTACATTCAAGATGTTTCATTATTTTATTATATCTCTACATTGTTTTATTGAGAAGATTGTGAGCATACATAGAGGTAATTTAGGATAAGGCCTCCCATTTAAGTGTCATGTATACCAAATAATTCTCTCCAACCCTTGGAATATTAAAAGAAGGCTTGGGGTTTCACACTTAGCTTAAAACTATCCTGGTAGGCCTCAGTGGGACTGTTCATGACATATTGGTATCAAAGGTGGTTTTTCATCAATAGGTGTTTATAGTTTGACATTATTATCAATATTGGTTTGGTAACTTAGGAAAATTGTGTAAAAGTACCTAAAGTTTATATCATAATCTAGGTAACCCATTTTTGGTGTTGCGGAAAACACATCCATACAACAGGACTCTGACTTCTTGCTTGTAAACTCACCATGTTGAGGCATTGATTGTAGGGAAACCAATGGTAAATGCATCATACAAGATTGGGTATTTTGAATTTAATGTTTTCTTGAGTTAAATCTCCATAGATGATCTTATAACCATGGTATGTATTTTTAACATTCAATATTACTATGTGATGATATCCATATAGGATTTCTATACATGATCGTGACAATTAACAATTGAGTGACGAGACCTGAGTTTAAGGACATACTCATGAGGTTTTTTCTCCCGGTAGTCAAAGTGAAGTGATAAAACTTTTTGAGAAGTATGTGGATCCATATAAAATGGTCACATAAGATGGTTGACTATGTGTTGGATAGCTGATATCTCCAACAGACCAGGATAAAGATGCATGTAGGCTTAGTGCGTTATATGAGTTCTAGTGATAGAGAATGACAAAGTTTCATGAATATATAGATGCTTAGGAAATATAGTATTGTCTTGAGGTGCTGATATGAGTTTCTAGTATTGTTCATACCCCAATAGATCAAATGTTTTTACATGTGACAAGTTATCTTCATATACTAGTTGGGAACTGATGGAGTCTGATTACCTAGACTCATGATATGGTGATTCTCACATTGTTAGACTTATAACAACTATTCCATGATGAGTATTACCCTTTGATATTCTGATCTATGAGGATTCAAGAGCTTCTTGATCTATAGTAGGGATATATATATTAGTTTTTGAGTATGACGTGAGGCATACTGACCTCACATGTTACTCTTTCAATATGGAACCGAATGGATACTTCTAGGTGTTGAAGTTTGAGTAGATCCTTCAAAGAGAGATCAATTCTAGCATATTGTCCTTATATATCTGTAGTTATGTCAGAGTGATGGATTGAGCCTTTTTCATATATAAATTCATAGTTGAGGGATGTTAGTTAGTGATATCCAGAATTTTTCATCATGGGGAAGAGTAGTCTAAAGTGGATAGTGAGTTTCAGATGTCAAGGTCCGGGTGTAAGAGGTATACTCATGCTCGGACTCAGATACATGGATTTGTGGTGTAAGGTTCATGTAAAGGTTATTGTCATCTAAGAAAGGGGTGGTACTATTATTTTGTTGAGATAATACATATGGCTCATGATTTCCAAAATTGACATGTAGATAAATGTAGATAGGTAGTGAATGAACCTCTATGACAGAGATAGTGCCATGATTAGGGAAATCCTAGGCATGGTTAGGGTGGAACCAATAGAGGTGATGTTTATAGAGAGTAGATGGAGCTCACGAGGACTAATTAAATGTGGAGTATGAAGTTATAATCTACTCCCAATACCCCCACAACCACCAGGTGGCCCACTCCAACCTCCCAGGGCTGAAGGTTGAGGGCTTGAACATCTACAAGATATAGAGGGATATAATTCAGATGCACATGAGATGACTTGAGGTACGATATGTGTCTTTTATAATTGAGCTGAATTGATTTTAGACATTGGTATTGGTCATTACTTTATCTCTATATCCCTTTGGTGAGAGTTAGAGCTTCCAATTGAGATATTATCCTATCATATATTGCTATAAGTTCCTACAGGGAGAAATTCTTTGATATTGCATATCTACTAGTAGTGTAAGTTCATTCTTAATGGATATAGTTTCTTATGGAACCTTATGGTTATTATTATATAACCTTATTATTTAATCCTAGCAATGGAATAGATGTCTATGGTGTGACCCCATATAATCTACCATCTTAGGATATTTAGACGACTCCATACAGATTGGATGTGATTCTCCTTTATGAGTGAGAGAGATCTTATGGCTAAGTGAGTGGGGAACATGAGTAGGAATCTATAACCCATCACCCATTAGTTGGAGAGTTTATCCCTTGGTGAACTAAGATCTTAATGCATCAAGATTCCAATGTTAGTGGTTGATTATATGGATGTTTTTTTGAAGATGTCATAGGACTACCTCTACAGTGTGAGATTGACTTGTGCATCAACTTTCACCACCATACCACACTGATATCTTATACTGAATATCATATTACCCCCACTGAGATCTGAGAGTTGAGGGTGTATTTGGAATACCTTCAAGATAAAGGTCTTATCAGGCATAATGTATCCCCTTTAGCGGCTCCAATTTTGTTCATGAAAACTGAGGAAATGATCTTGAGGATTTTTGTTGACTATCATCACATGAATCTGGTAATGATCAAAAAAAATTTCCCCTTACCAATGATAAAAGACCTTTTTAACAAGTTGAATTGTGTGAGTTGGTTCTTAAATATCAATCTTAGGTATTACTACCATCAGTTGAGGGTTAATGAGAATGATATTCGAAATATGGTATTTTGATGTCGCAATAGACATTATGAGTTCTTGGTGATGCATTTGTTTGTTAATATTTACACCAATATGTTTAAAGATCATATAAATTGGATCTTTCGACCATATTTGGACTGATTCATTGTTTTCTACATTTATGAAATTCTATTATACTTTGTGTTAGTAGAGGAGCATTAAGAGTATTTGAGGATGGTCCAAGAATTACATCGGGAGTACCATATTTTTGGTAATCTCTCAAAGTTTTAGTTTTGAATATTAGAGGTTAACTTTTTTGTGGTTTTTCTTCTCTAATTATATTGTATCTATAGATCTAGAGAATATTGATACTGTAATTTCTTGAGAACCACCCTAGAACTTGTCAGATATTTAGAGTTTTCTCAGTTTAGTAGGGTACTATCAGAGTTTCATGGCTGAATTTACTAGGATATAATCCCATTTTACTACTTTGAAATGAAAATAGAAGTATTTTTTCTGTATTGAGTAGTGTAAAGGATCATTTTAAGATCTAAGATAGAAGTTGACTAGTTCTCATGTTCTGAGAATATCAGAGGAGGACGTTGAGTACGTGGTGTTTTATGATTCCATTGAAGGTAGTATTGGTTGCATATTAATGTAGATGTAAGAAGTAATCGCTATGGGTCAAGGGAGTTTAGGATCCTTGAGAAGAATCATGTGACCCCTAACTTAGGATTATAAATAGTGGTCTTCACCTTAATGATGTGAAGACATTATCTTCTTGGTGAGTGTTTCATTATTTACTTAGATCACCAGAGTCTTAGGTATATCTTCAATCAAATAGATCTCAACCTAATATAGAGGTGTTGGTTAGAGTTACCAAAAAATGATGACTTTGAGATATTATATACTCTAGGTAAGGAATACATGGTGGTATATCCAATTACTAAATTACATTCTCACTTTGGTAGAGGAGGATTTTGAGTAGTTATCCTCGTTGTAGCTGACCCTAATGGAGTAGATGGGTGCATCTTATCTCCATTTGATATATAAGATCATTTGGGAGATGTTTATTGTAAGGTTTTTCATAACCAGATACCCTCAGAAGATACACTGAGTGTACTTTATAAAAGAGGGAATCACATCATCCTTTTCTAGGAATGGATGCAAGTTTCTGTATTGTTATGTGAGGAGGTGTTGAGGGAGTTTTATAGCTCCAACATGGATTTAAATTTGTGTGTGGAAAAGATACATGAGGAAATTAATTGGTAGTATTGGTTAGATGGCATGTGGTGGAATATTTTTGAGTTTTTATCTTGGTGTCTCACACTTTATCAGGTGAAGTATGAACATCAAGTTCAATAGATTTTACTCAACCGACTGAGATCCTCAAATGGAAGTTATATGAAATATCAATGGAATTTATGAAGGGTATTGCAGAGATATTTAGATATCATAATTGTATCTGGGTGATTGTCGATCATCTTACTGAATTAGAAAACTTTTTATCCATTAGAGAGAATAGTTTGGTTAAGAGTTCAGTGAAGTTTTATGTGTGGGAAATCATCTGGATAGTGTGGTACCCACAAAAACTATCTTTGTCTATAATACTAAATTTACATAATGTTTGTGGGGAGTATTTTAGATGAATTTTGGGACCCAATTATGAAGGGGAATAGTGTTTCACCTCTAGAAGGATAGGTAGACTGAGAAGAATATCTAGGTGTTGGAGGATATGCTAAGAGAATGTGTGTTATACATTGGTTGGAGTTAGTAGGATCACCTTCAATTGGTAGTTTTTTCCTATAATAATAGATATCATTATATTATCAGCTTGGAACCTTTTGATGCACTGTACATGTGACCTTGTAATTCACCCTTGTGCTAGACTAAGATTGGTGAGACGTATGTTTTTTGACCAGAACTGGTGCAGAAAATGGAATAGAAGGTTCAAGTGATCCATGATCATATGGGGAAAACTCACTGTTGAAAAAATATTATATGGATCAACTTAAGAGGCCTTTATAGTTCAAGTAGGAAGACCATGTTTTCATGATAGTCTCCCCACATTTAGGATGTAAAATAATTGTTGGGGAAACAAGCTATCCCCATGGTTCATCAAGACATTCCAAATACTAATAATGGGTTTCATTGTTGCTTACAGCTTGGCCTTACCCTCTAATTTGGACTAAGTGAATGTTGCTTTCGATGTGTCACAACTGAGGAGATTCATGCATGATGTGATCTATATTATTGACTTTGGAAATTTGTACATTGAGGATGGAGCCACCTTTATAGAGTACCTGGTGGAAATTGAGGATTGACAGGAGAAGATTTTTCATAGATGTTCCATTCCTTTAGCTGATGTGCTTTGGTGGCATGAGAGCATGCAGGAGAGCTCCTGGGAGCATGAGATCCATATGAAGTATGAATACCACCATCTTTTTGTATAGATTAATATTTTTGTGGTGAAATTTATTGATGAAGTGTAAAATGAAACCAATCTCATTTCAGTATTTTGATCCTTTTAATATTTATATATATATATCTATGAATTTTCCTCAGAGTTGGCGCTGACTTTTTGTGTCACATGACCTCCAAATTAATATATTAAAAATATTAATATATACTAAAACATGTGCACACATATTTTAATAATAAATAGTCTTCCAATTGATCGAGACCTCATATGGTAAATCCAAGATTATGATTGTTTTACAAACATTAGGTTTACCCTAGGAATGACATAATGTTGGTCGATGTTGGTTGTTCAGTTGAAGGAGACAATTGGTGGGTGAATTAAGAATTAAATAATTTAATTACCTAATTTATTTAATGTCTAAAATTAATTCCCTTCCTATATATAATTTTCATTATGGAAAATACTCATGGTTATCCACATAACATTGGGATAATGGAGAGGAGGAGGAGAGTGTTAACATTGGTGACTCGAGAACATGGATCGATGAACAATGATTGAGAGAATTCATGGGATGGATGATTAATACAAAAAAATTATGAAATTATTTACTAGTGGATCCATTATTCACAAATGATAATTTTCTTCTTGAGGCTGGGAATGTTATTTCATGGATTTATACCCTTTTATTAATTTGATAATAATGTATTTTTTATCTGCTTACTTTTTGGCGATTTCCATTCTACACATGAGCCCTGTTTATTTTTGTATTCTTAAACGAAATGGTTTATATTTTTTGTGCCTAATTTACA
Source organism: Viscum album (assembly GCA_963277665.1). Classification (NCBI taxonomy): domain Eukaryota; kingdom Viridiplantae; phylum Streptophyta; class Magnoliopsida; order Santalales; family Viscaceae; genus Viscum; species Viscum album. The sequence goes on from OY728131.1 coordinate 32,999,850, forward strand.
CCCTTGTTTCTAAAATTAAATATAATTTTCCATGGTTGCATTATAAAATTATGTTTTTCACTACATTCTTGTGCTTTCCCCCCCACTGTTCTTCATGTTTTCATTATTGGCCCATGAGGTTGGCGATTCAACATTCTTGGTCTGGATTCAAGAGAAATCAAACCCCTAGTTTTGTGGAGAATGTGAAAACATCTTTGTATCAATGTTTTATAGATAGATCATGGCATGTTTCAAGATTTAGGTGATAGGATTAGGGATCAAGACCCCGCGAATGGCTACAGGAATTACAAGGACTCCCCCATTGGTGAACAAAATCATGATTTCCAGCCACTAGAGGTAGGGAATTGATGATCGAAGGATCACCCTTCAATTTTAGTGGATTTATAGTGGTCAAAAAGTAGATTAAGTGGTGGATATAGTGCATCCAAGTTCTTGCATGAAGACTATGGGTTACTAGAATTTTTTTAAGTACATGACATGTATTTCATAGAAACACGTACCATTTGGACCCTTCCTATGACAACTAGGGTTTCTTGGAAAATAAAATATCCCATGTTGTGCATCCATAAAACATGCCTTGTGATTTGATGATGGTGTCTCAACGTGTACCCTTGGAGGACATGGGAATGGATAGGGCCTTATACATTGGCACAACTAGGGTACACAAGCACAAACATGACTAGAGTACCAAGACATGACCAGGTACACACAAATTACTATAGTATACGTCTTAGATATTAAATGAATAATTAGAAACAAATAGATTACCTGGGCATGATTAGATTACACGAACTACCATAAAACAGGGCATGGGAAGCGCTTCCCTTTATCAGCACTAAACTGAAAGCACTGATAAAGGGGTATTCCTTTATCAACGCTAGTTAAAAGTGCTCATAAATCTAACCTTTATTAGCGCTAAAATAAGCACTGATAAAGGTGTACCATTTATCAACACTTTTTTAGCACTGAAAAAAAATTTTATTCTTAATTTATATAAAATTATAATTTTTATAATAAAAAATAATGTTTTTTGTATAGATTAACAATTATATACCAATATCTATAAATATATACTCTTTATTATTATAATTATTTATAAATAGATATATATTAATCTTATATGACATTTTAAATAAATATATAAAAATATAAATAAATTATTAAATAAAAACTGTAACCTTTATCAGTTCTCGTTAAAAGTGCGGATAAAGGTATGTTTTATCAGCACTAAAATAAAAGCACTAATAAAACATACCTTTATCAGTGCTAAAAAAGAGCTGATAAAGGTATATTTTATCAGGGATCTTATTTTAGCACTGATAAAACATACCTTAATCAGGGATTTTAACAAACACTTAAAAAGGTTCCAGCAGTTTTTATTTAATAACCCTAATAGGCCCTCCTCTCTCGCATGCGGTCAAGCTTTCGTGGAAGTTGAACCAGTCCCCTATTCTACTGCGACCTCTCCTCCTCCTCCTTCGCCATCGCTGCTGGGTTTTCCTCCTCCACCTTGACCATCATCCTCTTCCGCCGCTACTGCCTCCGCCGCCGCTACCTCCGCCGCCACTGCCTCCACCGCCACTGCCTCCGGTGCCGGTGCCTCCTCCGCAGCAGCCTCCACCATAGCTTCTTCATCTCCAAGTTCCATCTTGATTTGATTGTACCCCAAGTAATTTTCAATGATAGAAAGGGCTTGGAAACTATTAGTTACGTCAGTCAATATTTCTTTAATCAGTAATGGGAAATCAACCTTTGGAATTGTCAATTAAGGTCTCTAAAGTTAATGTGGACCCTATTCTACCTGTTATTTTTCTTAATGGGAAATATTTTAGTGATCCATCTGGGGTATTTCACTTCTAGGACAAAGTTAATTTTGGTGATCCATCTTGCCGCTGCCTCCGGTGTATGAAACCTTGGCCAGGGTCCTGGTTTTAGCAATAGGAATGAAATATCTGAAGTTTACTTGTTTCAACGTTGTTTCCATTGTATATTCATATTTTATATTTTAAAATTCTGTTGAAATCATTCTATCAAAGGTGGGTTCTATAATTTCTTGTTATTTTATGGTGTGTTTAACGATGGTGTGGGTTGATTTTGGTTTTAGTGGGTTCTTGGGGTTTATGGGATGTGGTAAATGGTTTACTCGGTTTTAGATTATTTTATTCTAATGGGTTTCCCCTATTTTATGTTTTATTTTCAGTTGGAAATCTGCTCTGCTGTGCACCTCTCCTCTACCACGAACGCACCTCTACTGTGTGCTGAACGACACCTTTGCGGTGAGTTTTCTCTTTTTACTCATTGGTTTCCTCTTGTTATTATTTTATTACTATTTGATATTGATGGTTATAATGTGAAATGTACAGGCTAAATTACCCGCTGAAAATTGTGGCCGTTGGTGGTCCTTGTTTGCACACTAAATGAATTGCATGTTGGTTGGTTCCTATTGAACAATTGAATATTAAAATTGGTAATTTACGTATACTTGAATTATGAATGAATTCCCCAGGATGATAAAACTTCTGCTATAACCCCTGAATTAGTAAAAAAATTGAATAAGGGATGTTTTTAAAATTTGAAATTGTGATTGTTTGGTTTGTATGGTCGTGTTATTGTGAGAACGATTTTGTTTTTTTATGGTGTTGTGGTTGTTGGCATGATTGATATGCCATTTGTTTTCCATGTTGTAGTTCTTCCACCATTGAATATCAATCCAAACTTTAACCATTTTAATGGCACCACCACTTTGTTACTAGTGCAATTCCACAGAATCCTAGAAAACCACTTCTAGAGGACTCTATGAGACACTTTATGGTGTGAAGACGATGTTTTTTAGATTCTATATATTTTTAAAATACATGGTATGTAGTCTTGTTAAATGGAACACGCTTCACCATACATGGATTTCATATAGATCTTAATTCCACACAACATTTATCTCCAAAATTTACACCACATGACTCATATTCTAACTCAAACATGGAATAAGTTTCATTTTAAATGTTACATGTCATGTGAACCTAGGTCACACACAATGTATCTCCAAGACATATACTTCAGCATGAAACCATGTAAATTCCATGAAATTATGGTAGAACCACATGATATGTGTTTTAATTCACTCACTCCATGTATAGATACCATAGAAACTTGATTTGTATAGAATATACACCCCTAGTGGTCATGTAAGGACAACACACCTTGTATTCCACAAAAATGTGATGCATATCTTGTGAGGTGACTCAGTATGTATCTGAAGTACATGCCTTTAGCTCAAGTTGTTGTATATGTCATATATATTTAAAGTCATCATGAAATATTTGTAAGACTAACTTGGAATTAATTTGATATATGTCATATTAAATCAGGTATCTTATCCATACATGATGTTCACCCTACTGGACACACCATGTATATGGATTTCACATGAGTTTAGAAATGGTAGTATACAACCAACCTTGACTGAGAACCCTACACATTGTGTATCAATTGAACAAATTGTGTGCTATGTTATTTTCATTATTATTATTTATTTTTCAATTAGATGATAATATTTCATGTATGAGTAGCCCATTATAAATATCTTCTCATGTAGATCATAATAGTAGGATTCCCTCAATCATTGAAAATTGCACATGATGTGGTTTGGAAATTGTACCATGATTTTTTTTATAAGACCCAAAAAATGCTACTTGATTAATTAAAACATAATATTTGGAAATTTTGAGATCAAACCCATAAATAAAATGAATATGAATAAATAATGTATGAATGCTAATCGATTGAAAAAAGAGTATGAAGATGGCGTGAAAGAGTTTATCAAGTCTGCAGAAGATCATGCATGTGACCCTCCCTAAATCCTTTGTCCATGTTTACGCTATTGTTATTCAAGAAAAATTAGTCCAGAGGAGTTGGAAGAACACCTGATCTATAATGGAATAGATCAAAGTTATACATGTTGGAATAAACACGGTGAAAAAACAAATGTAGGTAGTGTCTCAAATAACACAGTGTTTTATGGATCATATGATATGATTACAAGTGTGAACAATGAAGATGATTGTATGGAGGATGTGATTACAGATGTGAATGATGATAGAGATCGTATTGAGGAAATGCCAAGGATAGTTTAAGATGAACTTTGTGATTTCCCAAAATTGTTTGAGAAGTTAAAGAATTGTTCAAAAACGCCATTGTATGCTGGTTGCACTAAATATATAGCATTGTCAGCCATACTGAAGTTGTATAATTTGAAAGTAGGAAACGGGTGGAGTGACTCCAGTTTTACGGAACTACTTTCTCTCCTGAATGACATTCTCCCAGAAGATAATGAACTCCCAAACCGAACATACGATGCCAAACGAATGCTACGATCGATGGGTATGATCTATGAAAGAATACATGTCTACCCGAATAACTCTATATTGTTTCTCAAGGACCACACATCACTTAAAGAATGCACAAAGTGTGGTGCTTCTTGATACAATAAAGATGATTCTAGTCCTACAAAAGTTTTATAGTACTTTCCAATCATTCCAAGGTTTAGGCGTCTATATGGAAGTGAGGAGACTGTAGGACAATTGACATGGCATGCAGATACAAGAATTAAAGATGGGAAACTACATCACCCAGAAGACTCTCCTTAGTAGAAGAGAATTTATTACGAGTATCCTGAATTTGGAAACGAGCCAAGAAACCTTCGTCTGGAATTATCTACAAATGGGTGAATCCTTTTGGTTTTCAAAGAAGCAGTCACAATACATGGCCCGTTATGTTGGTAAATTATGACTTACCACCATAGTTATGCATGAAACAAAAATACATCATGTTATCTATGCTTATATTAGGACCAAAACAACTGGGTAATGATATTGATGTTTATTTGGATCCATTGATCGAGGATTTAAAAATATTGTGGGATTCAGGTGTTACGTTTTATGATGCTTACAAAAATAAAGATTTCATTTTGAAAGACATATTGTGCGGGATGATAAATGACTTTCCTGCTTATGGAAATTTGTTAGGATATAGAATTAAAGTAACTCAGGGGTTTCCCATTTGTGAACAAGGTACACAGTCAATTAGGTTGAAACATTCATCGAAAATATTTTTTATAGGACATTACAGATTTCTACCCCAACGACATAAGTACCGATCTTGGACGACATCGTTCGATGAAAGTTCAGAATAACATACGTCACCATCTCCACTAATAGGTGATCATTTGTTTGAGAAAGTTAAAGATTTGGACACTACTTTTGGTAAACCGTTTTCTAAAAACCTTACGAAAACGGGTTGGAAAAAGAGATCAGTTTTTTTTGAATTACCATATTGGAATTGTCAGTATGTCCGACATTTTCTTGATGTTATTCATGTTGAATAAAATGTATGTGATAATGTCCTTGGAACGTTTCTAAATGCACCCAAGAAAACATAGTATGGAATTAAGGCTAGATTGGACATGGTTGAGATGGTAATATGAGAAGAGTTGGCACTAGTGAAGGGTGAAAAATGAACATTTCTTCCTCTTACTACTTACACTCTTTCCAAGAAAGAGAGATATCTGTTTTGCAACTTCTTGAATGACGTAAAGGTTCCAGAGGGGTATTTATCAAATATCAAGAACATCATGTCAATGAGAGATTTAAAATTAAGGGGTATGAAATCACATGACTGCCATGTTTTGATACAAGATCTAATTCCTATAGCTTTACAGGGAATTTTGACCAAGAATGTCTTCCATACATTAACGAAGCTCTGTTTCTTCTTCAAAGCTATATGCAGCAAAGTTATAGACCCAGCAAAATTGCAAACTATGGGAAGATAAATTTCCGTCATATTATGTGAATTGGAAATGTTCTTCCCAGCAATTTTTTTTGATATGATGGTTCATTTGGTAAGAGAGATTTGACTATGTGGTCCTGTACATTATAGATGGATGTACCCCATTGAATGGTATATAAAGATTTTGAAAGGGTATGTCAAAAATCGAAGTCGTCTAGAGGATTGTATTGCAGAGAAATATATTGTTGAGGAATCTGTTGAATTTTGTACCGAATACCTGTTTGGTGTGGAAAATGCTGGACTACCAAAATCTTATCACATTGAGCGGATTGAGGGTGAAGGAATTTCTGGAAGAGAGGTTGTCACAATCAATATTACAGATCGGGAGATGGCTCACCTTTACATTTTTCATAACAATTTTGATGTTGACCCATATGTTCAAACCCACAAAGAAATTCTTAGGTGTTTGAATCCATCTAGGGATGAAAAATGGATATCAGATACACATAATCGACAATTTATAGGATGGTTTTAAGACCATATTTGTAATTAGTTAGATGAAAATCCGGACTCAATTTCAGAACAACTTCGATGGATAGCCGGAGGAGAAAGTGTGTATGTGTTATCTTACAATGCTTATGAAGTTAATGGTTATACATTCTATACTAATGAACATGATGAAGATAGTACCATATAGAATAGTGGGGTTACACTTTTGGCTGAGGCGATTCATGTTTCTGGTGCTAAGGAAACAAATCCAATTTATGCGAATATGTCATATTTGGCACCATCAAACGAATTTGGGAGTTGGGTTATACAAAATTAAAAGTGCCTATTTTTCAATGCAAGTTGTTTGATAACAAGAGTTATATTAAAATAGATGAAATAGGATTCGTGAAAGTTGATTTCAGTAAATAAGGGGAGAAAGACGAACCATTTATAATGGAATCACAGGTTGTACAAGTATTTTATGTTCCAGACCCCAGAAATGGAAATTGGTCAATTGTTCTGTTATCGACCAAAAAAACTGAAGGGTCAGATGAAAGTTCAATGGTGGATGACCTTTTTAAAGGGAATTCACAATCATTTCGCAGCGGTCCCAATGTAGATAGTGTTTTTTATGTTAGAGGAGACCACAATGAAGGGATTTACATAGTCGATAGAGGAGTCAAATATCTTTAGCCTTTAAAGAAAAAGAGTGTACAATAATGAGGTTATTTGTTTATTGTAATATACATTATATTACATTATGTTATTATCTATTCACTATTTCTTTTATGTAATCTAAATTAAATGTTAAACCACTTCTACAGATAATGACATCTGCACCTGCAGATGCGCCTAATCCCAAGGCACAAAAGGCCTTTCAACCAGCTGCTGGTGGTCCTAGTGTAGAGAAACAATAGGTTTCTAAACTAGCTGCTAGTGTTCTTAGTGCAGAGAAACAACAGGTCTCTCAACCTGTTGTTGTTGGTCCCAGTGCTAAGGGACAACAAGTTTCTCAACCTGTTGCTGCTGGTCCCAGTGCTGAGGTACAACAGGTTTCTCAACCTGTTGCTACTAGTCCTAATGCTGATGCTAGTGCTATTGAGGAATATATTGATGATAATTATGACGAAATGGTAGGAAATGAAACCCTAAAAGCGCATAAAAAAACAAGAGCGCCGTAGTTTGACAGTGTTAGCCAAAATTCTTAAGGAAAAAGCAAAAGGCATCAAATTTGAGGTGGGATGGAATAAGAAAGGCCATCATGTTCACCCTAACAGATCCATCTTTAGTAGCTACATTGGAATCGTCACTGAGAAACGCATGCCGATTGATGTACAGTTGTGGCACCATGTTGTCACCGGGTTTAAGACACTAATGTGGGAACAGATTACGGTAACATTATGATATCATTTTTTTAATTTATTAAAATAAAATAAAATACCAAAACATTGACTTACTCTTCATCATCCAATGTAGAGTGCATTTATAGTAGATGCCTCACACAATTAATATATATTAAGAGTTTCCAGAAGGATTTATAGAGGTTTCCACACAATTTTAATGAAATATCATCTTAAACAAGCTGAAGGGAAAATCAAGCCACACCCAGATCCTCTTTATGCACACTTGATATCCCAAGGAGCGTGGGATGCATTTAGCAACCGTCATGGGGAGAAGACTTTTCAGGTACGTTGTGTGGGTTAATATGTTGTTTGACATTGCTTGTATTCATCACTTTGATTGATAGTTTTTTATTTATGAAACAACAACTAAGTGCTGAAAATAAAAAACGCGCAACAGAACCAGCGTACCCTTACCGTAAAGTAAGGATGGGGTACGCTTCACTTGAGAAAAAATTGGCACATCTTTTAAATCTACCGTACTACTTGTATGTGACATAAAATAACACCATAACCATGTTTCTATATTTATATGCAGATTGATAAATCAAAATAGAAATCCATATCCATCCCACGCCATGTGCTATGGAAGTAGGATTATGTAAATAAAGAGGGGATACTGATAGATGAAAACACACAAAAACTGTGGGAAACATGTGTAAGTATGACATAATATAAATTTTATTTTTCTTTAAATAACTATTACATTAAAATGACTACTTATTTTTCTATATTTTATACCTGAAATAGTCATAGGAATCAACAACACACACACCAGATGCAGACATACTTTCAGCAGCCTTGAAGCAGCCAGAACAGTATATCCGTGTCAGCAGTGCGGGTTTTGGGGTGACACCCCGAACATATTTTCAAAAACAAAAACAAGCGGAGGATCAAAATGAAAAAATGGAAAATTTACAAGAAAAACTAGAAATTTTCAAGAAGAATTACAATACCAGAGAGATATGATAGAAAGTTTTATGGGGGAGAGGAAAAGAGAATAAATAACTCAACAACAACTGTTGCGTGACGATCCCGCCCCACCCCACTAGCTTTGAGGCAAGCCATTCCCCTAAAAAACCTAACTTAGCTGAGGTAATAAATGTTTTAATAATTGTTTCTGTGAAATTCAGTTCACATAGACACTAATACCTTTCTTTTACTAATATTCTATAGGGTGAAAATTACTGTGATTTATATTTATCAACTCCCACCTATCACCTTGTAGTGAGGGTTACGATGTTCAATACGCAGAACGACATGATACACAATAGAAAACTTCCAACAGATCATTTCATAGTGTCAATTAACATAGATAATGAACCTAGTGCTGAGCTTCCTATTCCAAATAATGATGGTGACATTCATACAGTTGAACAAGCTGTTGGAACATTCATCGCATGGTCGACAATTCTTGTAAAAAAAACATCCCAACAAGGAGGTATCCATTTCCAATTTATTTTTCAAGCCATACCTTTAACATTAGTGAGAGAAGTTCTGAACCAATGAATTTTATTACAAAATGACAAAGAGAATTGGGTGAAACGAAATATCAACTCAAAACTATCTCAAGGATTAACCAACCAATTGAAAAGGTCTACTGAGAGCACCTTCACCCCGCCCGTTCTATATCCACAGTTAATATCATTTCAGGATCATGTGGATACAAGGTTGATAGACGAAAATTCTCACACATTTGATTTTGAAAAAAATATGTACAGAGAAGAAGCATCAAATTTCATTATTTCTAAAAATGTAAATGAAATCCTCAAGTATGAATGGCTAGGCACCTCTTTTATAAATGTAAACATGAGGTATGTTTTCATGATTTGATTTTACAAAAGCTGATACACTTTGATAATTATGACTAAATACATTTTATATTTTTCGTAGGCATATATATGAAAAATAGTTGAAGGGATTTCCCCATGAACAAAAAATTGGACTCATTAGTCCTCACACCACCTCTTCAAAAGACAAAATAGATTCTGATAAAGAGGCTGCAATAATGTCATCCCTGCTCAAATAGTTTGAAAACAAAATTACAAATGAAAGAATCTTTTTAATGCTAATGATACAGGGGTAAAAATCTACAATTTAATCATATCAACTATATTTTCATTTCTTTATTTACTTATTCCTTTTTGTATTTTTAGGCAGTATTGGATTCTGATTGTAGTCAATTTGGATACTCCAAAGATTTATTTTCTAGATTCAATGCATGGATATCCAACAAACCGACCACACATGATGGTGTTTGTTAATTTGTAATACACTAGATCCAACATTTTAAAACTAAAGATCTATTTATATAATATATGTTATCTTTTAAGGATGATTCTATTATGATAGGGAAGTGCATCAATATCTTCTACTGTATGGAATGAATCCAGGGCCTATGGATAAGAATGCCTACAATATCTACAACTGGAATAGTATCCTGGAATATATAATAACATCGCACTATCCAAACACATATAAAAAGAAATTACTTATTTTTGTTGATGTTTTTTCAGTCCCCAAAACAAACAAATGGAAAGGACTGTGGTTATTATGTCTGTAAATTTATGAAAGAGATCGTATTTCATCAACAAACTAGCATCCCTGATGAGGTATTTTTTAAAATAATTACGAGTTCATTTAAAATATTTATTAATCCTTTGTTTATTTATATTTTTTCATTACTACCATGACTGTCGCAAAAACTCATATTCACAAGATGATATAGATGTGTATAGAAATGAATGCACAACATACCTGATGGAATATTGTACACAAATAGGATGAAGGTAAATTCCTACTAATGTTATCCATATATGATCATCGATATCTTCCTTGTTTACACTTATTGAGCATATATGATCACCCTTTATTATGTTTTATGTCATTAGGTTATGAAGAATGGTTTTAGAAATGTATTTTCTTTCTAGTAAAGCATAACTCATTGGACTACACTGGTCAATAGTGTGGAAGTTGACCAATGTATAGTCATTTAGTCCACTCACGAGCATCTTAAAATCTTTATGGGAACCAATATCTTGGATTTTCAATTTTATAATTTTATTTTCTCTTATATATGGGTGGGGGGTGTCCAGGAGGGAGGGGGTGTCCAGGAGTGGGGGTGGTTGTCCTGGAGGGGGTGTGTCCAGGAGGGAGGGGGTGTCCAGGTGTGAGGGTGGGTGGGGGTGTCCAGGAGGGGAGGGGGTTGTCTTGGGGGTGTCTAGGAGTGGGGGGTGTCCAAAAAGAAGGGGGTGTCTAGGGGGTGTCCATGAGTGGGGTGTCCAGGAGGGGAGGGACGGGGTGTGTCTAGAAGAGAGGGGGTGTCCAGACAAATATCCATTCAATTCCATTCAATACTGATAATATACAATGGGTAGATCACATATAGAGTAGCCTAAAGTGGGTATGTAGTGAGGCATCAAAAGTTCCAACAAACCATACCAATTCAAAGCCCATGTAAAGGCCAAAGAATTATATTCCAGTTCAATTTGAGGCCCAATATATCTTATTTAATGTCATAAAGACCCAAAATATGCATCATTTACCTTTCTCACATTATATTTATGTGAAATTTCATTCCTATTCGTCCAATATATTTTTTGTTTGGTGTTTTTCCTTGATTTGTTGAACTATATATCTTCAATATATATATGATTTTATAATTCATATTATTGAATGATGGTGTATGAATAATATTTATTCCATTATCAAATAGATAATGAAAATATAGTTGGATAAAGAAGGTTATTAATGGGTATACACTAAAGAACTAGGAGGGAGGGGGTGTCCAGGAGGGAGGGGGGGTGTCCAGGAGGAAAGGAGGGGTTGTCCAGGAGGGGAGGGAGATGTCTAGGGGGTGGGAAGGGGGTTGTCCAAGGAAAGGGAGGGGGGCTGGAGGGGGGGGGATGTCTACAGGTAGAGAGGGAACTGTCTAGGGGGGCTGTCTTAGGGAGGGGAGAGAGGGGGGTTGTCCAGGAAGGAGGGGGTTTCCAGGAGGGGGGGGGGTGTTCAGGAGAGGAGGGGGGATGTATAAGAGGTGGGAAGGGGGCTATCCAGGGAAAGGGAGGGGGTGCTATCCAGGGGTAGGGATGGGGGCATTGATGTTAACCGGAGCATCGAGGTAGATCAAAAAACATGATAAAAGACTGTTTTTAGCCTTTAACAAGATCACAATATTTCCTTTAAATAGACTTTAATATATTAATTTAGTCCATCAAATACATGGCTAAATTACCAAAAGATAATACTGGAATTTACTCAAATGTAGGCTGTAGAATCCATGCATTCTATGCCAGGTTTTTTCCAAAAGTTTCACCTAGGTGCTTAAAATAAGAAGCTATTACAGTTCACTCTCTCAAGAGCGATGGTGTGGTTCCATCAATGGGGTTTTTGACTAAGAACAAGAATGTTAGACGGTACCACTGTATTAAACAACACTGATTCATAATCATCCGCTGTCTGAATGGCAGTGTAAACATCTTTTATGGCTAAGTTCTTGCATTTTTACACTCATGTGTCACATCTCCTCAGTTCCCTTCTATCGAATAAAGGTTTTTAAGTTCCCTGGGAAACTTGGTTCCCATCACATGTGACTGTGATCGCGTTATCCATGTTGTTTTCACCTCTGTGCTTTATCCTCAATGATCACTGTTGACCGAGCATTGTCTGTGGCAGTTTCTTCAAGTCAAGGCGCGTGCTTTTCCAGTTTCACCATACTTTCTAACTGCCACATGTGGTCCTGTGGGAAAAAAAGTGTAGATGGATCCTATTTCTTAGTTTCAGTCACATTTTCGACCAAAGATGTGACCGGAATCTTGATAACATCTCTCCCATTCGTCTCCCTATTTCCGCCTCCATCAGAATGTGTCAGTCTCCTCCATAGCCAGTATTAATCGATAGTCTTCCTTTGCCCGCGTCTCATTCATTCTCATCACAAATATAAGTCTCTTCCCCTCTTGTTGGGGAACTTTCTCCATGTTGCACAACATGTTGTTGGTGTTTTTTTAGTATTCAGATTGCTCCGTCAACTCATGTTTCAACCTGCACTGCTCTTTATCCCACCGCTACTGGTGCAATGTGGAGCTTCCATTTTGGATAAAATGGCTTAATTCTGAAAATATATAGGGTCTATTCCTCTTTTTTAATAGAAATGTGTTCTTATGACAATATTTTCATTTGGTCATACCCACTAAAATCTATTATTATTATTGTTACTACTGTCATTGATACATTTGTAGTTGATTTTATTTCATTGTCCAAAGATATAATTTGGGTTTTACTGGTTCAAGTTCACTATAGATTTGTAGAACAATATGTTTTTGTTCTGTCTAGGGGGGTTGTCTCGGGGAGGGGATGGAGGGGGGTTTTCCAGGAAGGAGGGGGTGTCCGGGAGTGGGGGGGTGTCCAGGAGGGGAGGGGGGGCTGTCCAGGAGGGGAGGGGGCTGTCTAGGAGTGGGAAGGGCGCTGTCCAGGGAAAGAGAGGGGGGATGCAAGGGGATGGAGGGGGGGGGGGGTTGTCCAAGAGGAGGGAGGGGGGTTGCAGGTGGAGTGGTGGGAGGGAGGGGGGCTGTCTCGGGGAGGGGGGTGTCCAGGGGTAGAGAGGGGGCTGTCTGGGGAGGGGAGGGAGGGGGGTTTTCCAGGAAGGAGGGGGTGTCTGGGAGGGGAGGGGGTTGTCTAGGAGAGGAGGGCGGGGGGGGGGGGGGTGTCCAAGAGGTGGGAAGGGGGCTGTCCCAGGAAAGGGAGGGGGAATTCAAGGGGAGGGAGGGGGGGGTGTCCAGGGGGAGGGAGGGGGGTTACAGGTGAAGTAGTGGGAAGGAGTGGGGCTACAAGGGGAGGGGGGGAGTCTGTCCAGGGGTAGAGAGGGGGATGTCTTGAGGAGGGGAGGGAGGGGGTGTCCTGGAGGAGAGGGGTGTCTAGGAGAGGGGGGGGATGCTGTCCAGGAGGTGGGAAGGGGGATCTCCAGGGAAAGGGAGGGGGGCTGCAAGGGGAGGGAGGGGGGTTGTCTAGGAGGAGGGAGGGGGGATATATATGGAGTGGTGGGAGGGGGGGGGGGTTCAAAGGGTTGGGAGGGGACTGCAGGGGGGGGGGGGGTTGTCCAGGAGGAGGGAAGGGGGTTGTGGGGTGGAGTGGTGGGAGATGGGGGGTATCCATCGGTAGGGGGAGTGGTGGGAGGTGGGGGGATATCCAGCGGTAGGGATGGGGATGTACAGTGGGATGTATCGGGGAGGGGAGGGGGGGGGGGGTTGGCTAATCACACTAAAGAACAAGGAGATCAAAAGAAAAGTGAACCGGTATGATCATGGCTTATCTAATTGTGTAGGTTCTCATCAGGACCTCTCTAAAACTGAAAAATACAAAACAATATTTATAAGTTAATGAATCATGTTGAGCCTCTTCTAAAATATTAATTCAATCCAAGGAAATATGGACATGAAAAGGTTGTAACAAGTAACAATTGACATTTTATTAATGTATTATTTCATATTAATGTTTAATTTATTTCATTATTTTATTACTAATATAATATTTGTTTTCTTATATAGTTTAAATCTTTCTCCTGAGTTTGAATGCTTTGTTTGGCAACTAATACCATGGAAGGAAATTTTTTAGAGTGGATCATGAATGGAAAAAGGATGAAACATCAATGTTTTTAACTATTTATTGGATAATTGTAATTGTAACCAAATTAAACATTGTTTGAAATGTATATAGCAGTGTGTTGTTTTGTATTCATGATTTCAAGTAAATTTATATAGAATTTTTTTTCTTCTATGCTTTGTGTGTAGGTGTTGTTTGTGCTGTGTGTGCAGGTGCTGTCTCATGTGTGCAGGTGGTGTGCAGGTTCAGGGTTTGCACAAGAAATTTGGCCTTTATTAGTGCGAATTAAGCGCTGATAAATGCATAATATATCAGTTCTCAAAATACCGTTGATAAAGGTAATATTTATCAGTTCTATTTTTAGTGCTGATATATAATCCATTTATCAGTGCTAAAAATAGCGCTGATAAATACTACCTTTATCAGCGCTAAAAAAGCGCTAATAAAGGGGCCCTTTATTAGCTCTATGTTTAACACTGATAAAGAGGACCCCCCTTTATCTTCTCTGAGATTAACATCACTTTTTTAGTGCTGTTAAAGGCAGTTTTTAATGCTATTAGAAGCCCTATTTGTAATAGTGATGGGTACAGGTCATAGTACACAAGTACAATCTATATTACATGGGACATATCATCGTATAACCCTTTTTTGTCATACAAAACCACACAAGCATATTCAATTAGGTACATATCACAAATCACACATTTAACATACACACCATGCTTCTAAAATAATGGGTCATGCCTTAATATGAGTTTTTCACATTCACAATTCATTTTTAAGTTGCCATATGGGCCTAATTACTCTATAAGAATTAATTTTCTTTAGAAAACATGTTCTCCCAAAAATCATTTTGGAAATCACATCGAACTCTTTCGAAATCAAATAGGTCATTACCCTTTTAAAACAAAATATACCGAAAGGCCACACGTCTTTGGAAATACCCATTTCACATTCAAAACATATATAAAATAAAACAATTTTCAAGAACCAAAACCATTTATATATATACATAGATATGTAGTATATTCATTTCATATAAAAGAAGAAAACACACTTTTAAAAGAACACTAATAAATAATGGAAATTCTAAATAAAGATCAGGGCATAGGGAACCTACCTCAAGGTGGAACCAAGCCATCCACTTCAGTTCTTTGTGGTTTCTAATTAAAATATACTGCTCCCCCACTATGTATATTCCCCTTCACATACATGTAAGGACACCTATCCCCTATGCACACACCCGTATGGCCATGAACATGTGAAAGTGGATCCTTACACATATTCTTATATGTATATACTAGTCACCACTCACATACATATTCATTTTCATATATATAAATACATGGTCACACCTAGCCCCATACATGTACATTAACTTCCATTGATGATTATACATATAATGGGGGAACCCACATATTATTATATATACTTACCTATGCACATGCAGGTGAGTCTCCTTAGACCCGGTGTGTTCCAGAGTACATGGGAAACAGCTAGAGTATATGGGTTTGTTCTTTAGAACACAATCATACTTGGAGCAGCTAAGAAACACTATGTATAACCTATACACACCATTAACTTTTTCCCATGGACTTACACATTTCATATCCCATTCTTCAGGACTCAAATTTGGGAAGTGAGTATCCTATCTTGAGTAGTTTTTTCATGTAGAATGTGATGCTGAGAATAATTTTAGAATTAGAGGTATGACATAAGGTATTACTAGTGTGATGCATACTTCAATGAAACTTGGATGATGGAGGTGTTCAAGTTTGATAATTAGGGAGACACTCGAGTCAATAATCCCATATCAAACTAGGGTATGGGTCCTCTATAATATTTATATACATAGATTCAGTACCCACCCATACTATTGGTGGGACAAGTACTCTATCTAAGGAGTGGTACTACTCCGTTTTTGAGCTCCAACTGGGAGAAGGTTCTTCACTAGAGGAAGTTCTCCATCAGATTTGGATCACAATATTAAGGAGTGATCCCTTTCACAATGATTTCTGTGAGTTTGGGAATGGTTCTAGGAATCCTAGATGATCCATTGGGAGCTGTAGTCTGATTCATCATTATTAGATGGGTGTGGAGATGGAGATCCAATTTATCTCTTAGCTAGGGTTTCATTTGAGTATATCTAATATTGTTTTTATTTACCCTCTTATCTTAGGGGTTGAGATGAATGTTGTTATTTATATTTCTCCAGTTTTAGTTTTTAGGTAATCCTACAGGGTATGTATATAATCAGACCTATTTCAGATTTTTCTTCACATGTTGTGTCATATGTAGATGACCTATAGATTGGTTGTGACCTTGGTGGAACTTTTTTTGATAGATAATAGCAGCATCTAGCAGAGATGATAATGTTCGGTGATAGGCCTTGAAGATAATGAGCTTGTCTATCTTCAACATTTCCCTCTTTCTAGTTTTTATCTAGTTGGGACCTCATTTTTTGGTTAAACATGTATTTTACCCCTTTTATATCATATGTTTTTTTCTATTGTATTTTTGATATATTTTCTAGATGGTTTTATATGAATATTTTACATTCTATATGTTTCGTTCTTTTATTGCAAATCTACATTTTTTTATTGAGATTGTTGTGAGCATACATAGAGGTAATTTAGGCTAAGGCCTCCCATTTAAGTGTCATTTCTACCAAATTCTTCTCCATATCCCTTGGCATATTAGATTAAGTCTTGGGGTGTCACACTCATCTTACATCTATCCATGTAGGACTTAGTGGGATTGGTCATGACATATTGGTATCAAATGTGGTTTGTCGTCAAGTAGGTTTTTATAGATTGACCTAATTGTGAGGATTGATTTGGGAACTTAGGAAAATGGTATCATTGTTCCAAAAGTTTGGATCATAATCTTGGGAACCCATTTTTGGTGTAGTGGAAATCACATCCACACACCCGGACTCTAACTACTTTCTTGTAAACTCATCATGTTGAGACATCGATTGTAGGGAAACCAAAGGTGAATGCATCATAATGGATTGGGTATTTTGAATTTCATGTTTTTTTGATTCAAACCTTCATAGATGATCTTATAACCATGGAATGTATTGTTAAAATTCAATATTCATATGTGATGATATCCATATAGGGTTCCGATATAAGATCGTGACAATTATCAATTGAGTGATGAGACCCCAGTTTAGGGACAAACTCATGAGGTGTTTTCTCTTGGAAGTCATAGTGAAGTGATAAAACTTATTGAGAAGTATGTGGATCCATATAAAATGTTCTAATAAGATGGTCGACTATGTTTTGGATAGTAGATTGTTCCAATAGACTAGGATGAAGATGCATGTAGGCTTAGTGCATTATGTGAGTTCGAGTGATAGAGAATGATGAAGTTTCATGAAGATCCAGATTC
This sequence comes from Viscum album, assembly GCA_963277665.1. Classification (NCBI taxonomy): domain Eukaryota; kingdom Viridiplantae; phylum Streptophyta; class Magnoliopsida; order Santalales; family Viscaceae; genus Viscum; species Viscum album. The sequence goes on from OY728131.1 coordinate 33,017,513, forward strand.
TCAAGAAACATAGGATTGTCTTGAGGTGATGATATGAGTTTATAGTATTGTTCATACCTTAATAGATCAAACGGTTTTACTTGTGACCAGTGATCTTCATGGATTAGTAGGTAACTGATGGATTTCGATTACCTAGACTCATGATAAGGTGATGCTCATATGGTTAGACTTATAAAAACTATTCCATGATGAGTATTACCCTTTGAAATTTCACTCTATGAGGATTCAAGATATTCTTTATCTATAGGGGGGATATATATCAGTTTTTGAGTATTCCATGAGGACTACTGACCTCACATGTTACTCTTTCAATATAGTGACAAATGGATGCTTCTTAGTGTGGAAGTTTGAGTATATCCTTCAAAGAGACATCAATTATTCACTACCACAAATAACCCTTTTATCAGCACTAAAAATGGCCTTTAACAGTGCTAGAAAAGCGCTTTTAAAGCTGGCGAAGATAAAATGGGGGTCCCCTTTATCAGCACTTTTTTTAACGCTGATAAAAGTAAAAAATAATTAAAAAAAATTTAAAAAAATTTAAAAAAATTTAAAAAAATTTAAAAAAATTCTGCCAATCGGGGGGGGGGGGGGGGGGCTTTTATAGCACTTGATCCCCCCTTTTAACAGCACTTTCCATCCCCTCCAGCGCCCGCACACAACCCCTCCATGCTTTATCAGTGTTAGCCCCCCCAAATCCACCCCCATGCGCACGCCCCTCCCTCTACTAGGTTTTGAACTCGAGACCTCCCCCCTACGTGCCTAAGCCCTTACCACTCCTCTATTTTGATTTGTTTTCCATTTCATGATATCTCTCTCTATATATATGTAGTTATATTAATATATATATTTCTAGTGATATTAATATATATATTTATAGTTATATGAATATATATATGTAGTTATATTAATATATATATATTTTTAGTTTAATATATAGGTATATAAATATTCATATATTTGTATTTTAAATAAAATGGATATTAGTTATTTTTTAGATAAAGCTAATATATTTTATATGTAAATTTATTTTTTATTTATTTTTATAATTAAAATTTTATGTGTGAATATATAAAAAATATGTATATATTTTTATATATTTGATTATAAATACCAGTGCATTATAAAAAACGATAAAATTTCAAAAACATAATATCAATATGAATGTAATACCTTGTAATAAATTCAGTCCCCACCAAAAAAAGCTAATAATACCCCATTAAACGAGGCTGAAAATCCACAAAATTTTAAAAAATCGGGGTATCCCGACTAAAAACTCAGTTTTGGAGGCCTTATGGGACTTTTTTGCCTCAAAAATTTTGACAGAAGCATCTCTTGGGTCACAAGCGCATATAGCTCGTCACAGTTTTCAATTTGATATGCTGTAGAGCTCAAACGGACACCCGGATCAAAAGTTATGGCCTTTTGAAGTTTGAGTTGTGTTTTCAACATATTTTGGATCTTCTTTAAATTTTTTAGTCTTCAAATTGTTATTAGATGACTTTTAATCCATAATAAGTAGAAAATTATTTATTAAAAATATTTTTTTAATTTTTTTATAATTTATTTTCACTAAATATCTTTTATATTAAGTGTAATTGTATATTTATACTTATCTGAAATATATTTAAAATTATATTTAAAAAATATATATTACATTTATATCAATATAACTATATATATATATATTTAAATTTTAATATATTTTTTTAAGGATTTTTTTGGAAATAGACCCTTTATCAGCGCTTTTAAAAAAATCGCTGTTAAAGGGGGTACCTTTATCAGCGCTGATAAAGGGGTACATTTATTAGTGCTTTTTTTAGCACTGATAAAGGTACCCTTTATCAGTACTTTTTTTAGCGCTGATAAAAGTACCCCCCTTTATCAGTGATTTTTCGTTAGCACTGATAAAGGCTGGCACTGGCATTGCCCAGTTTTGTGGTAGTGATAGCATAGTGTCCTTACATATTCCCAGTTATGTCAGAGTGATAGAGTGGGCCTTGTTCATAGAGAAATTCCTAGTAAAGGGATGTTAAGTAGTGAGAGCCAGTATTTTTCATCATGGGTATGAGTATTCTATTGTGGATAGTAAATTTCAGGCATCAAGGTCCTGGTGTAGGAGGAATACTCATGCTCAGACTCAAACACATGGATTTGTGTTGTAAGGTTCATGTAAAGGTTATTGTCATCTAGGATAGGGGTGGTACTATTATTTTGATGAGATAGGTCGCATGGCTCATGATTTCCAAAACCGACATGATGATAAATGTAGATAGGTAGTGAATGAACCTCCCTGACAGCGGTAAGACTATGATTAGGGATATCCTAGGCATGGTCAGGGTGGAATCCATAGAGGTGATGTTGATAGAGAGTAGATGGAGCTCATGAGGAGGAACTAATTGTGAAGGATGACATTATAACCTACTCTCACTACCCCCCACCACCAGGTTTCCCAATCCAACCTCATAGGGTTGATGGTAGAGGGAACTAGTATCTACAAGCTATGAAGGGATATGATCCAGATGCGCGTGAGATGATTTGAGGTACGATCTGTGTCTTTTATAATCTAGTTCAATTTTCTTTTAGACATAGGTATTGGTCATTACTTTATGTCTATATCCTTTTTTGAGAGTTAGAGATTCCAATTGAGATATTATCCTAGAATATATGGCTAGAGGTTACTATAGGGAGAATTTATTTGATATAGCATATCTACCAGTAGAGTGAGTTGGTTCTTAGTGAAGATAGTTTCTCATGGGACCTCCAGGTTGTTTTGACAAAACCTTATAATTTCATCCTAGTAATGGAATATATGTCTATGGTGTTATCCCATATATTCTATCATCTTAGGAGATTTAGATGACTCCATACAGATTGGATGTGATTCTCCTTTATGGGTGAGAGAGATATTATGGCTAAGTGAGTGGGGATCATGATTAAGAAGCTATAACCCATCACCCATCAGTTGTTGAGTTTATCCCTTGGTGAACTAAGATATTAATGCATCTAGTTTCCAATGATAGTTAATGATTATATGGATGTATTTTTTGAAGATTTCCTAGGATAACCTATATACTGGAAGATTGACCTATGCATCAAATTTCACCACCAGACCACACTGCTATCTTTTGCTGAATATCAGATTTCCCCCACTGAGCTCTGAGAGTTGAGGGTGTAGTTGGAATACCTTCAAGTGAAAGGTCTTATTAGGCCTAATGTTTCCCCTTTGGCGGCTCCAATTTTGTTCATGAAAACTTAGGATATGATCTTGAGGATTTTTTTGACTATCATCACATGAATCTAGTAATGATCAATAAAAATTTAACCTTACCATGGATTTAAGACCTTTCTAACTAGTTGAATAGTGTGAGTTGGTTCTTAATGATCAATCTCAGGAATTAATACCATTATTTGAGGGTTCATGAGGATGATATTCCAAATATGGTATTCTGATGTCACTATAGACATTATGAGTTCTTGGTGATGCATTTTTATGTGACTATTTCCACCACTATGTTTAAAGATCATATAAACTGGATCTTCCAACCATATTTGGATTGATTCATTGTTTTCTTCATAGATGAAATTCTTGTATACTTTGTTTTAGTAGAGGAGCATTAAGAGAATTTGAGGATGGTCCTAGACTTACATAGGGAGTACCATCATTATGGTAATCTCTCAAATTTTTAGTTTTGAATTTGATAGGTTCACTTTTTGTGGAGTTTCATCTCTAAGTGTGGTGTATCTATGGATCTAGAAAATATTTATTCTGTAGTTTCTTGGGAACCATCCTAGAACTTGTCATAGGTGTAGAGTTTTCTCAGTTTAGTAGGGTACTATAAGAGTTTAATGGATGAATTTACTAGGATAGAATCTCCTTTTACTACTTTGAAATAGAAATAGAATGCGTTTTCTTGGATTGAGTATTGTGAAGGATCATTTGAGGAGATAAGATAGAGGTTTACTAGTGGTCATGTTATGAGACTATCGGAGGAGGGCGTTGAGTGTGTGGTGTTTTATGATGCCATTGAAGGTAGTATTGGTTTCATATTAATGTAGATGTAGGCAATGATCACTTATGGTTCAAGGTAGTTGAGGATCCCTAAGAAGAAGTATGTGAACCCAAACATAGCATTATAAATAGTAGTCTTCACCTTAACGATGTGAATAAATTATCTTATAAGCGAGTTTTTCATTATTTACTCAGACCACCAGAGTCGTAGGTATATCTTCAATCAGATAGATCTCAACCTAAGATAGAGGTGTTGGTTGGTGTTACCACAAGACTATGACTTTGAGATATTATATAATCTAGGTAAGGAATACATGGTGGTATATCCACTTACTAGGAAATTCTATTCTCACTTTGGTGGAGGAGGCTTTTGAGTTGTTATCCCCATTGTAGTTGACTCCGGTGGAGTAGATGGGTGCATATTATCTACATTTGATATAGAAACTCATTTGGTATATGTTTATTGTGAGGTTTTTCATGACTAGATACCCTTAGAAGATACCCTGATTTTATTTTATGAAGGAGGGATGCATATCATCCTTTTCTAGGAATGGATGGTAGTTAATGTATTTTTATGTGAAGAGGTGTTGATGGAGTTTTATACCTCCACCGTGGATTTAAATTTGGGTGTTGAAAATATATTCGAGGAAATTAAATGGTAGTTTTGTTTTGATGGCATGATGTGGAGTATATTTTAATTTTTATCTTTGGGTCTCACACGTTATCAGGTAAAGGATGAACATCAAGTTCCAATAGATTTTACACAACTAATTGAGATCCTGAAATAGAGGTGATATGGAATATAAATGGAATTTATTATGGGGATTAAATTTATATTTAGATATCATAATTCTATATGGATGATTATCGATCATCTTACCGAGTTAGAAAACGTTTTTTCCATTAGAGAGAAGAGTTCGATTGAGATTTTTGTGAAGTTGTATGTGTGGGAACTCATCTGGATAATGGGATACCCACAACAACTATCTTTGACTATAATACTAAATTTAAATAATGTTTTTGTAGTGTCTTTTAGATGTATTTTGGGACCCGATTATGAATGGGTTTAGTGTTTCACCCCTAGAAGGATAGGTAGACCAAGAAGAATATCTATTTGTTAGAGGATATGCTAAGATAATGTGTGTTAGACATTGGTTGGAGTTAGTAGGATCACATTCCATTGGTAGATTTTTCCTATAATAATAGTGATCACTCTACTATCATCTCGGAACATTTTGATTCACCAAACATGTGACCTTTTAATTCACCCTTGTGCTAGACTGATATTTGTGAGACATTTGTTGTTTGACCCAAACTGGTGAATACAATGGAATCAAAGGTTCATGTGATCCATGAACATATCACTACTAGAAAAACAGGTATTTGCGACGGGTCATTTGCGACGGGATCCCGTCGCAAATGGCTTTTTGCGACGGGGGCCCGTCGCAAATGACCCGTTGCTGAAAACGGTGTCGCAATAATAATTTTTTGCGACGGGCCCGTCGCTAAAGCCTTTTTCCGCGACGGGGAGAATCCTCGTCACAACTAGTACTCCGTATATTTGTAAAAAACTATTTGCGATGGGCACCGTTGCAAAAACTCGCAACAGGTATTTGCGACGGGGCCCATCGCAAAAAATATTTTTAAAAAAATAAAAAAATAATAATACTATTTGCGACGAGAATAGTATCCCGTCGCAAATACTATAAAAAAAATAAAAAAAATAAATTGTTAATAAATTATTTTAATTAATATAATAATAATCCAATTATAATTCAAAAATAAAAAATAATAAAATATTAATAAATTATTTTAATTAATATAATAATAGAATTATAATTCACAAATAAAAATAATAAATTATTTTAATTAATATAATAATAATAGAATTATAATTCAAAAATAAAAAATAATAGAATATTAATAAATATTTTATAATGAGACAGAAACTACGAATAGAAAAAAAATCATATTTTGATTTCACAAATTTTATAACATAAATACAAACTCTAATCTGAAGGAGGGGGAGGGGGGAGGGGGGGATCTGTAGATGGTGGTGGAGGAAACTCCATCCCTAAAGCATGAGTGAGTCGGCGCATGTACTCCATCTGCTCCTGATGCTGCTGCTGCCACCGACTCGTCTGCTCCTCGTACAGTTGCTACTGGCGTCGACGCTCCTCCTCATGCTGCTGACGCATCGGCTCCTGCTCCTGTCGGAGACTCTCTATCAGTGTAGTCTGAGATCGCAACTGATCCTCATAGTGTGTAGCAGAAGAAGATGCACGAGCTCCTCTCGAGATGGACACCGACATCGCAACACTGCCATAATAATCTACGGGAGTCAGTTGAGAGCTGATACCAACTACCCGGCCCTTCTCAAAGGCATACTGGGTGGCCTGCATCCATGCCGCCTCATCAAACTGAAAGCCAGTGGTCTGATCTGATGACTCGGCCTGACTCTCAGGCCGGGCCTGTGACGCTGCGGCCTCATATGACTCCTGTAGTTGCAATTTAAAATTAAAATTGTGAATATATTATATACAATTAATTTTTAAACTTGAAAACAAATAATACTAACCACGATGTGATGCTGACGATCACCTCTGAGCTCCTCAGTAGCAGGATCACTATACATCCTCCGATATACGTCGTACTCCGTAATATCGGGGTGCTCGACAGCCTATAAGAATAAAAAATAAACTGTTAATATTTATAGTTATATAAAATATTTATAAATAATGTACGTACCAGATGCTGTCTATGAGTACTGAAAGAATGAATCCCAGCTCGATGAGTCACCTCCTGTCTCCCCCGATTCTGCCTCCCCACCGATGATCTCCTCTGAAAGGCACCACTCAACCAGTGCGCACATAATCCATCCCATACATGGGATGAAATGTACTCTGGTCGGTGGGCTCTACATGACTCGTCAAAATCTGACACTCCTGCTTTCTTCATCGCAGATTTTCTTAAATTGTGCAAAAACTGACGAAGGCGATCACGCATGGCCACCTCCCATGCCTCGTGGATGGTGTCACGCATGGTATCCTCGATCGGATACCATAAACCCTACAAATAAATCAAAATATCAAGTTAGAAATGAAATAATTTTCAAAATAAAAATTATTTATTTACGTACTTACCAACCAATGACCGAACATGGCCTGCTGCACATCAATGGGAATCTGCTCCCATGTGGTCCACGGCTGAGAGAAATAGTTGCGCAAAATAGCGCTGCCCTGTCCGACTGCTATATGCGGAAAACTGTAAAAATAATAAACATTTATTATGTGAATAGATTAATGAAATCTTAGTCAAATCAACAGGTTATCACACAGGTTATCACACCTCCGTGTGTGTGGATCAAACCCAAGACGTGGATGTCGCTCGGGGACGGGGTCAGGAATCATCAATCGTGCAAGACCGCGCCCCCTCTGCGTACTCCCTGGAGCGCCTGTAGGCTGAGGGTCATCTGGCAGCAACTCATCCGCATCGAAAATCCGGTCAGCATCCGCCAACTCACGAAATGTGGCGTCGTCCATCTGAAACAGAAAATGTTAATGTTGTTAGCAAATAATTGATAATTACTATTATATATACATATATACATATATGATTGTATATAAATACCATGGAATTCTATCAGTGTTAATCTTCATCATCATCTTCATATATGTCAATGTCATCTTCATATTCCTCCTCAACATCATCTATATCCATTTGAGTTACAGTTGCTTCATCTCTTACCATTTCAAATTCATATGTGACATCATTAACATCATCGTCATCACCGACTCTTAAATGTGGGGTGTCGTCATCGATACTCATGTCTCTTTGTAAAAAAGATTGATTTTGAGTACTCTCTTGAAAAACTTAAATTCTTTGCACATCAGTGAAAGCAAATTCACTTTGACTAAACTGATTGTCTCGAATTTTGATTTTTATTACACTCCACCAATCAGTCAAGTCTCTTGATGTAGCACAGTACTTTGCGTAATAAACTTGATGTGCCTGTTGAGCCAATAAGAATGGTTCATTTACTACGAGAACACTTTTACATTTAATATCAATGATTCCATGAGTCGGATGAACACGCACGCCTCTCTCTGTGTCCAACCACCGACATTTGAACATGGTTATGTACTGTTGTCCAAGATAACAGAGTTCAATGATTTCATCATGTATGCCATAAAAGTCAACTTCATTTTCTCGATGATGAGATCCTCTCAAGCTAACTCCACTGTTCATTGTTTTTTTCGATTCCCCATACAGTAAGGACATGATTTCTGACCATGTGTACTCCAGCCAGATAACATCCCATAAGCCGAGAAGTCACTTATTGTCCACATCAATGCTGCTCTCATTATGAAATTCTGTTTCGTTGCAACATCATATGTACTGACACCAGTACTCCACAATAAATTTAATTCATCAATTAATGGTTTCAAATAAACATCAATATTTTTCTTCGGATGTCCTGGAATAAGTAAAGTCAAAAAGATATATGGCTCCTTCATCAACATCCATGGAGGTAAATTGTACGGAGTTAAAAAACAGGCCAACATGAATATTGACTACCATAAGATCCAAACGGACAGAAACCATCAGTGGAAAGGCCCAGTCGAACATTTATAGCTTCTAAAGCAAAGGATGGATGCACTCTATCAAAATGTTTCCATGAATCACCATAGGCTGTATGATTCAAGCTTTTATCGGTTGAAATATTCTCTTTATGCCATGAAATCATTGTCGTTGTATTCTTAGACATGAATAAACGCTGGAGTCTGGATGTAAGCGGAAAATATATCAACTATTTTACAGGAATCAAACCAGACTTCCCGTGTTGTCCTTCTTTATATCTCAGTTGCCCACATGTGGGAAAACTATCCAATGACTCATTTTCCCCAGAATATAAAATGCAGTCATTTGAACATGCATGAATCTTCTGACAAGTAAGTCCCAAATTTTGAACCAGCCTCTTACTCTCATAGTAATTTGCAGGTAAAACATTTCCTTTGGGTAACAATGTTTTAGGAAAAGAAAATTTCTAGTCAAAACAGGTGTTTGACATTCCGTTATCTGATTTGATAGCCATAAATTTTGCAACTGCTTCTAATTTTCTCATCTTGCAGCCAGGATATAATGAATCCTCAAAAGACTTCAACAACTCATAAAATTCAGACGATGCCAACTCAGGATTTGAAGCTATATCAGCCAGAGTTTCTGTATGTTGAACATATGAACCTGCAACATCATGTACTAAATCTTGAAACCGAGATGGATCTGGAATCAAGTTGGTATCACCTGCTCTGGAACTGCGTTCACCATGTTGATACCAAAAAACATAATCTGGTTGAAAACCAAAACGCAAGAGATGTTCTCCCACTTTGTCAAACGTGTCAAACGTTCTCAATGCACATTTTCTGCAAGGGCATTTTACTTTGCCTTCTGAAACAAATTCTGGATTTGATGCCGCAAATGATAAAAAAGTCTCCAAACCCTCTACATATATTGGATTTAAACCAGAACCGTTTGGATTTCTACGTTGATTTATCCATATGCAGTCACCTAATAATGATTATTGACGACCTCGTTCTTCCATATTTCTCTATAAAATATAAAATCATTACTGGTTTTGAATAATTTGTTAGAAAAAACACTCAAGCTAGGATAATTATAGAGTTTAAATCATACACGACAGACGCAAACTTTTTATTGAGATAGACCTAAAAATTGACCCTTTAAGAATTAAATATGTTGAGAATAAAGCAAAACATGTTACAAATATTAATAATTTTAATATTATATATTTTTTTTATTATTTTCATAGTACTAATATTATTGGTAATTATTACTAATTATTACTAATTATTACTAATTATTGTTAATTATTACTAATTATTACCAATTATTGGTAATTATTACTAATTAATACTAATTATTGGTAATTATTACTAATTATTGGTCATTATTACTAATTATTGGTAATTATTACTAATTATTGGTAATTATCGGTAATTATTGGTAATTATCGGTAATTATTACTAATTATTGGTAATTATTACTAATTATTGGTAATTATTACTAATTATTGGTAATTATTACTAATTATTTGTAATTATTACTAATTATTGGTAATTATTACTAATTATTGGTAATTATTACTAATTATTACTAATTATTACTAATTATTTGTAATTATTGGTAATTATTACTAATTATTTGTAATTATTTGTAATTATTACTAATTATTACTAATTAATACTAATTATTGGTAATTATTACTAATTATTTGTACTTATTATTAATTATTACTAATTATTACTAATTATTACTAATTATTACTAATTATCACTATTTACCAGTAATTATTCCTAATTATTGGTAAGTATTACTAATTATTGTTAAGTATTACTATTTATTGGTAATTACTACTAATTATTGGTAATTATTATTAATTATTACTAATTATTACTAATTATTATTAATTATTACTAATTATTGGTAATTATTACTAATTATTGGTAATTATTACTAATTATTACTAATTATTACTAATTATTACTAATTATTGGTAATTATTACTAATTATTACTAATTATTACTAATTATTGGTAATTATTACTAATTATTACTAATTATTGGTAATTATTGGTAATTATTACTAATTATTGGTAATTATTGGTAATTATTACTAATTATTGGTAATTATTACTAATTATTGTTAATTATTACTAATTATTGGTAATTATTACTAATTATTGGTAATTATTACTAATTATTACTAATTATTACTAATTATTACTAATTATTGGTAATTATTACTAATTATTACTAATTATTACTAATTATTACTAATTATTGGTAATTATTGGTAATTATTACTAATTATTACTAATTATTACTAATTATTATTAATTATTGGTAATTATTACTAATTATTGGTAATTAATACTAATTATTGGTAATTAATACTAATTATTGGTAATTATTACTAATTATTGGTAAGTATTACTAATTATTGTTAAGTATTACTAATTATTGGTAATTATTACTAATTATTGGTAATTATTTCTAATTATTACTAATTATTACTAATTATTGTTAATTATTACTAATTATTGGTAATTATTACTAATTATTGGTAATTATTAGTAATTATTACTAATTATTACTAATTATTATTAATTATTACTAATTATTGGTAATTCTTACTAATTATTGGTAATTATTCGTAATTATTGGTAATTATTGGTAATTATTACTAATTATTGGTAATTATTACTAATTATTGGTAATTATTACTAATTATTGGTAATTATTACTAATTATTGTTACTAATTATGGGTAATTATTACTAATTATTGGTAATTATTACTAATTATTACTAATTAGTACTAATTAGTAATAATTAGAATTATTACTAATTATTGATAATTATTAATAATTATTTCTAATTATTACTAATTATTACTAATTATTACTAATTATTGGTAATTATTGGTAATTATTACTAATTATTGGTAATTATTACTAATTATTGGTAATTAATACTAATTATTGGTAATTATTACTAATTATTGGTAATTATTACTAATTATTACTAATTATTACTAATTATTACTATTTACCGGTAATTATTACTATTTACCGGTAATTATTACTAATTATTACTAATTATTGGTAATTATTACTAATTATTACTAATTATTACTAATTATTACTAATTATTACTAATTATTACTAATTATTACTAATTAGTACTAGTTATTCCTAATTATTGGTAATTATTGGTAATTATTGGTAATTATTGGTAATTATTGGTAATTATTGGTAATTATTCCAAATTATTACTAATTAGTGGTAATTATTAGTAATTATTACTAATTATTACTAATTATTGATAATTATTAATAATTATTACTAATTATTGGTAATTATTACTAATTATTGGTAAGTATTACTAATTATTCGTAAGTATTACTAATTATTGGCAATTGTTACTAATTATTGGTAATTATTACTAATTGTTGGTAATTATTACTAATTATTAATAATTATTCTTAATTATTGATAATTATTGGTAATTGTTCCTAATTATGAGTAATTAAATGAATAATTACCAATAATTGGGAATAATAACATTATTAGTATATTTTATTATTAATATTAAAATAATATAATTTTTTAATTTATATACAATTCTCCTTTCATCTGTGTGTTTTCTATCTCCATATACAAATAATACATGTGAAGACAGCAAACACACAGATGAAAAGAGAATTGTATATATATAAAAAATTATATTATTTTAATATTAATAATAAAATATACTAATAATTAAATAATGTTATTATTTCTAATTATTGGTATTTATTACTAATTATTAAGTAATAAAACAATGTAAACATAATTAAATTACAACTAATTAAGAATAATTGAAACTAATAAAACATTAAAAATAAATATTAAATTAAAATAAATATAAATACCTTGAAAATTGATCTGAGGTTGATCTCTGATCGTTCTTCAAAACTTCAATATCAACTCCGGAGGAAAAAAATAAACTTGAGAAAAACTGAACTTTAGAAATAAAATTTTGAGAGAAGAAGAAGATGGAATTTGAGAATGATTTGGAAAAAACGGATGGGGGTATTTATAGGTTAGATTATTTGCGACGGGTACCATCGCAAATACCTTAGCCATCATTTATTACGGTCAACGGTTAAATAGTTATTTGTGACGGGACCCGTCGCAAATAACCGCCTGCCGACATACTATTTGGGACGGGAGAATATTCCCGTCGCAAATACCTTTTACCGCCGCCGGTTATTTGCGACGGGAATATTCCCCCGTCGCAAATACCTTTCCCGCGATTTGGCGTGCAAAGCGCGCCAGTCCTTTTGCGACGGGGAAAGCTATCCCGTCGCAAAAGGCTAATTATTTGCGACGGGAAAATACCCCCGTCGCAAATAACCCGTCGCAAATACCCATTTTTCCCGTAGTGTATGGGGAAAACTCACAGTCGAAAAAATATTATATGGATCAACTTTAGAGGCCTTTATAGTTCAAGTAGGGAGACCATGTTTTTATGATAGTCTCCCCACATTGAAGATTTAAAAGAATGTTTGGGGAAAAAAGACATCCCCATGGTTCATCAGAACATTCCAAATACTACTAAGGGGTTTCATGGTTGCTTACATCTTGGCCTTACCCTCTAATTTGGACTGAGTGAACGATGATTTCGATGTGGCAAAACTGAAGAGATGCGTGCATGATGTGACCTATATTATTGACTTGGGAAATTTGGACATTGAGGATGGAGCCACCTTCATAGAGTACCTGGTGTAAATTGAGGATTGACAGGAGAATATTTTTCATGGGTATTCCATTCCTTTGGTTGATGTGATTTGGTGGAATGAGAGCATGCAGGAGAGATCCTGGGAGCATGAGATCCATATGCAGTATCAATACCACCATATTTTTGTATAGATTAATGTTTTTGGGGTGAAAAGTCTTGATGAAGGGAGGAATGTTACAAATCTGATTTTAGTAGTTTGATCCTTTGAATATTTCTATATATATCTATGGATTTTCCTCAGAGTTGGCACTGTCTTTGTGTTTCACATGACCTACAAATTAATATATTAAAAAAATTAATATAGACTAAAACATGTACACACATATTTTAATAATTATTGATCTTAAATTAATTGGAACCTCAAATGGAAAATCCAAGACTATGATTGTTTTCAGAACATGTGGCTTACCCAAGGAATGACATAATGTTGGTTGATGTCGGTCGTTCAATTGAAGGAGATCGTTGGTGGGTGAATTAAGAATTAAATAATTTAATTACCTAATTTATTTAATGGATAAAATTAATTCCCCCTATATATAAGTTTCATTATGGAAAATCCTCATGGTTATCCACATAACCTTGGGAGAAGGGAGAGGAGGAGGAGAGTGTTAGCATTGGCGACTCGAGAACATGGAACGATGAATAATGATTGAAAGAATTCATGGGATATGTAATTAATACAAAAAAATTATGAAATTATTTACTTGTGGATGAATTATTCACCAATTATAATTTTTTTCTTGAGGTTGTTAATGTTATTTATTGGATTTATACCATTTGATTAATTTGATAATAATGGATTTTCTTAGCTTCTTACTTTTTGGAGATTTCCATTCTAAACATGATACCTATTTGTTTTTGTATTCTTAAATGAAATTGTTTATATTTTTTGTGCCTAATTTACACCATTGTTTCTAAAATTAATTATAATTTACCATGGTTTCATTATCCAATGATGTTTTCACTACATTATTGTGATTTCCCCCCACCGTTCTTCTTGTTATTCATTATTGGTCCATGTGGTTGGCGATTCAACTTTGTTGGTCCAGATTCAAGAGCAATCGAACCCCTATTTTTGTAGAGAATATAAAAACATCTTGGTATCAAGGTTTCATATATGGATCATGGCATGTTTAAATATGTAGGTGATAGAATTAGGGTTCAATACCCCCCGAATAGCAGCAGGATGTGCAAAGACTCCACCATGGTTAAACAAAATCCAGATTTCCAGCCACTAGAGGTAGGGAATTGATGATTGAAGGCTCACCCTTCCATTTTAGTGGATTTATAGTGGTGAAAAAGTAGTTTAAGTGGTGGATACAGTGTATCCGAGTTCTTGCATGAATATTATGAGTTTCTAGATTTTTTTAAGTACACGACATGTATTTCATAGAAACACATTGCATTTGTACCCTTGACATGACAACTAGGGTTTCATGTAAAATAAAATATCCCATGTTGTGGGTTCATACAACATGCCTTGTGATTTGATGATGGTGGCTCAATGTATACCCTTAGAGCACATGGGAATGGATAGGGCTTGATACATTGGAACACCTAGGGAACATGGGGGCACATACTTGACTAGAGTACCAAGACATGACCGAGTACACATGAATTACCATAATACATGTCTAAGATATTAAAAGAATAATTGGAAACAAAGATATTACTTGGGCATGATTAGATTACAAGGGTACATGTCATAGTACACATGTACATTCTGTAGTACATGGGAATACCCAAGGCAGCTAAGACTCACCATGTATACCCTATACACACAGTGTAATTTTTTCCAGAGACTTCCTTATTGTGAATATCTTTCTTTAGGACTTATATTTGGGAATATGAGTAGCCTATAATTTGAGTTTATCAGCATAAAACATGATGGTGGTTTTTTCTGAATCAGTTATATGAAATAAAGTGTTATGAGAATGAAACTTCCTTTTAGTGATGCTTGGAAAATGGAAATGATCGGGTTTGATTATAAGAGAGATATTGGGGTTTGCACTCCCTTGTCACATAAGGGTATGGGTCTCCCATATTTTTTATATAGGTAGAGTTGGTACTCCCATATACTATAGAGGGAATGAGTCCTCTATCTAGGGTTTGGTACTCCCCTTTATCAAGATTCAGTGGGGAGTGGGTCCTATACCAGATATAATATTCCCTCAACTATAGAGTGGAGTAGTAAGGAGGGGACCCCTAAACTCTAATTCTTGTGAGGTTTCTTGTGGAAATAGGAATTGAGGATGGATCTTTAGGATATGTAGGATAAATCATAATTCATAGTTGGATATGGAGATGGAGATCCCATTTCTATCTTATCTTGGGTTTATTTTGAGGATATATGATTTTGGGTTTCTTTACCCTCTGAATTTATGGTTTGATCCCACTGTTTCTATTTCTATTTCTATTTCTACCTTTTTGGATTTTAGGGTGTCCTGTTGGGTATGTATATATTCAAATCTACATGAGATTTGTCCATATGTGTTTTGTGTTATGTATACAATATAAATATAATCAATGAACTTGGTGGACTTGGTTGTAATAGAGCATAATAATACTTAGTAGAGTTGACTATGTTCTATGGCCTACCTTGGAGATTATGATCCAGTCTCTTAAGTCATTCTATCTCTCTAGTTATTGTTAGGTTGAGACCTCATTTTATGGTTGGTTTGGTATTTTCATAGTTTTATATAATTTTCTTTATGTTGTTTTTATTTTATACATTTTATAAAGGGGTTTTCATGCACGTCTTACAATCTAGATGTTTTTATTTTATTATATCTATATATTATTGCATGAAGCTGGTTGTGTGCATGCGTACATGAACTTTAGGATAATGCCACCTATTTTAGTGTCATGCCTACTCGATAGTTTTCACCAGTCCTTATCCTATTAGAGGTGAGATTGGGGTGTCACACTCCACTTACAACAATTGAAGTGTCCCCCACTAGGTATGGTAATTAAAAGTGACGATGAAAAAATGAAAAAAATAAATTTATGGAGATAATAGTTTATATTTATGTATGAACGATGATTTTATTTCCCATTGGATGAAAAAATGAGATGAATAAGGGATATCCATAAACATAATAACATATTAATTTTTAATATAGTTATTTTTTCATATAATTATGGTTATAGAAGGTTTATAAGAGGTGAAAGAAGAAATAAACATTGAAACAATTGATTAAGAGTTATACCTCTTCTTTGGAAAACGTCATTTAGATTACGTCTTAATCCTTAAAAGGATGGTCTTTGGGGAAAACTATAACTTCTAGGATATGGATAAGGAATCTAGGAGGGATTTTAAACCAGTATTGGTTTAGATAAGTGGCTCAAATTGTTCTAGAAATAGAGGAGGTCCCATTTAATAAGTGAAGTGGGTGGAAAAATTACAAATACTTGAAACATTAATATATAATATATGTATTACTCATGTAAAATGGATATAAAATACCTTATATTAGAAAAAAGGAGGACTCAATATAAATTTAATCAAAAAATTAATTTCAGATATGTTTAGGTGTCATTTTAAACATTTTAATTTGGGTTAACCCCCTCTTTAACCCTGTTCAACCTTAACCATTATAATAGAATTTTCATTCTTTAAAGGTCAAGAAATTAATTTTAAAAATTAAAATTGGAACATAAATTAAATATGTATTACATTCTAAAAAATTTAATATCCAATTGAGTGAAGATAAATTTATTATGATTTTCTAATTATTTATAAATTAATTTTTAAACATTAAATATCATTTGAAGTCATTTTCTTGGATATTTACATATATTTACTTTAAAGGCATTAATATAACAATTTAATTTGAATATAAATACTCTCACCATCACTGGTACCTTATAATTATCCATTAAAATCATGGAACACCATAATTAATCAACAATATATTAATTTTAATATTTTTAATATCGTTTATTTTATTTTTTCACTTCTTGTGCAAGCATTGCGTCAGTGACATTTAAGCGTTCAAGGCATTTATACCATATATTAATATTTAGAATAAGTTAATATCATAAATATAGTATATTATTAATCAATTTTAACTTCTATATTCATTTATATATCATTTTTTCAATATCCACATCATGATAACATAATAAGCGAGAGAGAGTAATATTTTGTTATTATTCTTAACTTAAAATAAAATAAATGCTTTAATCAAAGTAAATTAGAACTAAAATACCATAATTTAGAAAATAGGATGTTTATGGTATAATTAAACTCATAAAATTAAAAAAAATTGGATTTATTTTTAGTCTTTATCCCATAGTTTTAACATAAATTAACCCATTCTACCCATTACCGTGATGATAAACTTTTACAATGGTTAATATACATTATGACTAAAAATGAAATGAAGTTTATTAAGTAATTGGAATATTATTGTTTCAAATATAGAATCAATTTTATAATATTTAATTTCTAGAAGTGGAAAAATTTTATTTTAATATAAGTTCACAAAATGAAACAAGAAACCATATTTTGAAAAATACGTTTTAAGCATACAAATGAACTTATACAAAAATTAAATATAATATTGATTCCTAAGGAATTAATTAAATTATGTTTTATAAAATTGATCATATTTTAATTTAAAACAACTTCAAAATATAATGGTACATTTAAATTACTATATAATAAAAATAAATGTTAGTTTTGAAAAAATTAGTATTTTTTACTATTTACTCAAAAATCAATCTTTTCTAAAAAACCCAAAAATTCACCCTCATAAAAATCTTATATGATGAATTATAAAATTAATCTTATTTCATAATGTTCAAAATTTTAAATTCATAAATTTATCTTTCAAATAAGAATATAAAATATATAGAAAAAATTTTTATAGAAAATTTTTCCTAATTATTATCATTTAAAATTGAGTATTAATTTATTAGGCACTAGAAAATAAATTTTAATAAGTATAAAATTTCAAAATGTATTTCATAATTCATTTAATTCTATTCATAATGACCAAATCAATGACTAGATTATAATGATTATATTTAAATAATAATATTTCTATAGTAAATCAGGGGTTTTTAAGCTCAGTATTGCATTTAAATAAAGTTATTAAACACATAATATTTATTTAAAGAGAAATATATTCTAAAATATTAGGGTGTTATACAGTGTCTGATACCATGAATTTTTTTCAACTTCAAAACTTATTTATCAGGATGGTTTTGAATCTCCAATATGAAATGGATTTCCATTAGTCCTCTCAATTGAAGGGATTATCATCAAATATTTTATTCTCTTGATGAGACATGTGTTTCTACAAAAATTACCTTATTTCTATTATTACTAAGTTTAATCATATTAATTAGGTTGTTTTTAATCCCATAAATATATAATACATCATTTGTTTTTTGTTTCTGGTCCTTTATTTCAACTATTCCAAAACCCTTGATCTATAAAGATACTTCATTACTAATAGTTACTAAACCAAAATCAAATCATTATATGTTTTTAGGATATTTTTATCATCTCTAATGTGTGATTATAATCCATTGTCTAGGATTCAAGGTAGTATCCTTTTACTTTCTTTGTGATCCACCTCAATAGTAAGCGAATTCTCACACTTTGTTTTCTACAACATCCCCACCTCCTTTGTCATCTATTTTGTTACCTAGAATCATGAACATACATTATTTTTCAAGGTGACCTTTCTGGTCACATATTCTAAAAATCTCCTCAATCCTTTCATAACTGTGTTGGATAGGAATCATATATGAGTTCTAATTTTCTATTTACCTTCTGATAGTTATTTTTTTCTATCCATTAAGTATCACCACCTAAATTCAGGTCTTATTTGATTCCCAAGAAGAGTATGTTGTACCATAAAACATGTTACCTATTTCCATAAGATCCCTATCACCACCAGTATCCCCTAAAACTTGATCTTCCATAAATGTTTTGAGTTTTTCTATTAAAATATTCTTGTTGTCTCAATGGAATATAAAATTATTTTTTCATAGGTTTTGAAGATACTTTCTTATTATGATAACTCTCTATTTCCATATTCAACATAGTATTCCTATAGATATTTATCTCAACCAATGTTTTCCTTATTTGGAATTTTGAAATTTCATTATTTGATAAAACAAGTGTGACATTTTTATAAATAGAAGGTTAAGATTTTAATTGAGCTGCTATACATGAGTGCTCAAAACACTGAGATTATTCAAACATAACTTCTAAATCCATCTCAAAACTAGTATTAAATTTTCAAGGGTCTTTTTAGACTTAGTAAATCTCTAATTAGATTGATTAATATAATTATCTTGATTAATGACATTTTTTTCAAAATCTTTCATGATTTTCTCCCGATCATGAATTTTTTACTTTGAGGAGATCTATCTCCTCAATGTGATCATTATATCTTCCATGAAATTCATCTTATTCCTATTTTTATTCTTAACTACCTAATCAATATCATTTTATTTCAACATGGTCCATACATTTAATGTTTCCTTTAGCACATTATTCCTCTAATTCACTGCTTGAGGAAGAGGTGACATCTTCTTTATTAACTATCATTATTATTTTCTTTCCCTTTAATATATTCATTATCCCTTTATTATATTTGTTTTATACTCTAATAGGTTTTATTTTAGACTTTATTTGAAATTTCTCATCATATCCTACATCCTCATATTCCGTGATTCTCTCCTTTCTTGGATATCCTACAAAACGTGTCCAATTTCTCGACATCCAAAACATTTAAGTGGAAATTTTATTTTATATTTTTATTTTACTTTATTTATACTTTTAGATATTATAGCCATGTTTTTATTATGATTTTCATCACTCTCATCATCCCCATCTGGGTCACTTGAGGTATCATCTTTTTTTTATATTCAATTTATTCATGTATTTAAAATCCATCTCCCCGTTTTCCTTTTCTTGAAAAATAGTTCTTTTGTTATATCATAATTAAAAATAGTATTATGAAACTCATCAAGGGAAAGATCTTCCCCATATTCAATGGCTAAAATCCAAATTTAAAACAGCTCAAGAAATTTTATCATAATTTTTTTACCATTGTAGTATCTTCCAACTAATCCCCAAATCATCTGATATTACTAATAATATCATTAACCTCAGTGAAGTAGTCATAAATGGATTTATCCTCATCCATCCTAAAATATTCAAACTTATATATCCAAAGCTACAATTTGACTTCATTGATCTTTATTTTCCTCTAATACATTTTCTTAAGTTTTTACCATATTTATTTGGTTGTTAGAAGACAAATTACCATGGTATAAAAGTTTTCTTATAAATACGATGAAATAGAATTCCTGGCCTTCCCATATGTTTAAATATTTAATTTATCATCAAAATACATTTCTCCATCCAAAATAATGGAACTATGTCCAATAGTAACAATATCACTCAATTCTAAACCTTGTGAGAGAAGATAAGGCCACCTTCGATTCTTAAAACTATGAAATGTTTTCCCATTAAACATATATACTATTCACCAAACTTTTTCCTTCCATGGTAGAACTTAGAAAGAGTAAAATCTTCAGAAAACATTAGCTTTGATACCACTTAAAGTACTTAGATTAGATGATGTACCACTGGAAGGGGAGTGAATGAGTGATACCTATTTTTATAAATTATTCATTAAATAATTAAACCCTAATTACCTATTATAATCTTGAGTTACTTTTCAAAAATTTCCCAACCTGTATAAAAATATTAAAAGAATAAAAAATAACATGTAAATAATTACACGGTTTGAACTCAATATGAGAGCCTAATCATTTCCAGGTATAGTTCGATTTCTAAGATATAGATTATCTCTAATATAACAGTGATTATGAGAGAGAAAATATACATCCTTGAATTTTAAAGAGATATCAAATTTATAGTACAATTTAAGGGAATGTGACATCATTAAAAATAAATTTAAAGAGAAAATTAAAGGTGTTGTTAATCCTAAACCCACTAGACTTTGAAATTTGATCCCTTCTCTTGGATGCATAGAATATTTAGTGTTCTTATTGATGAATTTGCATAAAATACATGGTATTCTTATAAAAGAGTATTAAATTCTTGAAAAACAGTAATAAAAAAAATTTACATCAAAATATTCTCATAGTTCTTTTGGATAATCTATCCATTCATGTAGCATTAGTTTATTAACAAGGTCTCATTTCTTCTCAGCAGTAAGTGGATAGATTAATTATAGTAGAAACATATTCCCTTGACATTTATAGAATATTATATGGAGTTAAGTATATGTTATTATTATTCTTCTCTCTTCCATATAGATTAATCTTCAACGAATTAGAATATAATGATCTATATAAACTCTCTAACAACCTCCTCTTATTTGTTTAGCTGCACCAAAGAACTTGTTCAATAGAACCCAAAAAAATGGGAACAACAATTATGAAGTATCGTTTTAAATATTTAAATTTAAAATTGCAATAAATTTTAGTCACAATATATACCATTTAATATCTATTAAAACCTCCTTGAATATCAGTTTGAAACATGGATGTTGAACAAATCCCTGATATTCTTGAAATAATTGAATAGAAAGCATTTTCAGATTTAAATATCAGAAATCCTATGAAGTAAAATATCTTATGAGGACTTAAATTAAGTTATTGGAATCTCAAAATTATATTTTTGAAACAAAATACTTACATAGAATCCAAATATCCTATGACCATATAAATCTATTATACAGGATAGAAAAACATCCATGTAGCTCAAATATTCTACACGAGCTAGAATCACCTATAAAAAAAGAAATATATTATTGGAGGGTCATGTAGATGAAATTACTTTTTCATTTTTTTTAACTTAAAATCTAGAAATATCTTCCACATGGATCGCATAGGATAAATATCTTATGGCCCTGATGGAATATCACACACCATATGAATTTTACTTTTGAGGAATTTTTGAAAACTCAAATATCATAAAGTATCTCAAAATTTCTTATGGTGTCTTAAAATGTATTACACATAGGATAATTCTATTATGCTAAAAGTAATTTTCCTTAGACATTTTTCGAATCCACTATAGTAAATATAGATTACACTAAAATAAACCCAAAAACTTTCAAAAACATTTCAGGACACTATTAAGCATCTAAAACAAACTTCTCAAAGATAATAACATAATAATATTATACGTTTGAAATAATATCAAACCTTTTTTACAATTACAAGGGCACTTATACTGTTTTTTTTCCTTATGCAACAACTAATCCCTTTAATTTCCTTGAACTCTATTAGTTGTTTCCCCTTATATTTGCATAATTTTTTTATAACTTTTTTATACATTATAAATGTTACTAAATATATCATAATATGGATATTAATATCTCTTTCTTATATTTTTGATTTAGAAAAATGAATGACCATACTATGAAAGTTCCAATAAATTTTTTTGATCACTTGGATATCAAAATCATCAATGAGAGTTGGTATCCCAACTCTCAACTCATGAGATGCCTAAATTCCAACTCTCAAATGATCTACTATCAATGGTGTATTTTGAATATTATCACCAAGAATATATTACATCATACCTCTTACAACAATGTGGTTCATGGATACTAATAGATATAAGCCATAATCAATTTAACTGAATAATATTTTAAAATAAGTAAAAAATTAGTACTTTTTTGATGAGAAAATATTATAAAATTTTGGGAAATAAATTATTTACACTAGAATTTTAGAGATACAAGGGGAATAAACACCCTCTAAACATTGATTTTGTTGATTGGTTTTGGTAGATAGTGTACTAATTATTGTTGTCATAATAATATCTTATCTTGTTTCTTAAGTAGTGAAACTTGTTTAAATTGTGATTCATTTTATTTTTTTATTTATTACTCATATATATGATTCATAGTATTTAATGATTCATATTTATTCTCAAAATATATCCATTATCACTCTTTATTAAATTATTCTCTTGGTGAGACACCAAAACCCACTTATTTAAAAAGTCATCACTATTCTGAATGATTCAAACCACTAAAAGTAATTCATGTTCGTATATGATAGATTAACCATCTTGTGTATAAAACAAATAAAAAAATATTTATCATAAAATATTATTTTTTTAAATATAACATAACATTAATCTCATATATTTTATTTTTACACATTCCTCTTATGATTTGTTACATGTTTCTATCTACAAATTGGCCCTTCTTGTTAACCTGAACCTCTTTCTATACAACATGAAGTGTGATGAAAGTAGTGATAGGATTTAATTGACCAAAATATATCTCAAAATAGATATGTTAATAATTTTTCATATTATTTCACATAAAATCTTTGTTATAAATTCAATGTACACACCAATTTTTTCTCAAGGGAAATATAACCCACCATTAGTTTTTGGTACATGTATAGTGACTTTTCTACACATTTCTTATTCTATGAAATCCTTGGATATATTTATGAAGTAACATATATAAAATTTAAAAATTCATAAATTACAATTCTAGTAAATTAAAAACACATATAATTTAACTTAAATACATTTTCTTCACCCAATCAATAAAAGAATCCCAAGATTCCTGGTATGTAAAGCTTATCTATAAAATTTATGGGGAGGATTTATGTTCCAATTTGTATATATCAAGCATTTACTTGATTGTTTTTCTTTGAAATAACTATGTTCCTTGAAAAAAACATTCAAAATGAAATTCATTCTATAGTCATTGATAGTGAAGAAACTCTTTAAAAAACTATTAATATTTCATGACCTGATATAAAGTGAAAAAAATAGAATGTTTTATAATTGGTTACAATAATTTCTTCCCAAAAGCTTGACTATATTTCTCAACTGAAATTATTAAAATTATTTATATCAATAGAAATGTTAAATTGAGTACTAACCATAGTATAAATAATGAATATTTATTTTTTAAGGTTAATTTGTGAACCATGCCCATTCTATCCAACTTGAAAATTTTGGTCTTTAATTACTGATTTATTTACTTTGTTAAGATTATAAATTAATGATTCTATTTTTTATTTATGTAGAACAAGTTATAAAAATAAATTAGTATATAAATTTTGTATTAAAAATTAATTATATTTTTAAAACATATATTATATATAAATCACCCCAACGATAACAAACCTGTATTTTACCATATTTTTTTATTTAATGGTTGTAGTGACTTTTACCCTCTGTCAACTATATAATTTAACTCTATGAAGTGAACTGTAAAATACTTTTTATTGTCTCCATTGTACGAAAAAAGAAATGTTTGTGATATCCAAATGTTCATCCTCTATGTAAATAATATCTGATTCTATTTTTTTAATTTCCAAAATAATAATAGACCAATTTTTATTTACATGATCATTTGAATAATATATATATACTACTTGTGATGAAATTATCAAATCAATATTATTTTGTTCCTTCCTTACTAAAATTCACTTTTACTATAATTATGTTATCAACCCATATATATATTGGAAAGTTGGATCCTGGAATTTCACATAGTCTGACTTCCATATTTTATTGATGATCCTAAAGTAATACATATTCACATAAATAGGATTTCTATCATTAACACCAAATACTTACGTCAATTCAGCTATAATAATGAATCTACTATTTTTAATTATACTATGATCATATTGTTTCTTTATATTAAATGTATAAATATTAATTATGTATCAATTATAATATAATAAATATACACTTGGACCTATAGAAAACTTTCATAATTTTATAAATATAGTTTTGGGATTTGTAGATAAATATATATAAACATAGTTTGAAACCAACTATTAGACTATTGGTTTTTTTGAATTTGTATCAAACTTTATGACTTTTTTGGATTCAAATTACTAAGATTGTCCTTATAAGTTTCAATGTATGGGATAACCTTTCAGAAATTTTTAAAATCAAACATGTTATCTTGTTTCTAATTTATGATGGGTATTGTAGCAATAATTGTTCTTGAAATTCCTTCACATTAGAGGCACCCATAATGATCATATTTTATAAGACTAATGATATCCATGTTGGATAGTTAGTTAATATAGAATTTAGTGGTTACTTTAACAATATGATTATATACAATACAACTTTATGGTCAACTTTGATATTTGACACACCCTTTCAAATTATTTATATAATGTTAAATAGGGAAAATTAATATAAAATAAATTGGACAAAAAATTTATATTTATATCACCAATCGAACTATCAAGTAAACCATGATATCAAATAATAATGATGGGAATAATATCTATAGTTCACATGAAGTTAAAAAATCTATTTTTCTAATATTGGAAACATTTCTAGGTCAATAACTTTTCTAGATATTGATTAAAAAAAATAACATGATTATTATGTGTCAAATTTTTTTATATTAAGGTATAATATTTTTATGAGGAAAAAATATAAAATAAATACATGAGATTCATGTGATTTTAAACCTTTTAGATTCAATTTATTCATAAATACAACATTCTTGTTACTTAAAGAATACCCATCTAGGACAGTTACACCATTTAAGAAGTTATAAAACAAAAATATATCTTTCATATATAGAGTGTGATTCATTAGAGGAAGAAAAGTTCACCACCTATCCTTAATTGCTTCAAAATATTCTCTTATTCTCCTTTAAATCACGTCTAACCTTACCTTAATGTCATTTTTATTCTTCCCTTGTGTATTTAGTAATGTATCAATTACACTGTGATAGGTCCCAACTGTGTTGTTACTTATTATGGGCTACCAAAATTTATAAATTTATGTTTTCCCTACAATAAAATTCCATAAATGAATAGTAAAGTAAAAGTACATTTCCAATCCCATAAAAAACATAGAATCCCATCTACTACCTCTAAACCAATTGTTTGGTATTCACAGTGTTGTCATTAAATTTTGAATTTAACTAAACAAAACTAACCAAACTAGATGAATGAGTTAATATAATTAACGATTTGAAAGTCAATTAGTGATAAAGAGAGGTAAAGTTAAATACAAGGATGGTTTTTTATTATTTAATACAAATCAACTTTACTCATGAAATTATTAAAATTATTATTCATTTGACATATTGGGATAGCTAGTTCAGCTTTTATGATAAAAAATAAAACTATCTAAGACCATATACTCATTTAGTAAAGTAAATATAACCAACATAGGTTAAATATGTTCTATCTCAAAAGTGAAAGGCAGAGTTAAGTCATCTCTCACTCCCCACTTCCATATATTACATTGTGTTTCATCCCCTAATTTTTATCACCGTCTATATAAAACTAAGGGGACCTATTTGAATTAATTTCAATTCAATACTAATAAATATGAAGAACTAAAAATCATAGAATAATGTGTTAACATGCAATACACATCATATTTATAAATTTCATCCCCTCTATAATACTTATACACTAATGTTTGAGTGTCTATCAAACATGAAAAAACTATATATCATAGAAAAAGGAATAAAAATCACTAAACTACAATAAAATTATTGAGTAATAATAGAACACTTACTTGGATTTATTTTGATAACAAAAATTCTAATTCCAATTTTACACGATGAAAAATAATACATAATATACATGCCTCATAGTGGTAAATGATAATCCTCCTTCAACTCTTTATTTAGATGTTGTAACTCCATATTTCAACTTAACGATCCCCTTAAAGTGTATAAATCCTATTCTTTTATGGTTGATCATTATTTAAGATATAAATCTATATATCTCATATCCTATATTTATATCTCTATATCTTTCTCATATATCTCAATATTTAACTCCTAAAAAATTTCATGAGTCCCACGTGTCACTTGGATTTAATCTCACCCATTTCATATCTACAAGCACGTTCATAGGGAGGAGACATTGATATTGTACATATATAGTAGATATATATTTTTTGGATTTACCAAGGTTCACTATACAACACACAACACATATAAACTAGGATTCACTATGGATAGATTCTTTAATACAACACTCCCCCAATAAAAACCTTGAGTCTCTACTAGTTTTATAACCTCCACAACATAGTCAAACACCACTTCAAAAAATCAATAATCTACAAAAACCCATAAATTTTATATTCCACCTATGATTTAGACAAAAAAATCATGTCATTTATCTAACCATACTTAAAATCACTATTTTTTATTCTATTCATATAGTATGAAACTAGTCTCCTGTGGAAAAAAGATCCATAATCCATCATCTCTCAAGTACCTATTATATATCAGTCCTCCATGGTTCATGGATGGTCTCTACCACAAAATTCCTCATTCTTTTCCTTATTCCCCATAATGTATATATACATGACATAGAGGAATTAAATTCATAAAAATCTCTTTATATCAATTCATTATGTGAATGCACATTATACACCTCCTTCCATGAGCTCATATGAAAGTCTTAACATGTAACATATTCCACGAGGTTTGATAGTGGACTCATCAGTGGAAAAGTTGGTCAAACAAAAGCTCTTATAATGGTATTATGATATTTTTAGGATCATAAAGGACAATAAAAATCTTACTCTTCATAAAAAAATGGTATATGCCGGTCGCCAAACACGACATGTAAGTAGTGAGGGTCTTCTATGTGAGGCATGTGATGAGCATGAAATACCAATGTATTACCATTTTTTTAAAAATGAAAAAGTTACAATACTTATTCATCCCACATTAAAAGTTATTGTAGATCGAGGTTCATTTTTATATACAAGTTTGGTTAACAATGCACATATTACCTATCCCCAACTACCCTATCCGGTCTCTTCTACTTGGAACCTACACACATTGGGCGCTCCCATGGGTTTCTTAACACAAGATGGGTGCCAACATGTGTACAACTCTTCATGCTCATTTTCACTCCTTCTATTCCACATGTTACTTCCTTGTACAATGGTTTGGAAAACCCATCATTAATGATAGAATCATTAAATAAGTGACCTTTTCAAACTCTATTTCAGATTTGGAAACAAAGAGAATATGTGAATGAATGTGATATCCAATAACACAAATAATGATAAGGATTGAAAATAAGAACTCATGAACATTTTGTATTATTGTATGTATCGATATCAATGAATTATTATTTTTTAAAAATAATTTATTTGGATATAGAATTATGTAAAAAATACTCAAAATCTCACTTATCAGATACCATTATGGATGGCACAACTTTCTTAAAGAATTATTCACCATGATATATTTGATCCATGAATCATAATGTGAAAGTAGATAATTTTTTTGACTGATACTTAATATTATAAATAGGTCTAAAAAAATATCTAAAAATATACAATATAGATATTTGTACCATGTTTATGTAAGGAATAATTGGGAATCAAATTTTTTTCTACAACTTCAAATTTTTTAGTACTACTATATTTTTCCCTCTATTCAGATGGTGAGTCTTTATCATAATTTTGATTAGGAATTAAAATAAAGTTTTAATTGAAATGGAGGTATAGATTCAAGTGAATACCTTAAAAATAATCATTATAAAAATTCATATTTGAAAGATATTAACTTGAATTTCTATAAAAAATCGTGACTCTTGGTACATCTTTTAGAGGCTTTCTATAATTTTTTTCCAATATATTAAATACCTCTACAAGTGAATCGATTGAGTACAAGAAAAATAAAAATATTTCTGCTATCTATTCATTTTATCACCAATTTTTATAAAATCATTAGGTATGAGTATGTATGATACTCATTACTCAAATGGTGAAATAGTTTCTCTCTCCAAAAATTATGTTTTTTTACTAAAGCACAAGGAATTTTTTTGATTGTGAATGAACATGATATATAGGAATTTTTTATACATTAAATATTCATTATTGATACGAGACCTTATTTCTATATAAAAGGGAATATTTTATTAGAACTATAGAAGAATTTTTTTGATTCATCAATAATAAGGGTCAATTTTCTTTAAGAAAATAAGATAACAATTATTTTCTATGAAATGGATTCATGTGATTAAATATATTGTCTTAATCACGATATACTAATGAGAAGAAATAAGAATTAATATTTTCAAAGTATTGTCTATGATTCTTTAAATTGTGGAATAAAGATAACCCAATCATCAAATTTTGTATTATATTTAATAAAAATGTTATCTTATTCCAATATATATTTATAAATTAGATTTTTGGGAAGTATCATAATAATCCATTATTTGTTTCAATTATTTCAAATGAATAATTTGAAGAACTATTGATTATAACTGTGGATTATAGATTCCATTGACACATTTTTTCATTAATTAGGATATCATACCAATAAATAGGAATATTTCCAAAACTAATAAAGAAAAAATAAAGTGATTTAGATTGGATAAACCACACAGAAAAAATAAGTGACTTGAAAAATAATTTTTTGTCAATAACCCCACCAATATATATCAAATATCGTATATGTAAGATATAAAACAATACTATCCAATTACTCTTCTACTCAAAAATGAAATGTTTTAGAATATATTACTATCATTGGTCAATTTGTATCTATATATTTTAGTATATTTATTCATGGATATATCGATAAGATAAATAAAAGAATAGGTCCAAACAATTTATTTTCATTATTTTTCAACACCAATAAATATGTGTTGGCAGTGTATTTAAATATAGATCTACGTTTCTATGTCTAATTTCCTATTGGATCCCTTTCAAATCCATATTTGAAGTAGTGATAGGATATTAGAAAGAATCGATTCTAGAAATTTCTTATGTACTCTTTGGTACTATTATATATTTAAATCATCATCTTTCAGATCAATTTATATGTATTGACTTTATTAATTATGTTTTTATATAAAATAACACTTTTTTTTTTGGTTTTTTATCTTCTAAATTCCTTATAGATATCCTTACCCACTTTTTTTTTCTGATTCATCGATCAAACGTTTAATTTTCTCTATAAAAAAATAGGAAATATCACCCATAAATATTTATTTTTTGAATGATCCCTATATAATACCTCATTCAACATTTCTTTCCGAATCCATATGAATCAATCATAAAGAAAAATAGCTTATGATATACTAAATCTATCACTGTTATTAATATAGTGAATAATACCATTTTACCCTATTAAATAAAAATTATTTTCTTTGTAAAATCTATTCAATATATATATATATATTCTTATTCTATCCTTTTACAAAATTAATTTTTAAATGTTTATTACCCATAAATATAATAAAACAATTAAAAAATGGGTAAAATTCACTAATTAAATTCAAAAATTAATGAAACTAACTTTTAAAATGGATACATAAAATATAGTCATTAGAGCCCCAAAAACTTAAACCATGGTTTACCTCAAGAATAGAATCTCTAAAAAATCAAAAAGAACATTGATGTGACTAATAGTTGAAATAAAAAATAACAAATTCAAACAATTATCAATGAAAAAAATTAATTTTCAAGATTTTCATAGAAGACATATTTCCCAATATTAATTTTTAATGAAAATATTTCAACTATGTTTGTTAATTTTCCACTTAAAACATTGATGTGATTCTTGAATTTCCATTCAAATTTCCAAATTTATTTCTACTACACATGAAAATTTGTTATCCCCCTCACTTTGAATGTTTTTTCTCGTCACTCAAGGTAAATCAATAAATAGAGTTACACTCATTACTCAAGTGCATGTTCCAAACCATAGGCTTATATAGGATCTCAAATATCCAACCCAAAGAGAAAAATTTCACAAATAATTATGAGGACTTTTAATTAAGGATAAAATGACTTTGAGATTTATGGTAGGTATGTAAATGATGTGAAAAACATTAAAGATCAAAATGAAGGTTAAAAGATTAATAATTATTCATGATCTAAAAAATATAATCTCGATTAAAGTGTCCTCTTCCAAGGATGATTATACCATCACCCACTTACCAAACTCAAAGAAAAGGGTTAGAAAAATTAATAGTGAATATAATTAATTGTACCTTTGTAATGTCATGACCTGACTGACTATGAAACCGATAGCTGGACTGATCACCACATGGACTTAAGTGCACATCCCCATACCCTATAGGCTACCGACTAGAAGCGAGGGTCTAATTATAGTACAATGGGGAGATTATTCTATTCTAATCAGAGTAGAATAATGGTATAAGAGATACTGAATAAATCACTCAACCTTGGAAGAAATATAAACAAAGGATAAAGAAATATGACATAAATATAATATCTGATAAAATGGATAATTCAAAATATACATCTATTCATGCATTTCCAGATGATGATATAAAGTAAAATCTAAAAAACACATTAGAAAGTACAAAAAAATGAATAAAATCCCAAGGTATAACCCCATTAACATCCTCAGAATCAGCTAACTCATGTTATCCTAACTCGGATATACAATGAACAATTGGAGAAATAATCCCTGGACCTGCAAAAATGAGATATACTCAGGTACCCAAGTAAAATGGAGGCCCAATAAGGGTGTGAGATATACTTAGTAAGACACCACCAATAGTGTATAAAGAATAATCTAGTTTATGAATATAAAGTAAATTAGTGAGTAGTTATATCGATAAATAAGTAAATAAGTCAACTCAGGTTCCTAAGGGATACCTGACTAACCAAACTTGTTTCAGACTAAGATGTAATTCCTATGAACATATGCTGACACATATATATTTACAAACATGAAATATATGAAAAGATATACCTACACTAGTGATGGACCCATGGATTAGTTCCTAGGTTTTCAATTTTAAAAAATATATGTATATATTTATAGGGTATAACCTCAAGGGATCATAACTAGCCTATCACAAATGTCGAATAAAAACATGTTCCATAACCAAGAATGTTATTTGTCTAAGAGGACACATCATTTAATATGATAAAATATAATTTCATTGTTATTTAAATAATGGGAATTAATGTTCGTAGTGAAAATGCATCCTACGCTGGTCCAAGGAGATCCATAAATAGGAATTCCATGTGTCCAACTAGAAACATCGTAATTACCCATCACTGTAAGAGCCTATCCAAGGTGATCTGTAAAAAAGAATTTGAATTATCACTTTAGTTATGATATAAAGGCATAAAAAACTAATCCCATCCTAAGTTTAACAAGTTAGGGATCGAGAATCACTCATGGAATGGTGTAACCATATTTCCTTTGTGCCTTCCAAATGTATCTCCCCTAGGGTACCGGTATCACTCATGGGAATAATCTCAATTAGCCTATGATCCCATCCTTTGCATTCTATAAATATGAAACCCAAGTATTTCTTAAGGAAAAACATTAATTAAGAAACCTATGATCCCATCCCTGGTATTCTGTAATAATAAAACTAATATCACTAATGGTATATAAACACTTAAAATAACCTATGAGCCCATCCAAGAAATTCCTAATTGGGAATCCACGTGTTTCTCAAAGCATCCATAGTTCATTTAATCAATTATGTTCAATTACGAAGAGGGTCCATGTCCATTAGAATGCTTTATCCTAAACCATGTATAAAGAAGGAGGGATAGGTATATAAGTAATACACATCAAAATTAATGCATATTTTAAGATAGGGAAAATACCAATTACCATTTCAATTATAAAATGATAAGGACCATGTACTTAAGAAAGTAAAACATAATTATTCAATTAATAATAATAAGAAATCCATAACCACTCAAGAGATGGTCTGGTCAATAAGGGATACCATATTAGAATGTCACACCCTACCACATTCCAATTAATCAACCCATCAACATTTTATAAGACAACAAACATCAATGAGGGTTTTATTAGAAAATAATTGATTCATTAAGGGAATTTAAGGAACCCACCCCTTAGGGTGGTTAAAAATAGAGGTTCGTGACCATAAAACCTTCCAATTTAATATGGAAGGGCTACTAAAATTAGGGTTATTGGTTCTACAAATTAAATTTCATATTTAAGAGGCATTACATAGAAATATAAGAGCAAGAAACAAGGATATACTTAATAAATGGTGAGAATTTAAGGGAAAAATATATAGACAACATAACTTGTTCTTAGGATTCTCTCCTCACCCAATATCAATACATGAATTGATCTATTTTGAGAGAAATAGAAGAAATAATCAAACAACCTTGAAATAAGTTGAATTAGATCACACCATGATAATATTTAAGAAAGTGAAAGAAATAGAGGGAAGAAGGATGAGTAGTCATAGACTCACTGATATGATTGAAACATGAAGAAAAATACTCAATACACCTCTTGGGCCTTAAACAAAGTCTAAAAACTACACATTTAAGGGTTATAAATCTCATATTTACATTCCAGATCCTTTTTCAAATAATGGAACATCCACTAAACTAAAAAACCCAAATTACTTGAGAATTTCAACCCAATAAAAAACAAAAGATATTAAAATGTCCCCTCCTTATAACTTCTCATATTTGATAATCCTTGGGGAAATAATGAAAACATCACTAGAACCACTCGAGTTATGACATTTTGTTTAATGGTAGAATTTCATTTCTAAACACCCAACACACCTACTAAGCATTACATAAGAGTATAGAATATAATCCATTAAGACTTGATTCACCTATAAAATTCAAAACTAAAGCATTGATATAGAATTTACCCAAGTCCATATAACCCAATACATGATCAAGTCATCGTATCTTTAAAATCCAAACTATGGTTCTCCGTACCATATTATATGGGATTTAATGATAATTTCCAAGCCATTGTATCTCCACCATTAGAATTTTCCAACAAAATATCCCTTTAGTGTTTTAAATATTCTTCCATCATTATTTTTATCAACATGGAAACCCATTTACATATGAGGACATAATGAGATCCTCATTTTATTGATATGGTTGAATTTTGGTCGATCAAGATGAAACAAGTACAATAATCTTTCCTTAAAATGAACTACCTACATTTACATCACACCCATCTCAACTTGACCCCATGCCCAAAGTAGTTCCTCATCGGCTGCATTCATGCCATCCATAGTAAACAAGTAAAGCCACTCACGGTCAACTATTATAAAAATTATCTAGATTATATGGCTGGTGTATCAAATATTAAACAACAATGGATTCTTTTAAGGCACCTCTTGTTTACTTTGAACACATCTGCCAAATCCCATACCCAACTTATGGTGACATCTCAAGTTTAAAAGTTCATTAAATCTATCGTTCCTCTGTACGAACATGGATGCATATCCAATCCAACATAATTGGATGGTCACCCTAAAAAAATCTTATTCGTGCCTGAATGATGTTCAAGGTAACCTCAGATTCATCAACTGGATTCTAAGGAGTCCATTTAGGGTATTACATAATCCAAAGTTCACAAGTGAGACATCAATAGAAAGTCAAAACGTCCATGTATAAATATAACTGACCAATTCAAAAGTGTAATCCACTTGGCATATGAGTTAAGGATTAATAGATGGTTTCCATTATCCCATCCATAGAGTTCCTACTTGGGAACATAAATATCACTCAAGATTAACTATTCCTCTATAACTACCATAGTTTGAGAGCACAACTCTAATAGATTCTATTTATCGAAACGAAAGGGTATTTTTATCTTTTAGTGCAGATTATAACTCAAACTCTCCTAGTGTACCTAGGACGGTGTCAAGATAAGGGACATGATCATATCTAAAATAGGAGTACACCAATAGTATACCAAAAATTTCTAAGAACTCCCAAGAAATTCCCATCATATCCCAGATGAAGTGTTCAGTATGGTTCCCTACCGAGCATATCCAACTACAAAAAGGAACCAGTAAAACCACCACTGGTTGATTTCCCTTGGAAAGACCTCAACTGACTCTACTAATGAATCATCATTAATCAATCATGATACCCTTTCCACCAAAATCATAATGGGATCACTCAATCATAACCACCAAATCCATCCCTAACTAATAGTGATCACAAAGGTTTCATACTCAAAAAACCATTACATAATCATGTTTCCTTGAAATATCTGACATAATTCAAAACTCACGAGCCTCAAGGGAATTTAAAAGCAACACTAACCATTTTAAAAAGTTCCTTCAGGATTAAATTCCTTCTACTAGGTAGGACCTGATTAATTTTGTTGATGTGATTCTCCCCATTTTTGGAATTTCCTAATCATCATATTATTTAAAAATGGGATGTAATCCCATGGATCATGATCTATAAACCCCTGACTGTAGGTTTTGGAGATATCCAACATGCTTCAACAATCATTAAACTAAAAGGAGAGACATAATGGACACTTACAAGAATGATAGACCAGATTTAATTTTAAAAAACACGTGAAACTTATGACTTTATGCATCATAAAACTATAGTTAAGAGACAAAAAAAACTGACTAACATGTAAAAACACCTAACCCTTTTATGAAATCAACCTAATAATTGGGTAAATCATGTTTTCATTTAACACCTAGGTTAATATACCTAGTATATGACTGATAATCAATTTTTAATTTCTCAATGTTTCAATGATTACCACCAAAATTGAATAATTCACTTTACCGTTATAGAAAATCATTTGGTACCATATTCATCAACGCAAACTACCCAGAGGTTCCACTAATAAATGGAATATCCTTAATACTATCCATAGGCTTATCAGAAATATGAATTATGCTATATAATGGCACGTAATATATCTCAATCCTAGATTCGTACAATCCCATAAAAAAATAATAGAGGTTGATCACATCCCGAGTTGCTCACCAAATTTAGAAAAGAGGCCTCATGACCTTTTAAGCGGCAGAACATACCCTAGGAATGCTTATTCTATTGTAACTGAGTATTACTCAATAATAACATCCCTAGAAAGGGTAATAATATATTAAAACCACCCATCCAACTCAAGTTTTTTTAGAAACTAAAGATTCTTACATGGGATTAATGACACTCTAACAACACCACACATTATATTGGTTCAAAATAACATTACATAGTTTTAGGGTTTGAGGGTGATACATACCTCAATTTAGCCCCTTAATTAAACATATAGCATCGAACCTCAAGGGGAAGTCACAGATTAAATATCACTAGGATTATGGGTCTATACGTTAAGTTTGATCTATAGAAGAAAGGGCATATGGGTAACAATCACATTCATATTTCAAGGAAACTGTCCAAGGAAACATTTAAACTACCCTTACAGATGGGTCAAGCCAGGAATAACTTTAAGAAATTTGACTAATTTACTTTTTAGTTCTTTAAAAATTTCAAGGATTAGGTTTAAGGAAAATCTAATACTAGTCATAAGGAAAAAGTATTTGGTACTTCATTAACTAAATCCATAAGGTTCAAAGGCATGTTTTGGTAAATTCCTTTTCAAAAATTGATATTTAACTAATATTGTTTTTTATATTTTCATCATACTATCTCATATACCCCATTTTAAACATCATTTATTTATTATCAAGATTTCAAAATTGGCTTAGTTAAGGAAAATATCAATTACAATATATAGATTAAACTCCCTTTAGGTTGAAATTGGAATTTTAATTAAAAAACACCTCGTATATAATAAATTTATAAATAAGATAACTAGTATCTCATTAAATAAGGAGGGGAATATTCATGTAATATTCCACCATGAATTTATATGTAACACCATATAATAAACATTAAAAAAATTAAATAACCATACCTATATAACATAAACATACCCCATGGAGTCAAATACTAAGGTATAATAATACAAAGGTGACCTATGTGGGTCCCACAATATCAAACCTTGGTCTATAAACCATAGAATTTGATTTAATTATTTAAAATTTTTAAATACCCAAAGTGGGTTATCTCTTAAGAAACTTTCCCCAGTAGGTCTGGTTATAAATCCAAGAAATTAGTCATACGGGTCATCATGCCCAAGTGATAAAGTTATAGGCCTTTATAAAGGAATCCAATCCATTTTAAAAGTCAAAATTTAACATATTTTATATTTATACAAAAATATCAAGGGATATAAAATTGGTTCGATTATATGGGTCACCATTTTCCATTTTATAAAGAGCCTATATGATTTATAAATTTAAAATTTGATCCCGTTTAATTGAAACCAATATGTTTCATCCAATGAAAGAAATGGTATATGAATCAAAAAAATTAATATTGGTTAGTTAAGGTGTCACCATCAATCTATGTTGGAAAAACCATTTTGGTTGAAGATAGAACTTTAATAACTAATTTTATATTTAAAATTATAACTAGGAATACTATCACATGTAGTAAGTACCAAAAACCATGGAAACTAATTATCTATTATTGGTAAGTTGATAAAAATGATAATCATAAATCTAAAATAATAGAATCATGATGTACATGAAAATATACTAAATAAATCATACATCATGTTATAGAAAAAAATGCTAATGAAATAACTAAGCAGGCATAAAACTAAACATGTTACTAAAATACCTATCATGGAATAATACTCAAATAAGGTACACAAATAAATATGCTAAAAATAATTCTCAAATTAGAAAAACAAGTTGTACATGAAATAATAAAAGATAAATCATAGAAGATTAGCATAACACTCAAAGTACATATCAATATACCAGGTAGTCTAAAAATGATACCTACATGACATGGAATATGCATGAAATGTGAATATCTATGTGCCTATAATGATAGATGTAATGATAATTACTTACCATATTGGGCTATTGACAAAATAATGTAAATCTCATAAATGAGTAGCAACAGAAGGTACACCAACAACTCAAGGTGAAATCATGATCATAAGTCATAACAAACAACATGAATAATCCTATCCCTTGAAACTCAATATTTACCCCATGTAAGAATTTATCACTACAAGACATAGCTCTTTACTAAGAACCAATACATTCCATATCTCTTATCCGACAATCGAAAATAGTAATACAAAGGAAAATAGCTCTAATACCACATTGTATTGTCCCGACCTGACTGACGGTAAATATAGTAGCCAGACCAGTCACCACATGGCCTCAAGGGTTCCTCCCCATATGCTAGAGGCTACCAACTACCAGTGAGGGTATAATGATGGTATGATGGGGAGAATATAACATCATGATCTAAGTAGAACAATAGTATATGAGACAACGAATAAATCACTCAATAGTGGAATCGGTATAAACAAAGGACAGAGTAGTAAAAGATAAATATAATATATGATAAAATGACCAAAACAAAATATACATCTATATATGCAAGTATAGATACTGTTAAAAAGTATAATCATAATAAATAGATTAGGCAGCACAAAAAAATGAATAAAATGACAAATTTTGTAAAGACACGTAAAATTCAAGGGACATTTTTTCTAAATTTTCTTTGGGATTTTACAAGAACTCAGTTTCGGACGACACTTGATTCCGAGGCCCGGAGTGCCCGAAATCAATTTCTGAAGTTTAGCTCAGGTACGTTCAGGGAACGAACGAGCAGGTTTTCCTATCTTTTGAACCGGTTCTCGGAATTGAAATCCAATGGCACCGATGAACTCGCAACACCGGTAATCGCTTAAGGGAACCTTTACCGTAGTTGCGTTTGTGCGGGAGAAGAAGTTAATTTTGGGGGATTAATTAAATAAAGTGAATAAAATTGTTGAATCAATTTTATTTCATGTTATGTGGTTAACTTCTCCCATGGGAAGTTGGTGGTGGCCCCACATCCATCCAACTTCCCATGTGTGGATATTTGAAAGCGTGGGGCCCACACGAACCCCCCACATTTTCAAATTCCTTAAAATCCCTAACCCTCTTAACCCCTCACTTTCCCAACCCCTCTAAACCCCCCATTTAAGTTTTGTTAACTTATCACCTCATTAATTTTATAACATCTTATGTTAATAACTTAATTGAGTTAAATGTGGGTTTTAAATTTTCAAACTCTTGAAATTCAAATGGTTAGGTTGTGTTAATAAAATAAGACTTGGTCTTATTTTATTATTGTTAGAGTTTTTCAACCTTGAGAGGATTGGGGAAGCGGTCTTCTTCTTCTTCAACCTCGACGAAGAACGCGAAGAACACCATTCTTCAACGAAGAACTTCTCCGCCGAAGAACACGGTTCTTCCGTGACGCCGTATCCGCGATGCGACGTTCTTCTTCCGCTTCGTCTCTTCCGCGACGGTTTTCCGTGATGAAATCGCCGTCAACGACTTCGAATCCTCGCTTTGCGACGTCGATGTTCTTTTCCCGCGACGCCCGACCTCCGCGACGCTCGTCTTCCGCGGCTCGTTGACGAACATCGTTCCTGAACCGAGGTAGGGGATTATTTTATTTAATTATTTTCCGTTCATGAATCTAGTTTATCGATTATCGTGGATTTTCGACTAGATTTTATCATTTAACGAGAGGGGGGGCGGACCACACAAACACGAACGAACCCCCCGCCTATGTTCATGTTTGATTCTTTGTGGATGGAACGAAATGGCGAGGTGTCGTCGCACCACGCGGGAATCACATGGGAAGTATTACGCGACGCCGTCGCGCCACGTCGTGGAAGGAAGTTTAAGAACGCGACGCCGTCGCGCCACGTCGAAGAAAACCAAAGAACCACGGTCGGAGTCGGGCCACGACAAAGGGGCGCGGCGCCATCGGGTCGCGCTGGAAAACTAAAAAGACGACGCTTTTCGTTTTGACATGCGGATTGACGGGCGACGACGAAGCATTCCGTTTTGGCGTTTGAATCCCTTCGCAGTGAAGGTGGGGTCCCGGGGGGACCATAGGTGAAGATAGTAGGAGGAACGGACCACCGGAGCGCGTTAGGTGGTCTGCGGAAGGCGGTGATGGCGGCACGCCGCCGGAGGGTTGGTGGCCGGCGGATCCGCCGCTGGCCTCAATTAGCGATGGGCGGGGGAGTCGTGCACCCCGCTCTGCGAATCGGCTCGGCCACGCTGGCCGAGCCGCGGCCGGCCGGTCGGGCCGGACGGAGCCGGACCGATCCGGGCCGGGCCGGGCCGGGCCCAGCCGGGTCGGACACGGTTCGGCCGACCCAGGGGGGGGGGGGGTCGGGTCGGGTCGGC
The DNA here is from genome assembly GCA_963277665.1 of Viscum album. Lineage (NCBI taxonomy): Eukaryota > Viridiplantae > Streptophyta > Magnoliopsida > Santalales > Viscaceae > Viscum > Viscum album. The sequence goes on from OY728131.1 coordinate 33,057,934, forward strand.
CCGGGCCCAGACCCCCGTTTTCGGACCACTTTCGGTCAAATGACCATTTCTTGAGCTGTAGACCTCCGATTGACGCGCCGTCAGCGGAAACACGATCCTTGGACCGAGACGGTCGTTTCAGTATATTACACTCAAGGTTTCAGAGAACTTTGGGTTCGACCGGGTTGGTTCGTACGCGAGACCAACCGGGCCCTCGGAGCGGAAACACTTGTAACTTGAGTTCCGGACGTCCGATTGACGTGCCGTCGACTTTGATGGATTACTCTAAGTGAGATGGATCTTTTGTCTTACTCCGCTCGAGGTTTGGATGCCGTCGGAGTGTGGCTGGGTTGGTTTGCTCACGAAACCAACCGGGCCCCTGGAACGAAAAAGCCAATAACTCACAGACCGGGCGTCCCATTGACGCACCATCTGTCTCGTTGTTTTCCTCCTGATGAGGGGGAACTTTTGGCATACTTCGCCCGAGATTTGGATACAATTGGATAGTGGCCGGGTTGGATCGCACCCAAAATACAACCGGGCCCCTAGAATGGAAAAGCTGATATCTTTCAGACAGGACGTCCGTTTGACGAACCGTCTGCGGCGTTGTTGATCACGTTGAGAAACGGTTCCAATGAGTATACCGTATGATAGTTTGGGGTACAGTTGAGATACGGCTGGGATTGGTTCGCTCACGAAACCAACTGGGCCCCTGGGATGAAAAGGCTAGAAACTCACCGACCGGGCGTCCGATTGACGCGCCGTCTATTGCGTTGAGACCCCTATGATGAGGCGGTCCTTGAGATACTTCTTCGTGGGACTTTGAGATACTTGGAGTATCGACCAGTAGATTGTGGAGAGGACCCTCCCAGAGACGAGCGTACGGAGTATGGAGACCGTGTAGCTGGCTGAGACCTGACGACTGCTTGACCGACTGGACTTGGAGTGAGTCGACTAGCCCAGTGGACGAAGCACTACTTTGTGAGGTGCAGACCCATGGCGGACGGAGCACTACCCGTGTGACAGTGCAGACCCGCGGTACTCGTCCGGAGAGTACCTCAGCAGGCTACTAGGGGGTGTGCACTACTGTGTTTGGGTGACATACCTCGGTGGGAAGCACTACTGTTTCTGGGTGGCTGACCCGCGGTAATCGACAGGAGGAGTACCTCAGCAGTCTTTGGTTAGTGAGCAGTACCTCAGAGTCGTGACAAGACCACTGTACACTCCAGAGACGGAGCTCTTCAGCAGTTACGGTTTCGATAATGAAAATCCTGGTTTGAGATGAGACTTTTGACCTTTATGTTTACCTCATTATTGAGATGGGTCACTTGATAACTTAGGTATATGTATGGGAATATACCTGGGTAGTGGTTATCCGTTGATTTCATGATCCTTGTGTTTCCTCATGGTTGAGATGGGTTACTTGATAACTTAGGTATATGTTTGGGCATATACCTAAGTAGAGTTTATCTGTTGAGATATTATTTTTGGTTATCCTTGTTGGTTTAGAGAGATCTTGAGGGTATTAGGGTCCCTACTGAGTATCGTTATACTCACCCCTGCACGGGCTATGCCCGCACCTCGTTGTGTTGGTTGCAGACAACGGGCAGTGCTGACAGAGGCCGAGTGTTCAAGGACTGGACGGTACCCGGAGGTGGACCACACGACAATTCAGTATCTGGAGGAGGACTTCACGGCGAGACGACACACAGAGGTGGTTGACGGGAGAGAGCGTTGAGGAGGATATATGTACCTACCCTTCAGGTAGGATCCGTGGCGGACGATCCATGAGCTGCGCTATCTGTACCTACCCTTCAGGTAGGATCCGAGGAGGACGACCCAGGAGCTGCTTCCTTCTTCCAGCTGTTGCCTTTTTCTGTTGTACTTTCGTTCAGTTGTAGTTGTACTTTCTTTTGGGTTTGTATTCTGGCCCATTTACTTTTCAGCACTTCTCTTGTACTTAGTGTTTACTTTTTCCGCTTTCTTACTCTATGGTGCTTATTTTCTTTTATAAAGGCAATGACTTCCCAGTTATCGGGATTTACACATTTGGTGCTAGTCACCAGCCCCTAGCCTATGGAAGGAGGGCTTAGTGTAGTCACGACACGGGCCCCGAGGACGGGTCGTGACAAATTGGTTTCAGAGGAGTCGGTTCTACCACAGAACTTATAACTCTGATATTTTCTTTCTGTGAAGCAATAGGGTTAAGGGTACTGAGTGTGGTCTTCAATTAAGGGTGTCCAGTGTTGGTGCGGGCGGCCGACGCATCCATACAACAGGACCCTGACAACTGATTTCTGACTTTGTGCACGAAAACACTGATTGCGTGTGTGTTTTCAAAGGTTTTCCCTTAAAACAGATCAAACCAGGTCAGCTCACCAGGTATAATCGTTTGACCATGTTACATTGTTTCTTTTAGGATGCCTTTTCTCGGACGACCAGCTAGAGCCCCGATAGTGGTTCGTACTGACAGCCCGCCGAGCGACGTGGCCTCAGTACATGGCCCTTTTCTAGTTGAGGCACCAGCGGTACTACTACCCGTTGGTCCACCGATGCCACCAGCCCCAGCAGTAGAGGGTGCATGTCGCTTGGGCGCACTGCACGAGTTCGAGCGCCAAAGGCCACCTAGGTTCCAGGGAGGGACGGACCCGCAGGCGGCTGAGGATTGGCTGGAGGCTGTGGTGAGAGTCTTCAGGCTAGTGGGGACTCTGGCAGACTTCATTGTGATCTTTGCTGCCAGCCTCCTTCAGGCGGCAGCAGGCAGGTGGTGGAGCCACTTGTTTCAGTTTTGCGACGGGATGGCCTTCGCATGGGAAGACTTCGAGACATTCTTCAGGGTGGAGTTTGTGCCAGTAACTCTACACCACGAGCGTGTACATGAGCTTCTGCCTTTGCCGCGTGTTTTTTGATCAGTAGCCGAGTCATCTGTGGGCAGTAGACAGATGATGCAGAGGTCCAGGAGGACCAGACCAGCAGTTGGACGATCTTAGGTTTTAGGACCGGTGGTGCGGGGCACCCGGGGTGGGGTCAGAGCCAGGTGTTCCAGAAACAGACAGTGTTACTCATGCGGCGGGAAGGGTCACCTGGCACGTGACTGTCCGACTCCTCGTACAGTTGATCCGCAGGTGTTGGAGGAGCCACCAAGGCAGTAGAGCTTCGGGAGCAGGTGGAAAGGAGTGGAACTAGTGGATACGTCCCTTGTACTTCTACTTCCATGTTGTTGTTGTATTCGTGTCTTTGTACTATGATCTGCAATATTAAAAAGACACTTATCTTTGTTTGCTTTCCTGTCCTTTTGTTTGGTTGATACTGAGTGGTCACGGTTAAAACTGTTGACTTGACCCTCACTATCGATATTTCTACTGGAGGAGACCCAGTGACCTCACACTGATGCCGACAGTGTAACTCGACCCTTGGAGGCGAGAGTGACAGTTGGATCTCTTAGTAGTTATGTCGAGGCCTTACGACGTCATCCATGGCATGAATGCGTCATTCATGTCAGGATTGACTGTATTAGGCAATGGGTGTGGTTCATCCAGGGGATGAGACCGAGTTTCTCTTTTCGGAAAAAGAGAAATTTTAGCAGCTCTTTCAGATCATAGGCAAAGCAGGTGCAGATCATCCAGGGGTGAATGAAGACTGCACAGTGTAGTAAGAAACAGGAAACCGACGCCAGTCTTAGAGACTCAAGCGTGTTAAATGTTTCAAGATGTGGAAGCTTTAAGGAGAGATGAGTCTGCAAAGCAGCATACGTGGAGGCAGATCTAGGGGAGAAACATGAGGTGGTGTGTGTTTTAGCATGCTACAACCACCCGTCTTAGTTGTCCCCGCCAGGATCAGGGAGCTGGAGGGCAGGGGAAGAGGGTAGCTACGTGCGGTCAGGGAGAGTGACCCGATGGCTCTACGAATGATTCGAGGGACAGTCTGTGTCCACTGCTAGCTGCCGTAGTAACAGACGTTGATACGAATCATTATTTCCTTCCACGAATCTTGTCCCAGACCTAGAGTTTCCAGTAATCCATAGACTTGACCATCACGTCTGGAGATACCTTGGGAGAAGACTCGATAATCACACTTACGCCGACGGTGTGGTCAGACCCTCGAGGTGAGAGTTTCGGTTGGAATCTATTGGTTGTAGCGTCGAGTCCTTATGACATTGGTTTGAGTATGGACTGAGAAATCACAGTTCATACACAAATGAACGGTATTAGGCAAAAAGGTTGTGGTTTAACTACGACGTCGGAATGGGTTTTCCTTGGTCGGTGAAAAGGAAACCCCAGGCAGCACAGGATAAACTCATGCATAGGAGGGTGCGACTGATCACTCTTGAGTTGGTCAACCTTACCCTCATGGCATCAGTCGTTTTGAGTTTTAGTTCTAATAGGAATTGTAGAACTCTATAGTTCGAGGATGACTATCATGTCCTTATACGAGTCTCACCTCGACGAGGTTTACGGAGATGTGGCCAAGGTGGCAAGTTATCTCCGTGGTTCAACGGACCTTTCTAGGTCCTCAGCTGGGTAGGCAAGGTGGTTTACCGCTTGACCCATCCACCTCAGTTGCACCAGGTGCACGACGTTTTCCAAGTATCTCAACTGAAGAGATACGTGCTCGACCCTTCACATATCATTGACCATGAGGAGCTGGACGATGGCGATGAGGTGTTTTCCACGGAGGTTTTAGTGGGGATCAAGAATCGATAGGAGCGGATCCTACGAGGACAATCGATTCCTCGGGTGCACTTTCTCTTGCAGTACGGAAACCTCTGGGTGAGCACATGGGAGCGGAAGGCTCAGATGCATGCTCTGTACCACTTTTGTAACCTGAGTTTGTGTTAAAGCTTTACGAGGACGTAAAGCCCTGAGGTGGGAGTAATGTAAAGACCTGTAAAATTCAAGGGAAATTTTTTCTAAATTTTCTTTGGGATTTTACAAGAATGCGGTTTCTGACGGCACTTGATTCCGAGGCCCGGAGTGCCCGGAATCAATTTCCGAAGTTTGGCTTGGGTACGTTCAGTGAACGAACGAGCGGGTTTTCCTATCTTTTGAACCGGTGCTCGGAATTGAAATCCGATGGCACCGATGAACTCGCAATGCCGGTAATCGCTTAAGGGAACCTTTATCGTAGTTTCTTTTGTGTGGGAGAAGAAGTTAATTTTTGGGGATTAATTAAATAAAGTGAATAAAATTGTTGAATCAATTTTATTTCATGTTATGTGGTTAACTTCTCCCATGGGAAGTTGGTGGTGGGCCCACATCCATCCAACTTACCATGTGTGGATATTTGAAAGGGTGGGGCCCACATGAATCCCCCACCTTTTCAAATTCCTTAAACTCCCTAACCATCTTAACCCCTCACTTTCCTAACCCCTCCAACCCCCCCCCCCCCATTTAAGTTTTGTTAACTTATCACCTCATTAATTTTATAACATCTTATGTTAATAACTTAAGTGAGTTAAATGTGGGTTTTGAATTTTAAAACTCTTTAAATTCAAATGGTTAGTTTGTGTTAATAAAATAAGACTTGGTCTTATTTTATTATTGTTAGAGTTTTGCAACCTTGAGAGGATTGGGGAAGCGGTCTTCTTCTTCTTCAACCTCGACGAAGAACGTGAAGAACACAATTCTTCAATGAAGAACTTCTCCGCCGAAGAACACAGTTCTTCCACGACGCCGTATCCGCGATGCAATGTTCTTCTTCCACGTCGTCTCTTCTGCGACGGTTTTCCGCAATGAAATCACCGTCAACGACTTCGAATCCTCGCTTCGCGACGTCAACGTTCTTTTCCCGCGACGCCCGACCTCCGCGACGCTCGTCTTCCGTGGCTCTTTGATGAACATCATTCCTGAACCGAGGTAGGGGATTATTTTATTTAATTATTTTCCGTTCATGAATCCAGTTTATCGATTATCGTGGATTTTCGACTAGATGTTATCGTTTAATGAGAGGGGGTTCGGACCGCACAAACACGGCCGAACCCCCCTCCTATGTTCATGTTTGATTCTTTGTGGATGGAACAGAATGGAGAGGTGCCGTCACACCATGCGGGAATCACACGACAAGTATTACGCGACGCCGTCGCGCCGCGTCCTGGAAGGAAGTTTAAGAACGCGACGCCGTCGTGCCGCGTCGAAGAAAACCAAAGAACCACGGTTGGAGTCGGGCCGCGACGAAGGGGCGCGACGCCATCGGGTTGCAATGGAAAACTACAAAGACGACGCTTTTTGTTTTGAAATGAGGATTGACGGGCGACGACGAAGCAGGCCGTTTTGGCGTTTGAATCCCTTCGCAGAGAAGGTGGGGTCCCGGGGGGACCATAGGCGAAGACGGCAGGAGGAACGGACCACCGGAGCGCATCCGGTGGTCCGCGGAAGGCGGCGGCGGCGCGCCGCCAGAGGGTTGGCGGCCGGCGGGCGGGGGAGTCGCGCACCCCGCTCCGCGAATCGGCTCGACCACGCTGGCCGAGCTGCGGCCGGTAGGTGGGCCGGACCGAGACGGACCGAGCCGGGTCGGACCCGGTCCGCGTCGACCCGGTTCGGCCGACCCAGGGGGGGGGGGGGTCGGGCCGGGTCGGTCCGGGCCCAGACCCCCGTTTTCAGACCACTTTCGGTCAAATGCCCATTTCTTGAGCTGTAGACCTCCGATTGATGCTTTGTTAGCGGCAACACGATCCTTGTACCAAGACGGTCGTTTCGGTATATTACACTCAAGGTTTCGGAGAACTTTGGGTTCGGCTGGGTTGGTTCGTATGCGAGACCAACCGAGCCCTCGGAGGGGAAACGCTCGTAACTTGAGTTCCGGACGTCCGCTTGACGTGCCGTCGACTTTTTTGGATTCCTCTAAGTGAGACGAATCTTTTGGCTTACTCTACTCGAGGTTTGGATGCCGTCGGAGTGTGGCCGGGTTGGTACGCTCACGAAACTAACCGGGCCCCTGGAACGAAAAAGCCAATAACTCACAGATCGGGCGTCCGATTGACGCACCGTCTGTCTCGTTGTTTTCCTCTTGATGAGACGAAAATTTTGGAATACTTCTCCCGAGATTTGGATACATTTGGATAGTGGCCGGGTTGGATCGCACCCGAAATCCAACCGGGCCCCTGGAACGGAAAAACTGATATCTTTCAGACAGGACGTCCGTTTGACGAACCGTCAGCAGCGTTGTTGATCACATTGAGAAACGGTCCCAATGAGTATACCCTATGAGAGTTCGGGGTACATTTGAGATACGGACGGGATTGGTTCGCTCACGAAACCAACCGGGCCCCTGGGATGAAAAGGCTAGAAACTCACCGAACGGGCGTCCGATTGACATGCCGTCTATTGCGTTGAGACCCCTATGACGAGGCGGTCCTTGAGATACTTCTTCGTGGGACTTTGAGAGACATGGAGTATCGACCAGTAGCTCGTGGAGCGGACCCTCCTAGAGACGAACGTACGGAGTACAGAGACCGTGTAGCTGGCTGCGACCTGACGACTGCTTGACCGACTCGACTTGGAGTGAGTCGACTATCCCAGTGGACGGAGCACTACTTTGTGAGGTGCAGACCCATGGTGGATGGAGCACTACCCGTGTGACAGTGCAGACCCGCGGTACTCGTCCGGAGAGTACCTCAGCAGGCTACTAGGGGGTGTGCACTACTGTGTTTGGGTGACATACCTCGGCGGGAAGCACTACTGTGTCTGGGTGGCTGACCCGCAGTACTTGACAGGAGGAGTACCTCAACAGTCTTAGGTTAGTGAGAAGTACCTCGGAGTCATGACAGGACCACTGTACACTCCAGAGACGGAGCTCTTCAGCAGTTACGGTTTCGATAATGAAAATCCTGGTTTGAGCTGAGACTTTTGACCTTTGTGTTTACCTCATGATTGAGATGGGTCACTTGATAACTTAGGTATATGTATGGGCATATACCTGGGTAGTGGTTATCCTTTGATTTCATGATCCTTGTGTTTCTTCATGGTTGAGATGGGTTACTTGATAACATAGGTATATGTTTGGGCATATACCTAAGTAGAGGTTATCTGTTGAGATCTTCTTTGTGGTTATCCTTGTTGGTTTAGAGAGACCTTGAGGGTCTCAGGGTCCCTACTGAGTATCGTTATACTCACCCCTGCACGGGCTATGCCCACACCTCATTGTGTTGGTTGCAGACGACAGGCAGTGCTGACAGAGGCCGAGTGTTCGAGGACTGGATGGTACTCGGAGGTGGACCACACTACGAGTCAGTATCTGGAGGAGGACTTCACGGCGAGATGACACACGGAGGTGGTTGACGGGCGAGAGCGTTGAGGAGGCTATCTGTACCTACCCTTCAGGCAGGATCTGTGGCAGACGATCCAGGAGCTGTGCTATTTGTACCTACCCTTCAGGTAGGATCCGAGGAGGAAGACCCAGGAGCTGCTTCCTTCTTCCAGCTGTTGCCTTTTTTCTGCTGTACTTTTGTTCAGTTGTAGTTGTACTTTCTTTTGGGTTTTTATTCTCGCCCATTTACTTTTCAGCACTTCTCTTTTACTTAGTGTTTACTTTTTCCGCTTGCTTACTCTGTGGTGCTTGTTTTCTTTTATAAAGGCAATTCCTTCCCAGTTATCGGGATTTATGCCTTTGGTGCTAGTCGCTAGCCCTTGGCCTATGGAAGGCGGGCTTGGGGTAGTCACGGCATGGGCCCCGAGGACGGTTCGTGACAAATTCCAACTCCATGAGTACCCTGAGTACCAACTCAGTGGCATTCTCCCAACTATCATGTACAATGCACAACATAAGAAATATTCCATGGAACTATGAACATGAGATATTCTTAGGTACCTCAGTGTAATGGAGTCCCAATAAGGGTGTGATATATTCTCAGTTGGACACCACCAATAGTGTGTACAACATAATACTATTTATGAATATAAAGTATAACAATGTCCACATATATCGATAAAGTTGTAAATGAATAAAAGTAAATAAGTTGGCTCAAGTTCCTAAGGGACACTTGACCAACCATACCCACATTGGCCTAAAGATAAATGCATCTAAATATATACCAAAACATATATATTTTCATACATGAAATGTCTCCAATGATATACCTGAACTCGAAAAGGACTCATGGTCTAGTTCCCAAGCATCAAAATAATAGTAGTAGTATATGCATATAATTATTGGGAATAACCATAAGGGATCATAATTGGCCTATTATAAAGGCCAAATAAAAACATGAGACAAACCCAAGCATGCTATTTTTCTTGGTAGATACATCATTTAATTTGATAAACTAGAATGTCATAGATCTCTAAATAATAGTCATTGATGTTCTTAGTAAAATGGATTCCTAGGCCTGTCTAAAGATATTTGTAAATAGGAATCCCAAATTTCACACTAATATCACCATAATTACACATCACCGTAAGAGCCCATCCAAGGTGATCTGTATTGAGGAATCCAAAGTGTCACTCTTAGTGTGGTATAAAGACATAACTCCTGGATCCTATCTTTGTCATCACACATTGGGTACTGATTATTTCTCTTGGAATGGTTTAACCATCTTACAACTGATCCCATCCTAGGTATCTCTCCTAGTGTACCAATATCTCTCATGGGAAGAATCTCAATTAACCTATGAGCCTATCCTCGGTTTGATGTAAAGAGGAAACCCAAGTATCTCTCAAGGAATAACATTAATATGGGAACCTATGATCCTATACCTAGTATTCCCTAATAAAGAAACTAGTATCACTTGTGGTACATATACTCTTAAAAAACCTATGATCCCATCCAAGGAATTCCTACTTGGGAATCCATGTGTTGCTAAAAGCATCCATAATTCATTTAATATATTATTTTCAATTAAGAAGAGGGGCCTTGTCCATAACTCCTCATCATGAACTAGGTATAAATAATGAGGGATAAGTATATAAAAAAGAAACATCACATGTCTTTCATTTTTTAAGAGAGGTCCAAGTATATTTATTATTTAAATTATAGAATTATAAGGTCCATGTACTTAATAAGGACACAAATAAATATTATATTACTTATAAAAATAAATCCAAAACTTATTAGGATATGGTCTGGTCACTAAGGGGTAAAATAGTGGTATGTCACACCCTACTACATTCAAATTAATCATCCCATCAAAATTTTATAAGACATATAACCTCAATGATGGGTTTTATTAGAAAAAATTGATTCCTTAAGGGAATTAAAGGAACCCACCCTTAAGGGAGGTTAAAACATGAGTTATATGACCACAAACCATGGAAATTAAATATGGAAGGGCTACTAGAATTAGGGTGTTAGGTTATAAAAATTAAATTTTACATTTAAGAGGTGTTTCATAGAAATACTGGTGCACATCACAACAACGTACTTAATAAATGATAATAAATTAAAGAAAAAAAATTTATATAACACATCCCTCGTGCTTAATATTATCTACTCAACCAATATCGAGGCATGAATCGAGACGATTCGAGAGAAATGAAAGAAAAAATCAACCACCATTGAAATAGGGTGAATTTGCTAGCACCCTGATAAAAGTTAACAAAGTAAAATAAAAAGATGGAGGAATTAAAAGGACTTGTAGACTCACTTATATGATTACAACGTGATGAATGAAACTCAAAAGGGATCCTAGATGATGATGTTATAATTATCCCTAGAGGAGGATAAGAGAGACTCCATGGGAGGATTCTGCGTGAGGGTAAGAGAATAAGTAAAAGGAGGAGAAAATAAATAAGTAAGTAGGGGAGAATGGGTATGTCACCCATTTAAAAGAGTAACATAGTTTGGTCTCATATTTGGACAAACTGTGTGACAAACATAAATTTATCAGTACCTAAGGGACCCCAACGTATGGGTTGGTTGTACAGTTTGGTTAGCAGTGCACATCCCATAAGAAAGAGCTCTGGAATGAAGTCTATAGAACCCATACGATTGTGAGACTCATATCACATGTTAATCCAAACCCCTTAGAGACCCCCCATCTCTACTGGGTCATCTTCATGGTTTCACCTGGTGGGCTGTATGTTTTTAGAAAAATTGTGCTCCCTAATTTGTCTATTCTGAATTTGAGTTTATGGGGTCCGCCACCCCTGAAACTCAACAAAACACCCGAGATACCTTTTAGGACTTACACTAGGTCTAAAAACAACACATTTAAGGGTTCAAAATCAAGTATTTACATTAAGATTATTACTTCAAAGAATGGACCATCCACTAAACTGAAAAACTCAAATTCTACTAGAATTTAAACATGTCCCAAAAAATTAGGATTTACAGCTCTCTTTTTATATTCTTGAAAACAATGATTTTTTAATACTTTTCAACAATTATTTTCCTTTTTTTTACTTTTTTTAGAAATATTATTTTTTTCATTTTCATTTTTATAGGGAAATAATGAATCATAATGGAATTAATTCATAAACCTTTCCAAGAACCTAATAAAACACCCCAATTCAACTCTTAAATTATAAAAATTCCTTTATACCATAGAAAACATATTTTCCACCCTTAAAAAAATTAATATCATGAAAAACACTAATATTAAAGGTAGAAATGATTAAATAGTCTTGTAATTTGGATCTTCATTAAAAACGTCATTCATGGATTCTATGGGCTTAAAATAAAGATTAAATGTCATGGTCGGTCTCCAAGATATGGGAATTTATAAAAAATGATTCATTTATATTAAATGTGACTTTATAATCATAACATTGATAATATACAAATGAAATTTCTAGTAGGTTTACATCCCCAAGTACCAACAAGAAATTTGTAAAATAAAAAATACAAAAAATAGTCTTAGAAACCTCCTAGGAATGAGAACCATATGATAAAATAAAATAAATCATGGAATATATAATAATGAAAAACTAATCCAAATTAATTTTATATATTGAAATAATAAAAATGTGAAATGTAATTTCATCTATATAAACCAACTAAGCCCCCTGAAATCACAATTCTATAAATTGACACACATTTACTTGTATCTAATTATTCATCTCCGTCCTAATTTTTCATGATGTACTTATTTATCTATATTTATATTTTCATGATAAAAAATACTCAATTTTGTTCATAAATATTTCATTTAAGTGAGTTTTAGTGTTTATGTTGTATACAAAATCATGGTTTTATGATGGAATACAAACTGTTGGAAGATCTGTATTAATGGAATCTAAATGAAAATTGGAAGGAATTTGAAGATATTTTTGAATTCGTAATTCATATATTGATATCATGTAATGAATTTGGATGTTCAATTCAAGACCATGAAGATATCATGTAGTATATTGAGGTGTTCCATAAGTAGTAAGCACCACCAACCTACTGCTATAGGCACCAACTTATTGATGATGGTGGACATAGAAACTAGTTATAGTAGGATCCCAATAGCTACCTGATGGTTCTCAATAGCATCCTGGTGGAAGTATATATAACCAAGAAGCCTAAAAAAGTATACCTTCTAGCTAGTGGCATCTAGCTAAACACTAGTGGACTTGCACCAGAACCATCAAATATGATTAATTATGTGGTAAAAAAATCTTTAATTGGCTCATTAAGTATCCAAATTAACCTAATAATCCTCCATCACCTATAAATACTATAAATATATGTCTTTGTATCCTAAGAGTCAAGTAATGATGATTAATTTAATATATATGATTCCAAATCGATCATTCCAACAATGAAGCTCTAGAAAAATATCTTCAATCTCCAAGCTTTTCAAATATTCAATTGTAATTCCAAGTCCTCTTGGGCTATCTACAATTTCCTCCCTATCTCTCCTCTAAATTTTACTATCCTTATAGAGGGAAAATGGTGCGATATTGTAATAGGTTTTCACTAAGAAAAATTCTCTTCTTCTAATCACCTTCTATAATGGGTGCTCACTATCAAAAAAGTGAGGGATGCATTTCTTAACTATTGATGAAGTTCAAGAGGGTTATCAGAACTATAAAAATTAGGGATATTGGTTTCTCATCACAACTATTAAAAGGAATTGTAATAATTGTTTACTTTATCTCTATTAAACATAAATGAAAAATATATAATCCTCTCACCTGGGGGGAGGAGATGTAGGGTCCTACATCGAGCTATTATCAAACTCCTTTTTGAAATCCACATCTATCCTTCATTTATTTCCAAATTGAAAATTCTCATCAAATTTTTTTTCCACAATTTTGATACCACTTTTCCAGTATGATTGTTTTTTAATTAACATTGAAATTAACCTTTTTTAAAAATATTGAAATTATCATGATATTTTGTATTCATTTTAATTGAGTGATCACATTCTACATAATATCTAATTAATAATTTATCACATTCATCAATTGATTTATTTAACCACTTTATATTTACTTAATATAATATTTCTCCTATAATTACGATTTATTTATTTACTATTGTTTTATTTATTAATTTACACCATAATATCTGTTTTAATTTTTAAAATGGGGATTCTGTCCCACTCTTTCCATTATTTACCTCAACCAACAATTTATATCAAATATTTATTTGAAATAATACTTAACTAGTTTAAAATATTGATTTTATAAAATGGAATCTAACTATTATTCACATGGTTCTATATTTTATGGGATATATTATCCCTATTTAAAAAATTTCATTCCAACTTCTCTTAGTAGTATTGGTTACCCTATATAGAAAATGGTTATTCAGGAAGACAGTCTTACTAAAGAACTAAAAGATAATTGTACATCCAATAATATTTAATACATTGAGACTAATTTAAATTACATGAACTCTATACACCGTGGACTTGATTAAAATTATTTAAATTGTGTATCTACATGAAAAACTACCCATGAAATATGGAAAATTCTAAAAGTCACTAATAAAGGAACCAATTTTTTTGAATACTAGATTATAAATATATGTGAAATATTTGGAATGATTTTTTATACATATAAATGAATATATTAAAAGAATATTATAAATTTTACAAATATTTTTAATGGTTGAATGTCTTATAGTGATGTTTTTTCTACAAACAATTTAGTGAAAAAAATCCTTTGGGTGTTACCAATATTTTTGGAACCCAAGGTGAAGGCTATACATGAAGAAAATGATTTAGATAATATTCTACTCTATGAACTAAATGGATTTATCATGACATATGAGACTAATATGAATCAATAATTTGATAAATAGGCTAAATAATCCAAAGAAGAAAAATAAGTAAAAAAATATTTTTGCCTTCAAATCCATTGACAATGTTGATTCAGCCAAAAGTGAAAATAACACCAAAAAATTTGCCAATAATTTGAGTAAACTGTTTAAAAAGAAAGAATAAACCTATAATACCAAGAAAGAAAAGAAAAATTGACTAAAAGTGCCTTAAAATTAATTTGAAAAGAAGGTTAATATCCAATTGGAATTTCCTATAAGGCCCCATCCTTAAACATTACATAATCTTGATCTAATTTAATAATTGGGCTTTAAATCACTTTGATAATATTTTCAGGTTTATATATTTAGAGAATTAGGCCATAACTCATATATAACAACTTAAATACTACAAGTAGACACTTCTACTCACTATCTATTTTTTTCATAAGACAAAACCTCTTTATAAAGAAACATGGTATTGTTTCATGTTTTAACAGTATAACATTTCCTTGATCCAAACCTTGGCTCTATTATTCTTTAAGTCCTATAAAAAACTTTTAAAAACGTATTATGAGAATAAAAATCTCATTAAGGGAAATAAAAATAAAGAAAAACCATTATTCTTGTTAAAAACTGATAACCAATTCAGTGTCCTTTAAGCAGATGAAACGAAACATTTTCACATGTATAACACTCATAATTTTTGGTCGATGAAAAATAGTAAAACCAATAGCAAGAAATTAAAACTCCTTTTATTGAATTAGAGCATAATATACATAAAACCATTTCAAATACCATTCAATTAGAATAACCATATGGTTGAATTCCAAATTAAAGATCTTTAATGGGGATCACCCTTTGTATAAGCTATATCGGGCTCACCTGTGAGCTATAATGGGGATTATACCTATATTAAAGCTATAAGGGAATCACATATGAGTTATATTGGGGATAAAAGCTTCGTATAATATATTTCAAGCTCGCTCATGAGCTATAATTGGGCTCAAAACTTTGTATAAGATATATTGGGCTCACATATTTCATATAATTCTCAAGTACCATTTCAAAAACACGTTCATCAGAAAACCATTTTGAAAAACACTTCAAATCACATATGAAAAAAATTCCATATGAAAATAATATTTTCATTTAAGAAACCATTTTAAATAACAAGATACCCAGATAAAGTAATAAGGGATTTATTTTCCTTTTAAAAGACATTAATTCTTGTAGAGGAATCCAAATATCAAATAATGGTTACAGTGACCGAGATGTCACTATCGTCGTATACGTTAAAAAAACTTTCCTTTTTTAATTTTGTAAAAAAATTAAAATGATTTATATAAAAATATTCCTTCTTAAAACATTGAATGAAATTATAGATACACATATAATTTCCTGCATATTCTTTTTATACCCATATAAATAAATATGTAATTTAATATCATGAAGAACATGATTTGATAATTAAATCTTTAATCATTAAAGGTGTCCCATAGCACTTTGAAAATTTAAATATTAATCTCCATGATTTAATAAATAACATTATTATAGAAAAAATATGGATATGAAATTTCATAATGGCTGTATATACACCTTATAAAAGAATAAAGGTTCATATTATCGAGAAATTCCTTAATGAAAGGAGATTGAGACGAAATCAATTACCTTGAGTCCAAATTGTCTCGTTCATTCTTTAATTTCCTAAATAATAAACTTAGGTTAATTTATAATTTATTCAGAAAATTTTTAAAATTTATTATTCATTTTATATCACTTATTACCATGTTATATCAATTAGATAATTATTTGAGTTCATATCGGATGTTTTGTTGATATTCAGTATTTGAGTAAAAAATGAACTTGTTTGATGTAAATTGTTCATGTGGTCAAAATTTCATAATCTCTAAAATATTATTCAAGATTTAAATATATTATATATTAACTATATATGTATTTATAAGATTCTATAACATTTGGAGATAATAAATGAAATGCACCATTCATGGAGACAGTAGGTCATACGTATGCATGAATGCTACTTTCACTTATTTTTCATATTAAGAGAATGAAAAATAAATGATAAATATGCATATTATAATTACAGTATAATATATATGTTATATATGTTACATAATTTCATTAAATCCATCCTTTATACGTTCCATGTATGGCATGAATGAGTCATATCACTTTGAGGGGGCAGTCGTCCACACTTCCTTAAATGAAATTATAGTATTTACACATTATGGAAAGCATAAAGGTATGTTATAAATAAAAATTACAGAAAAATAGAGCCAATATAAATATAATATATATCATAAATAAATATATCTCCTTCATAATGGTCACCATGAAATGTGGTAGTATAAAATTGAATAATCATTGTTTTGTGAGGCAGTAGTTCGCTATACACAGAAACAATATGTTCGTATCGATTAGATGGAGCTGTGTGTAAGTGTATTTAAAATAATTATAATACAATAATCCTAGTATATTTAGTATACTTGTGTTATTATATAAACATATAATAATAATAGAATAGGTAGTGGAGAATGAAAATAAAGGAAAGGAGCTTGAGAGAAGACACTACCTCTAAATCATATAACTCCTTTTGATTTGAGCCAAAAAGATTTATTTAAATGACTTATGCCCAGGTTAAGTATTCTAAGATGAAGGGATGGATTTTTAGAGATTAATTTAGTAGACTTTTTATGATACAAGGGGATTGAGAGGTGTGAGTAAGTGGGTATAGGTGGTGTCATTTTATAAGAGGGAGGAGGGGAACTTTAGGAAAGTCTTCAGATATTATTTTATTAAAAATTTATTTTCGAATTACAATAGATACAAAGTGATATAATTAAAGGATAATATGATTATGGGTATAAATACTTTCAACCAATAGGTTTATTCAATTTTATGTCATTAAAGTAACCTTATATTTTAGCTTTAACCCTTAGTTAAAAACATCAAAATTTACCATGTCTTCTTGTATTTTCATAATACATGGTTACTATAGTTACTATAAATGCCAATAGAACAAAAATTGAATCATTAATGAAAATTTTAACATTATATAAGTCATTTGGACAAATAATATACTTTTATGACTATTATATAATTTAATAAAATAGTATTTGTTTTAAAAAGTCATTTATGTTAATTTTAACACTATTTAGTAATTAATTTTTGTTAAGTCATAACAAATTGATTAATTTTAACCAAAGGAATTAAATAATACATCACATTTCAATTTCATCCAAAAAAATAGTGTATGACATAAAAATGTTCAAATTACATTTATTTTAATGTTTATAATATCATTTATTTGAATATTACATTGATAAGGTAATCACTACATCATCATTGTGTCATAAATAAATTTATATATTTAATGTATAAATTTTTTAAATAAAATTCAATTATGTAGGAAATATTTTTAGATTTATAATTAATATTTATAGTCAAATAGATCAATTATTTAACTATACCTTTAAATTGTTTTAGTAAAAAGATACTTGTTTGTGTTATATTTCTATTTACTTTAAATTAATTATTATAACATGACATTTTCAATCCCAAGTGGCTCCCAAATGCCAAAAAGTTCAGCGTAAGGATTTATTGGGTCTCACATGACTCAAAAAGTAATATCAGTATACCTGTTAGGGTAGTTTTATATTATTGTAATAATATTTTTACCCTTATTTACCTAATTTACCCTTTAACCGTGGTAAATAAAAATAATTACTGAAGTTACAATTCATAATGTCAAAAAGAGGTACCTAATTACACAATTGAACATTATGATTCCAAACATTGAATCCATTTTTTCAAATTAAAAACACATAAATTATAGTAACTAATATAAAACTTATTCCCGTTGTCAAAACCAGAAAGCATGTTTTTAAGAAGTAAAAACTATCAAAAGATTTACTTGTGCTTATATCCAATTTAAATGTGAAATTACTTAAAATAAACAAAATTGGATTAAATGATAAAAAATTAATCCAATAAAACTTTAAAACCAATTAAATGGATAATCTAATTATATAAATAAATTATATTAAGAGGCAATTTTTAATTAAAAATTAGTATTTTTCACTATTCATTAAAAATGGATTTTATTAGAAAAATACAAAAATTTCAACCAAAGTAAATTTTGATGTCCATATTATAAAAAAGAAAATTAGTTTTTAAAATATAACATATAAAATTTAAAAAGGGATTTCCATCAAAATGTGGTAAAATGAGCTTTTAAAAATATTAGAGTATTTTATGCTTAAAATTGGATTCATTCTCATTTTAAGCCTCTAAAATTTATTGGACAAATTTAAAAAATTTAAAAAACATGTATAATCATATTATAATTATTTCTAATTATTCCCACCAATACAATGTCTAGGAATTAACTACTATTTAGCATAAAAATAATATTCTTTTATTATTTTTCGGTATAACTCAATGTTGTGTGCAATGTAAGATTTTGGAGAAACCTGTTTTTGATTGTCGAGTAATATATCAAGACATGCATACAATTTAACATAAAATTGATATCTTTTTCATAAATATTAATATATATGAAATTATTATTCTATAAATACCTAGGATGGTACATAATTCTCCCTTTTGGAAATTGCGTCCTCACAATTTGACAATTTGGTTCGGTAACTTCATTGAAAACCCCACATCAGAAAAAGAGTCAATAATAATATCACTTTAAAAGAATTAAAGATAAGTAAAAAGGTCTCCAGAGATAATACATACTAGGATTACATGTAAGAAAACATGGATATGGATGAAAAACTAACCATCTTATTCTGATAGAGATTGATAGAAAATATTACCAGGATAAAGTTAACAACTAGAAAACCACAAACATGTGATGGGTTAAACAATCATTGATTTCAAAATAGAAAATTTAAATGGATTTTTTTTTGTTTTAAGATACTTTTCATAAATTTTTGGAATTATTTTACTACTTAGAATAAGAACTTACTGAAATATAGTTACTTGGAAAGAAGAGTTTCATCCTTTAATAAATTTCTACTACACACTTATCTTTTCTACCAACGATGAGTATTCAAGATGACATGGTCACACGTAAAGCACTAGCATAAACTTCTAGAGAATAAAATAATCCACAAAAGATGAACTATATATTTCTCCCATATTTATACATTGACCAAAACCAAAATGGTTAGTACGAGATCAGATAATCCCCCAAAAATAATAATCCTTTATAAAGAGAAGGACTACTTTTAATCTCAAAAATTCAATAGTAATACCCAAGTTCTATATAGACCAATAAAGAAACATAATTCCTTAAAATTAATCAAAATAATCTAGATAATATTGAAACCAAAACTCATAAGGTTTTGATCACATAGTTTTACAAGATAAATTTTAACATTTATCTCCATATAACATCAACCACTCTTAATGTCTCATACAAAAAATTAATTAACCACATCACATTTTATCCATGATAGTTTAATCAATTCCACAAATAACCCAAATCACCATATGCCCACAATAAAAAAAATATATTCTTCCAAAATAAAATTCAATCGTTACACGTCAAATGAGATCCCATAATATTCTATTTTCCTTAGGCATATAGTGTTCCCAAAAGAGCGAACGTCTTCCAAAATAACATTTATCACTTAATCACCAAATAATTTTCCTATAATAAGGATATTCATTTGATAAAACATAATTTCTCAAAATAAAGTTATTATTAATCCATAAAATCATTTAACTAAAGAGAATAAGTCTTCCTAACTAGGGACTTCACGTAGGCCAATGGTAGATGATGCACCCTTGTTACCCTTAAATTGTTGGTCCAATTCCCACGAACTTTCCGAATGAGATGATTTTTCAAATATCCTATAATTTTTTCTTTTTATAAAACTATATAATTCTTATAACATTCCCAACATGAGAGAAAATCATTAAAATAACCATAATGTAATTTAACCTTATGTTTATCTCATGCCTTTCATTTTTCATGTCAAAATGTAATAACTCATAATTGCCTCAAATTCAAGGATCATATAAACCCTAAAGACTCTTTATAACTATATCCACAAAAGAAAAGATAATTCTTCCTCATTTTTTAAAAACAAACTTAAGGGTTACACATTAAAGAAGTCTTCCAATGTAATACCATCATTAATACACTTAAGCATATCATTATCCATAGGTCCAACATAACTCTTCAATTACTAAAATGTATACATATTAATCATCAAACATTCTTCATGATCCTTTATCCATGTTTTTATATCTTATTATTTGATAAATATTTCCTAAAAACAAAATCATGAATAATGTTCTAATATTCAATAATGTCAAAACATGATCTAAGAAATAATCCATACCATTTATTGGTCATTTTTAGCTTCCTCATCTTCAATGGGAATGGAATTAGGCATTGGTAAACATATATTTGTATGGTCCTACAGATACCATTCCCAAAACTTCTTCACATGACATCTATTTTCATAATGAATATGCACATAACATTTAAAACATTCAATTGATCCATCGAAAATAAATTGTTTCCCTTTCCTAGATTCAACTGAACACATTATTTTTCTATGGAAGGTTATTTCTTTATGACCTTCATTACCACATCTATAACATCTTACCATCCCTTTGAAAATTTTTCCTAGGTGTTTCTTTCCACATCATTGACACATAGGTTGATGAATGTAATTAACTTTATGATTAGTACCTGATCATCCATAGTGATTAGTTTCTCACATATATGATACCTTGAAAAAATCACCAAGGTTCAAGTGGTCAATCACTACTCCAGATAGTTGGTTTTGAATAACTATAAGAGTTAATATAACTCCCATTTCATTTGGTTTCTTATTCATAAAACCACCATAGTTTCCTTCACATCCATTGTTACTTTAGTGATTTATAAATCCAGTCATTTACTAAAACAAAAAAGGTTTAGTGTGAGTATATCAATAAAATCATAATATACTATCATATGAGGAGGATAAACACTAATATATACTTATTAATGTTTTCTCAAAATCATTAAATTTATCTAAAATAAATTTGAATATTTCTAATATTCTAACCATTGTAGTTATATAAAACATTTCACTTGTGATTAAATAACACCTTATCCTCTAATGTTATCTAAACTAACCTCAGATACCAACTATAAGGCCCCAACCTCAAACATTACATAATCTTGAGCTAAGTCAATAATTTTACTTTGATTCACTTTGAGGATATTTTCTTGTTTATAGATTTAGATAATTAGAACATAAATCATATATAAAAACTTAAAGTTTACAAGTACAAAATTCTACTCACTATCCATTTTTTATAAGACAAAAACTCTTTATAAAGAAACATGGCATCGTTTAATTATTAACAGAATAACATTTCCTTGATCCCATCCTTGAATGTATTATTCTTTAAGTTATGTGGAAAACATTAAAAAAACATGGGATGAGCATAAAAAGATCATTAAGCAACATAAAAATAAATAAAACTCATTAGTCTATTAAAAACCTAATAACCCATTCAATGTTCTTTGAGAAAATGAAACAAAAAATTTTCACATGAATAACACTCATAATGTTTTCTCAATGAAAAATAGTAACACCAATAACAAGTAATTAAAACTTGTTTAGGTGACTTAGAGCATAATATACATAAAAATATTTCAATTCCCATTCATTTGGAATAACCATATGGTCAAATTCCAAATTGGAGATCTTTAATGGGGATCACCCTTCTTATAAGCTATATTGGGATCTTCTATGATCTACAATGTAACACCCCAAGATTTTTCAAATAAATTTAATATTTAATGAATAAAACACTGAATCTATAAAAAGGAATGCTTTTTTATAACCTATCTAGTAAACATAAATTTTCCACCTCTGTGATTTGAATTTTGAAAAACTGACATACACGGTTGCGTTTAGTAAGAAATTTAGAGCCGGATAAGACAAACTTAATTTTTGGTGAATAGTAACAAACCCTTATGAATATTAATATGAATAGTAATATGACTAATATGAATAGTAAATCATAGTAGTATTTTATTATCTTAAGGTTATAAGATAATGAGATCTTGATTAAATTTTCAACGTGATATAAAACGAATTGGAGTTTTAAAATTGTTTTTTTCAAATAAATTATTTTTTTATTTAAAATTTAATTAATAATATTTAGAAAATTATTTTTAAAAAATGAAGTTCATTTTTTAAATCTACCCGTCAGAAAATGGTTAGGGTGATTTTTTTGGATTTTTCTGAAATACTCAAATTTTTGATGAATAGTAAAATATGGTAATTTACCGTATATATACATTATCATTTAAAATCAGTATTACTAGAATAATAGCTGATGTAAGAACACTTGATTCGAAGTAAAATGAACATATTACTATTCCTGTTCATAAGAATCAATACCATTTGTTGTATTATTAAAAATAATAAAATAATGAGAAAAATAATGGGAAACCCTTCCTCTCCTCCACTATAACCCTTCCTCACTTCCTCTTCTCTTCACTCCTCTAAATCATAGTGACTTGTATAAATTATTATGAAATATACTTCCAAGATACCACCCCATGTCTAGCAGCCCTTGGTCTCATAAAAAGACCATAACCTCTCCCCTAAGGAGGCTCTCAAGAAAGATTACTTAAAGAGGTAAATTCCTTTTTTCATTTCTTCTATTTCAAGTTCCTTTCTTTTATTCTTATTTACTCACCTCCTTTCATAAAAATGTTACGATGAATCCAATAACTGACATGTAATATAATTTTTTTATGGTAAAGGAATAATTCTTTATCATCTCTCCTTTCCCCTTATTTTATACTAGAAATGAAAACACCATTCGAGATGTGTTAATTTATCACATTCAAGGATGATGGGTTTTTAATTTCTATTACCATCTTCAATTATGCTAATGAAACCATTTTTATGGTTTAAATAGATTATAATATATGTATTATAACTTATTTAAGCTTCTGGAATCCTTTTTTACACATGATATTAATTTATAAATCAAAAAGAGTTCATTGTGAACAAAAAAATGCAAATTAACCTAAAAAATTGTCATTAAAGTTTTATAAAATGATTCATCTTCACTAAAAATAAAAAAATGAATTTTATAACTATTTAATATTACTTATTTTCACTAATAACATATAAATTCAATTATGGAAAACCATTATCATTTTACATGTTTATCCGTACATGAATATATTTAATCCAATCATGAAAACCAAGGAAGAAAACACTCAAAAACAATGAAATTAAACCATTTAATCCATAAAAATGCCATTAATTAACTTAATAAGGTTATAATAAATTTGATTATTCAGTTCCTTAAGATTAACATTGGAACACCTTCTGACTTAAGGTATGATTTTTCCACCCGAACCTCCATTTTCATTCGGGTTACTTTTATTATCTAATTACCTAAATTAAAATATTACTGATTCATATGTACTCCTCAAAAATTTTGTGTGAATGCTCTATATATGTTTAAAAACCATAATCATACATTAATTTAGGGGTAATTATATGTTTTAAAAGGATATTTAACAAATTCTTTCCAAAATAAAAGCCCAATTCAAAGGAATTTCTTAAATTCTTTCTTATATTCAAGGGAACTCTATAATATATTTTTAGCACCCATTATATTTATAAAATCACTCATTTTATTATTAATATCATATCTTACTTAATTTATAGTTTTATATAAACAAATTTTCAAAATAAATATTCTTTTCAAATTAAAAGATTATTTTTCTCAAGAATTACTTGACGATTTTATAAAAGTATCTTAATCTGTTTCAACACTCTTGTTTATAATTATATATTATTAGGATCAATATTTATGATATCATATACCATATTTAATTTAATGGTTTATGATTATTTTGACTATGGATGTGCTATCTTAAAACCATTCACCAATTTACTCTGAATGGTTTGTGTTTATGCTTAATGTTCGTGGAAAGTTATTTGCGTTTCATATGTTTGTTTCAATATGAATGTATATGTTGATTATGTTTATCCCCATTAAAATGAGTAATGACTTGGACTTATTAGGTGATGGGGGGGGGGGTGGATAATATAACCCATCTATGCATCAGTGGGTCTTATGAGACAAAGAGATATGGAATTGGCTAATGCCTTGTCCATTTATAGATATTGTTTTTCCGAGGACTTAATGATTTTTTTATGTCTTGGGTGAGGCCTTGACTGTATATTTTAAAATGTTTGGAATATTTATTTCCCCCATTATAAAGCTAGAAATTTGTAGTCTATGTTGTAATTTGACCAGTATAATACCCATGATTATATTTTATTATGGAAATAATTACTCAACTCACATACTTCCTACAATGTGTTCATGTTTATTATTTTTAAAGGAATGTGTTTTATATTATTCACCGTGTATAATGTTTATGTTTGTGATATCTTTTACTGTATTGATTACCCTTACTCAGCATCTGAGCTCACCCCTTCTTATGTTTAATATTTCCCAGGACATGAAGAGGTATATTTTGATTGACTTGTAGGATAATCTTAGAGTGGTGGATGTTCCAAATGGAAATTGTTGGTCATTTTTTATTTCAAATTGCAATGTTGAACTTATATACCTTTCTGGATTTTCAAATCTACTAAACTGTTCATTCCTTTGAAATATTACTTTCTTGTAATCTTTCCAATGTCATGTAATAAGGCACTGACTCCGGGCAACTGGATTTGGGTCCTTACAATTGGTATCAAAGAAAGTTTAGTAGAAAATTTGGAAATTAGATTTAGAAAGTGTATATTAATGAAAAAAAACCTAAGATAATCTTTGAGGATAAACATACAAGAATATCCTGGATTTTTTTGCAATGAATAGATTTTTTGGATCTTTCTAGAAATTACATCTTTGTATGGATACTACAAGTGTATGTGGTTCTGAAACAGATATAACTATGAGTGAAAATTACAACAAAGAGTTTGGGGATTTAAATGGGGTATCCTAATACACAACAATGAGCCTTATTACGAACATGATTTGACACTCCAAGGGGATATTATTAGGATAATTTTAATTTTCTTTACAAGACATTATGATGGATTTAAATGTAAATTTTCCTAAAATAAACCATGTTTATGATTATGGGATTAGCCATGCATAGGATTTGAATTTATGTTAAGTACATTTTTCTATGTTTTGATAGCACATTATGATTCATAGCCTAATATAGTGTATACCATTATTTATAAATGATTCCTAGTGGAAGGAATGGAAACCACATGAACGCATGTATTCCATTTATAGATTTCCCTCCTATGTAATATAATAATGTTGGATCTAAAGCTGTGACTGGTGCGAAGCAACTTATAACTATTTTGGGACAAATTAACTAGGTTATAAACAATAACCTTACCTGTATAGAGCATAGAGATCCAAAAAATAGAGGATCTATGTTATATTTATTTATGCAAAAATAGCCTCCCTCATTTTATGGGTCTACAAACCCATTCATAGAGGAGCAATGGATAAGTTCCTTAGAGATGATATTTCTCACCTTGGGAAGTAACGAAAGGGAGAAGGCTATCATGGAAGTTTATCATCTGTCGGTAAACGCTAATTAATAGTGGTCAGTAATTAAAAACAAAAAGCAGGAGAAAGATATAGAAAACTTAGAATGGAGTGAATTTAAAGAACTTTTCTTAGAGAAATAATTTTATTGTGAACAACGAGAGGATATGGAAATGAAATTTCAGGATTTGAGGCAAATGGAAGATGAAAATTTTTCCAAGTATGAAGTTAACATCACAAGGTTAGAAAGAAATTATGTGGAATGTATATGTAATCCATGAAGCAATATTGATCTATTCTTTTATGGACTAAATCCATTCCTCTGGTGGGAACTGTTCTGCCAAAATTTCTCATCATTCAAAGATATAGTCTCATGTTCTAGGAATATGAAAACAAAGTTCTTTAAGTCTTATGACTTTAAAGGAAAGAAAGATAAGATATGGGTTTCTAAAAAATATAGAAAATTAAA
This sequence comes from Viscum album, assembly GCA_963277665.1. Taxonomy (NCBI): domain Eukaryota; kingdom Viridiplantae; phylum Streptophyta; class Magnoliopsida; order Santalales; family Viscaceae; genus Viscum; species Viscum album. Next base: position 33,084,098 of record OY728131.1, read on the forward strand.
TAAAGAAATGGGTAAGAAGTGAAGAGTTGACTTTCCATCCTATAATAATTGTGGAAGGAAACACCCTGGTGCCTATTTAAAAGGAAAAGGGGTGTTCTATAAGTGTGGATAAAAAGACCATAATATTTGTGTTTTCAAGGGGAAGAAAGAAGATATTAATGTTTAATTCTATAATTTTAAGGAAATGGGAAACTATGATAATTATTTTCCAAAGCGTCAAGGAAATTTTCTTCATAGAAGGCTTATGGAGTATGGACAAGCTTATGCGATCACAACTACTAATATTGAAGTTCCTAATGATGTGGTGGAAGGTACTTTAATTATTTCCTAAAACTTATCCAATGCTTTATTTGATTTGAGATCATCACATTATACCATATATTTCTATTTTTCTAAGAAAATAGATATCTCCAATTTGATTTAATAAGGGAGTTTTCAATCAAAACTCCTAAGGTAAGTATCATTATATCAAAGCTGTGCCAGGAAGTCCCCATTATGGCATATAAATGTGCTTTATCTGCTGATTTTATTATCATACCAATAGCTCTTCTGAATTCAATTATTTGGTTGTAAGGGAATGCAATAACTATGGATTAGGAAAAGAATTTTCAAATAGAGGACATACCTATTGTGTAATAATATGTTGATGTGTTTCCATAGGATTTACCTGGACATTCTACAGAGTGAGAAATTGAGTTTTCCATTGACTTAATTCCCGATTCAAAGCCCATATAAAAGAACCATTATAGAATGTCCACTGTGGAATTAGTGTAACTAATGAAACAACTAGAGGAATTGAGTGATAAAGGATCTATTCACCCTAGTGTTTCTCAATGGGGATACCCATTTCTTTTTGTTAAAAAGAAAGATGGATCTATGAGGTTATACATTGACTATAGGGAGATCAATTCTATAAAAATAAGGAACAAGTATCCCCTACCTAATATTGAAGATTTATTTGATCAACTTCATGGAGCCCAATATTTTTCGAAGATTGATATTAAATCTGGATATCATCAGTTTTGTGTGAGGATGTAATATATTACAATGACAACATTTTGAAACAGGTACAAACATTATGAGTTTACAATAATGACTTTTTAACTGACTAATGCACCCTATATTATAACACCCGAGACTTTTATAAGAAATATTTTGTTTTTATTTTATATAAATCATCAAATGAATCTTTCACTACACACAACACTAGCTTGTCCTGCTTTACACGCAATCACAATCTTCCTTGATATCTTGCGTCGTACGCAATACCGAGTTTCACGAAACAACGATATGCTATTAAAATATTATTAAAACTAGCCATTATGAATAGTAATAACCACTTTTTAAAATTTTTTAAATTTTATTTTTCAAAATGGACTTCGTTTTTGGATTCGGAATATCGAAATTAGCCTAGGGTGAAATTTTGGTATTTTTCTGGAAACTTTCAATTTTTGATGAATAGTGAAAACACTATGTTACTATTTAAAAACCGACTTTTTATTTAAATAATTATTTATTTTATTTAAATTTATTTTAGGTCAAAGTTGATACATAATACCTATATAATTTCAATGTAATTCATTGGAGTAATTTTATAATACTTTTAGATATATAAAAATTTTATTGAACTTTTCACCATCTTTTATCCACCTCCTAGGAGAATTTGAAAATTTATATAAAACCTAATTTTACCGCTTCTGTGAGTGGAATTTCAAAAATCCGAGATACAAAGTTGATGTCAGTAAGTAAAATGTGGTTGAATGAGATGAAAATAATTTTTGGTGAATAGTAACATTTTAATTTTATTTGCCAAGGTTAAAAGTAAATAGGGTAATTAAGAGTAAAAACGATATTATTACTACCCTAACACATGTACTAATTATATTGTATAAATTTAATTCTACCAAAACAACCTTAGGAATAAAATATGACCATTTAGGCTCACTGGTATTAGATTAGGATATTTATTATTAATTTATTTAAAGAAGGGTTAAAATAGTTAAAATCAAAGTCTAATAAGTAAATAATTTTTAATATAAGGTTATATATAAGATAAATTAGACTATAAAAATTAATTATAAAGATAAAAATATTTCCTACATAATGATATTTTATTTGTAATTTTTAGACATTAAATAATTTAATTTACTTATGACACAATGATAATGTAGTAATTATCTTATTAATGAAATATTGACATAATTGATGTTATAAATACCCAAATAAATTTAATTTGAGATTTGTTATGAATTAAAATAATTTTCTATGTTAATATTACATGTTAGTATTTATTTAATTAATTTTTTTAGAACTAATCATTCTGTTATGATTTTCACAAAAATCAATTACCAAATAGTGTCAAAATTGACATAAAATAGTTTTTAAAACAAATATTATATTATTAATTGTTATTATATTTCTAAAAATCTAAGGTTCGGCCAATATACTTATATCATGATAGGTGTATCATTAATGGATCACTTGGGGGTCTCTTGGATGTATATGGTAAGTTTATTAACTATATAATATAAAAATACAAAGTGACATGGTAAATGTCAATCTAACTAACTAAGAGTTAAAACTAAAAGATAAGGTTAATATAATGACCTAAACTTGTCTAAATTATATTGGATGATAGTATTTCGACCCATCCAAACCTTATCTTAGAAATATATCAATTTGGATCTATTAAAAACCGAATTTGACTTTATAATAAAATAATATTTTTAGTTATTCCAAAGGTGCCCCTCTCCTCCCTTATAAAAGGGAACCTCCTCCCTCTCTTCCTCACACCACTTTGAGCCTTCAATCTCGGCCAAACCCTGTAAAACTATCTTCTCAACTTCCCTAGAAACATCCTAGAGGTCCTGGTCTTCTTCAAAGACCAATTTTAGTGCCCTAGAAGGAGGTCTCAAAGAAGCGCTTCAAATAAGAGGCAATGTCCGTTACCGATTCTTTCAACTTTATTTCTTCTTCCACTTATTCTTCTTTAGTTGTTTCATTATGAAGTAATAACATCAGTATCACTCATATACTTATATTTTATTATAAGTATGAAACAACCCTATTTCACCATCTATCCATCCTACGGAAAATGAAATCACCACGCGTGCGTACGTACGGAATACCGTCTCCACACCGTGGTGTAATCTATTTTCCACCACCACCTTACTTGGATGGGTATAATGGTGTGAATAATGACTATATATGATTATTGTAAAGTGATATTGATTCTGAAATAGTATTCATATACTCCATTACAATTTCACGGTCATGGGAACGATATCATCGCTCGTGCGTACGTACAGAATACCGTCTCCATGATGTGATGCGACTCGTTCTACATGATCTTCATTGAATAATGTTTATATAAATGAATTGAATGAATGAATATGATATATATTACACTAATACCATTCTAGAAATGATGTATCTATAACCCAAAAAGGAGAATAAGAATTTATTTGACAAAACACGCATAAGAACAAAAAGCAATAAACACCCGAATAACAAGTAACAATGAAATATTACTAATAAGAAGCTAAGAATATGACCACATATGATATCATAACAATGAGTATGATTCTGGAATAATTCAATGACATTATTTAAATCATTATACAGGAGGTTCAGACACTAACGAAGCAAATCAAACCTAAGGTAAGGGAAAATATCACAATCTCGTTTTTATCTGAGATTGTTTATACTTTGGTATTTACTGGGGTGTATTTTATCATCCAAATCCATGTTACCTCAATATGTAATATTGTTTCCATCCACCTAAAATTGTTTAAATCTAGTTTTACCCTTCAGTGAGTTTTTAGTAAAGGATATGAAAGGAATCTTTTGTCGTTTTTCCTACGAGGTACTTTTTGACTTTTCCGACAAAAGTACAAGAAAAATGTTTTTTTAACTTATACAACATGAATGGATTTTTAAAACATTATTTCCCAAAAGCTTAATTTACAAGTTTTCATGTTTATTTTTAATCAACTTCTTTTAGTTTAAAATTGTATGACATGTTTAGAAAGGAAAAATGGTTTTGAAGTATAAAGGATATTTTCCTCAAGAATGGAGTTCAAGTGTTTTATCAAAATTATTTTCCATCTAAGATAATATAGGGTTATATTTCTATCCCTATTATTACATTGATTTGATTATGTTGTGATGGAATTATTTTTATTCATTTATCTTATATTAATTGTTTCATGATGTCACGATGTTTAAGAATCCCATTTTTATTACATGGGTTATGCAATGATGTATGATTTATGATTTTGTGGCACACATAAGAATGGTATCATTATGAGATGGGTGGGACCTATATCTCCCTCCAATTAATTGGGTAAAGATTTTATATCTCATGAGATAGACATGGCTGGAACGACAGGTTAAACCAGTTCAGTGAAACAGGACTGAAACGAGGAGTGAACTCGGTTCAGAAATGGACTTTGTCCACTAAGATAGACTTGGAAATGAGTCTTGACTAATAAGAAATGATTATCTATGATTATGTGTGTATTCCACAAAGTTTCATGCTTTACGTTATGATTATTGGGATTAAATTTCACTACCAGGATTTATCCCATGTTATGAAATTATGATCTCTTTTGGAGGGTAAGATTTCCAAAATGTTATGTTCTTATGAATTTTATGTGATTGATATTTCTCTTGTTTAACCTTACTGATAATTTGAGCTCACCCTTTTTTATGTTTTCTTTCCCCATGTCAAGAATAAGGGTATTAAGTAATATATTCCAAAAATGGACTATAGATATGATGAAATAAATGGGAGACAGTGTAGACGCTTTATGAACCAGTTGTTTATGTTTCCCAGTTTCTTAAGACACTATACCTATATGGTCCTTTCATGGTTTTGTTATATGTTGTAATAAGTGTACTTCAATTTTGAAGTACTAACAATGTTTGTAAAGTATGGGTTGTTATAGTTGGTATCAGTGGAAAGGTATAGTCAACCTTTGGAAACTAGGATGTAAAATCCTTTGTAAGAATCCCAAGGATAAGTATAAGAATAGAACACAATATTAGTGTTTTAGAAATGGCCATGAATAACCTAGGATAAGACCTTAAGTGTGAAATTTTATTCTTGATTATGTGGTTTTCCTATTATAATCAGTGTTTCTCACACTATTCTTCTTGGTTTTAGTGAATGGCTGGAACCCGAAGGAACTGTGTTAATGAAGAATGCGACGGGCAATGCAATGATTGTCCCCCTGAGCAACCAAACGCTGTGGGAGTTGGAATGAAAAATCTTGTAACCATGCTCACACAACTTTCTCAATCTATGAATCATTCATTAATTCCAAATGAGCAAATGAAGGAGAAACATTCTGTTGAATCCTTCATGAGGAAGCGTCCACCTTCATTCAGCGGGTCTACTGATCCATTAGTTGCTGAAAAATAAATTAGTACTACTGAAAAGATATTTTCAGTTTTTCAATGTTCTGAACATGATAAAGTCATCCTAGTAGTGTATCGTTTTGAAGGAGATGCTGATAAATGGTGTAATATTATTAAGAATACAAGGAAAAGGGATGAAATTGAGTCCATGGAATGGGATGAGTTCAATAACTTATTTTTCAATAAGTAATTCCCTCGTATTCTCTTAACAAAGATGGAGAAAGATTTTCTTGAACTGAAGCAAAAGGATGATGAATCTGTTGGTACCTATGAAGCAAATTTTACAAGACTTACAAGTTATACTTATGGTATTATTATCCAACCTGAGAGAAAGATCGGTCGATTCTTTAGTGGATTAAAACCAAGTCTTTGAAGGGCCTTATCCATAAGGGACTTCAATAGCTACGAGGAAATCGTTCGATGTGCTCTCAAAGTTGAGATGAAGATTGGAGTAACCCATCAATCATATGGGTTTGATAAGAAGAGGAAAATGGAATTCAAAGGAAAATCTAAAGAGCACACTGAAAAGAAGATAATCTTTCCCTTATGCTCAAAGTGTGGAAAGAAACATGGAGGGAGTTGTCTTAAAGGGACAAGTAAATGATTCAAATGTGGAAAGGAAGGTCATCGGGCATTTGAATGCCGCAATGATGGGAAGAAGATGTCTAGTGATGCGAACAAAGAAAAGGCTACACAGAGTGCACCTCCTACACTTCAATGTTACAAGTGCAAGGAAATAGGGCATTATTCCAATCAATGCCCAAATCCAAGGGTTGATGATGATGGTCGACGTCAACAAACTCTTAAGGCTAAAGAAAAAGGAAAGTCACATGAAATTTCTATCAGTGATGTGGAGTACGATAACGATGTGGTGAAAGGTGCACTTACCATCATCTCTAAAGTAGAAAATGTTTTATTTGATTCTGGATCCACCCACTCTTTTATTTCTGAAAACGTTTCTAAGAGTATCACCGTATTACCTCAACAATTATATGTTGAGTTATTTGTGACAACCCCTAATGGCACAACAGTCGCATCAAAAGTTTATAATTCCTTCCCGATTGAAGTTTGTGGGAAAGTGCTTCCTGCAAGTCTTGTGATCCTTCCTATAGTGGAATTTGATGCGATTCTTAGCATGGATTAACTTTATTTATATGTATCTCATATCAATTGCCAAAGAAGGGAAGTCAAATTTCATATTCAAGATCAATATATGATCGTATATCGATGCAAGGATGAACATAACCTTCTAGTGGAAATTTCTTCCATCTTATGGGTCTTGATTCCACTAAATGAGGGTTATTTTTCTCAAATGGCTGGAGAGAAACTCACGATTAAGAATATGCCCTTTGTACGAGAGTTTGATGATGTCTTTCCAGAGGAATTGCTGGGTCTTCCACCAAATCGTGAAGTTGAGTTTTCAATATAACTCGTACCGGGTGCTTTGCCTATTTCAAGGATACCTTATAGAATGTCTCCAATTGAGTTGCAAAAATTGAAGAAGCAACTCCAAGAGAATCTTGATAAGTGATTCATACGCCCTAGTGCGTCACCTTGGGGATCACCTGTTCTGTTTATTAAGAAGAAATATGGATCAATGGGACTCTGCATTGATTATCGAGAACTTAACAAGATCATTATGAAGAACAAATATCCTCTCCCGCACATTGATGACTTATTTAACCAACTACGAGGAGCTAAATAATTTTCCAAGATTGATCTTCATTCAGGGTATCATCAATTAAGGGTCAAAAGGGAGGATATAACAAAGACGTCTTTCCGTACAAGGTATGGACACTGTGAATTTATAGTGATGCCATTTGGTCTTACTAATGCCCCTGATATCTTCATGGATTTGATGAATAGAGTCTTTAGAGACTATCTTGATCAGTTTTTGGTAGTCTTTATAGACGATATTCTTGTATATTCAAAGAGCAAGGAAGAACATGAAGATCACTTGAGAATTATATTGAAGACCCTGAGAAAGGAGAAGCTTTATGCCAAATTTACCAAGTGTGAATTTTGGCTTCAAAAAGTTTCATTTTTGGGTCATATAATCTCAAAAGAGGGGATATCTATGGATCCAGCAAAAACAGAGGTTATCGAAAGATGGTCGAGACCAACAAAAGTAACTGAGATCCAAAGTTTTCTTGGTTTGGCTGGATATTATCGACGTTTCGTGAAAGATTTTTCACGATAATCTAATCCACTCACCAGTTTGAATCGGAAAGGAGTTAAGTTTGTTTGGACGGAGGAATGTGAAGGGAATTTCAAGGAGTTGAAAAGAAGGTTATACAGTGCACCTGTGCTCACACTTCCTTTTAGTGGAGAAATATTTGTGATCTACAGTGATGCATCCAAGAACGGATTGGGGTGTGTTCTTATGCAAAATGATATGGTGATAGCTTATGCCTCACGAAAGTTGAAAATCCATGAGCAAAATTACCCAACTCATGATTTGGAGTTAGCTACGGTAATCTTTGCATTAAAAATTTTGAGGCATTATCTTTATGGTGAAAGGTGTGACATTTATACTGATCATAAAAGTTTAAAGTACATTTTCACACAAAAGGAGCTGAATATGCACCAAAGAAGATGGTTAGAGCTGATTAAGGATTATGACTGCTCAATTCATTACCACCCTGGGAAAGCAAACAAGGTGGCAGATGCATTAAGTCGACAAGACCATGCCGGTTTATCCATGATGAGGATCACAAAAGATCCAATATTTATGGATTTACAAAGGATGGATCTTGGAATTATAATGGAAGGGTGAAAATCGTATCTTTCTCAAATGATTTTTCAACCATATATACATGTGAAGATTAAAGAGGCACAGAAAGAAGATGTAGAGTTACAAAAGAAGGTGAGAAATGTTCCTGAATTCAACCTTGATTGTGATGGGATAATAAAGTTTAGGAATCGGGTTTGTGTTCCTCCCATCCCCGAATTGAAGATGGAGCTGCTGGATGATGCTCATAGTTCTTCATTCTCTATTCATCCTGGAAGCACGAAGATGTATAGGGACCTGAAAGAGTACTTCTGGTGGGATGACATGAAAAGAGATGTTGCTGAATATGTTTCTCGATGCTTGGTTTGTCAGCAAGTTAAAGCTGAGAGACAGAAGTCTAAGGGGATGTTACAACCATTACCCATACCCAAATGGAAATGGGAAAACATCACTATGGACTTTGTCACAGGACTTCCTAAAACATCCAAAGGCAATAATTCTATCTGATTCATAGTTGATCCTCTTACAAAGTCGGCACACTTCATCGCTATTAGAGAGTATTTCTCTCTGGATCAGCTTTCCAGGATATATGTAAAGGAAGTGGTAATATTGCATGGAGTACCACTTTCTATTATATCTGATTGGGATACGAGGATTACCTCAAAGTTCTGGCGAATTCTTCAGCATACTCTGGATACAGAGTTGAGTTTCAGTATTTCTTATCATCCTCAGACAGACGATCAGTCTGAGAGGACAATTCAAACTCTAGAAGATATGTTGAGAGCTTGCTCTATAGATTTCAAAGGTAGTTGGGATCAACACCTACCTTTTGTGGAATTTTCTTATAATAATAGCTTTCACTCCAGTATTCAGATGGCTCCTTATGAAGTTCTCTATGGAAGGAAATGCAGGACTCCAACTTGCTAGGATGAAGTTGGGGAAAGAAATCTATTAGGACCTGATCTTGTTAATGAGAGGGCAGAAAAGGTCCGATCTATTCAACAACACATAAGATCAGCTCAGAGTCGATAGAAAAGTTATACCCACAATCGAAGAAAAGACCTAGAGTTTGAAGTGGGTGATAAAGTGTTCTTACGAATATCTCCTTGGAAGAGGGTCATGAGATTTGGAAAGAAGGGGAAGTTGAGCCATAGATATATCGGTCCTTTCGAAATACTGGATCATATTGGAAATGTAGCTTACCGATTGGTGCTTCCACCGAATCTCTCTCAAGTTCATGATGTGTTCCATGTATCTCTCCTGAGAAAGTACATACCTGATACTTCACATGTACTCAGCTCAGAAGTTGTATCGCTGGAGCAAGATCTTTCTTATGAACAACAGCCGAGAGAGATTCTGGATCGTAGCGAAAAAGTCCTATGAAACAAGACCGCTCGATTGATGAAATTTTTATGGAGGAACCACCAATTAGAAAAAGCTACATGGGAGCTTGAGGATATAACGAGGGAGAGGTATCCTCATCTTTTTGTAACAAGTGATGAGTTTCGAGGGTGAAATTCATTTTAAGGGGGGTATAATGTAACACCCGATACTTTTATAAGAAATATTTTGTTTTTATTTTATATATATCATCAAAGGAATCTTTCACTACACACAACACTAGCTTGTATTTCTTTACACGTAATCGCGACCTTCCTTGATAGCTTGCGTCGTACGCAATACCGAGTTTCACGAAACAACGATATGCTATTAAAATATTATTAAAACTGGCCGTTATGAATACTAATAACCACTTTTTGAAATTTTGTATATTTTATTTTCCAAAATGGACTTCATTTTTGGATTTGGAATATCGAAATTAGCCTAGGGTGAAATTTTGGTATTTTTTCTGGAAACTTTCAATTTTTGATGAATAGTGAAAACACTGGGTTACTATTTAAAAACCTCCTTTTTATTTAAATAATTATTTATTTTATTTAAATTTATTTTAGGTCAAAATTGATACAGAATACCTATAAAATTTCAATGTAATTCATTGGAGTAATTTTATAATAAATTTTGATATATAAAAAGTTTATTGAACTTTTCACCGTCTTTTATCCACCTCCTTGGAGAATTTGCAAATTTATATAAAAATTAATTTTACCGCTTCTGTGAGTGGAATTTCAGAAATTCTAGAGACACTGTTGATGTCAGTAAGTAAAATGTTGTTCAATGAGATGAAAATAATTTTTGGTGAATAGTAACTTTTTACTTTTATTTGCCACGGTTAAAAGTAAATTGGGTAATTAAGAGTAAAAACGATATTATTATTACCCTAATACATGTCCTAATTATATTGGATAAATTTAATTCGACCAAGACAACCTTAGGAATAAAATATGACCGTTTATGCCCACTTGGATTAGATTATGACATTTATTATTAATTTATTTAAAGGAGGGTTAAAATAGTTAAAATCAAAGTCTAATAAGTAAATCATTTTTAATATAGGGTTATAAATAAGATAAATTCGACTATAAATATTCATTATAAATATAAAAAGATTTCCTACATAATAATATTTTATTTTTAATTTTTATACATTAAATAATTTAATTTATTTATGACACAATGATGATGCCGTAATTATCTTTTTAATGAAATATTGACATAATTGATGTTATAAATACCCAAATAAATGTAATTTTAGACTTTTTATGAATTAAAATAATTTTATATGTTAATATGACATGTTAGTATTGATTTAATTAATTTTTTTCTAACTAATCATTCTATTATGATCTTCACAAAAATTAATTACCAAATAGTGTCAAAATTGACATAAAATAGTTTTTAAAACAAATATTATATTATTAATTGTTATTATATTCCTAAAAATCTAAGGTTTGGCCACGATAATTATATCATGATAGGTGTATCATTAATGGACCACTTGGGGGTCTCTTGGATGTATATGGTAAGTTTATTATCTATATAATATAAAAATACAAAGTGACATGGTAAATGTCAATCTAACTAACTAAGAGTTAAAACTAAAAGATAAGGTTAATATAATGACCTAAACTTGTATAAATTCTATTGGACGAGAGGATTGCGACCCATCCCAACCTTAGCTTAGAAATATATCAATTTGGAGCTATTAAAAACCGAATTTTACTTTATAATAAAATAATATTTTTAGTTATTCCAAAGGTGCCCCTCTCCTCCCTTATAAAAGGGTACCTCCTCCCTCTTTTCCTCACACCATTTTGAGCCTTCAATCTCAGAAAAACCCTGTAAAATTCTCTTATCCACTTCCCTAGAAACATCCTAGAGGTCCTGGTCTTTTTCAAAGACCAATTTTAGTGCCCTAGAAGGAGGTCTCAAAGAAGCGCTTCAAAGAAGAGGCAATGTCCGTTACAGATTCTTTCAAATTTATTTCTTCATCCACTTCTTCTTGTTTTGTCGTTTAATTATGAAGTAATAACATCCGTATCATTCATATACTGATATGTTATTATAAGTATGAAACAAACCTATTTCACCATCTATCTATCCTACAGAAAACGAAATCACCGCACGTGCATACGTACAAAATACAGTCTCCACGCCGTGGTGTAATCTATTTTCCACCACCACGTTACTTGGATGGGTATAAAGATGTAAATAATGACTATATATGATTATTTTAAAATGATATTTATTCTTAAATAGTATACATACACTCCATTACAATTTCATGATCATGGGAACGATATCATCGCTCGTGCGTACGTACGGAATACCGTCTCCATGATGTGATGCGACTCGTTCTATATGATCTTCATTGAATAATGATTATATAAATGAATTGAATGAATTAATATGATATATATTACACTAATACCATTCTGGAAATGATGTATCTATAACCCAAAAAGAAGAATAATAATTTATTCGACAAAACACACATAAGAAAAAAAAGCAATAAACACCCGGATAACCAGTAACAATGAAATATTACTAATAAGAAACTAAGAATATGACCATATATGATATCATTACAATTATTATGATTCTGGAATAAGTCAATGACATTATTTAAATCATTATACAGGAGTTTCGGACACTTACAAAGAAAATCAAACCTAAGGTAAGGGATAATATCACAATCTCATTTTTATCTGAGATTGTTTATACTTTGGTTTTTACTGGGGTATATTTTATCATCCAAATCCATGTTCACTAAATATGTAATATTGTTTCCATCCACCTAAAATTTTTTAAATCTAGTTTTACCCTTCGGTGAGTATTTAGTAAAGGATATGAAAGGAATCTTTTGTCGTTTTTCCTACGAGGTACTTTTTGACTTTTCCGACAAAAGTACGAGAAGAATGTTTTTTTAACTTATACGGCATGAATGGATTTTTAAAACATTATTTCCCAGAAGCTTCATTTAAAATTTTTCATGTTTATTTTTAATCAACTTCTTTTAGTTTAAAATTGTATGACATGTTAAGAAAGGAAAAATGTTTTTGAAGTAAAAAGGATATTTTCCTCAAGAATGGAGTTCAAGTGTTTTATCAAAATTATTTTCCATCTAAGATAATATAGGGTTCTGTTTCTATTCATATTATTACATTGATTTGATTATGTTGTGATGGAATTATTTTTATTCATTTATCTTATATGAATTGTTTCATGATGTCATGATGTTTAAGAATCCCATTTTTATTACATGGGTTATGCAATGATGTATGATTTATGATTTTGTGTCACACATAAGAATGGTATCATTATGAGATGGGTGGGACCTATATCTCCCTCCAATGCATTGGGTAAAGATTTTATATCTCATGAGATAGACATGGCTAGAACGACAGGTTAAACCGATTCAGTGAAACAGGACTGAAATGAGGAGTGAACTCGGTTCAGAAATGGACTTTGTCCACTAAGATAGTCTTGGCAATGAGTTTTGACTAATTAGAAATGATTCTCTATGATTATGTGTGTATGACAAAAAGTTTCATGTTTTAAGTTATGATTATTGGGATTACATTTCACTACCATGATTTATCCCATGTTATGAAATTATGATCTCTTTTGCAGGGTAAGATTTCCAAAATATTATGTTCTTATGAATTTGATGTGATTGATATTTCTCTTGTCTAACCTTACTGAGTATTTGAGCTCACCATTTTTTATGTTTTCTTTCCCCAGGTTAGGAAGAATGGTATTAAGTAAGATATTCCAAAAAGGTACTATAGATATGATGAAATAAATGGGAGACAATATAGACGCTTTATGAACCAGTTGTTTATGTTTCCCAGTTTCTTAAGACACTATACCTATATGGTCCTTTCATGGTTTTGTTATATGTTGTAATAAGTGTACTTCAATTTTGAAGTACTAACAATGTATGTAAAGTATGGGTCGTTATAGTTGGTATTAGAGGAAAGGTATAGTCAACCTTTGGAAACTAGGATGTAAAATCCTTAGTAAGAATCCTAAGGATAAGTATAAGATTAGAACACAATCTTAGTATTTTAGAAATGGCCATGAATAACCTAGGATAAGACCTTAAGTGTGAAATTTTATTCTTTATTATGTGGTTTTCCAATTATAATTAGTGTTGATCACACTATTCTTCTTGGTTTTAGTCAATGGATGGAACCCGAAGGAACCGTGTTAATGAGGAATGTGACGGGCAATGCAATTATTGTCCCCCAGAGAAACCAAAAGTTATGGGAGATGGAATGAAAAATCTTGTAACCATGCTCACACAACTTTCTCAAGCTATGAATCTTTTAGGACTTCTAAACGAGCAAAGGAAGGAGCAACATTCTGTTGAATCCTTCATGAGGCAGCGTCCACCTTCATTCAGCGGGTCTACTAATCCATTAGTTGTTGAACAATGGGTTAGTACTATTGAAAAGATATTTTCAGTTCTTCAATGTTCTGAACATGATAAATTCATCCTAGCAGTGTATCATTTAGAAGGAGATGCTGATCAATGGTGGAATCTTATTAAGAATACGGGGCAAAGGGATGAAATTGAGTCCATGGAATGGGATGAGTTCAAGAACTTATTTTTCAATAAGTACTTCCTCGTATTCTCTGAACAAAGATGGAGAAAGAGTTTCTTGAACTGAAGCAAAAGGATGATGAATCTGTTGGTACCTATGAAGCAAATTTTATAAGACTTGCAAGGTATGCTTCTGGTATTATTATCCAACCTGAGAGTAAGATCGATCGATTGTTTAGTGGATTAAAACCAAGTCTTTGAAGGGCCTTATCCATAAGGGACTTCAATAGCTACGAGGAAATCGTTCGATGTGCTCTCAAAGTTGAAATGGAGATTGGAGTAACCCTTCAATCATATGGGTTTGATAAGAAGAGGAAAATGGAATTCAAAGGAAAATCTAAAGAGCACACTGAAAATAAGATGAGCTTTCCCTTATGCTCAAGGTGTGGAAAGAAACATGGATGGAGTTGTCTTAAAGGGACAAGTAAATGTTTAAAATCTGGAAAGGAAGTTCATCGGGCATTTGAATGCTGCAATGATGGGAAGAAGATGTCTAGTGATGCGAACAGAGAAAAGGCTACACAGAGTGAACGTCCTACACTTCAATGTTACTAGTGCAAGGAAATGGGGCATTATTCCAATCAATGCCCAAATCCAAGGGTTGATGATGATGGTCGACGTCAACAAACTCTTAAGGATAAAGACAAAGGAAAGTCACATGCAATTTCTATCAGCGATGTGGAGTATGATAACGATGTGGTGAAAGGTACACTTACCATCCACTCTAAAGTATCAAATGTTTTATTTGATTCTGGATCCACCCACTCTTTTATTTCTGAATAATTTTCTAAGAGTATCACTGTATTAACTCAACAATTAGATGTTGAGTTAGCTGTGACAACCCCTAATGGCACAACAGTCGCATCAAAAGTTTATAATTCTTCCCCGATTGAAGTTTGTGGGAAAGTGATTCCTGCAAATCTTGTGATCCTTCCTATAGTGGAATTTGATGTGATTCTTGGCATGTATTGGCTTTATTTATATGGAGCTCATATCAATTTCCAAAGAAGGGAAGTCTAATTTCATATTCCATATCAATCTATGATCGTCTATCGATGATAGGATGAACATAACCTTCCTGTGGAAATTTATTCCATATTATGGGTCTTGATTCCACTAAATGAGGGTTATTTATCTCAAATGGCTGGAGAGAAAATCATGATTAAGAATATTCCCATTGTACGAGAGTTTGATGATGTATTTCCAAAGGAATTGCCAGGTCTTCCACCAAATCGTGAAGTTGAGTTTTCAATAGAACTCGTACTGGGTGCTTTGCCTATTTCAAAGACACCTTATAGAATGGACCCAATTGAGTTGCAATAATTGAAGAAGCAACTCCAAGAGAATCTTGATAAGGGATTCATACGCCCTAGTGCATCACCTTGGGGAGCACCTATTCTGTTTTTTAAGAAGAAAGATGGATCAATGGGACTCTACATTGATTATCGAGAACTTAACAAGATCATTATCAAGAACAAATATCCTCTCCCGTGCATTGATGACTTATTTGACCAACTACGAGGAGATCAATACTTTTCCAAGATTGATCTTCGTTCAGGGTATCATCAATTAAGGGTCAAAAGGGAGGATATACCAAAGATGGATTTCCGTACAAGGTATGGACACTATAAATTTATAGTGATGCCATTTGGTCTTACTAATTCCCCTGCAATCTTCATGGATCTGATGAATAGAGTCTTTAGAGAATATCTTGATCAGTTTGTGGTAGTCTTTATAGACGATATTCTTGTATATTCAAAGAGCAAGGAAGAACATGAATATCACTTGAGAATTATATTGAAGACCCTGATAAAGGAGAATCATTATGCCAAAATTACCAAGTGTGAATTTTGGCTTCAAAAAGTTTCATTTTTGGGTCATATAATCTCAAAAGAGAGGATATCTGTGGATCCAGCAAAAACATAGGTTATCGAAAGATGGGCGAGACCAACAACAGTAACTGAGATCTAATGTTTTCTTGGTTTGGCTGGATATTATCGACGTTTTGTGAAAGATTTTTCACTATTCTCAAATACACTCACCAGGTTGACTCGGAAAGGAGTTAAGTTTTTTTGGATGGAGGAATGTGGAGAGAATTTCAAGGAGTTGAAAAGAAGGCTATCCAGTGCACCTGTGCTCACACTGCCTTATAGTGGAGAAAGGTTTGTGATCTACAATGATGCATCCAAGAAGGGATTGGGGTGTGTTCTTATACAAAATGATATGGTGATAGCTTATGCCTCACGATAGTTGGAAATCCATGAGTAAAATTACCCAACTCATGATTTGGAGTTAGCTGCGGTAATCTTTGCATTAATGGTTTAGAGGCATTATCTTTATGGAGAAAGGTGTGACATTTATACTGATCATAAAAGTTTAAAGTATATTTTCACACAAAAGGAGATGAATATGCGCCAAAGAAGATGGTTGGAGCTGATTAAGGATTACGACTGCTCTATTCATTACCACCCTGGGAAAGCAAACAAGGTGGCAGATGCATTAAGTCGACAAGACCATGCCAGTTTATCCATGATGAGGATCACAAAAGATCCAATATTTATGGATTTACAAAGGATGGATCTTGGAATTATAATGGAAGGGGGAAAATCGTATCTTTATCAAATGAATGTTCAACCATCTATACATGTGAAGATTAAAGAGGCACATAAAGAAGATGTAGAGTTACAAAAGAAGGTGAGAAATGTTCCTGAATTCAACCTTGATTGTGATGAGATAATAAAGTTCAGGAATCAGGTTTGTGTTCCTCCCATCCCCGAATTAAAGAAGGAGATGCTGGATGAGGCTCATATTTCTTCATTCTCTATTCATCCTGGAAGAACGAAGATGTATAGGGACCTGAAAGAGTACTTCTGGTGGGATGGCATGAAAAGCGATGTTGCTGAATATGTTTCTCGATGCTTGGTTTGTCAGCAAGTTAAAGCTGAGAGACAAAAGTATAAGGGGATGTTACAACCATTACCCATACCCGAATGGAAATGGGAAAATATCACTATGGACTTTGTCAGAGGACTTCCTAAAACATCCAAAGGCAATAATGCTATCTGGGTCATAGTTGATCATCTTACAAAGTAGACACATTTCATCGCTATTAGAGAGGATTTCTCTCTGGATCAGCTTTCCAGGATATATGTAAAGGAAGTGGTAAGATTGCATGGAGTACCACTTTTTATTATATCTGATCAGGATCCGAGGTTTAAATCAAAGTTCTAGAAAAGTCTTCAACATACTCTGGATACAGAGTTGAGTTTCAGCATTTCTTATCATCCTCAGACAGACGGTCAGTCTGAGAGGACAATTCAAACTCTAGAAGATATGTTGAGAGCTTGCTCTATAGATTTCAAAGGTGTTTGGGATCAACACATACCTTTGGTGGAATTTTCTTATAATAATAGCTTTCACTCCAGTATTCAGATGGCTTCTTATGAAGCTCTCTATGGAAAGAAATGCAGGACTCCAACTTGCTGGGATGAAGTTGGGGAAAGAAAGCTATTAGGACCTGATCTTGTTAATGAGATGGAAAAAAAGGTTCGATCTATTCAACAACACATAAGAGAAGCTTAGAGTCGACAGAAAAGTTATGCCGAAAATCGAATAAAAGAACGTGAGTTTGAAGTGGGTGATAAAGTGTTCTTAGGAATATCTCCCTAGAAGAGGGTCATGAGATTTGGAAAGAAGGGGAAGTTGAGCCCTAGATATATCGGTCCTTTCGAAATACTGGATCGTGTTGGAAAGGTAGCTTACTGATTGGCGCTTCCACCAAATCTCTCTCAAGTGCACGATGTGTTCCATGTATCTCTCTTGAGAAATTACATACCTGATCCTTCACATGTACTCAGCTCAGAAGTTGTACCGCTGGAGCAAGATCTTTCTTATGAAGAACAACCGATAGAGATTCTGGATCGTAGTGAAAAATTCCTACGAAACAAGACCACTCGATTGGTGAATGTTTTATGGAGGAACCACCAATTAGAAGAAGCTAAATGGGAGCTTGAGGATATGATGAGGGAGAGGTATCCTCATCTGTTTGTTACAAGTGACGAATTTTGAGGGAGAAATTCATTTTAAGGTGGGTAGAATGTAACACCCGAGACTTTTATAAGAAATATTTTGTTTTTATTTTATATAGATCATCAAAGGAATCTTTATCTACACACAACACTAGGTTGTCTTGCTTTACACGCAATTGCAGCCTTCCTTGATAGCTTGCGTCATACGCAATACCGAGTTTCACGAAACAACGATATGCTATTAAAATATTAATAAAACTAGCCGTTATGAATAGTAATAACCACTTTTTGAAATTTTTTAAATTTTACTTTTCAAAATGGACTTCGTTTTTGGATTTGGAATATCGAAATTAGCCTAGGGTGAAATTTTGGTATTTTTCTGGAAACTTTCAATTTTTGATGAATAGTGAAAACACTGGGTTACTATTTAAAAACCGACTTTTTATTTAAATAATTATTTATTTTATTTAAATTTATTTTAGGTCAAAATTGATACATAATACCTATATAATTTCAATGTAATTCATTGAAGTAATTTGATAATAATTTTAGATATATAAAAATTTTATTGAACTTTTCATCGTCTTTTATCCACCTCCTAGGAGAATTTGAAAATTTACATAAAACGTATTTTTACCGCTTCTGTGAATGAAATTTCAAAAATCCGAGAGACATGGTTGATTTCAGTAAGTAAAATGTTGTTCAATGAGATGAAAATATTTTTTGGTGAATAGTAACTTTTTACTTTTATTTACCACAGTTAAAAGTAAATAGGGTAATTAAGAGTAAAAATGATATTATTATTACCTAACACATGTTCTAATTATATTGGATAAGTGTTATTCGACCAAAACAACCTTATGAATAACATATGACCATTTTGGCCCACTTGGATTAGATTAGGTCATTTATTATTAATTTATTTAAAGAAGGGTTAAAATAGTTAAAATCAAAGTCTAATAAGTAAATAATTTTTAATATAGGTTTATATATAAGATAAATTCGACTATAAATATTCATTATAAATATAAAAATATTTAATACATAATGATATTTTATTTGTAATTTTTAGACATTAAATAATTTAATTTATTTATGACAGAATGATGATGCAGTAATTATCTTATTAATGAAATATTGACATAATTGATGTTATAAATACCCAAATAAATGTAATTTGAGACTTTTTTAGGAATTAAAATAATTTTATATGTTAATATGACATGTTATTATTGATTTTATTATTTTTTTTCGAACTAATCTTTCTCTTATGATTTTCACAAAAATCAATTACCAAATAGTGTCAAAATTGACATAAAATAGTTTTTTTAAAAAAATATTATATTATTAATTGTTATTATATTATTAAAAATCTAAGGTTCGTCTAAGATACTTATATCATGATAGTTGTATCATTAATGGACCACTTGGGGGTCACTTGTATGTATATTATAAGTTTGTTAACTATATAATATAAAAATACAAAGTGACATTGTAAATATCAATCTAACTAACTAAGAGTTAAAACTAAAAGATAAGGTTAATATAATGACCTAAACTTGTCTAAATTCTATTTCATGGGAAAATTTAGACCCATCCCCACCTTATATTCTAAATAAATCAATTTGGATCTATTAAAAACCGAATTTGACTTTATAATAAAATAATATGTTTCGTTATTCCAAAGGTGCCCCTCTCCTCCCTTATAAAAGGGAACCTCCTCCATCTCCTCCTCACACCACTTTGACCCTTCAACCTCGGCCAAACCCTGTCAAATTATCTTCTCCACTTCCCTAGAAACATCCTAGAGGTCTTTGTATTCTTCAAAGACCAATTTTAGTGCCCTAGAAGGAGGTCTCAAAGAAGCGCTTCAAAGAAGAGGTAATGTCCGTTACCGATTCTTTCAAATTTATTTCTTCTTCCACTTCTTCTTCTTTAGTTGTTTCACTATGAAGTAATAACATAAGTATCACTCATATACTGATATGTTATTATAAGTATGAAACAAACCTATTTAACCATCTATCCATCCTACGGAAAACGAAATCACCGCGCGTGCGTACGTACAGAATACCGTCTCCACGCCGTGGTGTAATCTATTTTCCACCACCACCTTACTTGGATGGGTATAATGGTGTAAATAATGACTATATATGACTATTATAAAGTGATATTGATTATGAAATAGTATACATACACTCCAATACAATTTCACGATCATGGGAATGATATCATCGCTTGTGCGTACGTACGGAATACTGTCTCCACGATGTGATGTGACTCATTCTACATGATCTTCATTGTATAATGATTATATAAATGAATTGAATGAATGAATATGATATATATTACACTAATAAAATTCTGGAAATGATGTATCTATAACCCAAAAATAAGAATAAGAATTTATTCAACAAAACACGCATAAGAACAAAAATAAATAAACACCCGAATAACAAGTAACCATGAAATATTACTAATAAGAAGCTAAGAATATGACCATATATGATATCATAACAATGAGTATGATTCTGGAATAAGTCAGTGACATTATTTAAATCATTATACAAGAGGTTCAGACACTTACGAAGCAAATCAGACCTAAGGTAAGGGAAAATATCCCAATCACATTTTTATCCGAGATTGTTTATACTTTGGTATTTACTAGGGTATATTTTATCATCCACATCCATGTTCCCTCAATATGTAATATTGTTTCCATCCACCTACAATTGTTTAAATCCAATTTTACCCTTCTGTTAGTTTTTAGTAAAGGATATGAAAGGAATCTTTTGTCGTTTTTCGTACGAGGTACTTTTTGACTTTTCCGACAAAAGTATGAGAAGAATGTTTTTTAACTTATACGGAATGAATGGATTTTTAAAACATTATTTCCCAGAAGCTTAATTTAAAAGTTTTCATGTTTATTTTTAATCAACTTCTTTTAGTTTAAAATTGTATGACATGTTAAGAAAGGAAAAATGTTTTTGAAGTAGAAAGGATATTTTCCTCAAGAATGGAGTTCAAGTGTTTTATCAAAATTATTTTCCGTCTAAGATAATATAGGGTTCTGTTTCTATACATATTATTACATTGATTTTATTATGTTGTGATGGAATTATTTTTATTCATTTATCTTATATGAATTGTTTCATGATGTCACGATGTTTAAGAATCCCATTTTTATTACATGGGTTATGCAATGATGTATGATTTATGATTTTGTGTCACACATAAGAATGGTATCATTATGAGATGGGTGGGACCTATATCTCCCTCCAATGCATTGGGTAAAGATTTTATATCTCATGAGATAGACATGGCTGGAACGACAGGTTAAACCGGTTCAGTGAAACAGGACTGAAATGAGGAGTGAACTCAGTTCAGAAATGGACTTTGTCCACTAAGATAGTCTTGGCAATGAGTCTTGAATAATAAGAAATGATTCTCTATGATTATGTGTGTATGCCAAAAAGTTTCATGTTTTAAGTTATGATTATTGGGATTACATTTCACTACCACGATTTATCCCACGTTATGAAATTATGATCTCTTTTGCAGGGTAAGATTTCCAAAATGTTATGTTCTTATGAATTTAATGTGATTGATATTTCTTTTGTTTACCCTTACTGAGAATTTGAGCTCACCCTTTTGTATATTTTCTTTCCCCAGGCCAGGAAGAAGGGTATTAAGTAATATATGCCAAAAAGGGACTATAGGTATGATGAAATAAATGGGAGACAGTGTAGACGCTTTATGAACTAGTTGTTTATGTTTCCCAGTTTCTAAAGACACTATACCTATACGATCCTTTCATGGTTTTGTTATATGTTGTAATAAGTGTACTTAAATTTTGAATTACTAAAAATGTATGTAAAGTATGGGTCGTTATATATATTTTCATGGATATAATGAATAAAAGTTTCAAGGAATATCTTGATGACTTTTTGGTGGTATTTATTTATGACATCTTGGTATACTCCAAAAGCTACAAAGATCATTAAAATCACTAGCACACTATTCTGAAGACTCTTAGAAGAAATGAATTATATGAGAGGTTTAGCAAGTATGAATTTTGGATTTAATTAGTTTCCTTTCTTAGACACATTGTCTCTAAGGATGGAATATCTATTGATCATACAAAGACAAAGGCTGTGCAAGAATGGTATACTCCAATGAACATAACTGAGGTACATAGATTTATTGGTTTAGAAGACTATTATTAGCATTTCATTCCAAACTTCTCCCATTTATCCAACCCAATGGCCAAGATTACACATAAAGGTGATAAGTTTGTATGGAAAAAATAATTTTATGATTATTTCAAGAAATTTAAGAGGATATTAGTGAATAATCTGATCCTTACTTTACCAATAGGGAATTTTGAGTTTTTGATCTATAGTGATGCATTAAAGAAAGGACTTTGTTGTGTCCTTAAGAAAAATGATAGAATTATTGCCTATGTATCATGGTAGTTAAAAATTAATGATCAAAACTATTCTACACATGATAATGAGTTAGCAGTAGTTATCTTTTCTATGAAGATATGGAGTCATTATCTCTATGGAAAAAAAATGTGAGATATATACAGATCATAAGAGTCTAAAATATATATTCTCATAGAAATAACTCAACATGAGGCAACTGTGATGGATCGAACTACTCAAGGATTTTTATTGTTTCATACACCACCACCTAGGAAAGGAAAATAAGTTAGCTGATGCATTGAGTAGAAATGATCATGGAGTTCTCAAAAAAATGGGGATTGACAAGGATCCTTTTTACATGGATCTAGTGAAGATGGATATGAGAATTATAAAAGAATGTGAAACATCACTACTTTTTAAATGGTTTCCTAACCATATTTATTATAAATAATTAAGGATTCATAGTCTGATTATGAGAATCTATAAAAGAAAATTAATGCTATGAAATATGGAAAGTTGGCTGATTTCAAGTGTAAAGAAGGAATTCTGAAATTTGGGTAGAGGCTATGAGTTCCCTATCTTCCTGAGTTGAAAAGGGAGTTATTGGATGATTCTCACAGCTTAAATTTATCTATAAACTTTGGTAGAACTAAAATTTATAGAGATTTGAAAGAAATATTTTTTGAGGGATAACATGCAGTGGGAAATTGCTGATTAAGTATCAAGTTTTTTATTCTGTCAACAAGTGAAGGACGAATGAAAATATCCTAAAGGAGTCATGAAACCTATACCTATTCCTACATGGAAAAGGGATAAAATCACCATGTAATTTTTCAATGGATTACCCAAAACTAAAAGAATTAATGATACAATATGGGTAATTTTTGACCGACTTAGACAAAATCTTCACATTTCCTCACTACGAGAATGGATTTTCCACTAGAGCGCCTAACACGACTCTATATAATTGAAGTTGTGAGACTTTATGGAGAACCTCTCTCAATTTTTTCTGAACATGATCCATGATTTACATCAAAAATATTGAAAATTCATCTGAAATATTTGGATACTGAGCTTCTATTGAGTACTTCTTATCACCCACAAATTGACGGGAAATTAGAAAAGGACGATCCAAACCTTAGAGTACATGTTGATATCATATTCAATCAAATTTCAAGGTATGTGGGATCAATATTTAACTTTAGTGTAGGTTTCCTAGAATAATATTTTCTATTCAAGTATTCAAATGTACCCATATGAAGCATTGTACAGAAAGTGATGTCGTACACCAACTTGTTGGGATGAAGTTGGAGAAAGGAAGCTTGTGGGCCCATAGATTATGGAGGAAAAAACAACGATGGTAAATAATATTCAAGTCTATATCAAATAATATCAAAGTAGACAAAAATTCTATACATATAATCTAAGGAAGGATTTGGAGATTCAAGTTGGATACCATGTTTTCTGAAATGAATCTCCATGGAAGGGTGTTATAAGATTTGGGAAGAAAGGGAAACTGATCCCTAGGTACATAGACCCTTTTGAAATTATAGAGGGAATTGAAGCTGTTTCATATCATTTAGCTATTCCTTTTGTCCTATCTAAAGTACACAATATTTTACATATCTCAATGTTGAGAAATTACATGCTAGACCTAATGCATGTCCTCACTTATGAAGGTATATACTTGGAACCTGACCTATCTTACTGTGAAGATCCTATCAGATTTTGGACACTAAAGAACAACTGTTGAGGAATCAGATGACTCGACTGGTAAAGATACTTTAGAAAAAACATAAAATTGAAGAGGCAATATGGGATCCTGAGGAGCTTATGAGGAATAACTACCCAAATCTTTTTGTGAGGTTACATTCTGGTAATTTCGAGGATGAAATTTTTGTAAGGAGGGGATAATGTAACACCCCAAGATTTTAAAAATAAATTTAATGTTAAATGAATTAAACAACGAGTCTATACAAAGTACCACTTATTTTAACCTAGCCAGTAAACATAATTTTTTCACCTATTTGATTTGATTTTTTAAAAACTGACATACACGGTTGTGTTCAGTAAGAAATTTAGAGTCAGATAAGATAAACTTATTTTTTGGTAAATAGAAACATACCCTTATGAATAATAATTTAAATAGTAATATGACCTATATGAATAGTAAATCATATTATTATTTTATTGTCTTAAAGTTATAAGATAATGAGATCTTGATTAAATTTTCAAGGTGGTATAAAATGAACTGTAGTTTTAAAATTATTATTTTTTAAATAAATTATAATTTTATTTAAAAATTAAATCAATAATATTTAGAAAATTATTTTCAAAAAATTGAGTTCATTTTTTAATTCTACACATTGAATAGTGGCTAGGGATATTTTTTGTGATTTTTCTAAAATACTTAAAATTTTGATGAATAATAAAATACGGTAATTTACCGTATATATATTATCAGTTAAATTCACTATTATTAGCATAATATATGATGTAAGAACACTTGGTTTGAACTCACAAGAACATATTACTATTCTTGGTCACAAGAATCAATTCTATTTCTTTTCTTTGGCAAAATTAAAAAATAATGAGTAAAATAATGGGAAAACCCTTCTCTCCTCCACTATAAAACATCCCATCAGTCACTCTTATCTTAATTCCTCTCATGCCTTGTTAATTTTCTAAATTTTTCTCAAATATTATTCCATGATCCTTCCCTACTTTTATCATCCATTGGTCTCCTAAAAAGACCAAAAACTCTCCCCTAAATAGTCTCTCAATATAGATTACTTCAAGAGGTAATTTACCCTTTTTATTTTTTATTTGAAGTTCTTTTCTTTTCTTTTTCTTTCCTAATCTAATTTAATAAAAATGTTGTGATTAATATAGAACCTTAAATATACTATAATTTTTTTATTATAGTGGAATAATTCTTCATCGTCTCTCCTTTCCCCTTCTTTTATACTAGAAATGAAAACACCATCTGAGATGTGTTAATTTATCACATTCAAGGATGAAGAGTTTTCAATTTCTTTTACCATATTCAATTTTGGTCATGAAACCATTTTTATGGTTTAAAAAGACTATATTATATGTATTATAACTTATTTATGGGGTTTTAATCATTTTTTACACATGATATTAATTTATAAATCAAAATGAATTTTTTGAGATAAAAAACCGCTAATTAACCCAAACGATTGTCATCAATGTTTTATATAATGATTCATCTTCAATAAAAATAAAAATATGAATTTTATAACTATGAAATCTTATGTTTGTTCAATAATAACATATAACCTCAATTATTTACAAACATTCTCATTCTATATGTTTATCCGTACACGAATATAAGTAATCCAATCATGAAAACCAAGGAAGAAAAAGCTCCCAAATAATGAAATTGAATCTATTAACCCAACAAAAGTCAATGAAGGAACCTAATAATTTTATAATAAATCAATTAAATATATAATAGGTTCTTTAGTTATTAATTTATGAACCTAAATTTGATTATTCGGGTCATTAAGATCAAGTTAGGAACACCTTTGAGCTTAAGTTAAGGGTTTTCCACTCGAACCTCCATTTTCATTTGGTTTACTTTTATTATCTTCTTATCTCAACTAAATTATTATTAATTCATATTTAATCTTCATAAATTATGTGTGAATTTTTTATATATGTGTACCAAAAATAATACTAACTTCATTTATGGGGAATTATATGTTTTAAAAGTATTTGTCAAAAATTCTTCTCGAAATACAAGCCTAATTCAAGGGAATTTCTAAAATTATTAACTATTTTCTGTGGAACTATATAATATGTTTCTAGAAACCATTATATTTCTAGAATTAAAATTTTTATTATGAAAATAATATCTTACTTCATTTCAGGTTTTATACAAACACATTTCCAAAAGAACAATTCTTTTCAAAGTAAAAGAGTATTTATCTGAAGAACTACTCGATGATTTTATAAGAGCATCTTCATCTATTTTAACCTTCTTGTTGATACATATTTATAATTAGGATTAATATTTATGATATCATCTACCATATTTAATTGATTGTTTTATAATTAGTTTGACTGTAGATGTGGTATCTTAAAAACATTCACCAATTTACTCAAAATGGTTCGTGTTTATGCTTAATGTTTGGGGAAAGTTATTTACATTTCATATGTTAGGTTCAATATGAATGTATACAATGCTTATATTTATCCCAATTCATTTGAGGAATTAATTGGATGTATTATTTGATGGTTGGGTACTACTATAACGCCTCGATGCATCAGTAGGTCTCAAGATACAAATAGATATTGACTTGGTTGAGGTCTTTCCCATTTTTAGATATGGTTTTGGCCAAGGCCTTAATCATTTTCAGATGTCTTGGACAAGTACTTCATAGTATGTTTTAAAATGTCCAACATATGAATTTACCTAATTTTGAAGATAAAAATTCATAGTTCATGTGGTTATTCGACTAGTAGAATACCCATGATTATGTTTTATTATGGAAATAATTACTCATCTCATATTCTTTCTGTAATGTGTTGATGTTTATTATTTTTAAAGGCATGTGTTTTCAGTTATTTACTATGCATAATTTTTATGTTTGTGATATACTTTTCTGTATTTCTTACCCTTACTGAGCATATGATCTTACCCCTTCTTATGTTTCATTTTTTTTCAGGACATAAATATGTATATTATGATTGACTTGCATGGATAATCTTAGAGTGGTGGATGTTCCCAATGGAACTTATTTGTTTTTTTAATTTCAAGTTGTAATTTTGAACTTATGTATGTATCTAGATTTAAAAATCTATTAAACTATTCATTCCTCTGGGATAAAAATTCCTTGTAATCATGCCAATGTAATGTAATAAGGCATCAGCTCCGGGGAACAGGGGTTGGGTCCTCACATATAATGGGGAACATCCCTTTATTTAATCTATAACGGGCTCACACATGAGTTACAATTGGCCTAAACCCTTCATATAATATGTTTTGGGACCACCTGTGAGCTATAATGGGGATCAAACCTTCATATAACCTATATCAGGCTCACCTGTTTCATATAATGCTCAAGTACCATTTCAAAAACACGTTCATCAAAAAAAACTTTTGAAAAACTCGTCTAATCCCATATGAAAAGAATTTTTGTATAAAAATACCATTTTAGTTTTAGAACCCATTTTAAATACCATGATACCCAAATTAATTAATAAGGTATTTATTTTCCTTTTAAAATAAATTAAGGCTTACAAAATAATCCAAATATCCAATAACGATTACGGCGGTGGAGAAGTCGTTGTCGCTATATATGTTAAAAAGATATTCCTTTTTTCATTTTGTAAAGAAAGTAAAACACTTCATATAAAAATCTTACTTTTTAAATCATTTAATGAAATTCAAGATAGACATTAAATTTACTATATATTCATTTTATACCCATATAAATAAATATGTAATTTAATATCGTGAAGAAATATATTTGATAGTTAAATCTTAAAACGTTCAAGGTGTCCCATACCACTTGGAAATTATTAAATATTAATCTCCATGATTTAATAAATTAAATTAGTATATATAAAATATGGATATAAAATGTCATTTTGTCTATATATACTCCTTATAAAAGAACAAAGGTGCATATTATCAAGAAATGTCTCAAAGAAAGGAGATTGAGACGAAATCCCTTACCTTGAGTCCAACATATATCGTTCGTTATTTAATTTCATGAATAATAAATTTAGGTTAATTTATAATTTATTTAGAACCTTTTTAAAGTTTATTATTCATTTTATACCAATTATCCCCATGTTATATAAATTAGTTAATAATTTGAGTTCATATCAGATGTTTTGTCGATGTTTGGTATTTGAGTGAAAAATGAACTTGTTTGATGTAAATTGTCCATGTGGTCAAAATTCCATCATATCCAGAATATTATTCATGATTTAAATATCATATATATCCAGTATATATGTATTTATAATATTCCATAACATTTTTAGATAATAAATGAAATGAATCATTCATGGAGACGGTAGACCATACATACGAATGAACGCTACATTCATTTATTTTTCATACTAAAGGAATGAAAAAGAAATGATACATAAGTATATTATAATTATAGTATAATATTTATGTTATATATGTTACATAATTTCATTAAATCCATCCTTTATATGTTTCAAGTATGGTATGAATGAGTCCTATCACTTTGAGAGGGTGGTAGTCCAAACTTCCTCAAATGAAATTATCATATTTACACATTATAGAAATCATAAAGGTATTTTGTAAACAAAATTACATAAGAAGAGTGTAAATATAAATATAATATATATCATATATAAATACATTTCCTTCATAATTTACACCATGATAGGTTGTTGTAGGAAATTTAACAATCATCATTTTGTGAGGTAGTAGTTCGCCGTACATAGAAACAGTATGTTTGTATCCATTAAATGGAAGTGTGTGTAAGTTCAGTTAAAATATTTCTCATAAAAATATCCTAGTGTATTTATGATATTAGTGTTGTTATGTAAACATAGAATAAGAATATCATAGGGAATGGATAAGAAAAATAAAGGAAAAGAGCTTGAGAGAAGACGCTAACTCTAAATCATGTAACTCCTTTTGATTTGGGTCAAAAGGATTTCTTGGATTGCCTTCTTAACAAGTTAAGGATTGTTGGAGTAAGGGGGGAATATTTGGAGATTGTTTGATTATAATTTGGATGAGCCAAGGAGCATGATATGTCTGAGTAATTGGGTAGAGTTGGTGACCTTTTATAAGAGGGAGGTGGGGCACTTTAGGAAAGTCTTGAAATATTATTTTATTAAAAATTTATTTTCAAATTATAGTATCTCAAAAGTGATATAATTTGAGGATAAGATGCGTATGGGTCAAAATACTCTCAAATAATAGGTTTTAGATGTGGTTATGTTATAAAATCAAAGTTATTTTTAGCTTTAACCCTTAGTTAAAAATAATATCTCTTACCATGTCTTCTAGTATTTTCATAATATACAGTTACTATAGTTACTCTAAAATTCCAACAGAACCAAAAATGGATCATTAATGACTTTTTTAACATTACATAATCCTTTTAGATGAATCATAGATTTTTATCACCATTATTTCATTTAATAAAATCATATTTGTTTTAAGAACTCATTTATGTCAATTTGGACACTATTTTGTAATTCATTTTTGTTAAAGTCATAAAAACTTGTTTCCTTCTAAAAAAATATGTTAACTCATACCTAACATGTCAAAATCATTTAAAAAATTCATGTATGACATCAAATTGTTCAAATTTCATATATTGTTATGTTTATAATATCATTTATTTGAATCATTCATTAATAAGGTAATCATTGCATCATCATTGTGTCATAAATAAATTTGTTTATTAAATGTATAAAAATTGTAAATATAATACCATGATGTAGGAAATATTTTTATATTTATAATTTAAATTTATAGTCATGTATATAAATTATATAACCCCACCTTATAATTTTTTTAGTAAAAAGATACATGTTTGTGTTATATTTCTCTTTAATTTAAATTAATTATTATAACATGTCATTTTCATACCCAAGTAGCTCCCAAATGCCAAAAGTTCTTCCTAAGGATTTTTTGGGTTTCCCAAAACTCCTAAAATATTATTAGGACACATTTTAGGGTAGTTTTATATTATTATAATATTTTTTACCCTTATTTACCTAATTGACCCTTTAACTGTGGTAAGTAAAAATAATTTCTAAAGTTACTATTCATAATTTACAAAACAAGGTACCTATTTAAAAAATTTGTACCTTTTTATTCCAAATATGGAATATATTTTTCCTAATTAAAAACACTTAAATTTTAGTAATTAACTTAAAATTAATTCCCACTGTTAAAACCTGAAAATGGGGTTTTAAGAAGTAAAAACTATCATAAAATTGACATGTGTTTATGTCCAATTTAGATTAAAAATTAATTATAATGAAGAAAATTGGATCCGATGATTAAAAATTAATCCAATTAAACTTTAAAAATAATTAAATGGAAAATATAACTATATAAATAAATTAGATGGAAATACAGTTTTGAATTAAAATGCAGTATTTTTCACTTTTCGTTAAAATATGGATTTTATTAGAAAAATACCAAAATTACAAAAAAACTAAATTTTGATGTCCCTATTTTAAAGAAGAAATTTATTTTGTCAAATAAAACATATAAAATTTACAAAAACCAGATTTAGAAAGGGTTCTTCATCAAAAGGTAGTAAAATGATCTTTTAAAAATATTAGATTATTTTATGCTTAAAATTGGATTCATTCTCATTTTACGCCTCTTAAATTTATTGGAAAATTATAATTTTTTTACAGAAAAGTGTAATAATATTTTAGTTAGTTTTTTTAATTCCTTCTAATACAACGAAAATTCATTAAATATCGTTTATAATAATAATAATATTACTGTATTATTTTTCGGTACAACTCAATATAGTGTTCAATTTAAGATTTCAGAGAAACCTATTGTTACATGTTGAGTAAGATTTCAGAAAAGCATCCCATTTATTGTAAAATTAAAGTCGTATTCATAAATATTAATTGATATAAAAAAGTATTATTCTATAAATACCTGGGTTGTTACATTTCCCATCAGTAAAAAGATTATGAAGGAAATAAAAAAAGGTAATAAATCCCTAAAATTCATAACTTGGATTTTTAGGGAAGACTCCCTTAACTCAAAATCATAAAGATACTCATGTCATAAATGAATAATGTTACATCTCAAGGTAGGTAATGAGGTTTTTTATTATATTTATTATTCTTTATATTTTTCTTTAACTTAAAATTATAATAATTTTTTTGAAGAACTCATTTCAAAATAAAAATAACTCAAAAATAAATATAAAAAAATTCTCAATGAAATTGATAAACTTGTAGAATAAAAGGATGTATTATCCATGAAATTATATGATCATCTAAATTTCCATGATTTTGAATCAAAAACAAAATATCGTATAGAATATCTGTGACACCCCGACCGACTCTTCATTTTAGATTGATTATTTCTGGGTTCTTCTACGGGTACGTGACCATGCGCAGTGACCGTGCGCGTAGTGTCTGTCCTCAATAAATAATTTTATTATATCGATTGATTTTATTATTTTTGTTTTATTATTAATATTAAATTTAGAATTTAATAGGATAATAATTTATCTTTTTTTTGTTTTCCTTTTTTTTCTTACCTCTTTTTCTTTTCTCTCTCTTTTTTTCTATCCCTATAATTCTCTCCCCCTCTCTCGCGTAGGCCTCTCCTCCCCTAACCCTATCCGCTGCTCCCTTTTCCTCGCCAGACCACTCACCGCCTCCACTCCCTCTACCGGATCGGTGCCGCCCTTCCCTCCTCCTCCCTCTCCGGCCGGCCGCGCCACCCTCCTCACCTCGGCCCCCCCACGTCGTCCCCACTCCCTTGCATAGCCGGAACCGCACCAACCCTCCCTTCCAGCCTATTTTCCAGCACGACGCACCTCTGACCTCCCTTCCCCTCGCCCGGTTTTCCATCGTGCCTTTTCCACTGGTGCGTTTTCCCTTTGTTGTTTTGTTTTGTTGATTTGGGGATTTTTGGGTTTGTGTTTTAGGTTGAATTTGGTTTGATTTTGATGCAATGGGTTAGATACCTTGTTTTTAGGGTTTCATTGTATTTCTTGCGGTGCTATTGGTGTGAGACGGGAGTTTCATGCCATGTTTGTGAAGTTTTCTACATGCCGGTAGGTGGTTCCATGCATAATTGTTATTTAATGAATTAATTTGAAAACTTAATTTTTTTATCATACTATTTAATTAATTTGTGTAGTTCGAAGTAGGTTTCCTTTGAAATTTTATTTTTATTGAAATTGTTCAGTAGGTTATTTTTATTATGTGCATGTTTTCTACTAAAAAATCTATTAGTGTTTTTTTAAATTGTGCGGTTAGACTATTAATTTGTACAAGTGGTGTGAACTATATTTTTGACATGGTGTCATGTGCGTTTGGTTGTAAAAGAATGATTTGCATGAGTTTAGTAGGTAACACCAAGTGATTATTTTAAATTGTTTTATAAGCTTTTACATTTGGATTATTAAATTATGTGTTTTGTGAAAATGTGTTTTACATATGGTGCAAGGTTTTCCATAAAACTATTTGTGTTGTGCAGGTCACACTTTAAAATTGTATTTGAGTGCCTGTTATGTTGGAATGCATTTGAATATATAAATTGTTAATTTTGTGGGTGTAAATCCATGTGACATTCTTTTACGATTGCTTTATAATTTTTTTAATGGTTTATCAAATTATGTCACTGGTGGGAAACGTGTTTGAAAAATCTTTTAGTGTGCATCTTATTTCAAAAGGGTGTTTATATGTGTAAGTAGTAGTTTGTTTAATGATAAGTGACTTTAAATTGTGCAGATGGTTTAATTGAGTATATAACCTATGAAAATTGAGTTTTGAAAGATTTTTGGTTTGGTGTGTAAAGTAGTGTCATGGTCTTTAAAATTTTAATTATAATTTTTTTAAAATGTTTTATTAAATAGTTATTAAGGATGGAAAATTATCTTGTTTAATTTGGTTAAATGTTTCCGGTTTTAAATGTCCTGCGATTGTTGCAGCATGCCGTCAATGAAAGTCCACGGCATTGTGGTTATTGGGTTGCGCGTGCTTATGCACAACTGTGAAGCGGGTCGTGTTGTCACGATCGAGAGGCGAGTCGAGGTTGGTCCCTTACTGCACTTGCCTTTAAATTTAAAATTTATTAATTACTTGATATTTCATTTATTTTTAGTAAATGAGAAATAACATAGAATAATAATTTTTGGAATAATTACTCAATGTAAAAAAAGAGGTGTTTATTTTATATGAAACACGTGAAATATTCTCCAGCTGAATTTACGCACAATAGTGAAGGAATGCCTGTTTTTCCTTTGGACATAATTCACAGAATTTCAAGTGTAGTTCTTGTTTAATGATAAATGTTTTGTTCTGATGTGTGAGCAAGTGTTTTGGTTCTCTTAAGAAATGAGTTTTTTCTTTAAAGCCGGTTAAGACCCGTTTGACACTTTAATAAAATAAATTATTTTGAAAAACCTCTTTGGAGTGGCTCGAGGGTGACCTTGTTGTGCACGTTGACTTGGTGTGAGTTGTGCGTGATGTTTATACATCGTGACTATGATTGACTTTGTTGACTCAACCCATTTTTTATTACACACGTTGACATGGGAACCTGGTATAATAAGTGATTTTTTGTGAATGATGCTGCACTAGTTTAGATTATGCACTGGCTAGTGGTCCCATAGTCGGGTAATACTGTGTTATTACTTCTATGGGGATTGGGCCCCTCTGTTAGGCCATGCAGGGCTATACTGGGTAGTAGTATGGGTGTTATGACGTCATCAAGTTAGGGCATGCCTTCAAGATGAGTCACATGTATAATACGTTCTAAATTGTTCATGAGATTCTAGTTTCGACCCATGTCTATTTAGATTTTGTTTCTTTCATTAGTGATTATGATGCTTATATGTATACCCACATTTCCCTTCCTGTGTGATTTATTTTGTTCATTTCTGGTGTATTGTTCTCCTTAGAAAGTGGTAAACTGGTTTTAATTAGGTTTCTAAAAATGGTTTTCGAATGAAAGTGTTTAATCCTCTTTGTAAAAATTTGAAAAAATATAAACATAACTTTCCCTTTCTAAAAATATATTGACACTAATGAAATGAATCTAGATTTGAAAATGGTTAAGGGCAATGGTTTGTACTTTGATTTTGAGATAAATACTTAGAAAAACATACTTTTATAAATTGTAGTTCAAAATTGAAATTAGTGAATTCTTTATTTAATTGCGTGTGCATTGGGAATATAATTATTCAGGCCTACCTACTAAGTTTTAATACTCATGCCTACAGTGTTTTATTGTTTTTAGTTTCTACTGTAGGTTTGACACAAGCTTGTTCACCGTGGGCGAGTCTTGGCTGTGGTTTGGAGAGTGACTCTCGAGGTCACGAGGAGGTTTTGGTTGTGGTCAGGTTAGTATGCTTTTCTACCTTTTTTTCGATACTTTATTTAATTTCATTGGGAGGAATCTTTCCCACTTTCCCTGTTGATTCCCTGGCGCTTGTCGCCAGCCCGGGAGGATCAGGAACGCTACTCGGGCCTTACCGCGGACCGGGTCGGGTGCCGGGTCGGATGGAGACCAGGCCTGGTTCGTGACAATATCCCATTAAATTTACCCAAGGAGAAAAAAATATTAATATGTTTTTTGGTTCTCAACATTTCCCAAAAGGTAATTTTGGAACTTCTTTTTTTTAAATGGATTTTCAAACACAACTATTTCTTCTGAAAATATTAATTTTTAAAGGGATTTTCTCGAATATTTTTTTTTAATTATTGTCATAATAAGGGTTATCTTAAATATGAATTTGAATATAATAATGAATGATATGGGTGACCATGATCAATTCATATTTTATCTAATACTATCACTAGAAAATATAAAACCAGAAAATTTTGTATCCCTAAATCCTTGCCTACAAATATATTTTGACCTAAATTTATTTCAATACTGAAATAGTTTTATTCTAACACTACCATACCAAAAAAATTTATACTAAAAGGAATTTTCATTTGATATCCTGAAGGTCTATGCCACCAAAATTAAACATAAAATATTTATTTAGCTGATCAAAAAATAAATCTATTTCAACTCAAAGATTATCCAATTCTAAAGTAGTTTATTATATATTTGGATAATCCATAGAGAATAATTTCACTAATTGAGGGTGACCCCTCACTTATTTATTTTCAGTGAATCTCATATGTATCTATACTCATCCCACAGGGCAAGGTTTAATATTCTAGATTTACCCCCTATATTGTTTCTAGATGATATAGTATTGTAAGAAACACTTACATGAGGAAAGGTTTTTATAAAATTTTAATTATATTTATCTCATGAAATTATACAAAAAATATCATTATAGTTTTCAACCCATATCTAAATTATTTTTATCCATCACTAATTGAGATAATGGGAGGTGATGTAATGATTTTATATTTTCTTTTTTTTCTTTTCAAATATTTTACAAATATTTTTTAAATCTTTTCCAATATTGATTTTTACTTCAAAATAATTCACTTTCTCACTTGATATTCATTTCTAATTATTCTTCAAATCATTTTTTTATTTTTTAATATTTTCCCCTTTAAAATACTAAAATTCACTCTAATATTTTACTTTTACTTTTTTCCTCGAAAATTATTTCTTTTTTGTTTTGAATTTATTTAGTGTGTTATGTTTAATCCATCTCATTTTATTTACTTCTTTATATCTTATGATTTTTTTTGTTTTTCATTTTTTATTCCTTCATACTATTTTTAACATTATTATAATCACTATGGGGGAGATATCATTGAATGTAATTTTTTTTACCTTATGTTCAATTATCCTATTTATTTAATTTTCTCCTAATTTCCCTTAATTTTTTTTTCTTTTTGGTAATAAAAAAGGAGAGATATTTTTGGTTTTTGTGAAGTAGTTTGGTTTAGTGTAAAGGGGAAGAAATTATTGAATATAATGTTTAGTTTTACATATATCATGTTTTGGGAGAAAATAGATTCATTTTCTCAAGAGGGTGATTTATTTATTGTTTAATTGTGTTATGTATATATTTTGGGCATATTGATGATTTTTTAATATCTTGATTTATCTAAAATACATTGGTATATCTTTCACCCTTGATTTAAACTAGATATATATATTTATAATAAGTCTTTGTGATCATCCAAAAGGGATATATTTTCTCTCTCATGGTGTTTTAATGATAATGAACACTCAATTATGTTTATAAAGATTTAATTTGAGTGAGTTTTGGTGTTTATGGTGTATACAAAGTCGTGGTTTTTGGATGAAATATAAAAGATTATATTGTCTTTCTTAAAGGAATTGAAATGAATATTATAAGGAAATTTATGATTTTATTAAAGCCATAATTCATGTGTTGATATAATGTAAGGAAGTTATAAAGCCAATTTAAGACCATGAAGATAGAATGAAGGCCATATAGGTGTTCCATAAGTAACAAACACAACTGAACAAATGATACAGAGACACCAGTTGGTTACTGGTGATGAAAAAAACCAGGCCTCCAATTATAGAATTATTCTACTAGATATCTATAAGATATCACTGGCTACCCGATGAAATATGATTTATCCATTCAACCTCAGTAATCCCACCAAATAACTAGAAGAATTTATCTAGAATAATTAAAAACCATTAATTGCTTGGGAAAAAGCATTGAATTGGATCTTTAAATCTATAACTTCACCCAAGAAACCTTCAACACATATAAATCATATAAATATACATATTAGGATCTATGTAATCAATTCATGGTGAAAAATTAACTTTGGATGATTCCAAATTGATTATTCTAATGGTGAAGATTGTAAAATATCTCTCTAATTTCAAAGCTTCTTCAGAGAGACAACTGCAATTCATAATCCTCTTGGGATCATTACCATTAAATATATATATTCAAAAAATTATACCATACTTATAGAGAGATCAGGGAGTGGAACTATAATGAGTTAGTTCCAAGAAGACCTATCTTTATTTAACCATCTTCTACAATGGGTGATCATTATAGAAAAAGTGAGGGACTAGTTTATTGACTACTGAATAAGTTCAATAGGGTTATCACAACCATAAATATGAGGGAGGTGGGTTTATAATCAGAACTATTTAAAATCAAGAAATAAATTGGTTACTTGATCTCTATTATTATCAATGGATAAATATAAAAACCTCCTACCTGATGGGAGGAGATGTCAGCTCTCAGACTAAGCAATTTCCACACTCCCTTTTCAAACAACTCTCTCCAATTTATTTATTTCTATATTGAATATTCATATAAAATTGTATAATTTCATAATTTTGATATGTAATTCTTCTATTTTAATTAACATTGAAATTAATTTTTTTTTTAAATTAGATCAAAATTACTACGATCTTTTCTACTCACTTTAATGAAACAATCACAATCTTTATAATCTACAATTAATCATTGAGCATATTAATCAATTGATTTTATTAATCAATTTATCTTTACTGAATTTTATATTTCCACTATGATCTCCCTTTATTTATTTTTTATTATTTTATTTTGTAATTCCTAACGTACTGTTTGTCTCAATTTTTCAAAAGAGAAATTCACCCCTACTGTAATTATTTACCTTGACCAATAGTTTAATATTATCAAAAATTAATTTTAAAAAATAAAATCATGGAATTCTTAAGTGAAGTTTCTTATAGATAAAAATTACAAAAATATATATAAGTCATGTCATGCATTTCTCAGCTAAAATTTAAAAATAGAAATTGGAATATAGGGAATATAAAATATTGTGCATTAAAACATAAAAACCCTTTCCTTATATAACTCTTATTTTCCATTATTATTTTATTTCTTAATTATACTAATCCTATAAAATAAAAACAAAGAAGTGTGAGCATAAGGTTTATACATTTACAATAAAAAATATTTAAGGTTATTGAAACAACATCCAAAAATATAATACCAAAATCAAGTTCCAAAACTAAAAAGTGAATTTTTATGAGGAAATTAAAAAAACAACAAGGGTTTCCTCTCATAAATTGATTTAATTTAAGGTCACTGGATCAACTTTACCTCTTTTTATCATCTAATTAGTGTATAATACATAGTTATCTAGTTTAGATTAACCAATGAATTATTTTGTGAAACATGTGATATACCTATACTCTTCCACCAATTCCCCGAAATATTATTATAATTTTTTTGAAGTTATAACTAGGTAGTTTAATTTTCTAGAGATTAAAAATATAGCTTTCTATGATTTTTTTAAACTCATATTATACCACTTATTTTGACTGCACTTCATCAAAATATTCAAGTCTCTCCCTAGGTTTAGTTTATGTTACCACTTTTTATTCATTTTATTTTAATTCAAACTACTCTTTCATATTTTCAAGAATATCTTCAATTATTTCAATAGTTTTACTATCCTCTTATTCATCTACTTCTTTAGCTAAGGATTCCCCTTTCTCTTCCCTCCTAGGCCGGAGTGAGGCTGTATAGTATAGAAATTTTTTATTTGGATTCATTTTATGGATTATACTTGGATTTAGTCTCCATCTCAACCATTACCTTTGATTTACCATTTATCTTAACTTTTTAGTTATATTACTAATTGGTTACCAATTTTGATTCATTACAGTCTTTGGCTATAATTTCTTAGAGTTGAAGTCCCCCTTTGAATTATTATTCCTTTTTATGGAGAGGCTTATCTTCTTATGTAAGGGGTGGGTTTGGAACTAATGTTTGATGTTTTCACTCTCATCCTTGGATTTTGGTCTTTCCTTTGAGTACGTCAATATATTTTGGGATATTTTCCATTTAAATTTTTATGAAGATACAAGCCATAATTTTTATTTTATCCCACTACCTCTTCCAAAAAACCGAATTTAAAAAGAAATAAAAACATAAGATAAAATCCAAAAATTGAAAAGTGAGGAAAAATATAATGACCTATGTTTTTATGCATTAATATCACATATTTAGTGATGAATATTCCAGAAATTTCATTAATAAATTCCTAAAGAACATAATAGTTTACTACATTTGGAGACTTAGAGAAAAATATTCTCATTTTGTCAAAAAAACTTCAACATCTCCCACAATGATCTCACATAGTAATTCTATTGTCATACCCTACTCGAACCTTTCTAATAACCTAGGGAAGGAAACATAGGAAAGGGTGAGATCAAATACTCAATAAGGGTAAAAATAATAGATATCAATATATGATCACATGAATTTATTAGATAAGGATACAAGTATGTGATCATGAACATAACTTATTAAATTCATACCCAACATATCATAGATTATAAACATGATCCATATCATTAAACTTTTTCATTTCGGAAAGCATGCCCCAAAAGAGTGTCAAATCATTATAAATAATTCATAAACTATAATATCTTGTCATAGATGTGTTTCCCAATCATAAATATTTAAAAATATTTCAGATGATAAGGTTAACTACCAAGAATATAGTATAGTGGATTATGAATCATCACCTATTTACTATTGTGTATTAGGATGCACCTATTTCTTATATTGGATTAGGATGCACCTCTTTCCTATAGTGGATCGAGACTCACTTATTTCCTATAGTGGTTCAAGCCCATAGATTTCTATACCATTATTATCTCATGAGATATAAATATTTTCACAATAAAATGGATGGAGATAATTGTCCTATACATATCCTAATGAAAACCATAATTATGTGCGCGATAAAAGCATAAAACATTCATCATATCTTCATTTCATTACCCAGATAATGAAAATGAGTTTTAGAAACATTTAACTAATTAACCATAGCATAACCTAAGAAAAAAATGGGTTTCAGGAAAATATCATCTAAATAAACATTAACCATAATTATAAATAATAATCATGGTATCATTCAATATTATACCTAATAAAGCATAAGTAATATCAAATGATGTAATATTATATAGAAAATTATTTTGAAAGATCACATGAAGTATTTCTTGAGGAATATAACCTTTATAATTTGAAAAAACATTTAAAATAAAAAACATTTTCAAAATTTTTTTCTTTAAAAATAACCTTGGAAACTTATAAAAGAAGATTTAAAAAATCATTTAAAACACGTATTTAGGAAAATATCCTTTCCGCTTTGAAAAAAACTTTTTAAAAAATATTTTTTTTCTGGAAAATAATTTTCAGTTGAAATAACTTTGATAAATTATAAATTATGATTCAAATAAAATAATTTCCTTGATGGTTGGAAATTACATTCATGCTGTACACATTGAAACAAATATCTCTTTCACGTTTTCGATAACATCTAAATTAGAATTATTTGTAAAAAAACATGAATTTTCTTTATAATTTTTTTTTTAAAAAAACATATGTAAAAATATATTTAATAAATCATTTTTAGATTGTTAAATACATTTTGAAAACATTCTTTGAAAAATACCCATGAAATAATAACATTAAATGAAGCATATAATGTTGTTTTGGGTACATAAAGAGAGGTAAATAAAGAGAAAATATGGATTTTAATTAAATAATAATAGGGTAATAAAATCCATGAGCTTATAGAGATATAGATCATAATATTTCATTATTGGAAGCATAATCATGAACAATCCCAATAAATGATGAGATTGTAACACAAAACCTGTACCACTTTGGTAACATTGAATTATAATAACCATGAAAAAATAACATTAAATGAAACATATAATATCCTAGAAATAATAATATTCATGATATATCATGTCAAATGGGATTTATATAAAATTTATAAAATAATATAGGTTCCTAACATAACATATGTCTTAAGGAAGGAAAATTGGGACAAAAAGCAATAACTGCTTTGGTAACTTGTGATTCGTAAACCCCATGAAAGAGAGATACTAAAATTGATATTTAAATACCAATAATTTTTAAGATAATAATAATAAAATACATTGATAGGTTATAAATACACCATATAAAATAAACTTGTTTTAAATTTGGAATTTTCCTCACAAAAAATAAACGTGATATGAAAATCCCTTACCCTAAGTCACAACTTCTTTCAAACATGTTCGAACCACCTATATAGTAAATATAGTTTTATTATAAATATATTAAAAAACCATAAATATATGGTATTATATATATATAATACCATATATGGTTTACTTATGTCTTTTTATTACCTGTTTATTAACAATCCCATCTTAAAATGTTGTTTTGGGTAATAACAACTTTATTTTTCAGGTATGTTTTGATTTGGTATTTGAGATCATTTTAATTTGATCATGGTTACATAATATTAAGAATTTAAAACATGACATATTTATATATATCATAAATATTAATTATATATATATTGATCAATCCATAAAATCTAGAGATATAAAATGAAATACACCATTCATAGAGACAATAAATTGTATGTATGCACGAATACTACTTCCATTTTCTGTACAGATTGAAAAAATAATTTTAAATAATACATTAACATTATATAAAAATTATTATTTCATATATAGAGTTTATATTCATTAAATTTACCCTTAATAACATCCATGTAAAGTGTAAGTGAAAAAATCACATCACTTCGGGAGGTGAAAGTCCGCCGTACACATCAGTGACGTTATCCTATCACACACGAAATTAAAAGTTTGAAGGTAAAAATGATATAATGATTATATTAGTATATTAATTTCACAAATATCTTATAAATATATTAAATTTATCATTATATATGTACTTAAATGGTTGTGATAAAAATTATACAACATCGGTTCGCGAGGAGGTAGTCCACCCTTCACATGATTGACATTTTGATTTTCTAATTGATTTAAGTGGATTTGGATATAGGTTATTAAATTAACATAACAACATAGAAGAATATATTATATAATGTTTTTTTATATTTAAAGTTTTAATTAATAATTTTTAGTTGGAAAATAAGGAACAAAAAGAGGACCTTAGTGAAGACAATTAACTTCCCTTAGAAGCACCACCTTTGGATCTCTTATTAAGGACTCTAATATTGATCTTTTTGGAGGACCAGTAGGTATAAAAAATGATTAAGTACATTGGGGAGGTATATTGGTATGGTTTTTTTGAATGATATGGTTTTATATATGTAAATAAGTGAAGGGTGGGGGTGACCTTTTATAAGTGGAGGAAAGGAACCCACTTGGAAACTACTTGTAAATTTCTCAAAAGAATCCAAAATAATAAAGTCATTCCAAATAAAAAATTATCTAAATTACCATATATTCTAACTTGGTAAGGTTAATATTGAAATATGGAAATAAAATATTAATTTTACATGTTTTAGTGTCATTTGAACCCTTATTTTCTAAGTTTAACTCCTTGATAAACCCATTTTACCATAACTACAATAAATATTTTTTTAATATTTTTACTATTCATTAGGGTCAAAAATTAAGTTGAACTTATTAGATAAAATAAATTATTCTAATTCCAAATATGTAACCGATTTTTTGAAATGAAAATCACATAAGTGGAAGAATTTAATTGAAAATAAAACCCACCGATATAATGAGAAAGAGGGTATTCAAAGAGAAAATATTCAAATATTCAAATAGTTTTTATATTAAAATTAAAAATGATATTTATTTTAAAGAAATAATTTAGATTAATAGATATATAATATAATTTATTTTACTTTTAAATTAATATTTAAATTTTTTTATGTTTTTAAATTCTTTAAAATAACTGATAACTCTAAATAAAAACTAGCATTTTTCACTATTCATCAAAAAACATATTATTTTAGAAAAATATAAAAAATTCACTCGAAAATAATTTTGAAATGATGATTAAAAAAATAATTTAATTTTTTAAAATAATTTTTATAAAATTATAAAAAATATTTCTAAAATAAATGTGAAAAAGTTAACAAAACCGTTTTTTAGA
The DNA here is from genome assembly GCA_963277665.1 of Viscum album. Taxonomy (NCBI): domain Eukaryota; kingdom Viridiplantae; phylum Streptophyta; class Magnoliopsida; order Santalales; family Viscaceae; genus Viscum; species Viscum album. The sequence goes on from OY728131.1 coordinate 33,127,294, forward strand.
ATAATATACTTTTAATCATAAAATTGGATTTATTCGTATATAATTTCTTGAAAAAATATCAGATAAATTTTAATCCTTTGGTTGAATATATAATATATAAATTTCATTAAATTAATCCTCTAAAATTGATTGTGTTAATTTATTAATGTACAACACATTTTTGCACATAATATTTTTTTTTCAAAAAAAGAATTCCTTTATTTTCGAACGGTTATTATTTTCATTTTTAATTAATTAGTAAATAAATAAGTCATTATATATACTTGTGTAAACATTTTTTTCATAATATAATTAATCCTATTCATAATGACCATCCCAATGGTTTGTTGATAACTATTAAATTAAATAATAATATTTCAATAGTATGTTATCTTTTGTATAAACCTGGTGTTGTGTGTAACAAAAGCTACATTCACTATTGCATGTAATTAACGATAAAATTAGTGCTGCATGTAACACAAGATAAACTCGACGTTGCGTGTAACACACGATACACTCAGTTTTGCGTGTAAATCAAGATAAACCTAGTTTTTCTTATAATGTTAGCTAAACTTAGTATTGCGTATAAAAAACCATTAAAGAGATTAAATTTATTTGGAAAAACATATTTCAGAAAATCTCAGGGTGCTTTAGTAAATGATGTGTTTTTTTTACTTTGATATATTTTAGAACATATTTTCTTATAATTAATTGTGTTTTATTATCAAAATATTATTTTTAATTGATTAATTTTGTAGTGTAGTTAAATTAATATGAAATTAATAAAATCCTTATTTTGTTTTAAAATATTAATTTTATTGGTTAATTTATTACTTAATAAGTAATTATTCTAACCAATCATTTTTATTCTTTTTTGATATAAATTAGATTTTTTAATTATTTTAATTAAGCCCCCAATTATTTTTTTTAAAAAAAAATAATAATATTAAAAATTTAATGTCATTGTTTGATTTTACTTATTTAAGTTTCAATTGTATTTCAGGGAAGAAAATTTAAATGTATTTAATTTAAGTATTAAATAATATTATTCATTATTTATTTTTAATTATAAATAATTTCTTTATTTCTATTTTTAATTTATTTCATTTATCTGTTTGTAATTTTAATTTAATTTATTAATTTTATTCTTTTGGTTAAGTACATTGTGAAATCACTATGTTGACCAAACGTGCACGAAGTAGCATAATAAATTATGTGACTGTGCCAAGTGGTCTCATGGTGAAAATAAACTATTTACAAGACACTCCCATGATCAATATATTGATTGTGTGTGTTTCTAGGGGATGTGAAAATGACTTCTTGTCTTTAAAGTTTCCATATGTGGGTGTAAAGCTGAAACCTACCATGAATACTCATGGTCACTTAAGTTACTATGAGGCTTTAACCTTTCATGAGACACTTTGAAACTATTATGCATGTAATTAAGTGACCGTGTGTGAGGGGGGAAACTTATCAAGTTGACTTAATGTAATACCTAGATAGAGAAGTGTGTCCACTTTTGAACCCATAATGATATTTCTTCAACCAACCCTGAGAAACTCTCACAACCACTTTTCCTTCCACGAATCCTCAACCTACCACAAATGAAAATGAAGATTGGATGAGGTCAAATCTAGCTATTCAAAACCATTTGAAGGTGAAATGAAATAATTAGAACTGGGAGGTTTAGAACCAGTATTAACATATAGTTAAATATGAGATCAACAAGGATGAAGTCCACAGTCATATGAACCAAAAAAAATCTGAAACATCCGACCAATAATATATCTGATCTTTACCAGGTGAAGTTCAAGCCTCATGATGTGGATGGATTTTCAAAAGTATACTGGAGAATCTTTGATGCCACCTCGAACTGAGGAATCTCATTAAATGATCATGTCCCATGTTATGTTGATCTCAACTGAAGATCCTTTTTGAAGTTTTCAATGAGACCATAACTGGGCGTTGATTTCCAAGGCTGAATAACCAAGTGTCAAAACAGATGAAGAACATTAAGCCAATGTCACCACTTGAGGAAGCTTCAATTTGAATCTTGTGTAAAAAGTAAAGCATCCTAAATGAGATCACAAGGATGAATATTTCTTTGAATGACTAATATGATCACTTATCTGAGAGTTTTTTTGAAGCTCAACTGAATCTAGTGCATCGAGGAAGGGAATCTAAAATATGATGATGGTTAACCAAGATTCACCAATTGAATCCATGTTTAATGTATTCATCAAGGATTTAGTGTGATATTAGTCATTTAGATATTAATCAAGCTTTATTGATCATACTGATAATGATTAACAGAGGGGATTTAGTGTTTACTTGAGTTTTAGCTAACAACAGATAAATAAAATGGTGAGTATTTATATTCAACTCAACTAGAGTAAGGTACCATGTCAATTCTATTTGGAAATTTGAGTGTTGATCTCTTTTATTGATGGAGTTAGAGTGATGAGGATGACCAATCCAAAATATTTTTGATGTTGATGAAATTCTTGTTGAATATATAAACAAATTCTATATGGGAGGATGAAGTTATAAGATTCATCCTTTAAGGATAAGATGCGGTGGTGGTGTTATTTTTGGGCCATGATATTTGGTCAGAAGACTAAAGAATTAAAGTTTGATCTTGTTAAAGTAATAAGTACCAAAATTACGTGATCACATGTAGATCACATAATTATTATTTTCAAATACACATCACTAAATCTTCAATTATAAATGGAAATTGAGGAAGTTGGTCTCGAGTAAGGAGTATACATTTTGGAAGATTCCAAAGGTTGTTAGAATATCCATAGAATGTTTCTTGGGAGAAAGTTTGAGAAGTTGCTAATAATTTATTGGGTAGTATGTCCTTGTGTGTGCAGAACAATTTTTTATAAGAGCATTTCTTTTGTAACCCAAGGGGGGAGATATATAGTGATGGTTATTCCACACATACTTTAAGGAGATGTTATCAAAAAGTGACCATGAGATTGTAATTTATCTTTGAATATAATTTTCTATTAAAAATAAGATGATTCCTGATTAATAAGGGGATCCTATATCCATCATTAGACCATTTAGGATCCATCATTCAAATCATTCACTTGGGAAGTAGACAGCTGAGAAGAGCAATATGGAGAAAACATCTAGGTGTAGGAAATCATGGGAATACTCCACATCCTCGACTTCACAATTTTATGAAGATTTTTTAATTTTAAATTGAATAATTTTACAATGATTTATGGATAAAAATATTCATGTGAGGAATTAAGGTTACTTTATATAATCATTTAATATTTTTTTGTGTGATCATTTCTAAATTGTAATCAACTTTTTCTTTTAATAAATTAAATGAGTTTTGTAATTGATGTATTGAAAAATCATCCAATTTCTATTAAATATTCTTGACTAAGATTTTAACGTCATTTTTTGTATTTTGATTCAATTAAAACTTTAAAAATACTAAATATATTAATCATAACATCAAAACAACCCGCATGTTTCATTCTCATTCATTATCTTCTCAATTTATATTATCATATTTTCTTTATCTATTAAAAAAATATTTCAACTACCACATATATTTCTTATTAAATGTTCATGATCATCATAATTGATAATTATTTCATGTTTGTTTTATTTATTATTATTTTTTAGTCACTTTATTCCCACCATTTCCTTCCCTATTGATACAATACCCTATCTAATTACTATCTAATAGTTTTTAGGAATTTAATTTGAGCTATTCGACTACATAGAATCAAATTTTTTATAATTTATTGGAAAATGATTGTAATATCCATAAAATTTGAAAAAATATAATATATATAAAAAAATTACAAACAAAAAAGAATAAAAAATAATATCCAAAAAATTGAAACTCTTGTGTGTTGTTGCAAATTTTATCAGTGTGAGAACACAAGATTTGTATCTCGGGATCTAGATCCCATAAAACCATAAATAAAAAAATTATGATCTTTAAGAATAGAAAATTTTAAAATGGAAAAAATGTGAGTGAAATTTCTTATGAAAATATTCAACTATAAATAATTCATGAAAATATTGAATGACCTAGTATGATTGAGTATCAACTCCCTCAGGTGTCAAGTAATCCCTTTTTACATCATCCATACACCTAAGGCCCATAAAAACTTATTTTATACTTGGGAAATGAAATAAATTGGTTTTTATCCATCAATAAAAATATCATTGATACTTGGGAAGAAATATAAAACTTCTTTGTATTGAAAATTTATCCTATGTTACTTAAGGGAGAACGTGGAAATATAATTACAAGATTCTTTCAATGAGATTAACTTGATTTATATGAAGTCTAGGATTTGTTCATGGACCTTTTAGTAAGTTTACTCATGAAAAAATTCCTTTATAAAAACTTATTTATGCCTTCTATGATGGTTTTTCACCTACAATTCAAAACTTGGTTGAATAATCAGTTTGAGGAAATTACACTAATACAACTGATGAAGAGATCATAAATTTTTTCAATAATTAAGATCTTAATTCATAACATAAATATTTAAGGATAAGAAGAGTGAATAGAGGATCGAATAACACTATTCATGAGCTATAAATGAATTCTCAAATATCTGATATAAAAGACTAATTTTAGTCCCTAATGAATCAAAATTTCAAACAAATTTATAATAAATTTGGATATAAAAATCACGACAAAAGTCTTAGAGAATCATGTAAAATGTGTGTAATGTTTGGAAAATCAAGTGAATAATGTCTAAACATTGAAATGTCAGAATAAACATGAAAAATTTCCTATTTTTTTGGTTATGGTAAAAGGATTCAAGGTAGAGATGATTCATTTTCCAAGAATTACTACCCTAGATATAGTAACCAACCTGACTTATACTAGAGAGAAGAAGGAATGATCAGACAATAACCAGATGCCTATGTTTTTCAAAATCAAAAAAGAACACAATTTCATAATCATGATAAGGCTAAATATTTTCATTATTAATATTATGTTAAGGTGATATTTTTGTAGTTGATAGATAAACTTGATTCAAGAAAGACTCTACATGATTTTGATAAGGCCCAAACTGATGCTAGAATGCATAATTTATTACTCCAAAATGGTTCAATTATCTAGAAAATTTACTTAAATAGATAAAGGTAATCTGTGTATCATCACCAATATGAATCCAAAGAAATGTTCCATTATTGTGGATACTAGTAGTGGTTTAAAAACTCAATAGGTGGTTAGGGTTAACTATAGGATCGCAAAAACTATAAATATTAAATAATCTAGAAACTTGAATATGAACAAAACCCAATCTATATTTTTGGATGACATTGCTAAAACTAAAAAAACAAGTTGTTCCACCTAAAAATAAAGAAGAAAAAGACTCTAAAATGAAAAATGATAAAGAGAATGAAAATTTTGTTGAATAAAATGGGGAAATTTCTTATATTCTTAGGAAATTCTCTCAATCCATCCCTTTAACTCAAATTTTGAAATCTATAAATAAGAAAATTTTATTAATTCAATTAATTGGGATGTTTAACAATATACAAGTGAACATTACTTTCATCCATGATTTAATTCAAATTCCATCATTCTTGAAATCACTCAAGAACATTTCTTCAAACACGGAACCTTTAGATTATTTTTCAACTTGCAATATCACTAAAGAGTAAATTTTTATCCTTAAAATGAATATTCCAGCAAAACATAAATATCTAAAGTTTTTTATTTCTTATAACCATATTGAATATCTATCAATTTAATTTTCTTTATTATATTGGGGAAAAACTCAACATTATCCCATCATTACCGTTTCAATAACGAGGTTAAGGAGAGTTTCAAACCACTATTATTATTATATAGTTAGCTAAAAAATCATTCCCTCATCCTATAGGAAGAGTTGACTACTCTCTAATTAGAGTTGGTTAGTTATTTTCTTATGAATATTTTCTTATTCTAGACATGGAGTGTGGCCAATAGGTTCCAATAATTATAGGTAGTGCCTTCTTAGCCACATGAGGAGATATTGTCAATGTGGGAATGAATTGTACGTTTTTTCAATTTGGTGAACAAGAAGAAGAGTTTCATGTGTTTATGAATGTGAAACACCAAAAATTTGTGAGAACTATTCTACAGTTGAGATGTTAGAATTTGTGGACTCATTAAATCATCTCGAAGAATTTTTAAACAATATATATATGAATAAACTCATTTGGTTATTGAAAATATTTTTTCAAAACATTTTAAAAGTGATAAACATTAATATATGTTTAATTTTATAGATTTGGAAAACATCTCTATTTCATATTTGGATATCTGTCATGAAGATGAATTTTCTACTCAATAGATTAGTAAATTTAAAGGAGAACATGAGACCGATTTCTCAATAGAAAACAATATTGAGGAAGTTTATAAGGTTGAGGGATATTTTTTAAAACAACTAGATTATTTTTATTTTGATAAATATTTTGACATATGATTTTGAAATTTCTAAGTGTGAGATGTCCACCATTGAAAATAGTAAAGAAAAATGAAAAACTAGTTTAGAAATTGAAAAACATGTCCTATTTTTATATTCATTTTAAGAAAAATATTAATAAAATTGTACCTATGTATCCTAATATCTACCCTTACAGTGAGAAAGTACCCACTTTGGAGATTAAACCCCTCCCAATAGACATATAATACTAATTATTTCTGAAAACTCAACACTTCTTATTACAATATCTGCTAAATTCATTGTAATTAAAGAGTAAAAATTAACTAAATATTATGAATAAGTTCAAAACTATAATAGGTTTGTCCATATATTATATAAAATTGATTATAACTTTATTCTAAATACATAAGATTCCAATGGAACCAAAACAAGAAACCAAGTATTTAATGTAAAAGGAGATTGAAGCTAAACATTAAAGAAGTTGTAAGAGAAGAGTCAATAAATTTGTAAGATATTAGGATTATTTATCCAATTTTAGATAGTTCTTGGGTTTGTATGGTAAATTAGACCCAAAAAAATGAGTATTCACTATTTTGAAAAATTAAAAAAATGAAAAAATAAAAGTTAAGAAGGAAACCAAATAGAGAGTCTGTAAAGGTTACAGAAAGTTAAATTATTCCACTAAAAAAATCATTTAACCTATCCATTTATAGATAAAATTCTTGACAGATTAGTTAGAAACAATTTTTTTTTTGTTTTTTGTATGTTTATTAGGGTTACAACTAGTTTACTTTATCCCCAACAGATAAAAAAAATACCACCTTCACATTTTGATTTGAAACATTTTACTATTGGTGAATTTCCTTTAGCTCGTGTTTTTCCTCGATTACCTTTAATAGGTACATGATATAAATTTTTTTAAACATGATTGAGAGTATCATTGGGGTTTTAATGGATGATTTCTTACATTGTGAGTAATACTTTTGAGAGCAGTTATTTTAAAGATTACCCTCCTCTTAATGATTGAATTTTATTAGGATATAAAATGTATAATATGGGTTTAGATATTTATAATGTTAAGACTGAGGTTATTTAAAATATTACCATCCTCTTAATATTAATTGATTAAGAATATTTCTTGGTAATGCCTATTTTTACCAGATTTTTATCAAAGTCTTTTAAAAAATAACAAATCCTTTGTTTTTATTATTTGTTAAAGATACAACCATTTTATTTGAAGACAATTTTAGGTAATATTATAACATTTATAAAGAAAAACTCACTTAATCATCCATTATCATTGTATATAATTAGATAATTCCTCTTGAGATTATCTGTGATGCTAGTGGTGTATCTCTTGGATCTATTTTAGGATGTAGGATAGAATGGAATTTCATATAGTACATTATTCAAGTAGTATACCAAATGATGATAAATTAAATTATTTCACTATTGAGGATCAATTATTTTCTATTTTTTTCTCTGTAGAGTTTAAAAAATTAAGTTTAGGTAATAAAGTAATAGTTTTTACAGACAACACTACCTTGAAATATCTTTTATCAAATAAATAGGCCAAACCAAGACTCATTAGGTGGATTATTTTCCTACAAGAGTTTTATTTTGATATTAGATATAAATATGGTGTTGATAATGATGTTTGGATTCATCGATCTTGGTTGTCTGGAACTCAATGTGAAGATCCCAAGGAGAATAATTTTTCTTTTTGAGACGAAAAGTTACTCACTATTTTAGTTAATCTGTCTACATGGTATGTAGATGTTTTTTCAATTTATCAAAAACATGTGTAATCCCTAAATATTTCTCAAATAAAAAAAGGTATAAGTTTATCTCTAAAATTAAATACTATTTATTAGATGACACTTTTCAATTAAAAATGTGTGCTGATGGTATTCTAAGGAGGTGTGTTCCTAAAGAATAAATGTTGCATATTCTAGAGATTTTTCACTCCTCACATTTGGGAGGCATCATAGAGGAGAGAGAAAAACCCCACAATTCCTCTACGATATATTGTTTTTGTCTAAATTGTTTAAGGAATATAGGTGTTTAGTGGTGGGATGTGATAGGTGTCAGAGTTTAGAAAACGTTGTAATGAATCATCAGATACCACATAAAAGTATTTTAGAGTTTATGATTTTTGATGTTTGGGGATGATATTTTATGTTACCATTCCCATATTTACATGGTAATGGATACATCTTAGTTGCTATATACTATGATTTGAAATGGGTCTAGGTAGTTGAACTTCCTAAAAATCAAGCTAATAATGTGATTAAATTCAATAAAAATAACATCTTAGCAAAATTTAGAGAGAAAAAGGATTTAATAACAGAAAAAGGGTACATTTTAAAAATATAAAATTCAAATCACTGATGAATATTAATGGGTGTACCTATAGAAAATGAATTTTTTACCATCCATAATCGTGTGGATATGAATAAATATCAAATAATGAGTTGAAAAAAAATCATAGAGAAGAATGTTTCGAGTTCTAGTAAAGTCTTTTAATTATTTTTTTGATGAATTATGTGTATACATAACTACTTTTAAAACTTCCATAGGGATGTACTCATATATACTTATTTTTGGGAACAATTTTTTTTATCTATAGGGTTTTAACACAAGTCTTATGTGGATATAAATTCCTTGAATTTGAATTTAAGATTTCCAGAGAAAGGTGGATACCTATGTTGAGTGAGCTAGATGATATTATGAGAGAGTCTTATGATTATTCTAGTATTTATAATAAAAGGGGTAAATATATTCATGACACTTTCATCCAAAATAGATATTTTTATGATGGTCAAAATTTTCTACTTCATGATTCTAGACAAAGAAGTTTTATTATGAAGCTGAAATATAGGTGTTATGAACCATTCACCATTCTTGTTATGTATTCCAGTGGATTTGTTGAGTTTTTAGGAGAATATAATTGACTTTTTGTGGTGAATAGCCAAAGAAATAGACATTAATTTAAGGGGAATCCAAAGGGAATAAAATCCATCTCTTTACGTTAAAATTAAGAGATCTTTGAGTCCAGTTAGGGAATAAAAAACTTGAACTGCATGGAAGGAAATCCTTGATTTTATAATTTTTTATCTTTTAAATTTTGTTTTAAATGAATGTTTCTCACTCATATTTCTATCTCAATTATTTACTAATATAAAATTTATGGGGTTTCTGATTGATTCTATCACTCATGTTTTATTATTTTTTGGAAAGTGTATGGTTATATTGACTATGAGGTGATGTAATTTACAGTCAATGAGGTTAATTTGAATAGTGATTGTGCATTATGATAAGTGACTATGAGAATAGGAAATATTTGGTTTTGATATTTTGTTACCTACAATAGTTATTTTTAACTTGAATGCTAAAAGAAGATGATAGTGGAGAAAAATGGATAAACAATTCTTAATCTTTCACTTTGGTTATTATTTTTTGAAACTTATTATAATCCATTAGTCTTGTAGGAACTTGAACTTCCAACCAAGGAACTCATTCAATGATCTTAAGGGAGGTTACATATTTTCTATAAAATTGTTAAAAAATATTCAAACATTATAGGGGATTAAATTTTTTAATTTCTTTTCTACATTACTTCCCTTATTTTTCATATAGTTTTTCCTAGTTTGTTTAATTTATTTTCATGGAATATTTTTGAATTTCTTAATCATGACTATCACTGCTTGGTCTATTTTTGATGAAATAAATACGTATTGCATGTTAGTTTCTGTGTTTCTTTGAAACCCAATCTTGAAATAATCTGTTACATGAAACCTTTCGAAATTATATATATTTGATAAACATTTTAATAAGTGGATAGTGAGGACCTTTTGTGAGTGTTTTTGTTTTAAATGAATGATGAATGTTGTGGTAAAATTATTATGATCTTCCCAAACACCCCTTAAAAATACCTTATATTATATTCTCCAAACTTATTTGAATCAAAATAATTAAATTATATCTCATACATTAAGATTCTATATTGGGGACATTATTGGATTTTATGTGTGGGAGAGAGGGGTCTTTTAAATATTAATTAATTATGATTCAATGCAGTAAACATAAAAAATACCGTTTTTTTTTCAAAACATGTCATTGTCACACATCATTTTAGTATGTATTTATATAAAATATATATTTTTAAATAAAATCATTATTTTAGGAAAATAAATAATAATTATGTTATACTTTGGTGTTAATTTCACACTTAATCTTGGGATTTCACTAATTCTAAAATTTATAATATTATGTGACTTTTGAGTGAATGTCTCCCACTTTTTTTATGGAATTTAATTTTTAAAACTTGTAAGGGGAATGTTATGAAATATATTTTAGTATAATTGAGGTTATAACTATATGAATCTTATAATTTGAACTTAAACCAAGGAAAACAACCTTTTAAACAAACACTTTAGGGAGCCAAGTCAAAAGAGAATAATATAAGACCCTTGAAATTAAAGTAAAATGGTAAAATGGTATAACATTTTGAATCTCTAAGACTTTAGGAACTATGTGTTTGAGTAATCCCTCTATAAATATACAATAATTGAATTTTCATATTGATTTTCACATACATGGCTTGGAAAAATTAAAAAAGAAAATAAAGTTCCTAATTTTAAAAAATGTGTTCATTAAGACAATGTGAGAAATGAATCCATATTAAGAAGTATAAAATTTAAATATAAAATAATTATTTAAAGTATAATCAATACAGCGTAAATTGATATTTGATTATTGGATTATAGGGGAGAGTGATATTTAATGTTTCCTATTCTTAAAGTTTTAATTACAATTCTATAAAATATTTTTGACTCCTAAAATTGGAACTCAAATTGGAATTAAAATAAGGAAATGAGTGAATTTCACATAGTTGTCATTATAATTTCATGTAATTGAGGGATATTTGATTTCATTTGATTTTGGTGTTTATTAAAAACCTGGATAGGATAAACACATTTCTATTTTAGAATATTTGAACATAAATTAAATGTATTGAATTACATAGGAGTAAAATTGATTAAGTGTGGGAGAATGTGATATGTATTTTACTTTGATATATTTCCCACAAATTTTATTATAATTAATTAATTATTTTTTTAAAATATTGTTTTAAATTGATAATTTAGTAGTTCTTTTTATTTATTTTCTAATTAATAAAACATAAAATTGTATGTTAACATATTTATTCTATTGGTTAATTTATTATTTAATATGTATTTATTATGAACCATCATTTTTATTCTTTATTTTTATTTATCTATGGTATTTCATTATTTTAATTCATTTATTTATTCATTTCATGTTTTTCAAAATATTAATTTTAAATTTTGCATATCATTTTTTGATTTTATTTCTATTATTTTCAATTGTATTTCAAAACTATAATTTTAATTCTTTTTAATTTAAATATTAAATAATTTTATTCAATCTTTATTTTTTATTATTGAAAATTAAATTATTTTTGTTTTAATTTTATTAATTTTATGTGTTTGTAATATGAATCTAATTTGTAAAAATTATTTTTTCAGTTAAGTAAGTGTTTCGGTCACTATACTTAACGCACATGCAAGAAACAATATGGTAATATAAGTAACAGTGCGAAGTGGCTCCATGGATAAGGGAGGAACTGATAGAAATACACTCTCATAGTCAGTATACTGAATATGTGTTATAATGGGGGAAGTGACTATGTTTGCTTGTATTTCATGTTTCTGTATGAGGGTATAAAGCTGGAACCTACCATGAATTCTCATGGTCACTTAAGTGGAATTGAGGCTTGAGCCTACAATTAGACACCTTTACCATACCATGTAAGGAATTAAGTGACTAGGTATGAGGGGATACCTATCACTTTTATGTCGTGTCCAACCGAGGGAGGTCAGTTAATGATATTGTCCCATGTTCAACGATATTGATGGAGTAGTCTATTTGAAGTTAGTGACAACACCAAATCCAATAATTATCCCTCATGGATGAATAAATAGGTGATGAAATAAAATAATACCATATATTTTATTCCACCACTTGAGGAAGCTTTTGTTTGAAGCTAGGGGACAAAGTCAAGATTTCTAAATGAGATCCTGATAATGAAGGTTTTATCAAATGATAAATATGATTAGTAACCTTTGATTTAGTTTTAATGTTTAACCGAATTTGATGCCTTGAGGATGGGAAGCTAAAATATGGTTATTATTAACCTATAATCATCAATTGTATTCATATTGGATGTATTCATTTTTTATGCATTTATCGAGGATTGAGAGTGATCGAAATAATTTAGTTGAGACTCAAGGTTTGTTGACCAGGTTGATAATAATTAATTAAATGATAGATGGGGCTTGATTTATTTCATTATAATGATTCCAAAATAAACAAATAAAGACTTATAATCATATTAAATCTACTAATGTTCCATGTCAATGCTATTTTGAATTTGAGTGTTGATCTGTTTTATTAATGGAATAAGAATAATGAGGTTGGTCGAGCTAATGGATTATTGGTACTAATGAAAATCTTGTTAAATATTTACAGAAATTAAATATTGGAGGAGGAATTTGGGAGAATCATCCTCTAAGGACATGATATATTGGGTGTGTTGTTATTAGTCCATGAGCATGGGTCAAAAGGCCGAAAAATTTGAGTCTGATCTTGGGAACGTTAATGGTACCAAAATTACATGTTCACATATAGATTAAATTTTAATAAATAGAAGAAAAAAATCAATTGTGAAATAGAAATGGGAGAAGGTGATCTCCATCCAAAGAGTGTAGATAATTTAATATTTTAGATTTTTCGATAATTATGAGAGAATGTTTCAAGGAAGGATGTTTGAGAAGGTATTGATACTTGCTATGGTAGCTCAACCACATGTGAGGAGAAAAATCATTTAGAGGAGGGTTTCTAAATCCACCCAATGAGGAAGATATAAAGTGAAAGAAATTCTACATGGAAGTTAGAGAAATGTTCCTAAGTAGTTACTGCGAAAATGAAATTAATCTTGGCACATAAGTTTATGTTAAAAAGAAGAATATACATAGTAAAGAAGTGGATCCTCTATCCACCATTGTGTTATCCAAGATCCAAAAGTCAAATAATTAACCTAGGAAGTAGGTAGTAGATCAGGAAAGTACTGGGGGAGATATCTATGAGCTTGAAATCTAGGGAAGACTCCATATCTTATAATCATTTCTATTCTGATGTTTTTTATTTTTTATTTATAGAATTTCATGATGTTTTTTTTGGATAAAACTCTTTGTGCAGGGATGTTTGGTTAATTTGGTTTATCTTTTAATATTTTTCTATGTGGTAATTTCAAAATTGTAATCAACTTATTCTTTGAAGAAATTGAATGAGTTTTGTAAGTGATGAATTGAAAAATCATCGAATTGGTGGTCAATGTTCTCTAATGAGATTTTGGTTTCATATTTTTGAATGTTTGTTGAATTATAACTTCACACACACAAAATAATTTATATATATAATTAAAACTTACGTTGGGTTTTATTATTATTCATCATCTGCTCAATTTTATTGATCAATTTTTCTTTATCTATTAAAAAAATATTCAAACTAAATAATCAATTTCTTCTTAAATGTTCATGATCACCACCACAGTTAATTAATGAATGTTTTTTTGTTTTGTTTTATTTTTTTAGTTAATTTCTTAGTCCTAAAGACACCTTTTTCTTCTATGTTGATACTATACCCAATATCACTACTATATAGTGGTTTTTAGAAATTTAATATGGTTTATATAATGACATATATTTATGTAAAATAATTGATCTAGGAAACCAATTTGTTGATCATTACTAGTTTTTAAGTTATCAGGAAAAAATTCTAAAAAATTAACAGGTCTCGATGGTGTCATTACTTTTTTATGGGATACAAAACATTAGAAATTCAGGTTTTATCTATATTATCTAGCCCTAAAAGTCTAGTAATGTAAATGTTTGAGGTCAATCCTATGAGAAATAAGGAATCCAAGCTATGAAGTCTAAGTAATTATTAGTTCATCCCAATAATCTCACTAAATTTTGAATTAAACTAAACTTATTAAGCTAGATGAATGAGTTAATTTAAATAACGATTTGAAAGATAATGAGGGTTGAAGAGAGAGAAATTGAAATCCAAGGATTATTTTTCATCATTTAGGATGATTCAAATTCATTCAAGAAATTATTCAAATTAATAGTTGTGATACATAAAAGGGTAACTAGTTCTACTTGGTTCGTAAAAACTAGAACTACGTAAGCCTACCTATTCCTTTAGTCGATGAAATCTAATTGATTTTGGTGAATTAAATACTTTCTCGAAAGTGAAATGTGGAGTTAAGTAATATCTCAGTCCCAAATATCCTCTATTATATTGATTTACATCATATAATTTTCATTTTTCTCTCTAGGAAATTAGGGAATTTGATTTGAATTAATTTTTATACAATAATAATGAATATAAATAACTCAAAATCATATAAGAATTTTCTAACATGTGGTATACATCCTCTTCATCAATTAGATTCTACTCTATGAAAATTATCCACCCATGATCAAGTATCCATCAACAATGAATAAACTACAAATCATTTATAAAGGAATAAATAAATAAATTGAAATAAAAGTGTTTTTGTAACAATGAAACACTTACTTGAATTACATTTTCCAACCAACATATGAATTAAAAAGTTACAAAACAAAATTGAAAAAGGGAAAACAAAACATAATCTACATGTATTCTAGTGGTCAATGATAGTCCTCCATCATCTCTGACTTTAGATGTTAGATCTCTACCTATCCACTTTATGATCCACCTAAAGTTTATAAATAATATTCTTTTATTGTTAATAATTATTGATGTTATAAAATCATAAATCATATATATATATATATATATTTGTGTCTTTCTCCAATATTTTATATTGTAACTCTTAAATAATTTCATGATTCCCATGTGTCACTAGGCTTTAATCTCCCCCTTATCATATCTCCCAGCATGTGCATGTGGAGGAACATCAAGCCTATATATCTGTACAGATATAAATTTTATGGAAGAAAAAAGAATCATGACATAATAAAATTTTATAATTTTCCAAGGGTTAAATACCTACTCAAAATGAAACAAAGTTCATGAATATCCTATTTGAGGCTCTGATTAGGAAAAAAATCATTTTATTACAATCGCATATGCACAGAAAAAAATTATTTATAATATAATTTTTAGGCCCCATGAAACCAAAACTAAAGAAACAACTAAGTGTCGCACCACTAAAATATTATTTAAATTATTACAATGTTTAAAATAGAAAAAGGTTTATGTATCCTCTATATATTATAAAAACAAGAAACCTTTGCACTAGTTTATTAGCGATAGTTTTAAAAAAACTACCTTGAATTAAAAAACACGAGTCTCATACCCATGAAGCCAAATTTATTTTTTGTAGTTAAGTATAATCTATGCGTAATGAAATATTAGTAGTGGTTATTTTAATAAATCTACCTTTTATACCTTATTTTCACTGTGGCTAACCCTTACCTCATACTTCATGTATTTCTAAAACCTCCCCTACCCATTTAATTTTTCACCCATCTCCCCATCCCCTTTTCATTCTCCCTCTATTACATAAACCTCCAATTCTCCTTCTTTATAGAAACTTCCCCTAATCCTTGTTAATATTATTTTTCATCCATCTATCATGTGAACCTATTTCCCTTCTCCATATGTTTCCTATGGGTTGAATGTAAGTGACTGGAAGTTATAATATTATCTTCCTCATATTTGTATATGATGTCAATGAACTCCATGATATTTACCTAGATATTTTGAATAGTATATTATGGATTTTTCTTTTCTGTATAAAAATTTTATTTTTTAAAATTTTATTTGATCATATTTTAAAAAACCAACTTATTGTGAAATTAATAGGGGCCTAAAGTATGAAGTTCACCTTTCCATTTTCTATTCTCTCCTACAGCCTGGCTCTGGTGACCAAGTAATGTTTTTTTATTTTTAATTTATTGTTAATTTTATTTATTGTATAAGATTTAGTAAATTTTTATTTTACATTTATGATAATTTTTTTCTATTATTTTTCTTCTGTTGAAATTATTTGTGGTATTCATGAAGTGTTTTTTTTTTGTTTTTTTTTGTATTTTCTTTATTAATACATTATAGTGGAATAAATATTTTATTATTTCTCATGTATTTTTTATATCCTTTTTAAATCAGATTGTGGGACAAACCCTCTATTACTAAAGAAAAAACTAAATCCCCTATTATGCCTAGAAAAGAGGGAACCTAATACATTGCCTTTGGGCACAGAGGTACAAAGGCCTAAGAGAACTTAGCCCAAAGGCACAAACATGGTCCAAAGGACCCAATGACATTGAGGCCCATAAGATTCCACACATGAATTGATAAACCAAAGGACACATAGGAAGTATGATTAACTCATAGTTCTAATCATACATCTCACCACCCCTGCCAGAGAAAATTCACCAGTGCTGGTATTGAATGAATCTGCCTTTCCCCCCTCCCCCACTAAGAGTTGTACCTTATAAGACTGAAAACACATGGAAGATAACCCCTACATCCCATAATATCGTTTAGAGAGGACCCAAAAATAGGTTCAATTAAACCTATCTCTATTTTAAGATGCCCACTCGATGAATCTAGAAATAACCTCATAACATCATCAAACTGATACTCCACATCATCAGATTGGAACACTGTGCCAAAATACATATAGTTAAGAACCCATCCATCCCACATTGATCTAAAGATATATGGATGATGATGGGTGTAAGTAGAACCATCCCTATTTCAAGGGTTCCCACTCAAAGAAACTTTAGTGATGCTGTACCACCAACCAAAATCATCAAGACAAATGGAACATATCGTCATGCTACATGAAACCCAAAAGATGATCCAAAGTTCTAATGGTCTAGAGGATCAAGGAAAAGGATAAAAAACACGGAACAAATTATTTTTGGATAATACTGAATAAAGAAATCCCAAATATATATGGCTCAAGGGAGAATCAAAATCTATGAAAAAAATAAAACCCTCCCCACCATTATGATCAATTATTATAATTTCTATTGATCAGCCAATAGTCATCGTGAAACACTGATACATCACCAACTGATGAACCACCTAATGACACTGATCACCAAATAACTCACATCCTTTGATCTTTCATATGAGACCATGAGAAGTGTTTCCAAATGAAACCCAAATCGAATTTGATCTTTTGTATGACACTCAAACCCTAGGAAGATACTTTCTTAAAGAACTAAAAACAAAGATAGTGACCCAAAAACCACTGAACCACATCCAAAATCAATGTAAGGATTCCCACATCTGAAGTTCAATTAGATTTGGGGAATAAGTGGACTCATTAACTAGATAGAGATATCTTTTACTGAGCTAGTTATATACCATCCAGTGATGAAAATCCATATCTAAAGTTGAAATGATGAGACCACACATAGTATCAGAGCAGAAGAATCTGCTTGGGGAGGAAGAATCATCTAGGAATCCATAGATGGAAGAATAAAATTTCTTTGTTCTTATTTTAATTTCAAATTATGGTTGAAAATACATGAAGTTTATGATCACTAAATATGGAAACAATTTACGAAGAATAGTAAATTAAAGATTTTCCCATGTGTCCCTCAATAGAATGAAGAATGCACTACCTGATAATGGATAATGAAATTCAAAACTTGATTAATGATGTTTTTGAAACTACAGTACAACATGATAATAAATTTAACATATATGTGGGGTGTATTTATGTTTTTATAGGTATTAATGTAAGAGAAAAGATAATTGATAAATAAAATGTTTTCTATGATTTATTGGATGATATAAATCATGAGTTATATGAATGGTGTAGAAAAAATAACAAATTTTACATTATAGTGATGATGTACCATATCACATTCTTATATGGAATTATATATAAATAAATTTTAATGATATTGGAGTTTTTTCATGATGTATTTTTTGATGCTATGATTCCTAAATTATTTTATGTGATAAAGAATGTGGGGTATCAATTATAAAAAGATAAATGTATTTCTTAATGTACTCATGTTGTATTAGGGAGAATATTCAGATATAGAAGAGTGTCAAAGATATTATACTTTTATATATAAATTGGTGAATTACGATGAATGTTTGAATGAGCTCACTATGAATAAGAATATAAATTAAACTACTAATAATATTTTAATTTACTTTCCATTACAACCATTATTGAAATGATTGTTGATGTATTCTAAATGATAGAGAAAATGTAGTGGAATTCCATGGGAAATAACAACAATAAGTTTATATGACATCCCATAGATATGAAAGTATAAAAATACTTTGATTATTTATATCCTAATTTAATTTTAGATAATAGTAATGTAAGTTTGGTAATTGATGCTGATGGATTTAATCTTTTTGAGATTCTAAGTGTAACTTATAGGATATGGATGGTTATTTTGATCACTTATAATCTACCTCTATTGATGTATTTGAAGAAAATTTATTTTATTATTTTGATGAACATTCTAGGAAATAAAATGGATAGAAATTAAATCAATATATACTGTCAACCACTTATTGAATAATTTCAAGAGTTATGAGGCAATAATGTAGATTTATATAGTGAATTGATAGATGAAATGTTCTAAATGTTTGTTACACTAATGTGGGTGGTTATTAATTTCCATGGATTAGTAAATGTGTCTGGTTGGAACCCTCACACTATCTAGACATGTGAATTTTGTAACATTTACTTCAATACTATAAGTCTATGACATAGAAGAAAGTTTTGTTTCATTTTTTATCATAAATTATTCGATTAATATCATTGATATCAGTTTAACAAGTCATGATTTTATGGATATAATGATTTTTTGTGACCAATAGTTTTTTATTAGTTTCATAAATCATGTCACAAATATTAACTAGGGATAAAAAATTTGGGAAAGAGTACCAGTTGAAGATTTCTGGGAAAAGATATCAAAGATAATTAGATACACTTGGTACATAACAGTGGAAGAAATAGAGTTTTTTTAAAACTACCTTATTGTGAAATTAAGTTGTTATATTATAATCTTGAAATTATACACAATGAGAAAATGTATACAAAATATTGTTTTTTAAAATATTAAATAAGTAAGATAAATAAAAAGGTCATATTAATTCTCATAAGGGCTTAAAATAAATGAATAAAAATAATGATATATTGTAAAATGATAATATAATGCTTCTTGTAGTATTATTTTCATTGGAGAATAATTTAAATGATATATTAATTTGAAGAATGAAAATATTAAATTAACTGATGGATATAAAAGTAATATTTGGAGACATGTTGGCTTAAAACATCATAAGTTATATCATCTTAGAATTCAATTCATAGATTTTGATAGATAAATTTCAATATTTAGAATTTCATATGTTATTAAATTTTAAAATATAAATATTTGTAATTGATACTTTTACATCATTTAAATATCTTTTTATAAAAAATTAATCCCCATTTATCTTGAAAAATTTTTATAAAAAATTGTAATAACACATTGTAATTTGGAGATGATATTTTCCCCATAATTTTTACTATGATGGTTCATATAATTACTCACTTGTGTAGGGAAGTTAATGTTGAATGGAATTTACATTATTGATGGATGTATCCCATATATAGGTATTACCATATTTATTTTTTATCATTAATATATTAAAAGTTTCAAACTCATCACATTTATGATTTATTTTGAAATGTTTATTTTTTAAAATAGGTATCTAGATCATTTGAATCATTTTTTGAGAAACAAATCTCAAACTGAAGGCTCTGTTACAAAATGTTATATAGATTAAGTGTGAATCATATTTTGTTTTAGGTGTTTAGATAATATCATGATAAGATTAAATTGATTTAAAAATGTTGATGATAACCAATATAAATTGTAGTCCTATTGTAAATTAGAAAACATTGCAACATTAATTAATCAAGCCAAGAAAGTATCATAAGTTTCATTAACATAGTTATAGTTCGTAAAAGTACATAGATAAGTAATACCCAATTTTGATATTTTAGATCCCATCATTTAATAAATGAATATGCAAATAAATAGATAACCTCATAGTCAAACATGAAAGAAAAAGGGGAAAAACTATTAATAAAGACAGTATTGATTGATTTTCACATCTTATAAGACCATAATAAATTTCATATTAAAAATATTTGGATATAATTATGTTATATGACTAATAATATTTTATATTTATATATGTAGATCAATAATATTATAATTGAGTTACATTTCAAAATTATTTGAAATATTTGGATCAAGGAACTTTAAAACAATATAAGAGATTCAATACATATAATATTAATGGATTCATGTTTCAAAAAATGTTTCATATGGAATTTGTGAAAATAAATAATAGTTCAATATTCAGAAAAATTAGTAGAGTTTCATAGTATAGAAATTTTATGACAATATAGAACTAAATCACCATGAAAAATTTTCAATTATAATTATCCAATTAAAATTAGCCAATATTTACCGGGGAATAAAGGAATATTTGTTATAATTTACTCTTTTTATCTTATATTGGCTAACCAATAATAGTGAGTGTGAACAATATTATCCATATATTTTAGATTCACAAGATAAAATAGCATATTTTTTGGATAATAAAAATGAAGAAGGGTGGAGTGTTGTAGTCCATGTCAAGTTGAGAGACTTGTATGATATGGGTGATAAAGATCCAGAATTGTTTTATAAAAGAAAAAACCATCAACAATAAGAGATAAATCTATCTATCTATGATGATATTGAAATATTTAGTCTGGAAAGAGAGGGTAAAGATGATGAAATCATATTAATAGTGGAGGATAATAATAATATGGAAAATTAAGAATTAATTTATTGTATTATCGTTTATCCTTTAACTTATCTATTATACTTTTATTTAGAATATATAAATTATATTAATCTGTGTATTTAATTTTCAAAACATTTTATTGTTTTATGTTATATATTATGTTCTATCCCATTTTATAATCTTTTTTAGAAAAATTAATACTAAAAATAATTTTTTTGAATATATGGGATGATATTTTACAACTCTTATAATTCCTGGTCCATCAGATATGCTCTGACCTTCATTGATAACAATCTTTAATTATGAAATGACTATTTATACTAATTTATGAAATCTAATATTCTCTCATATTCAGCAGGTATGTTACCCACTTTGAGTGATTTAACTTATGCTTTAGGGATATCTGGGAGATCAAATGGAGAAGATGATGAGTGATTGTCGTCTAACCATATGGTGTCATAGTTATTATGATGAGGGTATTTTAGGGTTACTATTATTGGTATATAAATGTTAATGTTAAAAAATAATTTATTACATATTAATTCCAAATGTTTAATATATTTATTGAATATATTTATATAATAACAGTATAAAAATGAACTTTAATACATTATATATTTGGAGGCAAATACAATTTAAATTAGTTGTTCCATTTGACATGTATGTGGTGCCTATAGGTGATGCTAAAGGATAATATGATGGTATATTTCGTATGTTATCATGTGATATGATGTACATTCCCATCATTTATTAAGATTAGAGGGACATTCTGATCTGTTGGAAGAATAATTTTTCTGAAAAAAAGTGAATGTAAGTCAAAATAAATATTTATAGTTTATTTTATTTCATATTCTTATTTAATGTAAGTCTAATTAATTTTTCACATCTAATATATATAGGATTTTTCATTTTTAATTTCATGAAATGGTTGTATGTCAATCAGAATTGAAAAGTTTTGGGTAAAATTTTCCGGACATTAAATATTTGTTTTCACGTGTGTTCAATGAAACATCATTTAGTCTTCATAAAATATAAAAAAATGCTATTTAATGGAAACCATAAGTACATTGGAAGTCCTTTAAGGATATGAATCATTTTGATTTTCATCAGATACTTGATAATTTTTTGTACGTTAATTTTTATTTATTAAAAATAATTGAATTTTTATTAATATTAACTTTTTTTCTAGAATCCTCTTAAAAAAATCATCAAGAAGGGTAAAACAAGTTAACCCATATACAAATGGTTCTAAAAGTTTTTAAAGAGAACATTGAAAAAGGCTATATGATAACTATGATGAAATATACCTTTTTTTGTCTTAATTATGTAAATTTAAATTGTTATTACTTAGTTAACTTGGATTATAGATGTAAAATAAGTTGTTCATGATGTCAGTTGAACTAAGTTGTAATACAATGTCCATAAGGCAGTCAATGAGAATTACATAAATGAACCCACTCTAAACATTGGGTTAAAAAACTAAAAATAAAAAATTCAATTTTTTAAGGACACTATTTTGTTAAATTTTATTCAATTTGAAGTAAAAAAATAAAAGAGACAAGTGCTGAAAATCAATTATATTCATTACAATCCTCCCACAACGATGTCATTTCCCATGTTTTGAGCAAAGAGTATACTGGTCAAGGGCGATGATTGGGTATCAGACCCCCCTCATCTTTCTCGAAGAGGATATTATCTTCACTTACAATGAAGCCTCATACTATAGGTATGAGTAATTTCATTGGTCTGGATAAATTAAAGTCATAATAGAAAATTAGGATTATGGAGAAAAATATATTGGATTAGGAGTAATGATAGATAATTCTAGATGTGTAGTTTACAATGATGAGGAATATAGTGGATACTTTATTTCAGGGCATGAATTGGAGTATTTCACTAGAAATTTCATCTTTGATATGAGTGGTACTGAATTTTTTACATTTATATTTATATATTTATATTGGTATGGCAATTTTTCTAAATATACTTTTTATGAAAAATATAAAATTAAAAATAATTTATATTATAAATTCCATTTTATATAAGAATCAGATTTAATAAAGGTTATTATTTGATAGGAACATCTGGATTGTGGATCATCTAGGGGAGCTAGCCTAACTTAGGGGGGTAGAGTTGATGTTGGATCCCCCTATCCATGTGTTGTATATTTATCATTAGAACTCATATATTTAACCATGGTAAAATATAACTAAAATAAACATGTTTTTGTATATTATATGAAGGGTGATATAATTTTATAATTGTTTTCACTTTGTTATCTAACTTTTAATGGTCTAGACCTTCCAAACTATTACTTTGTGAAGATTTAGGTGGTGGTGGAGTTCATGAAATATTTCAATGAGTAGTAAGTCGATTTGATGCTAGAATTCAATTTTAGATGTGGTTTACGATGTGGATATTTTTTATTCACAATCTAAAGGGTGGTTTAAGGCATTAGGTTTCAATGGGAGAATTTCCAGGATTATTTTATTGTGTTTAGTTTTGGTAAGTTTATAGGGTGAAATGGGGATTAATGACCTGAATGAATTTCATCTTGAGGCACCATGAAATTTTACAAATGTTCAATGAATATTGTATTAAAAAAACTTATATCTTGAAATGATTTAACATCATAACTTTTTGGATACCATGAATATTCACAGAGTGAATAGGTGTGTCACACCATGAATTATTTGTTTCCATATTATTTATAAATTCTTGAGCCACTTGAAAATCTATCATTTTTCTCCCAATTTTGGGAGAACCCTAGGTGGTTTTAGGATCCCTTTAAACCTCTCTCCCTTGTCTCCAATCCTTGGATTCAATAAATTCAATATTGGTAGTATGAGGTGAGTAACCCTCTTTATTAATTTTATTCATTCTCAATTTTATCTAAGGAATTCTCAACTTTGGTGGTGATTTGATTCAGGGTATGTTTGGAAATTGTTTCTTATAATACATTAGTGTGATCTAGGTTTATTATGAGTTATTTGTGTGTATTTTATCCTATGAGTGTCTTCTCTAATGGTTGTCTTCCATAGTGATTCAAAAACCATTGATCGAGTTAGGGGATCCTTATTCTCTCCTTAAGTGAATCTATGGGAAATGCATTATTTTTTTTCCAATGGATGGATAGTTTGGGTTAACTTAATGAGATAATTAATTTTATTTAATTATAATTGAATGGGGATGGGGGTTCTCACATGTGTTTACTTGTTTTGTGATATTTCTTTTATGTTTATCCATGTTCGTTGCTATTACTAAAAATCACGGCTATTGGGAGCCTTATTTATGTTGTAGATCTTGTAATATGTGAAACTTGTTTTGATTTCTTGGAATAAACATTTATAAAAATTATAAGAACTTATATATGGATAATGAACTAGTTACCTATGAAATTATAAAATTGCATGAGAATATTTATGAAAGTAATTATGTAATGTGATGAATCCATTTATATGAATATGGATTTGTTTTTTAATATAAATTTTATGCTATAAGTGTTTGGTGTCGTGGATATTTTTCCTTGTGTTATGTGTTTGGATCTTGTGGGGATAATTTGGTGATCGTGGTAAATAGATTTGGTATAGAATGTGTTGGATAGAGAATAAATTGTTGGTTAGAATGTGATGTAATGAGGGATATTGTGTAGTAGTTTAATTATTCTTGTTTATGTGAGATGGTTGGGTTGTGGTGATGAATTGGAATAGGATGTGGTGGTTGTTCTTTCAAGGTGGATGGGTTGTTATGTGTTTTTCTTATATAGGTTTCTAATAGATATGGAATGAACTTGAGATTATAAAATGGTATTGAAGGTGGGATAATAATTTTTGAGTGGTAATTGAATTAATGAGTTGAATGAATAATAAATGTACTGATTTAATGTATTGGATGAAATAGAGTAATGAACATGTAATTTAAATATGAATTTCGGCTTGTGTGTAGTTCATTCTTATGGTGTGTTGAATTTAGTGGTGGAAATAAATGGAGGTGTATGTTTTGAGGTTTCATAGTGGTGTTGGAGGATTATCTAGGGGTATTAGATGTGAAAACTTAGGCTGGGTATTGTAAACTATCAATCTATCATGTAGTTTCATGGTATTTTCATATTCACCCCACCCGAGTCGGATCTCCTTATGATACTGGTGTCAAATTTGGTTTTTCTATATTAGGGTTTTTAGGATTTTAACATCGATTAGCTAGTAATGTTACTGAAAGAGACATAGTAAATATGTTTTTTCACAACAATTATTATTAAAATAAGTGAAAAAATACATCCCACCAAAGTTTTTAAAATAATTTCTTTCAAATTAGTCAAAATCTATGGAATATGATTGGGGTTTTACATCATTTACTGTATAACCATTGTGAAATATAATTTTTTTTCTATATTTGATGTTAGTTATAAAATGATCATTGTGAAAGATATTAATTTTTTAAAAAATTAAAAATAAATACAATATCCCAATGGTACAAAAAAATTATAAAAATTAAAATATTATCGTACAAAAAAATAACAAAACAAATTCAAATCTTTTCAACTTTACAATTTTAAATTTAAACTTTAAAATTTATATTAAAAATAAAATAAAACTGAATCAAAACTATGAAAGAATCTACCCATTATCCTTGTAATTTTTTTCATTTTTAGAATATGGTAGAAGGTAATAAAAAAGATATAAATTAAAAGGAAAGTATTTAACAAGTATTCTCAATTTAATTCTCGGATAAATTAATATTGAGGTTATTATACAATTTTACCATATAGAATTTTGTAATTTTCCCAGTTGAAATTCTTTTATATATAAATCCTCTAATAAAATATCCATATTCCTTTACTCTTTTTGATAATTAAATCTATATTTCGAAACAATTTTTCAATTTAAAATAAAATTTTAAGTGCTTGCATCCAAAATGTACTAATTACAAATTAAAAGTCGACATTGTGCATAGTTATTTGATCATTTTTATCCTGTTTCCTATTGTATCTCTAAATCTGTTCCATTCCTGAATTGAAAATGATATTTTTGAAATAAAATTTAAATTCCTTATAGTAAAAAAAGAATTCACAGAAGAAAACGTATATGTACAATATGTTTCGACAATTTTCTTATATATTACCATGTATAGAGAATAAACAATAATATATCCTATCTTGTGGAAAAAACAATTCTACAGCTAGTATACAAGAATATATAAAAAATATAATGTGAGTTGTTATTTAGTTAGAATAAATAAAACTTTAAGAAATATATGTTTTATACCCATCAAGATAAGAAAGCATCCAACACACAATTACATTATTTTGAATTCATTCAGTTATATATACAATTCTTTTTGTATCTTTCATTTTCATTATTATTGGTGGAATAAATTTTTAGTTAAAAAATCCATATACTTATGTTGAATCATACTTAATAAAAACTATATAAGGATATCTAATACAAAAAAACATAACTATTATGTTTTATTAAATTAAAATAATTTAAATAAGTATGGTAATAAAATTACATGGAAAATAATTATGTCGTGTTGATTCCCAAGAATCTCTAGTTACAAGATCCATGATATCTCTCTTTAAAATCATCACTTTCATTTCATTACCAAAAATATCATCATATTTTAAATATCATAAAATTCCAATGAAAAAGATAAATATGTTGATAATCATTCATGTTCATAAAAATAAGTGTCTAAAGTTATAATATATTATACTTGTTTTTGTCTATATAGTATACATTTAACTTTAAATTATTCTTTTAAAAAATATAGATAAATATAGAAATATTAAAATCTTATAATAAATTTAATACCAATATTAAATAATAGATATTGTCTATACATATCTTATTGTTAAATTTTTAAACAAGTCTAGATTGCCAAAATAAAAAATGGATGATACTTTTTTCCAATTGTAGAGACCTCATCTATAAGAAATGGTACTCTTGGAGGTATATATATAATAAATTACCCCATAAGCCTAAGATAATCCAAATATATCTATTAATGATGAATAATATCCACAATATAATATATTATCCCATATAAAAATATAATGCTAGGAATCATCGACATATAACTCACAATAGATGTGAACATATAGAGGAGGAGGTGTAAGAGTTTGATATACTAATGTGGTAGAGGAGTGAGGTATGTGGGGGAAGGTTTTGGAGTGGGTTTTTAGCCTAAATATATCATTTAATTTATGAAAACATTAACGATACCAAATATCTAATACTATACTCCATAATCTCACCCTTATACAAAACCTTATCTTCCAAGGAATATATTTTTCCATTATAGACATCCAACATTGAAGAATCTATAGAACTAAAAAAAACTTTTTTGACCAATATACCCACCTCAGATCCTCATATGTGACCCTAGTTTTCGATTTTTCACAATAAAATAGCTAAAATATCCTTCATACCTTGTGGTATAAAGACCCTCATAATTCTCTCCTCCTGAGGATATTTCTATATTGAATATATAAAAAATTAATTAGTGAATAAAAAATATATATAATTTAAATAAATTAAATAACCTAAATAACTTGTTATAATCTCCTCATCCAAAGTCTTTGAATCTTCTATAAGATATCCTCATTTTGTGCTCATTTGATCTATATTCCATTTTTTATGTGTAGCTGTTGGAAATCAGGTCCAATGTTTATGGATCTTGAAGTCACAACTCTTTGTATTTGAAATTTTTTACCTCCATTTATTCTTATAATAACACATACCTTCAATGAGATAAATTATATGGTTATTTTCTTTTGTATAGAATCTTTCGTTGATATCTACTAAGTTTCTTTAAATTAAGTACAAAAAACCATTAATATACTCATTGTTACAAAACAAAATCTAAATAATAACATTATAATTAAAAAAAATGATTCACGCCATCTGATTTAACAAAACTTCTTCCATGTATCTTCATCTTAAAAAGGATATATATAAAATGAATGTTTATTTTTTCATTCCCCTGAAATTAAATCTAATGTGAGGGTTGATTAAAAATCCCTCTATATCCTAACAAACAAAGTAAAAAATTTCTTTTTGACTTATCTACCATTAGTTATATCATATGTCATTTGATAAGAAGTTAAAATACCAATACTAGTCAGAACATTCCATAATAAGTAAAATAATAATAAATGATCTTACTGAAATTGAATCCCAAAATTGAGTTATTTGCACTTTTTTTTGACACTTTTCCAATCACAAATCAAAATAGTAAGTTTTCCCCAATCTTTAATTAAAAGAAAGTATTAAATTATTTTTAGTTAAGACACTTAGTATTATTATAATCATTAAAATTAACATATATACTTTAATCTAGGCTACAGGTAAATGATAATTTTTTCAAACATATTATACCACATTTACTAACCGTGGAAGCCTTCTTTTACCCTGTTGAAGTAGAAATATCCTTTGTAAATGGATTAAGTGGTTCATTAGAATAATTATTTGTAGGGTCGTACATAGAAGCTTGAGGTGACTCAACTATTTTAACTAGAATTATCCAACAAATTCAATTAAAAACAATTAGTATACAAATATAAAATACAACCATTACATATAAAATTATTAAAAATGAAAAATGATATTATAAAAATTAAACTAAACATGACATTTTTTTATTCATATTTGTTAAATTTATTAACTAAAATTGAAATGACATTAATGATAGATGAAATGATATATAAAAACTCTGTAAAATACTATAATAATCTAATTTCTATATAAAACATTGAATAATAATTTTAAAATTATATAAAAAAAATAAAAAAATACAAAATATACCAATCTTTATCAAATTCATTAGAGTACATTAAAATAATATTAAAATTTATACTAATAATATTATATATACTATTTGTTAGTAGTTAAAAATATCTAAAAAGTACTAATAATATTTATAAAATATAAAATGATACAGACAAAAGAAAACAAATATAAAGTAAAAATTTATAGAAATACAACAGTAAGATATAAAGTCAAATAATTAAAAAATAATACAAAAAAACTGATATAATATATACTAAAAATTTATCATATTTTTTAAAATATGTGTTTCAAGTAAAAAAATTAAAACAAATATATCTAACTTTTTAGGAAATTTTAAAAACTAAACAAGAAATAAATATTTATTAACTATAATATTAGGAAATAACTAAAGGAATATTTTCCCATATTCCTTCCTCATGTTAATTTTGTATGAATAAAACCTTGTCTTTGATGCGGTCATCAATATTATCTGGTAATATTTCTCAATAAGTAGGGATCTCATAGAAATCATCATTTTTGTCATATTTTTCACCACTAAATTTCTATTTTACTTGTAAAATTATAGACCACTGCACATTTTATAGATCAGGAACATATAAATTTTTTTCATGTGTTTCCATGATAAAATGATCAGCTATGTATTACAATATTTTCTGGTTAACTAGCGTCACATCAAATTCATTGTGTATGACATTAATGTTACCGATAACCTATTTGAAGTTAAAATTCTTAACTTGATATTTATTGTAATCAATCTCCCATATTTCTTCAATAACTTTGTAATATAAACCTGACCTAGAGATGTGGTTTTTTTATTTACCCTCCAAAAATTCATTGCCTATATTAACACCAATACACTACAATTCTAAACCGCACTTATATTTTCATGATCTTAAGTATAAAATGTATAGCTATTAATTTTATACTGAGACGATTATATAAAATTTTAAATTGGGTTTCCTACTAACCATCTTAATGTTTATGCTGCATTTTACCTACCATTCATGTTATCTTTAAACCATGACAAAAGAGGTTCTTTATGCGCATTAAATGTCCACATATTTTCTTTTTTGGATGACAATATTTTAACACATTAATATGAAATGTTATATATTGTTGAAAATCATCTATTTTTTAAAGAATTAAAAATTAAATTTATTTATTTTTCCCCTATCAATGATTCATAATTCAATACATGGATCCCATTTCCCTAAAACCGACTCATTCATGGAGATATATAGAAGAAATGATGTTCTTCACTAATGAAAAGTAGTTTTTACAACCCTCTACAACCTCTTTCAAAATATACTTATAAAAAATGGAGGATTCTGGTAGTTATGGGTTCTTAAAATATCCAATCAAAATATTTATATACATTTACAAAGGATACATCCATCATGATATACAAGTCTATAAACCTTTTTTACACCAAATGAACAATTAAATGCACCATGATATCAAAAAATATGAATAAAAGTATATTTTTAGTGGAAAAAGAATAGAAACTCCATCATTATCTAAATTATTCAAAAAATTCAGATCAATCAATATATCAAAAATTTAATTTAAAAAATAAAAAACCTTTATGATAATCATTTTGGTGTGGATGGTCATTATTTCATTCAATTGAAATTGTAGGAACTATTACATCATGACATGATAATCATGAGATTTGATCCCAATAAACATCAAATATTTTAGTGGCACAAAATTTTTAATTTTTAAATAATAACCCTTCAGAACATTTATACCATGTAGGTACTGAAAAAAATAATTTTCCCTCTCTTGGATAATGCATGGTAAGCCGGAGGTTGGTTTGTTCATCTTCTATTAAGAATGGGAGTTAGCTCCAAACATATTCCCATTGAGAGTAAGTCTAATATTATATTAAAACTATATTTAGTATTTCCTTTAATATGTAATAATGTTTCAATCAAACTATCACATATATTCTTATCTATATACATGACATCAATGTTAGGATTAACCTCATCATATCTCTAATATGGAGGCTAAAGAATATTGATTGTATCTTCCAAATATTTCTACATGTAATAGAGTTTTTTGTATTTCTGAATGTGACATCAATGTTTTTCACCCATATAAAATATTGATAGGTGTATTTTTTTGTAGTAATATAAAATTCCTCTAATCCATTTAATTCCTTTTTTAATCTTTAACAAGAGTATTCGATAGAAAAAAAACCTTTGATGGACCATGTGTACTATCTTCTCCCATGCTATAACTGATAATATGATGTCCATTACGAACAAATTGGATAGTATTTATGTCCCTTAACGTTGAATCAAAAAAAATTTCCATATGCTGTGATGTCATTTATAGTGAACATAATCATTGAATATGTTGAAAATATTTCATTTTTTAAAAATCATACACTCATATAACTTCCTCCCATAATAGATTCAAATCATTAGTTAATGGAATAAATAAAACATCCTTATCATTTCCAAGCTATTATGGCCCAAAAATCATTAAACTCAACATGTTATATTTCTACTTCATTCAAAAATCAAGGGATAAATTGTAAATTAACAATAATACACGCCATAATCTATTATTCACATGAAGTATTCAACATGTATTCATTCTATCTATATATATTACAAGTCCAATATTTATAAATAATTTTTTTAATGTACAAAACTGTTCATCAATTTTATTCCGCCATGGGAAATAAACATAATGACATAATTTTTCATCTGATATTCATTCATCGGTATATATCTTAACATTTTTTCATTATTAGAATTTCTAAATAAATTTTTTAAATAAATAATTATTTAAAGACACAAAATTTACTTTGAAGTATCCTTTTTAACAACTAAATCAACTTGTGTTTTTTATTTTAACTTATACCATGATGTTCAATATTTAGGATAGTTTGATAAGTCTTCATATTTTTTTCTATATAGCACACAATGATTTGAGAAAACATGTATATTATTATACCCAAAACCCCTCAAGCATAATATTTTATTTGTATTATAGTGTTAATATAGAAGATAATTGTCTTTAAGAAGTATTTCTTTCAATAATTATAGAAATTTTTTAAAACTCTTGTCAATCCATCCGTCTTTAGCCTTCTAATTTATCAATCTTAACATCATTGATAAAACCATGCATTTATTACAACCTGGTTATAATAGTTTTTCAGCATCACCATATAGATTCTCAATTATCAATTCTTTCCCAATTGAATCCACTTTAATATCATGAATCATTTCTTCAATTTGATGAGACTTATCATCTTGAAAATCAATATCATCAATAGATATTAAATTAATCCTAATTTCATCATTCCAAATCCAATGAATATAAACCAGATTAAAACTATGAAAAAATAATTTATCTTTGATTTATCTTCTATTTAGATTTTTCATATTTAAAAATTTCAAGCATGGATAAAAAACAAGTCTTTTTTTGGACAATTTCATTTATAAGATACCAAAAAAGTGTTAACATCACTCTCATATTCATCACTTTTTCATAGTGGGACTATCTAACATCGACTCTTTATTATCTATAACAAATATCAAGAATTAAAAATAAGTTATTATATTTCTAAATTTAATTTCAAATTTAATTTTACAAATAACTATTAATAAATAAAAAATAAAATATTTTACTGATAAAAGAACGTAATAATATTTCATAAACAAAAGTATCACATTGAACATATTTAATTATCATCCTTTTATAAAACATTAAAAAAAATGGTGTAGAAAAATTAACATTGATTTTAAAAGGTTGACCATAAAAAAATTATTCCATATTTTAATTATATAATTTCATAATTATAAATTTATTGTTTTTTGATCACAAAAATATCATACAATTAGAAATATTCTATAAATATTTATTATCAATACTAAATATTCAAAATACACCATCCACTATAACTTCAAAAAAACCATTCACATTGTTGACAAAGAACATTCCTTAGAAACCCATTAATTATTAAATTAAAATAAATTATGCTGCCAATGTTTTTGATACTTTCTTAGGGCCAGTGTTTTCCTTTCTCAAAGTAGTGATGCACTTCTCTCTATTTTTCTACATTACAGCTTTCCAAAGGAATGTGACTTCCATCACATTCATAAAAAATGTATTCTCCTTGATGTAAATGAGATTATGGGATATTTATTCCAACTTCTGTAGATTTATCCTTGAATATTGTTTCCGAGTCTAGGTCTATGTAATAGATTAAGTGATGTTTATGAAACTCATTCTTGGAACAATATCAAGGTTGATTCTAGTTAATTATGCTGTTTCTATCTCAACAAGGAACTAACATTAGGTAATGAGAAATAGTAACATTGGGACTGTTTGGGAATTTATAGGCCTTGGGTAGGTTGGTAACGTATAAATTCTTTATCTTTTGGAGGGCATCTCAAGTGTGAGGCATCTTAGGTTTGGAACCCAATGAATCCTATTTCAGCCATGGGGTTGTTGAATCCAGAAGTGTATGTCTTTCAAGGTGTTTTTCTTCATGATTCCCATGGTATTTTATGGGGAAGGGTTTTGGACCAGGTCCCAAGTTTAATGTCATGTAGAGATAGATTGGGTCATGGGTTTAACATCTGGTGGATATGGATGGGGGAGTATTTCCAAAGGGGGATGATTTCACACTTAGATTATAGAGTTTTTACCCCATGGGGTATGTGTTCATAATGGGATGGTGGAGTGTGTCCCCCATTGGGGTTTATTTCACACTAGGATGGTAGAGTTAATCCCCTCAAATGGGGATGCTTTTACACATATATGGTTGTAAGGATTAAACCCTATAGAGGTGTTCTATGTAACCTATTTGAGAGACCAGGTTCAAAACAGATATAGTTCAATGTCACAATTTTACTTCATGTGACATGATTGGTCCATGTAGTATAACTACATACGCTAAGGATGCTCGTGTCAGAGAAGGTATGTCAATGAGGGATAGTGTGGGGAATACATTTGGGAGATTCCTGATTTGTGTATCACATCCAATGGTTGGGGGAGGGTGGTATCCCATAATGATCATACATGGGGAATTGTATGTTCATCAAATAGATTAATTCTATAGTTTTATATCCTATGTTAAGGTTTTTATCATATATTTTGACATCGTGTGGCTAAGAAGTTGATCTAGGTAGTTTTAAATATTGTATCTAAGAAGTCATTGGGGATTAAAACTTGAATTGAAACTTGTAAAGGAGGGATGAATATTCATCATAAGAAATCACTATTGAGATAGGTAATCTTTTTCCCTTTAATATTCCACATTTTGGACTTACTTTTCCACTAATCATGTGCCTATGAGTGGGACATGGAATAAAAACTTTTGTTGAAGAGTGGAAATCAGAAGACCTGACATTAGGGTATCAATTCTTAGAAGAAATACTCATTAGGGTACCTATTATTAGAAGACATAGGTAGGATGATGCCCCATTCCACACATGGAGTGAATTGGGAAGACATAATAGCTAGTGGTATTGGTCTCACAAGGATTCAAGGTGTGATTTAACTGGTCCAGAATGATCATGGGGGACCCGAGAACTCAACATTCACAAAAGGGTATCACTTGAAAAGAGGATCCATAGAGATTCCTAGAGGATATATTTCATGAAAGTTAGGATTCATGATTTTTTAAGGCTTCATTAAGTCTAGTGTTCTTTAAATGTTAGGGGTTTTGCGAAAGAGTATGTTTCATGAAATGGGGTGAACCTACCTCAGAGTAAAGTCTTGCTTCCCATGGGCTAGGTTTCATGATGAATAATAATATTGAGAAAAAACGAGTGCCTTAAAGGTATTTATTTTCACTCAAAGGCCATGGAACTTCCTGAAATTCATCTATAACATTTGTTAAGGTTCTCAAAAACCAATGGGGGGATTTTTTCTTGAAAGATTGTAACTTTGGAGGTCTATCTTCTCTCTGGATCATAAAGCTTATGAGTATCATGAATTATACAATTTTCTAACAAGACGAAAGGTTAAATCTCGTTAAATTTTATAAATAAGGGGGTATTTATAGTCCCATTAGAGGAAAGGGAATTGGTTTTGTGAAATAAAGTGGTTTTCAGGAAAATTTATGAGTTTCACGTACTGCCAGGGTTCCAAGAACTAGAGTTATGATGAACCATGGTTATTGTCAAATCTACACACATCTGGGGAATATTGTGAAATGGATCTCTATGAACTACACTTACACTGTGTCGAGGTTATTTTTAAATCTCTAAGTGTATGGGGAACTTCATGAAATTGATCAATTTGTGACTCTTTGTCCTTCACAAAATAGACCCTTAAGTGTATTTTTTGGCCATTTGGCCCAAATTTTCTTCAAATCGGCCATTACTTCCACAAACTCTCACAAGAAATGCATATTTTTGTGCAAACAAATATCCAACTATTATAATTGGATTAGAATAGAGAATGTAGGGTCATATTCTAAGTGGAAACCACTAAACATTTGCAATTAGAACATGATACTTGTGAAAATTGGTCTGAATATACACCTATAAATAGGGGTGGGGTACATTAGGGGCCATTATGTTTTCATGAAATATATGAAGGTTCTCTATTTTCATGAAAAAATGAATTTTTGTGAGTAATTTTCAATTTCCATCCTCAACTCTCACAAAACTCCAAACTTATGTGAACCATGGTCCCATTAATTAACTTCCACGAAGGGACCTCCACAAGAAGAGTACTATGAACCTGACCTTCATGAGCCAAAATTCACGAACCAGTCTAAAAACATTCTATGTCATGGACAAAAATGGCCATTGAAGGTGAAAATGCCACTTCAACTTTATGAGAGGATATGGAGGTGAACATTTTGATTAGTAAGAGCATCTGGAGCATGTCAGATTATGATATGATCACTTCACTACTAACTGAGGCTCAACAAGAATACTCAATTTTCATGATTTTGTTGCTATATGGTTTTGGGTTGAGGGATGATGTGTTCATCCCTTGTACAGATCTAGATGAGACCACCTACTTGTTTAGGAGTATTCCTGGATAGTACCAGTGGCACATGGTAGACAGAGGGAACATCTTAAAGGATGACACATCTCTCACTATGAATACTATAACATCTCATAATTTACACACACATATATATATATATATTAATTCAACATTGAAGAATATATGTTACATATCATAACAAACACCAAACCAGGACCGTATTGGTTTAGTGTCTTTAGAAACTGGGAAACATAAACAAATGGTTCACAAAACAGACACATTGTCTCCCACTTATTTCTAAAAAACTAGACTCCTTTTTGACATATCTTATTTAATACCCTTATTAATGACTTGGGTAAAATAAACACATGAAAGGGTGAGCTCAAATTCTCTGTTAGGGTAATTAATGGAAATATCAATCATATCATAATCATAAGAACATAACATTTGAAAATCTTATCTTGCATATAAAAGATCATAACATCATGTCATGGGATAAATCATAAAAGTGAAATGTAATCCCAATAGAAAATAAATTTGACATGAAATTTCTTTTCATACATGCATAGTAATAGAAAATCATTTCGTATTAGTCAAGGATCATTTCTGAACCCAGTTAACACCTCATTCCATCCCTGTATTACTGAATCATATTTAGATACCATTCTAGCCATGTATATCTCTTGAGATATAAATCCTTACACAATAAATTTGAGGAAGATATATGTCCCACCCATCTCATAATGAAACCATTATTATGTGTTCTACAAAAACATAGATCATGTATCATAGCATAACCCCTGAAATAAAATGGGTTTCTTAAAAAACAATGCATAATAATCTATATAAACTAAATGGATTTCATAAAAATTATTCCATCATAAACACAATAAAATCAATTTAATAATAAATACAAAAACACAACCCTATGCCATCTTAGATGGAAAACAATTTTTATAAAACACACGAACTTTATTCCAAAAGAAAATATCATTTCTTTTTCAGAAATGGTTTCTTTTCTCGAAATGAAAGTAAATTTTAAAAAATTATTTAGTTTAAAATAATATTGAAATCTTTTAGAGTAAGACTCATGGAAATATGATGTCATTAAACCTTAAAAATCCATTTATGCCATGTATGTTAAAAAAAATTCCCTTGGTACTTTTGCTGGAAAAGTCAAAAAGTTCCTCAAATCAAATAATGAAAAATGATTCCTTTCATACCATTTAATAAAAATGTTAAAAAGGGTAAAATGAAATTTAATTTTTTTAATAATAGAAATAATCTTACATAATTAGGAAACTTGATTGTGGATGATAAATATAACCTAGTAAATAATTATGTGTAAACAATCTCAAATAAAATTGAGATTGTAAAATTATCCCTTACCTTAGGTCCGATATCCTTCGTATGAATTTGAACCTCATGTATAATGATTTAAATTAGGTTATTTACTTAATATAGAATAATAATCATTTTTATGATATCAAATATGATTATATTATCATCTGTTTCTTAGTAACATTTCATTGTCACTCGTTATTTGGATATTGAGGGCTTTATGTTATTATGAAATATTTTTCAGATAAGTTCATGTTCACTTCTTAGATTATAGTTAAATAATTTACCTAGTGATATAATTATAGTATATATCATATTTATGAATTAAAGTTATGTATATAATCATGGTTTTATGAAGATCATGTAGAATGAATAACACCACATCGTTGAGAGAGTAGGTCGTACGTACACACACGTGATGATATTTTACCCAAAATTATTGAGTAGTATTTAATTATATGGTGTAATATATTTACTAATTAGTATAATTTTATAATAATCATATATAGTTATTATTTCCATCATTATACCCATCCAAGTAAGGTGGTTGTGAAAAACGTATTACACCACGATGTGGAGACAATAATCCATAAGTACGCACGCGCGCTGATTTCCTTTATGATAGGATGAATAGAAGGTGAAATATAGTTATTTCATTTTTATAATAATATATTAGTATATGAGTGATACTAACGTTATTAATTTACAATTAAAAAACTAATGAAGAGGAAGTATTAGAAGAAAGAAGTTTGAAGGAATCAATAGAATAGATTACCTCTTCCTTGACATGCTTCCTCAAAATCTCTTCTTAGAGTACTAGAATTGGTCTTTTAAGATGACCCAAACCTCTATAATGAAAATAGGAAAGTTTATAATAAAAAATGGGAAGGTATGTCTGAGATTGAAGGCTCAAAATGAAGTGAAGACGTGAGGGAGGAGGTGCCCTTTTATAATTGAGGTGAAGGGAACTTTTGGAAAATCCATAAATAATAATTTATAAAAAAATCTAACCCTACCCAAATAACCAAAAAACCACTCCAATTTAGAAGATGATTTTAGATAGGGTTGTAATATCACTATCCAATAAACTTTGGACAAGTTATTTTATCAATTTCAACCATATCTTTTTAATTGAAACATAGTTATTCTATTTAATTTTTATTGGGGTAATAACATTCTAAATATTTAATGGTTATAAATATTTACTTATATGGTGTTAATTGAAAATAAATGGATATTTTTATCACTTGAAATTTTAATTTTTTTTATTTTCAAATAATTTAATAAAATGTTATTTTTATAAAATATCAACAGTGTCAGTTTTGACACTATTCATTTATTTGAATTTAAAAAAAAATCCACACTGAAGGTAAATTTGAACCCAAATATTCAAAACACTCCTAAAATGTCATAGTAACCTAAAAAAATTGTTTATAACATTAATGATCACATATGATATTTCGTTTAATATTTCTAAATCCATTTTTTTGATATATCTATTAATAAAATAATTTTTACATTACTATTGTGTCATCATTAATGGTAATTATTTAATCTATAAAAAATATAAATAAATTTCTATGATGTAGGTAATTATTTTATATTTACATATAATATCTATAGTCTAAATTATCTCCTAGTTATCCATATATCAAAATTAATATACTTATATAAAATGAGATTGTGACAGTTTGTCACATTTATTATTTTTTATTACATTCATGTCATATTCATAGGTAAGTGGGCATCATGTGATTCCATTTCAAACTATAGATGATAAGGGTTTAATTTATTCACCCAATAGTATTTTTAAATATGTTAAGGTAATTTTATAATATTATTTTTACTATTAATTACCCGATTTACCTTTAACCACGATAATAAAAATAATTACCAAAGTTACTATTCATAACACGCAAAAATAAAAGTAGCCTAATAACATAATTTCGAATTAGTAATTAAAAATATGGAGTCAATTTTTAAAAATTAATAACAAATAATTTTTAGTAATTAATTTAAAATCAATTTTGTTGTCAGAATAATGGACCGAGTTTTTTAAAAGTTAAAACATTACAAAAAATTGAAATGTTTTTACATATGAATTCAAAATAAAATAAATGTCAATTTCATATGTTATATTTAATGATACAAATATATTCTATTTATGCTTTAAAAACATTATATAATATAATTTAACTATATAAATTATTTCATTGAATAAAGTTATTTTCAATTAAAATATAGCATATTTTTACTATTCTTCAAACATGAAAATTATCAAAAAAAATATATCAGAAATTAATCCAAAGTAAAACTTTATATTTTAATTCAAAATAACATGTTTATTTTGTCATATAAAAATTATTTATATGTGAAAATGTTAATTTAAAAGTTGTTCTCCATTCATAGGTAAATATTAACCTTAAAAAGGTTATTATACATCAAATAGGGTTTTATTCACACCCTATGACTAAAATATCCATTGGATGAAAATAAAAAATATTTTATTAATTATATAAAACTTATATATCTCATTAATTACATTAAAAAATGTAATTCACTCAAAAATACTAATATCTAATTGACTTGTATTTTTCAAAAATAATTGGTAGCCATTGAATTCACAAAGCATTTTCATAAGTTCATTATAATTAATCTCGCTAACTAATGGCTAGGATTGAATGGAAATTTTATAATAAGGGCATCATGTGGTTTGTTTACACTCACCATTTCATGATAAATAATTTACTGAAGGATAAAAATTATTTAAAGAAAATATTTCATAAAAACATCTAGGTGTTACATTCTACCCCCTTAAACCAAATTTTTCCACCGAAATTCATCACTTGGAAACAAACATATGAGAATACCTCCCCCTCATAATATCCTTAAGTTACCATATAGCTTTTTTAAATTAGTGGTTCGTCCATAAAACATTAACCAAGTGAGTTGGCTTGTTTTTATGGACTTTTTTCACTATGATTCATAATCTTTATTAGTTGTTATTCATAAGAAAGATCTTGCTCCTATAATACAACTTCTTAGCTTAGTACATGTGAAGGATCAAGTATATAATTTCGCAAGAGGGATACATGGAATATATCATGAACTTGAGAGAGATTTTCTAGAAGAACTAATCGGTAAGCTACCTTCCCAATATGATCCAAAATTTTAAAAGAATCTATATACCTTGGGCTCAGCTTTCCCTTCTTTACAAATCTCATTACTCTCTTCTATGGAGATATTCGTAGAAAAAACTTATCAGACACTTAAAACTCTAGGTATTTTCTTCAGTTGTTAGAACAACTATTTTACCGACTCTAATACATTCTTATGTGTTGTTGAATAGATATGACCTTTTCTTCTATTTATTCAACAAGATCAAGTCCTAATAGCTTTCTTTACCCAACTTTATCCGAGCTAGTTGGATTTCTTCACTTCTTTCCAAAATGGGATTAATAAGGATCCATCTGAATACTGGAGTAAAAGATATTATTTTATGAATATTCCACCAATGGTAGCTGTTGATCCCAACCACCTTTGAAATCCATAGAGAAATCTCCCAACATTTATTCCAGAGTTTGAATTTTCCTCTTAGACAGGCCATCTATATATAGATGATAATAAGTGCTGAAACTTAACTCTCTATCCAGAGTATACTGAAGAATTCACGAGAACTTTAAGGCAAATCTCGGATCTCGATCAAATATAATGGAAACTGGTACTTCATGTAATCTTACCACTTCCTTTACATATATCCTATAAAGATGACCAAGAGAGAAATCCTCTCCTATAACAATGAAGTGTGCCAACTTCCTATGACGATCAACTATAACCCAAATAACATTATTTCCTTCGAATGTTTTGGGAAGTCTGGTGAAAAACATCATAGCGATGTTTTCCCATTTCCATTCTTGTATGAGTAATAGTTGTAACATACCCTATGACTTCTATGTCTCAACATTAACATACTGATAAACCAATATTAGAGAAACATATTCGACGACATCACTTTTCATGCCATCCCAATAAAAGTACTCTTTTAATTTCCTATACATCTTTGTGATTCTAGGGTGAATAGATAGTTAAGAACTATGAGCCTCAACCAATATATCATTCTTTAATTCTGGTATGGGAGGAATACAAACCCAGTTCCTGAACTTCATTATTTGATCATAATAAAGGTTTAATTTTGGAACATTTCTCACATTGTTTTTTAACTCTACATCTTCGTTCTGCGCCTCCTTAATCTTCATGTGTATAGATGGTTGAACATTAATTTCAGAAAGATAATATTTATCCCCTTCTATTAAAATTTCTAGATCCATCCTTTTCAAATCTATAAATATTAGATCTTTCATGATCCTCATCATGGATATGCTATCATGGTGATTTCGTCTCAAAGCATCTTCCACCTTGTTCGGTTTCCCAATGTCGTAATGTATTGAGAGGTAATAATATTTAATCAAATACAACCATCTTTTTTGGTGAATAATCAGCTCCTTTTGTGTGAAAATATACTTTAAACTTTTATGATGAGAATAAATATCACACCTTTCACAATAAAGACAATGCCTACATATCTTTTATGTAAATATTACTACTCTGTAACAACCCAATGTTTTATCAATGGAAAATCAATTCTTATAATTATTTCATATAATCACATTAATTCACAACACAATGAACTACTAAGTACTACGTGACCTTTAAATATAAATCTTTCACTTATGTAATTTTAATTTTGAAAAGTGTTCAACTAGAATTGTGATTAGTATGTTATTAGGAGTCTGAAAAAACAAACTTAATTTTTGATGAATAGTAACATACCTTTATAAATAGTAACATTGTTTTATGTATATTAATGAATAGAAATGAATAGAAATAGGAAAAGAATAGAAACAATAATTGGATTTTTTGTACGTCAAAAATATTTTAATTACAATTTTGTGATTATTTTAATAATTTAAAATGGAAATGAATTTTCATTAAATGTAATCATACATTTCTACTTTATTTTACTATGGTTATAAGTAAATTTTATGGGACCTTGATTAATTTTTCAAGGTGTTATAAAAAGAATTATAGTTTTAATGTTTTTTTGAATAAATTATGATTTTATTTAAAAATTAAATTAAAAATATTTAGAAAATTATTTTCGAAAAATATATTTTATTTTTTTTTAATTTTAAATGTCTAAAATTGGTTAGGGAGAATTTTTGGGATTTTTCTAAAATACTTGAATTTTTTTCATGATAATAAAAAATAAAAATGTGAGTTTTCTATATTCTTAATGACTTAATAATGAGAAAATTCCATGGAAAATATTATGCTTTTTAAAAAACTACTAATGAGGTGTCCTTGGAAATTAATAAAAAACTCTCTCTCTTTTACTATAAATACCCACTCTTTCCTTAATTTTATTTCATTCCATATCCACCATCCTAGAATATATAGTGATTTTAACTCCCTATTATTCCTCTCATGGTGTCCTCAAGCCCCCAAGGTCCCAACCTTTATGTTTTAGGAGTTACTCAATAAGGTAAGGGAATCTACCTCCCTTCTCTTTTTCAATATTTCATTTTTATTATTATTATTTTAATTTCAGTTGAATTATGTTGGGATATATCATTTAATATTCCCCTCACTATCCATATTATGTATGAATAAATAGTGAACCATTTTTTCACTCATCAAAATATTTTATGAAATTTTAAGCAACACTATTAGGCTGCTGAATTTTTATAAGGGATCTCTCAACTTTTCATTTATTTTCAAGTTCATCTATTTTCATTTTATTTCCTCACCTCCTTTCATAAAAATTTTGTTATGAATATATTACCTTATATGTATTTTAATTTTGTCATGATAAAGGAATAATTATTCATATTAACTCCTTCCCCTTTTTTATAATAAAAATGAAAACACATTCTAAGATGTGCTACGTTACCATATTCAAGGATAATGGGTTTTTAATTTCTATTACCATATTCAATTCAGGCCATGAAACCATTATTATTTTTGATCCAGACTATAATATTTATATTATGTCTCATATATGTTTCTGGAATCCTTTTGTACATATGGGTTTGATTTATAAAGAAAAATGAGTTTTTTGTTTTCAAACAACTGCCAAATAACCCAAAAAGTTATCATTAAATAATTTATATAATGATTTATCTTCCCACCAAGTAATAAAAATTGAATTTTAAACCATGTAACCTTATTAATGTTAAATAATATAACATAACTCAAATTATATACAACCATACCAATTTTACATGATTTTATAAACATGAATATAAGTGTACCGATCATTAAAACCATAGATACAAACCGACCCGAACAATGAAATTGAACCTCATAACCAATCAAAAAGGTTATGAATGAACTCATAAAGTTTTTAATAAATCATTTAAATATATAATAGGTTTTGGAATTAATAATTTAGGAACCTAATTTGACTATTCAGGTCATTAATATCAAGTGGATGACACTATCAAGCTTAATGTAACAGATCTCCTCTATTTCACTTTTATTCAACAATGTCCTCTATGTTATGACATTTTGCGTATAACCCATAATGATTAGGTATGATTTAGAACCTTCCCCATACTACCCAAATTATTTTTAAAAGATGATAAATCTTTTTCTCCCTCATTAAGACCTCTTAAGTACACATGATACCATGCCGATATTCTGTAAGGGATTCTACTCGAACCACCATTATTTCTTCAGGTTGCTCTATATTTCATTTAACCAAATGAAGTTGTCCGTTCTTTTTTTTTGTAAAAAATATAAATAATGGGTATATTCTCTAAAATTACATTTCAATATCCATATCTATTTCTATTTCATATATAAACATTATTTTAAGTGATTCCCTCCTCGATACTTCCTAATAAGAAAACTTATTTTATGGGAACTTCCCAACAATTTACCCAATTTATAGTTCACTCTACCATTTGTTTTAAGCCCAAAATATTTTTATAAAATCAGTTTTTTATTATGAGAAAATTCTTAGTTTTAATTATTGTTTTATAGAAATTATTATTCCATTTTTCATTTTAAATGCTCTTTAGTATTTTCCTTAAAATCACACTAAAATGTTTTAATGCTAAGAATTTCCTAAATAATATTCTTACATATTGTCACTTCTGTTTGAGATCACTT
Source organism: Viscum album (assembly GCA_963277665.1). Taxonomy (NCBI): domain Eukaryota; kingdom Viridiplantae; phylum Streptophyta; class Magnoliopsida; order Santalales; family Viscaceae; genus Viscum; species Viscum album. The sequence goes on from OY728131.1 coordinate 33,171,890, forward strand.
AACATTCTATATTCCAATTTTACCTTATTAATGACCATGTATGTTTTAATTTTTTTCTCTCAATGAAACTTTTATGATACACCCATTCATTATACTTTATAACATGAATTTAATACACATTTCTCTCCATGGGTTCCCTTCTGTTTATGTATGATTGGTTATGTATAATTATTTATGTGTAAAGAATATTTAAGAAAATGTTATTATGGGTGTACCTAGATAACACTACAATGCATTTGGTAAAGTTTATTCTCATGAGATGTTATGTGAGACAATCTTGGTGGTTTTCCTTGGATTTTTCTACCACGTGAGATGATCTTGGCAGTTTTCCATCATTTGTGCTCCATGCAAAACGCTCTTGCTGGTTAGCCATGAATCATACCAAATTTATGTTTTATGTTTCTCCCACATTACTATAACTCTATGTTTATATGATTATATGTTTATATGTTATGATTTCACATGTTCCATTCCTTTTTATATCATTATTCCATACCTTCTAACCCATGTGCTAAAGCTTTGTTACTATGTTTTTTCCTTATTAGGATTTTAGATCATCCCTTTTCTCATGATATCCCCAGGTTATCCTATGTAGATTTATCATACCAATGGAAGTTAGGGGCTCAAGTTTAATATTAAATAAATAAATGTTTTATTTAGTTCAATTATTTTTTAATTTTATGGGCCTAGTCTTCAAAGAAACTAGACTTAATGATCCTTGGATTGTAACATGATGTATAATTATGCTTAAAATCATTTAATTTTATATAGAAATGGATAGATTTGATATATTTGGTATCAGAGGATGGTGTAGTTATTTTTTGAGATTATGAATAGAGAACCTTAGTAAGAACCTTAAGGAAGAGACAAAGTATAAGAAAACATCCTTAAATTTTGGTAAGTTTAAAGTAAGTGGTTTTCCCAGAAAATGAATCCCTATATGAACATAAACAGATATATGTGGATCTGGAACAAATGTACCTGGGAGTAAAAACTCTAACAAGGAGTATCAAGCCACACCAGGGGTATCCTAGTACATGACAATGAGCCTTGCTGCACTCTTGGTTTGACACTCCTGCGAGATATGATTTGGTAAATTCATGATCTTTCTACAAATCAATATTATGTGAATAAAAAATGTCCTATAAGAATATAAGTTAAGAAATAGACCACGAATAACATTGATTTAAACCTAAGGAATCACAAGTTTGGATATACAAATCTTTTACAAGTTTATCCTCTTATGTTCAAAGATACCTTTTTATGCTTAATAGCTAAGTATTCAAGACCTATAATTGTATGTTCTCTTATTTGTTAATGGAGGTAAATATATGGACAAGTTCCAACAACCAATGTGATAGGCAATGTGAATATTTACCTAATGATATGCCTGATATGTGGAATGACATCCTTTTTCAGGGAAAGATCACGTTTTCATAGAATAACTCATGTGGAAAAGGACTTAAATGTTAAGCAGATATTCTAATCCCCTCCTCGTGGAAAAGTGGATTAACTCAATTGAAAATATATTCTTTTTCCTCTAGTGCTTGGAAGAAGAGAAATTTGTATTGGAGGTCTATCATTTTTATGGGGAAGATGATCAGTGGTGGAAACTGATTAGGAATACGAAGTCCCGAGAGTAAATTGAGTCTATGGATTGGGAGGAATTTAGGAGTATGTTTTTTAATTAATATTTTCCTCAAACCCTCCATATCAATATGGAAAGAGAGTTCCTTAGTCTCAAGAACAAGGAATATGAGTCCATCAGCGTGTATAAAGAAAAATTTACAAGGCTTGTAAGGTAAGCCTCTGTCTTTGTTATGAACATCGAAATAAAGGTGGATCACTTCTTTCGCAGACTAAATATGAGTCTATGAAAAGTGTTGGCGATTCCAGACTTTGAAAGTTATGAAGAAATTGTCTCTTGTGGCCTCAAGGTTTAAACGGAGATTAGAGACTCTCAGGGGTCTTGTGGGCCTAATGAAAATAAGTGAAAATGGAGAACAGAATGGGTGGTTCAACAAACAAATCCCATGATGGAATGAATCCTGAATATACCACTTGTAACAGTTGTGGGAAGAAGCATCCTAACTATCTAAAGGGAACTACTAATTGCTTCAAATGTGGAAAGCTTGGACATATGGCCAAAAACTGCTGAAGGGATATGAAAAATCCCACTAATGTGGAAGAATAATGTAAGGTTCAGATCAATGCTCAACTAGTGGTGTAGTGTTACAACTGCAATGAGCATGGACATTAAGCAAACAATTTCTCTAAGCTAATGGTTATCTGAGGAAATCAACAACAACCTCTAAAGAATTAAGAAAGGTCTTATGCTATCACTAATACTGAGGTGGAGTTGGAAAACCATGTGGTGACATGTATGCTAGTTATTCCTTAAAAAATATAGAATATACTACTTGATTCTATTTCTATGCATTCTTTCATATCTTGCAAGTTTAGTAGAACTATTCGCACACCACCTCAAAATTTGAAGGATAAGTTATCAGTGAGAACAAAGAATGGGGAAATTATTTCATCCATGGTTTATAACTCCTCCCTAGTTAATGTTTGTGGACTGAACCTCCCAAAAAATCTATTCATACATTCTTTAGTGGAGTTTGACACTATGTTGGTCATGGATTGACTATCTTTACACCAAGACAACATCAATTATTGGGAAAGGGAGATCACTCTTCACATACCAAGCATCCTACAATTCCTTACAAGTGTAAGGAGGAAGATGAATATCCTTTAGAATTAGTGTCTCAAGTGTGGATATTAATTATTTATGAGCAAGTATATCTAGCATAAATTATTTAGAGAAAGGAGAGAATCATGCTTGAAGACATTCCCATCGTGAGGGATTACACTGATGTATTCTTTGAAGAGTTTCCTAGTCTCCCTCCTGAATGAGAGGTCGAGTTCTCAATTGAACTTGTTACTGGATCTCCACTAATATCAAAGAAACCCTATAGAATGACCACTATTGAGCTGGAAGAGCTGAAGTAGCAGTTACAGGATAATCTTGAGAAGGGTTTTATATTATGGAGTGCTTCATTGTGGGGCACACCAGCCCACTTAGTAAAGAAGAATGATAGATCAATATGAATCTACATTGATTATTGTGAGGTCAATAAAATCATGATAAAGAATATGTATCCCTGCTATAGATATATGACTTGTTCGATCATATTCATGGGGCCATATATTTCTCTAATGTGGACTTTTGGTCGGTATATCACCAATTAAAGGTGAGGAAGGAAGATATTCCCAAGACTATCTTTCAAATGATGTACGGACAATATGATGTCATAGTGATTCCCTTAAAACTCACTAATACTCCCAAAATTTTCATGGATTTAATTAATAGAGTGTTTATAGATTACCTCAACAAATTTATGGTAGTCTTTATTGATGATATTTTGATATACTCCAAGAGAAATGAGGAAAATGAGGATTATTTGAATATTGTGTTAAAAACATTGCGAAGGGAGAATCTATATACAAAGTACAGTAAATGTGATTTATGGATGGAGGAAGTATCATTCTTGGGGAATGTTATCACCAGAAAAGGAATATCAGTGGACCCTTACAAGACAAATGAAATTTAGGAGTGTCATAGGCCAACATCTGTAATGGAGATCCACACGTTTTTTGGTCTGGATGGGTATTATTGATGAATTATGAAGAACATTTCATTATTTTCAAACCCAATGACCAAGATAACATGGAAGGGAGTAATATTTTTATGGACTCAGGAATATGAAGTCTACTTTAAGGAGTTGAAAAATAGGCTAATCACTCCACCAATACTCACACTTCTAACAAGTGGGGAACTCATTGTGGGGTATAGTGATGCTTCTAAGAAGGGCTTAGGTTGTGTACTGATGAAAAATGATAATGTGTTAGCCTACACTTCAAGGTAGCTGAAAATCCATGAACAAAATTATCCCATGCATGATCTGGAGTTGGAAGCTATGATCTTGGTGTTGAAAATCTAGATGCATTATCTCTATGAGGAGAAATATGAGATATATACTGGTCAAAAGAGTCTAAAATATATATTCACACAAAAAGAGATTAATATGAGTCTATTAATATGGATAGATATCATCAAGGATTATGACTACTCAATCCACTACCATGCCGGTAAGGCAAACAAGGTGGTATATACTCTATGTAGAAATGATCCTACGTCTTTATCAATGATGAGAATTAAAAAGGATCCGATCTTATTAGATTTTCAGTGAAAGGGCATGAGAATAATTAAGGGAGGAACATAATCAATACTTTATCAAATGATCACTCAACCATCTCTCTTGGAGAAAATGAAGGATGCTCAAAGAAAATATGTGGAAATTATGAAAAGCTTGGAAGCTATCATAAATAGGAAATCCTTAGAGTTCATGATTGATGAGGAAGGATTTGTAAGGTTTGGGTCATGATTATGTGTACCATTCGATCCAAATATAAATAATGAGCTTCGGAATGACGTACATAGCTCAAACTTATCTATTCATCTAGGGAGCACAAAGATTTATCAAGATTTGTGAGAAACGTTTTGGTGGGACAATATAAAGAAGGATATTGTTTAGTATACATCAATGTGCCTCATATGTCAAAAAGTGAAGGATGAAAGACATAAGTTTAATGGGATGATGCAACCACTTCCTATACAAACTTGGAAGTGGGAGAACATCACTATAGACTTTATCATTGGACCTCAAATGATATCTAGAGGAAACAATGCTATATGGTTCATTATGTATCATCTTACAAAGACAACTCACTTTATCACAATTTGATAGGGATTATCATTGGATCAAATTTCACGGATATATATTAAAGAGGTGGAAAAGTTGCATGGATTACCAATATCTATTATATTCTAAAGAGATCTGAGATTCACCAAGAAGTTTTGGAAAAGTCTCCAACATGATCTATGTACTGAACTGGACTTCAGTATGACCTATCATCCTCAAACTGAAGGCCAATATGAGTGAACTATTTAGACACTGAAAGATATGTTGAGATCACATTCTAAAGACTTCAAAGGAGGATGTGACCAACATCTTCCATTGTTTTAATTGTCTTACAACAACAGTTTCCACTCGATCATATGAATGGCACCATATGAATCCCTTTAATGGAAAAGGTGCAGAGCAACAATATGTTGGGATGACGTTTGTGAGAATAAGCTTCTAAAAAATAAAATGTTTGAAGAAATGGTGGAGAAGGTGAAAACCATTTAGTAGCACATCAAGTCATTCCAAAGTCGATAGAAGAGTTATGCAGACAATCATTGATGAGATCTTGAGTTCAATTTTGGAGACATAATATTTATCTGCATATCTCAATGGAAGAAGGTCATGAGACTTGGGAAGAAAGGAAAGATAAGTCTCTTGTACATCAGATCAAATAGATTCTTGATTGATTCAGAGTTGTGGTCTATCGACTAGCACTTCAACCTAGTAAGATGAAATTACATGATGTCATTCATGTATCCCTCTTAAGGAAGTACATACTAGAACCTTCACATGTACTCTCTTCAGAGGTGGTATAGTTTTTTGGATGATATTTCTTATGAGGAGCATCTAGTGAAGATCTTGGATTATGGAGAAAAAGTTCTACATAGAAAGACTACTCACTTGGTCAAATTTTTGTGGTGGAACCATATGTATGAAGAAAAAACGTGGGAATTGGAGGAAGCAATGAACGAAACATACCTGTACCTATTTATGGATTAGAATGTAAAATGAAATTTTGAGGGAGAAATTTATTAAGCGAGGATGAAGGTAATGACCCAATGTTTTATCATTTGAAAATAACTTCTTATAATTATGTCATATAATCACATGAATTCCCAACACAATGAACTACTAAGTACTATGTGACCATTAAACATAAGTCTGTCACTTATGTGATTTTAATTTTCAAAAACTGTCATCTACAATTGTGATCAGTATGTTACTTGGAGTCTTATAAGACAAAATTATTTTATTATGAATAATAACATACCCTTATTATTGGTAATATACATTTATGAATAGTAATTAATAGTAATGAATAGCAAACCTTCAAAAAAAGAGACTTCCACCATGAATGTATAAATAAAATTTAGACATCATAAAAGTGAAAAAATAATCATTGTATAAGAATTTGTATTTTTGTATGTCAAAAATATTTTATTTATAATTTTATGATTAATTTAATAATTTAAAATGAAAATTTATTTTCATAAAATGTAATCATAAATTGTTACTTTATTGTCCTATGGTTATAATATAATTTTATTAGATCTTGATTAAATTTTCTTGGTGTTATAAAACGAGTTATAACTTTAAAGTTGTTTTTTAATAAATTATGACTTTATTTAAAAATAGAATTATAAATATTTAGAAAATTATTTTCAAAAAATGGATTTCATTTTTTTAATTCTAAACATCAAAAAATGGTTAGGGTGAATTTTTGGGATTTGTCTAAAATACTTGAATTTTTCATCAATAGTAAAAATACAATTTTGAGTTTTCGGTATGTTTAATGACATCATAATGATGTAATAATTAATAAAAAATTATGGTTGAATTGTTTATACTAAAATATGATATGAGGTGTCCCAGGTGGCTAATACCATGGGAAAATAATATTAGAAAGCCCATGGTTTAAAAAACCCCACTAATGATGTGTCCTTTGAAATTAATAAAAAAACCCTCCCTCTTTTACTATAAATACCCACTCTTTACTTCGTTTTCTTTCATTCCATAACCATAGTCCATAAATATCTGGTGGTTTAACCTCCCTATTATTCCTCCCAATGTGTCTTAAATCCCCCAAGGTCCCAACATTCATGTTTTAGGAGTTACTCCACAAGGTAAGGGAATCCACCTCCCTTCCATTTTTCAATCTTTCATTTTTTTTGTTATTATTTTAATTTCGATTAGATTATGTTAGGATATATCATTTATTATACCACTTAATATAAATATTATGTATGAATTATGATATAACCCTTTTTTCTCTCATCAAAATATTTTATTCAATTTTAAACAACACCATTAGGCTACAAAATTTTCCTAAGTGATCTCTCATTTTTTTTCAAGTTCATCTGTTTTATTTTTATTTCCTCACCTCCTTTCATGTAAATGTTATGATGAATCCAGTACCTTAAATTTAATATAATTGTTTCATGATAAAGGAATAATTCATCATCTCCTCTCCTTTATCTTTCTTTTATACTAAAAATGAAAACACCATCTGAGATGTGCTAAGTTACCACATTCAAGGATGATGGGTTTTAAATTTCTATTACCATATTCAATTATAGGAATAAAATCATTCTTATGGTTGAAACAAACTATAATATATTTATTATGTCTCGTCTATGGTTTTGGAATCCTTTTGTACACATAGTTTTGATTTATAATGCAAATTGAGTTTTTTGTGGTCAAAAAACCGGCAATTAACACAAATGATTATCATTAAATAATTTATATAATGATTCATCTTCACACCAAGTAAAAAAATGGAGTTTATAACCATGTAACCTTCTGGATATTAAATAATATAATATAAATCCAATTTCATAGAACCATCCCCATTTTACATGATTCTCTATATCTGAATATAATTGAACTGATCATTAAAACCAAGGAAACAAATAGACCCGAACAATGAAATTGAACCTCATAGCCAATCAAAAATGTTATAAATGAAATAAAAAAGGTCTTAATAAATAATTTACATATATAATAGTTTCTTTAAATATTTAATTAATGAACCTAATTTTATTATTCAGGTCATTGATATCAAGTGGAGAACACCATCAGACTTTAGGTAAGGGATCCCCACTATTTCAATTTTATTCAACAACGTCCTCTATGTTATACCATTTTATGTATAATACTCAATGATGGGGTATGATTTCAAACCATCTCGATACTGCACCCAGGATTTATAAAATATAATAAATTCATTTCTCTCTCATTAATACCTCCTAAGTACACCTGATACCATACCAATATTCCGTAAGGTATTCTACCAGAACCACCATTATTGCTTCAGGTTGCTCTATCTTTCTTTTACCCAAATGAAGTTTTCCTTTCTTTATTTAAAAATTCTAGATACTATTTATATTCTCTAAAATCATTTTTCAAGAGCCATCCCTCTTTCTCTTTAAGGGATATACATGATTTTATGTTATTCCCTCCTCGATACTTCCTAATAAGCAAACTCATTTTATGAGAACAACCGAAAATTTTACCCAATTTCAAGTGCACTCTACCATTTGTCTTAATCCAAAATGTTTTTTTTCTAAAATAACTATTTTTATTATGATAACCTTATTGTTTCAGTTCTGGTTTTATATAAATTATTACCCCCTATTCGATTTTAAATGCTCTTTAGTATTTTCCTTAAAACCGCACTAAAATATTCAAACACTAATAATTTCCTAAATACTCTTATTACATATTGTCACTTGTGTTTGAAATCACATAAAATGATATATCCCTATTCTAACTTATTAATTCCCATGTATGTTTTAATTCATTTCCCTCATGGAAACTTTTATGATACTCCCATTCATTATGATTTATGACATGAATGTGTTAACCATTTCTCTCTATGTGTTATCTTATGTTTATGTATGATTGGTTATGTATTATTATTTATGTGGAAAGAATATTCATGTACATTTTAATATGGATTCACGTAGATTGTGCTCCAATTCATTGGGTAAAGTTGAGTCTCATGATATGTTATGTGAAACAGTCTTGGTAGTTAGACTTGGCTTGTGCTACCATGTGCGACAGTCTTGGAGGTTAGCCTTGACTTGATCTACCATGTGAAATGGTCTTAGTGGTTAGCGTTGACTCATAATAAATTCATTTTTATGTTTCTTCAAACTTACTATGGCTCCATATTTATATGATTCTAAGTTTATATCTTATGATTTCACATGTTCCATACCTTTTCATATCATTGTGCCATGCCTTATAACCCATGTGCTAAAGTATTATTACTTTGTTTTATTCCATTTTGGGATTTTAGATCATACCTTTTCTCATGTTATCCTTAGGTTGTCCTATGAATATGTTTGAGCAAAATGTAAGTTAAGAGATCAATTTCAATATTAAATAAAGAAATGTTTTATTTACTTCCATGTTTTCAATTTTATGTGCCTAGTCTTCAAAGGCACTAGACTTAGTGATCCTTGGATTGTACTCTGATGTATAATTATGCTTAAAATCATGTAATGTTATATATAAAAGGATAGGGTTTCTATAAACTCCAAATCACGATTTGGGTAATTTTGCTCAGGAATTTTCTACTACTACGAGGATTAAGATATAACCATATCATTTTGCATGATAATACATTCCGACCCCTTATTGGATGCATCACTATAGATCACAAACCATTCTCCACTACAAGGTAGTGTTAGCAAAGGTGCACTGGCTAACCTTCATTTTAAATCTTTGAAATTCTCTTCACATTCCTCCATCTAAATGAACTTAACTCTATTCTGAGTCAACTTGGTGAGTGGATTATATAATCGTGAAATGTATTTCACAAAATACCAATAATATCCAGCCAAACCAGGAATACTTCAGATCTTAGTTATAGTTGATGGTCTCAACCATCTTTAAATAACCTCTATTTTTACTAGATCCAAATATATCCCATCTCTTGAGATTATGTGATAAATAAATGAAACGTTCTGAAGCCAAAATTCACAATTGCTGAATTTGGAATAAATCTTCTCATTTTTTAGGGACTTCAATACAATTCTCAAGTGATCTTCTTGTTCTTCCTTTCTATTTGAATTGACAAGAATATTGTCTATAATGAATAAAAAAATGATAAATATAATCTCTAAAGACTCTATTAATCAGATCCATGAATATATCAAGGGAATTAGTAATACCAAAAGGCATCACTATAAATTCATAGTGTCCATATCTTGTAAGAAATTCCATCTTTGGTATATCATTCTTTTTGAGCCTTAATTGATGATATCTTGAATGAAGATAAATATTTTAAAAGTATTGACCTCCACATATTTGTTCAAATAAGTCATAAATACGAGGAATATGATATTTTTTCTTGTTAGTGATCTTGTTAAGTTCTCGATAATAAATGCATCGTCTCATTAATCCATATTTTTTCTTAACAAACAGAATATGTTATCCCCAAGGTACACACTAGGGAATATGAATCCCTTATCAATATTCTCTTGGAGTTTCTTCTTCAATTCTAGGAACACAATTGGGGATATTCTGTATGGTGTCTTTAAAATAGGCATAACACCCGACATGAGTTCTATTGAAAAATCAACTTCAAGATTTGGTGGCAAGCCAGGAAATTCCTCCAGAAAGAAATCATCAATCTCTTGTACAATAGGTGTAATATTAATCGTGAGTTTTTTCCCAACCATTTGAGATAAATGACCTTCATTTATAGGAATCAAGACCCAAAAGATGGAAGAAAGTTCTACTGGAAGTTTATATTCACCCTTACATCGATAGATGGTCATAGATTGATTTGGAATATGAAATGTGACTTCCTTTACTTGGTAGTTTACATGAGATCTAAATAGGGAAAGCTAATCCATGTCAAGAATCACACCAAATTCCATTATAGGAAGGATCATAAGATTTTAGGAAGCACTTTCCCACAAACTTCAACCAGAGTAGAATTACAAACTTTTGATATAATTATTGTGCTATTAAGAGTTTTCAAAGATAAATAAACATCCAATTGTTTAGGTATATGATGATACCATTATAAAATTCTCCAGAAATAAAAGAGTTGGTGGATCCAGAATAAAATAAAACATTTTTTTCTTTAGAGTGGATAGTAAGTGTACCTTTCACCACTTCATTATTGTACTCCATGTCGCCAATAGTGATTTCATGTGACTTTCCTTTGTCTTTGGACTTAATATTTTTTTGATTTTTATCATCATAAATAACACTTATATTAGGGCATTTATTGCCATAACTCCCTATTTCCTTTCCCTTATAACATTAATGTGTAGGATGTGCATTCTATGACATTAATTTCCACACTTAAAACATTTACAAGTCCCTTTAAGAAAATTTCTCTCCATGTTTCTTTCCACACTTTGATCATAAGGGAAAACTCATCTTCTTTTCAGTGCGCTCTTTAAACATTCCTTTGAATTCCATTTTCCTCTTATTATCAAACCCATATGACTGATAGGATACTCTAATCTCCATCTCAACCTTGAGATCATATCGAACTGTTTTCTCATAGCTATTGAAGTCCCTTATGGCTAATTCCCTTCAGAGACTTGGTTTTAAGCCACTAAAGAATCAACCAATTTTACTCTCAGGTTGGATAATAATCCTGGAAGTGTACCTTGAAAGTCTAATAAAATTTTCCTCATAGGTACCAATAGATTCATCAAAATTTTTATTAAGTTCAAGTAACTCTTTATACATATGTTTTCAATGAATACAAGGAAAGTACTTATTAAAAAAAATAAGTTCTTGAAGTCGTCCCATTCCATGGACTCAATTTCACCTCTTTACCTTGTATTCTTGATAATATTCCACCATTTATCAGCTTCACCTTCCAAAATATATAATGATAATATGAATTTATCATGTTCAAAAAATTATAGAACTGAAAATATCTTTTCAGTGGTACTGGTCCATTATTGAGCCACTACTAGATTAGAAGACCTGCTCAATGAAGGTGGACGCTGCCCCATAAAGGATCCAACAGAATTTTTCTCCGTATTTTTCTCATTTGGAAGTATGAAATGATTCATAACATGATAAATTTGTGTGAGTATCTTTAAAATATTTTGTATTCTAGCTCCCATAACATTTGGTTGCTTAGGGGGGCAATCATTTCATTGCCCGTCACATTCAACATTAACGCGATTCCTTCGGGTTCTAGAAATTGACTAAAACCAAGAAGCATAGTGTGATAAACATGAATAATTATAGAAAAAAAATTTAATTAAGAATAAAATTTCAATTTAGTAAACTTTTGGTTTTAACCTAGGTTATTCATGAACATCTCAAAAACACTAGATAATATTGTAACCTATACTTAGACATATCCTTAGGGTTCTTAATAAGGCTTTATCATCCTAGTTTCTAAAGGTTAACTATAAATTTTCTTTGATACAAACTATAATGGCCAATAATTTACATATAGATATCAATTCAACATTTAAGAATATTTATTACATAACATAAGAAAAACCATGCTTGGATCGTATAGGTTTATTGTCTTTAGAAACTGATAAATATAAACAACTGGTCTGTAAAACATCCACACTATCTCCCACTTATTTGTTCATAACTATACTCATTTTTAACATATCTTACTTAATACCCTTCTTCATGATCTGGGGAAAAGAAACATATGAAAGGGTGAGCTCAAATTCCTAGTAAGGTTATATAATGGAAATATCAATCATATCATAATCATAAGAACATAAAATTTGAAAATATTATTCTTCATATAAAAGATCATAATATCATGTAATGGGATAAATCATAAAAGTGTTATGTACTCACAATATTCATAAAATAATACATGAAATTTTGTGTCATACACACATAATCATATAATATCATTTCGTATTAGTTAAGGCCCATTTCCAAGACCATGAGAGTGGACAAAGTCCATTACTAAACTGAGTTCACTCCTCATTCCAGCCCTGTATTACTGAACAAAATTTACTTTCTTTTCTAGTCATGTCTATATCATGAGATATAAATCTTTACCTAATTAATTGGAGGGAGATATAGGTCCCACCCATTTTATAATGAAACCATTCTTACATTTTCCACAAAAACATAAATCATTTAGCATAGAATAATCCATGAAATAAAATGGGTTTCTTAAACATCATTCAATCATAATACATATAAAGTAAATGGATTTCTTAAATATAATTCCATCATAAAAAAATAAAATCAAAGTAATAATAGGGACATAAACATAACCCTATGCCATCTTATATAGAAAATAATTTTGATAAAACACTTAACTTAATTCTTGAGGAGAATATTCTTTCTTTTTGAAAAATGTTTTCATTTCTAAAAATGCCACACAATTTTAAAAGAAAATAATTTAGTTGAAAATAAAATTAAAATATTTTAGAGGAATATTTTTGTAAAGAAGTTTTTATGTATCTATAAAAATCCAATAATTCCGTATAAGTTAAAATAAACATTCTCCTCATAATTTTACCAGAAAAGTCAAAAAGTACTTCAAATCAGATAATGAAAAATGTTTCCTTTAATAAAATTTAATAAAAAATCAAGAAAGGGTAAAATTATCTTTAAAAAATGTATAATAATATAAATAATATTACGTAACTCGGAAACATGGATGTGGATGATAAATATACCCCAGTAAATACTTATGTATAAACAATCTCAGATAAAAATGAGATTTTAAAATCATCCCTTACCTTAGGTATGATATTCTTTTTTATGTATCCCAACTTCCTATATAATGATTTAAATAATTTTATTTAAATACTCTAGAATCATAATCATTTTTATGATATCATATATGATTATATTATCATCTGTTTGTGAGTAACATTTCAATGTCACTTGTTATTTAGATATTGACTGCTTTATGTTCTCATACAAGATTTGTGAGATAAATTAACGTTCCACTTCTTATATTTTAATTAAATCATTTACATAATGATATTAGATTAATATATATCAAATTCATTAAATCATGTCATGTATATAATCATGGTTTAATGATGATCATGTAGAATGAATCACATCGCATCATGGAGACCGTGGGTCGTACGTATGCACAAGCAATGAAATCATTCCCAAAATTATTGAATGGTATTGAAGTGGATGGTGTATGATTTTTAAGAATTTTTATCATGTTATAATAATAATATATAGTTATTATTTCTATCATTATACCCATCCAAGTAATGTGGTGGTGAAAAATAGATTACAACATGACATAGAGACAGTAAAATGTTCGTACACACGCGCAATGATTTAATTTTTTGTTGGATTGATAGAAGGTGAAATATGGTTATTTTATATTTATAATAACATATCAGTATATTAGTTATATTTATATTGTTACTTTATAATGAAACAACTATTTAAGAGGAAGTATAAGAAGAAATAATTTTGAAGGAGTCGGTAGAAAATATTACCTGTTTCTTGACATGAATCCTCTTAATATCTTCTTAGAGCACTAGATTTGGTCTTTAAAGATGACCAAAACCTCTAGAATGAATATAATTAAGTTTATAAATGAAAACGGAAGGGTATGGATGATCTTAAAGGCTCAAAATGAAGTTAAGAGGGGAGGGAGGAGGTTCCCTTTTATAATTGAGGCGAGGGGAACTTTTTGAAACTCCATAAATAATAATTTATAATAAAATAAAACCCTACTAAAAAAACCTCAAACATTTTCAAATTTTGAATATTAGATGATATAGGGTTGTAATATCATCAACCAATAAATTTTGGACAAGTTATTTTGTCAATTTATACCATATCTTTGTAATTGAAACTTAGTTATTCTATTTAATTATAATTGTGGTAGTAATATTGTAAATATTTAATGGTTATAAATATTTACTTATATAGTGTTATTTGAACATAAATGGATATTTTATTACATTTTAGATCTTCTATTTATCACTTTTTAATTTTTAAATATTTTTATGATTTTTAAATAATTTAATAAAATGTTATTTTTATAAAATATCTATAGTACCAATTTTGACACCATTCATTTATTTAACTTTTACAAACATCCACACAAAATATAGAAAAAAATATTCCATAAAATCTTAACATTTCTTAGTCACCTATAAATTTTTTATCACATTAATTAGTTAATATAATATTTATTTTAATATTTTTAATACTTTTTTTGTATTTCTATTAATAAAATATTTTTTTACATCACTATTGTGTCATCATTAATGGTAATTGTTTAATCCATAAAAATTATATATAAATTTATATTATGTAGGTAATTATTTTAGGTTTCTGTAGACTATCTATAGTCAATATTATATCCTAGTTATCCAAATATTAAAATTAATATACTTAATTAAAATGAGATTGTGACATTTTGTCACATTCATTAGTTTTTATTACATTCTTGTAATATTTATAGGTAAGTGGCCGTCTAGTGATTCTATTTAGAACAATAGATTATAGAGGTATAATTTAGTCATCAAATAATATTTTTATAGGTGTTAAAGTAATTTTAACATATTATCTTTTCCTTTAATTACTCGATTTACCCTTTACCATGGTAATAAAAATAATTACCAAAGTTAATATTCATTGTGACCAAAAATAAAAATTGCCTATTAACATAATTTAGAACTAATGATTCCAAATGTGGATTCAATTTTTAAAAATTCATATAAACAAAAGTTTCAGTAATTATTTTGGAATCAATCCCGTTGTCCGAATAATAAAGCGGGTTTTTTTAAAGTTAAAACATTTCAAAAGATTGAAATATTTTTACATATAAATTCAATGTAAAATTAATGATAATTACATAATTTATATTGAATGGTAAAAATATATTCTATTTATACTTTAAAACCATTAAATAATATAACTTAACTATATAAATTATTTCAATGAAAAATCATATTTTTAATTAAAAGATAGCATATTTTTACTATTCATCAAAACATGAAAGTTATCAGAAAAATATCAGAAATTCATCAAAATTAAATTTTTATATCCCATTTATAAATAACATGGTTATGTTATTATATAAAAATTATAAATTGTGAAAATATTAATTTAAAAGGGGTTCACCATTCATATTAGTAAAATTAACCTTTTTTAAAAATAGGTTTTTATACATAAAATATAGTTTTATTCATACCCTATGACAACTATATTCATTAGAGGAATATAAAAAATATTTTATTAAGTATATAACACATATATATCTCATTAATTTCATTACAAAAATTAATTCACTCAAAAATAAAAATATCGAATTATTTATATTTTTCATAAATAATTGACAGCCAATGAATTCACAATGAGTTTTCATAAGTTAGTTATAATTATTCCTAATAACCTAGATTCTAGGATATAAAAGAAATTTTAAAATAATGGTGTCTCACGATTCGTTTAGACTCACGATTGCGTGCAAAGTAGTAAACTGAAAGATTAAAATTATTTCAGGAAAATATTTCATAAAAACATCCAGGCGTTACACATATGTTGTGGAACAATTAAAACAACTTTAATGGGGAGAAATTGGAGGTGGAGGAATATCACCCTCAGTATGATATGGTACTCGAGGAGTGCTTGGGAAACCCACTAAAGAGATTAAAATAAGTCTTGGACTTATTCTAGGGTGGCCTTTTCATTTATGAGTGGGCATGAGAATATTGGGTAGGTGATTAGACAATGTAAGAGGCTAATATTCATTGATAATATATGTAGTTTTCATGTGCCTTTCTATTCATAAATACCATTTTAGTGCATTTTACATTTTGAACACCCATTCTCATCATTTGTGCACTTCATGCCTAATGTGCACTAATTTAGGCCCAATGTTTCATCTGATTTTAAAGAATGTAACTATCCATGTTTTAATTTGATATTTTTGGAAATGGATACTCACTTAATTATGAACATTTTTTATTCAGGGATCAATGGATTATTAATAAATTATGATGGAGATATTTGGCGATTAAAGGAAACAATTCTGGAGAAGGCAGATTGGATATCATCCCACTGATCGGACTATGGGGCCCACAATACAATCCCAATGAAGCCCAAACTTTATGGAAGGATATAAGACATATAGTGGAACATATAATTATTCTGGAGACAGTGCTAATTCGTCTCCAATGGTGGTTATTAAGGCGGCCCAAGTTGAAGATTTAATTTTGGGCCAGAGTCTGCGGCCCAGAAAAACAGCCCACCATTTCAATCATATATCCCGAACCACAACGTATTTTGGGCTGAAATTTTACAGTCTGTTAGTCTACATCAGGGGATTAATTTAAGTATTCTAGGGACTACTCAAATTCGGCCTTCTAGAAGGTTCTTTAGGCGCGTCATTCTGGTGGATGCAAGCTGGCTGCAACTTCGGGACAAGATGTGGAAAAGTCTCTCATCATTAATGTTCCACCCACCTTTCCCCAACATAATTAATTAAAGGAAAATGGGATGTTGGGGTCTCGTCCAAGGCTTCATTTTTTATTATTTAATGAAGTAGTGGTGGTGGATTTAGGGATGTTGGGTTCTTTCTTTTCATTGTAATGTTATTATGCCAATTTGCCTTTGTAATGTTCTTCCCTCTCATGTAAGTTGTTCGAATCACCTTCATCTGCAATAAAAGTTCTTCTTATTATCTTTTTCTGTCCTTATCCTTATCACCTTGATACCATTTCCTCAAGGTGTGAATTTATTCACACCAAACCTTGTGATTTTGTTCACACAACGGTGGAGTGATCATTATTTTTGTTGTTTTTACTTCTTCAATTCCACCCTCATAAGTCTACTTTTCGCTTCCGTTGAGAACTTGTCATCAATGGAGGGATAGCTCTTTTATGGGTTGATCCAAGGGAGTAGAAAGGCACTGGATTTAATGTCATTTCTCATGCCCTAAATGTTATTAATTTCTTTTAATTGAGTTTCTTTCATTCAATGATTTTTATTCTTCCTCTTCCTTATTGAATTTATTCACCCCACTTTCATGTGCTAATTACATCCTTTACATTGGAGTGCTCATGAAAATGATCCTGCAAGTGTATAGGTGATTATAATATGTTTTTAAGGTGTTTAATCAGTAAGTGATGAGGTTAGTTTGAATTCATTGCATGAATCCTTCTCGAGTTAATGAAATTAAAATCGTAAAAAAAGGAATTCATTCAATCCACCCCGAGCAATAACCTAGGATCAACTCATTTTCTCATAATTTGAATTCACATAGATCTTTTAGTGATCTTTCAAAACAATCTAAAATCAACCCAAGTTGGCCACTTCTTAGCCAAAAATCCATATCTTTTTATTGAGTTTCTAATGGTTCTTCTTAGGTCTCTGAGGATTCGACAACCCAAGCTACACTACAAGCGACCGCTTGACCCTTAAAACTTGGGTTAATTTGGGAGAGACCAAATTTTGGCGCCGTTGCCGGGGACCAAGTAAGTACCTTAGATACAAAAAACCTTCTTTCCTCACCTCTATTATTCTACTCTCACCCAAGATCTCTTATCTTGTCCCTTTCTCGCTTTTTTTTGGCGCATGTCTGCCTACACCCGCGATTTCTCAAACAGACTTGTTAGGGTGGATAGTCCTAGGATAGGGGAGTCAAGTGCACCTAGGGGATTGTTTAAATCAGATCCAAATATTCTTGAAACCCCAAAGTCAGAACTTGAAACAAGTCCAATGGAGGGTCATCCACAAAATCAAATTGTAAACCCTGGGGGGAATCAAATGGGAAACCAAAACCAAGAAGCTCCAAACTTAGGGAATGTAGTTGATCAAACCATGAACGACTAACTCACTCCTGCTTGGACCAATGCCCCCTCATGCATTAGACACAATTCCATAGGAGACACCAACTACATATTCAAACCCCATTTCCTAAACCACCTTCCAACCTTTCATGGGATGGAGTCAGAAATGCCATACCTTCATGTCAAAGAGTTCAACGACATTGTTGAAACCATGTGTCCCCCACATCAACTAGAATCTGCTAAGATGAGGCACTTTACTTTTTCATTAAAGGATCGAGCTAAAAATTGTCTAAACAACTTGAGACCTGTATCAATCCACTCTTGGGAACAACTGCAAAGAGAATTCAACAAAAAATACTTCCCTCATCACAAAACAATTGCACTTAAAAAGAGCATCCAAAACTTTTTTGAAAAAGAGGGAGAGTCATTTTATGAAACATGGGAGATGTTCAAAGACACCCTAAACATGGTTCCACACCATGGTTCTTCTATACCTGAACAGGTAAGAATTTTATATGAAGGTTTGGGCCCGGGGAACAAACAATTCATTGACATGATGTGTAATGGGACCTTTAAAAACAAATCCCCAAATGATGCTTATGAGTATCTAGAAATCCTTGCTGAACAAAACTAAACATGGGGAACATCACCTTATTCTGAAAAGTCTCAAAGAACTACTGGAATGCATACACTTAGGGAAGAGGAAATCCTTAGGGCGAAACTTGCAGCACTCTCTAGGAAGGTTGAAGAGATAGACCATAGGAAAATCAATGAAATCCAAACTGTAGACCTTGTTTGCACAATCTGTGACAAACATGACCACAAAACGGACAACTGCCCAACCATTCCATCCATCAAGGATGTGCTTTTAGGAGGACCACCCGTTGAAGTCAATGCCCTAAACTTTCAAAATCCTCCATACCCAAACACATTCAACCCAAGGTATAATGACCACCCAGGCTTCCGATGGAAAGATAACCAACAACCTAGCCAACCACAAGGACCAAACCCCTACCCTACACAAAATTTTCAAAACCATAACCAATTCCAACCACAACCAGTCCAATACCAACATCCTCTAGTCCAATACCAACAACCTATCCAACAGCCAAAGTATCCCCCTGGGATAACCCAACCAACACAAACCCCTTCCCAATCTGTCCCTCTCCCAATCCTTGAACAACTGTGCAAACAAATGGAAAGGATGAACTTAGAAGTCTCGTCCCTTAAACAGGAACTTCAAACCATAAAAACTGGAAAGCCACCCATTCCCACACAGGCCATTCCACAACAAAAATAAAGGGGGGAGACAAGTTGCACTCAAACAACTCATGAAAAACTAAAGGCTGTGACAGTTTTGAGAAGTGGGAAATCAATTGAGAAACCTGATCAAATAGTTCAAAACCCACCTGAAGATTCAAACTCTAATGAAAATTCAATTGAAGCACATGAACAAACTGAAGATACTAATAAAAATGTGAAAGAAACAACTCTTCAAAAAACAACCCCACAACCTGACGCATTTCCTCAACGCATGAGGGGGAACACCAATCCTGAATTATGTGAAACATTGAGGGAAATATTCTCACAAGTCAAGTTGAACATTACACTCCTCGATGCCATTCAAACCATTACTGCATACTCAAAATACCTTAAGGACCTCTGTACATTTAAACGGAAATTATCACATAAGAACCAAGTCCTTCTGGCAGCAAATGTTAGCACAACAATCCAAGGATACCTTCCTCTAAAGATGAAAGACCCAGGATGCCCTTACATAAATGTTGAACTAGGAGAGAACAAAGTTGTCAAAGCCTTGTGTGATCTCAGAGCCAGTGTGAACCTCATTCCTTATGCTATGTATTTTCAGTTAGGGCTCGAAGAACTCCAACCCACATCTGTCACTCTTCAACTTGCTGATCGTAGTATTCGAGTTCCAAAGGGGATATTAAAGGATGTTTTGGTGAAAGTTGAAAATTTCATTTACCCAGCTGACTTCATTGTTCTTGAAAATCCCCCAAGCTTAGGTCCTAGGGAGAAAACCCCAATCATCCTTGGTCGTCCATTCCTTGCAACAATCAACTCTGTTATCTGAGTCCGAAATGGGAACATGACCATCACCTTTGGAAACATGAGTCTAGACTTGAACATCTACAATGCAAACTCTCAAATTGGGCATGATAAAGAGATCCATGAGGTTAATTAGATAGGTAGTGTTGATAGTGAACTCAAGGAACATCAAGGAATTACCAAAGGATGTTTAAGTCAAGAAGAGATTGATTTTCTTTGTTCACATGAGGGAAATTTGTCTCCTTGGCTTGAATCTCTTTCAGATTGCTCTATTGATGATTTTCTAGAATCACCAATCAATGATACCATGGGTGAAATCAATAACATCGAGTCCATATCCCTTCATGAAACTACTCTAGCTAATTTAGTGGATGAAAATTCTCTTCACAAGGAACCAATTTTGTCAAGAAATGTAAACAAAGAAACTGAGTTCAATACAAAGTCTCATCCTTTCTTGGAAAGTGATAACCACTCTGATCTTGAATTTAAGGTTTTACCTTCATCACTCAAGTATGCGTTCTTAGGGGACAATCAATCCTTTCCTGTTGTCATTTCTTCCTCTCTTGAAGCCAATCATGAGAGGATTCTTCTAGATGTCCTTAGGAGACACAAGAAAGCCATTGGATGGACCCTATCAGATATTCCTGGGATTAGCCCACTTATCGGGACTCATAGAATTGTTCTAGAATCCGATTCAAAGCCATGTCGTCAACCTCAGTGACGACTCAATCCTAATCTCATGGAAGTAGTGAGAAAGAACTTTTGAAATTGTTAAAAGCTGGTATCATCTATCCTATAGCTAAGAGTGAGTGGGTTAGCCCAATCCTTGTGGTTCCAAAGAAGGCTGGAATCACAGTAATAACCAATAATGATGGAGAGATGCTTCCAACAAGGGTTATTAGTGGATGGAGAGTCTGTATTGACTATAAGAAGCTCAACTCTTGTACCAAGAAAGACCATTTCCCCTTTCCCTTTATTGATCAAGTCCTCGAGCGAGTGGTGGGTCATCAATTCTACTGCTTCCAAGATGGATTCTCAAGGTATAATCAAATCGAAGTCTCTTTAGAGGATCAAGGAAAAACGACCTTCACTTGTCCATTCAGCACTTTTTCCTTCAAGCGCATGCCCTTTGGGTTATGTAAAGCCCCTGGTACCTTCCAGCGGTGCATGAGGGGAATCTTCTCGGACATGGTGGGGGATTGTTTAGAGGTATTCATGGATGATTTATCTATCTTTGGGGATACTTTTGAGGGATGCCTTCTAAATGTTGAAAAGGTTTTGTCAAGGTGTGAGGATAAGAATCTCATACTAAATTGGGAAAAATGCCATTTCATGGTAAGGGAAGGACATGTTCTAGGTCATCTAGTATCTGGTAGAGGGATTGAAGTTGATAAAGCTAAGGTTGACATCATTCTTCACCTTCCCTCTCCTAAAACTGTTAAGGAGGTGAGGTCCTTCTTCGGACATGCTAGTTTTTATAGAAGGTTCATTAGGAATTTCAGCTCTATTTCTCGACCACTTTGTGCTCTATTGGTAAAAGATGCTCCATTTTTATGGACAGAAAGCCGTGGGGAATCATTCTCTACACTCAAGTCAACTCTTATATCTCCACCTATCATGCAATCTCTAAATTGGAAACTTCCTTTCGAGCTCATGTGTGATTCAAGTGACTTCGCTGTAGGAGCAGTCTTAGGACAACGGTGTGAGAAAACTCCATGTGTCATTGCTTATGCAAGAAAATCTTTAAATGATGCACAAATAAACTACACCACCATTGAGAAAGAGCTTCATGCTGTTGTCTTTTCTTTAGGGAAATTCAGGTCTTATCTCTTAGGATCACCCATCATTGTCTTCACTGACCATTCAGACCTAAAATACCTTTTCCAAAAACAAGATGCCAAGGATAGATTGATTAGGTGGATCCTTCTTCTTCAAGAGTTAGATTTAACCATTAAGGATAAAAAGGGTGTTGAAAATGTTGTAGCTGATCACCTCTCTAGGATGGAATTCAAAGACAACTCACACCACCTCTCTGTGTCTGATTCATTTCTCAATGAGCACCTCTATTCAGTGAGTGATTGCCATTGGTATGCTGACATAGCAAACCATTTGGTGACGGGTGACATTCCAAAATTCCTGGGGACCCAAGCTAAGAGGAAATTCCTTTCTGATGTCAAACAGTACGTGTTTGATGATCCTTACCTCTTCAAGTTCTGTCCTGATCAAATCATCAGGAGATGTGTTCCCGAGTCTGAGCAAGAGTCCATTCTAAAATTTTGTCATGGAGAGGCATGTGGAGGCCAATTTTCTACAAAGAAAACCACTGCAAAGGTCCTCCAAAGTGGTTTATACTGGCCGAAACTCACTAAGGATTCCTTCCACTACTGCAAAAGTTGTCCTCAGTGTCAGCAATTAGGATCCATTTCCAAAAGAAATCAAATGCCCCTCACTCCCATTCTAGTCGTTGAAATCTTTGATTATTGGGGAATTGATTTCATGGGACCCTTTCCAAAATCTAAGGGATACCTCTACATCCTCTTAGCTGTTGATTACGTCTCAAAATGGGTTGAGGCCATTCCCACCAAGACTAATGATCATCAAGTTGTGATCCGATTCTTAAAAGAGCATATCTTTTCTAGATTTGGAATTCCGGGGGCTATAATCAGTGATCGTGGAACCCATTTCTGTAATCGCCCATTCTCTTCACTCATGTCTAAGTATGGAATTTCTCATAAAGTTTCCACTGCGTACCATCCTCAAACCAATGGTCAAGCTGAGTTAGAAAATAGGGAGATTAAGCAAATTCTTGAAAAAACTGTCAACCCCTCTAGGAAAGATTGGTCTGAGAAACTCTTGGATGCTCTTTGGGCATATCTTATAGCATTTAAAACCATCCTAGGAATGTCACCATATAGGTTGGTTTATGGAAAAAATCATGCCATTTACCTGTTGAAATTGAGCATAAGGCATTTTGGGAAATCTAGAAAATGAATTTCGACATTTCTTTAGCCGAAGAAAAGAGGAAGTTAGATCTTAATGAACTTGAGGAACTTAGGATGGAGGTGTATGAAAATTCAAGTATAAATAAAGCTAGAGTTCAAGCCTACCAATCTAGGAATATCAAAGTCAAACAATTTGAACTGGGAAAACCTGTGCTCTTATATAGTTCAAAACGTCATTTACACCCGGGAAAGTTAAGGTCTAGATGGTCAGGTCCATTCATAGTGCATCATGTGTACCCTCATGGGGCTGTATAGATTCAGGATCCCACAAGTGGTAACATTTTTAAGGTCAATGGTCATAGGTTAAAACCATTCATTGAATCATTCAATAAACAGGAAATAGAGGTAGAGTTAACAGAGCCAACCTATGAACCAGGAAAAAATTGATAGATTTAAGATACATGTCGGGCTAACGACATAAACAAAAGCACTGCACGGGAGGCAACACGTGGTCTTCATCTTTCTAATCTTTGTGAATCGTTTTTTTCCTTCTTCTGCATTTTGTTATTTAAAAAAAAATATAGACTATTGACCTGATCTTCTTTTATGAGTAAGGATGGGTATGAAAGGGGAGCACCGTATTCATCCGTGTCACGCAGTGTGATCCCTGAGTAATACCTTACCCGGAAAATATAAAGAAGAAAATGTATCATCAGTTTATTTTATTTTATTTTATTTATTTATTTTTGTAGGTATTTAAAAAAAATAGATTGTTGACCTGTTCTTCTTTTATGAGTAAGGATGGGTATGAAAGGGGAGCACCGTATTCATCGGTGTCATGCGGTGTGATCCCTGAGTAATACCTTACCCCTAAATTTAAGAGAAGACAATGTATCATTAGTTTATGTTATTTGTACCTTTTTTTAGGTTAAAAAAATACAAAATATATATATATTAAAAAAAAATTTAAAGGCATGTCATAAGTCATTGGGAAAAGCTGGTCACAACCATCCAAGCCATTGGGAGACAAACCAAAACTGAAGGGAGACATGGGAATGCATTTTCAACATCAACCACCAGGTGACTTCATTGCATAATTTTCATTTTCAATGTCTTCGTTGAACTTCTATCCTACCCCTTCTATATTTCAATTCTTCAAACACTGGGGACAGTGTTATTCCAAGTTGGGGGGGAGATGAAAATGTGTGGAAGGAAAAATTCCATTAACCTTGAACATGATAACACACATTCCAAACTCTGAAATTGGATATCAAATAATTTTGCATGCCTTGCTTCTGATTTTAATGCAAGTTTATGTTCATGTGCATAGTTATTGGAAAGTGCGGTTGTCCGATGTGATTTTTCACTGTTATATTTTCATCCATTAAAAAAAAAACACAATGGACGTCCTCTAGATTGTGGGGTCTTAGTTTGAGTTCTTGGGGACCCATAATAAATAGCATAGGATTTTCGATCATTTTAATTTTAACATGAGTATTCAAAAAAAAAATTGCGCATAGAGCAATGAATTGACCTAATGTGTGGCTTTCGGCACTTGGGGATCACGACTCCATAGTTGTCTGGCCCAGAGTTGGGCATTTTATCTCTATTTGTGGTAATTTGAATTTCTTTTTGATTGAGTTAACTCGAGATGATGCCCGAGTATGTGAGCTTCACTTGGTGCCCTAAGGTCTTTGAGCCTGGGAGTCATCAGCAAAGTCTTGCTACATGGGTTGACTCGATTGAGTTCAATTTCAATTACCATGGAAAAATTGCAAAAAAAAAAACCAAAAAAAAAAGAAAATAAAAAATGAGTACTCATCTTATTATTAAAATTTGATTGCTCCTAGAGCTTCCATCTTTTCTCCCTCGAATGAAAATGAACCCCCATGTCTATTGTGACACACAACACTTCATCATGCTTAATTGAATTTGGATGAAATATGGCAATGAATTTGAACAAAGGAATGAGATTGGGCTTGAGATATGCTTATGGACATAGCTTGTTTTAAATGATTTTGATGGGTTTCATAATTGTTTGGTATGTGATATTTTGGTGAGAAATGTGTATTAAAATGTTTTTGGAAAAGGTCATTCGAATTTCATTTTTGTGAGATATATTTTGCTCGGGACTAGCAAAACTCAAGTTGGGGGGTGTGATTAGCCACTGTAAGAGGCTAATATTCATTGATAATATATGTAGTTTTCATGTGCCTTTCTATTCATAAATACCATTTTAGTGCATTTTACATTTTGAACACCAATTCGCATCATTTGTGCACTTCATGCCTAATGTGCACTAATTTAGGCCCAATGTTTCATATGATTTTAAAGACTGTAACTATCCATATTTTAATTTGATATTTTCGGAAATGTATACTCACTTAATTATGAACATTTTTTATTCAGGGATCAATGGATTATTAATAAATTATGATGGAGATATTTGGCGATTAAAGGAAACAATTCTGGAGAAGGCAGATTGGATATCATCCCACTGATCGGACTATGGGGCCCACAATACAAGCCCAATGAAGCCCAAACGTTATGGAAGGATATAATACATATAGGGGAAAAAATAATTCTTGTGGAGACAGTGCTAATTAGTTCTCAATGGTGGTGATTAAGGCATCCCAACTTGAAGATTTAATTTTGGGCCAGAGTCTGCGGCCCAGAAAAACAGCCCACCATTTCAATCATATATCCCGAACCACAACGTATTTTGGGCTGAAAGTTTACAGTATGTTAGGGGACATCCGGGGATTTATTTAAGTATTATAGGGACCACTCAAATTCTGCATTCTTGAAGGTTCATTAGGCTCGTCTTTCCGGTGGATGCAAGCTGGATGCAACTTCGGGGCAAGAAGTGGAAAAGTCTCTCATCATTAATGTTCCACCCACCATTCCCCAACATAATTAATTAAAGGCACATGGGATGTTGGGGGATCTGCCAAGGCTTCATTTTTTCCTATTTATGGCAGTAGTGGTGGTGGATTTAGGGATGTTGGGTTCTTTCTTTTCATTGTAATTTTATTATGCCAATTTTCCTTTGTAATGTTCTTCCCTCTCATGTAAGTTGTTCGAATCACCTTCATCTTCAATAAAAGTTCTTCTTCTTCTCTTGTTCTGTTCTTCTCCTTATCACCTTGATACCATTGCCTCAAGGTGTGAATTTATTCACACCAAACCTTGTGATTTTGTTCACACAACGGTGGAGTGATCGTTATTTTTGTTGTTTTTACTTCTTCAATTCCACCCTCATAAGTCTACTTTACGCTTCCGTTGAGAACTTGTCATCAATGGAGGGCTAGATATTTTATGGGTTGATCCAAGGGAGTAGCAAGGGTCTGGATTGAATGTTATTTCTCATGCCCTAAATGTTATTAATTTCTTTTAATTGAGTTTCTTTCATTCAATGATTTTTATTCTTCCTCTTCCTTATTGAATTTATTCACCCCACTTTCATGTTCTAATTACATCCTTTACCTTGGAGTGCTCATGAAAATGATCCTACAAGTGTATAGGTGATTATCATATGTTTTGAAGGTGTTTAATCAGTAAGTGATGAGGTTAGTTTGAATTCATTGCATGAATCCTTCTCGAGTTAATGAAATTAAAATCGTAAAAAAAGGAATTCATTCAATCCACCCTGAGCAATAACCTAGGATCAACTCATTTTCTCATAATTTTAATTCACATAGATCTTTTAGTGCACTTTCAAAACAATCTAAAATCAACCCAAGTTGGCCACTTCATATCCAAAAATCCATCTCTTTTTATTGAGTGTCTAAAGGTTCTTCTTAGGTCTTTGAGGATTCGACAACCCAAGCTACACTACAAGCGACCGCTTGACCCTTAAAACTTGGGTAAATTTGGGCAAGACCAGTAGGCCATTCTTTCCATGAATTTGAGGTAGAGCTAAAGTTGGAAGGGATGTAATAGGTGGAACGATCCTTATAGTTTAATATATATTATCACATGTACATTATTCAAGATATATTGAGTATGTGTTCTCCAAGGACCCACACATTCTATCTCTACTATAGTGAGGATAATGTTAGCTTGTCAAATCATTACCAGATTATTGGGATCCGAATTCAAGGATCCATGTATGACAAGTTCATCCCTCTAGAGAATGTATGGGAGGACCAGGAATAGTTTGGAGCCCTATAAGGGGAACTACTTCATTTTTTAAGGAAAAAAGAGTATATTAAGATGATGAAGGACGTATCATTCCTACATAGGTTCAAGTACTTTTTGAATGAACTAGTGAACATGTTACTGGGATGCCTCATCAATTCCCCTGTCTTTTCCAGTGAGGTAAGGATAACTCTTTTAGAAGGATCTTAGAGGCAATACAGTGGATGTTTTGGGGATATAGTTTGAATGTTGAGTCCCTCTTTATTAAGATAGAAGTGTTTACCACTTAACTGATATGAAAATAGATTCTCCCAATGAAGGATTCAAACATGGAGATAGAACTGATCATCCTCATCATGGAAGTGGTGCTGGAGATATTGAAATACATCAATATGGATATCCTGATATTGGTGATTCTGTTCAAGGATCTCTACCATATCAGCTATGGGAATAACCTCTATACGTTTTTAGTCCCTCAAATTTTCTAAACAATTTTTTTCTTCACACATGGAGGGATAAAAGTATCTAAATCCCATATCCCCTCCCACTAGAAACTTTTGACCATCGATTCTAAACTTCTCTGGGAGTCTCCCTCTCAACTTGGGCTCAGTGGAAGCACTGGCGAGGACAGGCTCAGTGGAATACATTATTTTCCACCCATTCTCCCTTTTCTTGGAGATAGTTACCAATGAAGGAACATGGCTTATCGAGTAGAAGTTTCACCTCCATGACATTCAGGGTGGGGTACTAGTATCAAGGGTCGATTGCAGGGTAATATATGAGCTATATATATTAGATCGATTATCAAGTAAATTTTGATGCTTACAATGGATGAACCATTGGTTGTACATGATGGTGAACAAAAAATTCAACCCTTAGTCCTCTACCATATTTGGAGCATGTTTACACACAAAGACAGAAAGGGGAAGAATGAGTTTCCACCACCAACAACTACTTATAGATTCCCCCATGACTATGCAAAAAGTTGGGAGAGCACCTATCCCTAGGAAATAATGAGGTGAAAAATACATGGGATAATAAAGGTGGGGTCCCACAACTTAGGGCCCACCTAATATAAATGGTTAGTGAACACAGTGGAGGTAGGGTCGTTCTAGAGGGTAGAGAAGTAGTTATAGAGCTAGTAATCCCTGGCCTACAATAGGGAAAATCCTCAGATATGGGAGAGGAAATAGACTTAATTCTATTATGTAAGTGGATGTGGGAGGAAGTAATTACCTATATGTAATTCCCAAGGGTGAATGTTTATGGTTTGGGGAAGAAATTATTCCTTTCAAACATCCCAAGTTACAATATTTTTTTAGATTCTTGGGAGAGTTGGTGGGTCTACAGACAAATCACCATTCTTCATTGGATATAGAAGTATCTCAATAGATATGGGATATTCCTTACTGGTTTGGGCTATAGAAAATAAGTATTCAATGAACCCAAGATGGGGTGGAATAATTTATGATGTAGTTTGAGGACTTGTTCCACTCTTGGGGAACTACGTGTCCCATGACCAGCTGAGTAATGGTTTTTCCAGGCATGCCTCTTCTCCAAATCCCACAGAAAGTGAGTCAGTTGTGAAAAAACCATTGATGTGGGGTTGAAAGAGGAATCCTATGGATGTGTTTCCAATTGGGACTCTCCTAGTGATGGAGTTCCTTCCATTTATTAGAACTATATTCTTACCTTGTATGTCTTGGACACTACCAACCCTCTAGGATTGTCGTCTAACCCATTTTCACTCGTTTAGGAATTAGTGAGTGTTAAAGAGAGGGAGGTTCATGATGAACCTCTAGAAAAGTAAAATGGAGCCTCAAACATTTAGGGGGAATTTTCAGGGTCTCTCCCAGATGTTTAAACCACATTTAGATAATCTAAAGACTAATTGACTCCAAAAACTGAGGTGATGACTTCGTGGAGTCTACCCTATCCTAGGGGACTGCCCGTGAATCTCACAAAGTTGCTAACCGAGCTGAACTATTACTGAAATAGATTTTCCCTGGACACTTTTACATTTGTTTTTTTTCTTTTAAAAATCATTGATAAGTTAACCCTATGTTTCAAAAGGTAGTTCAAACTGTATTTTGAACTCAATTTTCTTTGATGATGCCTGATCCTGAAGAATTAGTGGTGGATGATGCCATGCCTTTGATAAAGGTGATTGAAAAGGCTGTGAAGGATGAGGTTGTTATGGAAGAATCAATAGAGTTTGATTCTATAGAAAAATTCTTAATAGGGGAGGGATATGTCACACTATGAATTGAGGTGACCGTATATGTTACAGTGGAAAAACCTATCTCATAGGAACCATCAATGGGAACTGCTGAAATTTAGGTCATAAAAAAGTTGATCAAGATCATTCCACAAATTGGGGAGGTCTAGGAGTTTGTGAGGGTCAATCCTACCTTAGAGTCTCTACATGAGGTAGGTGAGAATCCTACTGAGACTCTTATTTAGGATTCCCTTGAAAATTAGGTTTCTAGTGGGGATCTGTTTCCCCTAGTCTTGGGGTTCATCCCATCTGAGGCCATGCATGCAGAAGACCTAGACATTAATTTGTTGGAGCTATCTCCATCGTGTGATCCTACAATTCATAAGGAATTTAATGATTTTGGATCAGATATCTCAAATGAGAACCTATTTTTCTGACTCATGGTGTGGAGGTATGTACAAAAATGCATCAACCACACTCTACTAGTCGAGATTCCAAACTAGATGGGATCTCTCCACCATTGTCTAGTCAACCTAGAGATTGTTTTGGTGGACACTAGTGAAATCCATGTACTAGATTAATAATTTATCATCAAGTGGGAACATATCAAGTGGATAGGGTTTGATGTTTTGTGGCATAATAAGAAGTTCTAGGGAACTCAATCACTCCTAGAAACTGAATAGGAGATCACTCACCTTGAAGGGTTAGTGTAGGAGCATACAACCACCATCTACACTCAAGAATAGAATTTCATCCAATGAGGGATCAGTTGGAAATGCATAATGTAAAGTAGGATGAGGGGAAATATATGGTGTTATAGTGTGGATATGAGAATGAAATTATGCTAATTAGGTCTGAATAAATTTTCCTTGTTACTTCGCATAAGGAAGATGATCTGGTGGAGCAGCAATGGAATCTTGAGGCTACTCAAAAGAGGACAGATGAGCTCGATTTCATGGTTTCTGGGGATGAATATTAGGGTATTTTTACATTATTAAATAATAAAGGATAGTCTCTAATATCTTTATGACCATCCCAAACTTTGAATGGTTTTTTTGAGTTCTTGTTTGTTTTAAAATGTTTTCTTTTTTGCTGCACTTTGATGAAATTGACAAAAAAACCAATAGTTAATCCCTAAGACCGCACGAGTCATGATATGTATGGGAAAAAATGGAAATAATAAAATTTATCATCTATATGGGAGTACTATACATGGGGAAAGAACTTTAGTTTTGAAATTTCCTATTGACCATTGGGAGTGTCCTAATAGAGAATGTTTTGGATGGAGTGTGAGACTCTCTAAACAACTGAATAACTTTATCAATGTGTGTTAATGCATGAATGGGGTAAATCAAAGGGAATTGGATTATAACTAAATAAGGGGGAATGATGAGAATGAATTGTGACACAAAATATTTGGAACAATAAAATGGTGGCATGATGATGGAGGATAACTACTAACCAAGTTCAAAACATAGAATCCATTATCATTTTTCTAGGTATGGGTATAATAAAAAGAAGGTGAACTGCTGACCATGTTAATAACTTGAGGCCTATCCTAAAATTTCTACAAAACTTTTTTAGAGTGTGTTCCCAAGTTGGTAAGTGATCTAGTGTGGCATACAAGCATTCCCCAAAGAGGGGACCATTCAGACATGGAAGATAACGAGGATCCAAATCATGGGAGATGTGAAGCATGGGGGTGAACTGGTGGAATGTTGGAATGGAGTTCAATTCTATAGGAATCAATCCAATATGGATTTGGAGCACATTGGGAGAGTGTATTGGTTGGAAAATGGTCAGACTCATCTTCCAATCATATTTTCCTCTCGGATTCTAAGAGATAGTTGAAGAACATGAATGATGCCCTGGATGACTGGTACCAAAGGGAAAGAGGCTTCTAAATTAAGGGCCTAAGATGCTACAAATTTTTACATCATGAAATTAGGAATATTGGTAACACTTTTAATATCATATTATGAGGATGATGATTTTTTTTTAATATTATAGGTTGAGGATTATGACTATGCAGTTTAATTTTATACAGTCAGGATGATGAATAAATTTTTTGACATCATATAATGAGGATGATGTTTCACATTGTTTAACATTGTGTGATTGGGATGTGTGAACTGATGTGGACAACACATTCCCAACCAAAGTTAAAATTTATGAAATATTTTAACACAATAGGGAATCCCTTATAGGGGATTGTGAGGCAAAGGAATCTTAGAATTTGGATCTAAATTTTTACTAAACCGATGGGTTCATCAAGAATATCCATACTTGTTTTTTGGTTTTTAGTATAACACTTATGGATTTTTACTAATTTATTTTTGATCCCTTATTTTTTTTCCAATTCATTAGATTGACCTAAATAGAAGAGCATGACTCTTTTCATAGGTTTCCCTTACATGTTGTCAACCTGACAGATGTTTGTGACTCTTGCCTTTGGTAGCTTAAGATCATACTAGTAAGACCAAGAAGTTAAAAGTAGTTTAGTGTGATAATGATTGGACCATGACTACTAGTTTATGGTCATGGATATTATGAATTAGGGTTGTGTGTCTTGAAGGATATGTGTATGGAATAAGGGAGGTTTTACCTAATGTGAATGATAATCCTAATAGTCTATTCCACACAAAACATCCTAGAGAAATCTTTCATACAGTTCATAGAGGTCATGATTCCTGGAAATGGGATAATATTTTATGTCCATAGAGTCTAAACCATAGGGGTTGAGTTCCCCCAAAGAACATTAATTGAATCTTATACTAACATATAGACATGAGGTTAGGGCCACGAGGGTATCTCTTCTCATGAAACATTCTCAAGTTGACTTGCACACAATTTAAATTCGTGATTATTGGAATCAAGATCCTAGTTTAAGGTCTTAGAGTTCAGAACTATTAAAAATAGTTTATATTAATAATGTTTTGACCATGTATTGCATGTCTTGAAGGAATATGTGTGACATTGAAGAATGGTTACCTAACATGAAATTAGGCACCTAGGAATCCACCCAATTCTAGGAAAAAAACCTCTAAGAAAACTTGTATACGGTTTAAGGGAATGATGCTTGGACCTAGGCTCATAGTTCAAGGTCATAGATCCAAAAATGATGGTTCTTCAGTGTGGTCAAACCATGCTTTAGTAAAAATACCTCTCAAACCCTAAGCCTCTGTGATGTATTCTTGATGTGAGAAGTAGGGAGAGGTATATAGCTCTCTCTATTTATAGGGAAACACAACAAGGGGAAAAGTGAATGAAAAAATTCCTATGATAAGGATTGTGACTTTCAAGAACTAGATAGTAAAATAGGAATGATCAGTATGTGGAAAATAACTACTGGACATGTTCGAAACATAGGCTCTACATCCTGTTTGGTTAAATATGGGTTGAAAAAACTGCCGAATCAACCATTGATTGAGTTGAAAACATGGAAGCCACTATTTTTTTTACAAATATCCTTCAAGGTGTGAGACCATGATAGTAGGAGATCCATTTTGGCCAGAAACCATTTCCATTAAGAAACCAATTTAGATCAGTATGATGATTAATATCCAAAGTAAAGAAATAACGAAGTAAAAAAATTGGAGTCGGGGAATGTTGTGGGGGGAATATTGATTTCCTTGGTAGCTATTACACCACATGCTCAAATGAACTAGATGAACATGCCGACTGATGAGATTCAAGTCCATCATAGAGGGGAAAGTCTCCAAAATGTGTTGATGATGGGTCTGGTCCTAGGATGAGATATCCAATCATCACTACATATCCCATGTGGTTGGAAATCAAGTCACGCATAGTTTTGGGGGAAAATATGTGGTAGGAGACCAACATCGGGGGTGAAATCCTATCTATAGAGAATATCATATCATCTAATATTATGAGGTATCCTATTTTTATGAATTTTAAGTTTCTTTGGTCATCCCATAATTATCATATGAGGTATCCCAGTTTCAAATATGGTAGGGATATAATTTAATGTATTATTCCATTGATCTTTGTTTGGTAAGTATCATATTTATCATATGTGGCCTCCTAATTTGGTATAAAGTAAGGTTTTTTTTGACCATACTAGTCTTATAATATGAAGAATTATGGTTTGGTAGAGGGTAATTCTATAATTTAACATAGTGTGCAGAGGATTTTTGGATATTTAGTTTATATTAACATAACTCAGAATATGGATGCAACTAGTTTAAGGTCATAAATCTCAGACTATAGGGAAATATGCTAGTTTAATGTTATGGAACTTGGATCCATTCGGGGGAACATGTGTCCATTGTTGGGACCTCCTATGAATGATTTTTATTCGTTGTCAATAGTTTTCAATATGTGTCAAAATGTAGAAGGAGGTACAATGTTAATGAAGTATGATCATGAGAAAATAAATAATATTTTTGCATAATGGTTAAAGTTGATGAAATAAAGAGATGACGAAAAAGGCTAAGATGTCCACGCATTTTTAATGTACTAAGTGGCCATGCATGGGTCTGGTGATATAAGCATGAAAGTAGACATGAACTTTTGCTAAACACTTGGTTTTTAACCAAATATTTTATGTGGATTTACTTAAAAATAGGGCTTCCAACCGATCTATCTAGCAATCCTCAACTGAGGGAACATGCGGGACTCATGGTCAACTGCACCCAAGGGAAGCCCGCTAGCCATATGGTCAGCCACATGAACAAGGGGTCATGTGTATTCTTGTTGGAGTGCATAGAAAATTTCCTATAGATAGTTGGGCTGAATCCTACGAAAAGAGTGGCTGCATATCATTCCCACAGAAAACATAATATGAGGTGGTATAACGGAGGGAGGAGGATATTTTTTTTATCACATTACAAAGAAAATTTATATTTAAGCCACGAAATCTCATCATCTTTTTTTCGATGTGGGACAACATTTTTAATGATAAAAATGATCTTGTCCATCCATCTAATCTCGAGTGAAATGTTAGCCACACATCTAATCTTGTGATCCTCTATCTAATCCAACTTGTTCATCGTATTCGCACCTCACACATTTGAACTCATGATGTCCGATGCTCCTACAGTATCTGAACCAGCCAATGCCGTCATCTTCTTCATTACAGGCCTACCGCTACTACAGATACTCATCGAAGATGAATATCTAACCTCCATCAGTCTTCCGAGCACCATGAATGACCCACTCCACTTATTTATGGTCATTTAAATGTCACGAGAACATGAATGTAATTTCATTTTCATGCATAAAATGGAATAAAGAAATTTGAACATGGATGAATAAAATGAAGTTTTGAGTACATGTCATGGAGCACAAGAGTTAGTGAAAATGAATTTCATCTAATCATTATCACATGCATGTGACTTTTTCATCACAAAGGAGAAGGTTGCGTGCTAGAAAAGTAAACACACCGATATTCTTGGCATATATCATTTCTATGGCTTGAAGTTTTAAATGAAGAAGATCTCGACCGATTCAAGGAGAATATTTGAATATATTATCATGTGAGATTTGAAAAAAAAAAGATCTCATCTATGCCAATAAAAAGAGAATCCCCAAGCCGAGGATGCACTGCTACCTTTCATATACCCGAGTGCCCTTGTTCTAAAAACATATCACTCCCTAGTTATCCATTATATGTGAAGGGGAAAGGAGACCCACAATCCTTCAAGGCTTCACAAAGAGAGGATCCTAGAGGCCTTAGACTAGTGCTACGTGCTCTCGAAGTGTATTATGAATAAGAAAATTTTTGGAAACTTCTTTTTTTTCATGAAGAAGAGCCACGACCTCCATGTGAAGGAGAACCGTGGACATGAAATACATGTGTAAACACCCTTGAAGTGCTTCACGAGGAGAGGAGGACCCACAAAATCTGTGCGAAGAAGAACCTCACATCCACTGTGTAGAAGATCCATGCATTCCTTGTATGAGTAAGATTCATAAACCCTTTGGTTTTGAAAAGATAAGGTAAACATCTTCCTTACTTTCATGTTGAACCCTTTTTTTTGGAGGGGTGTTGCATTTGGTAATTAATAAGATCTCTCAAAGATAGTCTGTTTGAACATACATGAAACCAATGCATTCATGTGCATGAGTTGAGACAATCGGGTTTATGTGTATGCAAAGAAGAAAAGAGGAAGTACATGCATACATGCACTCACGAGCATATCATGAAGGCACTTGAACCGTGTGAAAATAAAAGAAGTGAGAGGGAAGAAGATAAGAGGCAATGCATGTGTGAAAAGAGTTTCAAAGAGTAAATAACAAGTAGAATAAGTGAAATAATGGTTGGAGTTCATCTAAATTCTACATTCATGATTCTTTGCATACATAAAAATAATAAAGGATAAGAATTTGATTCTGATGATGCCCAGTAAGATGATCTTCATTTCTTGAATAATCACTCAGGTTCTTATGATTCTGGATTATAAGAAGAAGTAATAGTGCATTAATTTATTGAACTGAAGAAGAATAATGAATATAAGTGATCCAATTCAAGACATCAATGCAAGAATTTTCGCATGATGGAGAGAGACAAAGAATTACATTCCTATCTATTGAAGAGACCTTCAAGTAGATAAACTGATTGAGACTTCACCCGAGGTAGTGAGATAGGGGATTCAACATAGGTGATCTAAGGGACACAGTGAGATATCCCTAAAATTGTGTAAAGGTAGTGTGCTTGGGACAAAGTGACTATTCTCAAACTTTTATAATCAACATCTAGTGAAGATTAGTGTCCTTCTATATGTGAATTTTGTAATTACTGCACATATCCATCTTACAGGTTTAAACAAGTTAATGCCAATGTGGGAACAAGATCCATAATTTTGTGAGAAAAAGGTGGCACCCTGATTCTTCCCCACTCTTAGGGTGGTCTGGGATCTTTCAATTGGTATTAGAGACAAATGTTCATGCATTTTGGATACTCTATAGTAATTTTATTCAGAATTGGATTTGAGTTTTATTTACTATATCGAAAAA
This sequence comes from Viscum album, assembly GCA_963277665.1. Classification (NCBI taxonomy): domain Eukaryota; kingdom Viridiplantae; phylum Streptophyta; class Magnoliopsida; order Santalales; family Viscaceae; genus Viscum; species Viscum album. The sequence goes on from OY728131.1 coordinate 33,208,734, forward strand.
TGAAGTGCAATTTTGATGAAGATTCCTTTATCTATGGGCAAAATTCCCTATCCAACAAGACCATGAAAAATATGAAAATAAAGGGAAGAGATAGTTGAAGAAGTCCCTCATGTCTAAAGAATATGTTGTATCTGGTTCTCCATGACTTTATAATAATAAAGAAATATCAGGCTTGGAAAGTAAAGAGAAGGTGGCTCATTTTTTCACCAAAGATAAGGAAAACATTTCTTCCCCATATAAATCAACTAATGAGGAGGAATGTGTCAGCACTTTCAAGGGTAATCCTTAGAATAAGGATTCCAGCACATATAGTGATATAGATTAGTCTATAACCACACATGAGATTAAAATTGAGAGATTAAGAAATTATCTATATGATATTACTAAATAAAGAGCTAACTTTGTTGGTAGAATATTTCAATGTTTCTAGGTAGTGATCACCCAATTAAAAAGCGACGCAAATAATATAGAAAAGCACTTAGAGGAAAACGTTCTAGAATGTTTAAATCTCTCCATACAGATTCAAGACTTCGAAGAAACAAAGAGGAAACATGAAATAAATACCTCAAAATGGATCAAAGATACTAAAGAGAAAGAGGAAGTCAATAAGACTTTGTAAGAAAATATCCATGCACTTGAAGATATGCTAAATATGAGAACTGAAGTCAAGAGTTTATATTTGGAGGAAACTTCCAATAAATTCAAGGAACTTGACTCTTTGTTACAAAACAAATTTAAGTTGCATGAAGTTGAAGTTGACAGAATGAAGAAGGATTATGATTATGATTGAAGATAAAAAAATCATCCTTAGTATGAAATCTCTAGAATTGGAAGGACAATTGACCAATATTGAGAAGACACCTATTAATACTTCACAGTAGAAAGAAAAAGTAGCTACTGGTACTCAATTATCACTAGAAGATTCTAAGTCTGAATGAACTCCAACATGTGATAAGAAGATCGTGAATTCATTTAATGATCTATCACAAGTATCTGAGAAAGTAAAGAAACCATTCAAACCATATTATACTCATTTTTATAAATATGATTGCAAAAGCAGTGAAGGTTGTAAGAGAAATTCAAAACAAGTATGGATAAGTAATGGTGATGAGAAAACTACCACGACTTGTAGGGTGGATAGGAAGAAGAAGTTGGAAGATAGTTCCCAAAATAGAGCACAAAAAATCAATAAGAAGGCCCAAAAAACTTATATGGAAGATATCTAGAAGTTAAGATTAGTGGGTTAATGTTAGTGCTACAACAGGTTTTGGAATAATGCCTTAAATTGTTGGTAAATCCTCAAAATAAAAATTCATAAAGGAATCCCATCTCATGGGGGAGAAATACAAAGAAGAAGAAGAAACAACCAATGTTCTAGGAGAATCTTTATGCTGTAAACAGAATTTGGAATGATTGAAAACATTACAATGTATGCAATAGTGGTGGATTCAACCCAGGTAAAATAACCTTGGAGGAATTTATACAAATAATGGACTGAATGGATACTCACCTTGAAGAGATCATCGGCGTGGATTCAGACACCCATGTTAGTACACTGCACTAAGAACTATATAGATTATTTAATTCTAATAATCTTAGTACTATTTTTAATAAATTTGTAAGCTCTTTCAGCATGTAGTGGTACCCTTGTTTTGTGAACCTTGGTTTCCCACATTTTCCTTAAAGTGGCTTAATAAAAATTTATATTTGAGAGTGTAAAAGGTGAGAATACCTTGGATTCTAAATCCAATAAGGTTAAGGGTAGTGTATCCAAAATAAATTATAAGAAGGATGAAACTCAGAAGAAGCCATGTGAATGATCCAATCTAGATTCCTTAGTTCCTAATGACATATTGGTGATCTGGATAGAAGAATTTGAAAGAATAATAAAAATGGAAGATTCAAAATCTAAGGATATTGAAAAAGGAGATGAAATGATCTCACATGAAATTAAAGAATTTCTATATGTGAGGTGAAACAAGGGTGTTCACACAGTTAAAAATTAAATTGAATTTATTCCAACTCAAGAATAATTTCTTAAGAAGATGAATGTTTCACCAAGAGATTCTAGTGATTTGAAATCTCTTGAATAAGGAAGGATAACACACAAATATATGGAACAAATAATAAGATCTATAGAACCAAAATCATAATTGAAGATCAAATGTGCAAGTGTGAAGAATAGAGCATTTGGGTTGAGGAAACCATCTCAACCTAGAAATTCACATTGATGAATCAAGGAGGATCCACCATATTCCACTAAATATTTTTGTATTCTATTTGTTCTTATAATACATGTAATTTAAGGTGAATCAATATCTCAGAAGGAGAACCTGAGAAGTGTTCCGTTGAGGGGGAAACATATGAAGAATCTTCCAGAGTTATTACTTCAATTGGTATTAAATTCAATTACTTTGAATATTTCTTGAAGATCATGTCATTGGATAACATATGTCATTTCTTAGTCTCTCATCCTTGGTTACTGAAAAATAATGATCATTCTTTAAAGGGGGAGTAACCATACTGATCAGTGACATAAGAAGAATGGATGTTCCCCAAGGTCACTTATTCTTCGTATTTTGATTGAATATTTTTGATCAATTTGTTAAAGTGAGTATAGGAGTTTTAGGATGATTGTTATTAAAATGATTTATATCACATTCAATACCTTCATCCAGGAATGATTAGTGTATAATGGACAAATTTTTTGTCTAAATCAAATCCTCTTGTTTTCTACACCAAGAATTGATCAAATGGACTTAAAGTGAAATGATTGATGACACATTTCTTAAGTATGTAATTATACCCTCTTTTCCATTAAATTTTTATTTCTTGTGAATAAGGGGGAGATAAAGTGAAATGAAAGTTTAAAAAATATAGAGGAGAGAGAATATTCACATTTTGATGTTGACACATTCATTTGAGAAAGCAATTTGGAGTATTTCAAACAAATTCAAAGGGGGATATTATTGGGACCACTTGTGAATGAGTTGTATTTGTTATCAATAGTTCTCAACATTAGCCAAAATGTTGACAGATATCCAAGATTGATGAAGGATAATCATTCAAAAAGAAATAATATTTGTAAAAAATGGTTAAATATGAACAAAGAAAGATATATAGGAATATGATATGGTATCCACACATGTTTAAAGTATTATGGGGACATGCATGGGTTTTGTGTTATAAGAATGAAGGTGGTCATGAACTTATGTTGAAAACTTGGGTTTTAGATAAGTATTTTATGTGGATTTAATTATAAATAAGTCAACTGACCAAGATATCCAGCAAGCCTCAACCGACAGATAATGCAGGACTCATGGTCAACCATACGCAAGGGAAGACTACTAGCCAGCCATCCAACCACACGCATGAAAAGCCATGTGTACGCCCGCTAGAGCACATGGGTAAAGGCCCATGAATAGTTGGGCCGAAGGCCGCACAAGGAGTGGTCACAGAGCGCACCCTCGGAGAACATGGAACTGGGTAGTATCGTGGTGGGATGAGGAGATTTATGATCATAATACAGAGCATATTGATTTTTAAACCACAGAATCTCCATGTATTCGTTTCGATGTGGGATGGAATTTGTAATTAGTGAAATGATCTCAGCCATGCATATGATCTCGATAGAAATATCATCCACACATCTAATCTCACGATCCACCATCTAATCTAGTCCATTCATCACATTAATGCCTCATGCATTTGAACTAGAGTCGTCTAATGCTCATGCGGTGACTGAACCAGCCAACACTTCCATCTTCTTCCTCCCAGGCTTGACGCTACCGATGATACTCACCAGAGATGAAGACCAAACCTCCATCGAGACTCTGGACACAATTGATTATCCACTCCACTGCATTATGTACATCTAGAAATCATGAGAACATTTATGCAATTTAATTTTCATGCATGCAACAAAATATAGAAGTTTGAATGTGGCTGAAGCAAATGAAGTTTCCAGGCCATGTCATGTAGCTCAAGTATTAGTGAAAACAAGTTGCATGTGATCATTATCACATGCATGTGACTTGTTCAACACTAAGGATAAGGATACAAACTTGAAAAGGAAACACACTGCGATTCATGATTTATCTCATATCAGTAGCTTGATTTTTTAAATACATAAGATCTCGGCTGATTCAAGGGGAAAATTAGAAGAAGATATCACATAGGATTTGAACATGAAATTTATCTCATCTATTCCTATAAAAAGATAAGCCCTATGCCAAGGATGTGCTGCTGCCTTCTGCATAACCGAGTTCCCTCATTCCTAAAATAGAGCACTCCCTGGTTCACCATTCCATGCAAAGGATCAATGAAACCCACAAGACTAAAAGGCTTAAAAAATAGAGAATCCCATAGGCCTTTGATAAGTGATACACAGTCTCAAAGTGTCTCGTCAAGAAGAAGATATGTAGAAACTTCTGGTTGCATGAAAAATATATGCACCCTCTATATGAAGAAGAACTGTGGACACACAACAGGTGTGTAAATACCCTTGGAGTGATTCATGAGGAGAGGAAAATCCACACACTATTTCCGAAGAAGAACCAAACATCCACTGTGTAGAAGATCCATGTACCCCTTGCATGAGGAAGATCTATGAACCCTTTGGATTCACAAAGAAAATGTAAAAATATTCCTTCCTCTCATGTTGAACCATTTTGTTTTCATGGTTGTTGTGTTTGGTAAAGAAGGATATTGCATGAAGACAATTTTTGTGTGCATGAATGAAACCCATGAATTCACATGCATGAGCTGAGACAATCTGGTTTATGTGTATTCAAATAAAATAAGGTTCAGTAAATACATGGATGCAATCATGATCATAACTTGAAGACACTCAAACCAAATGAAATGTAAGGAAGAGATATGTAAGAAGAGAAGGGACAGTGTGTGTGAGAAAAGAGTTTCAAAGAGTAACGAATAAGTAGAATAATTGAAATAAAGGTAGGAGTTCATATAAATTCTACATGCATGATTCCATGCATACATGAAAATATGAAAGGAGAAGAAGTTGATCTTGATGATTCCTAGTGAGCTAATCTTCATTTCTAGAATAATCATGTAGATTCTTCTGATTCTGGATGATAAGAAGAAGAAGTAATAGTGCATTTAGTTATTTCACTTAAGAATAAGATTTAATATACGTGAATCAATTTTTGAATTCATTGCAAGTAGTGTCCTAGGATGGAGAGAGAAAAATAATTCCATTCATATTTGTTGAAGAGAAATTCGAGTCGATAAACCGAGGGAGGCTTTACCCAAGCTAGTGATCTAGGGGATTCAATGGAGGTGATCTGAGGGATGCAATGAACTATCCTTGAATTTTTTTAGGGGGGGTGCCTAGGATAGATTAACTATTCCAAAACATTTGTAATCCAAAACTAGTAAAGATTAGTGGACTTTGGTATGACCAGAAACCTATCGGCATATGATCCATGAATATATCCCTTAGTGGTGATCCAAGTAAAAGTGTTTTTGTGTCCTTTTGAATGTGAATGTTTTTATTATTTCACATATCTATCATACGAGTTTAAACTTGTTCTTACTAATATTGGAACAAGATCAGTCATTTTTGTGAAAAAATGAGACACCCTGATTCACCCCCTCTTAGGGTGGTATGGGTTCTTACATCCTAAGGAGACTTGTGTGGATGATGGTCTCTAAACTCAAAAAACCATACATCATCTTCTATAAAAATGTGTGTGTGGGAGGGGGGAGACCCTATAATGATATGATGAACAAGATGGTCCAAATTTGAGAAATCCGGGAGTCAATATATATATTATGAGGAAGGGAATTAAGAAATATGTAGTTCTATAATGCATCACAATAGTAGATCGATGCTGATAAGGGGTTTTCATCTCATGTGATGATAATAAATCATCCCATACTATGATATGAGGAATCCCAAAATTATACAGGGTATGGATACAATTTAACAACTTGTGCTAAGGATGTTGGTGAGATTGGAACATTGATATTTTCATTATTTTCTGTCTCATGTTGGGTCATGAAGTCATGTTGACCTACTTATGGGTTGAGGAATATTACAGGGGATTATACCTATAGAGGATTCATAGGGAAATTTTAGGGAGATGTCTTCATGGTATATGGGTTTTTTTGTAGAAAATTTGTTGATTGGTCCAAAGACAGGGGGTCCAGGCATCCCCACGTATCCCATGGGAATGGGAATCAAGCCACAAGTAGTTCTGGGACCCAACGCGGTAGGAGACTAGCAGCCTAAGTGGGGGAATCCCAATATGACAAAGACAATAAGGCATCTCATGACTACCATGGGGAATACTATGCTTATGAAATGAGGTTAGGATATAGTTTAACATTGTGTGCTAAGTAATTTAATCTTATTTCTCATCCCATACTTATTGTATAAGAATGTAATGTTCATTTCGTAGTTAAGGATGCTGTTTAACGCTGTGCACTAAGGACATTGGGATTTATAGTTTAAAGCCATTCAACTCAAAAGATAGTTAATACTAGTTTAAAGTTATATATCCTAGACCATATAGGCTACAAACATTTTAGGTCATAATTCATGGACCGAGGCTACTATTAGTTTAGGGTCATGAATATAGGACTAGGATTTCTATTAGTTTAGGGTCATGAAGCTTTGAATGAGGTTGCTATCAGTTTTGTTTCATGAAGCTCAGGCCAATTACAGAACATTTTGGGCCATAATTCCAAGACAATAGGGGTTTTTCATTCAGTATTTATTCAGAAACATAGCATTGGTGGGAGGTTTGATACACTCTCCATACAAAATGATCAAAGAGTATTATCCATTAGAATAGACCTTATAGATCATGTATGGTCCTTCCCATTTGGATTCCATCTTTTGTGTCTTTTTCTTAGTACCATTTCAATTCTAAGAGATATACCATGTTACCTTTGAGAAATTAGTGGAGGTAAAAAATTTTGTTGAACACTCTAACTATGATATTTTGGCATCTCTCTAAGTTTTACAGTGCCTAAATCATGTTTTACTTGAGGGATTCCAACTCATCTAGAAAAACTTCTACTATTCTACTTGACATCTATTGTTTGTAAACACCATTTTATAGAAACATAAATTGAACATCAATGGGTATGACTTCTTCTGTTCCATATACAAGTGAATTTGGAGTTGCTTGGGTGGAATTTTGAGTTATTCTCCGATATTAACGAAGGGTGTTGGGGATATTTCTAGGATAATTGTTTTTATTTTGGCCCACCATTTACCAATGATGTTATATATAGTCATTTTTAGAACCTCGATATATCAATTTGATTGTTCATTTTAGTGAGATGTATGGTTCGACCAGATTTTGTACTTAGAATACAATTTCTTCACTCAAAAACCTATAAGTTAGTGTCCTTGTATGTGAGAATAACATGAGGAGCTACAAATCAATGGATGATGTGGGATCCCATGAAATCTGTCACATATCTGATTTTTACTTCTTGGAGGGGAACTGATTCTACCCATTTGGAGAAGAATTCTATTTTGATCAAAATGAACCTGTACTGTCATGTTTTCACCAATGGGTATAGTCCCACAAGATCAAGTGCCCATATTACAAAGGGCTAAGAATGAACGGTGGTGTGGAGGATCCTTGGAGGTTGATTTGAAAAGTATTCATGAATCTAACATTCATCAAACCTCTCGGTTAACTTAATGTAGTCCGGAACCATGGTTGGACTGAAGTAATAAAACCCTTAAATTTGGTGAATGAGTTTTAATCTTTCTTGATGGGTGCCACATGACCTAACATGAACATCGTACCTGAAAAAATATATCTAACCTCATTGGTTGAAACTATGGATAATTACATTGTACCCATTGCTATAAAGGATGTACTCTAGGTTTGGACCACCCTAGAGGGTAAACAAATACTACACACTATCATATTCTCTCAAAATCAACTCAGTGTTGTGGTAGAACACCACTCTAGAGATACCTAATGAGAGGATTCTCTAAATCTTCATTTTTTTAAACTTGGGTTGATTTTAGAATCTAGAAAAAAATCAATGAAATACACTTTATTAACCTATTGGTTTCAATCATCTAAAGTGGTGGTGGTGATGACCGTCTAGTGTGTCACATGAAGGACCGAGTCGTTTTGATCGTATTTTATAAGATATTTGGCCAGTCCTTCTAAAGAACCTGCTCTACCATGCTACGAACATGAAACATTGGTTACCTTCAGTTGATAAGGGAACTGGGACATCATATGATGAGTGATTTCTAGTAGGGGCTCTGATCTTTCCTTCCAATGATGTAGTCACCCCCGATCTGATTGATGACTAACTCAAAGTTTCCATTCACATGTAAATAGAAGAAACTAATCTCGTGGGATAGATCTATACCTATATAAAGGGATTTATTCTCAAACTCATTATTGGTGTAGCCTTGTGACAATAGGAAAGTGTATGGCAAGATGTCTTGTGCTGGGGTGATGAAGATGATACCCATTCCTACTCTGTTGATCTTGGAGTCATTGAACCTTCTACTGGTCATACTCGAGGAGGTGCCATCAAGATAAATACTCCAACATGGTATAAACTTATCCACTAAGACAATATATTCATATGGTAAAATCAACATCCAATTTTAGTTCTTCAGGGGTTGTATGTCTGGCCTAAAATTCTTCCAGCACCTCCCCTTTGATAGATTTCAATGGTAAGAACCTGATTTAAAACTGCTGGAAGATCACTATCCAACATTCCAATTATCCCTCCAGCATTGGAAAATTGGGGATATACATTAGTGGGTCCACTTAGGACTCCATATGTATCTCAATATCCTAAATATAATGTTGAAACTTATTCACTGTAAAAACTATTGTGAGGAAACTATTCTCAATGGGTGATTATTTTGTCTCAACAATGAGGATCATTTGGATGAGATTATATAGGCTGTATATATGCCCCTCATTGTTTTTATTAGTTATAAGGACACATATTGACCATTCCAGACTGGTCACATAGAGGAACAATGTATTTTCTAATATAGGTGGTGTCATAACTGGAGGCTGTAGTAGGTACTACTTAATATCCTCAAATGATTTATGGAATACTTCATCCAAATAGTAAATGGTGACTTTCTTCACAATACTTGAGAATGGATTAAACTTTCTAGAAATATATGAAACAAATTTATTAATGTAGGCTAAGGCCCTTAGAGGCCTCAGAACTCTTGTGGATTACTTGGGGTAGTCATTTGATTGATGGACTAGATCTTCTATGGGTTAATAAAATGCCACTATACCATATAAAAAATATGAAAAATTTTACTTAGGTAACCCCAAATTCACACTTATGAGGTTTCATCATCATGTTCTAGGAGTAGAGGAAACCAAATACTTTCTAAAGATATTTGATTTAAAATTTATTTTGGAGGTATTTGGAAAACAAGATCATCCATGTACCATTACACCAATTTACTAATAACTAGATTAAATATGTGGTGCATGGCTCTCTAATAAGTGGCTCTAGTATTATTTAGGATGAAAGGAATCACCTAATAAGATAAAGTTCCTTTAGGGACACTGAATGTGGTGAACTCCTCATCCTTTGGGTCTATCTAGATCTGGTTATTTCTGAAGTATCCATATGTAAAGTAGAGGTCTTGGAAACAAGCTATATCATTAATCACCTACTTTTTCACTAGAAGGGGAAAATAATCCTTCAGAAAATGGAGGTTGAGGTATCAAAATTCAATGAAAAATATAATATTCCCATTATTTTTCCTAACTAGGACAATGTTGGCTCTCCATCTTGGGTACTATAGTTCCCTGAAAAAGTTTCTTTTAATTAATTTGTTAATTTTAGCCAAGACCAAGTTCCCTTAGAGGGGTACATTTTACTGGGAGTCTATTTGAACCCACGATGACTCACTGGGTGGAAAATATGGTTAATGGAAACCTTATGGTATATCCTTGGCATCCCATCATATCACTATGTGAATACATCATGATGCTATTTTAGTAACGCAACATAATGATACTTTTCCTCTAGAGACATGACTACACTAATTAGTATTACCATTATATCTTCATCAGTACCAAGGTTCACCTATGTTAACTCATAAATGGTGGTGGGGACACCTTATTCAAATATAATAGGTTCATTTTCAAATTCTTATTCTTCATTTTATGTAGGGGGATCAGAGGGAGGAAGTGGCCCTTCTAGGATAGCTGACCAAGGGGAAGTACTGGTGTCTACTCTACAAGACATAGAATCCTAAATGAGGGATTCATGTTCTGTGGAGACCATGGTGATAGAATATTTCAAGGTAATTTCATTTATTTTTCTACAGTGAGTTCCAGAATTGATATCAAAGAAATTGATATGGGTTGAACTTCATTGAGTCAGACATTATTTGTTGAACATGTGAGACTGGTGCATATCAATAGCCATGGGGAAAACCTCTCAATTCTGAACTAGGGTAGGATCTTATGATACCCGCGGGGCCTATCCAGTGTAATAGTATGAGGTAATATATGAAATATCTGTTTCTTGGAGAAAAAAAACCTTTTTTCTAGCATCATGGGATTTAACCATTGAATTGGGAGAACAAAACTTTCTTTTAAGTCTACACTTAGACTGAATGCAGTGGTCCCTAGATCATTGGAAGCATTGACACATTCAACCTTGTCATTATTAACATGATTCCTCTCCCTTTTGTTTTACTTTACATCCATATAATGGGAATCACTGAAGTAATAGGGGGAAATATCACCCTGGAGTACCCCATCTCGACCATCAAGGGAGTATTTTAGGAACTGATGATATGAAGAGGGGAATGTTGCATGCTAATGAAGCCATGGTATTCCCAGTAGTGCATTGTAGGAGGTATCCTATGAGACTACCATAAATTAAGTTCTTGATATCATACCTCTGAATTGGGTCTTCAATTTATTAATGAAATGCTGTTTCTAATCACTCTTTTCATATCCCTAAATCTTCAGGATTGTGGGAGTCAGATATGCTTATGTGAGTCCCAGTTTAAGGAGCGTTTGTGTCACATAAATGAATTATTTTAAAGTTAAATTTCATTAAATTTTCATTTATGCTTTGTTTTTTTGGGTTTCTCAAGTTTTTATGGTGGAATGGGTGAGTTTTCATGAATTGGGCCAAACTGTGAGCCCAATTCCAGATTTAAAAATAAATTTTGATTCTTTTATCACTTTTTTAATTTTTAATATTTTTTACCCATTCACGTTCCTAAATGGTCTCCCCTGAAATAGAAACACCACCATTGTAGTTTGAAGCCTTTAGAAAGCCATAAACAAGCTGTATATGGGTTTTTATTTAAGGGATTGGGCCTGCTCGAAAACCCAATTCCAGTTTTAAAAATAAAATTTGTTTAATTAATAACATATCCAATATTAAGGATTTTTCGGTGATTCCAAGCCCCAAACACACCCCTTGAACCCAGTCACGCGACCAATATCCTCCCACCCTCTTTTCAGCTCATTTGCATCGCGTTTTAGGTCGAAACGTTTGAAGAACTCACATTTCAGGTAGATTTATAAAGGTAATTTGTTTCCTTCATAAATCATTCAATTATCACTCTTTTTCCCCATTTAAATTCCTACATGGTCCCCTTATCATTTTTCGAACATCCCTTAAATGTTTGAATGTTTTCAAATTCATCTACTGGTGTATGTGAGGCGATCTCTACAAGATCCCTCAAGTAAGTTGGTCTTCTTCATTCTTCTTTCAATTTGCTTAGGGTTACATTCAATGTGATTAGAGTTTCACAACTTATCCATAAGTTTCCTAATGTCCAGAAGTTAGGGTTCAAACCTAGGGTTTTATTTATTGTCTTTTGGGTGAATGCTTCTGGTTTTAGGTTGGATTTCAATTCATCGAGGTGCGGCGGTGGGGCGGTTTATGTTTCACACCATGTTTTGAGTGTTTCGACTTAAAAGGTAGATGATTCCATGGGTAACCATTTAATGATGAGTTAGATTGATTGATTAAATAATTTTACATGTGTTTATGTGCTGTGCATTATGATAAAACCATTTTTGGTAGCAATAGTAAAGCATTTGTTTTTAAAGTTACATTTTTTCTTGAAGTGTGTATTTCTCAAATGTATTTCATGTGTTATCTCTTGTGGTAGTTTTGTAAAATGTGGAAGTGATTTATTAGTTGTTTAAAGGGGCTTCAAATTAGGGTTGGGTAATTATATAGTTCCATGTGGTCTTAAAAAGGGGGTGTATATGAATGGTTTTATTTGTATAACCTTGTTATACTCCTTGAAAGTGTTTTATGGATTTGTGTGTTCTCATGGGTATCATTTGTGATATTATTCAAGGTGATTATATAACATTTGAAAGTGTATTTTTACATGTTTATTGGGCTTCCAATTCTGTTTTGGTAGGGTCTTGGTGTGCTTTTGGCTTAAAAAGAGGTTTTTGAAATGGATTTTATGTGCAAATTTTGGGTATACTCTTTATAATTGTTTAATGAATGTTTTGAATGGTTTATTGGGTTGTGTAATAGGTGAAACTATATCAGCAATCTATTTTGGTAGGAGTATATTTTTTAAAGTTCCATTTCATTTGTGAAAAGTCTGTTATGTGATATGTATAATCTTGGAAATATTTTATTAAATTTTTTGAAGGAGATATTGAGGAGTGAAAGTGATGTGAAAGTGATGTGGAGTGTTTTGTGTGAGTTTGATATGAAAAATTGAATTTTTTATTATGAAAGAAGTGTTATTTTCCATGTGTGTGGGCTGTTATATGAGATTAAATATCTTATAATTGTTTTATAAAATTGTTTAATGGTTTTGTGGAAGTGTTGAAGAAATGTGAAATGTGTTGTGGGCTATTTTGGTGTGATTCAGATTTCAAAATCATTTTGAATGAAAAATGGATTTTTGTGACTTGTGTGGTATACATATGGGATGCTTGGTGAATTTCTGATGTGGAAATGATATTTTCATGTTCAATGTATATTTCGTGACTTGTTGAACTTGTTTGAGCACAAGGGGAAACCTGGGTATCTAGGTGGGTGGACGTGTACTAGTATGCTAGTGAATCCGTGGGGTTTGGCCTCAGTTTCACTTAGAAAGATTGAAACTTACAAATCTAACTAAAATATGATGATGATGATTGGAGACCACTAGGTTATGGGTATGTTCCCTACTAGTGGCTCGTGCATGAGAATGGATATTTGTGATGGTTACTCTCACCGAGATACGAGGTACCTGGGACCTACAACTAGCTAGTGCCTAGGGGTTATTTCCTATTTCTTTTGCTCATTATTTACTTTGTACTTACCGTCGACATATGGTATAGTTGGGTGGAAAATTAAGTAGTGTTTAAATTATTTTTAAAAGTTTTGATTCTTAATGATATCCCACTTGAAAACTGTTTTTATTCAAATTTGCATCTTTTAGAAATTGTAACTAGCTTTTCATGTTTTTGAAAACTTGCATGCTTTTCGTATTTAAATGTTTATCACATGGAATCTCTTAGTGGTGGTATCCTACTGGGAATTGGATCAAACCCTACTTACACCCTTGGGTGTAAGTAGACTTGGTTATTTTTGTTGTCGCAGGTTGGGTACAGTTTTTTGTTCCAGTGGTTCGGGTTTCTAGCAGGTCCTCAGTGGTGAAGTCTTGTGGAGGTGGATTGAGGGCAGTGCCCCTTGCCATGAGGATTCATGGGCTGTCCTTATTTGGTTTTTTACCTTTTTTATAGACCTTTTGAGTTGTTTTAAGCTATGTAATTCAGTTCTGAATTTTTGTAAAAGATTGTTTGGTTTGAAAAATCCAGATTTGTTTCATTGGATTCTTTTATTGTTTTATGTTTATAAACTCGGGTAAATCGTTCCCAATTTTTATTTTATGATAACCAGGCACTTGTGCCAGCCTGTGGGAATTGGGAACGCCCTTCGGGACTTGTCACAGGCTGGGTTTGGTGCCATTTTTGGTGGCGATCGATTCGGTTCGTGACAAAATGGTATCAGAGGGAGGTTCAGGTTAACTCTTTGGGTCATGTTATTTGGGGAAGAGTCAGGATAGTCTGGAGTTAGGATTGTTGGGACATGGAATTCTAGTTATGGGTAGTGTGCCTGATCACCAAACCTCATAATGGGATTCAAGTTTACAAGAGAAGTCGGGATTTATCTAAGTCCTTCAGTTTTCTTGGTTCGATGATGGTTAAGGGAAATGAAAAGAGAGTTGGGTTAATGGTCCTAGTGAACTCGCAGGGCCTGGCAAACCATGTGAAGCCAAGGATATTCCCTAGAACACTCTCTATGATAGTGAAGTGATTGTAATATGGCCGCCAACCATATTTCCAAGTCACCCACTGAAACTAGTTTCCTCTCACACTATTTTGTGCTTAGGTTTTGAAATCTTGGTCCTTTGGTTTTAAGAAGTGTAAAGTTTTTGTGAAAATATTTTCAAATAAAGAGGGAATGGTTTGGTTTATGAAATGGCGGAACTGAATTTTCTGATTTTTTTTGAAATGTAAAATGGTGCGCTTACACCTCTTTGTAAGCAGGAACTATATTGAAGTTGGTTTTGAAAGGTGTTTCGAATAGAGTTTTCTAAACAATGAGAGTGTGTTTTAATGGGATGAGATGTTTTGAAATTGATGTGAATATCTTGAAAGTGAGTTATTTTCTAAATGTTTGTGACTTTCTGAAATTTTTTGTAAGATGTGAGTTGGGATTTTGATCTCGTGGTTAGCGATTATGAGAAAAAAGGATGTGTTGGTTGACCAATTTGTTTTTGAAAAGTGGAAAGAATTTTTGTTTTAACCTTTGGTATTTACATTAGCGACCACGTGCATGGGGTTATATGGTATGATGGATGGTTGATGGCATGACTGTATGAGTTCCGGGAGGGATATGAGGAGGGTGTCTGGTGTGGCACAAAAACATGCATGTGTGAGGCCCATCGGGTACCATTGGTGGATACGCTAACTGCTGAACCGTTTTTTTCAAAGAAATGGTTTTAAAGAAAAACATGATGTCTTGATGAATAGTTTGGGATGGATTGTATTATGGGTTTTTGAAAATGTTGTTTTTGTGGGATGTTTTTTTAGTCCAATAACCCCTCCTATTTGAACTGTGTTTTGGGTTTATGTTTGGTCAGTAAGGTGGGTAGAAGGACCGGTTAGTAGTCTCCTCTGAGATTTGTTTCAGGACACCTTTATGGTGGTTACCTTCATGTGTTTGGATATGGTTTATGGTTTTTTTCTTGACCAATGGACCATCTTGGTTGGGTCCTTGGGTTCAATCGTTGGATAAGGTACACCCCATTAAGGGTTATTTCACAACTGAAGTGCAACCCAGACTGTTTAACCTTTTGAAGACCCTCCAGTTGATCAATATAAGGAATATTTTTCTTGAGCTTTTAATATTGAGTCTACACCCTTTCATTTCCTGGGTTTTTGTATCCTCTTATAGTGGGAGAGTGATCATGGAAGGTTTCAAGAGACCATAGCTTCTTAAGTTTTCAGATTTTCCTAAGGTGGAAGTGGTTTGGGGTTGTTAGCATGGATGAGTATCTGGATGGTGTCTAAGAGGTCCTCTCAGTCCATCGTAGTCTCTTCGAAGGAGTTCACAATAAACTACCAGTGTGGGAAATATAGTCACAAGAGGATATTATGGCCACGTTCTAGAATTGTGTATTGTTTGGGGATGTAGTATAAAGTCCCTTTCCATTAATTGTTTATATTTGTCGCAATGGTCATGTTTGGTGACTCCTTATGATGTCATGTGATCGATTGACCCTAAAGGTGAAATTCATGAAATAATTTGAGAGTCTCTATTATGTCGAGAGAATGTATCCCATGTAAAAACTTCTAAATCATCCATTTTTTAGGAAGGTGAGTATTGGTGTTATTTACATCTATTGTTTCTTACCCGAAGAAACATGGTGTGATTTGTGTTCATCTTCTAAGCCCTTGTTTCATTGAAATATTGGGTTAGTGTAAAGTGATTTTGGAATGTGTTATGTCTTGTAAATCATATCAGGGATTGTAGTGTAGTTTTTGGTAGCACTAAAAGAATAATTCTCGTCCAAGGGGTTTCGAAGGACTAACTGCGAGGCCGAAGATGCTTCGATCATTTGAGCTCCAGCCATAGGTCTTGGAGAGAAGCTGGCTCATAGTTAGGGGAAATCCATGGGTCATTTAAACCCCTGTACAATTTCATATCCTTGGTGTGATAGATATGAAGTGTTTAAACCTATGTTTTCATTATATTTATTCTATTCCTCACGTTTTGTTGAAATAGGTGGAGGGCCTTATACCCATGAGATCACCCAATGTCATTACCTCCCCCTTTGGTTTCCATTGAGTATTTGGAGAATGGCTGGAAATTTGGATAGACAGGCTGAGCACATGGGTTGTGAACGATTAAGAGAGACTATGTTCCTAGAAGTCATGCAAAAATATTGATCTGCATAGTTAGTTCAGTGTTTCACAAACTGTGCGGACTAACCATGCGACCTTCCCAAATCTTGAAATTTTTTGGTTTTTTTGTGTGTCGGCACATGCTAGTCAGTTAAGATGGTTGGTTCTTATGGTGGGGAGATCCACAATTATTTTCATGTATGTTCCTTCAAAAATTTTGAATGGAATTATACCCTATGTACCAGGGAGTCCGTTCAGGCCTCCCCCTTTTAGTGTCCTGTTTTTGTCTCAGAAAAAAAATATATTGGTTGTCTCTTATGGTGGGGAGCATATTTATGTCCCCCCATACCAGTAACTTACATTTATCCATGGTCTTGGCTTGGTGTATATAGTCTTTTTTGGAGCTATCTAGCTACCAACATCTTTCTTGGGTAATCTTTGGGACTGGAGAGCGCCCAATGGATTAGTTAAAGTAAGGTAAGTGTAGCTTTGTTCAATGTTATTGTTTGTTTGGGTGAATTGATTGAGTCTTATTTGGATAGTGTTTGAGAAGTTTTATTTTGGGATAAAGTATGAATGTGATTGATCATTTCAGGAAAGTGGAATATGTTTTGTTTGTGAGAGTAATCCTTAATTGATCACTGGAGGGGTTTTGTCCTTTGGGGGTGAAACCTGGCAAAGGAGTACCTCTTGGTTTCTTAGTTGGGTTTGGTTGTTGCTTTGTCCTTGATGTGAATTTTCAGGGCGTAAAGTTTTCATGGTGGGAAGAATTGTCACATACATGACTTATTTTAATGTTAAATTTCATTAAATTTTCATTTATGCTTTTTTTTGGGTTTCTCAAGTTTTTATGGTGGAATGGGTGAGTTTTCATGAATTGGGCCAAACCGTGAGCCCAATTCCAGATTTAAAAATAAATTTTGATTCTTTTATAACTTTTTCATTTTTTAATATTTTTCACCCATTCAAGTTCCTAAATGGTCTCCCCTGACATAGAAACACCACCATTGTAGTTTTGAGCCTTTAGAAAACCATAAACAAGTTGTATATGGGTTTTTATTTAAGGGATTGGGCCTGCCCGAAAGCCCAATTCCAGTTTTAAAAATAAATTTTTTTAATTAATAACATATCCAATATTAAGGATTTTTTTGGTGATTACAAGACCCAAACACGCCCCTTCCAACCAGACACGCGTCCAATATTCTCCCACCCTCTTTTCAGCTCATTTGCATCACGTTTTAGGTCGAAACGTTTGAAGAACTCACATTTCGGGAAGATTTATAAAGGTAATTTGTTTCCTTCATAAATCATTCAATTCTCACTCTTTTTTTCCCTATTCAAATTCCTACATGGTCCCCTTATCCTTTTTCAAAAATCCCTTAAATGTTTGGCTATTTTCAAATTCATCTGCTGGTGTATGTGAGGCGATTTCTACAAGATCCCTCAAGTAAGTTGGTCTTCTTCATTCTTCTTTCAATTTTCTTAGGGTGACATTCAATGTGATTAGGGTTTCACACCTTATCCATAAGTTTTATAATGTCCAGAAGTTAGGTTTCAAACCTAGGGTTTTATTTATTGTCTTTTGGGTGAATGCTTGTGGTTTTAGGTTGGATTTCAATTCCTCGAGGTGCGGCGGTGGTGTGGTTTATGTTTCACCCCATGTTTTGAGTGTTTAGACTTAAAAGGTAGGTGATTCCGTGGGTAAACATTTAATGATGAGTTAGTTTGCTTGATTAAATAATTTTACATGTTCATTATGCGCTGTGCATTATGAGAAAACCATTTTTGGTAGCAATAGTATAGCATTTGTGTTTAAAGTCACATTTTTGCTTGAAGTGTGTATTTTTCAAATGTATTTCATGTGTTATCTCTTGTGGTAGTTTTGTAAAATGTGGAAGTGATTTATTAGTTGTTGAAAGGGGCTTCCAATTAGGGTTGGGTAATGATATAGTTCCATGTGGTCCTAAAAAGGGGGTGTATATGAATGGTTTTATTTGTATAACCTTGTTATACTCCTTGAAAGTGTTTTATGGATTTGTGTGTTCTCATGGGTATCATTTTTGATATTATTCAAGGTGATTATATAACATTTGAAAGTGGATTATTACATGTTTATTGGTCTGAAAATTCTGTTTTGGTAGGGTCTTTGTGTGCTTTTGGCTTAAAAATAGGTTTTTCAAATGGATTTTATGTGCAATGTTTGGGTATACTCTTTATAATTGTTTTATGAAAGTTTTGAATGGTTTATTGGGTTGTGTAATAGGTGAAAATATATCAGCAAACTGTTTTGGTAGGAGTATATTTTTTAAAGGTCCATTTCATTTGTGAAATGGCTGTTATGTGATATGTATCATCTTGGAAATATTTTATTAAATTGTTTGAAGGAGATATTGAGGAGTGAAAGTGATGTGAAAGTGATGTGGAGTGTTTTGAGTGAGTGTGATATGAAAAATTGAATTTTTGATTATGAAATAAGTGTTATTTTCCATGTGTGTGGGCTGTTATATGAGATTAAATATCTTATAATTGTTTTATAAAATTTTTTAATGGTTTTGTGGAAGTGTTGAAGAAATGTGAAATGTGTTGTGGGCTATTTTGGTGTGATTCGGATTTCAAAATCATTTTGAATGAAAAATGGATTTTTGTGACTTGTGTGGTATACATATGGGATGTTTGGTGAATTTTTGATGTGGAAATGATATTTTCATGCTCAATGTATATTTCTTGACTTGTTGAACTTGTTTGAACACAAGGGGAAAACCTGGGTATCTAGGTGGGTGGACGTGTACTAGTATGCTAGTGAATCCGTGGGGTTTGGCCTCAGTTTCACTTAGCAAGATTGACGCTTACAACTCTAACTAAACTATGATGATGATGATTGGGGACCAATAGGTTATGGGTATGTTCCCTACTAGTGGCTCGTGCACGAGAATGGATATTTGTGATGGTTACTCTCACCGAGATATGTGGTACCTGGGACCCACAGCTAGCTAGTGAGTTCCAGAATTGATATCAAAGAAATGGATATTTGTGTTGAAATTATTTTTAAAAGTTTTTATTCTTAATGATAGCCCACTTGAAAACTGTTTTTATTCAAAGTTTCATCTTTTATAAATTGTAACTAGTTTTTCATGTTTTTGAAAACTTGCATGCTTTTCGTCTTTAAATGTTTATCACATGGAATCTCTTAGTGGTGGTATCCTACAGGGAATTGGCTCACACCCTACTTACACCCTTGGGTGTAAGTAGACTTGGTTTTTTTTGTTGTCGCAGGTTGGGTGCAGTTTTTTGTTCCAGTGGTTCGGGTTTCTAGAAGGTCCTCGGTGGTGAAGTCTTGTGGAGGTGTCTTGAGGGCGGTGCCCCTTGCCATGAGAGTTCTTGGGCTGTCCTTATTTGGTTTTGTACCTTTGGTATAGACCTTTTGAGTTGTTTTAAGCTATGTAATTCAGTTCTAAATTTTTGTAAAAGATTGTTTGGTTTGAAAAATCCATATTTGTTTCATTGGATTCTTTTGTTGTTTTATGTTTATAAACTCAGGTAAATTGTTTCCAATTTTTATTTTATGATACCCGGGTACTTGTGCCAGCCCGTGGGGATCGAGAACGCCCTTCGGGCCTTGTCACGGGCTGGGTTTGGTTCCATTTTTGGTGGTGATCGATTCGGTTCGTGACAGTTTGGGCCACGATGATGTTAATCCTAGATTTTATTTTCACCAAGAAGTAATTAATTATCGTGAAATTGAACTAGAATATGAGGTATATTGTGAATATGTGCATTTGAATTATGATTCCATTTTCTTCCCCAGAAAAAGAGATAATGGCCTGAAATTCCTCTTTCTTGGCCTCATTTTAATATTAGGCCTTAGTAGAAACCACCTAAGCTTTAAAATAAAGGGTGATTTTCAAAGAATTGGTAATGTCATCATACATATATTTTCATAATCAGAGATCCCCAAGTATCGAAATCCTCATGGGTATGACAATGTGGTGCTTCAGCACATCATATTTCCAAGAGAGGGGTATATTTTTGCTAGGAGCGAGTCGTTATTTAGAAGGTGGTGCAGCAGGTTCCTTTGACTGAACCACTAGGTCCTGAATAGTACTAGTGAAATTATTCTACTATCTAGATGGAAAACTATGGTAAACCTTTATATGACTATTAGTCCATTCGGATCAATCCCTAGTTGGGCACAACTAATCATGGCACAGTCATGGTTGAGTTGCATGGTCAACAAACATTGTCAGTTATGGAGGAATACCAGATGGCATAGAATAAGAGGGTTTTTATTTATGAGCTCTATAGGAGGCCTACTCCTTGGTTTCTATATCATGTAAATCTTGGTTTGAAGTTCTATCCTTATTGTTATTTTGGCTCGCATTTCCTCTAAATCTCCTTCATTGATGTCAATTGAAGACACCCAAGGGGTTTTCATGGAATTATTCACCGTTGGGTGCTGTGAAGTGGTCGAATATCTCAAAAAAAATCCATGGAATGATACCCCTTGTTATCATTAGTGGAAGATTCCAAATATGGTTGTCCCATGATAGCATCTCCTAACTCAGGAGGCTTGAAATCGCTAAGAGTGAAAGTTGGATTTGGCACTGGTGGGTGACTCTGATTGCATTATGACATCAAGACCGATTATTCCAAGACTTGGAAGTCTATGATGCATATTTGGAGGATGTGAGAAAATAACACGGGGTTCTATATTTAGCCATATTACCCATATAATACCACAAGTTCAAGATATTGCATTACAAATAATCCAATCATCGTATTTCTGCATCCCATATACGGGGGCATGTTTTTTCTCACCAGAGACTTTACTATCACTATCAAGGTCAGAGAAGATATGTTACACTAATTCCAAAACATCACCCAACTTTTCTAAGCCATGATATACTTATTATTGAAGCAAATCCTTGAATACAAAGCATTCATTTATTGTGTGTTTGAGGATGAAATGGTATAATCAATGGTCAACACAGCCAATGAGTCTAGTCTCTTGGGGTCTCTTTCACTCTAACAACTTTAGGATTCAATTTTACAGTGTGTAGAGGAAATACCTTGGGTCTTATGAATCCTTGAAGGAATAGGTCCTGTTTCTTATTTCTATGAAAGGATCCCTAATAACTTGGCCTTAAAGAGGATCTGGAGGCACATTCTCTCATTGAGGCAACTGTTCTTGGTGAGGATGTGCCTGGTGAAGTGGTACCAGGTGAGGATATGTTTAGTATGGTGGACCTCAGTGAGGCTTATCCATTAAAGGGGTCAATAGTTGTACCAAATTAGGAACCTCAACATGAACTTTGATGGTCATCAGTGCTTTCATTGGTCTTCTCATGGGTACTAGAATGGTTGATATGAAAGAAGTTTGTTTAGCCTACTGTATGGCTTTTTCTAGATGAAGATCCTTTTTTTATGAATTAGAAAAATTCACCAATATAGATCAAGATTAAGAGTATAGGTACAAGATCATTCCAAAAATTCTCTACACACATCGGGATTAGAAATTCTTGGGAAAATGACATGTCGAGTGAGTATGTGAATTACTTCAATTGGGAGATGAAGTTAGTCCATTGCTAATTAGGCCTTTGTTTAATTTTGAAGAGGTCAACGATTCTTGTGTTTCATGTGGTGAGGATGAACTAATAGACGAAATATCATAAAATATCATCCCAGTTGGGGAAAAACCTTATGGGTAGCTACATATACCATGTGAATATCGGCCCTTCTAGTCACTGGATGAAACTGTTGAGCTTAGCGGCCTCTTACTAGTCTAGAGTCCCCAATATTATATCACACCTTAGGGTGATGTGATCCAGAAGCTATAACAGGTCTCCCAGTCCATTAAACATCGTGAATATGGGATCACCAAACTTTTTGGGTGCTTGAAAACGATTCAATGATTCCATGAAATGATTTCCTTTAGAAAAAATGCCACATGTTATGTTTCAAGATCCTTTAAGGGACTAAAGATAGAATATATCATGTTTTCATAACAAGAGTATCTAGCCTCCAACATGTTTATAGGCTAATTGTCTTAGGGTGCATCATTAACTTCATCCCAATGTGGATAATCACACTAATCAGTTCCAGAAGTTGACTCATATCTCTATTTCCTTCTATATCCCATTAATTTTACTCTGACTGGGTCTTTGGGGACACCAAATTCAAATTGGGGAATCTGGATAAGGAGGAGTGGGTTCCCTATTAGAAAATAGATAGGGTCCCTCATAGAATCATTATTATCCATGAACTTCTCAGTAATTAGCTCAGCAATGAGTCTTTTACGCTCCTCAAACTCTTAGGGAAAGACAGTTACCTAGGTTTATGACACTTCTTTGTGTACATACTCAAATAGAATTGAGGGTTTATCATGTACCTTTACTTTGTCAACACACTGATGGGTGGGAAATAACGTCTTATTGGGGTGATTTATAAGGCTTAAATCCTATCTCTATTGATGATTATAGACACCTACCATGGGGTTTACATGGTACTATGATGCCACTTGAGGTAGATTTTCCATGTCATGCCCTGTATTAGTGTTCTTGTTCCAATAATCCTATGGAGTGTCGGTAGTGAACAAGCTCACAATAGAGGTAGTCAAAAAGGAACCCTCACTCTCATTAAGTTGGCTGGATTGATGGTCCAATAATTATCAAAGGATATGGATAAGATAGAGGGTGGCATACTTCTCCCATCTTCTGATCTGTGCATGTAGATATGCCTCTCCCATGACCATATATAGCACAAAGATACTTAATATTGGTAATATAACAATTCCTATGGTAGCCATATGTGTTAGGATGCTAAGCTACCAAGAATAATGTGGCCTCACCCATCATGAACTATTGATGAATGGTATCGAGGTGATTTTAGATACCTCGGTAGGATGGATGATGGTTGTGATGGTGGAAAAATGTCTGTTGGATAATATGTTGAAAACAAACTTCCATGTCCATTGTGAGAGACTACATGATGAAAAATTATGGAGTTTTAGGTGGTCATAACACCACTGATAACTCATCGGCAGCCAGAATATCCCACATGTCCTCTTACAGAGGGAAAGGGTCATTTTCTTGGTTGACCTAGGCCTAAATTGGTGTGGTCGTACGTAATGGTGGAAGCATTAACAGATATATTATTTGTGGTTTATCTACTAGAAGAGTGAGTGTTGCATGGTTCAACTATCTACTACATTCTAGGACTTCTCTTGGAGGCAGATCCAACTTTAAGATCATGTCCATATAGGATGGATTGTTTTCCATTCCCTTATATGTGTGGCTAGAAACAACTTTTTGGGGCTTAATGGATTGCTCAACATTATCCGAGGGAAATGAACCCACACCCTGACATCTATACAACTTATGTTTTAGTGGTACAGGTGTGGAAAATTGGTGGTGATATAGATAGCTTTAGTATGCGTATATGGGAGGAGGGAAAAAATATTACACTTATAGTTATCTACAGAGGGATATAGGGAATCTTGTGTACCTCATCTTCCAAGATCGTAATCCTCAATTTTGGGGATTCTATGCTAGACTCTCATAGTGGGGGTGAGGGTTCCCTTATTGAGTCATCAATTGCATTATAATCTTAGAGGTAGACGATGAAATGATTCTTTCCTTGGTTATGCCTCTGATAGAGATGGAATTATCCAAGTTAGGATTTCTAAGAGACACTCAGTTTTCTACCTATGGGTTACAGGCTATACTATAGGCACATCCCCCATAGGGGGTGTTCTCCCTCCTCCATGAGATGATTCTTAAATGAAGGTCACATATTCAACATGGGGAGGACCTCTACAACAGTTTGTGTTTGGTGCATATAGGGAATTCAAATTAGTTTTTCATGGTGTGGGGATCACCTCCACATTGGTCGGTGGTCGTGTGACAGGTACCTCCACATTGGTTGGTTGTAGCATGGGGAGAATCTTCATGTGGATTAATGGTTTTATAGGTAGGACCTCCACACTGGTTGATAATAGACTAAGGAGGAACACCATGTTGGTTGATGGTGGTATAAGGGGATGGACTTATGCACTAGTTATCCTCAAAACAAGATGGCATGTAATAGCTAATGGTGGTTCTAATGACTGAGAGATTCAACCCAACATGCCTATGAGGAATCTAGAGTCTCGATCCCTTAAAAGAAAATACAGATCACCATTCACCTATTGTGAGGATGTGATGGGATATGTCGGAAGTGGAAGGGTCCAATAGAGTTACCAAATATTCCTCCTGTCAAGGAACATTCCATGACTTCCCCCAACTTTTTATTTGGGTGTTCTAGACTAGGTGAAACTAAGCGGGGATATTATCAACCCATTTACCAGAATGTGGGATCAGTTTGGGTTGGCATTGGAACATCCTAGTGTGATCCCTCCTAAGTATTACTCGATTAGTGGACACTGGGGGAAGAACTCAAATATCCCCTAACTCCTCGGTGTATGAAAGTGATATATGAGAGTTTTTTGGGGAGAGTCTCCCAAAGTGGGTCTCTATTGGAATGAGGGTTGTTTCCCCCTAAATGACCCATTGGGGCAGTAGTTTCAGTGAGGTGTCAATGCTTCAAGATCTTGGTGGGCCATGTACTTGGCAGGAGTGACCCATTCTTATTAATACTAATGAATAAGAGAATCAGTAACCCTCATCTAGATGAGCTCAAATGTTGATATAGGGGAAGGGAACCTAGAAGCTGAAGGTGAGGTAGAAGTAATGATGTGGGTGTAGTATTGTGGGATTATCATGCTAATGTTTCTCCTTCCCATGTTCCTATATATTTTTGGTCACCAGATTCCTTCATCTTGATCCCTGTATGGAATATGGATTTATCCATCAGTATAAATACAGTAAAGGTGATTACCAACTCCCCAATGTCATCCATTATTCATGAATTAGAGAAGGACCCCACATTGAAAATATTATAGACTAAGGATAAACAACTTTATTTGACCCCATTCATAGGTGAGTTTCATAGTGGCCCCACCATTTTCTAGGTGGGACCTAGTGCCAAATATATGGATCTAATGACATGAAAATCTATCAATTCTCCAAATTATACTAGTCTGCATATTTGAGGATAATATTTTCACATGATTTCTATCATTATTGTTTCCAACTATTTCACTGGCGTCGGCACCATCCTTCCACCATATAGAAACATGATTCCCTCTATTTCCCCTCATTACTACATTCCAAAGGTGGGTAAAATCCCTCAATTTTTTCATCGATGCCTTCTCCTTGATCGAAATTAGATGATGATTTGTTGGTTACTCCTTCCATGGAATCCTCCTTGGAGCTTGTTTCCTAGTCTGAGTCTCTCTCATAGATTTAATCCATGTTCATGAAACACATTCCCGGTTCCACATTAAAGTGGATATGGGTTAATTAAATTATTTTTGTCTCAATAGGGAAGAAGCCTTCAGTAATTATATTTAGTAATTTTGGTCATGTTAGGGCATGTCTAGGTGTTAGTAGGTTGGGAAAATATCAATTCTTTCTCTTTTGTAGGTTATCTCAAGTGTGAGGAATCTTAGTCATGGAAATCAAGGTATCCAATGTCATCCATGTGGTAGTTGACACTAGGGGTGTATGTATTCTAAGGATTTTTATCCCAGGATTCCCATGCTATTGTATGTGTTAATAATTAGTAATCAGGTCACAAGTTTAATGACTTGTGGAGATGGATAGGGTCATGGGCTTATGGTCTCGTGGATATAGATGGTGGAGTGTGTCCCAATGGGGATGTTTTCACATTTTTATTATGGGGTGTGTCCCCTTAAGGGGGTTTATTTCACACAGGGATGGTGGTGTGTGTCCCCCTAAGGGGGTTGATTTCACACTGGGATGGGGGAGTGTGTCTCCCATGGGGGATGATTTCACACTTAGATGGTTGTTGGGATTGAACCACATGTATGTTTTATATGTAACATGTTTAAAAGATAGAAAAAATCCCCACATATTTCAATACCATAGTTTTAGTTTGTGTGACAGTACCACTCCATGCAGTTTAACATCAAGTGGTAAGGATGTCTATGTTAAAAAAAAGTATCAATGAGAAATGGTGTGGGGATTTCCCATGGAATCTTCTCGATATGGGTGTCACATCCGATGAATGGGGATAGGTTTATACCATTATTATCAAACATGAGTATTTTATGTTCATCAAATAGGGAAATGCTACATTTTTACATCATGTTATGGAGAAATGTTCATGTTGTTTAGCATCATATGACTAGGATGAGGTGATATGTAGTTTTATATATTGCAACTCCAGTGTGGCTGGGGATTACACCCCAAGGGGGACCATGTCAAGTATATAATAATATTTTTCATAAGTAATATATACCTATATAGGTAGGCCATTTCCCTCTAAGATTCCACCTTCAGGGATTATGTTTTCACCACTCTTGCACCTCTTGGTGGGACATGGAATAAACACTTCCGTAGAGGAGTGGAAATGAAGAGGCCAAACATTAGGATACCTATGATTTGGAGAAATAGGTAGGTTAATGGTTTAGGATTCACTTAGAGGGAAGTGGGATGAAAAAATAATATGTGGTACCAGTCATCTGTGATTCAAGGTGTGGTTTAACCGGCCCAAAATAATCACATGGGACCAATGAACTCCGATTTTGTGGATGGGTATCATCAGAAAGGAGGATCCATGGATATGCCAGGAGTATGGACTTCAAAATATCTAAGTTTTCTAAAAAATTCATGCCTTCGTGTAGTTGATAAGAATCACAGAGGTCCAGGGTCTCATGAAAGAGTATGTTTTTCCAAACACGGTAACCTTTCCTTGGAGTAATGTATAGGTTCCCATGGGGTCGATTTCATGAAGGAAAATTGTCACATGAAACCCTACGTGAATCAAGGGGACTTATTCTTATGTGAATACATGTACCTTCATGAAAGGAATCTGAAACAAGGGTGGATGTTCTCAAAAACCAATGGGAGTTGGTTTCAAAAAACATTAATACATTTCGAGGTCCATATTCTCTCTAACTCATGATGCTTTTGAGTATAACTAATTAAGATATTCTCTCTGAGGATGAAAGTTAATGTCCCCTTAAATACCAAACATGATATGGTATTTATTGGCCTAGTAGAGGTCATATAATTGGGTTCTTGAAATAATGTGGTTTTTATGAAACTTTATGATCCATGTGAACTTCCGGGGTTCCATAAACAAGTTTTTCACTACATAGAGGTTTCTGTAAAAGCTTTCAATGACTAGGGAGTTCCAAAAAATGGAGCTCCATGAACTATACTTACACTTTTTGGAGGTTATCATAAAATCTTTACTTGGTTGGGGACCTCTGCAAACCTGTTCCATTTTCTAATCATTTACCTTCAAAAAATAGATCCTTAAGTTTATTTTTTTGTCCATTTTAGCTTGAATCAATTTGAATTGTCCATGACTTACTCACCCTATCCCATGAAACACATATTTTAAATTTTATAAAAAATTATTTAAGTAATTATTTAATAAAATCATAAACTTAATACACATATTCATCTATTTAAAACCACTTTAAATGAATAAATAATCTTAACTAAAAATAAATTCCAAAATGATATGTTGAAGAGAAGGGACAGTAGAAATTATTCAAGAAAAATAAAAGCCCAAAAAAATATTCCTCAAATTAAACATACCTTAGATCATGAAAATAAGAAAAAAAAAATAAAAACCATGAAGTGATATACAAGATAAAAGGAAGTTGAAGAATATGTTGAATGATAAGTTAATGGAAATGACAACAATTATGGAAATGCAAATGGTGACAGTGATAGAAGTGGATGGAATAAGGGTTTGGGTGACAAGGAAGAATGAGGGAAAAAATCTTGAGATAGATTTTAGGAGAAGAAAAAGAGGTTCAGATGGAGAGTAAATGAATGCCCAAATCACAATATGATGGTTTTTAAAAAATATTTTTATATCAATATTTAAATACCAATGTTATTACCAAATCATAAAAATATATGTTATACCAGTTCAAATTCCAAAATATTTTTCTTTTCAAGTGTTTTACCCAACATCCAGGTTGGTTGGGGAATCATATGGCTAGATACCCCTCTTCCCCTCTATTCCATCATCAGTAGTGATGTTGATGACAAGTGTTAGTGATGTTGAGTGTTAAGGACTAGTGTTGAAGATGATGAGTGTTGATGGATGGTTTTGGAGATTCCTAGTGATGTGCAGGTGATATGTGGTGGGTTTATTCATGATAGAAGGAGAGTACGAGGTTGATTTCCTTCATGTTCATGATACTATACTACCCTGGATATGACGAGGTGATGATGTGTATATTTTGACTGATGATAACAAGATATTATAGACCTTGTAAGGGTGGGGTATATAGGGATGTGTATCGACCCAAATAATATATGTATGAATATGTGGTAATTAAATGAATTGGAAGGTATGAGAGCACATGATGTATGATGTTGTGGTGTGATATTAGAAAATCAGTGGGGAAAGGTTTTAGGGTTTCTTTTCTTATATTCATTCGATGATATATTATTATACTTGGTTTTTTTATTTTGTGAGCGTTTCATGGTGAGTTTTAGATAGGATAGTTATCATATTCAGTTACTTGTTCATTTTTCAATTAGTTCAGTAGTGAATTCAATAACTAGAGTCTATAGGCACCCCAGTTACCTCACAAACATGTATTTTCCTTTCCTAGGGGCCCTCCCACATGACTGAATGGGTCATCAGAATAATTATTGTCCCAAAAGGCCAATACATGTTCTTTTAGTGTTATTTATCCTCACTCACACAATCCCTATGAAAAATCCCTAGAGTCCACCATTATTTATCAGAAATCCTAGAAAAAAATTATTAAAAATGGAGTTATAATCATCTAGGATCCCAAAAATAACGGTGTACCTTGTTGACATGGGTATTAAAATTTATCATTTTAACCCTTTAACGTTATAGGGTGTTACATTCACCCCCCATTTAGAGTATGAAATACTCATTTTGGACCTTATGACTCAACCCATGTAGTCGCCCCACACTTCTGAATGGGAACATGACTCTAATACTAATGAAACAACTGTGTTTTACCCTCACACGGCCCACCCATGTGCTTGAATGGGCCATTAGATTAATGAATTCCCCCACAATCTAACATGTTTTCATTCAATGTTCTTTTTCCTCACTCACACACACCCTGGGGAAATTTACAAGAGTCACTCATCCTGATCATTACTCTAGGACAAGCATGCTTTACAATGGAGTTTTAATTAAGAAGGATCTTGAAAATAATGGTGAACCTTGTTGACATGGTAACTAACATTTATCCTTTTAACCCTTTATCATTTTGTGGTGTCATAATATATTAGTGTGCAATTTTTAAATTTTTGTGAGAGACTTTGGTATGATCCTAGTATGTATACATGTTATTCTCACCCAACATATCTAAACTTATTTTTTAGTTTTAGGGGGATTTTAGGACTGATTTGGATGCTACTATATTAGAGGTTTGAGTTATTTTTGATTTGATTCCATAAGATTTTATATGGTATTTACTGGGATACATTTATGTTTATTCATTATAATTTTTCATGCATTATGTATTGCACTTTGGTTTTACTTTATTTTATGTGATGGCATTGTTTGGTGGTGGATATCCTATATCTCAATCTTATTTACATTATTTAAGGTAATATCCACCATATGTGTGATTTTTATACCCTTAGATATATTCACCTACATAGGTTCAACTAAATGTAGGACTTGAGGGTTATTATCCCTCTTTATCTATTTCAATAATTAAGGGGTAACTCTATAGGGAGGAGTTGTGATAAAGTGGTATCGATGATTAGGTTGAGATATATGATGGAGTTTGATGCTAGGAATTGTTATTATTACATGTGTTAGTATAGAAATATTATCACATAAGCTTAGTGCATGAAATAAACTAGGGATTATAGCTAGGACATGATATTTCATCCCCCCATAATCTGGAAAAATGACTTTGAATTTATCGAACCACCAAGTTATGTGGTGTTGCTTATAGTGTAGAGACCCTTGAGAGGTACACGCAGCATGATTTATTCTATTCATGTTT
This sequence comes from Viscum album, assembly GCA_963277665.1. NCBI lineage: Eukaryota > Viridiplantae > Streptophyta > Magnoliopsida > Santalales > Viscaceae > Viscum > Viscum album. Next base: position 33,239,217 of record OY728131.1, read on the forward strand.
TAACTGGGTGATATGTGAAGTTAAAATGAATTTAATTAAATAAAAAAGGATCTAATTCCATGCTACTAGGACTAAGGAATCACTTGTGATTTCAGGAATGGATCAGTGTTTTTATATTCATACCATCCAGGTGGTAAAGGTTCAACAAGGAGATCCAATTGATCTTTATAGGGTTGATTAGATAGAGGAGGATATGGCATGGAAGAGGGATTTGTGTGCTTTCCATTGGTAGAACCTAGTGAGGTATTAATGGAGCACCTTTGATCTGGTGATGGAGTACTGATTAAAGGAGAGAAATATTTCATTTGGTATAATTTGTCCTCAAGTTGATTTTCATATTCCCTTGGAAGTAATTCGGATGCAAGGAGTGTCACTTAAGTTGTGGAAACTGTATGTTAGTCATCGAGAGGTGGTGGATGTTTCATGGTTTGATTTTGAGAGAGTTTTTTTTGGAGTTCTTATCATCTATGAGGAAGGAAACAAAGAAGAAAGATCCACTCATTCTTCATAATAGAATCCTCATCATGTGAGATATTGGTATAATGTTCAAGGAACTCCTATAATTCAACCCTAATCTATTTATAGATGATGATTTTGGAGCATGGTGTCTCAAGGATACATTTTCCAAGTTATCCAATATGGAGTCACCCCATTTACACTTCCTGTGTACTTAGTGGTGTAGAAGAATGCATAGGTTACAGAGAGAATGCTTTTGCAGGGAGGTGTGTATTGAGATAGAGAGAACAAAAGAGTTACTGGGGAATAATTTCTTAATGAATAGGATCATGAATGTGGGGATAATTATGGTTTTGACTAGAAATGGGTCATCTTTAGTAGTATTTCTCATTCCATTCTAGAGCTAGTAGTTGTATAGATTCTACCACTGACTTCTTGTTTTTGTGTTATGACTATGGGGGTTATGGTCACTATCAAACTCAATTTGTAACCACTCAAGGAAGTTTGTATGAAATTGGTGGTTAGTACCATTTAAAGTAGCATTAACTATTGTTTCTCCTAATAAATTATAATTTTGAAGGGATGATAGTGTTTGTTAATCAGTTTGGTCAGTAGTATTATGCTCAGTTGAGGGAAAATGGAGCTGGTAGAGGTTTTCCTTATGATGTTACTCATCCTCTAGGACCTACAAATGACCATGTCCATAAAAAAAATTTTAAATGAAGTATAGGAGTTGAGTGTAGATAGATACATGTGATGGTGGTACTAACACAAGAGGGGATAGAGGTTGTTTGAGCTATGATCAGTTTATCATCTACAATAGTTTATATTATTTTCAATTTTAGAGATTCACACACAATTTTTTATCTTTTGGTCATGAATTTGGACTGGTGGTTGAGAGAATTCTAGTTCTCCTAGTGTTATCTATTCTATTTGGTGTTTAGTATTTATAGTTTTATGCGTGTTGTGAATATAGACTTATGATGGGGAAGAATAAATCTATGTAGAATTTATTATTACAACAGATACAACCATGTGATTTCATCCATGGTATGGATTTAAAATATTATATACATGTATTTATTGATTGATTTCAGGGGAAGTTCACATTTTCTGACATGGATGACCAATTAGTGGCCTTTTTTGGTGAGAGGGGCTATCAAATGGGAGGAAAGTGAATAAATAATATTCTACCTTTGTTCTTAGAATTATCAATGGTAGATATGGTGGTGGATGTTCCTAGAGTTTTTGTGGAATTACTTGATGTCTTATTGGATGAGGTTTTAACACCAATAGTTCATCATGATGTTAATTTTAAGATATAGTTATAACTAAGAACATATATGATGGATCATTATTGGATGGAATCCATGAAACTATGAGAGTGGAGGCTTCAGATTGATGAACTATTGTAAAACGGATTCATCTGACCTAGTGTTTATCCTTTGGGTGCTCCAATATTGTTTTTCAAAAATATAGATGGTTGTATGAGGTTATGACTAGACTGGCAGATGCCAAATTCATTGCTGGTCAAGAACCATTACCATTTTCTAAGGCTTGATGATATGTTTGACCTGCTAAAGGGAGCTAGTAGTTTCTTGAAGATCAAATTTTGGTTTGGATATCACTAGATGTGGGCGAGAGATGAGAATACGTAGAAGATGACCTTCAAATGTAGGTATGAGAACTTTGTACTTGTGGTCATGATGTTTTTTTGTCATGAAAACATTTTATTTGTTTATGGATCTCATGAAATCTATGTTTTGGGAGTTCCTAGATCAGTTCATAGTCATTTTCAATGAAGAAATCCTTATATATATGATGTTAGAAGAGGAAAATTTCAAGAATAATAGATTTATTTTGAAATTTCTCGGACACCACTAACTATGTTGAAATCTAAACAAGTGTAAGTTTTAGATATGGTAAGTTCATTTACTTATATATGTGGTGTCATAGGAGGGTGTGGTCATAGACCCGTAGAATATTGAAGTAATGGTTTCTTAGGTAGCACCCAAAACATGGGAGAGGTTCAAAAGATCCTTGGTCTTATAGGCTATTATAAGATGTTTGTATCAAATTTATCTTGGATTGTATCCCTATTAACTACTTTGACCAAGAAGGACTAAGATTCCATTTGGACAGATCGGTGTTAGTTAGCCTTTAACTACTTGAATAAGAGGTTGATTAGTTCCCCCACTCTTTAAATTTCGAAATAAGGGTTGATGTTTGAGGTCCTTTGTTAAGATTTACATATGATTTTGTGTTTAATCTCTATAATACCCTATTATTTTTGAATAATATTATGTTTGATGGAATATTAGAAACACACGACTAATCTTAACTAAACAATGAAATAATATTATTTTAAATATAACTATTATAACCTATCTGTTTATTGGTGAGTATGAATATGTGTACCAACATTATGAAATATATTTACAATTTTATTACTCATTAAAAATTTATTGATTAAATATTAGTAAATATGAACTCAATTTTCAGTGTAGTAATTTTATGGTTCAAGAATAATTGTTTTGAACACTTTTTTATTTCTTTTTGTTAGAAAATATTAAAATTAATATATGAAACTATTAGAAATGGTATTTTTTTTAAAATGATATAATATTTTAACTTATTCAACGGGTTTATTTTAAAAATAATTTGTACCACTTATTGGGATTGAATTTTATAAAACTAATTCCAAACCTGGAATAAAATTGTATAAAATTCTGAAATAGTTTAACTTTAATTTTTTTTCATAATGAATATTATTAATTGTAAATATTTCTCCATAGTAAAGTGTAAATTAGGTTAACAAGGGTTAAAAATAATGTGAAAATGATTTAAAAACACCCTCAAACATTTCATTAGTATATTTGATGATTGGAATTTGACCATCCCAATAAAATATTTTAAAATATGGAATTTTGTTTCAATTTTTCATTTATAAATACCTTTATATTATTTCAAGTAATGAAAAATTAAAAAATATATCTTTCTTGCTTTTAATATCTATAATCTTTTGTTACATGGATAAAAAAAAGTTAAAAATGATTCTAAAATTTTATTTTAATAATAAATAATTTTTTATGATGGTAATTTTTTTTAAATGTTTGAAATGAAATAATTACCTTCAATTCTTATTAAATGTTGACACAATATTAGTATAAGAATTAAAAAAATCAAGTAAATGTTTTTAAAAACTTATAAAGTAATATTTTATAGTTTAGTTATGGAATTCCAATATTTTGTTACATAAATATAAATTATTATTGATGTTTTTGAAGTTTATGTTTGAACTACGTTACTATATTATTTTCTTAAAATAAAAAATGTTAATAGTCTTGAAAATGACATTAATTATATTTTATATTAACTAATATTTTATTAAATTATTTAAAACTCATAAAAATATATTATTAGGACAAATTAATGGGATATGGTTGAGAATATAAACCATTGTATACTTTTGAGTCACTTATCCTTTTATTATAACTTTATTGACCCATAAAGAGTAAACACATTGTTTTCATGGTAATCATTAAAAAGGATAATGAGAGGTTAAAATTAATAGATAAGGGCTAAAACATAAAAAAAACTTATAAAATTTTTATTTAATTAGATTATTTAGAATCATATTCATCCAATTATATTTTTTTTTTCTATTTTGTTCCAATTTCATATGAAAAACAATTTATTATATTTAAAACATTTAATTAATTCAACGTGTGTCCTTTATTTCACTATATAAGGACACCACCTATCCTATTTTATTCACACCACCTTGACCCAGTAAGATAGATAGAAACTTGCAAAAAACTATTATCAAGTTCCTTACCCAAGTTTTTTAAGTTTTTTTATTCTTTAAATACCATCCCTTGGATCCTTAGGAAGAGATACAAATGGAATTTCTTGAAAAGGATATGTTGAAAGACATACATAGAAATTAAGGACTTGAGGCAAGGGGTTTCTTAACTCAATTTCCATTCATTGGGAAATACTTCTACTTCATGGAATATATTATGAAATTATTATGTGTTAAATTTCCTCTAATTATATTATGTTATATTTATAATTGTTTTATATTGTGTTTAAATTGTTACACTTAATCTCCTAAATGATTAATTCTCACTTCTGTGATACAATCTTTGTGAGGATTATTTTTCTCAATATTGTTTCTTTAGACATGTTTTTTATTATGGACCTAATTAATTTTATAAGTTGTATATTTTACATATTGATATATTATATCATGAATAAATAAAAGATCAAAATATATAAAGTTCTTTTATATTTTTATCTTTAATGAGATATTGATTCATATGTTAGAAAACATGCATGAGTTTTCATGGTATCAATTTAAATTCACTAATACATAATTCTTGTTATGCACCATATTTTATTTTATTTTGTGCACTTACTACCCCATGATTTGTTTATATAATTTCTCATTTAAAATATTGGTTTTTATATAATCATGTTCAGTTCATCTATTAAATGGCTTTTTGATTCAAGCATTATGTGAGTTATAAGGGTTTCTTTTCTCAAATTGTGTTCTTTGAGTCATGTTTTGATTAATGAACCTATATTCATCTATATTGGTTAAATATTGAATCTTAAAATATAATATCATGAATCTTTATATACTCATAAAATTTTATTTTCCTGCTTACGTTATTTATTTCAATGGGGTTTTGGTTTTCGAAGGCCATAAATGGATTTTCTTTAAAAATGTTGCATTAAAGGTTTTAAAGACTTTTAACCAACTCTTCCTCCTTGTGCATTATTTTTTTTCAAGATTTTATTTTTTAAACATAAATTATTTTTTAAAGTAATTCTACATGATCCTTGACCTTATTTTAAGTGGTTTTATAAAGGAAATTTCTTAATTTTTTCCACATGGTCCACTTTTGTTTAGAATTTTTATTTAAAAGTCTCTATGATTATTTTATAAAGAAATACTTTTCTAATTTTTTTTGTGAATTTTTCATTTTTAAATATATTTAAAAAAGTTTATTTTTTAATTATCTTCCAATAAATATTTTAAATATTCTATTAAATTTACATTCATATATTTTAGTATCGTTTAATTTTTCCTATGATTCATTGGGTATATAATCTTTTGATACCGTTCAATTACTATTTATCAGTAGTTTAGGATGATATTTCAAAAAAATTGTTATGAAACCCATTTTTTTCAAGGATAAATCATGTTATGATTGTTGTGATGAAATGAAATAATCCATGTGTTTTGTTTCATGATATGATACGCTGACATTATTTATGAAAGCATGATTGGAAAGTGAACCGAAATCATTAAGTTAATTTGTTCAATATGTGATGGGAGTTTCCATTCTAATATTCTAATGAATTGGGTAATAAAACAAATTTAACTGGATAGAAGTTACTACTAAGAGGAAATTGAGTCATATTACTCATAAGTGGCCACATATTTAACTGAATATACTTTATTTCTAAGAGACTACTAATTTTTATTTGTCTAGGTTACTCCAAAGAGATATGATAATTATCTGGTTAGGTGATTCTATGATTAATTTTTAATGTTCCATGATACCTACACATTTTTTCAATACTTACTCTGAGTTTTAATGGACCCCTTTCTCATGTATTATTTTCACATGGATCTAAATTTTTTAATTATATGTATATTGTCTTATATTAAATCTTTATTCCATATATGATGATTTATAATCCCATTTTTGATGGGAATGAGTTCTCTTATGTTATGCTCATGCACTTTGATTATGTCATCATACCATTATACACATCTAATTCTTACTAATGACATTAATTTATTAATTATTATGTTTACTCTTATAGAGAATCTGAGTATACCATTATTCTATTTTCTATTTCCCCTGGTTATGAAGAGTGACTTTAAATGAATTATGTCAATATAGGTTCTATGTGTGATGAATTTTATGAGATATATTTTGAATAATTTATGTGAAATATGAAAAGTTGGGTATAATAGGAAAAATTATCAAATGAAAAAATTAGAATTATTTTGTATGAGTTTTTCCTAATTAAACAAAACATTAATCATAAATGGTCCATGGGTATATAAGAGTTTCAATATTCCAATTTTTTTTAATATTTTGGATAGAAAAAATTGTGTGAGGATTATCAATATCGAACAAAGAATTTTAAAGATTATATTTTTAGCACCGAATCTAGTACATTGAGTTTGATGCTATTATTGTTTGTATCATAGGATTGTTTAGATAACATTGGAGATTAAGATATTTTCATGAGTGGTAAAATTAAGATTCAGTGATACCGTAATGGATTTATTTGTTTAGGTTTATCATTTGTTTAATAGAGAAAGTTATCTTATAAAATTCATAAGCGATTATAACGTAAGGTGATTTGAACATTTTATTGAGTTTTAGGATGGATAATCCATTTTTGTAATTATGTTATATTTGATACAGGGTGTACCCTGATTGATGAAAAGTGATTTTTTATAAGGAAATATTTTTCAATATATTTATGATCAAGCTTAGGATAAAAAATCAGGTTATCATATAAAATTTATTATTTTTTTATATTGTTAAAGTTTACTACATTATATGATTCTATGGTGAATGGATTTATTCTTGGAAAAACTATTATAAAGGGTTTTAGGGTATAACAATATATGGAATGATGTAATTTAAACCTTAGGTGTTATTATTTATGTATTCTAGTTTAATGCGTTACATCTTTATATAATAGTTTATTTAGGTATTGTCTTATCATGTGATTAAAATTTTTGTTTTATTAAAGACATAAAGAATATTTTCTCATAATTTCATGTACCACATGGTTAATAAAATTTTAATTACCGTGATTTAGGACTTAGATATTCATACTCATCATGTGGATTAAAATATGATATAAAGGTGTAAAGTGATTGAAACAAGTAAACAAACAATAAAATTGAGTTTATGGATTTGAAAAAAATCATGTAATAATATTTACTTATATTATTAGTCTAGATTGTAAAGTAATTCCTCAAATCTAGGAAAAATATTTGGAAATAAAAATTTTATCCTATTAACTTCATTTATAAGGAATTAATGTCCTTAATTGCTTATTGATTTGCGGTTTTGTGGTCATTAAATCTACTATGATCATGTCATCTATCACACTTTATTATTATTTAAACACTATTATTTCTTATATATATCCATATTTTCACTTTCTTTTAATTTTCCCTTTATTTTTGAACCTAATTATGTGTTATTTTAGGAAACCATTATTTTTACCACTTCCCATTTCCAAAGGGAACTTCATTAACCCTTTTTACATTATGGGATTTCAAAAAAGGGATTTTAATATATTAAACCCCTAAATTAACAATATAGAGATCAAATTTCAAGGAAATAATTTATTTAGGTGTTGGGGAGAATGTAATGCCCTAAAATATTAAAATAATACTATGTTTGATAGTGTATAAGACAAAAACCATGATCTTAAATGAACCGTAAAATAATATTATGTTAAATATTATCATTATAATCCAGACATTGAATTTGTGTGTATGAATAATAGTAACTTCATAATGAAATAAATTTATAATTTTCATACTAAAAATAAATTTATTGATTAATTCTTGTGAAATAAGAATTCAATTTGTTTTGAAATAATTTTATGCTTTAAAATAAATTTTCTTCAAAAATAAGTTTTATTTCATTTGGTGAGTAAATATTTTAATTAATTTATACCACTTTTAGAAATTATATTTTATAAAAAAGGTATTATTTTTTAAACCACCATATTAAAATTATCTTAAAGTTAAATTTTGTAATTTTTCTAGAAATATAAGTTTTTAACGAATAGTGAAAATACATCAATTTTATTTAAAATTGTATTTTCCATTCAAGTATTTATAACGTCATATTTTTTGAATTGATTTTAAAATTTCATTAGTTCCTTTTGATTGAAAATAATAAAATTAATGTCCTTTTAATTGAAAATATATTTAATTTTTATTAAAAAAACGTTTTTATACCGAAAAATGTTTTTTGAGGAAAACCGTTTATAATCATAGTTGTGGGTTTATTTTAAAAGTATTTTATTCCACTTATATGGATTGAAGTTTTTAAGATATATTCCATATTTGGAATCAAATGAATGCCCCGAAGGCCTTATTTTTTATTGATTTTTTGATACCCCCTATTTAAGGGATGAGGGGGAACCCTTACAAGGCCTGCAGGATTAAAGAATACATGACCCGTAGGTCTTAGGAAATTTTTACAGAATATACTTGTAACAACACCTCCCCAACTCATTTATCGTGATATTAGCTCCCTAAATTCACATGAATTGTTTAGTTAGGATTCCCATGCATGTACAGGCTGGTCCCGATGGCAATGCCATACCCTCTCTTTCTGAAAATCCACTTAGCTTCTACTCTCGTGAATGCGGTTGCTCTAAATACCCATCTAGAGTATACTCCTTATAGAGTCCATTTGATCATTTAAGCATAATTTTAGGTCTCTCGAAGGCCTTGAGGTGGATCAAAAGCCTTACTGGCCCGAAGGCCTTGAGTTTCCCAAAGGCCTTAAAGGAACTGAGGTCAAAACCGGTTCTTCGAAAGCCCAAATAGATGAATACTTCTTGCTGCTACAGTACCTTCTATAGTGCCTGATACAGTGCCTTCTACAGTACTGCAACAGTAACCTGAAAAATATGTCTCCACCTGGTTTTGAACTTGAGACTCTTGGATGCACTTATCGAGTCCTCACCAACTAGGCTGAGGCTCCTGTGCCCATATTTGGAATCATAGTTTCCTAATTTAGTTAATATGTCAACATTATTTTTTGTCATAATGAATAGTAACCATGGAAAATATTATTCACCGTAGTAAAAGATAAATTGGGTTATGTAGGGTTAAAAATAATGTGAAAATGATTTAAAATCATTACCAAACTTGCCTTAAGTATATTTTATGATTTTAATTCAACTATTACCATCAAATATTCTTAAATATGGTTTTATCCATTTTTCCATCATAAATACTAATATATTATGTTAATTATAAGAAAATTCCCAAATAACTCTTTATAGATTTTAATATCTTTAATATTTAATAAAAGCGACAAAAATAATTAATTAATGGTTATAAATGTCTATTTTGAAAATAAATAATTTTTTATAGTGGTAATTTATTTTTAATTTTTAGGATAATTTTTTTACCTTAAATTATTTCATAATGCTAACACAATGCTTATTTAAGTAATTGAAAAAACTGGTAAATGATTTTAAAAACTTATAAGGTTATATTATTTTTGTGAGTTATAATATTATATGTATTATTTGCATACATATATTGTATTTGTGATGTATTAAAATTTTATATTCTAACTACATTACTATCCTAATATATATTTTTTAAATCAATTATGTGAATAATATAGAAAATGACTTTAATGGTATTTTATGCCAACTAAAATTTTGTTAAATAATTTAAAAGTCATAAAAATCTAATATTTTTTCAAATTAATGGGAAAGGATTCATAGTATCAACCAAAATACACATATGTTTCACTTGTAATTTTATTGCGACTTTAATGGACCTTAAAGTGTAAAAAACATTATTATCATAATAATTGTTAAAATTATTAACAAGAGAATAAAACTAATATATATGAGATCAAATATCATATAAACTAGTCAAATTTTATTGGATTAGATGATTTAGAATCATCCACATCCTGGTTTCAAAAAAATTTCTAGTTTAGGAAAATTTCACAGAAAAAATAATTTATTATATTTATATATTTTAGGTAATTCTAAGTGTTTAATTTCATTCACTCAAAAAGGACACTACTTATCCTATATTATTCACCCTAAATTTAGAAACTTATCTTATAAAAACCCTAAAAAATCTTCTAAATATCCTTATAAAAGTTCTAGAGGTATTTTCTCCTCAAAATAACATCCATAGAGTTCCTAAGAAGTGATTCAATGGATTATTCTAAAATAGGAGGAATTAAAGGATATAAAAAGAATGTTTGGACATGAGGTATGATGTTTATTAATTCAATTTTTATTCATTGAGTTATACATATAATTAATTGAATGTATTATGTAAATATTATATTTAAATTGAACTATGATTATATTATGTTTTATTTCCATTGGTTTTATGTGGTTTTAATATTGTTACACATAATCACCTTAATGATTAATTCTCATTTCAGTGATATAATCTTTATAAGGATTTTTCATCTCAATATTATTTCATTGAGTCATGTTTTGTATTGTGGATCTATTTTATTTTATAAGGCGTATTTAATGCTTATTGAGATATTTTTATCTTGAATGAACCTTTGATCAAGATATTTTATGTTTCATTGAAGTTGTCTCATTCATGTGATATTGATTCAAATGTTATAAAAGTTCCAAGGGTTTTCATGGTCTCAATTTAAATTCTTTGAGATATAATTCATGTTATACCCCGTGTTTTATTTTTTATGGAATACTTACTTTCCTATTAATATGATTTCACTTATTATATTTTTTGTAAATTCTAGTTTTTTGTAGAATGATGTTCTTTTCATTTATTCAATGTCTTTTTTATTCAAGCATTACCCGAGATGCAAGGGTTTCTCATTTCAAACTCCCTTCTTTGAGAAACATTTTGTTTAATGCATATATATTTATTTATGTAGTGTATAAACAAACTATTGACATATAATATCATGTCTCTATATAATCATTCTATTTTATGTTCCATATTATGTTCTTTCTTTCAAATGTCTTTGGTTTTTAAATGTCTATAAAAGGAATCTCTCTAAAAACATTACTTTAATGTTTTTTTAAGACATTTAATCGAACATTCCCATCATATTCTTTTTCTAATTTCAATATTGTTATTTTCTAAACATAAATGATTTACTAATGTTTTTTACCTTGATCTTTGAGCTTCTTTAAAAATGTTTAAATAATCAAATTTCTTAATATTTTTCACATGGGTCACTCTTGACTCTCTTTACAAAATTTTGAAGAGAATGTTTATTTTTCTCATTTATGACCTAATTTTTATCTCACCATCATAAATATTATTTTTGAAAAAATATTCCTATACAAGTCCCCATGATTATTTTGAAATAAAATCTTTTTTTTGAAAATTTTTCAAATTTTTTAGTTTTTAAAGATACTAAAAGAAAACAGTATTTTCCCCTATTTTTGAAGAATTTTCTTAAAGGTTTTTTAAAGGTATTTTCATATATGTTATAATCCTTTAATGATTGATATAATTAAATAAGGATATTATCTTATGATATGACTCGCTTCATTTATCTTAATAATTTAAGTTTATTTTTAAGAAGATTATCAATAAACCCATTTCTTTTTCATGGTCAAATAAAGATATGATTTTTTTAATGAAATGAAAACATAAATAATTTTTTTTTCATGATATAGTTTATAGAAATTATTTATGAATATGGGTATTTATATTGAAACCATATTTTTAATGGACTTTATCTGATATGTGATATGAGGGTATGTTATATCCCTATAACACATTAGGTGATTCTTGGGGATTTTCCCTAGGTTTAAATTTTTTTGATCTCTTACAATTAGAGAAAAGGAAATTTAGTTTCTAATGCATTGATTTAGAATTCATGAGGATATGTTGTCCCGATGTTTTATGATGCTTGTAAAGTGATGGGAGTTCTTGAAATGATGTATCTCAATACCAAGGAAGTCTATTTCAAAGGTTGTCTTTATCAGATAACAATGGAATTATTCCTGATGTGGTAGGTGGAGGAGTCTAAATGGAAAGATTGAGAGGGAAAAGTGGTGCAGGATCATGCCATCCATGGTGATAATCTTGAGGGATGGTCAAAGGATGTTCAGAATTAGATATTATTATAAGGGAGTTTGTTTTTCCCATTTTTGATAAAAAAGGAAGTTCCCTATGAGTTTTACACCTCACCTTTAGTAGTGTATCTTGGTGTTTCTAATATTTTCCATGGCTTGAAGAGGTATCTTTTGTGGTTCAGGAGAAATCTATCCCTAAAGGAATTCATGGTATGGTGTCTCATCTATTAGTGGGTGATGGTTGAGAACCATTTTATTCTATGTTTTTTTTCAACCTTTTGTTGTTCCTAAGTAGAATCGGGATAAAATTTCGATGGTTTGCATCACCAAGTTTACCTGGGACAACAAATGATTTGACATTTTTGGGTGATTATAGTCTGAATGATGATGTTAAATTATTTTTTTGAGACTTGAGAGGCGTGTTTGATGAATATTCTTATAATGCAGTATATAGATGAGATTTTACAGCTCCACAGGGCACAGATGGAAACTATTTTTGATTGGGATGTTCATTTTACTTCATGTTTAGAGAGAGTATTACAACATGAATTTGGATCTTAGGTACCCCTATCTCTACCTTTAGTCCCCATATATATGGTTAGATGGAATATAACTTCAATAAACTAGGGGATAGGTCACAATCAAGAGTTTTTTATTTTATAAGATCATGGGTGAAGAACCTACCCTTGGATGAGTTTTCCTATAATAATTACCATCATTAATCCATTGATATGGCTTTTTTGATGCATTTTATAGGTGGACATGTCATTCTCTGTTGTGATGGACTAAGTTTGGGGATATAGTAGTTTTTATTTAAGATGTTTTTGAATGAATTTAATTGAAGATCAAGAAGTTTGATGAGTGGATTATAGTGGAACATGACTGTTTTAAGGCTTACATTGATCATAGACAGAGGCACATGGAGTTTTGGGTAGGAGACCATGTGTTTCTAAATGCTTCACCTCATTAGGGGAAGTATAGGTTTAAACAGGGGAGTAATATCTCTCTTTTGTTTTTTGGTACTATAAAGGTGTTCTATCTTGTTGGTGATGTGGTTTATAAATTGGTGTTTCCACCACGGTAGGAAAATATCCACAACATCTTCCATGTGTATTAACTTCATTGATATCTTTAGGATGAATCCCATGTCATTGACAAGGGAGAGTTGGTTATCGACGACGATGGAAAGTTTGTGTAGTGACAAATTGAGATCTAGGATCAAAAGTACATAATTCTATATTGATGAAACATTCCATTAGTTTAGGTGCTTTATAGGCATAGTGTCTTGGAAGAATGTACTTGAGAGTGTGATACATAGATTTATTTTATGTATTTCAAGTTATTTTAAATTTGGGTTTTATTTTTTCTTCCTTTTATAATATAAATATTTTAATTTTTTATGATTTATGAAATATTTTTTACCTATTACTGGTCATGATTGGTAGGTGGTAGTGTCTCAAAAAAAATGAGATCTATGATAGGTATCTCAAGAGATGTTTGTTTAGGAAATTATCCCTTTCCCTTTAATTAATGAGATTTATTTTGATTATTAAGGATGATAATTGGTTAAGAAATATTTGATATAGTTAAATAGATGTTATTATATGTTACTTTATTAAGTTTCATGTGGTGGAGGTTTTTGGGGAAGAGTTTGAGGAGGAACAGTTCAAGAAGAAGATGAAATTCTATTTCATAGGTGGTTCATGATGTGAATATGTTTGATTCACACCCTGAAAGGTCATTCATGGATTAATATTGTTAGGGGAGTAGTCCTTTTATTATTTATTTATATTCCAATTTTGGCAGTCTGTGATGTGAAGGGGGATTCATGATGTGAATGAATTTCATCGTGAGGTGCCATGAAAATCAGAGGACGTTTAAAAAATATTTTCTTGAAGACATTTATAGATTGACAATATTTCATGTCTAGAATTAGTGGGAAGCTTGAATATTTTGGGTATGATTAGGTGTGTCACACCAGGAATGTTTAATTTCTTTCCTGTCATTTTATTTTGGAGACCCTATGATTTATATAATTTTTATCTCAATTTTAGGAGGGCTCTAGGATTTTTTTGGAGCCCCTTCAACCTTACTTCCTTGACTTTGGCCCCTAGATTCTAGAGTATAAATATCATCACTCTATGGTGATTTATCCCCTTTTACCCATTGATTCATTCCCATTCTTCTCTCTATAATTATCAGTAGTGGTGATAATTTGATTTTGGGTATTTCTGGGAAACAACATTATATAGAGTTCCTTTGTGTGGATTTGATCTGGTAATTTTCCTCTCTCCGGGTTGTCACACACAGTGATTTAGAAAGCATAAACTAAGGTAGGGGTCATTTTTTTATCCTTTTTATTTGAATATATGTGTATTATATGAAATTTTCTTCCTTTGTATAGATAGTATGTGTTGACATAATCTGATAATTAATTATATTTAATTGAAGTTGAAGGGGTGAGGGTGAGAGTTTTTTACATAGTACTTGTTTTTCAATATTTTATAGAATTATATCCATGTTCACTACTATTGTTTAAAATAAGAGTTATTGGGATCCTTGTTTTTGTTATGTCTGTTGTGATGTGTAAACCTTGTGTTGATTTTTTGGACTCACCTTGCATAAAAAGTATAAGAATTTATATATGACTAATTAACTAGTTGACCATTAAATTATTGAATTATGTGAGAATACTAAAGAAATAAATGAAGTAATGTGATGAATCCATTTATGTGAACATGAAATTATAGTGTTTTCGGAAGATGAATTTTATACTATATGTGTTTTTTTGTTTGTTGTGATTCCTTGTGTGATGTGTAGGGATCTTGTATGGATCATTTAGGGATTATGGTGATTGGATTGGTTGTGAAATTTGTTAGGTTGTGAATAAATAGTTGGTTGGCATGAGATGTGATGAGGGATGACGTGTGGTGGCTTAATTATAATTATTTTAGTGATATGGTTGGGTTATGGTGATTTTTGGCGTGGGATGTGATGATTGTTGGTACAAGATGCAAAGGATGATATATGGCATGTTGATAAAGTTTTCCAGAAGAATTTTGATTGAACATGAGATGAAGAAATGGGAACAAATGTGGAATTTAAATTACTGAGGGTAAATGAAATAATTTTTTGAATGATTAATGAATGGGATGATTTAAAGTATGGAATTAATTTAATTAATGAACATGTAATTTAAAGATGAAATATGTCTTTTTTGTACATTTTTTATATAGTGTGTTGCATTTATTTGTGAATTAGATGGTGGAAGATGTCATGATGTGTTGTGGTGGTGTTGGAGGATACACTAATGGGGTTGGATGTGAACCCTTAGACTTGGTATTTTGTGTTATCTATCTATCCCGTATTTTCAGTTTATTTTTACATGCACCACACCCCAATTGGATCTCCATACTACTAACCAAAATTTTCAGATTTTGGAAGTTTTCCCTAGATTTTAGGTTGGGGTTGAATAAGATGGACAAATATCCACTCTTACCTACTCTCCCTTCGATAATAGTGTTATTGACGATTGGTTTTGGAGATGTTGATGACTGGTGTTGGAGATGATGAATATTAACAACTAGTGTTACAGATGCCTATTGATGATAGGGATGTGATATATAATGGGATTCATGCATGGTAGGATGAGGGTATGAGTT
The DNA here is from genome assembly GCA_963277665.1 of Viscum album. Classification (NCBI taxonomy): domain Eukaryota; kingdom Viridiplantae; phylum Streptophyta; class Magnoliopsida; order Santalales; family Viscaceae; genus Viscum; species Viscum album. The sequence continues at coordinate 33,255,173 of OY728131.1, forward strand.
TATTATCCTTCTTTTTTAGGAAACCCCACTACCCTAGATATGATGAGGTGGTGATGTGTGAATTTTTAATAATTATAGTATGAGAATATAGGTCTTACAATGTTGGGTTATATATGGATGAATCCCAATCCACATCGGTTATGGATGTATATGTGGTAATGCAATCAAATGGAATGCGTGAGAGGAAATGAAATTTGAAATTCAAGAGTGAGATAAAAAATAGCGAGGAAGTGGCTATAGGGTTCCGTTTTTATATTATTTTGATGCTATGTTATTATAATTGGTTGAGTTATTTGGTAAGAGTGCTATTATAAGGGTTGGGAGTAGATGGTTGACCTTTTTAGATGCTTATTCATTCTTATGTTTTTTTACTAGTGTATTTGTATAATATTTTTTCATTTTCAAAAGAGGCATTCAATATGATTTTATTGATTATACATGTTATGCCCACCTAATGTACATTTAAACTATTTCTAGGATTCCAAGTGTATTTAAATGACTGATATGGACATTAATATCTTGAAGGATAGAATTTTTTTTGATCTTTTGCGGCAATATTTTATTTGGTATTTACCTGGTGAATTTTATGGGGATTTATTTGATCTTTTTCATGAATAATGGTTTATATTTTGGTTATCCTTTATGTTATGTGATGGAATTTTTTGGTGGTTGATATCCAATATACCAATTATATTTACATTATTTAGGGTAAAAATTACCATATGTGTGATTTTAATACCCTATGTTCTAGTCTCCAGCCTGGGGCCAATTGAAGGTGGGACTCTGGGGTCATTATCCCCCTTCCATCATTGTTGGACCAGGAGGGGTGCCAATGGAGGGAGGGGTTTGTGAAATTAATATTTCAATTATTTAATTCCATATCTTGTAGGTATATTTTTATTTTAAATTATAGTTCGTATCATATTCATATTCCCCTTGATTTATGTAAATTTTTATTATTTAATGTAGTTTAAACTACCCCTAAATTAAAAAATGGATTCTATTTATATATCATCGATTTTATCAACTATTATCTAAAGAAAAACCACTATAATGTACTGAACAACAACTGAAAATTAATAACAAATTGTTTTAAACATTTCTAATTTATAAAAAATATATAACCAAACTAACCATTTCTAAATATTATATTAATACCGGATGTAAAACTACCAAATTCATTATAAGGGTAGTTTTGAAACCACTACCAATTATGGATTCTCTATGGTTTCAAAATAGCACTGTTAATAAAAAGAGAACTATTAATTAATATAAATATCATTAAAATGTGGAAGTTTGAGACATTTCCATGAATCTAGTATTATCTATTTAAATTTCGGTTAGATTTATTTCTTTTTAGATCAACCTTCAATTATTTTCATATAAAAAAACACCACTGACTACAAAATGTTAGGATATTGATCCATCATATTATGCTCAATCCTATAGAAGTTCTCTTAAATATTCCCATGATACTAAAGGAAGTACACCAGTGGAATAAACTATCTACATAGTTTCTTCTCATACCAATTTTTGTTTTCCATGGGGTGCACTAAGATGGTGGAACCAACCTCAATGTATTACTCACCCTAGTCAATGATGTGTGACTATTCATTCCTTTATCTCCTAAGTATAATATCATGAAATACATTGTAAAACTGGTCTCAATATGGGAGAAATTCTTGGGGTAAGAAACCTCACCCACCCTATGCATGATCTGGAATAAGCCAATAAACATTCAGGATAACTTTCCTACAATGACAAATTTTTGTAAAAAGTTTCATGGGAAGACTATTATGGATACATGAACTCCATTTTTTAACTCCAAAGGCCTCCTTAATTGATTTTTTGTAGGAATTGTGATGGATCTGAGTGATCATAAATTGCTCATAGATCACCAACACCTTCTCTTTCACCACCCTCAACAACTCCACTATTATTTATGAGGAATATCCTACCTCTATCTATCATAATGGGTGACATATAAAGTCAACCATAGAGAGCATTGAAAGTTGAAATTTCATTAATGGGTTGATTTCTTTGTTGTATTTGAACTCCTCTATAATCATTTGATCATCTTGACTCTGGATGATATCCCAAACAGAATCCATTAACATATCCTTGAGAACCAGAATGGTTTTCTCGATCTAGTTATTATCCAAGTGTTAAATGTTACACTCATATACAAATAAATATCAAATTCATCCTATAAACTCCTCAATAAATAGGTTATGAATTGAGAATCTCATCAATAAATGATCTTCAAGGGTATCCTTTGGATTCGGATGATCTCATCCACGTACAAGAATACCAAGATATCTTCCAAACTATTCATCAGAATAGTATAGCAGTGGACTAACTTGGTAACTCAGTAGATAATCTACCAGATAACTTCCTGATCTTACACTGATCATGCAATTATTATCATGAAATCCATCAATATGTTATCCCACTTACACTGTGAAACCTAAAGGGTTTGGTCCAACCCTTCTGGGACTAGATAATCTATATTCAGTTTTTGAGATGTATAGCATCACGAGATAACCTAAACTAATCTTTACTTAAAAACTTACCAACAAGATGATTCTTTTGGTATTAGTTAATATTCCTCATTCCTATATGCACTGTTAAGGGTGAAGTATGGAACTTCCTCCGAACCTCCTCACACAGTTTGACTGGAACTAGTATCCATCGCTTGAAGAGGATGGTATGATACTGACATTTATAATATTCATATAGGACATTTTTAGCGGAATAAAATTCTCATTAGACCTCAAAATCAATTCATCACTACTAGACATCCCTCATACACTAAATAATAATAGGTTCCACCAACATCTACTAATGATAATAAAATCATCCCTTATGCACTAAGGAAAATATAAATGAGGCAAATAAATCATAATCCACTCCCCAAAAAATTGAACGAGACTTCCTAGTAAATTCATTAGGCACAATGTTACCCTTTCCCAAAGTACATTAAATATAAAAGTTGTAGTCCAACATCAACTCCAACCAATGCCTCCATCTTAGGTTAGGATCTATTTGAATAAATATAAACATGATATTCTTATAATCCATATAGATTTTAAATCACTTTCGAAGAAGGTAGTTTCTCAAAGTATTTAAGAAAAAAACTAACACTATCTACACATGATTATGGGTCACACAATTCTTCTCATGGAGTCTCAACTTCCATGAACCATAAGAAATGAATTCATGTCTTTAAATCATAAGAAAACCCAACCTATCTCCAAATAAATCATGAAAATTTCAATACATTACTCCCTTGTATGGATACAATGGATCATTCCCACTCATTATCCTATATTCATCTCTTTATTAGCTTTTTGAAATCACTATAAAAATATGAATAGATACCCCTTTTTAAGAATGGGCAGTCATGTGGCCATCAATCTTGGAGAAGTCAACCATGAACCTTTAGTAGTTCCATTATAACCCAAGGAAACTTTTCACCTCAAACATGCACTTTGGTGGATCCCATGCTAGTGTTTCCTCGATTTCCATCGGATCCATAACTACAATTTCCTCTAAGATGACATGCACTAGGAAGAATATCTCTGAAATCTAGAATTAATAATTTTATAAAGATTATTATAGTCAGTTCTTGTTAAATAAGGTTTTTGAAAATACTTAGATGTTCTTTTTTCTCGTGCTCCAATGGTGAATAGACAAGGATTTCATCTATGAGGATATCCATGAATTGGTATAAGAAGGGATGAATGATTTGGATTATAATTCCAATAAACTAAACCAACAAATTTACCATGTCGAAGAGAACTGCTAGAAAATTATAACGTTAATAGAGATTTATGAATGAAATATTTAAGATATAATCCACAAAAAAAGAATCTATAGCAGATATACAAAAAATCCATCTTTGATAAACAATTCATTCCACTAATTTGTTCAAAGTAGTCATTGGTCATTTACAGAGAGTAATTTTCCTTAAATGTCTCCCAATAGAAGTTATGATAGTCAATAAAAATCATCCAGACCCCATATTCCTACATGGAAAACAATAATGGAAAAGTATAGCGGGAAACATTAGGTTTGATGAAACTTCTCTCCATAGATTCATCCTATTACAGATTCATCTCCTTAAGCTCAACTGGGGACATGCGATATGATACTGAAGATATTAAAGGAATACCAAGGCATGGATCAATATAGAATTTTACCACTAAATTTGGGTAAAATCTAGAATATCATATATAAAATTATCCATATACTATTCTTCAACTACATGAAGTTGATATTTTGAGGTATCTATGATACATAGGTCCAAAAATTCCTAATAGGTGATGAGATTAAACTTCCCATGAATTGGCCCCACTCTTCTTGACTGAATTTCCCACTAACCCATAGATAGACATTCCATATAAAGGATTATTCTATAGAGCTTCATCAAATCTATTATGGGGTCCCATAAAAACCTTTCTCTACTAAGAAAAATCTCTCATCATCAATATATATGTGTTAGTAGGTGATTGAATCTTGTCGGATTCTTTAGATACATTATTGAGACAATGGTCCCCAATAGAATATATATCTATTGAACTAGGTGTGAAACAAAAAAAGAATGAATTATGATGGTATATACACATTTGGGTTCCAGTGTATAAGAATAATAAATCATACCTCAGATCATGTATGGCATCCCCTAGTTATAAACCTAGATTTTATTCATCTGGTTGTGTCCTTGTGCACAAATCCATAAAGCCTAGAATTGATATACTTGTGACATTGGTAGTGGAACTGGATCATAGTGTCACCATCCTCCATATCCTCCCATGTGGAATGGCTAACCCCACTACCAAATACTTATCCTAGAGGAACACACCATATTCCCATGATTGGTCGTTTATTATGTCATTACCTCTAATACAGAGGCCCATCAACTTATCTATTTATATTGACTATATGATAGTTGAAATAGTGATGTTATATGTGACCTTATCCTCCATAAAAATATGTAAATCATACCTTCTCAATTACTAGATCCTCAGTGTGACTTCTGAGCTTCTGATCCTCTGAGATGGGACTTGTCATGTGTATACCACCATCATCACGATGCTAAAACCTAAAATTATTCGCCCAACAATGATTACTATTCTCTTGGATAAGTTCTATCAACACCTTCCACCTTATCAGTTGGAAATTATAGAGGGTTTAATAGTTAAACCACTATCTGAAGAATACACTTGGCCACTTGAGGGTTAAAGTCTCCTTAGAATATAGGGGATATTTATCTCTGGATCTTATATAACACACTGAACTGATGTAGATACTTATCCAATATCATCAGAATAATCATCAACATAGAAGGTGGAATAATTTCCCATATACTGCGAGAGTTGGGGTTTTCTTTAAATAATGAGAAATGGTACAAATCCTCACTCATCTGGTGAAATCACCTCACATTCTGGTCCCATGATGGGAGACTATTCACTGAGCTGATCATTGATAAGATACCCAAATATGTGTTAAAATGTACTCTAATACTATGAGAGGTGTGTTTTATTTTTATATATTTATAAGTGATACTAATCCTCACTCATTTGGTGAAATCACCTCAAATTCTAGTCCCTGGATGGAAGAATCTTTGCTCAGTTGGTCTTCAGTTGGAGACCCAATAATTGGGATGAGCACGTTATGACCCTGGCTTGAGACCCCAAGTTATCTTTCTGTGTGGTAACATCCTATAATTTAATAATATAGACTATTATCATCAAACAAAATCTATGGAGCTTTATAACACCACGATCACACATTTCTAAATTCAATGCTAAAACATGCTGTGTAATTTATTTTATAAAAGAAACTAAATAATTACACAACATATTCTAAAATAGAGGACCTTTACCAGTCTAGGTTTTAGAGAATTATATACAGTTATTATATTAAAACAAAGCATTACAAAATGGAATTAGTCAAAATCAATATTCTTTAGTGCACTGCCTCCAAAAAATAATTTCATTACATCAAGACTACTTAAATTTTAAAAATGATTATAAAATGTAGGGTGAGAAATAAATATACACCATTAAGGGGTTTTGAAAATAATTTATAAAAAACCTTTATAGAATATTTTATTGAATTAATATTTTTTTTTGAAAATATATTTTTATACATAAACATCTATGTTGATTTACAAATCACATAAATTATATATAAAATATGAAATAATAATTTCAATAAATAATTATATTTGTGAAATCAGTTGGGAAATATCCTTTAAAAATAATAATTTTCTGGTGGATCATACCATGGTACATGGAAGACCATAATTAAAAACCATAACGTAAGGCCACTAGACATAACTCATGTGGAAAAAAGTTCCCTTAATTCTTTTGTGTTCACTCACTTGTCATATCTTTCATCATTCTAGTTCCATTTTCAAAAAACATTTTATATTGAACTACCTTTCTTAGTTCTAACCAAAAAAATTTATAAATCACATTCAAGGAATTATTTTCTTTTCAATAAAATATTTTTTCTTATTATATGTAACTAAAATTACATTAAAAGAGTTTTCTAAAACTATTTATAATAATCTCATTCTTGTAATAACTATTAATATTTGAAAAATATAATTGTATGAAAAATGAAATAAGTGCATGCATGATCTCATAATGCATGTAATGTCACATATAAGAAAGATGATGGCCATACCTATCCATGCATGACATATCCGTGGATGAAGATGTTATTTTGAACATAAAATAATATCTATACTCATAATTGCACATAAAATTATAAGTGTTTTTAAGGAACATATGTAATTTTATAAACAAGGTGATTATAAGAAACAAACTTTTACATAAACATTAATTTGATGGTTTAAAAACCCATTTATAACTTCTGAAAACAAATAAGGATGATTAACTATACTTAAACATGTCTATATATATCCATATATATGTATATTTATATATATATAGATACAGATATATATTTATGTACATATGTATTGAAAACATTCAAAACATAAATCCATTACAACCATAGGTTTTTGGAATTCTGTTTTTAAAACAAAAACACAATCTCATCTATTCTGAAAATTGATGGTTATATATGTGTATATATTTAGATATATACGTATATATATATATGTATATATATATATAACTTTGTAAAAAAACAATAACTTGATCATATAAAATAAAACCTTACAAAACATCAGTTTTTGAAATTTAGTTCTATACAAAAAACATTAACTCATATATATATATATATATTGAAAATAATAAGTTATATATGTGTATATATGCATATATATACACATATATGTATAACTCTTTGTGAAACAACCCCAATTTGATAAACTGAGATACACCCTCACATGATTCAGATCAAAAGAGGGGCTGAGACTATTGGAATTTCAAGACGAGTGAATTGGGGAACTTTTTTCAGAAGAAGCGTTGAGTGTTATCTATACTTCAAAAAAATATTTTTAGGCCGTAAGATTCCTAGAGAATCTATTTTTTTAATTTTTTTTTAAAATTTAATTTTTTTTAACAAAGACCCACATGTCACAATTGCTTTTCTTATTTTTGTATATATCCAATCATTATAATAAAATAATATATTTTACATTTTTTTCTAACTTTCAGTCATCATTGCTTTATTCCTCAATCTTGATTCTCCCTAGAAAATTGACATGCCTATTATATATATTGTTACCATTATTTTTTAAATAGTTTTATTCACTTTTTTAAAAAAAAATGAAAACATATCCTCTTTTTTATATATATCATGTTAGAATTATATATTTATATAGAATTTGTTTCTTAAAATAAACAAATTAAATTATATTTTTTATTTAAAACATAAATTTAATATGCTTTTTGTCATAATATGATAATTATATGTATTTATAATTAACAAATTTTATAAAACAAAAACATAATATATTTTCATATATGTATAAAATATATTATAATAATAATAGTTTTCATATAAAAATGTTTCACCCTTAATTATTATTATTATTATTATCATCATTCAAATATAGAAACCAATTGTATTTATTTCAAAATAATTGTAAAATTTTTATTATAATTAATATCAAAATTATTAAATATGATAAGTGTATATATATATATATAGATTCAGTGCAAATGTGTAATATGTAATCATGTTTAATTTTCAAAAAAATTCAATATTCAAAAATTATATTTTTTACACCAATAATTATGTAAATATATTTATTTAAAAATACACTTTAAAATATATTAATACCACTTTAAAAATATATATTGTTTATAAAAATAATATATTCAAAACATTAAATATTAAAACATACGTTTAAATAAATAATATATTTTAACTTTTTAAAAAAATACACTTATTTAAATAAAATACTATTTCATGAAAGTAATATTTTGAATAATAACTTAGTTTGATTACTTAAGATAATCTAGTTTCATAAAATTATTATTTAAAAAATCATTCTTTTAAATTATAAACAAATTAAATACATAATTAAAATAAAAGTACTTTTTTTCATTTTTTGGGTGTTACAGTATCCCCCCCTTAATTAAAATGTGTCTCAGCAATTCGTTCGTGCACAAAGGAAAATAATGTTACCCAGGAAGAATATAGATATATATATTTATTTATATATTTAAATTTGTTCTAATTTTCTAAAATTATCTAGACCAATCCTCTGATACCAATTATAATGCTTTGAGCCCGAACTATTGGACTCAGCTCATATAAAAGCGATGTATTTTTTTTATAAAAGAAACACAATAAATACACAATATTTAAGGTACATGTTAGAATATTTTACCGATATTGGTTTTTGAGAATTAGAAACCAATAATACATCGCAACATAACTCTACAAAATTTAAAATTAAAAAAAAAAGATTCTTTAGTTCGCTGCCTCTACAAAAGAATTACATTTCAATAAGATTGGTAATCCTTTAAAAATGATTATAAAATGTATGGTGAGCACTAAATAAACCCAGTAAGGGGGTTTTGAAAAATGTTTATAAAAAAGTCATGTAGAAAAAAGTTCCCTTAATTGTTATGGGCTCACTCCATATAAAATATTATTCATCATACTAGTTTCATTTTCTTAAATCATTTTTATGGAGCTTCTTTTCTCATTTCTAACCCAAATAATTTCTAAATCACATACATAGAAGTATTTTTTTTCAAGAAATTAATTTTTCTTATAACATGTAATAAACATTACATTAAAAGAGTTTACTAAAACCTTTTAAGAGAATATCATGCTTGTAATAACTACTACTATTTGAAAAATATATTTGTATGAAAATTAAATAAGATCATACAAGATCTCATAATGCGTGGACTGTCACATATGAGATAGATGATGGCCATACCTATCCATGCATGACACATCCATGGATGAAAATGAGATTTTTCTCAAAAAATAATAGGTTGAATCGTAATATCACATAAAATGATAAGAGTTATCAAGAAAAACGTGTAATTTCATAAACAAGGAGATTATAGAAAATAAAATTTTACATAAACTCCAATTTGATGGCTGGAAATACAATTTATAACTTCTAAAAAAAATAAAGAAGATTAGCTATACTTAAACATGTATATATATATTTATATATGAATTTATATGTATATGTATATATATATGTATATATATATACATATATATTTATATATTGATTGAAGAAATTCAAAACATAAATTCTTTAAAACCATAGGTAATTGCAATTAAGTATTTAAAAAAAACCTTAATCTCATATATTATGAAAATTGATGGTTATATATGTGTATATATTCATATAGACACACACACCACACACATATAAATTTTTAAAACAATAATAACATTATTATGGAAACCAAACTCTTATAAAACATCAGTTTTGAAAATTATTTTTAAAACAAAAAACCATGAATCATATATATATATAGAAAATAAAAAGTTATATATGTGTATATATACATATATATACACATATATATGCAACTCTTTATGAAACAACCATAATATGAAAAACAACAATACACCCTTACTGGATATAGATCAAAAGAGGGGATGGGCCTACTAGAATTTCGAGCAGAGTGAATTGAATAACTTTTTTGAGAAGAAGGGTTGTGTGTTCTCCATAATTATAAAAATATTTGTAGGTCATAAGCTTCTCATTGAAGCTAAGTTATTTTGTAACAAAATTAAACAAAATTAAACAAAGAATCACTAGTCACCATTTCTTTTCTTATTTTGTTATCTATCAAATCATTATAGTAATATAATATGTTTATCATTTTTTTAACTTTTCCTCATTATTTATTTATTCCTCAATCATGATTCTCCCTAGAAAAATGACACGCCTCTTTTATATAGTGTTATCATCATTTTTTTTAAATTATTTTACTCAATTTTTTTAAAACTAAAAACATTATCGTTATTTGTTTATATATATCATGTTAGAATATATATAAATATATATAATTCATTTTCTTAATATATTTAACTCAAATTACATTTTTTACTTAAAACATAAATATAATATGTGTTTTTTCATAATATGTAAATTATATATATTTATAATTAATAAATTTTGTAAAACAAAAACATAATATGTAATTTTATATTTATATAATATATTATAATAATAATAGTTTTCATATAAAAATGTTTCACCCTTAATTATTATTATTATTATCATTAAAATATATAGAAAAATTATATTTATTTCAAAATAATTATAAAATTTAAATTATAATTAATATCATAAATATTAAACTAGATTTGTGTGTGTGTATATATATATATATACATTCATTACATATGTGTAATATGTAATCATGTTTAATTTTCAAAAAAATGTCACCCTTCAAAAATTATATTTTCTACACCAATAATCAAGTAAATATATTTATATAAAAATAAAATTTTAAATAAATTAATACCACATTAAAAAAAATAATTTTTTATAATAATAACATATTCAAAAAATAAAAAAATAAAAAATAATTTTAAATAAAGAATATTTTTTAAATTATTAATAAAATACATTTAGTTTAAAAAATAATATTTATTGAAACCAATATTTTAAACAATAACCTATTTTGATTACAGAAAATAAATTAGTTTCATAAAAGTCTTAAATAAAAAATCTCTATTTTTAATTATTAACAAAATAAATACATAATTAAAATAAAAGAAATTTTTTATTTTTTTGGGGGCATGACAAGATTACTCAAGATGGAAACAGAAGTAAATGAATCATTCATATATGATTTATACACCATTTATTTTCTCTCTATACTGGATACCACATCATATTGTGTTGATAAACAGACTTTTAGAGTCTTGGTGAATGGATACATCAGTTACTGCAACAACATTGTATTCTATTTCCTACAATTGGAAATCAAACATCCTTAATAAAAATTCCTTAAATTCCCAAACCAACACTCACTAGATATTAAAATCCAAAATACATCACCAGGAAAAACCTTTTTCTGCACTAATTTCACCCTACCCAACCCACCAAGACTACTCTTAGACATTAGTATGTTGAGTGTTCCACACTAATCCAACCTCCAAGAGTCTAAGATATGGTGACTAACATCGTGCATACATATAAAAATTTAAGGGAGGCCTTAGCCTAATTCACAGATACACAAGTCACACCTCCACATAGTACATAGTAATACATGATAAATAAATAAAACTAATATTTAATTCATATGAAAATTTAAAAGATCCAAAAATATAAATTGTCACATAATCCATAATAAAAAAGGGGTAACATATATGTCCAATAAACCAAAATAGAATCCTACCTAAAACGTTAAAATGGAGATGTCCTAAAATTGTGCTAACTCTAAACACGTGTTTCAATTTCTACTATCACCTCTTTCCTCTCTGCTCCACTAAAACGGTTTCCCCTAATTTCATCATCAAACCATCCATCATCTGTATTAGACATGGCATGTGAAGGAAAAGACATCCATGCATGGTTGAGTATAAACAATACCAGTAAGACGCCCTAAAAACCAAAAAGAAATATCAAGGAAACCCATCTGCACAAAACAAGAAGTAAATAAGGAATGGATATCCGATAAAATAAGAACCTATATATAATTTTTAAGTGATAACATGATCCATAAGAAAAAATCATTCTATTCATAAAAAATTCACTTGAGAACCATTAAGTAACCCCCTGATTTCTATCTACCTAAAGAAGGAAACCCATGTAACCTCTTTGGAAATGTCGAGGGTACCCATGAATCATTAAAGGATATGTATTAGTCAAGGGGTAAACCAACCCAAGTGGAGGATTAGTTCCCCATATGAGATCATGGATGGGTGGTATCATCTACATAGATAAAGGAACCACATCCTGTGTATGGGGGGTGGGGGGGGGGGGGTGGGTTATCTATGATACATGGGACTTTTGACCTAAGATAAACCCATTGATATGGGTACTAACCAAGAAACGACTCCAATAACCATACCCAATCCTCAATGACAACCCTGAATATCTAAGAAGATTAAAATGAATATATAAACTCATGTATCACCTATAATGTTGAAGTTAAGTGTACAATCACATCCTATATGAAACAATGCTAATGATAGACTACTCACACCCAATATCTGAGTCATGAGAAAGGATATATGAAACTACACTATGGATGGGAAAGTACATGACATGTAGTAAAGGGGTAGAAATCATGTAGTCCCTTATAAATAGTAAGGTCTTGTATTTACTCACAACATGGAATTTATGGGTCAACCTACATGATGTGTGTGATTTAATACATGCTATATGTGGCCTTTGGGGTACTCAGAGTGCGTTTATATTACCTAGGTCTCTGTTATATTGGATTACACAACATGTATAATGTGGTAAATGAGGCATGGTAACTTTGAGATCACTCTACAAGATCTCCAAGCCAAGTAGTCCCTACTTCAAAATGTGCCTTTATTGACATGTAAAATGTGTCCCATATAGTCACATAGGGCATGTAATACAGCCTGAGTCATGTAATGTGGGTCATCAATAGCACGTACTGAAAATAAATTCTATGATTTTGGGAATATAATCATCTACCTAACTTTGCTAACACATCAAGGGGATCAATGATACATTCCTTTTGATATTTATTAATTTTCATAACCCTAGAGACATAGCTGGGGAGGTTCATGAAATGTGTTCTAAAAATAAATTCTATGAATTTGGTCATATAACCATCTAACTAATTCAGTTGAAACATCATGGGAATCCATGATACATTTATTGGGATATTTATTAATTTTCATAACCCTAGAGACATAGCTAGGGATGTTCATGAGATGTGTTTTTCTGAACTGCAAGCTGTGTAGTCGTGTTCCTCACCCGGCATTTCAGAACACACTAAAATTCAATACCTCCATATTTATCACCCCTAATAAACCCTGAATCATTTAAAAATGTCTCATATAAAGATTTCATGACTCTAATTATTGATTTTTGGCATCACATACCAGAAATAGGGTTCAAAATCACTTCCCATAAACCCCATGATGATCCTGTACATTTCTTCCCTAATGGTATTATGTTATCATACCATTCCATTTATCTCCACATATATTCATAAAATAATCTTTTTAATCCATGTTCTTTAAAAAAAACTAATCATAGGGCTCATATCCAATCATTCACCGACCAGAGTCTGACTCATCATTCCTCTGACCATGGAGATATACAGTGGAAAAAACATGAAAAAAATAAGGTGGAACGATGATGGGTAATATAGAATGGATTAGTTAGTGTCTGGCATGAAGGACCCAAAAAATTAAAATAGGTATAAATTCTCCACAAATTTTTAATAGGGTGATACAACACAAAATTGAAATTATCAGGAAAAAATATGAATCTAAATATTTATAGGATCAAAAAATAGAGAAACTGATTCAAGAATAATTAATATATGATCTAATTTATGAATAATGGAGTTATATAGAACTAAAAATACCTACATCACCAATGTATTAGTCATTAATGAAAAACCTATTTCATTACTGGACCATTGTCAATCCTCATTGATGAATAAATTTTCCAAATCCTATGATTGTTCTAAAAAAACACACCACCTTTCTCTATCCATCAATATATAGCTAGGGTTTTTGGTGTGTAAACATATAAAGATAGGTTAATAATGATTTTGAAGGTGTATTTGAATCCATAAATATGTTAGTAAATAATTCAATCAATCAATTAATTTTATTAATTTAGTAATTTAATGTCACTAATGATGATCTAATATTGAGGACCCCGATGCGAATAAGGGTTATAAAATTCCTTGGGTTAAAATCCTATTTTAGATAAATCCATGGGCTTGAATATCCCATTTATATCTTGGATAGGTGTAAACATTTATTTTACCATAATAAAATATATAATTACTAAAAAGAATATATTATTTTTAATAGCTAATTTCCAAATCCCCATGACACTAAAATTGAAGGAAATGCTCCACGAACCACCTAAAAAATATTAGTTAATATATTATGATTTTCGTAATAAAAAAATGGGTTCATCACATCCTACCCACCCTTTAATAAATGGCATAATTTTTAGTTTTTTATCTATTCTAATTATAAAAAACAATGATAAATTTAAAAACTATAGTCTCTTTCCCCTGAAGACCATTTTATTAGCGATGGTTAAATACAATTACCATATATAGAAATATTAGTGGACTTTATTTATGAAATCTCTATGAATATTTATATTAGTGTTATTATTCTTATAACTACCTCTTTTTAATCCATAATTTTATAGTGTCTCACCCTTACCTCCTAATCCTCTATCACACAAACCTATTATCCCCTTATCCCTCTTCCTGTAATGTGACCTCCTCTTATCTTTCGTTCTTTATAAAGAAAATCTTATTAACCCTTATATATATATTCATTTTTATGAGCCTACCCTATCCTTCCAAATCTACCATTCCCATTCTTTATAACAGCTTCCCCTTCTACTCCCTTTTCCCCTTATTTATCCATATATTGGGTGAACCTCTTCCCCTTTCTCTATTAATTACTTCAGGGAACAAGTTAAGTTTCCATAGGTGATACTATTTTCATATCCTTATTTTTATCTAATTTTAAATAACCTATATTAGATTTACATAAAGATTTAAAATTTGGGATTAACAGATTTTCATTTATAGGTTATAGAAATTTGGTTTTGTAATGTTATTCTATTATCTTATATAAACAACTTGTGAGAAATTTGCAGGGATCCAGATTCAACATCCACCCTTCTTTTCCCTATCCCCCCTACATTCTGAATCTAGTGATATAATAATGTTTTTACATTTTGAATTTAGTTTTAATTTTATTGATTATATAATATGTAGTTAAATTTAAGTATATTTTTACGGTAACGGTTTATGGGAATGTTATAGTTTAAAATTTCATGTGAATTTTTTATTATGTTATACGATATATTTATATCAATAAATATGAAATAATACTATCAATTAATAATAAATATATATTATTTTATGATTTTTTTCTGTTAAATTTTAAAGACTCTTAAAATTTTATTCCTAGCTATATTAAATTATTAACATTATTTTATTTAATAAATATGAATATTTTTACATTGATACTTATAAATGGGGTAAAAATGGTTAATAGTTGTATTATTTTACCCATGTTACACCTTAATATGTTAAAGGGTTTGATGCATTTTTATATTTTTTAATTTCAAATCAACTATAGATGGAAAACAAATTCCATGTTCTGATTGTAATTTCAGACTGTGGTTGAAAATATATGATCTTTATGATATTTTAATATTGAAAAAATCTCTTATTGGATATGTCATATAGACTAGACATAGATACATGGACTTTGTAGAATTTTTGAAATGCGTGACTTAGTAGAATGAAAAACTTGTTTCTTTGATAAGGGAGAATGAAATTCAGATCTTTTTAAATTATGTTTTTATAACTGCAAAAAAGAATGATAAAGATTATAATATATTCATTGGGGATATTTTTGATTTTTTAGGGATTAATATATGATAAAATACAACCGAGGAAATAGACGATTATTATAAATTAATAGATGATGGAAATCATGAGTTATAGAAAATATATAACAAACAAAAATAAATTACTTTCGAATGAATTTGTTTCATATTAAGTGCTTATGTGTAATTGTTGATTTATAAATTTTGATGATATTAGAGTTTTTTGATGATGATAGTTTTTAATAAAATATTATTGAATCATTTTATGAAATGATGTAATTTATTAATAATATCACCCTTAATTATAAAAATATACATTCATATCCTAAAGACCATGTGTTGTATTGGGGAGAAGATTCAAATAGAGATGAGTGTAAGTCATGTTATAATTATTGATGGAAATTAGTGGCTCATGATAAATTCTCTAATGAACATAATATGAAGAAAAATAGAAATAAAAATTTTGGTGATGTTTTAATTTTATTTCTATTAAAACCATAATTGAAAATATTTTTCATGTCATTTAAAATAGAAGAGAAAATGAATTTTCATGCTATGGGAAATACTAATGAATATTTTATATGATATCAAAGATATTTAAAAAATGGAAATCCATTGATTCTTTATATCATAATTTCTAATAAAATTCAAGTAATGCGTATTTTTGAATGTGTACAGTTAGATTTAATCCCTTTGGGTATCTCAGTATTCCTTACAACATATGGTCAATTATTTTGATCCCTTAAAATCTATCTCTATGTATTTCTTTGAAACAAACTTATTTCCTTATTTGAATGATGATTCATAGAAATAAAATTCAATTAAATTTCATTTATTTATACCTTTATCCCCTTATATAAGAATTTAAAGATTAATATGACAATGGTGTTAATATATATGATGCATCGATAGATAAAATGTTTAAAAACCTTGTTTCCCTAATGTGGGAAACTAGTGATTTCCTTGGATCCGGAAATGTGTTTGGTTGGAAAATTCAGACTATCTAGACATGTCTAGTTTGTAAAATTGACTTCATGCCTAAGAGACCATAATATAATATAAATTAGTGTTTCATGTTTCATCAATGATTCTTAGAGTAATATCATAGATATCTATTTAACAATTCAATATTTTATGGTTGAAATAAATTTTGGTCACCACAAGGTTTTTTATTAGGTTTAGAAATAATGTCACAATTATCAAATTTTAATGAATAATTTTTTTGAATATCACTCAAACATTATAGGTAAAATAGTTAAAAGATCATTAGATATGGTTGATGCGTAATAATGGAAGATTTTTCTTTCAAAATAACTTATTCAAAACATAAATTGTTACACCATAATATTGAAATTGTGCCCATTGAACAGAATTTATATTATAATTTAGTTTCTTCAATATTGAATGATAAGGGTGAATTTAAATAACACATAATTCTAGTAAGGACTTATTGGAAATGAATATAAATAATTATTTGTGGAAATATGATAATGGAAAGTATCATGTATCATCTTTTCCTTGAAATATAGTCAAAATGATATATTCATTAAATTTTTGAATTATGTGGAATTAAAAAATGAATATTCAAGTAAAATTAAATGTGTTTTTAATTAAAAACTAATAAGCTACAAGGGATTAAAAGTGACAACTCACATATTTTAATGTAGTAATTTATACATTTTTAAAATTGTGTAAATTATTTCATGATAAAATAACAGCATTTGTAATTGGGTTTATATCATACTTTAGATTTATTTATGAAAAAAATTTAAACCTCATTCACTATGAAAACATAAAAAAAATTATAAATTCAATTTTTTAATTGGTGATGATTTTTTCCTCATAATCTTCATTGAGATGGTTCATTTAACAATATATTTGACCTAGGATGTTAATGTTGTAGGGCCCACAAATTATCGATGGATATATCCCATAGAGAGATATTTTCATTTTCATTTTTTATCATTACCCCATGAAAATTTTTGAAAGTCATTACATATTTGTTTTATTATTACATGTTCCTTTTTTAAATTAGGTATCGACATAATTTTAGGTATTTAATTATAAAAAAAGATCAAGAATAAGGCTTTATTGTTGAAGGTTATATTTTCAAAAGTGTCTAAACTTTTTTTAAGTTATATAGATAATTTGGAGTTGTGACTAAATATACTTACCGTTTTTTACAACAATAAAAATCAATTTTATTCCTATAGTTAAGCAATAAAAATTCCAAAGTTAGGCCTTAAAGTTAGGAAAATATCATTAGTTTCATTGAAACATATAGACTTTGAATAATAAAATAGATATTTTTTACCCAATTGTAATATTGTATAATATTTCATTAGATAATTTAAATTAAACCAAATAGAAAACTTCATAGTCAAGCACAAAATGGATTATAAATTTTAAAATCTATTAACAAATCCATTATTGATTGTTTTTCACATTATATAATATCCAAATCAATTTCATATTCATAATATGTTGATATAATTATCTTATCTAAATAATAATATGTTATATTTTTATTAATATATCATGAATATTTAAAATTAATCAAAAAAATTATGTGATTTTAAATATTTTCTATGAGGACCTTTGAATCAATATTGCATACTCAATGATGATAATATTAATGGATTCATTCTTCAAAATTATTTTTCAGGAGGAAGATTCGTAAACATAAAATAGTGGAATATTTATAAAATTCATAGAGTTTGTATAATATGGAAAGTTTATTGAAATTATTTAATTATATTATCAGGGAAAATGTTTAGTTATATTATTAATATGCAGGTGGGTCGATATTTAATGGGGAATATGGAAAGATTCCTTATAATTTACTTATGTTAAATTACATTAGTTGATAAATACTTGTGATTATGAATAATATAAACCATATAAATTGTTTCCACAAAATAAATAGTCTATTATATGGATAATAAAATAAATTAATGGTGGTGTGTTTTAGTCCATTTAAATCTGTCAGACTTGTGATTGATAAATGTGATGAAGTTGAAGAAATTTTTTATGACATCAAACCCTATGAAAAATAAGAAATTGATTTATCAGTTTATGATGATATTAATATAGTTGGTATTTTATGGAAAGGAAAAGAAGATAAAATCATGTTAATGGTTGAGGATTAAAATAATATGGTCAATTATGAAGTAATTGTTGGCATGTTCAGTTGTACTTTAAAATTTCTATCATTATTTTTATTTAGAATACATGAAGTCAATTAATAAATGTATGAATGTTTCAAAATAGTTTTTTTATATCATATATCACGTTATAACTTGTTTTATATTATTTTTGAATGTGGTAATATAAAAAAAACAAAAAATTTAAAGATATGATAAGGTCTTCCACATCTCTTATACTATCAGACCAATTTGATACGCTCATACCTTCATCATGTAGTCTCCTAAATATTACCATTCCCCTCGTTTTCCAACTGATTCAATATTATATTCTCCTATACTCATCAATTATTATCATTAATTTGAGTTTATCACCTTCTACATTATGAATATTACCATGATTACATTGAGAAGGTGAGGAGCAATCATCGAATGTGCATATAGTGTCACAGTTACCGTTATAAGGGTACTGTAGGGAGATCATTATTGGTACATAGTTGTTAATGTGGAAAAATAAATTATTACATATGTAAACTAATTTTTGAATATATTAATTGAATAAATTTATAAATTAATAGGATAGAAACAAACATGAATACATTGGATATTTGGATTCTAAAATAAATTAAATAATTTTTTTTTCATTTGGCATGTATGTGGTGCATATCGATGATTCTAAAGCTTATATGGAATGATCTTGAGGTAGTTATCATGCGACAAGAAGTCACTTCCCCTAATTTATCCTTATTGGTGGTATTCCCATTTATTGAAAGAATTATATTTTTTATAAACAAGTGAATGAAATTTATAATAAATATTTATAGTTTATTTCATTTTATATTCCTATAAAATATAATTATAATTTCTTCATATCTAATATATATATATATATTTCTTCATTTTGTGTTTGACGACATGGTTGCATGTTAATGGTCACTGAAATGCTTGGTGAAAAATTATAATCAAATTAAGTATAAGTTGTGGTTTGATTTAAATGATGCCTCCTAAATAATCTATCAAATATATGTAATGGTACCTGAAATGATGCCACATAATTAGTTTAACTCCATTTCGGATACACATAATTAATATTCTCATAAGTATTTTATATTTTCATATCAAATTGATTTTAATTTTTTAAAAATAATTTATTCTTTATTAATATTAATATTTTTTTAGAAATATTCTCAAATAAACTCATCATTTTGGGAGAAAAAAGTCTTCCTATATGCATTTGGTTCCAAATTGTTTTTAATGAGAAGATTATACAAGGCAGTCTATGTTCTTTGATTAAAAACCCCTTTGTTTCTTCTGAAGTATAGAAATAATTTTGGTTTTTAAAGTTTTTTTATAATATAGGTCAAAAATGTTTTTCATGAGGCTAGTCTAATCGAGTAGTAGTTTAATGTTAATAATAAATCCAATGGGAATTTTGTAAATTAAAACACTACAAACATTTGTGTAAGAAATCTAAATTGTTGTTAACTTTTTTGACGGATTATATTTCATTAAATTTAATTCTAGTAAAAGATAAAAATTAAAGGGGCATGGTTTGAAAATCAATCACATTTATCATCAGTCTCCCATATTGATTATACTACATGGTTGTTGATGAGGATAATGATAGTTATATATGATGGTTAGGAACTAGACCCATTGCCTTATTAGTATTTTAAAGGAGATTATCTTCATTTATAATGATTCCTCCTCCAAATGGTTTTTGTAATGTTATTAGTGTTAGTAAATTAAAATCATAAAATAAAATTTTAATTCATTATAACATAATAAAGGAGGAGGATTCATTTTGGATAACTCAAAATGAAAAAATTGTAGTGATGCACATTTCATTTACTATTTTATTTCAGGGCATGATTGGGAAAATTACACTAGACATTTCATCTGTGAAACAAGTAGTAGCGAATTTGTGACATTATTAACAATATACTTATATTATTGTTATAGTTTGACTAAATATATTTTTATGAAAAATATCTAATTAAAGATAACTTTATTATAAATTTCATTTAATAGAATAATATTATAGGTCAAAGGTGGTTAGTATACAGAAAAATAATTAGTGTGGATCATCCAAGGGTTTCCATCCCAACTTAGGGGTGCTGAGATGATGTCAGATCCCATTATTTATGCATTATATATTTTTTTATCATAATTTATTTACAATTTATTTGGAGAATCTTATCAAAACAAATATGTCATTGTTTTTAAAATATAATGTAATATAATGTTTATATTTATTACCTCATTTTTGTTTTTTCTGAAAATTTGAAGTATAAAAATTATTTATCTTATTGATATATTTTTATTTACATTAAAAGTAGTAATTAATTTATATTCCCCAATTTCCAATTTTTTTAGTGTTTAGTGGTAGTTTAAACTGTTACAATGTTTAAAAGCCTCCCTTAAGTATAATATAATCATTTTAACATCAACTATTTACTGCAATACTATTACTATATATTTCATAAACAAAAACTTATTAATTCACAAAAGTTATAAACACTACTAATTTACGAAAAATATATAATTGAACTAACCTACACTAAATATTGTAAAAATAATAGATTTTAGAATTCTTCATTCATTATAATGGATGTTTTGAAACTACCACCAATTGTGTATTCAAAACAGAGCCAAAAGAAAACCACTAATAAAAAAATATTTAATTAATATCTATATTAGTAAAATATGAAGTTTTGAGAAAATTCCACAAATCAATTTTCATTAATTTAAACCACCTTGTAATTTGAAAAATAACTTTAGCTAATTTTGTTTTCTTATAGATTAACCATCAAGTATTTTCACCCAAAAATAATGACTTACAAAAAAGGCAAGGGTACAAGGCCCATATCTGGTTCTCACATTCTCAAAATCTTTTTTAGGTTTCCCATGCAACAAAATAATGCTCACCTGAGGAATATTTCATCCCTATAGCATCCAATCCCACTAATCTTTTTTTTATACACAAAGTACTCTGAGAAACTGAAACCTTCCTTGATGTCAATCTCACACCATTCAATTATTTTTAATGGTTTGTGAACATATATTCTTATATTACAAACATATAAGAAATCATACACCCAATATAACTAATGGGGGAAGACCCAGTGGTATGTAACCCCACCCACCCAACATAGGATCTGGAATGGATTGGTAGACCTTAAGGAAAAATTTCCTCATTGACCAATTCTCCATAAATAATTTCATTGAGAAACCATTTGGGAAACATTATATACCCCCTTTAACTAAAAATGAATAATTAATTAATATATTTAGTACTTATGATGTGTTAAAGTACTCTTCATCCACACCTGGATCAACTATACCTTTATCACCATCACTTGCACAAACCCTTCACCAATTAGTGATGACACTCTTATCTCTTTCCTGAATAGGGGTGAATTGTAAAGAATCCCATATATGTTCTTTGAAGGTTTCATTCTAATGGTGGAGTGATAGTTGTTATTATACGAAAACTCTACTAAAGGAAAAATATCTTCCCATATCTAGCTAAAAACCAACACCCAATCTATCTGTATATCATTGAAACCCTAAATGGTTCACTCAATATAGACTTTAGTCAAAGGGTAAGATGTTATACTCATATGAAAATGGGTCTTGAAACTCCACCTATCATCTCTTACCCAACCTAGAAGTGAATAAAATATGTTAGTTATAATTGATCTTTAAGGTCATCACATATCATCGGATGATCTCCTCAATGTATAAGCTTCCCATGTTCTCCACCAAACTCTTCTCCTAAATAGAATGTATGTGAGATGAATTGGTTAATTGGTCGACAGTAACCTTGATATCATCATGACCTATTTATGATCATAGGATTCCTATCATGACAACGATAAAATTTCCACCCCACTTACACATTAGAACTAGAAAGGGTTGGAACAAACCTAATAGGACTCCATACATTGTCTTCAGTGGTGACACATGATTTCCATGAGGTGTCAAGAAACAATTAAATCCCACTAAGGATGTATTATGTGTGGTAACAAAAACGTTATCTCAAAATAAAAGTTTTTTTATCTATGTTTCCTTTAAAAAATATTGAATGATCTAATAAAATTAGATATATTTTTTCATTTTGGTGAATTTCAAATGAAGGAGAAGTGATTATATTTAGAATAGGTTTTCCATTTTGTGTTATCATTATAGTCTCTAAACAATTAATATTTTGGTTTTAGAAAAATAATTAAATTAATAAAGTACAAAAATTTATTTGATTCACGTTTAATTAAATTATTTGTCAAAGTGTATAAATTTTAATGAACTAACTTTTAATTACTCAGGGAATAAAAAATATCATATTGATTTTACCTAAATAAAGAAACTTGTTTCTCTTAATTTCTTCATGTGTTTTAGTAATCACTAAACAAATACCTTACTTGATTTTATTTAAAAAATAATCAATTGGTGTAAAAATTTAATAAATCAATAAGGCTAGAATAATATTTAATTCAATGCAATTTAATATTTCAGAATAAATTAAAATACAATCATATATAATTTAAATTTAAAAATTAGTTAAATTGAAAATCATTAATTTAAAATAAAAGAAATATTTTTATTGAAAAATTTCAAAAATCAAAAAATCACAAAGTGGTTCCCCCTTCTAGCCACCTTATTAGTAAGGATTAAAACCCTTGAGTAATAAGGGTTTACAATGTACTATGAAGATTAATGTATGATGAGAAATAAATGGAAAGGAAAGCGGAAGATGCTGCCTACTACTTGTGTAGGGCTGATAATTTTTCATTAGGTAGTGGGATATTTTCTCCTTAGTTCTTGGTGGTGTGAGTTTTTACCCCCATATAGAATGAGTTGATTTTGAAAGGATGTTCTTGCATCCATTTATAGGCAAGAATTTTATTTTAAAAGATTCCATATGTTATCCCCATTAAATGGATTATTAACGATTGGACACCTTCGTGAATGTTGTGGATAAATGTCCTTAGTCTCTCCCCAGCAAATTTAAGTATATTTGTTACCTCCAACCAGGAGATATGGTCCCAAAATAAAGAAACATACAAATCTATGAACAATTTAAAAGGCCCAAATTGGGAGCTAGTTTTGGGATTCCAAATAGTAGATTTAGCATTGGGTCCATAAGAATGAAATGAATACCATGGTGTTTAGAATCCCAAAAATAAATAATTTCATGATTTGGATTAGTATTAAAATTTTTATGTCCAAAATAAAGAAATTAGTAAAATTAGATAAAATCAAAAAATAGCTCATTTATTCCAATTAAGCTCAAAACACCTATAAAAACATAAAATATGACAGATGTTCTTAAAATAACACTATTTTGGGATTAAAAAAAATTTAATTTCAATGTAAAAATTTTGAAACTATTTTTCTTTAAATTCCCCCACACTTAAAACATGCTTTTAATCAAGCATAAAATCTCAACAGTGAGTTCAAGAGGACATAAATGTTACCAATATTTGAATTCCAAAAAAATAAATTCAAACAATTTCCAATGTCAAACCAAGTTATCAAAAATCCATATAAAATATAAATTTAATTTCTCAATTTTTTAATAATTAATCAAATCATGTATTTTACTTTTTTCCATTAAAAAATTACGGAAATTCTCTTCTCATTCATTAAAGTTCCTAGATTAATTATTATTAAACACTCCAAATCATGATTTACCTCAACCGATTTTTTCAGTCATCTCTAATGATACATTTTAAGTATATTTACGATCATATCATGAGAACTTTCTATTTATCCATAAGCATAAAAAATAACTACTTTCTCCACTTTGTAAATATGAAAATAACAAAAAAAATAATGATGGATTAAAATAAAAGTTCCCTGTATATGAGTCTTATGGTTGGTAGGAATTGATGTTTTGCAAAAAAAATCAACAAGGATAGTTATCTCTTAAATAAGAAACCATGATATTTAAAGTATAATTATAATTAAATTATCCCCTTAATTTTTTATAACTCCCAAGTTACCCAAAACTCAAAGTAATGATTATTATATGTTAAGAATAATGGATGATTTTTTCCCTCTCTTGAATATATATTTTTTATTTTTATAGCTTTTTTTCCTTTTCAAATAACCTTTAAATTTTTTTAATGTTATGCATTGAATAAAACTGACATCCACCACTTAAAAACATATGATAAAAATCATATGTCTAGTAATATTGATTTTTGTATTACCTAAATCTCTACACATTTTCTCATTTTTATTCATTTTTTCATTTTATATTATTTTAATTCAAGAGGGGAAAACAATATTTTATAATGAATTATTCCATAGGCTTTTACCGTTCCCATAATAAGAACCCCTACACCTCTTCCTATCAATGTAAATCATCCCATTTACCATGATTCCATTAAGCCCCATACTTCATCTTTAAAATACCTTGAAATTTCGAAGAGGAGGGTAAGAATATATAAAAATAGATTGAAATATGAATCATCCCTAATATGGTCATTTAGGTTTTCAATGAGGTAAATAATTATTGACGTAAATTTGGTCTTTTAAGTATAAGGTATTTTCAAAATAATCCTTAATCATTTTAAATGTGTTTTTGTACAGTCATAGATTTGAAAAGTTCAAATCAAAGTTATAACTAGTGGCATGTCCCAAGATCGCTCAAGAAATACGCTCAAGAATAAAATAGGACTTATATTGTCTAGAAATACTCATGAAAAATAGAATATGATATTGTAAAACCAATCAAGTCATTATTAATATTAAAAAATAAATTCACATAAATTTCAAAAATTCAAATCTTAAAAATGGTTGGTAAAATTTCTTTTACATGAATCTATGAATTTTATCAAATAAAAAGTCATCATTTTAATATCCATGGATCAATTTAACAATATAATTATCTGTTTTACTCATTCAATTTAATTAGCATTTAAATCTAAAACATTGTATAGTGGAATTTACTACGAAACTAATGTCTCATGAATAAGTAAAGTAGACCATAAATCTAAGCATGGGTATGAAATTTTACCTTCTATGTTCAAAAAATGTTGTTGAAAAAAAACTAAAGAAGTTTAAAAGATAATCAGAAAAATTAAACTCCCTTTTTATATAAATGATTTGATTATCTTCCTCCTATTATTTGGAATTCCATGTAATTTCCTTCAAAGATGGGTCTTTAAAAATCAAAACTGCTCATACCAATATAAGAACTATTCCATTAAAGCTCAAAGGGGATATTTAAGAGTTAGATGAGTCTAAAATCCTAAAAAAATAGTGAAACTCTAGTTTCCTCCTAGAACCATCTTCGGTTTTTATCATTGGATCAACCTAAGCTCATTAGAAGAAATTTTTAGATGGGTAGGAGAAGTTTTAGCTCCCCCACTAGTTCTTGAGGTAAACTTCCATGGAACTTCTCTGGCTGTTTCCCATTTATAGAATTTTTTTTATCCTACCTATTTCTTGATATTAATGGAAATAAAAGGATATTAATTAGTAACATAAAATGTTCCATTCCACCTATACCTAAGTTCACCTGACATTGACTTCAATCTAGAATTATAGAGCATAAGTTATTCTTTAGATTGGAAGGTCTTTTGTTGAATCAGTTTGTCTACTTCCACCCCTATTATTTTGTTATAAATTCTTGAATTTTAAATATATATTTCTATGATTTCTTCCTGGTACTTTAGATAAAGTTTTCTCTATTTTATAGAAATCTCAAAATCAAAATTCAGCTTCTTCACATCCCAGTATGCTTGGTGCTCTAATTCCACCAGTAGGTGAAAACGTTTTCTGTAAATCAACCAATACGAGATCATACCTATGGGTGTCTTGTATACTATCTAGTATGCCCATAATGTGTCATCAAGTCATTAGATCAAATATATTGGTGTTGGTTTGAATATTTTATCTTATATTCCTTTAATATTATATTTGGACACTTCAAGTTGGCTATTTTTCTTGGGATTTTAAATTGTAGAAATTTTTTGGTGCATCCCATGATTTTTCAGTATACCTTAATTATTGAATTTAAAAAATATGTCCCTTGTTCTATGATTATGGTTCTTGTCACTTGAAACCTATAAATATGTTTACCTTGACAAAATCACTCAAGAATTTGGCATTATTAGTCTTGGTGGCTTTGGCTTCCACTAATTTGGAGAAATAATTAACAGCTAGTAAATATAAGGTTTCCCAATAGACATGGGAAATGGTCGAATAAAATAAATGCCCTAAAAATCAAAGATTTCATAGAAAATTATGGGTTTTTTAGTAATCTCTTGTGTCTTTGATATGTTTTCATAAAATTAAAACTTTTAACATTTTTTACAATAATTATGAGAATCTTTAAGTAAGGTAGGACAATTGATCCTAGATTCACTTAAAAAAAGTGACCTTTTCCAAAATAAAATTACCAATAGATTATATATATGTTGGTAGAAATGATTAATTCTAATATATATAAACTATAGATACACATAAATTTTTTACTAATAGACATATCTATTTATATTAGTCGTTCAATACCCACAGATATTTTACTGATATTTAAATCTGTTGTCTTATCATAAGAAAACCAATAAATGATTTGATGAAAAATATATATGTTTTTATTAATTATTATTACCAAAAAATATTTTACCATTATAATAATATATTGCAAATAAATATTGAATAATTTCAAATATTTTACAAAAAATTGAATATATATATATATATATATTACCTACTACAAACATATCATTTTGATAATAAAAAAATGATTCATTAAAGTATCCTAATTTTGAAATATTTATTAATAATATATAATTATAATGAAAAATTTATGAATATATATATGTAATATTTATTTTTACATACACACACACACACACACACAAAAACTGATATATTCAAAAAAAAGTTATGAGTTTGTAAATATACACCAATATATGAAAAAAAAAACAAAACCCAAAAGAACCCCCACAATTGTTTCATGAGACCCCCTCCCCCAAACCTACTACCTATTGATGTTGTGGGGAGCCCCCTCCCCAAATACTATTCCTTTTCAGTGTTACTCGCGAACCTCCTCACTATGACCCCTCCATGTTCCCTGCCAGTGACCCCCTCTGACATCATTACTTGAACCACCCTCCCTGTTCATGACCAACATCCCCCTATTATATCATTGTATGAACCCCCTCCCTATTTCCGATTGATGTCCTCCTCTAGCATCATCATGAAAACCCTCATCCATGTTCCCGAACAACAACCTCTTGTGAGACCCCCCATTAGACCATTCCATCCCAAGTGTTCCATGACATTCTCCCTTCTCCCAAACACCACCATCCATAGAATTTTAGAATAATCAAATGAAATAGGTTTTTTTATTTATTTTTGTTTTTATTAGTGGAATATTAAGGGGATTCACTTTTTTGGTTACTTCAATTTTCTTGGTTATATGTTTTTTAGATATATTATTTTTTCTTTGGATTTTCTATCCTCCCTCTCCTCCATTTATACCCAACTCATCATGTTGTATCCTTTCTTTGGTCTGAGATGATAATAATTTTTGGTGGATTTGTATTATAAGGGGTGGGTACTCATAGGAGGTTAGTTTTATTCTATGATATCATCTTCCCAATTGATAACTAGTTCTTGGCCCAACTTTTGATTCTGTAGAAATTTTTAGTTCTATAATATCTTTCTCTAAGATGATTGGTTATGGTTTTAAAAAATACTTATAGGGTTGTTTTCTACTAAGTTTAATAAAAGGTTATTCTTAGGGGAGGTAAAAAAAACTTCTTAGTGGATCCCTATTATATAGTAATTGATTAGCATGGTAGATCTTGGAAGAAAATATAAAGCAAGTTGTTCTTCAAGTAATATTTGGTTTGGTTAAAGGTGAAGTTTTTTTTGTGGTTCAATTACATATCTTGTATGTTTTTGATTATGTTTGCGTCTTCCATATCAATGTCTAGTTTTTTGGTAGATGTACCATATTGGTGGTCATATATAGGTTTTAAAGATGACAGTGATTGTATTATACTTTCTAGAGGTTAAAATTATTGGTGGTCTAGTTATAAATGTTTGAAAGTTAAGGTGTTCATGGTGTGGTTCATGTTTGGTCAGAATACTAAAGATATCCGAATGTTTTTCTCTTTTATTTAGTGAAAATGGTGTTAATGATGTTTATAATGAGAATACTTTGGGTAATGAAACTAGTAAGTGTATTTTTTTGTTCATTTCACTTATTTAAGGAATGTGACATTTTATATTTCAAGTTTATATTAATGAAATTATTTTATTTTGAGGCCTCATTTATTATCATTAAAAAAAATAATTTTCAATGTTTGTTCTATATATAGCACCCATTAAGGACATGGGTTTATAGAGGATTGAGTAAGTGTTTTGTTTTAGATTTGTTCAATGGTGTCAAATACATATTATTCCCGTTTATTATTATTTTTATTAGATTCTAGGATAATTATTAATCATACATACAAGTCAAAAAATTCCACAAAGTACCAATTTATGAAATGTTTATTAATTTGTATTGGAAATTTTTGCTGACACAAAATACTCTCATGTTTTGTTTTATTTTGTTTTATATTTTGTTAAATATGAATTATTAATATGATATTTCATTATATTTTTTATGATTTATCAATTATTTTTAATAGTATATTTGGTTTTTTGTTTCATAAACTTTAATATCACTTATGAAGGTTCTTCATGTTTTTATTTATCTACATCATTGAATGTACTTATAAGAGATATAAGGTATTTCTATATTGTCATAATTATTTATTATTATTATTATATATATATATATATTTAAAATCCATTTTATGATTTTTATGTAGTTTTTAAAGTGAATTTTTATGTATTTGTGTTTATGTGATTAAACTAGTTTGAAGGTGCTGCAAAATAATTTTTCAAGGTGGGTATCCATCCTATATGTATTTTTTCTTATGATTTTTGGACATATACAAGTTATATATGTTTAGAACAATGACCTATGAAGAAATTTAATATCATATGGTTATTCCTTAATGATATTAAGAAATATCGATGTTTTATATGTTTCTTACAGGGGCCTTTAAAAAAATGGGATGATGTGGTGAAGAAGAAAAGAATTTTTCACGAGGGTATCATTAAATACAAACATCGATAATGCACTTACCGTCAAATGAAAAGGTGAATTGGTTGTTTAATATTTTTTTACTCTAGTGGTTTGATAATTAAATCCACACATCAATAGTGCACAAACTATCTTCATTATTTTCTTGGAAAAATCAAATTTATTTGTGGGTTTATATTTTTATATCTTTCCCTTTAGCTATTTGTTCTTACAATTCCTAGAGGAATTGTTAAATCAGGATTTTCCATGGGCTTCTAGTTTATTACTATAAAATTTACTTGGAGTTGGTATTAACTGGGTGATTGCATGACCATATTAATATGATTTTTATCACTTTTAACCGACCATATATTTTTCAAAATCATGGATTAGATTTATATGAAATATTTTTTTTTTAAATTATAGTTTTGTTGAGTTATTTTGGTCCATATTTGTGACACTAACCGGTTGAGTAGTACTCAAAGCAGGGGTCCTCTATGGGTGAACCCACATCTAAAGTTTCAACCTCAAAAGAAACATGCAGAAACTACCCTAGACTTATGTATACCCTAAATGGGATAAAAAATACCAGATAAACATATATCTTTTATATTGTTAGGGTTCTATTTTTTAATACCCACAGTCCTATTTGGTAGATAAATTTTATGTATTTGTGATTTTTTTCACAATAAATGTTAATTTTTCATTAATTTTTTTAATATAGGAATTTGATGTTTGAGATTAGTAATGTCATTCAAAAAACTATTTGGGACATATGGACCTATTTAATATAGTAGCATTATGATATTCTTTACATGATCAAAATTTTTCAACAACAATTTAAAATAGTTTTTCCCAGCAAACCCATTTATGATTTCTATATTTAGATTAATATTTATTTTCTATGTATAATTTTATTGACCTATAAGAATAAAAATAACTGACCATTGAGGTATTATTAAACCCATTTTGAGTGAGGTAGTCTCAGTTTTTGAAATTAATATTATAGTTTAACTAATTTTTTTCTTACATTAGTTTTTGCTTTCTCTTTTCAATTGCACAAATTTATTTTAATGAGGGGTGATATGATGTTATTTTAGTGGAGCATATTGATTTGAATACCAAATCTGGTTCTTAGTTTGTGTCTCTTTCGATACTTCTATTTAAAATCAATTTTCACATAATCAAATATAAATATGTATTTATTTTTATCTGCATGTTGTAAAAAAATTTATTCTACTTGCTTCAATTTTCTAATTATGAACATAATATGCACAATTAAATTTCTTTGTTTTATGTGAGTCACTAATTAATATTAACATTTAAATGTTTGTTTCATTATTTTTATAGTTTTTCATTGAGTTTTGATTCATTTTTTAGCTATAATTTTTATAGATGATGTAGTATTTATGGTAAGAGAAGATCATAATTTCTTATTATGGTGAAAATTATGAGTTCTTGTAAATGTTGCTGAATTTTATTTGAAAAATTGTATATGTTGTAATTTTATTTTGGTTGATTTGTTAATGAATATATCTTGTTTTTTTATTCATGTGAATTTAATGTTCCTTATGGGTTATTGTAGTTGATGCTACCCTCTAGGAAGATATAATTCCCATTTATTTGAGTTTTTTTACTATAGAGACATGAAATGAAACCTGACCTATGTTTATTCCTATATACAATTGAGGAACTGTTAGGAATCAATTTGTTTTTTAGGGTCATCATTAAGGCTCTAGTTTGTGGAAATCATTGAGTCACTAGTTTGTTATCCAACATAATCATAATATGTTTCATGGAAGATGATTGTTGGGTTGAGTTACTTGTTCAAAGGAACGAATGTATAGATTTGAAATCTAATTCTAGTTTTTTTGGATATGGATATAAATATACTCCTCACATTAGAAGAAATAGAGGTTTTGTATTAGTGGGAATTCTGTGGGTTTTGAATTGGGTTCAAGATGAATTTAAGCTGGGTAGGGTATCTTTTATCAAAAGACCTGAGCTTGGTACATTTCTACTTTTTCCTATATAATATTTCTTATTCAGGTTGTCTAGGTGACACGATGAAGGTGTTTACATGGATTTTAGATAGTTTAGAATCCTATCATATCTTTGAGTAAATATTTAAGGGTGTTCATTATATTGATGTCGTTATATTGGGAGAACATAGGTTTTCATTTATACAACTATCTATAGATGTCTCACTATCAGGGATGGGATGGTGCTTGAGATAACTAAGTTGTATAGTGCCGGAGATGGATCACTAGCATGGATGGGACAATGCTCGAGCTGACTTGTTGGCTAGTGTTAGAGCTAGATTATTGGAATAGATTGGATGCTATTATGCTAGTATGGCATGGATGGGCTTTTGGTGCTACTCACTGGTATCTTGTGGGGGAGATTACTCATTTTCATGGATGGGTCTGGGGGGAGTTGTGTGGGTGGGGTGTGATGGATCCTACAGTATTAAATTTTATTATTAATATTATAATTATTTTCCTTTGTTTTGACATGTTTTAACTTAGATATTGGTTTTTAATTAAAGAATATATATTATATATGATAAATTAATAAATATAAAATGAAATTTTACTAACAATAAAATATTTAAAATTTTATTCAAATGTAATTTCGAAACATATATTATATGTTGGTAATATTTTTAACCACAAATTTATTTTCCTTAAGATCTATTGTAAAACACTTTAACCTATATATATATTATTTGTTGGTATTATTATAATTATAAAAAACAATTTTTTCTGTCCCAAAAACATTTAGAAACAGAGTTTTTACTAAAATTTTAGTGATAACGACATATATGTTGGTAAAATGTTTTACCAACAAAAAAAATACCTTTACCTACATATTTTCCCCAGTTGGAAAAATAGAATTTTTTAGTGATTCCAAAAAATTCCAAGTCATTTTTGTGGTCAAAAATGGATTCCACAAACAAGTTTATGAAAATATTAAAAAACTGATTCTATTTCACATGCTGTAAAACATATTCTTATGACTTGGTCATTGTGAATTTTTCAGAGAAAGGGGTACCTATTGTAAATATAGATTCAACCTTGAGTTTATAAATCTGATGGGATTTAAGGGTATAAGGTACATGATATATGGCCGAATAATTTACTATGTCTAGATACAATGGTACTTAATCCTTTGTTATGTAGAGATCCTCTTCAAGAATGGGATCATTGAGTGGGATCAACTCTATAATTGTTGTTTCAGTAGTGTTGCGTGGCCTAATAAGGTGATATGGAACATGGTTTTATCTTCCTTTATAAATTTAATCTCTATCTTAAACTCTAGAAATTGTAGTATCCATCTTACCAGGATTTGTTTTGTTTCAGTCTTCTTCATCAAATACCCGAGTGTTGGATGGTCAAAAAATACCACTAATTTGGTTCCAAGTATATATGAACAGAGTTTATCTAATGAAAATATATCAGTAAAAAACCCATTCTCGGTGGATTTTTAATTAACATGGGTGTAGTCTAGGGTTCTTGAGGCATATGTCATGAATTTGGTTTTTTCCAATAGTTATTTGGGAAAGAACAACTCCCATAACAAGGTTTGATGCATCAAAAAGTAACTCAAATGTTTGTTCCTGTTAGGATGGTATGTGACTGAGTATGATATACTCTATAATACCAAACATAGGATCGAAATAAGAATGAGTTTCTCAGATACAAGAGGGGGGTGGGGGGTTAATTGTACCTTTTAAAAATTTCCTTAGGAAATTTTGAGGATGGTTATGTTTAACAATGTTAAATAAGATAATTCACAAGACCTCTATAAGTTCTAAAGACTTTCTAGTTTCTGGAAAAGTAATTTCAAATAAATGAAACTTAACAAAAGTTACAAAGATTAATATTCTACCATAAAGCATATAGAATCTAACTATATCAGAGTACAAGCATGAGGACATATAATATAGTATACTTTCCTCAACAATACAAAATGCAGCGGAAAAACTTTTAAAAAAACAACTAACAAGTAATAAGTCTTTTAACCTAAAGATAAGGGTATCCAACAGCCTTGGATAAAGGTCCCTTGATTTATACTTTCAAGAAAGTCTGTCTTACCCACACCAGGGTAAGCCCTCAATATGAATATCAGAGTTTGTCTTGCTATCCCCACAAGCCCTCAACTATAAGGTAGTCGACACCTCTGTCTTCCTCATCAAGGAAGCCCTCAACCTCAATTTGTTGGAACCTCTGTCTTCCTATCCTCGGAAGCCCTCGATTGTACACAGCAACAATCAGAGTTGCACGAAGCAAATCTGCACAAGGAAAAGTTTTGAACAAGACGTTCAAACTTTCTACACGAAGCTTGATAGTTGATAAGAGCCTCTCTTGCTATAAATCACTTCAAAAAGTTCTGATCCCCAAAATTCCAAAAGTCTCGACCACATTCAAATGAGCTCCTATTTATAAGTGAAGATCCAACGGTCAGAACCCTCCTCCAACGGTTATATTTTTCCTTGAATTTCGGATGGACCTGTACACATGTCACTCAAACAACGATCAGTTAATAACTGAAATCACGAAATCGTTTTGTGATAGAACATGTGTAAGAATAACTAAAATAATATTCGGAATGAATAAAATGAAATTTCAGAATACAAGAAGAATATGAATTCAGAGTCTAGAGTACTAAGATATTTGGATTCTGTTTTGTAGGAATTTAGAACTTGAATTCTGTAGAAATTCGGAGTTTGAATTTCAAGGAAATTCAAAGTCTGGTTTCACTTGAATTCGGAACCAGAACTTACAAAGTTCGGAGTCAAAGTTCATGTGAATTCGGAGTCAGAACTCATAAGAGTTCGGAGTCTGAATTTAGAGAACTAGAAGTTATAACTTAGATAAGTCTATAATTAGAATTTGTAATGATAATTCGTAATCAGAATTCACGATCATATTTCGTAATGAGAATTCGTTACCAGAATTCATCATCATAATTCATAAAGAGAATTCGTAATTAGAATTCATCATCATAATTCATAATGAGAATTCATAATCAGAATTCATCATAAGAATTCGTAATAAGAATTCATAATCAGAATTCACAATAATAATTCATAATGAGAATTCGTAATTATAATTCATCATCAGAATTCGTAGTTAGAACTTTATACAAGTTCGTAATCAGAATTCAGAGCTGAACTTCATAAAATTTCATTACATGGAATTCGGAGTAGAACTTCATAAAAGTTCATAACATGAATTCAGATTTTAAAAAAGAATGCTTCATGTATAAGTATTATATGGTTCTAAGGTTTTTGGTTTCAATCTGAGTTTTATACTTAGAAAATTTATGATATGAATAATTAAATCTAGGAAAGGGTAAATTTCCATGGGGAAGGAAATTTTCCTTATAGAAGTAAAACATGGGTAAAATAAGATTTTCCTTAAATTAAGGTGTTTGTGATTTTCAAAACAAGAGTAATGATAAAGTCATAAGGATACTTTGATGACTTAACAATATCCCCCTCGAATGAAGGAATGGAAAATGTAATAAGGAAAACCTAATTGACTCAACAATCTCCCCCTTTTTAGAAAGAACAAACAACCTTATGAAAAAGAATGTAATGACATAGAATAAATTTATAGACTTTGAAATTAAAGCTTATCTCCATTTGTTTATGGACAATGGTGAATACAACTAACTACCCCTTAGGCTTTGGAACTCTAAGGATCATATTCTAGATTTTCGGAATGAGAAATTTCATTTGAATGTAGAAAACATTGTAATGAGAACTCCCCCATACTTAGAGATAGTTCTTCTTTACTTAGAAATTTTTCTTCTCCCATTTATAATTATTTTTCTTTCCCCACCATTATGATTTTAAAAAATAATTTAGGAAATGGAAAATAAATAAAGTACCTAAAACATTAGTAGAGACATACAAACAAACAAGCATCGAAAATTCCATTATGATTGGAAGTATTAGTACGAGGGAAAACAGTGCAACAAAAGATCGGAATGGTCTATTTGGTTTCTTTTTTCCTTGGGAATTAGCATCTTGACAATTGTATTCAACTTATTCAACTCTTTATGATCTTCCTCAGCTTTCTTTTCTAATGCCTTGATCCTGTATTCCTGAGCCTTCAG
The DNA here is from genome assembly GCA_963277665.1 of Viscum album. Taxonomy (NCBI): domain Eukaryota; kingdom Viridiplantae; phylum Streptophyta; class Magnoliopsida; order Santalales; family Viscaceae; genus Viscum; species Viscum album. The sequence continues at coordinate 33,291,543 of OY728131.1, forward strand.
GACCTCTGCCTGAGCCTTCATGGCCTCTTCCTGATCCTTTAGATATTCTTCCTACTCTACAAGCTTCTCTTCTATCTCAATCTGGAGATCTATTTCCCCCTTCCAAATTTGAGCAACAGAGTTAAGCTTCCCATTCAGATCTATCACCTGTTGAATCTGAGTATTTTTCTCTAAACATAGATTTTCCTGAAAACTATCTAAAAGTTTTTTGATTTGGGAATCTTTGTTACCAAAAGATTATTTGAAATCTTCTTGAAACTGATCAATATCTTCCATATCATCAACAATATTTTTAGACCATAGAGTTATTTTTCTGTAAGTATTTTTGTGGAATTCGTAGTTGATAAGAAAATTTTTATGTTCTGCCTCAATCTTCACACACTTATCCATCACCATGGATACAGATTATGACTTTTTATTTATACTGTGCTGAAGCATCTGGCCTCTGGAATCTATTATAGGAAATATCGGAATGGTATCTACTAACTTCTTGAGGGACTCAACAAAAAAATCATGTACCAATGAAGATGACTCCGAATCAGACAATTTAGAGGGAGATGGTTCTACCTCTAACTCTACCAATTTCCTCGCAGAGGATCCTACTGCTTTTTTTCCTAATAATATCTTTTGATGGAGTTTCAGAAGATACTTGTTTACCCTTATCAACTTTCCATAAGGCTTCCTCATCAGAAGATTCATTCTCACTATCTGATTACTGTAAAATATTGTATTCATCAGGTTTCTCCTGCTCTGCTCCAGCTTCAAATTCCTCAGGATGTATAAAGTCATGATTGTGACTTTCTTCCTCATATGTATTATTCACTTACTCTTCACCCTTATCATAATTTGTTGCTGTGAACAATTTAGAATATCTGTCTTGAGAAGTCTGGAGTGAGAATTTCTCAGAATCACTATCCTTCTCATGATAGTCTTCAACTTGCTTTATTACATCGTCAGAGCCACCACTGCTCTCAGCTTTCTGAATTTCCTCCACAGCTTGTTTCTCAACTTCCTTCTCTTTGGAATTTTCTGTAGTCTTCTTACCTAGAGTCTCAGGAAACTATTCTACCAAAAAATACTTCGGCACTAGGATGTTCTCGGAAGAAATTTCAGCATCCCTTAGAAGGGATTGAAAAATTCCAGCCTCTGTCATCTTCTTCTTTAGCTTATTTTCCTTGGCCTGTTTCTTAGCTCATCAGCTGTTTTTTCTTTCAAGGCCTTAGCCTCAGCAGGATCCAATCCAAACTGTGGCTCACCTGATTTTCTACTTTTCTTTTCCTTCCTCCACTTTTCTACCACCTCATCCATGTAGTCCTTTTGCTTTTTCAGTTTAGGAGGTGCAGACTGGACTTCCTTATATTTAGGAGTTTTCCCCTCAGCTTCAACTTCCTTCAACTTTCTTTTCTTACCAGCCTTTTTTGAGGGTTCAACCTTTTCTATATTTTCCAGATTGGCTTCTACCTCCTCCTCTAGAAGATCATAGAACTCTCCTAACTGTTTTGAGAAACCAACTTTAATTATCTTCAGAGTTTCATCACTGATTAGAATCACCTTGAAATTTCTTGGCTTCGAGCTACATGGGATCCTGAAAGACTCAAGACACTCAACTATCAAGTTTGAGAGCAATTCTGGATACATAATGATCTAAGCTCTGAGGTTCACATTCTTGATGTTCTGAATCGTAATGAGGATGTGTCTCATTAGATTCACTGTCCTGAGGTTTACTAAAAAGTCAAGGATATACATAGCACTCTTCTTCAGTGTATCCTTATCTCCCTTCCTCGGAACAATAAGACCTTGCACCCATATTTGTAGAATCCTATTATTTGTTGAAATATGGGAAATCTTATTTGTAGTCTTGATATCAGAAAGACCAAGGCATTCCATGGCCTTCTCTTTGAGAAAATTTCCTTGAACCTCTTGGAGTTTGTGTGAGAAAAACTTAGCTTCTCCTTCATATTCCAGCCCCACCAAGCTTGCAGCCTTGGTTTAAGAAAGTTTGTTAGTCTTCCCATAGCTCTTAAAGAATAATTTTCTCTACCCCCTTCCTCGAAGAAGAAAACTAATTCATAGTATTCAACGAGGTGATCAAGATAGACTACATCTTGAGCTGCTGTCTTAGAAATAGGAACAATTTCCCAACCATTGAGATTGATATTCTTGGAAATAAGGGAGTCATACTTATTGAAGAAATTTGGGTGTACTAACCTCTCCCTATAAATATGCTACTATGAGGTTGGCTTGACTGAAGACATATCCTGATAAGGGGCTTCTGCAGAAATTCATACTGAGGATCTTTTAGAGATTCAGAATGGGCTTAAGAACTAGGGCGAGCTTTGAGACGCGATATCTTGGAAACCAATGTGGGATAGCATTGGGGGTCCCCTTTATATAAGCAATGGTGGTGACCATTCAACTTCCAAAACCAATATAATGGCTGAGAAATGATTTTATTTGATCTGACGGTTAATATGATATCCGCAAGGAGATCATGAATCCGATCTTTTGAGGTTTTAAGAAAAATATTTGGATTTAAGAAGAAACGAATCAAAAATATTAAAAGAAAATACCATCACGTAAAAAAATGATTATGAGAACTTAAGTAAGGAAATCATATTCATATTGGCTAGGAAGATTATTCGTAATAGGTGATATTCTTCTTGAATAAAATTTGACTATGAAAAACTCACTAAGAAAAACTTACTTCGAAAAAATTCATTACGAAAAACTTTTGATCTAAAAGATTTATTGCAAGAGTTTGAGTACAAAACTTGATTACAAAAATTCCCATTATGAAAAATCCCATTACGAAAATTTCCATTACGAAAATTTTCAGTACGAAAATTTCAAAATCGAAGTACGAAAATTTTAGAAAAACTTATAAGGAGATGTACTCCCCCTATGAAAAGAAGTTTATTACCGTAAGGAGAATGGTTCAAAAAGAAGTTAATGAAGGAAGATTACTTGACTTTTATCATTCCTAATTTTTTTTTGATGTATTCAAATCTATCAGAAGGTAATGATTTTGTGAAATTATCATCAATTTGATCTTGCTTTCCGATAAATTGAAGAATGATATCTCTTTTTAGTGTGTGATCCCTAAGAAAGTGATGCCTAATGAATATGTTTTTTTCATGAGAGTGATGGGAATGGTTTTTACTAAGGGTAATGGAACTTGTGTTATCACAAAAAATTTGAGTTTTAGTAAAACTCAAGCCATAGTTTGTGAGTGTGTGTCGCATCCACAACACTTGAGCACAATAACTTCAAGCTGCTGCATATTCAGCTTCAGAAGTGGAGAGTGCTACAGAATGTTGCTTCTTACAAGAACAAGAAACTAATGCATATCCTAAGAAATGATATGTTCCGTATGTACTCTTTCTATCCATTCTACATCCTCCAAGGGTAGCATCTGAAAAACTCTTTATAACAAAATCATTACCAGAAGTATAAAATAGTCCTAAATCCATGGTTCCCTTTAAGTAGAAAAAAATTATTTTCATTGACTTTAAATGAGATTCCATAGGATTGGATTGATATCTTGCACATAAACATACATAAAACATTAAGTCTGGTCAACTAGATTTCTAGTATAATAGAATTCCTATCATACCTCTAAAATATGTTTGATCTACTGGTTTCCCAGCTTCATCAAGATCAAGTGTGTTTGAGGTACCAATGTGAGTACTAATAATTTCAGTGTTTTCATATCCATACTTTTTAATAAGGTCTTTATTATAATTATGTTAGGATATATAGATTCCTTCTAGTTTTTGTGAAATTTGAAAACCTAGGAAAAATTTTAACTCATCCATCATACTCATTTCAAAATCAGATCTTCTTAGATATGAAAATGAATCAGTTAAAGATTCCGAAGTTGAACCAAATATAATGTCATCAACATAAATTTGAACAATCAAAACATTTTTCTTATCTTTCTTTATAAAAAGGGTTGGATCTGGATTTTCCTTAACACAGTTATTTTGAATCAAAAATCCTGTAAGTCTATCATACGAAGCTCGAGGGGATTGTTTCAATCCATACAATTCTTTGGTAAGTCTAAAAACATGATCAGGATGTTTTGGATCTTCAAAGCTAAGAGGTTGTTAAACAAAAACTTCCTCTTGGACATAACCGCTAAGAAAATCACATTTCACATCCATTTGAAAATGTTTGAAATTGAAGAATGCTGTAAAGGCAAGTAGAATATGAATAGACTCAAGTATAGCTACTGGAGCATACGTTTCTTCATATTCTATTCCTTCTTGTTGATTATAGCCTTTAGCAACTAATCTAGCTTTATTTGTTACAATGATTCCATTTTCATCACAATTATTTATGAAGAACCATTTCAATCCAATTAGAAAAGTTTCTTTAGGTATTTTAACCAAGGTTCTTACTTTATTCCTTTAGAATTCATTTAGTTAATCTTGCATGGATTTAATCCAATCATCATCACCTAAAGATTCATCAGTACTTTTTGGTTCTAATTGGGAAAGGAATTCTAGATGTTGTACTTCATTTCTTAAGGAAATTCTAGTTATTACAGGTTAATTCACATCACCAATGATTCTATCACTGGGATGATTCTTAAGAAATGACTGATTTGGGTTTTGTAAAACCTGTTCATCGACATAGGGTAGAAAGTCTTCTAGTGTAAATGTTTCAAGAGTATCTTCTTGTAAATTTTCCTTTTCAGAAGGATCTTCTATCATAGGTTGATAATTAGTTTTTGAAAACTCATCCGAGGATGGAGGTTGAGGTTGTTTAAAAACAAAAGGATTAGTTTCATCAAATTTGACATGTAATGTCTCTTCAACAGTACAAGTGTTTTTGTTAAAAACTCTATAAGCCTTAGAATTTGTGGAGCAGCCTAAGAAAATTCCTTTTTCATATTTTGTTGAGAATTTTTGTAAGTTATCTTTATTATTCAGAATGAATACCTTGCATCCAAAAACCTTAAAGTAGGAAAGTCTAGGTTTTCTACCATTCCATAACTCATAAGGAGTTTTTTAAGAAAAGGTCTAATCAAAACTCTATTTATAGTATAACAAGCAGTACTTACAGCTTCATACCAAAATTTTTTAGCTACAAGATACTCACTCAACATGGTTCTAGTTATCTCTTGAATAATTCTATTTCTTCTTTAAACAACACCATTTTGTTGAGGTTTTCTAGGTGCTGAGAAGTTGTGAGTAATACCTTTCCTACTACAAAAAGTTTCAAAGTCAGAATTTTAGAATTCTCCTCCATGATCACTATGAATAGTTTTTAATGGAAGGTTTTTCTCATTTTTGACTTGGGATCTAACACTTTTGAAATAAGAAAAAGCTTCAGACTTCTTTGCTATAAAATAGACCCATGTAAATCTAGTGTAATCATCAACTAAGACAAATACATAATACTTTCCCCCAATGCTTCCAATTTTTGTTGGACCAAAAAGAACCATATGCACTAGCTGTAATGCATAAGTAGTTGAGACTTCACCAACTGATTTAAAACTTGATTTATGTTGATTTCTATATTGGTAGGGGTAACAAACTTTTGAAGAATCAAATCTATGTTCTGGTAGATCCTTAACTAGTCTTTTCTTAGACATTTTTCATAGGTTTCTAAGGCTACAATATCCTAACATTCGATGCCATAACCAAGAATGATCATTCATTACACTAAGACACGATAAGTTTTGGCTCCTAAGGTCTTCTAAGTTTAGTGTGTAAACATTATCTTTCCTATTGTAAGAAAGAATAAATTCTTCCTTGGAATTGTGTACTTGCACTTATCATTCGTAAAATTCACAAGGTATCCTTCATCACATAATTGACTTATGCTGATGAGGTTGTTCTTAAGACCCTTAACTAATAAAACATTTGAAATCAAAGTTTTACCAAGAAGAACGATGACACCTATACCAATTATTTCTCCCTGAGCATTATCTCCTAAAGTTACTTTTCCTCCTTTTGTCTTGATAATCTTTTCAAAATAGTTTTTTTACAAGGCATATGCCAGGAACATCCACTATCCATGTACCATATATTGATGTTGGCACTTTCCCTATTTTCCTGAAAATATAAAAATGTTAGGTTTTCGGAATCCAGACTGGCTTGTATCCAAAAATCTCAGAAAGTAAAATTTTGGGCACCCACATTTTCTTAGAAAAATAAGATTTATGAAATTTCAAAGATTGTGTTTTGTTTAGGGAACAATTCTTTGCCCAATGACCACCACGCTGACATTTTTTACAGAATGGGGAACTTTGAGGAACAATGTAGTTGTTACTAAAAAATGGTTTAGAACTTGTAAAACCAAAACCAGAAGTATTCTTTTGAGGTTGGATTTGTGAATACATTTTATCAAAATTTTCCTTATCTTGGATAAAGTTTGACAAAAACTTCCTCAAGGAGAATATTTCGGATTTGAGTTTTATAACTATGTTATTGTCTTAATAAACATTTGATTTTGAACAAGAGCTATTCTCGAAAACATTTATCTTAGAAATTACTTTTTCTAGATCATTAGAAAGTTTATTCTTCTCAGAACTTACTTCCTCAAGATTTTTTGAAATACTTTCTAAATCAGAATTTTTCTTATAAAGATCTTTGGAAAGATATGATATTTCTTTAGTAAGAATAGCATTTCTAGAATTTTCTTTATGAATTTTTTTCATGAGTTTTGAATTCTCATTATCAAGGAGTTTGGAAAACCTAGAAACTTCTTCATAGGTAGGTAAAGTATTATATTCATCAGAAGAAGATTCTTCATCCGAAGAGTTATAATATTTACTATCATTAGAATTAAAAGAAAAATTGGTCATTGATTCAAAATTGTGTACCTTATCCATCAATAAATTATAATCAATAGGTTGCCTGGCTAAAAGACCAAGATTATTTTTATCCAGAAGATTCATAATCTGGAGATTCATCTGAAGAGTCTCCACCACTAGCACTCCATGTGTCATTGGCTTTTAACACTTTCTTATCTTTGGACTTGTAATAATTAGTTTTGTTTTTTTCATAATGACTTTCCTTTCTTTATTTTCTCTTGTGCATAAGGCAATCTGGTCTTATGTGTCCAGCTCTCTTACATTCATAGCATGTAACTTCAGAATCTTTCTTGTCTTCCCTTTCCTTCTTCTTGTATTTGGATTGAAAATTCCTTTGTCCAGCTATCTTGTCCATCCTTTGACAAAGATTTCCTAATTCATTTTCTTAGGAATCACTTCCACTAGATTCAGAATGGATAACAAAATTCTTAGATTTGGATCTAGTAACTCTCTCAGGAATTTTGGATTTCATATGATTGGAAGTAGTAATAAAGGCTACACTTCCATTTCCATTCTTCTTCTTCACAATATCATCATCTCTCTTCAATCTAGTCTCATGCTGAAGAAGAGTTCCAAAAAGCTCATCAAGAGTAATCTGAGAAACCTTTCTATTCCCATCAATTGCAGACCTTTTAGATTCCCACTCATTCAGCATGATGTCGATAATCTTCTCAACAAGGGATTTATCATCCAAACCTTTCTCACCCATTGATCATAAACTATTCACTACAGTCATGAATCTCTGTTGCACATTGCATATGGGTTCACCATAAGGAAAACTAAAACAATGATATTCATCTCTAAGCATGGCTCTTCTAGTTACAATTACTTTGGAAGTTCCAAAGTGAGTAACTTCATGTTTCTTCAATATAGAATTTGTTTCTTCACAAGATGAAATCTGGCTATATATATTTCTAGTCATTGAACAAAGTAAAGTGTTGCGTACCTTATAATTCAGTTGGTAATCATGCTCCTCTTGATTTGTAAGGGCACTTTCTTCTTTATCAGGGATCTTGAATCCACCAGTAAGCATTACAAAATTTTCAACCCTAGTGTTGATAATGAACGTATTCATACGATCTCTCCAATTTTCATAATCATTACCATCAAAGATTGGTGGTCTGGTTGGATTAATATTTTCTATGGATATAAAAATTGATTCTTCTCATCTTTAAGAAAAGTCTTTCCACAAAAACTTGTTATTAGAAAAAGTTTGTAAACAAGGAAAATATTCCTAAGTAGGAAAATATAGAGCAAAAGTATCTCTAAGAAAAAGTGAATCCGAACTATGAGTCCGAAAAAAATAGATTTCAAAAAATATGAATCTGAAAAATGTAATTCCGATAATTCCTTTCGGAATCTAATCTTGAGATTAATTCAGATTGAATGAAATCCTCTGATACCAATTTTTAGGATGGTATATGACTAAGTATGATATACTATATAATACCAAACATGGGATTGAAAGAAGAATGATATTCTCAGATACAAGAGGGGTGGGGGGGGGGGGGGTGAATTGTACCTTTTAAAAATTTCCTTATGAAATTTTGAGGATGGTTATATTTAACAAGGTCAAAGAAGATAATTCACAAGACCTCTATAAGTTCTAAAGACTTTCTAGATTCCAAAAAAGTAATTCCGACAAAATGAAACTTAACAAAATTTTCAAAGATTAAGATTCTACCTTAAAGCATATAGAATCTAACTATATCAGAGTATAAGGATGAAGAAGTATAAGATAGTATAATTTCCTCAACAATACAGAATGCAGAAGAAAAACATGTAACAAAAACAAGTAACAAGTAATAAGTCTTTTAACCCAAAGAGAAGGGTATCCAACAACCTTGGATAAAGGTCCCTTGATTTATACTTTCTAGAAAGTCTATCTTACCCACACCAGGGTAAACCCTCGATACGAAGATCGAAGTCTGTCTTGCTATCCCTGTGAGATCTCAACTATAAGGTAGTCAGCACCTCTATCTTCCTCATCAAGGAAGACCTCAACTTCATGGTGTTGGAACCTTTGTCTTCCTATCCCCGGAAGCCCTAGATTGTACACAACAACAATCGGAGTCGCACGAAGAAAATATGCACAAGGAAATGTTTTGAACAATCCGTTCAAACCTTCTGCATGAAGCATGGGAGTTGGTAAGAGCCTCTCTCTATAGAAATCACTTCAGGAAGCTCTGATCACTAAAATTGAAAAAGTCTCGAGCACGTTTAAATGAGATCCTATTTATAGGTGAAGCTCCAACGGTCGACTCCCTCCTCTAACGGTCATATTTTTCCATGAATTTCAAAGGGTCCTGTAGACGTTTCACTCAAAAAACGGTTTTTTAATAACTAAAAGCACGACATCATTTTGTAATATCACAATTGTAATCATAACTAAAATGATATTTGGAATGAAGAAAATGAATGTTTGGAATGTAAGAAAAATATGAATTCAGAGTCTATAGTACTAATATATTCGGATTCTATTTTATAGGAATTCAGAACATGAATTCTGTATAAATTCAGAGTCTGGTTTCACTAGAATTTGGAATCAGAACATACAATGTTCATAGTCAGAGTTCATGGGAATTCAGAGTGAGAACTCATAAGAGTTCAGAGTCTGAATTCAGAGAACTCAGAGTCAGAACTTAGATAAGTTTTTAATCAGAATTCTTAATGAGAATTTGTAATCAGAATTCACCATCAGATTTCGTAATGAGAATTCGTAATCAGAATTCATCATTAGAATTCGTAATGAGAATTTGTAATTAGAATTCATCATTAGAATTCATAACGAGAATTCGTAATCAGAATTCATCATCAGAATTCGTAATGATAATTCGTAATCAGAATTAATCATCAGAATTCGTAATGAGAATTCGTAATCAGAATTCATCCTCAGAATTCGTAGTTAGAACTTTATACAGTTTTGTAATCATAATTCAGAGTTGAACTTTATAAAAGTTCTTAATAGGAAATTCGAAGTAGAACTTCATCAAAGTTCGTAACAAGAATTCATATTTTAAAATAGGATGCTTCATGTCTAAGTATGATACAGTTCCGAGGTTTTGGGTTTCAATCCGATTTTTATACTTAGAAAATTTATGATATGAATAATGAAATCTAGGCAAGGGTAAATTTCCTTGGGGAAGGAAATTTTACTTATAGATGTAAAACAAGGGTAAAATAAGATTTTCCTTAACTTAAGGTGTTTTTTATTTTCAAAACAAGAGGAATGATAAAGTCATAAGGATACCTTAATGACTTAACAATATCCCCCTAGAATGAAGGAATGGAAAAAGTCATAAGGAAAACCTTATTGACTCAACAGTTCCCAATTCTGTGGTTGCATTATCGATGGGGTATTCAAAATCTATTTCAGTTCATCAAATTTCATCATACAATTTGCATTTAAAAAATCATCCTCTTTTAAGAGAAATATATAGAGTGGAAGAGAAATTATACAAAAGTTTTGATGAATCTTCTATAAAATCTCACATTCCCTAGAAATGATCCGATGTGTCTTACATAGGTGGGGTATGAAAAGGAATTCATAACTATAATTTTAGATATATCAACCTTAACACCCATTTTTAAAATGAGATATCCAAATTCTATTCCTTTTTCAACCATGAAGTGACACTTTTAAAGGTTTAAAACCAAATTATTCTCTATGAAGTTTTTTAAAACATTCATCAGATTTCACAGGTAATGATAAAATGAATTCCCAAATATAGTAAAATAATTGAGAAATACCTCCATATAGTCTTTTATATGATCAAATAAAATACATACCACACATCATTGAAATGTACTTGGATCATTTCACAGTCCTGAAGGCATACTTTTGTACAAAAAGGTCCCAAAAGGTGTTGTGAAGTTTGTATTATCTTGGTATTATAAAGAAATAAAAACCTGAAAATAACTAGTAAAACCACCAAAAAAGTAGTAATGTATTCTAACAGCGGTCCTTTCTATCATATCATCAATGAATGGTATTTAGAAATGGTATTTTTGCACGACTTGGTTCATCCTTATATAATCATTGCATACACTCAAACTATTCTACACTCTCATGGGTATTAATTCATTATTCTCATTTTCCATAATGTTCAAGCCTATTTTCTTAGGACCACATGGATGGGGGTAAGACATTGAGAGTCAGAAATTGGGTAAATTATGTTATCATCCAATATGTTTTTAACTTCTTTCATTACAAATTCCATGACTGTGGGGTTCAGTCCACCATGGGGATACCTAATAGGTCGAGAGTCCTATTATAAAAAGATTCTATGTGACTAGACCTTGGGTATGATTCTGGGTATATCTCTTAAAATTTATCATATGGCCCATTAATTTATTTTTAAGTTCAATTATAGTTTTCTCCTTGGTCCCAGATATATTATTCAAAATGATCACATGAAAATTTTCTCCCTCCAATAGACACATATATTTTATATAACATAGGATGTGTTTTAATTCAAGACATGGTGGCTATTCTATGTATGAAAAGAAATTCACATTTCCTTTCTAAAAACATTTAACTCCCTTGAAAAATGGTATCATATCAGTTTATTTTATAAAATAATCAATGAATTCAGATGAGATTTTATAATTTTTAGATTTTTGAGTACTGTGTCATTCCATGATGTGATATTCTAAAGACAAGAATGTTTGAATCACATCCGAATCTTCAACGGGGTCACTACGTTCTCCATGGTATATTTCAAAGAGGGAATGGTTTTTGACATGTTTATTTTTTAGTCAAGGAAATTGAAGTTCAACTTTTTGTTCCCAGTTCCATGGTCAGAGTTTATTCTAGAAAATTGATAATTGTTTTTTCAAATTTTAGGAATTGTATTAATAAAATTATGGGTGAATTCCATGGTTACATGTCTTCTTCTATGGGGAGTACATAAAAGTACTCTTGGAAAAGGAGTCCTTCAACTCCCACTAGCACAAATTTCACAAATATAGATTGAAAAATAGTGGATATATTTTCTTGTTGGAAAAACAATCTTATGGGATTAAGCTAACATATATTAGAAGATGAAAAGATAAAATTAGACATTACATTGATGGAAGAATCACAATCAAAAAAATAATAACAAAATTTTAAAGAACCCATATCTTATGGAATTGAAAATGTCTCAGAATCTTGATATTTTTTGGGTAATGGTGGCATGATCATGGTGGAGACACTCCTTCCGAAGCTGATTCGTTCAACCCCATCACACTAATTTCTCTTGAGGAATATTTCTTTTAGAAACTTCTTATATTTTTGGAATTTGTGGGTTTCTATAGCAATTGAATATTTATTTCAACTTCCCATAAGGTCTCTTGGATTTCTATTTGAAGTTATTATTCTTCAAACTTTCATGACCGAGTCAATACATAAGGTAATGGTACATTGTTGTCACTTTTCTACCATTTTCCTTTGGAATTGTGTTTCTATTTTCTTTTTGGGGTGGTTGAGTTTTTCTACAAGTTTTTTCTTATAATTATCCTACATACCTTGATATAGTGGTGGATGCTCCTTTCCACTTATACTCGTGATCGTACTAACATTCTCCATGGTATTTTTAACAGTTTGTGCTGGGATATTGCATTTATTTTTATTCAAAAGGTCCATATGGATATCAAATTTACTATCTAAAATTTTCACTGACTTATTTATCTCTTCAATCTTAATTTCGTGGTGGTTCTTCTAAGAACATGTTGGGGTTGTTCATAATTATTTTGCAAGAAAGGTGGTGGTTAAAAAGTTTTTTTTGTTGGAAGGGCTATTTGTAAGATTGTTTTAATTTTGATGCGATAAGGTATTGTTGTTGAAAAGGTGAAATGGCTTGGTTCTATTGGCCTCCAACTCCATGTTAGTCATTACCTTCTCCCCATTTTTGATTTTTTGGAAGTATTCCTTGTCAAAATGTAGATTCACAACTTTATGTATCCTCTATCTCAGCGCATTGATCACTGTAATGATTAGGAGATGAACATGATCAACATACCTCAGGTGGAGATGATTGATCACCCACTTATTTTAGGACCATTTTTCTTACCAAGACTATCAATTCTTTAATTTTTGTTTCATGTATGGTGATGAGTCAGAAGTTCTTACCACATGTACACCTCTTGTGATGGTTCCTCTCTTATAAATTGTTTTGAATTTTTTTCTATCTTCTCAATAAGACTCCTAGTTTCTATGAGTTATTTTTCAATTAAAGATCCTCTAAAGTATGCATCCAAGAGATTCAATTAATTATCCATAAATTCTTCATAGAAGAAGACCAGGAAGTGGTGATACTCTACTATTTTGTGTATTAATCTTGCACAAATTTTCTTAAACCATTTTTATTATTCATAAGTAGTACCACCATTAGATTTTCAAATGGTGTAAATATAATTTCTAATTTCTGTGATCCATGAGGTTTTGAAGAATCTTTGTATGAATCTTTGTTGGAGGTTATCCCAGTTTGGTATCTCTCTAGGTTGTAAGGTATACAACCACTACTTAGATTCTCCCTAAAATGATAAGGGGAATTATTTCCACTAGACATGATCCTCAATAACTCATATTGGTTTGGGAATTGAAAAAATGTAGTTGAATTATTTAATGTGTCAATTGGGATCTTCACATGAAATTACATGAATTATGGATAGCACTGGAATCATGTTAACTCATAATTCAAAATCAATTTCTTGATTAGGAATTGGTAATTGATTTTGTTTCCTAGAAACATTTAAGCCATATAGGTCCCTCATGATTTTTTGTGGTACTAATTCTATTATTAGTGGTTCTTATAGGAAAATTTATTCTTCTAAATACAATTCTTTAAACTTGTTTTAAGGATAAAAATTCCTATTCCTTTCTAATAATGTTATTTGTATTTCAGGTCAAAATTGAAAAGATCATAATTAGTGGACAAGTCAGGAAATGTTTTCTGTTTACAGTATCTCCCCAAAAGCAGCACCAATTTTGACACATGCTTGTAATGAGGTGTGGAAAAAATATTTAAATACCCTTAAGGGAGTATTGTTAGTGGTAACCAAAAATTCCTCCCCAAAGACCATTTTTTTAATCTAGGTTTCACTAAAAATAACAAGATTGAAGGATTTATGAAAACAAGATATTTTTTTAATGTTTTTTAAATTTTAAATGAGGGAGAAGTGACTGTATTTCATTTATATTATCCCTTTTGCGATGTCATCATAGTTTCTAAAAAAAATGAATCTTTTTGTTTTTGAAAAATAAATAAATGAATTTAGTAACAGTTACTTATTCGATTCACCTTTGATTAGTTATTTATCCTTGCGTAGAAATTTTAATGAACTAACATTAAATTAATTGGGAAATACAAAACCTGGTATATATTTTCCCTAAATAATTTATTTTTTTAATCATAAATTCTTTACATGTTTTAATAATCACGAAACCACTCCCTTACTTGACATTGTTTAAAAAATAAAAAATTGGTGTGAAAAATAAATAAGTCAAGTAAGGGTAGAAAAATATTTAAATCAAGCAATTAAACATTTAAGAATAAATTAAAATAAAGTAGTATTTAATTTAAATTAAAAAATTAATTAAATATAAAACAATTAATTTAAAATAAAAGGATTCTTTTCATTGAAAACTTTCAAAACTCAAAACATGAAAAAATGTAATGCCCTTTCTCTTCACCAAATCACTAAGGGTTACACCCCTTCATGTAATAAGGGGTCACAGAATAATATGAAGACCGAATCACGGTGAAAAAAATTTTGAAATAAGGGGGGGGGTGTGAACTCCTCCTTGTGTAGTGCTTATTCTTTGTCCTAGGGCGGTGGCTAATTTTATCCATTGTGCTTGGTGATGTGTGTGTTTTCTACCAGATGGAATTGGATGATTTGGGAAGGAGGTTCTTTTCTCCTTCTATAAGACCGTTGATGCTCCATTCCATTACAGAGTACAAAGATTGACTAAAGGGAATACCTCAAGTAAAGAAGAAGAAAGATTCATCAAATATTGCAAAGGCATTAAGGAGCGCAAGTATACCTGTGCTCTAGCCATGGGTGTGCAAGTCACATGCGCGCCAGATATGAGGCGCACAAGTCACTTGTGTACCCTATGTTAAATTTTTACAAAACTCCGGTGGCTTATAAATACCCCCAGTGGGCCGCCCATTTAGAGGATGAAAAATCCAAAACTCAGAATCATGCTTTGGTCGCCCAAGTCTCTGTCTAAAGTATTCCGAACACTTCTAAGTAATTATTTACCTAGAATGGAAGCTCTCAAGAGGAATAATAAGTACTATGTGTTAGAACTCA
This sequence comes from Viscum album, assembly GCA_963277665.1. Taxonomy (NCBI): domain Eukaryota; kingdom Viridiplantae; phylum Streptophyta; class Magnoliopsida; order Santalales; family Viscaceae; genus Viscum; species Viscum album. The sequence continues at coordinate 33,306,667 of OY728131.1, forward strand.
TCAATACTTGTGCGCCTAAGTGTCCAACCCTTAAGGGAAATGAATACACTTTCACGATGCCTTGTCCTCTCATGGAAACTTGTGAACCGCCATTCTAGAAGTATCTAGGGATAATACTAAGGGCTTGAGCCAAGTATCTCCCAAGTATTACCCTACAAGTTCTTTTTCGCCCAGGCGAATACATGTCGCACAAGTATACTTGCGCGAACAGGTCTTGCGCGCCAGACCAATACTTACATGCCTCCTTCTAATTCACTTCCTTTCCTCAAATTCACCTCTCCTCTTCAAGATTTAGCCTTCAAAACCCTCTTCAAAGCCATTTATGGAATGATTCCTTTGTTGGATTCCTTATCTGAGAAGAATTTTGTGGAACATCTCTCAAAAACCTTGTGATTTACATAACTTTATGTCACTAAGGTTTGAGATATCCTTCATTCAACCGCATCCTTTAAGATGAGAAGATCTTTAATCTTGGAATCCCACTTAGGAGTAAGCCCCAGGTTCCCTGTTCATGGGCATCCTCCTTAGGAGTAAGCCCCATGTTCCCTAATCTGGGAATCCTCCTTAGGTGTAAGCCCCAAGTTCCAAGTCTAGTCCACCTTCTCCGGAGTAAGCCCTAAGTCTCAAGTCATCTTAACCTGGTCCTCCTTTTCAGAATTATTCCCCAGTCATAATTTCTATTAACTTTGGAATCCTCCTTAGGAGTAAACCCAAATCATAATTTCTTTTGATTTGGGATTACTTCTTAGGAGTAAGCCCCAATCATAAGTCCCTCAAAAAGTTTTGGATTTATTTTCAGGAGTAACTCTCGGGTTAAAATCACAAATCTTCATAAAGTACAAAAACCTTTATGGACCCTGCTCTTGGGATTATTTTCTAAAAAGTCTTTATATTCATTTACATGGGAATTCATACATATGTAATCCCCACATCCTTTCTTATGATTGCATCTTTCATGGCACAATCTTCAGGTTTTACTGATACCTCTTGTTTCTCAAATCGAGCCTAACTCACGTGAGATTAGAGTGTAAAAGTAATGATGAGATCTCTATTTGGGCCATTAATCATGAATAAACCTCATAATTCTTCACTCAAACTACGTGGGTTCTGAATCCTTTTCTAACAAGGATATGTAGGTAGCCCATCTGTGGGTACGATCCCAACTCTGAAATAATCCCTATCTTTCTGAACGACAATAAACATCAAGTGCCCCACTGAGTGGATTTAAAACCAGTATGGTTATCATCATGACCAAGAGATTTCTATATAATGTATTGAAGGATACCATTGGCTAAGAATAATTAATTCATATGGATGATTCTCTATTGATTAAGAAACTCAAATACATATAAAAGATTCTCTAAATCCCCTACATAACAATCATTGATTGCAAGGTCTAAAGGAAGAACTCATTTTCATGCTTGGTAAATTAATAAGGATTCACGAACATAATTCAAATCGATAAGAGAGTCCTGGAGTTGACTATAATTCCCCCAAAAAAGGTGTGATGAGTTCGAACTCCCATCCTCTCGACAAATGAAAATTAATAAGCCTCATCAGTCCATAACTAATGGGAACCTACCTTTGGAAAGTAGGTCTAAATGGATATGGAATCATTGGATGCTTCCTGTTATACGAATAAACCCGTTCGAAACCGATTGGAATGTTTGAACCTTAAACAAACAAGGTCATCCCCATTTCCAAAGGAAAAAAATGGTGAACCCAAAGTGAATCATTAACCAAGTTAAATGATGTTTTACTTATTTGTTTAGACCCTATTTAACTCAATGTGGGGGCCAACAAAGCAATCAATAACATATGTGCTCATCCAAAAGATGTAGTCCAGCCAAACTTATCTCAATTATGTCTGTTATATAAAACATGATATATTTTACAAGATCTCTCTGCATTATAGAAATGGATTCTTTAAAGTTCACACAGGTGAATGCCTCAGCCACTACTCATGCAGGATCCTCGTCCGCTCTGAGGATGACATCACCTACTCAACGTCTTCAAAGCTGGGTCTCAAATGCATTGGTTAAGGAATACTGTCAACATGGTACCATTCTGACTCTAGAGGCTTCTTGACAAGAACTCCAAGTTAAAAAATCACCCTGGTTGTCCAGACAGTGACAAACAATAGTAAAGAAGTAGGTGGATCCAACCACCATTTCCAACCGTTTTGGGTCGTTATTCCTGGAACGCAATCATCAGTCCCTCCCATATTATGGGGAAGTGAATGAGAAGGTCACTCAAGGCCTTAATTCTAGAAGACATGAGTATTTCCCAAGGGCTACCATCAAAAATCGCTGCCAGACTCATGTGGTAGTGCACCCTCAACATGATGATGGTGTCAACTTTAGGGGTTCAGCTCTGGTTCCTCAGACCCGATCACACAAGACGAACCGTCCGAGGTGAAATCCTGTCAACAGGGAGCAGGTTCTTACGTTTACCCCCTCCGGAGAAGTCCATCAAGCCAACTTGATGGAAAAAAATGAGCGGGCATATACACCCATATGTACTGATGTTACTGCCTAGCTGACTCGTCTTGCAGTAACACGCCAATCCTGCTAGGCAATTCTGGCAGAGTATTATAGGCAGGTATATACACCTATTTATAATTCATCAGCTAGTCAGCAGGATCATCTGACTGCAACCAAAGAAACATGCCAATCAATTGTGGTGGGGAACAATCAGCAGACACATACACCTGCAATTCATCACACTAACCAACAATCTTGTTTGGTATCACCTCAAGATGTCAATTGGAAAGAACTAATTAAAAATAGGAGGCAGACACAATTTTCTTCCCCCACACATGAGTACTGTCAGAGTTCACTGAAAGGAAAAGGAAGAAAGGAGTAAGAATGCACACATACTCCAAGAACATAATAGATGTATATTCCTATTCTAGTTTCTGAAGTCACCAAGCACATTCTGAATATGGTGAAAGAGCAGAAGAAAATCCCTGCCCATATTCTGGATGCCTGTCAGAATATTGTAACAACTTCCGCAGCATCACAGGGAAGGAATCATAAATCTATCCTTATTAGTGGAGTGACTCATCAACATATCACTCTGGAACAGATACACACCTCTTTCCCAATCCAAGAGGGTTTTAGGGCATACTCCCCCATGTCATATGGACAATCAAGTCAGGAACATACACCTGATTTGAATGTAGATAATCAGCCTAACCTGACCATTTCTCTTGAGTTGGCATATACACCTTCCCATAACAAGCAATTTCAACAATAAGTGGTTTCCAATGTGAGTAATAAGGAATCTAATAAAAATACCTGTCCAACACAGTCAAGAAATCAAGATCCAATCTGTAATAAGGCCTTGCTCAAAGCTGAGGTTGTTGAATCCCTCAGATAATTATTTTTTGCAACTCAAGATTCTACTCTTTCATTTTAAACTTCCGGAAATAACAACAATAATTCTAAAGTTATTCATCAGAAACTTCCTCGTGAAGTCTTTATTTATGAAAGTTTAGTCGATCTCGAAGTATCATCTTCAGATGAGAGCCACAATAACCCTCTACGTGGCCAAAAGATCAAGGAGAAAAACGTTTCATCTTTTTCTATAACCCACCATAGTGGTCCTCCCCATGATGATGAATTTATCTATGAAAGTCGTCTCCATAGTAGTAATTCGCATTGCCTAAAAAATTTATCAAAGGAAAATGTAGTAACGAGAAATACCTCTTATCTTGAGGCACTTTAAAATGTGAAGATAGTCATATATGATGCTTTAATGCTAGAAGGTGAAATACTTTATCAAACAAAAGATAGCGCGGGGTGTAGGTCATTCTCTGAACCACCCCTGGGTCATTCATCTTCTAATTTGATATATTAATTCTCTACCAATCTTGTTGAATCTGATAAAGCAACAAAGAAGCACCAGCTTTGGTCTAATCAGGTAGAAGAATCTTCATCAAATGATAAGGAGGAAGTGCTGAATATGTGAAAACAAACTGGCGAAAGGTGAAGTACCAGTCATGTTTTGGCCTTTGACTGACTCTCAGTATGATATTCCAGAAATGTTGATGGAATATTTTATTCACAATATTCGTCTGAATATTTGGAAAACTCTTTGTCACTTAGAAAAGAAAATATTATATTATAACGAATATGAAAATCATGTTAAGATAATAGAAGGCTTAGAACGCCAAATTGATTTAGCATCTCTCTAATTTTACTGATATCTGAAGGTTTAAAAGAAGTAGAGAGCCCTTAAGCGTGCATGCTTTAGCGCACTAAAAACGTTGCACTAGTTAATTACCAATTCCCCATATGGTATTCATATCAGGGGATGGGGTGTTCATGGAGCATTGCATTTCACTATACTCTCTAGTCAAAAAAGCCCTCCAAAAGTGGTTTCATGAAATGTTATTTCCCATGGACAACCACAACCAATTTGTTTTGTGTGTAATCAAAGGCTTTCTCATGAACATTCCTCAAATAGTTCTTCCCAAACTCAGGCATAAAAAGAACAAGTTGTCTAATTACTCTTGCATCAAGAAAATTAGAATATTGAACATGCTTCTCGTTTTGAGCATGCACATCATCAGGTGACAGAGGTGTCCGAAATAATCCAATGGTCATTTGAGCCAGATTATTTGAGTGGACATAGGTTGGTGTATCCAACCAATTTCCATAATAATGTCTTCAAAATAAGGATATATATTAAGAAAGTTTTATATGTAGCAACTCAAGAGCCACCTCAGCTTTCCAGATTAGGGACTCTTTTAGCTCAGCCCTTGGGATTAACAAATGGGACTGAGTTGAGTAGGGAAAGCAGGAACAAACATAGTTCACTGGACTGGGGACTTTTTCATATCCTCAATCTCTTCCTCAGTGAAAGTCAGTTTTCTCTCAGTTAGGGAAGAAGATACAAGAGGAACGCATAGCTGAATTATCAGGAGATTCCCTCCAAATTACGTTTCATCAAGAAGTTCTTGAGGGATAAACTCAACAAAAGGCAATGTCTCATAAATGACATGGAAGAAGACAATATCACAGAAATACTGGTAGAAGGGACGCAATGTGTTATGCATCGATTAATTTCATCAATGTCGTTGTTACTAATCCCCCCCAGAACATGAGGTTCACTCAGAGGAATCATATGAAGAAGTTCTTATTCAAGAATTTGTACACACAGAAATAAGTGAAGAAGGTGTGCATACTAGAAGCCAGAGGGTTGCCCAGAGTAAAGATATTCCTTAAGGCAATTCACATCCATAATCTAGAAAGGTACATGCCAATGAAAATAAAAAAAATCAGGTTATATCCCACCCTACCTCTGGAGAAGGCCAACCACTCTCATTAGTGAAATGGTTTGCACAACAAGAGGATGAAATAAAAGAGTTAAGGAAGTTTACTGAAGAACTACTTCAAGGTAGTCTTCCTCATAAGCGTGCTAGAGTCAGTCAGTCAAGGGAATTCGTTGCAATTACTGGTATGGATCAAGAATATCCTCCATTACAAATACACCCTCATAGGTCTAATCCTATGGGTCATGCACAACAACAACCAGTAGTGCTTCCATCAGTTGCAGTACCAGTCACCACACCTGTCCAAACTCCAGTTATTGAACCTGCTCAGGCCCAAGCTCAACTAGATGTTTTTCAAAAGTTAACGACTACCATTGAGTCATTAACAGCTCATTTGGAAGCTATGGAAGGAAAGCATGCACAAATTCAACCAAAAAAGAGAGCTTACCCTGAATGGGTTGATGCAATTCCTCCCCCATAAAATTCTTCAAGTACCACATTCCCAATTTTTAATGGTTCGAGAGATCCAAAACAAGACGTAACAGATTTTGTTTCTTGCTGGGATCCTATGATGGGAACTCCTCAATAATAAAAAGTATTTAACCTCAGGTGTTTTGTACAGTCATTACAAGGGCCCGCTTTTTTCAGGAATACAATCTTGCAATCCCGGTCAATTACCGGGTGGGAAGATCTCCGTCAACGATTCTTTCTTTAATTTAGCTCAAATTTTCAAAAGATGATAGTTTTTTATCTTAAAAATTGTAAGAAAAGGGAAAATGAAAGTGATTCGGATTTCATTTCTCTCTAGAAGGGATTAACATATTCCTTAAAATTAGCACTCCCTCAAGAAGAATTGTTGCCAATCAGTGTAGAAAATTTACGTGATGAATTACGCACACCGTTGATCCCTGTAAAATAAACAGAAGGGTTTCGAGACCTTACTTAAATCACTCAACAGACCTAATATTCTCTTATAGAGTCTAAGTCTAAATCTCATTTAATTCCTTCAGCTTCAAGAAGGAGAATGGGGAGAGCATAGACTGCTACAGTTCCACTTAAACAAGTACCTGTACCAGATTCCACTTCAAGACATTCATCATGTCAAAGGTCTCCACCTCCTGAACATCAAAAAAATGGCCTCCTCATCAAGATGATCAAAGGGATAAAATATAGAAACAATTTGAGGAGTTAAAGAATAAATTTTATTCTTTCCGAAATGAACAAGTTCCATGTTACTTCATTTAGGCTCTGGGAAATAATTTGGTTTAGTTGCCAAGGCCTAAAAGGCCGAACAAGGAAGGAGATGAAGACCTTACAAACTATTTCTCATTTAATCAGATGTTGGGGCATCCCATTTAGGAGTGTTTTGTCTTCAAATACCTTCTTCAAAAAATGGTGGACTCGGGATAAGTAAAACGGAAAGGTTCTTCAGCCCAGGTAGCATGTGTTACTGCTACTGATCCAGAGGAAGAAGGTGAGTGGCATGAAGACAAAAGTAAAAATGCACAGAAATATGATGATTGGATGGTCAGAAAATTGATCATCTAAACTCATACCATTTTACGAATGTAATTGAAGAACCCAATGGTGCATTCTATTATTTCTGCCACAGCAAAACTCCCTTCATCAGAAGCAAAATCCTCAAACAGGATACATATTTCAAGGAAAGAAGAGCAGTCAGAATAAGATGGTCTGGCGTCAAAGAATAAGTTGTCTTTGACTCTGGAAGATTTTATTCCATCTAATTCAAAATCATGGGCACTACCCCACCAAACAGTACAACCGTAAATGGTTTATCAGGCAGAGTCTTCATCAGATGAAGAGTTGATCTTTGGTTCTATTAACCAGATTCACATAACGAATCCATATTCCAGTAACAGTTTCAATAATGATGATCATGATTTCCCTGTATCAAACATAGTAATTTGAGGGAGTTCTAGAGGTCTAGGATACAGGGTAAGACGTAGATATTTTAGAATCCGCTATTCCAATCCTACCAATGCTAGAATTGTATATGCAGCAGAAACTCGTGGAAAATCCCTTCAGCGGGCTCAACAAGAACAAGAAAGTTCTTCCACACATGACAGATTCAGTCTTGGAATAGTTATTTTGGAAGATCAGTTAGAAGTTACACCTTCTTTCTCTCAGAAAATAAATAGACATAGTCAGTCTAATCTTCCAAAGCCAAGAGTATTTCCAACTCCTACCCTGATCCAATATGCATCTACTTCCAAAGAATAAACTTCTAATGAACCTACGAAACCACATGTTTTTGTTGGGAAACACAAACCTTTGGACCAAAATTATGATGTCTTGAAACAGTTTTACCAAGTACTGTCCATGTTATCAATTCTGGATGCCTTGAATCTATCAAAGAATCTTCTAGAGGCACTCATTGAGGATTTTTCAAGTCCTCAAGAATTCGAAACTAAAATTGATATGGCTAAAGTCTACCATATAGAGAATGATCATGTAGAATGCCATGTACTGATATCTTTTATAGATGAAGATGAAGATGATGTTGTGCATGGACATATTAGACCTTTTTATTTATCTGGAAAGGTCAATGATGTAGACATCTGACGAGATTTCATTGATAATGGTTCCGGAGTCAACCTCATCCCTATTCGTACACTTTGTCGATTGGGCCTCACAGAATCTTATTTATCTCCTTCTACTTTGAGGTTTCAAGGATATGATAAAAATGAACAAGAACCTATGGGCGAGATTACACTCCGAACTCTGTTTTGAGACCTTGTATCCAATTCAAGTTTCATGGTTATTCGTCATGACCCAACCTTCAACATTTTTCTTGGAAGACCTTGGCTATATCAACATGCAACTATACATTCATCATACGATCTATGTATCAAATATTGTTTCAATGGTCAAATTGGGACATTGTATAGTGATAAAGCCCCATTCAAACCATTTGAATCTCAATACATTGAGACAGAATTCTATCACATGGAGGAAAAGGAGATATCCACGATAAAGGAGGTTACCAAAATTAATGCTCCATATGGTTTGGAAAAGATTCTAGTAAACCCATTCATACATGTGAGTACATATTAAGTGTTGCCTATCAGTCAAACTGACAGGATAGACCCAAATCCAAATTCTCTTATTTAAACTTCCATAATTTCAATTACGGAAACCAAGCCAGACAACATGGTCGAAATTGGTGATTCACCAGGCAATGATGAAAGCTCAAATAGAGATGTCTTCATTTTATCCGCTGAAATCCATAAATTCTATACTTCATCAACCGGGCCAGAAGAAGTTATAGTAATTTCAGAGATAAATGATGATGTCAATTATTAATACATCATCTCTTCTTTCATACCCAAGGAAAACCCCTCATCATTAATTGGGTCAAAAAATGTAGCCTTTTCTTCAAGATGATCAAATTTTAACTTCTCTCCCGATCTTTGAAATTCTGCATCATCATCTACAATGAAAGTAGAATCAAAATAAGTTACACATATTAAAGAAGAAGAGGAAGATCTCAGGGATGCTCCTCCATCATTTGATGAAGGTATCTCTACTACTGTGGATGAAATCAGAGAAATAAATCTTGGTACAAAAGAAGATACACGCCCCAATTTAATTAGTGCGTCCAAAACTCTTGAAGATAAAGAAATCTATATTTCATTTTTAAAGAAAAATTGAGATGTATTTTCTTGGAATTATACAGAAATGCCAGGGCTTGATCCTGAGGTTGGTAATCATCATTTGGGTTTTCCAGAAGAACATTGAGGATTCAAGAAAGCCGCCAGAAGAACACACCCAACTTATGCCTCCAAAATTGAAGCTGAAGTGGATAATATTATCAAGGATAACTTCATCAGAGAAGTTCAATATCCTAAATGGACCGATAATATTGTCCCTGTGAAAAAGAAGAATTGAAAAATTAGAGTTTTCATTTATTTCAGAGATCTTAATCGGCATTATCCCAAGGATGATTTTCCAGTTCCAATCACAGAACTCTTAATTGATGAAACAGCTAGCTATGAAGCACTATCCTTCATGGATGAATATTCTGGGTATAATCAAATATGAATGGATTGAGATGATGAAGAATATACATCCTTCAGATCCCCTCAAGGTGTGTTTTTCTATCGGGTAATTCCCTTTGGACTGAAGAATGCAGGTGCAACATATCAACGTTCCATGAACCATATCTCCAAACCCTTCTTAGGGAAATTTGTTGGATGTTATGTGGAAGATTTGGTGGTCAAATTCAGACAAAATTATAATCACTTGGATGATTTGGAAATCATATTCCACAAACTTTGACAACACAATTTTAAGAAGAACACCTTGAAATGTTCTTTTGGGGTAACCTCAGGAAAATTTCTCATCTTTTTTGTACACCAGTGTGGTATCTAAGTTGATATTGAGAAGAAAAAATAAATCCTTGGTATGTAACCTCCTCTAAATTTAACGGAATTGTGAGGAATTCAATGAAACATGGCCTATATTCATCGTTTCATCACTAATATGGCAGGAAAATGTTTACCCTTCACCAAATTAATGAAGAAGGGAGTCACTTACCAGTGGACTGAAGAATGTCAAGAAGAATTCAATATTCTAAAGAAATACCTCTTGATTCCACCATTATTAATGGCACCTGTTGAAGGAATACCTCTTATCCTTTATGTAACAACTTTAGAGTGATCATTGGGTGCCTTCCTTGCCCAAAAGAATGATGCTGGGAATGAAAACAACCTTTATTATCTTAGTCGGACTATGCTTGAGGCAGAAACTTGATATTCAAGTATTGAAAAGCGATTCCTAGCGTTAATATTTTCAGTTTAGAAATTGTGACACTACCTGCAACATCATGAGGTCCAATTGGTATCACACAATAACCCGCTAAAATTTATGCTTAGCATCCAATGCTTACAAGACATCTGGCAAGGTGGGCAGTTATTTTTCAGCAGTTTGATATCCAGTATGTGTCTCAAAAAGGAAAAAAGGGCCATGCTCTGGTGGATTTCCTTGTTGAACACCCTTCAATAGAAGATACATCTTTATATATTGAACTTCCTGATGAGGAAGTCTTCTCTATTCAAGATAATCTTCAAACATGAGAAATGTACTTTGATGGTGCTTCCAGAAGTCAAAAATGGATGAAAATGGAAGATCATAAATTCAACAATGTTGGGTAATGAGTTGTACCTATTTCCCCAGAAAAGGCAGTGCTAACCTATTACTTCTTATTTTTGGAAGGTGGTACAAACAATGAATTAGAATATCAAGCTCTCATCGCAGGATTAAAGTTGGCGCTTCAGGAACAGGTGAATCACTTAAAGCTAAAGGTGATTTAGACTTGGTAATTAAACAACTCAATGGGGAGTATGCCCTCAAAAAAGAAGAGTTAATCCCATGGTATGATTACATTAGTGAGTTAATGGCAGAATTTCCATTTAGAACCGACATTTTATTATGTCCCGCAATCACAAAATGCTCATGTTGATGCATTGGCTAATGTAGCCACAACTCCAGCAGATCCAAATCAGGACAAAACAATCATCAGTATTTCCCACTTTCGTACAGATTCAACTCATGTTCAAATAAGAATAGAGGAAATCAATGAAATTAGTCCCATTTCTGAACCATATGGTCATACTACGGGATGGTTGATAGCTATCAGGGAATACCTTCAAAATGGAACACTCCCACCTGATAGATCTGGGAAAGAACAAGTCTGGAGATGTGTGGTCAATTTTACTCTTTATGATAGCCTAGATCACCTAGAAAAAATTCTCTATAATCAAGGTTTTTATGGAATTCTCATCAGATGTATTGATGGTGAAGAGACAATGGATGTCATGAAAGAAGTACATATAAGAGTCTGTGGTGCCCACCAGTCTGGACATAGACTGTCCGATCAAGTTCAAATGCTTGGATACTTCTGGACTTAAATGATACCATATTTTGTTCATTTAACTTAGATGTGTCATTCTTTCCAAGTATATGACAATTTCATTCATCAACACCCAGAGTTTCTCCATTCAGCTAAATACTCATAGCCATTTTCCACATGGGGAATGGATGTTGTAGGACCTTACCCTTCGGCTACATCCAAGCAGTTTAAGTATATTATTAATACTACTAAGTTCTTTTCCAAATGGGAAAAGGCAATACCTCTCAAATAAGTTAGTTCTAAAAGCATTGTTAGATTCATCAAGTCTAACATCCTTACCATATTTGGTGTCCCTCATACCATATTGACGGACAATGGGACCAACTTCTGTTCATCTGAGGTAAGGAAGTTGTATTAAGAATGCAACATCAAATCCAACCATTCATCTCGGTATCATGCAGTGGCCAATGGCCAAATAGAATCCTTAAATAAGACTCTTTCAAACATACTAAAAAATATGGTGGATAAAGATAAGAAATCATGGCCTGATAAACTTTTTCATGCTTTATGGGCTTATCGAACCACCACCCGCACTGCTACGCGGTCAACTTCATATACATTGGTATATGGAACAGAAGTAGTCTCACTCATTGAGGTTCAATTACCTTTGATCAGAGTATCCATTTGTGACCAGTCATCTACATATGAAAAATCTCAAAAGTGATTGGATTAATTGGAACGATTAGACGATAAAAGATTGTGCACTCTGCACCATTTGGAAGTCTATTAGAATTGAATAGCATGAGCTTCCAACAAAAAAGTTACTCTTTATTCATTCATTCTAGGAGAATTGGTATTGGTCCTCATAACTCCAATGATACTAGGAAAGAAGCCTCCAAAGCTTGAGTCAAAGTGGGAAGGACCTTACTCAATACATAAGGTCTACTCCCATGGAGCTTATTCTTTAATATCAATGGATGGAGAACTCATCACGACTCCAACCAATGATAGGTTTTTGAAGAAGTATTTTGTGTAACACAAATACATATTTAGTCCTTAATACAAGACTTTAAACTGAATGGTCCCTCTATCATCCAACATGATGTTAAACTATGTACCTATAGTCCAACATGACATTAAACTCTGTCCCTATTGTCCTACATGACATTAAAATCTGCACATGTCCTGCAAGATGTTAAACTACAATATGTCCTAGTTACATGACGCTAAACTGTACAAAACCATTTTTTCATACATGGTGTTAAACTGTGAATCATTAGGGTTGTTGCTAGCTCTTGTTTCTCACACCGATCATGACTCACACGAGCTTAGAGTAAGATTCAACCATAACACCCTCTCTGGGCCGCTAACCACGCATAAGTCCTAACATCATCTTCAGGTTGTAATCATGTACAACTTGATCACCAATTCATTCTTAATCGAACAACACGGACTTTGGTCGTTGCCTTCTAAGCTTGGTACATAGACAACCTCCTGAGGTTGAAGATGAAAACCAAAATCATCACATCTCTTCACCTCCATCTCATACGATGTTGATCTGTGAAGCCCCGCCCCCCAAAACCAATATCTTCACATTGGTTCACCATCGTCCTTGATATATGATGTTAAACTATATATTCCCTCATTTTCCTCACTACAAGACATTAAACTAAATATAAATATGTCTTAGCTACATGACACTAAACTATCCAGCACCGGTCCATGCATATGGCCTTAAACTATTCACACTTTTGTCCTGTACGACAATAAACTACAACAGTCTCTGACATCCTCACATGAGAGGGAATCATTATTAACATTGATCCCCAATCATGTTATATTCCAAGGACTACATACATACATGGAAATGAACAAAACATTAATATTGAGTCAAACCATCTTTTCACAAAAGTCCCCTTTCACCCTTCACTTGTACGAACCAAATCTGTACAGAGGGTATTTCAAGAACTACGCATGGCTTGATTCCCATCCTTATAGGATACATAAGAACGTTCGAGTGTCCCTCTAATCCAGCCCCAAGTCTTTGGACCTAACCCCAAATTCCACTTTCCGTCCCTTGGCTGAAAAGTCCCCCTGTGAAAACCTGAATGTGGTATGAAAACCTTGGTCTTCATTTACATCAGGTTTATAAAACACACAATGGGTATTCCTCATTATGGTCCGAGCTCTATGTACATAAACTAAGATCTCCTACATTCTCGTCCCACATGACTTTAAACGGTATTTAAAGAACTAAATATGGCTTGATTCTCATTCTAATGAGATATATAGTGAAGTCCATCATCTCAATTAAGGACCCAGCCACAACATGACTATGGTCAGCATTGGTCTATATATCTCCTGCATGCATTGGAAAATACCCATTTTCATATGTCATACTCCTATCCTTAATTACTTATAGATCTCCATAACCATTTTCTTGACTTCTTGTAACAAAATGTCTGATACCCAAGAATTCTTTTGCCTAACTATGCAGCACGTGCCCTTAGACGGCCTTGCATAAGTAGTCTATATAACGGACCTGCCAGCCAAAAGATACTATTAGTTGACTATGCAACAAATGCCCTTAAGTGGCCCTGCATAATTCAACCCACTAACAGGTTTTTCAAATAGTGGTAATTTCATTCTTGAGAGGAAAACCTCTTTTGTACTTATTTGTATTAATGACAATATGTAGGAATCCGCAAAAATATCCATCCTTAACATATTTCTCCCATACACTTATCATGATATAAAAGTATTCCAGTCTATGATTTATATTTCCCTTCCCTACATTTGCGTCAGAAATTCATAGGAGTGACATTCATCCAATTATTTGATAATCTTGATTGGTAATATCCTCTCCATATTCAAGTACCCCTCTCCATATAGCAAACTCAATTCTTTGGAAAATTTTAATCTCTAAAAACTTCCACTGTATTTTTAGAAATAGAAAAGTAAATTTCTGAGAGTTATTTTTCTTGACTATGCAGCACATGCCCCTAGTTGTTGTTTCATAAGTAGTCTACATAACTAACCTGTTAGCCAAAAGATGCTATTATTTGACTATGCAGCCAATGCCCTTAAGTGGCCCTGCATAATTCCACCCCCTAACGGGTTTGTCAAATAGTGGTAACTTCACTCTTATGAAATACTTCCTCTAATTCCTTTTAGCCATTTTTTTAATATCATCCCTTAGATTCAAAATTTCTTAGGTCATAGTTTACATGTTTTCCCCCACACATGAATGTGGTAATATGTTTTCAAACAAATTATCAAGGAATTGAGTTAATTTTAATCCAATTGGTCAAATCTATTCAACCTTTAAACATTATCCTTTTTTATGTCTAACATGCATGACTTTAAACTGCCAACAAAAGATAGGGTACTCAATAAATTGGGAACTTGTAAAAGGAACTCTGAACAAAAGTCAACTCCCAGATCGCTAAACATAAATTTTGTATGATTTAATAAATATTGAGCAATAAAAAGATTCAAAGTTTGTAGGGTTATTTTTATAATTCTTGAAACTATTAAACTGAGCTTACTAGGCCCATAGGCTTAGATAAAGTTAATTAAAGTAAGTAGCAATAGAATGCAGGAACAAATCATTGAATATGAAAGTGTTTTTCATTGATGCACAAGAGTTAGAAGGACATCCACTGATTGGAGTTTTTTCTCTTTTTCAAGAATTACAAGAGTATTTCTACATAACTCTTCATTTTATTTATGGCATACCGAGATTCATCAGCAGCCACATGGAATTAATTCATTCAACTGGTTACAATAAGAGACGCAGTGATACCAGATCTTCTGGGAACAATTGTAAAAGAATGTTCTTGAGTGCGGTTTCAGAAAATTTTCTGCTGATCAAACAGTGACTTTGTTTCTGTCCAAGAGACTTGGAAGATGGATACATGGATTTCAGAATGTAGAATTGGAAGTAAAGATCCATTTGTAGAGAGTACTCTTTTTAGATATTGTTCTAACGTCATAATAGTCTTCTCTCCACCAACCGACAGTGGAAAACATATCAGCCCATGGGTTTTCCATTTTAATATCTGCAAGAAAATGTCATGGAGTAAAAATTTAATATTTCACACCATTTTATCTACTCTTAATGCATATCATAACCAAAATAGAGGGGTAGCAGTGCGAATGCATCTCGGGCATATAGTTCTTTGCATATGGAACATTGACTCCTTGAAGATGATCATGGAAATATAAAGGCATTCAAATACTTTGTGGGAAATTGACATGATATTTATTCAAGTACTTGGCCAAATCAGGGAGATTTCTGTCACAGATATTATAGTAATCATGGCCAACGATTTTCATCATAACATCAATTCTCTTTATAGAAAACTCATCAGCTGATCCAAAATTCCTTAGAGCCATTGAATCTAAAGAAATATCGAATAATTAACTTTTATGTAGGTTGGTTTTTCATAAAATTTGTGAAGAAATCGAAAAAAAGCTAAGAAATTAAGGTGCGCAAGTCTGATCTTGGCGCTCAAGTCTAAGCCAGTCATGCAGGTTGTACCGTACTAGTATTGTCACGAAAGTCAGAAACAGACTGAGCAAGCGCGATGAAATGAACAGAAACGCGGACGAAAAAAAACCAAGACACCTGAGTGACGAGAGAAAGAAGCTTTTTAAATCCATGTGCTTTGCACGAAATGATGCCCGTATATATAGGAGAGGTCGTACCCCTGCGTGCGAGAACCTGCGCGCCAGAACAATACTTGTGCACCTACTACTTGCATGTTGCGACACCTTGTTTCTCACTTTACCTCAAAGTAAAATCCTCTTTCCTTTTTTGGATTAAAATTTGAGGGGGAACATTTTTTGATGCTCCGTTTCATCACAGAGTACAAAGATTGACTAAGGGGAATACCTTGAGCAAAGAGGAGGGAAGATTCAAAAAATATTGCAAAGGCATTAAGGCGCTTAAGTATACCTGCGCTCCATCCCTGGGCGCGCAAGTCACTTGAGCGCCAAATATGAGGCATGAAAGTCACTTCCGCACCCTAAGTGAAAATTTTCCCAAACTCAGGTGGCCTATAAATCCCCCTTGTGGGCCCCATTTAGAGGATTAAAAATGCAAAAATCAGATTCAAGGTCTGGCCACCCAAGTATCTTCCTGAAGTCTTCCAAACACTTCTAATGTAATTATTTACCTAGAATAGAAGCTATCAAGAGGAAGAATAAGACCTAAGTGTTAGAACTTATCAATACTTGCACACCTAAGTGTCCAAACCTTAAGGGAAATGAAGACACTTTCACACTACCTTATCGTCTCATGGAAACTTGCACGCCGCCCTTCTGGAAGTATCTGGGGATAATACTAAGGGCTTGAGCCAAGTCTTGCCCAAGTATTACCTTACAGGTTCTTCATCTCCCATGTGAACTCAAGTTGTGCAAGTATACTTGCACGACTAGGACTTGCGCACCAGGACAATACTTGCGCGCATCCTTCCAATTCACTTCTTTTACTAAAATTCACCTCTGCTCTTGAAGATTTAGCCCTCAAAACCCTCTCCAAAGCCATTTATGGCATCGTTCCTTTGTTGGATTCCTTATTTGAAAGGAATTATATGGATCATCTCTCAAAACCTCGTGATTTACATAACTTTATGTCCCTAATTTTAGATATTTCCTTCATTCAACTTCATACTTTAAGATGATAAGATCTCTAATCCGGGAATCCTCCTTAAGAGTAAGCCCCAAGTTCCCTGTTCATGGGCATCCTCCTTAGGAGTAAGCCCCAAGTTCCCTAATCTTGGCATCTTCCTTAGGAGTAATCCACAAGTTCCATGTCTGGGCCTCCTACTCAAGAGTAAACCCCAAGTCTCAAGTCCTCTTATCCTGGGCCTCCTTTTTAGAAGTAAGCCCCAGTCATAATTTCTCTTAACATGGGCATCCTATTTAGGAGTAAGCCCCAATAATAAGTTCTTTTGATTAGGCCTTCTTTCTCAGGAGTAAGCCCCAATCATAAGTCCCTCTAAAATTTTGGGCTTCCTTTTCAGGAGTAAGTCCTGGGTTAAAATACCAAATCTCCACGAAGTACAAACACCATTATGGACCCGGCTCTTGGGATTATTTTCTAAAAATTCTTTATCTTCATTTACTTTTTCAGTCATACATACGTAAGCCCCACATCCTTTCTTATGATTTCATCTTTCATGGCACAATCATTAGGTTTTAATGATACCTCTTGTTTCTCACATCGAGTATGACTCACGTGAGATTAGATTGTAAAAGTAATGATGAAATCTCTCTTTGGGCTGTTAATCATGAATAAAACTCATAATTCATCACTCGAACTCCGTGGGTTCTGATTCCTTTTCTAACAAGGATACGTAGGTATACCATCTGCGGATACGATCCGAACATTGAAATAATCCCTATCTTTCTGAACAACAATAAACTTCAAGTGCCCCACTGAGTGGCCTTAAAACCAGTATGGTTATCATAATGACTTAGAGATTTATATATAATGTATTGAAGGATAACATTGACTAAGATTCACTAATTTGTATGGATGATACTCTATTAATGAAGAAACTCAAATACATATAAAAGATTCTCTACATCCATTACATATCAATCATTTATTGCAAGGTCTAAAGGAAAAAATAATTTTCATGCTTCGTAAATTTATAAAGATTTAAGAACATCTATCAAATAAATAATAGTGTCCCGGAGTAGACAATAATTCCCCCCAAAAATTTGTGGTGAGTCTGACCTCCCATCCTCTCGACCAATGAAAATTATTAAGCCACATCAGTCTATAACTAATAGGCACCTAACTTTGGAATATAGTTCTAAATGGATATGGAATCATTGGATGTTTCTGGTTCTAAGAATAAACCCATTAGAAACCAATTAGAATGTTTGAACCTTAAACAATCAAGGTCATCCCAATTTTAAGAAGAAGAAAAGTCACAATATTTCTTAATAATATTCCACATATTAACTCTATTAAATTTCTAATTAATTCTTGTATGCCTTCATAAAAGTTGTTCATAAATACCTTCCACGTATAACCTCCATTTTTTGGGTATTTGGTCCCCCCAATCTGGAGATATGGTTCTAACATCAAACATAGCCAAATATTTGATCTATTTTATACAACTAAATTGTGAGATTGTTTTGGGATTCCAAACAGTTGATTTAGCTTTCAATCCAGCATAATTAAAGGAATAACAAGATGTATAGAATATTAAAGTTAAACTATTTCAAGATTTGGATTAGCATAGAAAATGTTATGGCCTAAATACATAAATAATTTAAAGAAACTAAAATCCAAAATAGTTAAATTTTCAAATAAATCCCAAAATACCATTAAAACCATAAATACGACAAATTAACATAAAATAATACTTTTTTTTGGGATAAAAAAATTTAAATTAAATTTAAAATTATTGAAAATATTTTTTATTTCAATTCCACTGCACTTAAACCATGATTTTCCTTAAGAAAAAAATATCTACATTGAGTAAAAAAGTAAACCAATGTTACTGATATTTGAATTCCAAATCAAAAAAATCAATCAATTTACAATGTCAAACCCAATTATAAAAAATTAACATAATATATTAATTTAATTTCTCAATTTTTAAATAAGTAATAAAATCTTTTAATTTTATTTTTCTCATTGTATAATTATGGAAAATATATTCTCATTCATTCATGATCCTTGATTAATTATTATTAAACATTAAAAATCATGATATGCCTCACCTAACATTTTTTCAACTATCTATCTTGATAAAATTCTAGTATATTTATGCTCAAATCATGAGAACTTGATCCATATACATATTCATTAAAACAAACTACTTTATTTACATTACAACAAAAAAAATCTCATAAAATCATGATGGCTTACAATAAAGGTTCAAATGTCCTTGTGGATTAAGGGTAGTGGGAATTGATGTTTTGAAAATAAATATCAAGGATCATATTTGTCTATTAAATAACAAATCATGATAATTAAATTAAAAGTGTCATGAAATTATACCCTTCAATTTGAAAAAACTCCAAACTCCCCCAAAACATAAAGTAAATATCATGATAAGTTAAGAATATGGAATTATTTGTTCCCTCTATTGAATATATATATTTTTTTATTTTTATACCAACTTTTTACCCTTTCAAAAATCCCTTTCATTTTTTTTTGAAAGTTATTCTTAGAATATGCCTCACATACACAACCTAACCAAATATGATAAAAATATTAGTTCTAGTAATGGTGATTTATGGTTTATATAAGTGAAAAACCATTTTTCTCATTTTTGGTTATTATTTTCATTTTCCATTTTTTAACTCAATAGGGGAAAACAATAGTGTACAAGGAATAATTATACAACCTTTTACAATTACCCAAATAAGAATCCTCACACTAATTCCAATCAATGTAAATCATCCCCTTTACCATGATTTCCTTCACCCCCACACTTCAAATTTAAAATATAATGCAATAAATATATAGAGGGTAATAATGGATAAAAATGTATTGAAACATGGGTCATACCTAAAAAGGGAATTCATGGCCTATATGGTATAAATAATGATTTATTTAAAGGTGTCCTTTTAAGGATGAGGGATTTTCAAAAGATTCCTTCATCATTTTAAATGTGTTTTTTTATATTCATATCTTTTAAAAGTTTAAATGAATGTTCTAGCAGGTGACATTACCTATGATTAGTTAAGAAATATGCTTTAGAATAGAATTGTAAGTACTTGGTCTATAAATACTCTCAGGAATGGGAATATGATATTGGAAAATTACTCAAGTAATGATTAATAATAAAAAATAAAATAATAAAATTTTAGAAATTCAAAGCAAGAAATATGGTTATGAAAATTTCATTTACATGAATCAATAAATTTCCTATAATTATGAATCCTAAATTTAATATCCATGCTTTACATTAATAATTAAATTCTCCATTTTACTAATTCAATTTCATTAGCTTTGAAATATAAAACATGATATCTCAAAATTTCCTAATAAACTCATGTCCCCTAGATAACTCAAGTAAAGGATAATTGTAATAATGGGTATACTATTTTATATTTAATGATCAAAGAATGTTGTTACACAAAAAAATGTAGAGTTTAAAAGATAATCATAAAATGTTAACTCCCTTTTGACATAAATATTTTGGTCCTTTTATTCCTTTTCTTGGGTATACCTTGTGGTTTTATTCTAGGATGGTTCCTAAAAAATCAACACCACTCATACCTGTGTAATAACCATTACATTAAATCACAAATGGGATATTTAAGAGGTAGATGATTCCTAAATTCTAAGAAAATTGTGAAAATCAAGTTGCCTCCGTGAAGCACCTTTGGTTCTTGTTGCTGGATTTACCTGACCTCATGAGGAGAAATCAATACATGAATTGGATAAGTTTTATCTCCTTAATTGGTTCTTAAATTAAAAATACATGTAACTTCTTTAATATTTTCCCATTAAAGTGAATGGGATTCCTCCTCCATTTTTCTCAATCTGAGTTGAACAAAAAAGATAGACATTAGTAAATACAAATGTCCTTCCCACCAAGAACAAATATTATCTAGCATTAACTTAAATTTGTAATTGTAAATTAGAACATGGTCTCTAGATTGGAAGGTACTTGGTTGAATCAATTTTTCAAATTCCACCCTTGTTATTTATTTTTAAATTCATTAATTCTAAAAATATTCACTTCTAATTAATTTTTTCTCATGTAAATAACTATTTCTCTGTCCTCAAACACTCTCTAAATCCAAATTCCCCTTTTTCATTGACTAATATGCATGGTTCTCCAAATACAGTGGAATGTGAAAACTTTTTAAATAAATCAACAAGTATGAGAACAACCAATGGGTGTCTTGTATGCTCTCTAGTATGCCCATAAGGTGTCTTCAAGCCTTTGGATCCAATCTTTTCAGTTTGGTTTGACTATATTCTCAAATTTCCTTTAATATCTTAGTTGGATACTTCAGCTTGGCCATATGTCTAGGGATGGTAAGGTGTTGATGTTTTACGGTGAATCCAATACCTTTTTATAATATAATTCATTATTCTTGGGTAGAAATGTGTCCCTTGGTTGCTGTTGATGGATCTTGGCATTCCAATCCCACAAATAATGTTTTCCCTAACAAAATCACACATAAATTTGGCATAATCAGTCTTGGTGTCTTGGGATTGCACCCATCTGGAGACATAATCAACATCAAGTAAATTATAATATTTACATAATAACATAGGAAAGGGTCCCCTAAAATCAATACCTCAAAATTCAAGGATTTCATATAAAATGATTGATTTTTGGGGTATCTCTAGTCCCGATGATATGTTTAAAAAATTTGACACTTTTCACATTTTTACAATAATCATGAGAATATTTAAAAAAGGTAGGCTAATACATACCAGATTAAAAAAAATACCTCGTTCAAAAATGTCCTCTGGAAGAATGTGTATGAAAAAAAAATTAAAAATCATACTCTATTTCAATTTTAAGAAAACATAATTTTACGAATTTGGAAGTGAAATTTTTTTAGAGAAAAAGGTCCTCCCAGATATAAAATCTAGATTCGGCCTTGAGTCTTATGATGAGAGTTAAGGGAATAAGGTACCTAATATATGTCCAAATAATTTACTATGTTAAAATATTGGGTTACTTCATCCTCTATGAAGTAGATATGCTCTCTGGGCATGTGATCATTGAGTGGGATCAACTCTGGAATTATTGTTTCAGTAGTGTTGGGTAGCCTACTGAGGTGATCTTCCACTTGGTTTTCAACTACCATTTTGTCTTTAATCTCCACCTTAAACTCTTCAATGAGTAGTATCTATATTTCCTGCCTTGGTTTGGAATCAGTATTTTTCATCAAATAACTGAGCGCTGCATGGTCATAAAATAACAATACTCTACTTCCATGTAAATATAATATGAATTTAAATAATGTAGTGATAACAAAAAGAAACATTTTTTTAGTGGTTATATAATTTAATTGAGTGGAATCTAGGGTTCCTGAATTATAGGTTATGAATTTGGGGTTTCCATTAATTATTTTGGAAAAGGATACTCCTATAGCATGGTTTGATGATTCAAAAATTAACTCAAATTTATGTTCCAAATTTAGGGGTTTCATTATGGGTGTGATAAAAAATTATATTTAAGCTCATCAGATGCCTTCCTATAATTTTTAGTAATTGAAAATTCATCCTCTTTTCAGAACAATAATGAGGGTGGAAGGGAAATCTTATTGAAATTTTTTATGAATCTTCTATAAAATTCCATATCCCTATATGTGACCCAACAGGTCTCACACATGAGGGGTATGGGAAAGAATTGATCACTTCAATTTTAGATTTATCCACATTAGTTCCCTTTTGTGAAATGATATTTCCTAACACAATTCCTTTCTCAACCAGGAAGTGACACTTTACAAAGTTTAAAACAAAATTTTTCTCTATGAATGTTATCTAAACGTTCTCAAAATTACCTAAACAGTGATGAAATTAATTCCAAAAACATCAAAGTCATCGAGAAAAACCTCCAAGAATTATTATTTTTTATCAAATAAAGTTATTACCATATATATCTAAAATGTACATGGGGAATTGCACAATCTAAAAATAATACTCTTGTACTCAAAGGATACAAAAGGAAATGTGAAGTTTGTATTCTTGTGGTCTTTTAAGGAAATAGGGACCAGAAAAAAACAATAAAAACCATCCAAAAATATGTAATGTGTTCTAAATTCAAGTATTTATATAAATTGATCAATGAATGCAATCTAGAAATAATCTTTTTGGGTGGCTTGCTTCATCATGGTATGATCAATCCATACCCTCTAACTATTCTTTACTTTCTTGGGAATTAATTCATTATTCTCACTTTCCAAAATGGTCAGGATTATTTTCTTTGGAACAACATGGATGAAGCCTACCTATTTAGGGTCATAAATTTGTTAAATTAAGTATGAATAAAACAATTTCTGAACTTCTTTCTCTACAAATTATATGATTGTGGGGATAATTCTCCTCTAGGGTTCCCTAACTAGTCTTAAGTCCTCTACTAAAAAGATTCTATGTGAGTAGAACTTGAGTTTTATTATGGTTATATCTCCTAGAATCCATCTGATGGACTGTACATTTCTTTTTAAAAGGTAATTTAAAGATCTATATTGGGTCCCATATATATTATTTTCAATTATCACATGAATCTTTTCTACCTCCAATAAATAAACATTTTTTAAATCACTTGTGTGGGGTTTTAATTCAAGATTTGGTGGGTGTTCTATAGTTGAAAAAAAATTAACATTTCCAATATTAAAATCTTGAACTTCCTTGAAAAAATGGTATCATATCAGTTTATTTTAACAAATTCTTAATTAATTCATATGTAATTTTAGAAATTTTAGATTTTTGAGTACTGCATCCTTCCATGGTGTGATCTTATAATGACAATAATTATCGAATCATACCCAAATCTTAGTGGGACCACTACCTTTTCTTTGGGAAATTCCAAATTGGGAATGGTTTTTTGATAGGTTTATTTTTTGAGTCAAGGAAATTGAAGTTCACCTTGTTGTTTATTAGTTCAATGTTTAGGGTTACTTCATGCACATTGATGATTTTTTGGCTATTTTTAGGAATAGTCCTCCCAAAATTACAGGTGAATTCCCTGGTGCATTGTCTTCCTTCATCATGAGAATGTAAAAGTCTACTGGGAAAATGAGTCCTTAAAATCCCACTAAAACATCTTCCACAACACCAATTAGAAAAACAAGGGATTGGTTTGATAGTTATACAACCAATATTATGGGATTCATCTCACCTATTTTCAAATATGAAAAGATAGAATTAGACCATAAGTTAATGGAATTACCACGATCACAGAAAGAATTAGAAAATTTTAAAGAACCCATAGAACATGGAATAAAAAATGTCCCTAGAACTTGATATTTTTTTGAATAAAGGTGAGGTGATCAGTATAGAGAAACTCCTTCCAAAGCTGAATATTTTATGCCCATAATCCTTCTTTTGTAACGACTTGGATTTTCCCAATTCAATTTTTATAAAATTATTGGGAAAATTATGAGACCGGTGATGAAAAAATGTTATGTTTTTAAATAGAACGCATGATTAGTTTTACTAAAAATGTATAATAACTCTTAAACGGGTACAAAAATTCAAAATCTATGGGAACCATTACATTCAAGATGGTGGGTTTACCCAAGGAGCAACTTAACTTTAGTCGGAATGAGTCTCCAGTGAGAAAACCCAATAATGGAAGAACTGTAAATAAAATTATTAAATAAAATTATTTTATTTTTCAAATCCTTATAACTCATAAACGGTAACCCAGATTAGAAATCTAATAGTACCATTTAGCTCATGAGGATGTGATTTCCTTTGGTGGAGCCTAACATCAAACAGATTGGGTGTGTGTAAAAGTAATTTTTTTTGAATTTTTAAGGAGAATAAAATAAATTTATAGAATTTTATTTTATTACCTTTTTATATTTTATAGGTTGGCGATGCTATGACGTAGTGAAAAAGAAACCTGTTCTCCATTCATAAATGAATCATCATAGTGAAGCTATTTTAAAGCAAAATAGTAACACTGAAATGCGTTAACATGTTAATCTGTTTCCTCTATTATTTAGGGGTAGGGTCTAGTGTTATAATTAATAACACTGAATATTTCTATGGAATCCTGGAGTTTCCCTAAGGCAAAGAAGACAAGGCTGTCTGACTGGTGATGATGTATTGGGGTTGGGATTCGATCAAGAAATGATGAATCAATGAACACCCATAGAGTAAGGATAAACATGATTATGTGACATCTATCTATGTTTGAAAGAATTCCAACTCGATGTAGGGGTTTTTATTATTTGAATCCTCTTATTTTCCCACTATTGATATTCCATGATGGATAAAGACCAAATAACAAACAAATTGGACCACATATTAATTATTTTTGTGGGATGTTATTACTCTTGTGGGGTTTCAAGAGGATATTTTCTTAGTGATTCTTGGTTAACAGATCTAACGTCAATGAAACTCGATGGATAGAAACATCGATTGAGGTCTTTTCATATTTTTTAATTTGTTCTTATCTCCCTCCATTCTTTATTCATCATAAGTGTTCTTTGTTCCGCCCATGACTCAACTTATGGCGATCGATCGATCATTGCATAATCGATCCTTAGCACAATGATCTGATATCACATATTGAGGATTGAAAAAACATTACAGAGGTGTGGTGATAGATGAGGTGAACAGATCGAGGTGGTGTGGTAGATATTACAATTGGAGGTATATTTCACTATGAGGGATCGTGGCATGGATTCGAACCCCTGGAGATGAAGACAATGGATCAAGGTTTCTAAAACATCTTCAAGATCAAAATATCAGACCACCAGAGCTAGTCTATTGGCCTTCAGAAGAGTCCATATGTGCACCAGAAGTGAAACACATGCCAGGGCGGCGGTGGCAGTGCACTCTAGAGGTGAAACACGAAGGGAGTTTTAGCTGCATCAACACACATTTCCTAGTGGGAGAAGGCCATATATTTCGATCGTGGTAGAATGATCTAGACGCACTGATCAAGCCGCGAGCAAGCAGAGAAGTGGTCGGACGAGCTGATTGCGTGAAATGGAAGGGACACGGTGGGTTTCCGTGTCCAGGATGGACAGACCAGCTTGATCCAGTAGGCTGGGTCAGATAGGCGGGCCAAACTTGGGCTATGCCGGGTCAGGTTAGTGAACCCCACACTGGGTTGGGTCAGGTTTCTCTGATTGGGTCAGGCCGAACCTGAACCCAACAAGCCCCTTTACCCAAAAAAGGTCATAAATTTCAAAATGTAAGTCCGATTTCCAAGAAATTTGTGTTATTGGGACCCTCGTTACAAGAAAAACCTTTTGAGATGGTTTTTTTCATTGTTTTAAAAGACTAGTATAGGTGTATAGTTTTCCATTGGTTCTTCCTTTGAGGGATCTATATGAAATTTCAGGACAATCACCTCTAGAGATGATCCCTAGATAGAGTTATAAATCCTCCATGATACTAGAGTGATACTCTATCATCCCAGATGCAGTTTGTTGGGTCTTGACATGACCACTGAGCATAGGGTGTTAATCATCTGTCTAGTGGGTCATATCACAGGGTTCATTGTATTCTTTAGAATCCCCTACATTATGAGCCACACCATAGGGTTCATGGAATTCTCTATGAATCCCCTATAGTGCGGGGTAATACAGATTGGGTTCACTGCATTCATTAGAATCTTCTACCTATATACCATGACTGTTGACCAACATTTATTCTTTTTTTGGTTCCTAGGTTACCAGATTCTTATGACTGAAATTTGGCTGTGACTTACCTTCTCTTTATTTGTGGATTCTCATGAGTATATCTATGTATCATGATCTGGTTTTTTTCCTTCATGACATGAACTACCGAGTGTCCTTCGGGTAGTTATCAGTGTGTCTTCTTTGGGAAGCTCCCAAAGAAGAGATTCCTCTTTGTGAGTGTCTCTAACAACTTCATAGGTCAAGGATTGAGTTCTACTAAAACAATAATTCCTTGAGAATAATCCTATGACCAAGGATTTGGATGAAATATAGAGACTCCTTGTATCAGTGAGACTGAATTACCAAGGAAAATTCAGGGAATATTGAAACCAGATGTTGTCTCAGATACTTTTGGTAGACTTGTTCCAAGTGGCTACTATCAAATAGCTCGAGGAGTGATATCTCCCAGAATCAATCCTGCTACAGCCAGACCCATATAGCTTGAAGTGTATGAGATATTGTGTATTGGAATCCGTTATGATTATACAATGATGTTCTTGTTATATGTGTTCTTGAAATATTCATATGTTGAGAAGAATTTTCATTCTTGGTGGTGTTTCATTTGTGTTATTTTACATTTTGTTTCATAGTTCCCTACTGAGTATTTTTTACTCACATCAACACGATATTTTCACAAACACATCATGTCTTGGGAAGTTGACCGATGCTTTTTTTGGGTCCTAGGTAGAGCAGGACTAGGACTAGGATCAGACGATGCATTATGAGATCCGACAAGCTGAGGTGATTCCTTAATCCTCCTACAACAGCTTCAATACTAGTGTTTATCAGTCAGACTTGTCCACTTTATTTCTTTTAGTGGGATTGTATTCTGAACTGGTTTTTCTTTATTTCTATACTTTCTATCATAATATGTTTTTTGACTGTAGTGGTATGCATGCATTTTCTTTATTTAGTGTTTTTCCTCTCTAGCCACAAAGGCTTGGAGTTGGGGGCGCATGTATGGGTTCTTAAGAAAATTTCTCAAATTTTTGGGATATTCCTACTCAGTGATAGTTTCCATCCCCTAACCTATTGGATATGGGATTGTGGTAGTCACGACATGGGCCCCATGGGATGGGTCGTGACATATTTCTCTCGGTTCATATTTTATTGAGAAACATCACATATTTTGGGATTTGGTGGACTAACTCTAGAAATGTAATGTTGATTCTAACTTTTTAAAAGTTTTCTTGGATCCCTCTTTAATATTTTTCGTCTTCAACCATTGATGATCAATTTAATAAAAAAGGGAATGGTACATTATTGTCTATTTTCTCCTTTTTTAAACTTTTAACTTGTGTTTCTATCTTATATTTTTGGTGGATGAGTTTTTATTCAAGATTTCCTTCGAATTATCAAACTTTCCTTGATCAGGTTGTGGAAGCTCCTTTCCGCTTCTAGTCATGATCACACTGACATTCTTTTTTGGATTTGGAATAGTTTGTGCTGGGATGTTTCCTTTTTTTAAACAGAAGTTCCATAAGGGTATCATATTTCTATAATTTTTTCACTATCGTGTTTATCTCTTCAATCTCCAATTCTTGGTTTTTTTCATATAAGATCTTTTGGTAGTATTTAATAATTATTATTTTTGGAATGGTGGAATTTGAAAAAACATGTTTTTGGAAGGAAAACATATAAGATTGTTATAATTATGAAAGGTTCTAGTATTAGTTTTTAAAATGTGGTATGCCTTGGTTATGTTGACCTTTGAATAAATATTAGGCTTTCCCTTCCCTCCATTGTTGATTACGTGGAACTTTACTTTCATGAAATGTAGTTTCACAACTTTCTGTACTTTGTATCTCAACAAATGGATCACTATAATGAATGGTTGATGAACATAATCCACACACCTGAGGTAGAGATTTTTTTATCAAAAACTTTTTTATGACCATTTGTATTACCAGACTTGTCAATTATTCAATTTTTATTGCAAGGAGGGTTGATGAGTCAGAAGTTCCTACCTCAATTTCACCTCTTTTTTAGTTCCTATTGTTCCTAATTGTTGTGAATTTTGACATATAGTCTCAATGCGACACCAGTCATATGTAGGTTATTTTTCAAACAAATCAATTTCATATGATGCATTATGAGATTAATTTATTTATCCAGCAATAATTGATAGATTATGACCTGGAAGTGGTTCTCATCTACTATTTGGTGTGTCCAATTTGCACAAAGTTTCTTAAACTGTTCCTAATATTTTTAAAGATTCTCACCAATATCTTTTAAAGTGGGGTAAATATCAATTCAAATTTCTATGATCTGGGTGGTTGGGAAGAATATTAGTATGAAAATTTTTTAGAGTTTATCCCAGTGTTGGATCTCTCTTATTTGTATGGTATACAATCACTCCTTATCTTATCACACAAGTGATAAGGGGAATGATTTCCACTTGAGTTGCTCCTCAGCTACTCCTATTGGTTTGATACTTGAAAAAATGTATCAGAGTTCTCAAATGTGTCGATTGACATATTCACCTACAAGGCTATGGCATTTGGGTTACACTAGAATCTAGTCAACACATAATTGAAAATAATTTTGTTTATCAGTCATGGTTAATTGATTTTACTAGTTATCAAATTGCGGGGCACAAAAGTACCTCAAGGTTTTTTTGGGTCTAATTTGATTATTATCTATTCTGGTTGGACACTTGAGTCTTCTAAATTCAATTCCTCAAACATATATTCAGGATTAAAATTTTTATTAATTTCTAACAACGTTCTCTCTATTTCGGGTTCAAAATTAAATAGTTCCTCATTAGAGGACCGTATCTTGAAATTTTTAAAATTTACACTCGCTCCCCTACAGCAGCGCCAATTTTGACATATTATTTTTGTGAGGTGTAGAAAAAACAATCAAACCCCTAAGGGTGTAGTATGAGCGGTAACCAAAAATTTATATCCAAAGATCAGTGTATTAATCTAGGTGTCACTTAAAATTAAAATATTGAAGGATTTAATAAAACAAAAGATTTTTTTGATGTTTGATGAATTTAAAATTAAATACAAGTTATTTCATTTTGGATAGGTTTTCCATTTCATGATGTATTTATAGTTTCTGAAAAAAGGATTCTTTTGGTTTTAGAAAAATAAATAAATGAATTGAGTATCAATTTTTTCTTTGATTCACATTTGATTTAATTATTTTTCAATGTGTATAAATTTTAATGAGTTAAATTTTAATTCATAATGCTGTAAGAATTCTAGTATTGAATTTCCCTAAATAATTAAATTAGTATATATTAATTTCATCATGTGTTTTAGTAATAACTAAAAAACTCCCTTAATTTATTTTCTTTAAAAATTAAGCAATTAGTATAAAAATAAAAAAAATCAAATAAGGGTTAAATAATATTCAAGTCAAAGCATTTTAACATATATGAATAAATTAATATACATTCATATTTAACATAAATTAAAAAACCAATTAAATTTGAAATAATTAATTAAAAAATAAAAGAATTATTTTTATTGAAAACATTCAAAACTGAAAACAATAAAAAATGGGATCTCCCTTCCCTTCACCCATTCACTAAGGATTCTACCCCTTCATGCAAGAAGTGGTCACGAAATAATATGAATTTTTGATATTGTTTCTAAGTAAATAACAAAGAAAGAGGGGGGGGGGGAGATGTGGCCTGATACTTGTGTAGTGATTCATACTTCTTATTAAGTAGTGGACCCTTTTATACTTGGTTTTGGTAGTGTGATTTCTTTCTACTAGATGGAATGGGTTGATTTTGAAAGGAAATTCCTTTCTCCTTTTATTTTCCAGGATTTTACTTCAAAATATTTCACATGTTATACCCATTAAATTTAAAATTCACACTTGAAATACCACATGAAAGATGTTCATAAATTTCTTTCACATCTCCCCTCCAAATTTCAGAGTATTTGGTCCTTCCAATAAAGAGATAGGGCCCCAACATGAAAAATAGCCAAATCTATGAACAATTTTCAAGCCCAAATTTTGAGCTGGTTTTGGGATTCCAAATGGTGGATTTAATAAGGACATGACCTTAAAACATTATATAATCTTGAATTAAATGAATAATTCACATTTAGTATCTTTTCAGATTTAGAGTTCTAGAGAATTAGGACATAACTATTATATATAAAAAATATTACAAAAGTAGACACTTTTACAAAACTTCCATTTTTTTTCAAAAAATAAAAACTCTTAAAAAGAAATATGTCTAGTTCCATGTTTCAGATATCTTGTCTTTCCTTGATCCCATCCTTGACCCTATTCATCTTTATGTCCCTTGAAAAACATTTCAAAAACGTGGGATGAGCATAAAAATATCAGTAAGGGACATAAAAATATGGAAAGAAAACATTAGTCCATGTATACTTAAGAATCAATGAAATCATACTTTACTCATAAAACATAATAAATTTAACATACCTCAGGAAATCATAATATTTATGAATAACTAATAGAAATCATAATACATAAACGTAACTTGAGTAATTCATAACATTCTTACAAAGGGAGTAACCCTCATTGTTACGTTTGGAATACCCATCACAGTATATCACCTAAATCTCTTTGGAGAAACCTTAGCCTTTAAATACTTCACATTAACCAATGCATTGGAGAGATATCTCGGGTTCACCCACCCTTAGTTTATCACGGAACCACCCAATTTCATAAACATTACCCAAGAACCATAACATAATCATAACACATAACTTAAGCGAAAAGGAAAGATAACATTACCACATTTAAATAACAATATATCATTTTAAGATATTGAAATAATAAATCCATTCTAAAAACCATTTTCAATACCAAAATATGTAAAAATAGTATATGGTATTTATTTTTCTTTTCTAAACATTACGGCTTGTTAGGGAATCCATAGATTAAATAATACTCGCGGCGGCAGAAAAGGTCGTTGTCACTGCTTACGTTAAAAAAGAAACATTCCTTTTTGTCTTTTTGTAAAAAGGCTTCATAGAGAAAATATTCCCTTTGAATGAAATGAAAAATACAAAGAGTTTTATACACCGTATAAAATAAAGTCGTGTAGAAATCAATAGATTCCTCAATAAAATGAGATTTATATGAAGTCCCATACAAAGACGGTATCCTTAGATTAAGGATAAATAAATTACATAATTATGTGTGAAAAATATAAATACAGTCAATATAAGTGGATATTAAGTGTAAAAAATCATAGGCCATCAAAAAATATTCATATCATGACATAATCATGAAGCATAGGTTTAACCCAAAGAATTGAAACTTGGTTAAGAAGTTCCCGTATAGAAATTCGACAGCCTAACAACGTCACTTTAAAATTCAGAAAAATAAGTTGATGAGAGTTAAAAAAGGGAATCTCATAACATTGACATAAAAATTAAATCAATAAGGATATATAATAACATATCCCAACATAAGAATATGTAAATTAAAAGACTTAAGGAAAAATAAGTCTTTTAAAAAGATGAGGGTGAAAGGTTGCCTTACCGATTAGGGTAACTTTCAAAACGTACACCCCATGAAAGAAGGATCATACAATGAAGATGTAAATACCCATAAATTAAATTATATTACACAGATAATACAATCATGGGTAGTACATACACAACACAAAAGGAAATAGTGGCAAATTTATCATGAATCTGACAAGAATAGAAAGTGAGATAAAAACCCCTTACTTCGTTTTGATCATTCGAGTCGTATGACCAAAAGATAATAAAAA
Source organism: Viscum album (assembly GCA_963277665.1). Taxonomy (NCBI): domain Eukaryota; kingdom Viridiplantae; phylum Streptophyta; class Magnoliopsida; order Santalales; family Viscaceae; genus Viscum; species Viscum album. Next base: position 33,338,896 of record OY728131.1, read on the forward strand.
CCAAATGAATCACATAATACCATGAATATAAATATAATAATGATAATATATATGAAATGGTAGTACACAATAAACCACATGCAATAAATTAAGTGGCGCACAATGGAAATGTCACGAAATTAAAAGTGAGATAAGAAATCCCTTACGAAAATTCGGCAGCCTAACGACGCCACTTAAAACATCCAAAAAATGGATTGATGAGATCAAATAGGGTCTCTAATCATATGAAAATAAAACTTACAGTAATATTAATATAAAATAACATCCCCCAATATAAGAAAGAGGAGCTTAAAAGAAGTGACATAAAAGAGAGTACATAAAAAGAAAGAGAGAGGTAGGATCCCTTACCTCGAGTATGACTTATCTTGTTAGTTTCTTTATATTCTTGAATAAAAACTTAGGTAAATTAATAATTGATTCAGGAAATACTTTAAATTTTATTATTAAATTCATATCACATATTATCATGTTATAATAATTAGTTAATTATGCGAGTTCATATCATACGTTTTGTCGATGTTCGGTACATGAGTTGAAAATGAACTTGTTGAAAAGAATTGTCCATGTAGTTATATGTAAATAATATCCAGAATATTATTAATTATTTAAATATCATATATGTATAGTATATATTCGTTTTATACTATTCCATAACATTTGGAGATAAAAAAATGAAATACACCGTTTATGGAGACGGTAGGCCGTACGTACAAATGAACTCTACATTCATTTATTTGCCAAATTAATGGAATTAAAACTAAATGAGATGTTTATATTATAATTAAAGTATAATATATATGTTATATAGGTCACATAAGTTAATTAATTTCATTCTTTATATATTCCATGTATTGCATGAACGAGTCACATCACTTGAGGGGGCGGTAGTCCACACTTCCTAAAATGAAATTATCGCATTTTCACAACATGCAAAGCATAAAGGTTTGTTTTAAATATAAAATACATAAGAATAGAGAGGACATAAATATAATATATATCATATATAAATTTAGTGCCATCATAATGGCCACCATGAGAGGTGGTAGGAGAATATTGAACAATCATTATTTCGTGAGGCAGTAATTCACCATCCACAGAAACAGTATGTTCTTAACCATTAGACGGAGGTGTGTGTAAGTGTAGCTCGAATAATTTTCCTAACAAAATCCAAGTATATTAAATATATGTTTTTGTTACAAAATAAAGGAATAAAAATATTTTAGGGGGTTGGAGAAGCAAAATGAAAATAAAGAACATAAGAGAAGACATTAACTTCAAATCGGGTAACTCTTTTTGATTTGAGCCAAAGGCTTCCTTGGAAAGAATTATTCCCAAAGTGAGGCTTCTATAAGTAAAGAGGGATGTGAAGAGATAATATGAGCATAGGTTGGACGAGACAATTTCTTGAGAGGTGTGGGTAAGGGGGTAGATGTGGGGGCCTTTTATAAGAGGGAGGAGGGGCACTTTTAAAAATTCTTTGAAATGTTACTTTATTATAAAATAGTTTTTGGAGTTTAAAGGTCCAAAAATGATATATTTCAGGTATACGGTGATAAGGGTTCTAAATTCACTTATTAAATAGGTTTTTTAAAAATATAAGTCTTAGATATTTCCTTATCTTTTCATTTTAATTAAATCGGTCATTAATGAGGTAATCACTGCATCATCATGGTGTCATAAATAATTTTACTCATATGATGTCTAAAAATTATAAAACAATTACCATGATGTAGGAAAAAGTTTTAGATTTATAATGAATATTTATAGTCAAATATACAACTTATATAACCCCATGTAAAAATTGTTTTAGTAAAGCAATACATGTTTGTGACTTTTTTATTTTAACTTTAAATAAATGGTATTAATATCATTATCTTACCCAAGTGGCACCATGGGGTCCCCAAAATTGACCAATGTATTGTTTTTGTCGGCCATGACTCATAAAATAAGGGTAGTACAAGTGTAAAGGTAATTTCATATTATTATAACATTAATTTTTCCTTTAATTACACTAATTACCTTTAATCGCAGTTAATAAAACTCAAAAGTTACTATTCACCAAAAATTATTTTCATCCCATTGAACCAAATTTCAATAACTAATGAAAACAATGTATGTCTGATTTTTGAAATTCAATTCACATAAATGAAAAATTCATTTAAACGAAAAATCAGATTTCTAACTACCACTTAGTGGTTTCACTATTCATCAAAAATTGATGTTTTTCAAAAGAATTCCAAAAATTCACCCAAATATATATTTGATATTATGAATTCAAAAATTATTTCTATTTTACAAAATTCAAATCATATTAGTTTCTTTAATTAATTTTATAATTAATTTCCGTTGTGAAAATAAATAGTGTGTTTTTAAGTAACAGTATCTATCAAAAGTTTCACACTTGTTTATGTCCAATTTCAAAGTGAAATTACTTCAATGACCAACATTGGATTAAGTGGTAAAAATATATTTTAACTACACATTACACTAAATTAAAAATATAATCTAATCATACAAATAAATTAGATTAAAAGGTGGTTTTGAATTAAAATACAACATTTTCACTATTTATTAAAAAATAAACTTTATTGGAAAAATAAAAAAAATTACACAAAGTAAATTTTGATGTCTTACTTCTAAAGAAGGATTTTATTTTGTCAAATATAATATATAAAATTGTCAAAAAGTATATTTAAAAATGGTTATCCATCAAAAGGTGGTTAACCGACCTTTTAAATAATATTAGAATATTTATACTTAAAATTCTATTCATTCGCATTTTAAGCCTCTATCATTTATTGGATAATTGTTAAAATATTTAAAAAACATATATATTCATTTTGTCGTTAGTTCTGTTCATTCTCAACATAACAATGGATAGGCATTAACTGCCATTTAAAATACTTGTATTTTATTATTAGTGTGCAATGTAAGATTTCAAAGAAACTCGTTGTTGCGTATTGGGTATGCCATCGAACATAGAATTACCTTTAAAGTAATATCAACATTTTATTCACAAATACTAATAAATATGAAAAGTTAATATTCTTTATTTACCTGGAATGTTACATCCTTCCCCCTTTTGTGTATTGCGTCCTCGCAATTTTAAAATTAGGTTCAGAAACATCATTGAAAGCCCCACATCCAAAAAGGAGTTAATTAATCTGTCACTTTAAAAGAAAGAAAAAGAAGTAAAAAAGTCACCCGAGTTAACCCATACTAGGATTACATGTAGGAAAACCTGGATATGGAAGAGAAAACAAAGGGTTAAGTTCTGATGGAGAGTGATAGAAAACATGTTTAGGAGAAAGTTAACCACCCAAAAATCACAAACTTGCGATATGTGTAAACGGTCATTGATTACTGAGTAGGAAACGTAAACCAACAACATTTTTGTTTTTATGTTCCTTTTCATAATTTTAAGGAATTAATTTACTACATAGAATAAAAACATAAATAAATATACTTAACATCAAGTAGAGTTTCATCCTTTAATAAGTTTCTACCAAAACTAATTTATTCTCTAAATGATGAGCATTCAAAAAGACATAGTCACATCAAAAGCACAAGAATCATCTTCTAGAGAATCACATAATCCACAAAAGGAGAAATTTATATTTCCCATTTCTTTAGACCAAAACCAAAATGGTTAGTACAAGATCAGATAATCCACAAAAAGGAAAATCTTTTAAAAAAAGAAAAACTACTCTTAATCTCCAAAATTTGTCCAACAAAACCCAAAGTTCGTCAAAGGCCATTCAATAAAAATATTTCCATAAGATTCATCAAAGTAATCCAAACTATGATTGAAACCCAAATATCATAAGGATTTAATCACATAGTCTTCCAAGATAAATCTTAACATTTATCTCCAAATAACATTAGTTACTCTTAAAGTCTCATACTGAAAAGTAGTTAACCTAATCACATATCCTCCATGATAGGTTAATAATTTCCATAGATAACCCAAAATCAACTTATTCTTGATTAATTAGATAATATAACTGAAAATAATTAGTCATACTTTCCAGGGACTTCACGTAGTCCAGTGGTAGGCAATAAATACCCGTCTCACTTTGGTTGTGGGTTCTATTCCCGTAGCTTCTTCTGACACGATAGGTTGTCACACGGTCTGCGTGTTGTCCCTCTAAAAAACTATATAATTCTTGAAAAATTCCCCAAAAAAGAGATAAAATCTTCAAAAATAAACATAACCTAATTTAACATCTAGTTTATCTCATGCCTTTCACTTTCCATCATAACATATAGTAACCCATAATTATCTCAAAAGTAAGGATCATATAAACCCTAATGGTAACCTTTATAATTATTACCTAAACTTCCACATAGAGTTGGTTATCTCGTACATGATGCATTAGAGAACTCAACAAGGATAGAGTGGTGAATCATGACTCCTGATAGTTGGTTGGGAATAACCACAAGAGTTATCATTGCAGCTCCCATATCATTCAACTGTTCTTTCAGAAAACCATCACAGTTTTCTTCACATCCACTATTACTTTGGTGCCTGCTAGATCTAGACATTTACTAAAACCAAAAAGGTCAGTGTGAGTATATCATTAGAATAATCATATAATATCTTATGAGGAGGTTAAATACTATGATATACTTATTCATGTTATCTTAAATTCATTCAATTTATAAAAATAACTATGACTCTTTATAAATTCCTAACCATTATGGTAATGTCACTTGTGCTTAAAGAATACCCTAACCTCTAAAGTTATCTAAACCGACCATTGATATCAACTATAAGGACCCAACAATAAAACATTATGTAATATTTAATTAATTGAATAATTCACATTGAGGATCTTTTCAGGTTTAGAGTTTTAGAGAATTAGGACATAACAATTACATCTCAAAAGATTACAAAGTAGACACTTCTACTCAGTTTCCATTTTTTTCATAAAATAAAAACTCTTAAAAAGAAACATGTATAGTTACATGTTTTAGATAGAATGTCTTTCCTTGATCCCATACTTAACCCTATTCATCTTTAAGTCCTATGGAAAACATTTCAAAAACTTGGGATGATCATAAAAAGCTCAGTAAGTGATATAAAAATATGGAATGAAAACATTAGTCCATGTATACAAAAGAATCATTGAAATCATACTTTACTCATAAAACATAATCACTTTAACATACCTCATGAAATCATAAGATTTATGAATAACTCATAGAAATTATAAGACATAAAGGTAACTTGAGGCATTCATAACATTCTTACGTAGGGAGTAACCCTAATGGTTATGTTTGGAATACCCATCACAGTATATTCCATAAATCTCTTCAGAGAAACCATAGCGTTTAACTCATTCGGGTTTCCCAAGGCATTGAAGAGCTATCTCGGGCTCCCCTGCCTTTAGTTTACCATGGAACTACCCGTTTTTTATAAACGTTACCCAATAACCATAACATAATCATAACACAAAACATAAGCATAAAGGAAAGATAACATTCCCACATTGAAATAACAATATAAAATTTTAAGATATTGAAATAATTAATCCATTATAAAAACAATTTTCAATTCCAAAATACATAAAAAGAGTATATGGTATTTATTTTTCTTTTGAAAACATCACGGCTTGTTAAGGAAACCATAGATCAAATAATACTCACGGCGGCGGAAATGGTCGTTGTCACCGCTTACATTAAAAAAGAAACAATAATTTTTGTCGTTTATTAAAAACTCTTTGTAGAGAAAATATTACCTTTTATTGAAATGAAAAGTCAAAAGTGTTTTATACACTTTATTAAATAAAGTCGTGTAGAAATCAATAGATGCCTCAATGAAAGGAGATTTAGACGATGTTCCGTACAAAGATGGTATCCTTAGATTAAGGATAAATCAATTACATAAATATGTGTGAGAAATATAAATAAACTCAATTCAAGTGGATATTAAGTGTAAAAAAATTAGAGGTCATCCACACATATTCATATCATGACAAAATCATGATGTAGAAGTTTAACCCAATGAATTGAAATTGGGTTAAGAAGTTCCCTTACATAAATGTGACAGCCTAACAACGTCACTTTAAAATTCATAAAAATGAGTTGATGAGAGACAAAAAGGGTATATCACCACTTATACATAAAATTTACACCAATAAGGATATATAAGAACATATCCCAACATAAGAAGATGTAAATTAAAAGACCTAATAAAAAATAAGTCTTTTAAAAAGAGTAGGGTGAAAGGTTCCCTTACTGATTTGGGTAACTTTCAAAACGTACACCCCATCAAATAAGGGTCATAAAATGAAGATGAAAATACCCATAAATTAAATTATATTACCCAAATAATATAATCATGGGTATTACACACACCACACAAATGGAAAAGTGGAAAATGTAGCAAGAATCTAACAGGAATAAAAATTGAGATAAAACCCCTTACCTCATTGTGATCAATCGAGCCTTATGACCAAAAGATAATAAACACAAAATGAATCACATAATAACATGAATATAAATATAATCATGTTAATATATATTAAATGTTAGTATACAATACATAACATGTAATAAATTAAGTGGAAAACAATGGAAATCTCACGGAATTAAAAGTGAGATAAGAAATCCATTATGAAAAATCGGTAGCCTAACGACGCCACTTAAAACATCCAAAAATGGATTGATGAGATTAAATAGGGTCTCTAATCATATGAAAATAAAAATTACAGAAATGGTAATATAAAATAAAACTACCCAACAAAAGAAAGAGGAGATTAAAATAAGTGACATAAAATAGAGTACTTAAAAATAAAGAGAGAGGTAGGATCCCTTACCTCGAGTCCGAATTGTCTTGTTAGTTTCTATATATTCCTAAATAATAAACTTAGGTAAATTTTAAATTGATTAAGGACTTAATTTAATGTTTATTATTAAATTCATATCACATATTATCATGTTATAATAATTTTTTAATAATGTGAGTTCATATCATACGTTTTGTCGATGTTCGGTACATGAGTCAAAAATGAACTTGTTGAAAAGAATTGTCCATGTAGTTATAAGTACATCATCTCTATAATAGTATTAATGATTTAAATATCATATATATTCAGTATATATTCGTTTTATACTATTCCATAACATTTGGAGATAAAAAATGAAATGCACCGTTCATGGAGACGGTAGGTCGTACGTACGCATGCACGCTACTTTCATTTCATTGTCATATTAATGGAATTAAAACTAAATGATATATATAAATATATATTATAATTACAGTATAATATATATGTTATATATTTCACATAAGTTCATTAATTTAATTCTTTATACATTCCATGTATTGCATGAAGAGTCACATCACTTGAGGGGGCGGTAGTCCCCACTTCCTCAAATGAAATTATCGCATTTTCCCAACATGGAAAGCATAAAGGTATGTTTTAAATAAAACATAAAGAAGAATAGAGAAGAAATATATATAATATATATCATATATAAATATAGTTCCATCATAATGGCCACCATTAGAGGTGGTAGGAGAAGATTGAACAACCATCGTTTCATGAGGCAATAATTCGCCATCCACGGAAACAATACATTCTTTAACCATTAGACGGAGGTGTGTGTAAGTGTAGCTCGAATAATTATCATAAAGACATAATAGTATATTTAATATACTGATTTTGTTAAAAAATAACTTAATAAAAAGAGTTTAGGGGGTTGGAGACGCAAAATAAAACAAAGAACATAAGAGAAGACATTACCTTTAAATCGGGTAACTCTTTTTGATTTGAGCCAAAGGCTACCTTGGAAAGACTTATGCCCAAAGTGAGGCTTATAGGAGTAATAGAGTGATGTGGAGAGATAATATGAGTAGATTTTGGACAAACCAGTGTCTTGAGATGTGTGGGTAAGGGGTTAGAGTTGGGGGCCTTTTATAAGAGGGAGGAGGGCCACTTTTGGAAATTATTTGAAATGTTACTTTATTATAAACTAGATTTGGAATTTTAAAGGTCCCAAAATGATATATTTTTAGGATAAGGTGATATGGGTTCGAAATACACCCATAAAGTAGTTTTTATACAAATTTATGTCTTTTATTTTACATTATATTTTCATTTTATTAAAATCGTTCATTAATGAGGTAATCACTGCCTCATCATGGTGTCATTAATAATTTTAATTATATGATATCTAAAAATTATAAAAAAATTACCATAATATAGGAAATATTTTTATATTTCTAATTAATATTTATAGTTAAAAATATAGCTTATATAACCCCATGTAAAAATTATTTTAGTAAAACAATATATGTTTGTGACATTTTTATTTAAACATTAAATAAAAGGTATTAATATCATTATCTTACCAAAGTGGATCTATGGGGTCCCAAAAATTGACCCATGGATTTTTTGGGTCTTCCATGACTCTTTTAGTAAGGGCAGGACACGTGTAAAGGTTATTTTATATTATTATAACATTATTTTTATCTTTTATTACACTAATAACCTTTAATCGCGGTTAATAAGACTCAAAAGTTACTATTCAACAAAAATTATTTTCATCCCATTGAACCAAATTTTACTTAATAATGATAACCATTTATGTTGGATTTTTTAAATTCAATTCACATAAGTGGTAAATTTCATTTAAATGAAAAATTAGTTTTTTAACTACCACTTAGTGGTTTCACTATTCATCCAAAATTGAAGTTTTTCTGAAGAATTCCAAAAATTAATCCTAAGATATATTTGATATTAAGAATTAAAAAATGATTTATATTTTAAAAAATTCAAAACATATAAGTTTCATTAATTAATTTTATAATTAATTCCCATTGTCAAAACAAATAGCCTGTTTTTAGGAAACAATATCTATCAAAAGATTGAGACTTGTTTATGTCCAATTTCAAAGTGAAATTACTTCAATGACCAACATTGGATTAAATGGTAAAAATATATTTTCAATAAATTTTAAACTCATTTAAAAAGATAATCTAATCATACAAATAAATCAGATTAAATGGGGGTTTCGAATTAAAATACAACATTTTCACTATTCATTAAAAAATGAACTTTATCGGAAATATTTTTTTACACAAAGTAAATTTTGATGTCTTGATTATAAAGAAGGAATTTATTTTGTCAAATATAACATATGAAATTGTAAAAAATTAGATTTAAAATGTGTTTTCCATCAAAAGGTGGTTAACCGACCATTTAAAGAATATTAGAATATTTATGCTTAAAATTGGATTCATTAGCATTTTAAGCCTCTATAATTTATTGGGTAATTGTTAAAATATTTAAACAATATATATAATCATTTTGTAGTTAGTTATTTTCATTCTCGCCATTACAACGACTAGGCATTAACTACCATTTAAGATAATATTATTTTATTATTTGTGTGCAACGTAATATTTCAAAGAAACTCGTTGTTGCGTATTGGGTACGTCATCAAATATAACATTCCCTTTAAATAAATATTAACATTTTATTCACAAATATTGATAAATTTGAAAATTTAATACTCTTTATTTAACTGGGATGTTACAGATTTAGCTTTGGGTACAGAAGAATGAAATGAAGACAATGACTTATTGAATCCTAAAAAAGAAATATTTACATGATTTGGATAAGTATAGTAAATGTCACGAACCAAATTATGTAATAATTTAAAGTAGATAAAATTACAAAATAGGCAATTTTTCAAATTAAGCTCAAAATACCACTAAAACCAAAAAATATGACAATTGACCTTAAAATAAAACTTTTTTTGGATTAAAAAAATTTAAATTAAAAATAAAACATTCAAAAATATTTGTTCTATCATCCTAAAAAGGGGTTAAATATAATGGGATAAGCCTAACTTAAAATAATTTCACACCTTCCCACCAAATCAAATGCCCAATGACTTAGAACATAATTTATACTCTCATATGTACAACTAAGGTTTATGTATGGAACTATCTCAACACATCCTTACATATAGTTATAGTAACAACTATCCATACTTAGAATAGGGTTAAATCCTCTACACTATTGGAATATTGATATAGTTAATCTACTGAGGATATCCATTCATATAAGATCTCAAAATCGATGTCACTGAGCTATGGCTCCTTCATGTGATAAAGAAGAGGATGGGTGAACACCATCTATTAATGATAATAAACTTCTAATTTATATAATATGTCTAGTGGAAAAGAGGATAACTACTTAGATGCCTCTCCTAACAGATAATAATGGTACTTTGTAGTACAATCATTATCCACCACATCACCCTTTCTCAGAGTACATAGAATCTCAAAGTTGTCGTATTATATGAACGCTATCAAACAACTATGAATTTAGTAAATATATATCTATGCATGTATGTACCTAAAACTCTTATGGTTTGTATAAACTATAGACCATTCACCTTTAAGTCAGTTACTCATAGGCTTCAAAGAGAACACGACTACTACCATCTCTAGATAATGGGTATCATAGATCTACTAATGGGGTATATATACCTAGATCTATAAAAAATCACCAAATGCCACTGTATTAACAAATAACACATCCCTACTCTAAAGGCATCAATGAAATTCTCAATCTTGTGCCCCTCTTCCAGCAACAAAGAGATAGAGGCCCTCACCAAGATTTTATTAAGCTTCTAAAAGGATCTCTTACATCACTCATACCAAATGAATTTATTCATCTTTTTTGGTAATGGTAGTAATAGGTCCCACAATCCTAGAAAAGTTTACCAATAAACACCAGTAGCACCCGAATAACCCATGCTTGCATTACCTTAATATTCAATGAGTCCCCAACTAATCCACCTTCCAAGATGACATGCCTATGGAAGTGGATCTCTCTAATCAAGATCTGGAATATCATGATGTATCCATATATATGGTGAAACTAAAGTAATTATAGGATAATTACTAGATTATCTACTAGATATCCCTATGATACTGAATATATGGGGATATAATTGATGAAAACAACCATGAACCAGTCCAGGAAGGGATGAATGATATGGTTTACAAATCTCATGAACACAAATGATGTTCCTGTTATATCAAAGGGTATCACAGAAACCTAATAATGGGAATAGCCACATCTGACAAAAGAATTTAGGATATACTCCTTATGAACCATAAGTTGTGTTAGTATGACATAAGATCAATAATTGAGTACAACATCATTTTGTTTAGTTATTCGATGCAGTCATTGACCTAGAGAGATGGTACGTGTTCTTGACTATCACATGATTCAAAAAATAATATTCCATACAAATCCTCCAGCCCATAACTACCTAATTGGAATAAAATTGAATCTTCCCATGGGGAAACACTTGGATTGATAAAACCTATCTCAATAATGTCCTATAGCTAGAAATTCAACTCCCATAGTTTAATCGAGGCCATTTAATATGAAAAAGAAGATATTAGAGTGATCCTCAGGCACATTTCGATGAATAATTCAACCACTCAAAGAGGGAGAAACCACAGTGCTTACTCGATATTAATTACCCTGTGATATAGAAAAACTATAGAAAGATGATATTCCATGGTTTCTTTTGCATATAATTCCAAAATTTATAATTGATAGGTGGCCAACCACTTATTTCCACACATATACCATACTCATATTAGATGAAGGTCACACTCACTAAAGATGTAGAATCTCAATCCATCATCTCCGAAACACATCACTCTTTGACTATATCTTTCTATCTAAGCACAAAATATAGAAATACATTACATTATTATGAATCTATAAAATAGATTCATCACTTCAAACATGAGTTACCACCAAACAATTTATCCAAAAATCACCATCTTGTATCCCCAACTTATGTGGGTGAGCATATGATCACCTCTAGTATGAGTCTGTAGTCATATTGGTTTGAAAAAGTCCCCTCTAAAATATAATTTTATAGAACTGGGGTTGCAGTAAGAAAGGAATGGTTCATGTCAACATCTACACATTTCAGTGGTAGTTTATAATAGACAAAAATCATACCTTAAATCATGTTTGGAACCACCTACTTATAACTATCAATTTCATGCATCTAGTATCATCTCTGAACACTGACATTTGGAGATTACTTTCAACCTCCTCAGGGTGAAAGTTCATGATGAATATCATAGTTTCTTCTTAATATAACTCCTATTACTAGGGTATCAAAAACTTTTCTGCCATATTCGTCTCTCTAAGTACAACATGGACTGTTCCCAAGAAGTCTCTAATTGTGTCACTACCTATGATGCATCTATTCATCAAATTCCAAAATACAATGTATTACATGATGAATAGGGTATTCACATTCCATGTGACCATGTTCTCCATATCCATAGAAAATACTACCTCTTGGATGAAAAGATCCTTGATGTGAAACATGATCCATTGATCCTTGGGACTAGGAGTACACGTGTGTATGCTTCTAACATTACAACCATCACACCTATCATCATCCAACCACCATTGATGACCCATATACTATATATATTACACCATAAAATTATATTTGATCGGTTTTAGTTTTAATAAGGTTTAATACTCAAACAAATATCTTAATATAGTCCTTAGTCACCTGAGGTTCAGACCTACCACATAATCTTTATAGTCTCTATTTTCATGATTCATATAGTGAACTTCCCTTATGTATATCCTCATTATATCCTATATGAATTATTAGCTATAAAATCCGTGGAATAATGTCCTCCAATACTATCAGTGGTGGGTCTGATCATGGAACACTAGTTGGAGGCACTACTCCTCATGCACCTATTGGTACCATATCATGATATTCTTCCTATATGGAAGACTCTTCAACTAATAGGTCATTTATAGGAGCAAAAATACCTAGCACAATCACATTACTAATTTTCCTTGGTACCCTAGCTAGATTTTTGTGTAGTGGAATCCAATAATTTAACAATAATGACCAATTTTATCAAAGGATATCTAGGGATATGACTCAAGATAGTCACAAAAATCAATGATCGAATTATATATAATGCATAAACTATTTATATATTCCATATAACCAGTTACATAGTGTACCATAATGAAATCATGGTTATCAAGGTCTTGATGAATTCATATGTATCCCTCCACACCCATAAAAGGTTATGTAGCCCAAAATCCACACTTGATACCCCTTAAAATAGTTTACCAAAATTCCCAAAACAATCCTCATTAGACATATAAATATAAACTTCATCCCTAAGATAAACCCACTTTGATGCCATTTTCACAAGACTCAATTCACTCGGAACCTTCCTAAGTAGCTGTAATCCGAGTGTTCCACCCCAATCATACTTCTAATAGGTGGGGGCTCGTGACAAAAACCATGTTGGAATATCACACAATATGGGAGGCCTTATCAAAATGCACCAGTGAAAAATTCACACATCCAAAAAAGATATAGTAATACAGAATAGATAAATCAAAGAAACTATAACACATATAATTCATTTGATAATTGCTAGGATCCACAAAGTTAAAACAATGTATAATCCATAATGAAAAGGTGTCAAGATAGTGGTGACCCAAGAATCTCATACATACATATTATACCATTTTAAATAAATATTCAACATATCTCATAACAAAAAATTCTATATAACCACAAATGTTCAATCCTTTTGAGATCATATACAGAATCATATTATTTAATAATATATATTAAATATCTCCCACAGTGATCTCCTCACCTAGTAAAATTATTCAACATACCCTACATAAAACTTTTCTTTATAACCTAGAAAAAAGAAGCATAAGAAAGGGTGAAATCAGATTCTTAGTAAGGGAAATTATAATAGATATCAATCAATTATCATAAGTGAGTACAAGGGTATTAGAAAATTATGATGAATTATAATAATCATACCCAATAATTCAAATATCATTAATAATAATTCATGTATTAAGGCTTTAACATAACAAAATACATAATTCATAGGTTTTAAGAATAAAAAATAATCAACCATGGGCCATGAGAATATATCATAATCATAAGACATAAGTTTTCAGTATAAACCTAAGCATATAATAGTAAAGGATCATTTCTAAGGAAATCATAGTGGATTGGGCTTTCCCTCTATCCAGTATTTTCTTTGTCAAGGTTTACTCCCAAGACTATCATAATGGATAGAGTACTTTACTAAACAGGGTTTACTCCCCATTATGTTCCTTATTGTCTCTTTTAATATCCATGTTTATCCAACACATTAGAATCTTATAAAATTCCAAGACCACCCATAACATAATGAAAATAATTTATATATATATATCTGTGTGTGTCCAATACGATCATAAAACGTTCATTATATCATCATATAATAACACAAGGATAAGAAATTGGTTTCAGGTAAATTTTATCATTCAATTATAGAATAACCCATGGATAAGAATCATGTTTCATAAAGGATTTATCATAACGTAATTAACCTACGGGAAAAGAATTTTCATAGAATCATCCCTAAGTAATAATAATCATCAGATAACATGATAAATAAAGTGAACGGTATTCCGAGATCACATCTTTATTGAGGCATAACAATCCATATTGGATGTTGACAAAAATGAAAAATACCTTTAACAGACAAATGGAATATTTATTATAAAAAAAAATTTCATTTTTAAATCCCTTATTTAAAATCCCAGACCTTAAAAATATAATGGGAAACATTTTATTTAAAAATAACCTTGGATAAATTTAAATGAATTTTAAAAATCATCGAGTCTTCATAACATTAGGAAATTGTGTTCCTTTTGTAATTGTTAAAAAAATATTATTTTCACACCTTTGGTAAAATGTATCTTGTTCAAAAAATGACAAAAACATATTTTTAAACCATTATATTGAAATTAAAACATGTCTAAGCATGAATTTTTTAAATCATTTCATCTTGGAAAAATCAATCTTGGAATCATTTTTGAGAACATGTATATGGGACAAAAAGATTCCTGACCAAAGAGGAAATAATGTTTCCTTAAAAAAAATTTTCCTGACCATTTTATGTAACAGGGAGAGATAATAAAATGGTAATATAATTTTAAAATTACATGAATATATATATTATAATAAACGAAAATTGGTTTATTAGAAAATGATCATATAATTTCCAGAAATTTAAATTAAATCATAAAAAATATAAATTAAAATGACATTGAAACATAAATATCTTACCTCAAGTTCCATCTTTATTTATAATATTCGAAATATAAAATTTAATAAATATAGATATATTATAAATATCTTATAAAACTGTATCCATACATAACACACTATGTTTCATTCCTTTATAATTTATAATTTTCAATTTGTTAATAAATTGTTCATTACATTGAATATTCTGGTGAATACTGCTTTATTTTCCATACATGTTTTGGTTTGATGGTTACGATACATTCAACTTAGAAATTTTTTCATCCTATCTATAATATTAATCACGAAATAAATATCATATTTTTTCATAATTTACACTTTTATAATTAATCATATAAATAGTCGATGAAAAATGAATCACATCACTACATGGAGGTTGTAGTCCCCACATACACATGGGAGATGTTATTATTTTCCAACAAATTGAAAGGTAAAAAGGTAGAAAAGATATTATAATTATTGAGGAATAATTATTGCATTAATATCATATATAAACATTAAATCCATGATAATAATCATCCATGAATTGTGGTTATGGAAAATGAATCAAATCGCTATATGGATGTAGTAGTCCATAAGTACACATGAGTGATACTTTCATTTCCCATTTGAAGGAAAGGAGGTTGAAAATGAATGATCCATAATCATAATAGAAATAAATTATATTAAATATACTTAATTAACTATTTTTTTATAGATACCATAAATTTAGAGGAGATAGAAGAAGAAATAAAATTGAAAGTACTCAGTTAAGAGTTATACAACTTCATTGAGAAACCTTCATGGAATACACATTAAGACATTAAAGGAAGATATTCTAATAACACCAACACTTATTGTTCATGGGGAGGGATTTTAGGAAGGATAAATTTTTGGTATTGGACAAGATAAAATTACCATGAATTTTGAGTAAGAGATTAGAGGTGGTATCCTTTTATAATGGAAAGAGTGGACACACTTGGATTCTTTGAAAATATTAAATTATAATATTGTCATTATCAAGAAAAATTATTAAAAATGACACATCTTAAAATATAATATGGGAAAGTTAATATCCCCATATAATAGGGTTATTAATGTTTATATGGCCTTTATCACATAGTTTAACCCCATGAAAACCCAATTTAACATTAACCATGATAATAATTGTATTTATGCATTTAAAATTCATTATGAAAAAACATTAAGTTGACACTAATTAATTAAATTAATTTTCTTTCTTTATATATTTTTAATCCATAATACTAAATAAAATTGATAAAATTTATAGTAATTGTTTATAATATCCACACTAAAAGTGAAATAAAAACCATTTTTGAAAGAAACATTTTTTTGAATCATTACATAAATTTATTGAAAAGTAGGTACTTATTTATTATGAATTAGTCAATATATTTTATTAATATAAAACAATTACACATTTTTTCATAAATTATTTATTCTTATTTATACCACTAACTTAACTACTAGGTTATAAAAATATACTATATTATAGTTCATTTAGACTCAGGGTTGTGTGTAATGAAATCTATCAAAAATATCAAATTTATTTAAAGATAAATATATCATAAAATCCCATTGTATTACATTATACTACCCTAGTAAATAAGTTTTTCAATCAAAATAAAATCACTCTGATATAATAAACATTGGATATATATGCCTCATTCCATATTCAGGTTTCCTTTTAGATTCCTCAAATTTAGGGTTTCACCACAAAAATTTGACAGGGTGAGTGGTCTTATTCCACAACACTTTATCTCTTAAATAAAAAATCTAAATTGGTTATTTCTCATAAAACAAATTATTCTTCAAGGTTTCAATATCTAAGTTTAGTACATGTGAAGGATCAGGTATCTACTTCATTAGGATAAAATCATGGAACACATCATAAACTTCAGAGAGGTTTTATGGAATGCGAAGAGATAAGAAATTATCTAGATATAGTCAAAGATTATGAAGAGAATGGTATTTATAGAGAAAAGGATCCCTTCTTCCAAGATATCATAAAATTATTTATTGGATAAACTAATAGTAATACATTCTAATCAAGTTTTTACTTCTGATCTCTCTGATGATTGATAATATTACTTTCTTGTTAACCTTGAACTTCCCTGTTGTTATGATGAATAACTCCGACCATCGCATTTATTTTATTAGCTTACTTAGGTCCCAATATATTTCTTTCTCCAAATTCATCCTATCATGTTAGGGTTCAACACTTCTTACTATATTGGTATTCATAATGATATATCTGTATGGTTGATAGAAAAAATTATTGTAAGAAAATTATTCCAATGGAAGGTGACAATCCCAACCAACTTTGAAATTCATAAAGAAAGATTTCAACATGTCTTATAGAGTTTTAAATGTCATATTAGACTAAAAATCATTTAGAATATGATATAAATAACTCAATCCCAACTTCTTGTCCATATCCTAACGAATACTTCCCCAGAACATCATGGAAAACCTTAAATCCCCATCAGATAAAATAGAGTGTGGTACTATATGAAATATTTTCACTTAATCAATAAATATAATAAAAATATATTCATAATAAAAATATTATATTCAAGAAATGAAATTAAAAAATTTCATGAGGTGATCTACTACATAAAAAATAACATTATTCCCTTTTGATGTTTGAGGGAGTCCTATGATGAAATCTAGGGTAACGTTTTTAGTTTTCCATTATAGGTTCGGAAATGGATGTAACACCCTCTTAGAATATTTTCTCCATACCTTAACTTTCTAACACACTTGGTATTGATATAAATACTTTGAAATATCTCTTTTCATGTTATCCCACCTGACATACTCTTTCTGATATATATACATATTATTGCTTTTGGGATTAATATAGAATGATGAACTATGAGCTTCATCCCACAAATACATCAAGTATGATACCCAAGGGATACATACACAATTCAAATACATTATCATTCCATCAAAATCATGGTTTAACTTTGTAATATTTCTCTTATTATTTTGTAGTTCCAAATATTTCTACTACAACTCTTTGATCATCTCATGGATATATGGTTGAACATTCATATGAGAAAGATATGATTCATTTAATCTTCTTATGATTTCAATATCCATATTATGTCCAAAAATATTTGATCCATGCCAATCCCCATCATTGAAAAACTAGCATGTTTTTTTAACTTGGATCATCAACCCCCATTTTCATCTTCCTAGGGTTCTAGTGTATTGGGAATTTGTAATATTTAATCAATTCTGATCATCTTACTCACTAGATATTAAACTCTTTATATATTAATATTTACTTCAATATTTAATGATATGTGTATATATCAAATATTTTATCACAAAGACAAATCATCCATATTTTCAGTGCCAAAATTACTTCTTTCAACTCTAAATCCCAAGTCAGGTAGTATTTCTCATGAATTATTCTTTGGCGTGAGAAATAAGATATCACTATACCATTCTACATTATAACTATTCCTAGTCCTTTAATCACTTAGTGACTAAAGAATACAAACTCTTTCCAAATATAGGGTAGTGTAAGTATAGGTGTGTTGAACACCTTTCTATTCAATTACATGAAATTTTTTCCACATTCATCTATCCAAATGAACTTTACTATCTTCTGATTAATCATAGTTATTAAATTAGATAGCTATGATAAATGTATCACCAAGTGTTTATAGTATCCTAACAATATTAGAAAACTATAGATCATAGTTAACATGATTGGTCTGGTCTATTGTTTAATATCATCCAACATTGAGGGACCCACTGATATATCCTTACTTGAGAATATATGATCCAGGAATGTGACTTCCAATAGCCAAAATTCACACTTTGTAAATTTATCATAAATCTTAACCTTTCTCAAGGTATCCTATTTTTTTAAAAGATCTTAATTTTATTTTTTCTCTTTTAATATTTAAGAATATCATCTATAAAGACATACCAAAATTCATCAATGTAATATCTAAATAATACATTAATTAGATCCCAAAATATATCATGGTAATTATTAAGTCCAAATAGAATCACTACAAATTCGAAATGACCATACCTGAGATTTAATGTTTTCGTGCTTATATCCTCATTCTTGATCATCAATTGATGATATCTGTAACTAAGGTCAATCATAGAGTGTTGAGATCTGCAAAATTGACCATACAAGTCCTAATTACAAGATAGATGACACATGTTATTGATAGTGATTTTATTAAGTTATTGATATTCAATGAAAAGATGTGTTGACCCATATTTATTCTTAACAAAAAGAACAGGTGTACCCTATAGTGACACACAAGGGAATTTGGACCCCTTATCAAGATTTTCTTGGTGTTGATTCTTCAATTCCTGTAACTCAATTGAGGCCATTCTATACGGGGACATTGAAATAGGTTCAACATAGAGTATAAGTTTTAATGAAAACTCGACATCAAAATTTAGAGGAAGGCAAGGTAAAACATCTGAAAAAACATCAACAATTTCCTAGATAATCAACATAAATTTGATTTTGAATTTCTCCCCAACCATATAAGATAAATACCCCCTTTGAATAAGTATCAATACCCATGAAACTAATGTAATTTTTATTAAAATTTAATATTTAACCTCACAAAAAAAAAGGATTATAGCTTGATTAAAAATATAAATCTTAACTTCCCTTTGAAATTGATATGGAATTTACATAAATAAAAAAAACCCATTCCCAAAATAACATCAAATTCCACTAAAGGGAGAATAATAATATTTTTAAGAAGCACATTACCATAAACATTAATCAAGAAATATTCATAGACCAAAGATGATATCATCATTGAATTATGAGTTTTCACTTCCTATTAAACATCTAACCAATGAAGATAGGATTGAGTATCCATATAGGATTTTCATGACATAACAATTTTAGAAATACTCTACTCAAATAATATATTTTAATATTTTATTTTCCCTATTACCACCTCAACATCATCATTCTATATTTATCCCCTTTTTCAAAACAAAATAATATTTATAAGAATAAAATGTTATAATGATAAATACTATAGTCCAGAATTATATTTCATATTATAAATGAATCATGCCACTTTCTTTTTAGTATATAACACATTAGATTTTAACTAGGTTATTCATGGGAATGATCTATTCAACACATTAATGATGGTTCATGAATAAAATCTGAATTAACCTAAGCATATACCCCATGAGTTTCTAGCTAGGTTTATTGTCTTAGGTCCACTCATCATGCACTAGTTTTGATTGAGTTAATACGTAGTCAACCCTTTCCGGAGTTTTTACCCCTATGTCATAGTTTTATCCACTTTCTAGTATCTAGAAATGGGTTTATTTTCATAGAAAACCACATAATCTCTACTTTAATATTGTTTTAGGATGTTATCATATACCTATACTTATCCAAACGTTTTTAAAAAAATTTATTTAATCCTAATATATAAACATGAGATAAATCCTTATATAATAATAATAATGGTTACCAAATAATTTCAAACATATATATCACATCATGTTTTATTAATATTCAATACAAATCACAACTAACATGCACCAGAACCATACAAGCATAGAGTCTTTGGACAATACACTCATAATCATCTTATTCCAGAAATGTTGTTCGACATCAACCACAAATATTTTATCCAATAGAAAACTTCTTATAAATACCATACTTAAAACCTTTATTTATAATTTGGATAAAGGAAACATAAGGAATAGTGAGATCAAATTCCTAGTAAGGGTAAACACAATATATACTAAACAATGATCATAAGTGTGAATAAGATAAGAATAATTGTATGATAACATGATTATAACTTATGAAACTATAAACCAACCTTTCAAAATCAGTAATCAGATATCATGGAATAATAATTTGGAAGAAAAAATACATAAATATAAGTTTTTTGAATCAACAATAATCAACCATGATCCATGAGAATATATCACATGCATAATATATATGTTTTTAGAATAAACATATACAAAGAAAATAATTTCCTCAATCAATGATCATTTCCAAGGATATCATAGTGGATTTGGTTCACTCAACATTCCATCATTTCTTTAG
Organism: Viscum album; assembly: GCA_963277665.1. Classification (NCBI taxonomy): domain Eukaryota; kingdom Viridiplantae; phylum Streptophyta; class Magnoliopsida; order Santalales; family Viscaceae; genus Viscum; species Viscum album. The sequence continues at coordinate 33,360,140 of OY728131.1, forward strand.
TCATGGTTTAATCCCAAGACTATAATAGTTGATAAAGTCCCATACATAATGAGGTTAAATCCCCATTACAATCCATATTATCTAATTAGATATCCATATTTACCAAATGCATTAGATGGATATGTAATTTAAGAACCACCCAAAACATAATAAAATATCATAAATATTTGTGCCACAATATCATAAAACACTCATCACATCATTATATCATAACCGATAGGAAGAAAACATGTTTCATAAGCATTTCATTATTTCATCATTTTATAACACATTTAAAATAAATGGTTTTCATAAGGGTTTGATTATTACTTAATTAAAAAGTGGTAAAGAAATGGGTTTCATATAATCAACCTTAAATTTTAATCATCATATTATATCTAGAGAAATAAAGTTGAAGGTATAATAAAATCATATCTATAATAAAGCACAAAATTATTTAATGTAAATTAAAATAGATGAAAAATTTCATTTTAATATTTTTTAATCATAATAATATTCTCATATTGAAATCATTTATTTAAAATATAAAATTTCCCAAATATATGGGAATCATATTATTTTAAATGAACCATGGAAACATATGAAGAAATATTCAAATCATTGAATGGTCATGATAGTTTGTAATTTCATCCATGCTGTAATCATTAAAAATGATTTTTTTTACACCCTTAGTAAAACATTCTTTGTTTAGAAAACAACAAAATATATTATTTTTAATACTTTTTATTTAAAGTAAAAAAGGGTAAAAATGTATTTAAATAGTAATTGGATCACGGTAAAAACATTTTTTAAAATATTTTATGGAAGATTGATATACTAGAAAAGGATTCTTATTCGATGAGGAAATAAATTTTGTTCTTCTTAAAAAATTATTTTATCAATGAGGTTATGGGAGAATGAGAGGAAAATGATACTATAACATGGAAATTAAACTAATAACCATATTAAATAAATATTAAATATTTTTATTGGATAAGGATCATATATCTTTCCTCAATTTGAATTCAAGAACAAACAATCCTGATTAAAATGAGATTGAAACATGAACACCTTACCTCATGTTATGTTTATCTTTATGAAATTACAAATATCCTATATAGTAAATATAGATTTATTATACATATATTATAAATCCATATCCTTAAATGACATACAATTTATCAATCCTTTATAATTTATAATTATCCTTTATTTAATAATTTTTTCATTAAAATGAAAATTCAAGAGAAAATTGGTCTGTTTTCCATGAATGTTTGAGTTCGATGGATCCGGTACTTGTAACTTGGTCATTATTTCATAATATTTAGAATATTTATCCTTAAATAATTATAATATTTATTTATAATATAATATTTTTAAATTATTCATATAAATTTGTGATGAAAAATGAATCACATCATTGTGTGGAGGTGGTAGTCTACATATATAAAGAAGCCACATTTTCATTTTCTAACGAATTGAAAGGTAAGAATATATATAAGATATTATAATTATTTAAGATTAATTATGTAATATAGTTATTATTTTAATATTAAATCAATAATAATAACCAACCATGAATGATACTGATGGAAAATGAATCATATCGTTACGTGGAGGTGGTAGTCCACATGTACGCACATGCGATACTTTCATTTCCCATTTGATAAAAAAGAGGTGCACAATGATTGAAAAATAATCATAATAAAAATTAATTATATTAAATATATTTAATTCATTATTTTAGTGTGGATACAATATATTTTTGTGTGTTATAATTAGAAATAAAATTGAAAGTACTAGGTTAATTGTTATACCTCTTCGTTGATAAACCATCTTGGATTACACCTTATACCATGAAATAAAGTTATTATAATCAAAATAAGACCTATATGACATGGAGAGTGATTTTATACAGGAATTAAAGAATTTATTTACTAATATAATAGGCTCATGAAGTATGTGGAAGATATTTTTGGTGTTATCCTTTTATAAGGGAGAGTGAGGACATACATGGAATTTATGAAAAGATTAAATTATAATTATTTCATACTTGTGAAAATTGATTCCAAATTATCTGTGTTCAAAATGTAATAAAAAACATTTTTAATGAAAACGTATTTTTGAAAGGTAAGATGGATTTTGTAAAATCTGAGTACTTTTTTATTATGAATTGATCTATAAATACTAATTATATAAAACATTTATAAATATTATTCCTAATGTGTTCATTTTTATTCATACCTATAATTTAATGTATATTTTATAATGTAATACCATATGACTATTAATTTAATCTCGATGTTTCATGGAAGTCAATCTAAAAAAGAAATACTTTTATTTAAAGAGAAATAAGTCATAAAATCATAGGGTGTTACAGATAAACATGAAAAAGAACCAAAATGGAATATGGACTAAATTGATGAGATGGATAGGTCCCCACAATGAACTAAATCCAAACACAAACATCACCCTATACCATCATCTCTCAGCCCCACTAAGATCCACTAACATCATTTCTACCAAGGTTTTCAACAAACTGTATGTCTTTTTGACAAGACATGACATGGGTATGACAAAAATCACATGTATGGGTGAATATATACAAACCCAATAGGAATCCTTAAAAACCCCAAATAAATAATAAGAAAACTCGTCGGCTGAAAACAGAGGCAAGAAGGAATAAATATCCCATAAAAGATAAAGATCCAAGATATCACTGAAAGGAGAGAACCCAAGATGTAGGATTTAGTCATTCTCTTTATAGCCCAACTATAGGGAAAAAAATTCCTGAAGAGTTTGATCTATCTAAGTTATATAACCCATGTAACCTATCTTGTACTATAGTGCGGGACTGACGCCTCACCAAAGGTTGAGTTTCAGTTGAGGGGGTAACCAAACCCATTAGAGGACCCACACCCCATCTATGCTCCTAGATTCGGGGTGGGGGTGGGGGTGGGGGGTACTGACTAAATAGATAAAGGAATCAATATGTGATTATAAAAGTGGTAAAAACACTATCTATAATAAATGGGATTCATGCCTAGATATAAATTTCTACTATGGGGTATCATCCATGATAACTGTTTGTTGTCGTTTCCCAATCACAATCATCAACCCCGTAGAACTAAGAAAGGTAAACTGAATTTATCACCTCATGTATTATATGGGTACATGGAATATTATACCCTATAAATAGTCCATTAATCCATTCATCTTTTATATCTCTACATGGAGTGCATGGGTCTACCTACACAACATGCTTGATAGAATACATGACATGTAAGACGAGTTGGGTACTTGGTGTGTACTAATAATACATGGTTCCCTTTTATCTTGGATAATATATTTTATATTTGGTGTTTCATTATGTGTGATAAACCTAACATAACTCAGTGTGTACTGATCCAGTTGAGACATATAGTCCTTAACTATAAGATTCTCCTCTAGAGACACATAGTGTGTAGATTACGTAGTCAACTACATCATGTACTATAGCCCGAGTAATGACATACCTGCCGTGATTGGAATGTTCTCAAACCACATGTAATATAGTTGGGAATTTACTCAATTTTCCAACTCAATCAATATGGCATAAAAATATAGAACACATGTTGTGTGGTATTTATAAAATTCTAGATGCATAGCCTCGCAAACAAGGAGATACACAATGTGTGTTCTTCCAAATTACATGTCGTCTAATCTAGTTTTTACCAATATTGAAGAACACTATAAACATCATCATTTTCATCATTAGTTCACATATAATACCCCAAATCTACCCCAAATGAACTTTATAAGGTCATCATGAGTCCAATAGTTTATTTTTTGTTTTCCTACACAGCTAAAGGGGTTCAAAATCATTTTTCATGAAACCATGAGGATATCACACACTGTTTCCTAAAAGATACTATAAATTCATGACATCCAATATTCTCCCACAAATATCTATAAAATGTTAATTACCATATCATTATTTTCATGAAAAAATGATTGATCACATCAATTAGATATAATCACTTTCCATTATTAGTCTGATTTATTGAACCATTTGATGTGGCTATGGATGGTGGTTAAGATGTTAAGATAATATAGGGAATGATGAAGGGAAATCTATAACATATTATTTGGTGTCTATAATGGAGGTCATAACATCAATCATTAAGTGAAAATTTTCCATCAATGAATAATAGGGGGAGACAACACAGAGTTATAATTATCATGTAAAATAGAAAGTTAATTAATCAAAGGTCTATGAAATAGAGAAATATATTCAAGAATAATTAATACATGTTCACAATAATGAATAAATGAGTAATATAGAAATAGAAAATACCAAACTCACTAATTTATCAATCACTAATGAAGAACAAATTTCTTTTTAGGCTCCATTATCAGTTCTCCTTGACAAACACATTTTTGTTGGATCCTCTGGTGTCACCTAATAATCTCTTCGTGCTTCCCTATATGGCTAGGGTTTTTGGTGACTTACCTTGGAAATAGTTACCATTGATAAATTTAAAGGGAATTTTTTAGTCGTAAATAAATAAATCAATTTAATCAATTTAATAATTTTATTTCACTTGTGATGGTTTAATCCTAAAGAGCCTTTCGTGAATGAAGGTCATATCGTTACTAGTGTTAGACCCCCATTGAAGACACATAATTTTTTTTTATTTCCCATATAGGGATACGACTAGGATAATGCATCAATTTATTTAAATCACATGTTGGTGAACTAAAAATAATATACTAGTTCTAATATATCATTTCTGAAGGCCAGAACACCAAAGTCAAAGAAATAAATTAGAGACCCCATCCAAAATATTATTTAAATTATTATGTTTTTTAAAATATTAAAGACTAATATCACTAAAATCCTTAACTTATCAAATAATTCCCTACAAATTAATGGAGAATAAAATAATCCTTTTTCGAGTTCATATAAAAAAATTTCATCCATGATCAATATCAATGTCATCAGGGAACAAACATTCAATATTCAACAAACATAATATTGATACTGTGTTTCAACATAACTAATCATGTACCTTATTCACACATGGTCACCCTAAAATTAATTTAATATTATACCCTAAAAATTACTATAAGTAGGAAATTTATTTATCATATTGAATAACGTGACTCTTAATGTAAATTTCATTTTATTGCGAGCATTATACACCATAACACATGATCCCAAAAAAAAATTAAATCCTAATTAATGGATACAAATAGAATATTTTCAAAAATCAGCATAATAAAATCCATGGTTTCCTTTTCTGGCCCTGATCATAAAATAATTTCAGATTAATTGAGTCATGTAGATAAAAAAACATTGCTGTAACCCATGAATTTTTAAAAATAAATTATATATTTACCTAAAATATATATATGATTATATGTTGTCTCAAATTATATTATATAATCAATTAAATAATCATTATACTTTTAAATTCTACCATGTTTACTTTATTTAATTAGGGATGTTTTTAATGGCCTATAATTAATTTTATCAGGTTTTGAAATAATGATATTGTGTTCATTTGAAAATGAATAGGTTTTATTTTAAATAAATTATTTTTCAAGAGTTATATGGTTTTATATAAAATATAAATAACTAAATTTCTGAATTTCAAATTTATATAATGAATTTAATTATAAGATTCATTATATAAAATTTATCTTTGGGTTAATTTGTGAGATTTTCTTAAAATATTTATTTTTAAGTTAGTGGTTAAAAATATAGTTTTTAAAAATACCATAACATTGGTGGAATAGTCACCATATAATCATGAAATGAAAATTTATAATACTTTTGGATGAACCAGATAGGTATTTAACGAGTGAAAAAAAATATTTAAAAATATTATGTTGAATTTAGAGACTTGGGTTTTCATTTTAAAACCTAAGTTATATTTTATTGTAATAAAAAACTCTTTTTTGGATCATTGTAATTAATTGAGTGGTTGTAAGGTGAATTTTTTTTCATTGATATAAATGTCAAATAACAGTTAGTAGTTTAATAATAAACCAAGAAATTCTGTTAGAATCAATAATATACAATATTTTTGTGAATATTCATTTTGATGCATAAAAAACGAAATTTTCTAAAATATATTCATGTTTCATTAAATTTACATTTCTTAAAATTAATTTTTACCACCTCTAAAAATTGAATATTTGAAAATTATTTTATAATTTGGAATTAGAAACATCAAATTAAGTAGTACAACCTATTTTATTTTCAATCAAAAGAAAAAAGTACTGAGGTAAAAATTAAGTTACCATGGTAAAGGTAAAAAGAGGTAAGATGCATTAAAATAAGTGTAAAGGGATTAAAATATTATTTTTCATAAAATTTACTGTAATAATTAAATGTAATATTTAATTTAGGGGAACTTATCTTTAGCATGGTTTCATTAAATGATAATCTATTATTAATGTATTAAATTGATTGAATATTCATTGAATACAATTCAATTATTTAATGACAATGGGAAAAAATGTATATGGATAAATAAATAAGGTCAAAAAATTTCATTTAATGAAACACAACATTGATTGATATATAGAGGGATGTAACCCTGACCTTTTTATATAACTGATTGCCTGAAATCCACTCAATTATCTCTTCCTCCCATACTACTGTTCATCATCTGAGATGTTGGTGATAACAACCCTTCATTATTAAACTATCCTTACTAAATGATCCCAAATCCATTAGTCAGTGTTCCCTCTATGAGTAAGGGAGATTTTTTTAATACTTTATGATCTTTGTTTAGAGTTCTCCATCACTAAGGAAGAAAAAGACTGTTGTAGCTAACATTTTCCAGGTACACTATTTTTAATGTTTTATTAATGTATTAATATTTAAATGAGTCCTATTTGTGTCTAAATTTTCTTCTGTTTCATATGGTCATAGGAAGATTATTTAATACCCATTAGTGGTATTATATGTTATTTTTATTTAACAAACTGGCATGCTTATTATTTTTTTACAAACACATTTTAATTGTAAATAAATATTTTTCAAGCCTGGAAATAAACATAAATGTAGTGAACCCATCCACAAGGGCCCACCTAGTCAGTGGAATACAAAGCATCAATAACCCTAAGCTCACCTCTATAGGATAGATACTTGAGACAAGTTCCAAGAGGGCATAACTAAAATGCGAGGCATTTCTTTAAATTACATGTATGCACACAGTCAACCATCTCCATGAGAAAGTGATGGTGAATAATAATAATATATATTAGCATATAGATTAGGAAAGCATTATTGTAATAAACTCCGTGGAATACCATAGATTGAGATAGTTTATTCAAAAATATAATGAAAAAATACACACACACACACCTAGAAAGTTTGTCCAAACCTAAAAATAACCTGAATAGAAAATAGTTGGGAGAGATCAACTCAGAATCATCAATCCTCAACTGCTGTATATGATCTATACACCAGAGTATCACTATTATTCTATGAAATCACTACTAATTTTTTTTATCTCCATAATACATGACATGTGTGGAAAATCCTAGGTAGGTCTGAGTATATTAATAATGAGTAGAAATCTGTAAAAACTAATGAGAGAGCAGTAGAAGACAAGAAAGAAGTAATTTTCTGAACCCAAAGCAAGAGACTAATGAAACATAACAACGTAGATATATGATAATATAAGAAAACAAAATGATAGAGAAAGGGGATATATTTCTCATAGACCAGCATAGTATGGTGATTTTTCCCATTGCTCTAAAGTCCCATCATCGATGCCCAACACCATGCAAATTTTTCTAAAAAATTCATGATGAGGGTCCACACTACACCACTGCTCTATAACCCAAGGGAGTAAAATGTTAAAATGATAGAGGTCCCACACCCTCGTAAAACATGGTGGTTCCACTCATTATATAGAGTAGCCTTTCCAATGTTGGCGTGTTCCATCGCAATTTATTTTTTAAAAATAGAAGAGAATCATGCCCTGGTGTGTTTGGGGAGTACTGTCCCCATAGATGGAGGACCCGTACCCATATAGGGGAGTACCATATCTATCTGGAACAATATGTATAGAGGAAATACACCTTATTTCAAGAGAGGAGTACTATCATCAAGGATAGAGGACCCACTCCTTGGTGTTATAGGGGAGTTCCACCTCTGCCTATATAAATGAATATGGGGGATCCACACCCAAATTTGAATGAGGAGTACCATACCCATGGATTGAGAAATCAAACCCTGTAATGATAGGAGAGTACCAACTCTACCATGAATATTGAGTAAGGGGGACCCATTCCATGATGGGTTATGGTAGAACTATCCCCATGGGTATAAGACTCACACCCCATTACGATAGGAGAGTACCATCACTATAAAGAATATATCTGATGATCCTTCTTGATCACTTCCATCATCTAGCGTCACCTAAATAAGTATGTCACATGGAAAATCTCTCTTTATATCTTAAAATAAACTATGAAATCTATCATTACATTATATATGGAAATACAAACAGGATAGGCTAATAACAGGCCAAAATATGACCCAATATGAAAGAGGTATGAGAGGAATAACTTCCATAAATGGGGGTATATAGTGTATATGGGGTCTACACGATGTGTGGACATATTCCTCTACCTCGATGTGTTCTCATATATACATGTATTAGTGGTAGTGTCACTATAAATAGCATGTAAATGTCCCATATAGCATGGCTCGACCAACTGAGGGATGCCTGTTAGCTCCTGGAAATGAAAATCTGTATCAAGCTATGTAAGGTACATGTCCATGTACCTAGCCATTACTGGGTATCAACACATGCCCATGTAATCTAATAGTACATGAGGGCGTCCTCCTTCACGAGGCCCTAGGTGTGTGAAGATGGAACACAAGTTATACTTCTAGGGAGGATCACATGACATGTATACCTACCTACACGATGTGTGATATTTAACTTTATTTGAAACCATAGTCACCATAAAAATAAAGAGAACAAGTTGTGTTCCCTTTTACACTACACAATGTGTAGTCGTGTTTTACACCAAAAATGCAGGTCTCTATGTCTCTTCCATATCTAGTCTTTCTATCATGATTCATGTTTTTAACCACCTAAAATTAGCGGGGAATGCTTCTGAATTTCGATTATATAACTCTAGTGGTTTAAAACAAAGATCCTAAAATCCCCTTGATTCTTGCAATGCCATATGTCTCCCACCAGTCACCTCGATTCGATACTATCACTTATCTAGATCTAGGATCAAAATAGTGTCACCCACATACCATGTTATTACTGAATAAATATGAAAACCTTCAATCTATGTATCATTCATTATTCTTTAAAGAATCCAGGGGTTCAATCAGGTTCAAACCTACCTAGGAAATGTAGAACTGATACCTTGCTGGTGATTAGTTAATAACACAATGAACATAGAGGGTAGGTACACAATAACAAAGTAAAACCATTATTTTTTCAAGTGTTCATGGAAAATTATTGCAAATAGGGATGTCCAGGGGATAAACAATGTCAAAAAAATTATAAATTACTTAAAAATCCAAAATTTTATCAATAAGATCGTGCAAAGGGAGTGAAATATCCAAAAAGAGATATGTAGATCAAATTTATGATCCAAATATCTAATCAAGAAAGAAAAAATCAGAATTGATGAACTATACCTCTATTATGGATTGATCATTGGTGAATACAATGTTTTATAGTGATAATAATGGGCTACTACATACCCTGTCTGTCTATCCCCCACTATTCGATCACCGATCATTGTCCGATGTTGATTCGGCAACAAATGTCACATGAGATCCTCTAAATTCTCACAAGGTTTATACAACTATCCCTAGTAAACTATTATAGTGTAGTTTTTATATAGGATTTAATTAGGTCGTTTAGTGAAACAGATAAATAATTTGTTTATTTATTTTAATTAAACATACCCACCAACGACTTCCTCAATTGGATGTCTAGTGCTGACCAAGATTAAGTTACACCTAAGGTAAACCCTTCCCTCAATATTTAACCATGATCTTATATATTTGATTCAAGACTCCTTTTCAGAGACATTACTTTATTTATAAAACAACTACTCATGGATGATATTAATAAATTATTATTTTTAAAATATCCATTATGGGAACACCAAGCCTCCGAATCCGGTACCATATTAGCACCTATCTCTAAAAATACTCCACAATATAGTTAAAAGTACTCAAAAGAAAAAAAATAGTGTCTCTACATTAATCCATCCTTTAAGTGTTTTCACCCCCAAAAGAAAAAACTAAACAATATAACAGGAAAGATAATCTCTTATATGGATCTCCCACTCCCCATATTTCTCTTACATACTCCGATGGTGCTAGAAAAAAAGAACCAAAAGAATGTCCCATCCCTATTGTATCCTTTACCGCTGAACCTCAATTGCCACCAGGCACTCTATGAAGGTATCTTTATCCTTGATTTCAAGATTTCCCCATTCAGTAAAATGTAAAGGATTATGAACATATTTACTAAGCTATGAAAAATGGAAGATATGATGTACCTACTTAATTTATGGGTGCAAGGATAGATGGTATGCAACCTAGATAACCCTCTATAGGATTATAAATGTCTTAATAAACCTTAGGTATAACATTCCTCCCTGGATGAATATCATTAATACCTATCATGGGGAGACTCTCTGGGAAACATGGTCTCTATTATCTAACTCCAATGGCATAATAAATTGATCTACATAATATTTTTGTTAGCTATGGGATATACTCATCCACTCATAGATGACCTAAAACTTCTCCGTCATTTCATGCATGATCTTTATCCCAACAAAGATATGCCTCACCAATCTCTGTCTAGCATAAGGGTGACCAGTAGGGTCTCCCATATAGGGCCTCAAATGGTTTCTTACTGATAGTAAAGCTATAAATATTTTTATAGAAAAACTCATCAAGAGGTAAGTTGTCCTACCAATTCAAACCAACGTCTAACATTAAATCCCTCAACAGATCCTCCAACACATAGATAGTGCGCTCAGTCTACCCATCTATTCGGGGGTGAAAAGTTATACTAATCCTTAAAAGGTACCAAATTTATCCTAAATGCCTCTCCAAAACCATTATGTCAACAACACATCATAGTTAGAGACAATCATCAAGGGAATACCATGAAGGAGAATAATCTCTCATATGTATAACTTCCCCAAACTCTTAACAGAACTCTACTCCCTGATAGAGAGGAAGAGTGTTGACTTGGTGAGCCGTTCTAATATCACCCATATGGAATCATGGAATCAATATATATGTGTAATTCCTATAACAAAGTATATTGATATTCCCTCCTATTTACACTTTGGGGTCTCAAGAGGTTGAAAGAATCCTATTAGGACATGGTGCTCAGCCTCCACTTGCTGACATGTGAGACACCAATAAATGAATTCAGTAACACTTTTCGTCATGACATTCTACCAAAAATGCCATTGAAGGTCCTATTATATATCTCCTACACTGGTAAGTACAGTTAAATGAGAAGTGGGAAAATCCATCATCACCTCCTCTCTCAGCATGACCAGAACCACCTCCATCTATAATAAAAGATGATGTAATTCCCTCTTTCATAGAATCCATCTAGTGAATATCCCAAGGATATCTAGGCATATAGGAACTCATAGTTTAGGTTTAATAAATGATCCCCCAATAAACACTAGTGAAGTGTAGGATTCAAAACTATCAACTAGAGATAAGTTGCACTTATCTCCTCCACTAGGGTCAGCTATAATGAATACTACTACTCAAATGCCTCCTCCACTAGAAGATAATGAGACTTCTTTCTAAGGGATTATACCACCAAATTTACCTTTCTAGAAGTATAAACTATCTAAAAGTCATATTATTATTGTAACTCTAACCATAACCTCTATCCTATATTTATATCTCTATGCATGATGAAATAATTGAGACATTGATGGCCTCAGTGAACAAAAAAGTGCTCTCCCAGATGATAGTTCCTCCACAATTTTAGAGCGAAGACTACCACTACTATAACCAAGTTGTGAGTCACATATTTCTACCCATGGGGTCTCAACTTCATTGACCCATATGTTATTATTTTGTACCTATTAATTGACATACAATCAATCCTAGCTCCAGTTGCTTTGCAATGCCCTATGTACTCCATGCCATCTTATAGTAGTCTAAAAATAAGAGCACTATTTAGCCTAAAACTAAAATCCCCAATGGATATTTGACACTTATTAGTCTATTTAAATGAATTAAAATTCCATTTAAAATTGTTCAAGTAGGCTGAAACCCTGAATAAATCCACCATTAACCTCCTATAGTACACTACTTTTCCAAGAAAACTACACAACTTTGACACATTCTTGGGGGGATCCCAAGAAATAACTAGATCAATCTTCACTGGGTTCATAGCTAATCAATTTCCAGAAATTAAATGCCTATAATGTGAACCTCAAGGATCTAGAATTTGAACATAGATATATTACCATAATGCCGGTGTTCCTGGAGAAAGTCTAAGACCATACTCAAGTGCAACACATATTTCTTCTCAGATTCAGATTAGATGAGTATGTAATCAATGAGGAAAAACACAAATAGTTCCAAGTATGGTTGGAAGATATTATTCATAAAATCTATAAAAATAATAGGGGGAGTTATTCACACTTAATTTCAACACCAAGAACATATAATTTTAGTAGAAATCTCAAAACTCCAGCTCCATAATACTATCTTTGTTTACTCTAAACTAGTGGTATCTGGAACTGAGATCAATATTTTAGAATCATCTTATGGCTCAAAACTGATCAAAGTGTCCATAAATGCTTAGAAATAGTCATATTTTTTATAGTGTCCCGATTCAGGCAATGATAATCAATAAAATTATAAAACCTAATATTCAACTTTTTCATGAAGAAAACTAGAGCTTCCTTAGGGAACACACCTAGTTTGATAGTACTACACTCTTGAATCCCCTAAAATAAAACCCTAATCTATCTACTCTTAGAATGTTCCATATAATATACAATAAAATATATCATATTGTTACTAAGTTTAAATTAAATGAAATCCTTCATTTCCCACCATGAAGGTAATCATAGATCATCCTTGAGGAATACAGTCATATAATCCTCCATGCCTCAAGGAAGCCATATTACTGAAGATACCAATACAACAAAGGATAAAATCACAAAATAATGGGTCATGGGTTGCAATTTAATTCCCATAAGACCCATTTTTCTTTCAAGGATATATCACTCACCCAAAAAAGAAAATATCATCCCATATATCCAAAGGAATCTAACTCATCTGAGGTGACAGTGAATTTTGGATTAAAACATAGAGGACTTGTCCATACCCAATATAAAATCACAATGTGTCATCTCGATGGCTAATATTTCTCATGATAAACTCTCCCACTAAGTTATATCTTACACTATTGATAAATAAGTGATAATAAATAATCATTCATTGTAGGATCCTCAAACCAAAGCTACTAAGAAAAAGTCTCAACTAGGAGATCCAACTCTTGCACAAGGAGTTAGGAAATTGTGGAACGAACTGAACCAATGTCCAATTGTATGGAGAAAGAGTATAATAAAACCAAATCATAATTTTAACCATCTTATGAACTAAAAGGTCATAATCCTCCAAATCCCGTGTCCCCAACCTCTATCTCCCTTATCCTGACATGGGATTTTTGGTTTTGGTTGTGGAGGTATCTCATAACATCACCCTACACTAGTAGATCCTCCTCATATTGACCCAACTAGTCATCTACTATCTACACCTCCATGATGGACGCCCTAGCCACACTTCAGAGAACCCATATAATGGTACTGCCTTTGTTGTAGAAATCCATCTATATTAGGCCTACACTCCATTAACTTTTAGGTCAAACAATCATGGTCCATGTAACCTCACCCATCATATGTATAGTTTCACCCCTTTCAAGGCTAACATGGTCTTATATTTTGTCCCTAAGCCACATGAGGATGTTTTTGAGTCTGAGCATGGGGACACGTCCAGTGTCTTAACACCTATTGTCTACCAGATGCTATAGACAACCCATCATTAGGGTGCCTTCTGGTGGCTCTAGATACATAGAGTCCCTAAAATAAAAATATTTACATCACCATCACATGATCTTTCCCTCCAACATTAGTGGTAAGGCAATTGGGTGCCAGACTAGCTTGAATGTCTCTACAGAGACCATACTCAGAATTTCACATTTGGAAGTAACAATCCTGAATCATGTTGAGGCAGTACTACATATAGGCAGTGAACCCTGTGGAATACTTATAAAATACCATCCATACATATTAAATCCATAAAATATATTGAATCCAAACTGAGAAATAGAAAAAGGGGTAGTACTGTTTAAGAAATTGTTTCTGGTTGTTGGACCATGGGAGTACTGATTAATAATGTGTTTGTGTAACTAGAATCCACCAGTGTGCAATGGATCAATGGAAAAGACTAGAAGTCATCTACACCATATGATTAGTTGGGGTCTGTACAAGTCTTAAAACATGGATCATTATATCAATCCAGTCCTTCAATACCTAGGAATATATCTCACAATAGAACCTTAGTTTCCTCTAAAAGTGGAACTCATGGTGTGCGCTAAACCAGATCTTGTTCTCAGTATGCTTTACTGGAACAATCTATTTCGTGAAATGTGGGGCTCTACTACCTACCCACCCAGATAAAATACCTTGTGATATAATTCCTAAATTGAGGCCTCATTAATCATTAGATCTTCATAATGATTATAAATTGATTACCAAGATGGATATATTTGAAGAATCATCTTGAAAGAAATCAAGAAATACCATAGTCAAATTACCATATAAACTCAGGGAGCGGAATCAAGAAGGACATTCAAATGAATAAATCCAATATGATGAGTATAAAAATTTTCCTGGAAACCAATGTATCAGTATTCTAATTCAACCAACAGGTAGTTAGAGTCCTGGGGCATAGATATTTTAGCCTCCGCACCAACATTGTGTTCCATAGTCTAGAAAATTCACTTGAGAAAATTTAACACTATTTACCTAATTTACAAACCAAACCCCATAATGGGAACAAACTCTAAAAAACATCCTAAGGTAAAACCAACTCTAATAGAACTCTTTAGTGACCCCACCCACTATGTCTCTTTTGGGGAGTAGAAGATCGGGTCACCACAACCCCAAGCTAGTCTCTACAGGCTAGAGACTGGTGAAAATCTCTAATAATGAATAACTAAAATAAGAGTTTTTTTCCAGAGATTACCTATGCACATAAACCTAAGAATATCTTATAAGTTTTGATGAATAATAATAAAAGATAGTAATATTTAAAGTAAAACCCGTGATTCTAATAAAATATATGGAATACCAAAGTGTGTGAAAGTGAAATACATAAAATAAAATAAAAAATACACACCCACCAAATAATGTTGTGCCAACATGAAAAAAAAAGGAATAAAAAATAAATGAGAGATCTTGGCTCTTTATCTTTATACTCCAACCATAGTATGAAGTCTATACACCAAAGAATCCCTATTCTCCTCTAAAATTTTAACCGATTTTTCCTTTTTCTGCATAAGAAATGAAACATATGGGAAAACCCAATGTAATAGTGAGTATATACATACCCAATAGGATTCCCTGTAAACTATAGAGGTATTAATAGAAAGAAGGATATATATATAGTCAGTTCAACCCAAAGAAATATGGAAATGAAACCCGACAACATAGATATATTATAATATAAAAAAATGAGATGAGAGAGAAAGGGGATCTCTATATCAAAGCTTTGCCTATGTCAATGAGTCTTCCTGCAGCTCTAAAGGTCCATCATCTATGCCTAATATATCACATATCTATCTAAAAAATTCATCAATATGGATCACACCAGGCCACTTCCCCATAGCCTGATGGAGTGAAATATGCAAAATACAGAGGACCTATGCCCTGGTACAGTAGGGGGTGATGCCACACAGTAGATAGAGTACCCTCAATCATATAGGGGAGTAATTTTTCCATATCTATGTACAACATATGAGGGAACCGTACCCTAGTGTGATAGTGGAGTACCATCCATACAAAAAAATTACTTGCATATATATAGGGGAGTTCCCACTCTACCTGGAAAAATAATTATGAAGGACCAATTCCCTAGTGTGATAAGGGAGTACCACCTCCATTAATAGATGAAACACACCCTAGTGAGACAAGTAAGTACCACATATACCTGTATAAATGAGTATGGGGGACCCATACCTTGATGAGACAGTGCGTACCATCCCTTGGGATAGAGGAAATGCACTATGGTATGAAAGGGGTGCTCCAAATCGTCTTGGAATAACAAGTATAGAAAATATGTGCCCTGATGCGGAAAGGGGTGTATCGTCCCTAAAAATAGAGGACCCACACTATATTAGGACAGGGGAGTATCATCCATACCTTGAATCTCTCTAATTATCCCACCTAATAAATACCATCGTTAAGCAATTCTGAAAGAATCATTTTTCTTAGAACATGTCCATAATATCTCAAAAGCCACTACGAAGGCCACCATCACATTATTTGTGGGAAAACACCCAGGATGGGATAATCATTGGAAAATATCCATGTCCAAATAAAGGTTATAATATAGGTATAATTTTCTCAAAAGGGGGTACATGGTGTGTATGGGGTCCACACGACATGTGGCGCTACTCCGCTACCTCGATGTGTTATGCTCTGGTCCAGGATCAATTGCCATATCACTCTACATGGGGTGTAAATATCCCACATAATGTGTCTCAGCTTCCATGGGCCTAATTCTATGCTTTTGGTTGTTCCCTTATTTTTCAATCCAAGTTATGTACCAAGTTATATACTTTTCTATTGTTGGGTACTACCACTTTTTAGTGTACTATTATAGTACAAGACATGTCCTCCCGTACAGGTCCATAAGTATGTGTAGTTGGAAAATGAATTGAACACTTGGGGAGGACTACATAGTGTGTCAGACTACCTAAAATATGCGTGATATTTAACTTTGGATAAAACCCTTGCAACTAAAGAAATATGAAAAAAAACACCATGTGTTTTTTTAATACACGTCATGTAGTTTCATTTACTACATATAATTCATATCAATATACATCTTCCAGATCTGGTGTCTTTGTCATGATCAGTTCATTTTAACTGCCTGAAAGCTTTGGGGAAAGCCTCTAGAAAGTGATTATGGGGCTCTAGGGGCTAAAAATCCGGACTCGATGATTCCCTTGTGCTCCGCAATGCTACGCAACGCCCACTGGTCACCGCCACTCTATATCATCATTTATCTAGATATTGGATAATTAGATTGGCACCTACATTTTGTATTATTCCTTCATATTTCAAAAAACCATTGGACTTTGTTTCAATTGTTCTATTTTTAATGAATTCATGTGTCTGATCATGCTCGAACCCACCCTGACGAAGTCAAACCGCTACCCCATGGGATAATGTTAAAGAAAATTATGAAATTATAGGGGAAAAGAATAATAATGAAGTAAAACCATCATTGGCCATTAATTCATCAATAATTATTACAATCATGATTTTCAAGAGGATAAAGCACTAGAAAAATGAAATTAAAAATTGATTCAATAATTTAAATTTTATCAATGGGATCATGCAATGGGCATACAATCACCAATAAGAGATAAACATATCAAATTCATGATTGAAAGATTTAATTAAGATGAAGGAAACCAATTTTTTGGTTTATACCTCGATTATTGTTTTACCATTGGTGACCTACCCATTTTCTAGCGATGGGGATGATCCACTACATGTCTTGTCCATCAAACCACCACTATTTGATCACTGATCATTTTCAGATATTGATTCACCAACCAAGTCCATAAAATATTCCCTCAATTTTCCCAAGGTTTATGAGGATAATTATGAGGAATTTTTATAATATAGTATTTATAGAGGATTTAATTAGGTCATTTAATAAAACAGATAAATATTTTTTTATTTATTTAAGATAAATGTACCTTCCAATAGCTGCATTGTCCGAACATTTGGTGCTGACCAATCTTAGGCCACGACTATGGTAAACTGTGTGCTCTATATTCCACTGTACTCTTAGATTTTTTTCAAGAATCCTTTTATGAGTTATTTTATTATTTCTGAAAAAAATTGAAAGCACGTGATATTAATATATATTATAATTTTAAAATATTTGTTCTGGGCTTGTGTGGGCCTCGGAATCTCGCATCTTCTCAGTGCCTAGCCCTGAAAATATTTCTTAATATATTGTAAAGTCTTACAGTGCAAAAATTCAGTCTCTAAAATCAAAACACATATTTAGTAATTTAATAAAAATTCAATATATTTATTTACATTATTTTTATTTATAAAATGGTTTATTAAATGATAATGACATTAATAATTCTTAATAAAATTATTTTTCGTGACCTTTTTCAAATATAAAAAGTACGTATTAATTAATGTTATTATGTAAATAAATAATGCATTTATTTTAATCAAGTGAATTTAATTATGAATGGAATTATATTATTTATAAAATATTTATAAATAACGAAAAATATGCTTCAAAAAATTTATAAAACTTTTTAATTTTTTTAAGAAAATTAATTTTAGAAATTTCTTTTCCCTAATTGATAATTATTTTTCGAATATGTATGGTTTGATAATTTTAATAAATCAATAAAAAATTTATTTGGGGAATATTTTAACTTATAAGTTGTCTATAAGGTAATTAATTATATGTTTTTTATAATGAATTATATAAATATTTATGAATCATTTGTTAACAAAATGTTATGAATACTAAATATTACTATTTAAAATACCTTTTGTCAAATTAAACAACATGATTTATGATATAGAAATAAATGGTTCATTTAGAAATTAAAAAATGTGATTTGTTATGTGTTTAAAAATTACAACATTTATATAATTTAGATTATATAAAAAATGTTTATATAATATATATTTCATTATAAAATGTATGTAATTCATGAAATATCACCTAAATTCCATTTAATATAAAATATTAATGGGTTCATATTGAAATAAATATAAAATTATTATATTCATTATAATTTATAAAATGTTTATAATTAGTTTTTTATTAATTTTTCATAAATGTCTCATGTTTTGAAAAATAAATGAATTGTTTTTTATTTGTAAAATTATATTGATATTTGTGTTTAGTTCATAATTAATTCATTTTGAAATTGATCAAACTAAAGGGACCTTATTTTGAACACTATTTAAGAAATATCAAAAACTGTTTTGATAATTAATATGATCAAGGTTTAAATAATTATTTAATATATGAATTTTTTTAGTGTAAAAGTTTTCAATAATAGAAATTGAATTTTACATATTTTAGTATTATTATAATATCATATTCTAGAAAACAAAATTCCATAAAATGGTAAATATGAAAGAATTCATATCAGAAAAAATAGAATGATTTTGTTTCAAAAATATGGAATGTCCTTAATGTTAAAGATGAGATTAGAAAAGGGTTTATAATTACCATTTATTTTAGATAATTTTGCTAAATATTAATCTAATGTTTAAATAATTGAATTTTTTATTTATTTAATTTTTTTCTATATTTTATTCATAGTTATAATTTTTTATAACATAAACCAATGCATTATAATGTTTTTATGATAAATTGATTTTAGTATAAAACCATTAATTATATTCTAGTTATGATAATGAATTAAGTTTCTCATCTAACTTGAACTCAATTTGTAATTAAGGTTATGAACATGAATTTAGTTTAAAAATATAGTTTGTGTGTATTATGTGTTATAATTTTGATTAATTATATTCTCTCTTGAGTAAACCCTCCCTAGGTAGAGGGACATGGGGCTGAAATTCATACTCTTACAGAGGCTTTCTTTGGCTAGGAAATTAAATGTGGTTGGATATATGTCACTTTGATCTTACTCATGTGGAGGTTTTCAATATCACATTACTCTATTACTTTACATGAAGTGTTCACATACCTTGTATATATGGTTCATTTGGATAAGTATGATAATTTTTTACTTCTATTTTTTGGTATGTAATATATAATTATGGTTTATGTAATGTGTTACACATTAATGTTTTGTTAAGTCATTAATTTGGTTTTCAGGATAGGCATTCCAAAACACTAATTAATTAGAATACTACTTACACAAAAGGGAATAAAAATATGAGATAAGGCGGTGATAATCGATCCAATCAAATAGAAAGTGTGAGATTCATTCCGGAGAAACACTTGTCAGGACCTTGATCATCCAACTCAATATTTTGATGCCTTAGATGGGTTACCTTGTATTATATTGTGTTAGGAAACAACATATTAAGGGATACTAGAATGTTTTTAGAGTATTATCATGACATAGCTGGGTTCCCCTAGATTATCCCTGGTTAGCTTGTTTTTGGAGTTTTCACTAGGTTACAATAACTAGGAATAAATAACAGTTATGAAACCAAATGAATAGTTTTGAGTGAATATATATGATGGATTTGGATAAAGGGTTCCCCACTAAACAATATATGGGTCACAACTATTGTGATTGGAATTATTCCCTACATAAATAACTAATTAGTGAGATGAATTCCCTAGAAGGATCATTTCTTGGTGAAATAAGTATCTTAGTTCACCAAATGTATATGATGTATGGTTTCATCATTTTTAATGGGATTTATCTCAATAAAATTCCTTGATGACCATATTTAAGAAATGATATTCTTCTAATAAAAAATTATTATGTAGATAAATCTATTATCATAATAAAAATAGAATTTATATTAATCCTTGAAATTAGAAACATAATATAATAAGCTCCTAAGATTGGTACCTTAGGAAAATACCTTTATCAATTCCAATATTCTATGTGTTAAAATAGTTCATTTATGGGTAAATTATATTTTAAATTTTTCATGAAGTGAATATTGTTTCTTATGGAAGTTGGTCATTGGACTCGTGGTTATGTATATCCCATAATCATATATAATCCTAGAATGAAACCCCTAGATCCATGAATTTATGGGTTATTCTCTACATGATACTGGAAATGGTATAATTTTTTAAAAGAGGGACCATGGTCACTTTTCGAGGGTTCGAGATTGTTGTGATCGATGATGGGATGTGATTTGGAAGGAGACTCAGTGGCCTAGTTAGTGGTTCCATGATAACAACCATTGAAGTGGTGGGTGAGGTGTCAATGTTGTTTTTGAATGGATAACAAAACTTGTTTTCAGGACGCACAAAGGAGGGGGGTGTAGAGTCAACATTTTTTGAGGAACTATAACTATCCCAACTCTTGTAACAAAGAGTTTATTTCTATATTATAAGATTTTCATAGATATAAGGGATCAAATAACAAAGGAATAGTCTTTTTAATAATCTAGTAGAATAAGACACATATATGAAACCCACTTTACATTGGGGATAAAATATAGAACATAAAAAATTTAAATGCTCAGTATCCTTGATATACGTTCAAATAATTAATCTTAATATTCCAAAGAAAGGAATGAAAAAAATTATTAGCTCAAATTATTAGTAAGGGTTACATACAATGGATGATATAATTTGTAAACAAGGCATAATCAATATATAGGGGTAATTAACTTAAAACACATTCTATTTGAAGAATAACATGAGAATAAAATAGATCCCTGGAAAATATCATGGTAGTAGTATCATGGATAATAATAACTGAACTATTAATGGAGGAAATTAATAATTACAGTACATCATGATCATAGGTAAAATGGTAACATTACTATATAGACATTTCAAAATAGAGTTTAAAACTTTGCATTGAAACCCATTTAATTTGGTCAACTTATTTGTGTCATGATATATATTGAAGCATCGAGGGGTTACCTATAACCGAGCCCCACCCATCACTGCAAGTCCAAATAATTCATCACATATTGAATGATAAATTAAAATCATAAACAATATTACTTATAAAAAATCATCCATATTTAGATAACTATATGGATTTATAAATATTTAACCAGTTAATCAAATAACCGTATATTGAAATGGTATATGGTTGAAGAAATTACCATATCCATGTGTTAAGGAATATGGATATTAAAGATAAATGTACTCTCCAATGGAAAATGATCACAAAAATTGAATATTTTAAGTGTGGAATCATTTAAACAAATCTTAATTAGACTACAATTAAAATACAATTTTTTTCTTTGGTGAATTTAAGTATCGTTAAAACACCAAAACATTCTAGAGGAAAATAACATTTCTATTTAAAGAGTACTTTTTAAAAAAAGCTGTGAAAATATAATGGGAAAAAAATTATTTGAAAATAAACTTTAAAACTTCTAAATGAATATTATAATAAAATATTTCCCACGATGGATGGAAAATCTATTTCTGATATGTAATTTTAAAAACATTATTTTCCCAAATTTTATAAGAAAATTACCTCATTTTGAAAATGACATGAAGATTCCTTTTATACCATTTTGTAAAAAAGTAAAAAGTGGTTAAAAATTTCACTTGATAGATAATTTAGAATAGTAAAAACATTTTGGTTTTTTTAAAAGAATACATGAATATGGAAGAAAAATATACCTAATAAATGATAAATAAGATAAGTTTTTCATTAAATCATTTCATTGCTTGATTCATGTTACATAAAGATAAAAACAGAAAGAAAATATAGAATCTCTTTAACATAGTAAAATTTAAATGAAATATTAATTATCATGAATAAATATATATTAATTTTAAATACGTCAATGTAAAATTATATATACCACCTAAATATATACAGGTGTATAATTCGAAACATGTATCAATGGAGTTGAAATTGAGACAAAACCCCTTACCTCACGCTTAACTTTAATTGAATGTACTTTAAAATTACCAATAATGGTTTTGAAAATGTTATTTATTTATAACAGAACCATACTCAAAATTATAATATAATATATGATCCTCTAATAACATATTATTTTCTGTTTATTAAAAATATTTCTTTAATACTATCGTTTTGGTTGTTAACGATTTTCTTTTCTTATGCATTTGAGGTGGTATGTCATACGTACGCAAGAGAAGAATTATGATTTATATAATGGTGTAACGGAAAGGATGTTTATGATGTATTTAATTTTAAAAAATATCATTTCATCTATATTATATATATTCATTTTTTCTATCATTATAAGTATATTTGTGAGTCAATTATGGGAAAAATGACATCAAATCGTGAGGCAGTGCTCCACTATACACACGAGCATTCATTTTATTTTTCATCTGATAAAGAAATAGATGGATAAATATTATTCCAGAAACAAAATGACATATAGATACATGGTAGATACATTTTTTATTATATTATAACTTTTAGGAGATAATTTAAGGTGGTAAAAATAAAAAAAGGAAAAAATTTTGTAAAGATGATACATTCTCTTAAAGATACATCCTTTGTATCTTATATTAAGGGACTTATAATAAGTTTTTGGGAAAAAAAGAAGATCTAGAACTTGGATGATGATGTTGTGGAGGTATTTTTTTGGGGTTTGTTTGATCTATATGGCTTAATTCTATTTAAAAAAGAGAAATAATGGGTGTCCTTTTATAAGTGGGGGAGAGGACACACTTGTAATTTTGAATAAAAATAAAATATATTAATATATTAATTATGAAAAATGGATTTAAAATGAATCATTTAAAAAAAAATTATGATATAGTGTCTAAATATGTCCAACCAATTGAAATAAGATAGGTTTATGGTCATTTATCCCTCATCTCTTTAGTT
The DNA here is from genome assembly GCA_963277665.1 of Viscum album. Classification (NCBI taxonomy): domain Eukaryota; kingdom Viridiplantae; phylum Streptophyta; class Magnoliopsida; order Santalales; family Viscaceae; genus Viscum; species Viscum album. The sequence goes on from OY728131.1 coordinate 33,383,938, forward strand.
TAACCCCCAATAAACCATTTTTTAACCTTAACCACATCTAATTTTTTAATTTTTTTAAAATTTATTAGAAAAAAAATAAAAGTAGATTCATTAATGAGTTTGATAATTATTATTCAAATTATAGAATACATTTTATAAAATTAAAACCATATATGTGACATAATTTAATATAAGTTTGAACCCATAAAATACGACGAAGAGTAATTTTTTCTAAAAAACATTATTATTATATTTGTATACAAAATTCAAGAAGAATATTAAATATTATAAAAATTATATTATTAATAATATAATATAATAAATTTTTATTTGAAACCTTTTTAAAAAACTATAACTGGGTAAATTATTGAAATGAAAATACTTTTTTCAATAATAATTAATATTTTTACCTATTTATTTAAAATTCAATCTTTTTAGAAAGATCCCAAAACATCAACATAACATAATTTTAATCTTATAATTTTAAAAGTATGTTAATTTTATCAAATAAATTTCTTATATTGAAAAAATAATTATATTATTTTCCCAGAAAAACATTAAAATTCATTTGTGAAGAATACATTTTTTTGGAGAAGATAATGACATTACAAATAACGGACCATATATATCCTAAAAATTATTCAATAACTTTGTATTGAATCTAACATTAATATATATTTTAAAAAAATTATTCCAATTATTATGCACAAATTCAAAGTAGGTCAAAAATATTATATTTAGTTATTAATATTTCATGGTTCATTTAAACTCATTATTGTGTGTTATATAAGCTATCAAATATAATGTTACTATAAATTATTGGGATATTACATTCTTCCCTTGTAAAAAAATTACATCCTTGAAATTTTAGTGAGTATTACCTTTTAAAAAAATTTGGATGGTCTTTCTTCAAAACATCCCCTAGTTCCCAAGTTGACTCATCCATTTTTTGATTTCTACAGAGTACCTTCACCACCTAAGTCATCTGATTACTCAACCCATTTTCTATAGTTTTAATAATATACATAGGATATTCATTTTAAGATAAATACATTTAAAATTATATTTCATAGTAGGTGAGAACATGTGTTGGGTTTGGTATGTTCTTCATTAACATAGATATATGGAACACATCATATACTTTAGACAGGTTCAGTGGATTTTCCAAATGGTTGGCCAGATCTCCAAATCTTTACAGAATTTTAGAAAGTCCAATGTACCTAGGGATCAACTTTAAATTCTTAATGGACCTTATAACACCCTTCCATAGAGGTACCTTCAAGAAAATATTATCACCCCCATAAAATTTAAAATATTTCTTCTAGTTATCTGCATAAATATTTTGGATGCTCTGAACTGCATTAGTATGAGTCTAAACAGTCTTTACCTTTTCCATTGTCTCATAAAATATTTTTGTTCCAATAATATTCCTTTCACTAACTTAACCCCAACAATTTGGAGTACAACATCTATTTAAATATAATTCTTTATACAACGCCATATAAATACTTTAATGGAAGCTATTATCATTGTGAAACTCTAATAAAGCTAAATACTGATCCTACATGCCTTGAAAGTAAAGTGATCATGGTCTCAAAATGTCTTCTAATGTTTGAAGTTTCCTTTTAGACTTTCCAGTAGTTTGAGGATGGTAGGTATTTATCAAAATAAGTTCAATATCCATAGCCTTATAAAGTCATTTTAAAAATTTTGATGTTAAAAGGGGATTAAAATCATACCCAATTGAAATTGGATCATCATAAAGTCTTAGAACATCATTATTATAGAGACATGTAAGGTTCTCAAGAGGTAAATATTCTCTTAATGTAAGTAAATGGGTAGTTTTGGTAAGGAGGTCAATAATAACCCATTTTATATCATTGTTACTAGGATTATTTTCTACTATAGTGATAAAATCTATATTAATATCATACCATATCCACATAGGAATTGATAGAGGTTTTGTTATATCTCTAGGATGTTTTCTCTTAGCCTTGACCTCTTGACACACCAAGAAACTTGACACACAGTCTTAAATTTCCTACATTATATTATTCAACCAAAAGTGTTCTTTCAAATATCTATACATGTTAGTGATACCAAGGTGCATTATGAAATTAAATCTATGTACATCATCCATTAATTCAACTTTTTCACTCAGGTATATAGGAAACACAAAAACTCTTAACATGTTATAACATCATCTTCATATATGAATTTTTCAAATTTTCTATCACTCACATCTTCAATTTTCTTCTTAATATTCTCATCATTATGATTATAAATATTTATATTCTACAATAAATATGTTTTATAAGTCATTTGAAAATTAAATTATGTTTCCCCTTCTATAATAATTCCCATACGCATATTTACTTGATCCATGAACATATGAACCATGTCAATCCTAATATTGGAAATAACTCTATGATCATTTTTATCAATAAATCCTATACATTATTTACCTTCCCTATGTGATATTATATCGATCCATCATAATCCTTTAGTTTCTCATTCCATCAATTTTGCCTCAGGTTGATCACTTTTTGTGAAATGATAAATTTTATACTCTTATGATCTGTGAATATCTCACATCATTCACCATAGAGATAATGTATCGATGTTATAAAAGAAAAATTTGGGTGGCTAACTCAATATCATGAGTTATATAGTTCTTTTCATGATTATTTAATTGTATGGATATATATATTATAATTTTATCAGTTCGTATAAGGACACAACCAAGAACCTTACTTGATATATCAATATATATCACAAATACATAATTTAATGATGGTAGAGTCAAAATTAGAGAATTGACCAATTACCTCTTTTATTTTTCAATATACTCATAAAATTTGTTTTTCTATATGAACATAACCCCTTATGTAAATATTGGTTAAAGGGTTAGCCAATCAGGAAGTATTTTGTATGAATCACTGATAGTAATATTCAAAACCAATGAAACAATGTACCTCAATTATGTTTATTATAATAGAACATTATTTGAGTGCCTTTATCTTCAAAGGATCAACTAAGATTCCATCCTTATAAAAATTTTGGTCATGAAAATAAACTTTATAAATCTAGAATTCACACATGCTGAATTTTCCATACAACAATTTCATTCTAAGAGTTTTAAGAATGACCCATAAGTGATTCTCCTAATACTCATATAATCTATAATACACCATGATATCTTCAATAAATTCCAAAAAAAATTAAGAAATTCCTTGAATTCCATATTCATTTGATCAAAAAATAAGATTCATTAGTCAATCCAATTATTACTATTATAAAATTGTAATGTCTAATCCTCATTCAAAATACCATTTTTGGAATATATTAATTCATTATTAACAATTTATGATACCCATAATGAAGGTAAATATTTAATAAATATTGGGATTCTTGAAGTTGATCATATAATTCATAAATTCAAGGAATTATATACTTGCTCTTTATTGTAATATCATTGACTTCTCTATAGTAAGTTAAAAACCTCATGGATCCATTTTTTTCTTAAGCAAAAGAACAAGGGATCCCCAAGGTGAATCACTAGGGAATATAAATCCCATACCACCCAACTCCACTAGTTGTTTCTATAATTCCACCAACTCCAATGTGTCCATTCCATGTGAAGTATTTGGTATAGGCCTTACAATAGGGATTAAATAAATATAAAAATCAGTATCCTACTATGGTTGATGTCTAGATAATTCCTTAGTAAATACATTAATGTATTCATATAAAATAGGTAAATCCTCAATTTGAAGATTATTTTTTTCAACCCTAGGTTTCGAAATCTCTTCTTATACAAGAATCTCATTTAAAAGAGATACTAGAGGTGGATCTTGGAATGAATCAGATGATTAATTCCCCTCTAAAGATTGGTAACTCCATATCTCCAAAAAAACCTTAAATTTATTTTCTATTTAATAATTTTTGTTGTAATGTTTTAAATGTCTATCCATATCGATGATCATATGAAAATAAACAAAAGTAATGATATTAATGTCAAAAAATAATTCATTTTAATATATCATAATGAGAACAACATGACTCGTTTTTTTACATTGAGATTTCCACTGGGAATTTTTATTGACAACTTTAACTTAATGTGAAAGGGAAATATTTAATTTTCTTAGAAAACATGTTTGATATAATGAATTTTTAGGATCCATAAGGAAATTAATCATCACCTAAATTTGAATTTATGGTTAAAGTACATAACACCAATGTTATGAAACTTCCACTTATACTGTAGTGTTCATGTAATCTTGGCCTTCTCCCCTTTACCTCTTCATCGGTAGGTTCCCTTGATGATTAGGAAATTGGTTTGAAATATTACCCATTTATGTATAGTAAATGCATTAGATAAAAATGGAATATTTATTTCCATTAAAATTATGATCTATATAACCCTAGTTACTACACTTATAACATAGTTCCATTCCCTTTAAGAACATTCTATAAGGATTCTTACCTCAATTTTCATAAGATTGACATTTCATAAACTTATTCATCTTTATTGCATTATCCTTTTATTGGTTATGAGAAGAACTCATATTTTCATGATATTATCTTGAATATATAGGATCTTGATAATTATATTTTTATTTTAATGGAATATAATATATTTTCATCATATGATGTAAATTTTTGGTAAATTAGTCCCCTTTGGAGACTTTGCATAAGAACTTCAAATAAATGGTCTATTTATCTTTCTATTTTATGTATATAATATGTAGAGTACCTTGATAGCCTTGTAAAGTTATCCTATTACATCAAAACACTTTTTTCCTTATTTTAATTTATATCTAGTAAATTTATCTTCACTCTAGTTAATTTCTACAAGGGATATTTTTATTAATAAATATTACATTCAAAACACTCCATTCCATACCTTTGATTTCTTATTTTCCCTATAGTATTTTGGATTAACAACTACCATTGGTTATCCTATCCCATAAAGTAATATACCAAAATTATAACATTTTACGTTTTAATGCATCATAAATCTAGAAATATCTTATAAAGATAATTAATACGTTGCTCAAATATAATGAGAATTGTAGTTCTACTAAAAGGAAATTTCTTCTTCAACATGAAATGGTCCAACATAGGTCAATCACACTACATAAAAACTTGTTTCTCTATTTAGAAACAGTTATATTTCATTAAGTGAGTAAATTTACATAATGTTTTCATTATCAGATTAGTTCTGACACCCATTTTATTGGTTTTCATACTAGTTGGATTTCTACACTGCCTATAAGTATTGATATCATTCTTCCTTCGGAGAAATATTTATAAAAAATGAATATAATGAGTTAGTTCATATCATTATGAATTACTATATATATTTCTAAATATCATGTAACAATTAACAAAAATGAAAAATTTATGCATTATTAATCTTAGAATTATACACTAATTTTATTTGGTAACATTTTCAAATCATTCATAATGAATTCTGAAGTAAAATTGAATTTACCAGTGCATTTCCCCTAGGAGTGTCAAACTAGGTTCACAATAAAAGACATTTTAATGTATTAGAGACTAGAAAATTCTTTCCTGATGAACCTTTTTTGTATTTATTACCACTAGGTACATATGTTCTAAAACCACGTACACTTATATTATCCACACATGGATAAATTTCAAGGTGAACCACATAATCTCCACAATACGTATACTCAAAGTCTATCATAGTGTTATCTATTCTATTTTTCTGTTAATCCAGTTCTTATGATTTATACTTAACTTCATATTATAACAACTGTTACAACCCATACTTCTTTAACCCAGAGTTAGTGTCAATTTTTATACATTAGATGACATATAAATGATCTGAACCCAAATAACTAATCGGTTCAGTAGTCTTTTAGAATCATACCCACAAATAAAACCCATTTTACAGTGGGGATAAAATATTAAACATATAAATAGAAAATTTTCGACATCCTTGTTACCAATTCTAGGAATTGATCTTCTTATCCAAGGGAAAGGGAAAAAATAAGGGTAATCTCAAAATTCTCGGTAAAGATTTTGTAAAGTGAAATATATCAGGAGTAATGTAATGCACCCCAATCTGGCTATCTATAACATGAAAAAAGGGTTGGTTATAAGAACTTAATCACACCTCCCTATATTCTATTGGTGACATAATAGCAACATGGGAGTGAAATGTATAGTGGGGAGACTATACCCCTAGTAAGAAGTGTAATCAATGTAAAAATAATCCATTAAAATTAAATTAATTAGAGTATAGAAAAAGGGGAATCAAATAATAAAATCCAACTAAATAACCTTATAAATAATAATTTGATCATTATAATGGAATGCTATAATTTAAAAAAAAAATTCTGTTAGAAACAATAAAAGTAAAAGACCAGATGAATCAAACTAAGGCTCAAAAATTCTCGGTCCAGAACCCCACAACGGTCCCACCTCCAAACTCCATCCCATCACCAGGAAACCAATAAAAAAAGGTCTTTTTCCCTTGTCCAAACCTGAATCAATGTAATATACTCGAGTACCATATTGAGGCCTAAATAGGGTGTGAGTATAATTTAGTAGGTCAACACCACCATGTTTAAGAAAACTAATATGTAATTAAAAGATAAATAGGTGCATTAATTAATTCCATAATTAATAAAATACAAATAACAACCTTCATTTACTCCATGTTGAAATATCTCTTAGTATGTCTGACAACCATTCCACCCATAACCATAAACATGGCATGATCACAAAAATATGGGTAAAATACATATAATAATTATAAAATCTCGGTCATTCCCTATAATAGTTACAAAATTTGGATGAAATCCCTATAATAATTAAGAATATAGGTCAACACCTTATAAGAATTATAGTGTGGGTCTAGGAAAATCCTGCTCAATATCATCATTAAAACATATAACTGTGCACATTCTAGGTCCATGATCGGCATTTAAGAATTTCCACAATGATCACAAGTCCTAACATACAATATGGATATCATAATATCACATCATAAACCTCAATTGTTAATTATGTGAATTACTATTTTTCTTTCGTATAACACTTTCATTTATTTCATAATTTATCAAAAGTTAAAACCATATGCATTAATTCACAACGTAAGGATTCTATCTGGAGAAATCACCTAAGGTATAATGTCATGATAAACATACTTTAATCCAATATCCAATTTAACTATATTCAAGGTTCACTTACCATTCAAGTAGAAATAATCTAGGTCAAAATCCAATTGAAACCAAATGACTCCAAGGAATAATCCCATTAATTATTTAATTGATTTAGGTACATGTTATATTGGCGCAATCATAAAATACAATATACATGGAAATTATCATACCACATGGTTATGATTTAGGCCCCCTACCACTAACAGATGATCCAATAACTCTTCTAATAGAAACATTCCATGACGAAGAAGTTTTGGATGATTACAATGGGGTGTCAAGATCAAAACCAATTAACAAAAAAACCAACAATTCAAACGGTCAATAGATTACACACCCATGGTTGAAAGAAAAATTTAGAGAAGAGAAAAATTGGACCAAGACCACTTAACAAGAATTATATTTAGTATCAGGACCTCTGGAAGGGAGTTTGGCTCTCCAATGTCACCTGGAAGGTAACATAGGGTTGACCAGAGAAGGTTTTAGTGAGTTAGAAAAAAAATTAAACCACAAAAAATACATAAAAATAGATTGTCGGGGAATTAAATGACATGTATGTTTGTTACATGTTGTGAAAGTATTTTTACTTTGATAAGATCAATAGCCCATTACCTTGGATTATTTTATTTAAAACACCTAAACATTACATAACATGTAATCCATTTTTCGTGATGTATAAATGTTTTATAAGATGATTTTTATCCAATTTTCCTTATAAACAACCCAAACCCCATTTAATTCTTCTTAACTAACCATGATCACATGAAAACATTGACCCATTAACCCAGAATCCATTATTTCAAGAAAAATACACATCTTTGGATTTTATGTCATATAACCCAAAAAAGGATATCAATGTGGATCCTCTTCAGTTTGGTCAATTTTCCTCACAAAATAATATTTTATTTACAAATATGATAAGTATCCAGGACACAACATGATCACCAGGGTTTAAAATAGTGTAAAATTTACCTGAAAGAAAAAATTAATGAAAAACTAATAGAGAGACATAACTATAAAAACAAGATCTCAGAACCTCCTCACCATATAACATGTCAACATCAAACAGATCCAAGAATATCTATGAGGTCTTAGTGAAAAAGTATGGCCACTGTGTTCATATATTAGACTCCCTATCACATGTCTCCCCCCAAACTTACCCAGACTAGCAAATCACGTGAACCAACATTATAGTCCTACCCTTAATATAATTCTCCCTACAATATTAAACTCAAATATGATGCCCCTAGAAGGACACAGAAACATAAATCTTGATGTATGCTACGTGTATCACAAGGGTATAATGTGGATGATGTCCTTATAGCTATGACATGTGGAACTCATTGTGAATGGAACTGCAAAATTATGGAACGGATAGACAATATGCCACCAGACTGACCATTTCCACTATCTCAGAGGACCTGTAAAACATTGGAACTAGATTTTCCTATTCCCTGATACAATATTTTCCCAATAAAGGAAACACCTGATGGAAAACAAGATGAAAAACCTAAAATTATAGAGGTAGTCTTTTATAGTCAGCCAACAATTTCTTCCTAATATATGCAATCAACAACTGATGTATGATCTACTAAACCTACTCATATGTCTCCTGCCCAAGACTATCCCCAACAAGTGCTGACTCACCTTCCTCTAGTAAACAAAGAGTTGAATGGCATGAACTTCCATACAAATCCATAAAAGGTTCCATTCAGATTGGTTTTTAGAAGCTATTATTATAAACAAAATCCACAAGTGCCATATGTTTCTACCATGATAAATGAAAATACAAAATAGAGGTTCGTAACATATCCTCCAAAATCTAAATAGTCTACATAGATTGACCATAAATTTTAGGATGATAGGATGTGCTCAAAATACCCCATAGTGACATCGTCCTCATAATATTGTGTAACAGAACCACCTCATGCAAGTAAAGGCTGCCCATATCATCAACTGTGAAGGTCTCATTGATATATGAGAAGTGGGATACCATTATCGGCCAATTCAAAATCTCCCATTAAACATAATTTTTATGGTTTTTTCCTGGGTAATCCTATAAAAAAATCCGCAGTGACATCACCCCATTTCCTCTTTGGAGTGGAAAAAGTTGCAAAATCCCAACTTGGTTTTGATGCTTGACTTCCACCTACTGACATGTGAATCATCTATCCATGAAGCATTCAACTTCCTTTATCACTGACCACCAATACTGTCTATAGAGATCCCGATGCATTTTTTTTGAAAGTAGGATGGAACACCCATCTAGAAGCAGAAACGTTGTCATTATCTCCTCGATAAGACCAGATGAAACCATAAATAGGCACAAAAGATAAGAGAATTTCCACTATTGAGAGAAAATCATAATGGTGTATCCCTGACATATACGTTTTCTCTCAAAACTAGTCCCTCCAGATCAGACAAATGCTTGGTCTTAACCTGGTCCTAGAGAGTGGGTATAACAGATATTGATGTTTGAGCTACTTTACCTTGAGACTCTTAGACAAGTAGATGTATGTCTATAAAGAGGTCTATAATCCTCCACTCATCACAAGACTCCCATACTACCTCTGTATGTGTCTTTTGGCTCAGAGCATCAAGAATAAAATTTTTCTTGACCATCATATAAGAAAAATCGATGTTGAAATACTACAAATACTTGAACCACCTCCTCTATCGAAGGTTTAGGTCAAAATGATTATAAATATACCCTAGGATATTATGGTCAATGTATACTGCAAAAAAATCACCCATATATAGTTTTTTCAACATCTTATAGAACGTAGAACTTCACTAACTCTAGATCATGAGTAGGGTAATTCCTATAATGTGGTCTAAACTAACTGAAGCCATTCATGACCACTCCACCCTCCTGCATCTAAATAGCTCTAAGACCAACTATAGAAGAATCACAGTATACGATATCTGCTTTACCCTAAATAAGTAATGTGGGGATATTTTTTGAGGGAATCCTGCCTTTCACCCCATAAAAAATCTCTCTAATATCCATCTTACCAAATAACCTTCACCCCTTTCTTGGTCAGCCTGGATATCAGTGCAGCCAAATGAGAAAAAATTATAGATAATGAGTTGATAATAACCTTCTAAACCCAAAAATATTTAAATCTCAATTATATTCTTGGAATGTTCCAAGGATACCATATGTGAAACCTTATTTGGGTCCACCAACACTCCTTCCTCTGAGATGAAATGGCCCGAGAAGTGCACTTTATTTATTCAGAAACTACATTTTTTTACCTCAGCGTAATTCCAGTTCTCTCTCAAAGTACTTAGGATGATGTAATGATGTTTGGATTTTTTTTCTAATGACTAGGAGTATAGTAAGATATCCTCAACAAAAATCACCACAAACTGATCCAGAAATGGATTAAATGTCATTTTCATCATGTCCACGAACTCCACGAATGGGTTATCCAACCCAAAGAACATCACGATAAATTTATTCAAGACACACCTACTCTTAAATGTAGTTGAGGTTTGTACAATGGTCTAACCCATGATTAGTGCTAAAAAAATGTCAAATCAATGTTGGATAAGATATTAGCACCTCTCAACTGATGAAATAGATTATCAATGTGCAGAGGAGGATACCAGTTCTTGACCATCATCTGGTTCAGCCTTCGTTATTCCACACATAAGTGAAAATATCCATTAATAATCTTGGAGAAGAGAACCATAGAACCCCAAGTAGTTGTATTAGGCCATATAAATCCTTTAGTTTCCAAATCTTCCAACTTAACACTCAACTCCATAATCTCTATTGGTTTTATTCTAGGTAGGATAGAAAGTGGATATGCTCCTAACACTAACTTGATCATGAACATGATATCTCTCTCTCGAGTGGTAATTCATAAAACTCTTCATGAAAAACATCATGGAAAAGGTCGACCACTTGAGGAAAATAATTATACTATATTCCATTATCATTTAGAGAATGAACAAGTATTAGAGCTATGAGACAAACCAATTTTCACTCAATTTTCCCTACACGATCGACTCAAATATCCCACTCACCTAGGTGAGAATAGATGACTCATTCTAAAATAGAAAGGAAACTCTACCCTTATAATAGTCAATATGATCTTGGTATAGAACTATCCAATCCATACTAAGAATCAAGAAAAATCTTTCATTTCCTATCAAAAAATGATTGCCAAAAGAAATGGTAACCACCATTCTTGAGAGAACACACCTTGCAATGATTTATATTTTTTGACCGCACTCACGATGGTGTGTAAATGGTAAAATCACCAACCAAGTTCCAAAATACAATCCAAAACTATTTAGAAAAAGAAAAATCTAGGAAATAATGTAATTATCCTATAAAAACAACATAAAAGCTAATGTATATGATACATGAATCGTACTTTTGATGGTAGGTTTTATGACATCCATGTTAACCAGATTAGTCTGAATAACATATAAAGAACATTTCCCTCCACTATATGCTCCAAACAAACTACCAAGAGCTATTTCACTTAGTTGGTACTGTTTCTCCCACACTCTGGTACCACATCACCTCCCTCAACCTAAACAACAAGTGGAACTCCATCTACCATCCTGTAGAGGTATAATTGAGAAACTTCCCGACTCATGTTCTTATCCTGACCACCTTTCACTATTCCTCTACAAATATTTCACATAGAACCTCTAAATATGGCCCATTTTCCAGTATATATGACATTCAACTATGGATTAAGGAAACTCCTGGTGCTTGTGGATGAAATTTTCACACTGATATCACTAGAACAGAACACCCTCCTAAGATGGATTCCTATTTACACGAGTTTTATACCTACTAATACATTGATAGATACTGTTATAGTGACACATCACGCAACCTAAATAATAGATCCAAGTTTTACACAATAAATTAGCCTAGATGATACTCAGGGCCTTCTAAGATTTCATTTTGTGATGAGTGTATAGTTCATCACATCCTCGAAATTTCTTAGATGAAAAACATTCACGCATGAACTAATCTCATAATGAATACGATCCTAAAGACATATTTCCCTAGAGATCTCATGAGTAACCAAAGATAGTGAAAAGAACTATGGATTGGTGAAATATCCAGCATAGACGAGAACTGACATGACCTCCTTTATAAGATGCATGAAATCACAATTTTTTCATTCCTGAACATCTCAAAATTGAAATGGCTCAATAACTTCATCTTGATGTCCTCACAGGATAGATTATCCTGCTTCCTAGCTTTATCTAGAATATCCAAGAAATTCTTGGTAGGTCCACAAACCTTATATGCAATAAGCTTCATCCTCATATCTGTGAGTTTATCAAGATTCTTGAATATTGTCTGGACTAAATAGATCAAGAACTCATCTTCTCAGGATCCTCCTTACCTAGTGAAAATAGGTGGATTATATAGTTGGAACACTCTTATAAGCACATACATCCCACGTACAATTCAAATTGTCTCCCTTTCTATGAATCGCATGACCGTTAGGAAGTAGTTACGAAGCTAAACATTTGTATGATCCTTAGGAAATATGGGAATAATTAGTTTAGCTGTGTTAGGATCATGCTTATTTATACTCTCCTAACACTAATGTTAAAGATGAGGAGGCATGATTTTCTCTACAATACCAATTCACACCTTAGAGGATTGGCTAGAAAGCAAGTCAACCTCAACATATGACTAAAACTAAGAAACACTGACTCTTGGTTTATATAAACATAAATTACATGTGATTTAGCATGAAATACCAATTCATTTCATTTATTGGGTAAAATAGATATCTCACACAACAGTTAAACATTTAAGAATATATCACATGAAAAATACATATGTACACATCTAGAATAATCCATGTTAATATATCCCTGTGTGCCTATTATAAATCATGTATCCTTATGTCATGCCATACCATGCCCTGTGTACAAATATCAAGAAATAATAACATCATAAAATAATAACATCACACAACATGTGAATCACCCAAAGTGAAATAACATCAATTGTAACAAGGGAATAGTAAAAACAACAATCTAATCCCTAATCACTTAGATTTTACCCCATACATGAGATATCTACCCCCATGAACTAGCACATTACCAAGTCTTGACACATCATAGTCTCTATTTTACCTTTCAAAAATAGTAATGTATATGAAAAGAAAACCTTAACCATTGATACAACTTTCTAACATCCCCTAGTCTAGATCTATCTTGCATGGAAAAAAAGGGTTGGTTATATGACCTCAGGTGCACCTCCTAATATGCTAGTGGATACCATCTAGTAGCATAGGGATTGAAATGTATATTGAGAATACTATTCCCCCTATTAAGAACTTTCATCATAGTTGAAATAAGCCTTACAAATGAAATAAATCAGTGTATAATCAACGAATAACCCCATAATAAAATCCAAATGAATAATATAATAAATAATAATAGAAATAATGTAATGAAGTTATAGAATGTAACTAATGTCATACTAGAAATAATAAAAATGATACCAGTAGACTCAAACAAAGACTCAATTGTCCCTGGCCCCAACCCCCATGTTACTCTCAACTACAAACTCCAACCCATTACTAACAAACCAATAAATAAAAAGGTTGTTACCCTTATCCAAAACTGTATTAACATAATTTTATTGGGTACCAAAATATTGACAAAATACGGTGTTAGTACAACTCAGTTGGTATGTACCACAATGTCTAAACAAAACATTATATTAAGATGTGTATGTAATAAAGTGATAAATTCGTGTATTAATTAATTCAAAAATTAATAAAATATAACCACAATATACTTCAACTACATTACAGAGTATATAAGAGCATGTCTCAAAGCCATGCTAACCATAACCATTAATATGTAATAATCACAAAAATCCAGGTCAGAGACCTATAATAATTACATCATATGATTCATTTCCCTATTAGAATTACACAATTTGGGTTAAATCCCTATAAGAATAATAGAATTTTGGATAAATCACTATAAGCCTTACACAATTAAAGTTGGTCAAGACCAAAAAATATCAGGATTAAATTATATAAGTTTTTATTTCCCAGTGAAATTCATAAGATATAAGAATTTGAGGAAGGATCACAAGTCCTTTCATATGTTATGTTTTTCACAATATTCCATCATAAAACAAAATAGTTAATTATGTGAAGTACCTTTTTTATTTCTTATAAAACTATTATTTATTTCATAATTGATCAACAATCAAAACAATAAGAAGTAAGGAACAACTTAGGGATACTTTATCAATAAATAACTAAAGGTCTCATGTCATGCTAAACAAACATGAAGCCATTAGATGATTTGATTATATTTTAGGTTCTCTCACCCAAGAGGTAGCTATAACCCCGGTCACAATCAAATTTATACCAAAGTAATATAAAAATCCCAATATTTTTTAATTGATTGAGGCTCACTTTTTGTTGGAAAGATAAAAATATTTCATATAATTTGAAATTATCAAACAATAGGGGTTAGATTTAGGCCCCATTACTTTAACTAATGATCAAAAAATGCTTCCAATGTAAAAACCCTTGATAAATAAGGTTAGGATGATAATAATGAGGTTTCTAGAACAAAATTGATCAAGATCAAATCCAAAAATTCTTAGAGTTAAGAGATTAAACCACCATGTTGAGAAGAGAAAGGAAACGAATGTAAATACTTGACCAAAACCACTTACTAGGGATCATAGGCAATTTAGAGACATTTATAAGGGAGGTTATCACTCCAAAGTTTCAAATAAGTTGCCATAGGGTTGTTTGGAGAAGTTTGTAGGGAGTTAGAATAAAAATTCAACCACACAACATACATTAAAATAACAGGTCGAGGAATCCCACGATGTGAAATATAAGGAATTTTTTTGTAAATTTTTTTAATGTAATTTGTAAAACAACCAATTTCCTTAAATGATTTTATTAAGAATACTTGAACATTACTATATGTTTAATCAATTTACAAGTCATGTGTTCTGTTGATGGGTTTTATCCTTTTTTCGTTATAAACATTCAAAAACCCCTTTAAATATTCTCAACATACCCATATACAATGAAAATATTGACCCATTTACCCGGACTACATTAATTAACAAAATCATACATATCTAGAAATTAGATAATTTTTTCAAACCAAGGCTCTCTACATGGATTCTCTCCATTTTTCTCAAGATTCCTCTCTACCTATGACTATGTTTATTCAAATGATAGGTATACATGATGAAACATTACCAACATGGTTTAAAGATACAGAAAACATTAAATTAAATAAAATAATAAAGAAAAGATAATATAGATACATAGAAAAAGAAGGTATCTAGCAAGTAAATATGGAATAATCAATATGGAAAGATAAATAATTGTAAGGAAATTAATTTTAAATAATAACTTGAGAATGAAACAAGTATATGGAAAATATCGAGGTAGTAATCTCATGGATAAGAATATTTGAATTATCAGTGAATGAGATACATGATTATTGGACATCATGATCTTAGTAATCATGGTACCACTACTCTTAAGATATTTTGAAAGACATTATAAAACTATGGGTAGACACCCATATCATTTGGCCAACTTATTTGTATCATGAGACATATTAGTGCATCAATGGCGATACCTATAGTCGGGACCCACCCATCACTACAATTCCAATGCATTATGCATATATCTAATGATAAATTCAATAAATAAGAAACATACCTTATCATAAAATTTAGGTATTGAGTAAAAGAATGAATATTTATAAATATTTTGTTATTAAATCAAATCATAATAGGTATAAGTGTTATATTTTGTATGAAAATAAAATATCCTTGATACAAGGAATATAGATTTTAAAGAAAAATGTACTGTTCAATGAAAAATAATAAATAAATTGAATTTTTAAAGGTTGGTATTACTTCAATATATCCATAGTGTATCATAAGTAAAATAAATTTTTCTTATCATTGATGAATATAAATACCACAAAAGGATTAAAAAATTCTTGAGGAAAATTACAGTACCATTTTTAAAATGCTTTTTCAAATTCCCAAATATAAAGGAAAATATTTTCTTGTAAAATAACCTTATAAAAATTTAAAGGAAGATTCAAAGAAAAGATTATTCATGATTCTAGGAAAATTATTTCATGTTGTATAATCTAAAAAACATTCCTTTCATAATTTTGAAAGAAAATTACATCATTTGTAAAATGACAAGAAGATTTATTTTAATCCATTTTGTAAAAATGTAAAACATTAGTAAAAATATCAATTGGTAAATCATTATAGAATAGTAAAAAATTGAAAATATTTTAAATAAAATAAGGACACTGAAGAAAAATATACCAGATAAAATAACAAAAATCATTTTCTTTAAAAAAAATCATTGATTGATTCACGTTCCAAAGGGATAACAAAATTATGAAAACATAGGAACTTTTTAAAAGTGTAAACTTCAAATGAAAATTTTAGTATCATGAATTAATAGATATTCATGTTAGATACCTAATAGGGTAAGTATATACACTACTTAACAATAACTAGGTGTATAATACAATAATGTGTAAATTAACACAAAATCCCTTACCTCATGCTTCTATTGAGTTGAAAGTGATTTAATATCCCATATAATTTTTTTATCATGGTAAGTATTTTTATAAGAACCATCGTCATATTTATAATATGACATATGATTATTTTATAACATATTATTACCAATTTGTTAATAAAATTTTAATAATACCGTCATTTCACGTGTTAACTGTTTTGATATCTTATACATGTTTTGTCATTGAAATTATAATTCTTGTGCATAGGATATAGTTATAGTAGGGAGTATGAACAAACAAGTGATGCCATCATTTCTATAATGGTGAAAGGGTAAATAAGTGGATGATATATTTATTTTATAGAATCAATATCATTTCATAATTAGTATATATCTTTATTGGTTCTATCGATATAACTATAAATGTGATTTGGTGATGGAAAAAAAGGCATCAGATCAAGAAGTGGTAGTCTACCGTACACATTGGTTAAGTTTTTTTCATTTGATGAAAAATAATATGGATAAATATTATAAAGTAAAAATATTTGATTTTTTTTATAAATAAGTTTATTTAATATATTTTAATTTGTGGGACATAAATGATTGAGTTGAATGAAGAAGAAAAATGAAAATGGTTCACTAAGATGATTACCTTATATTAATGATACCTCCTTTGTATATATTCTCAAGGGACTTAGAATTAGTATTTTTGGAATATGAGATTATTTATAATGTTGATAAAAAAATTTAAAGGTATTTTTGTAGGATTTAGTTGAGCCAGATGGCCTAAATTGGTGTAAAGAAGATAGGGAAATGGTGACCTTTTATTAGTCAAGGAGAGGACACACTTAAAATTTTAAAAATGAATAAAATATTTAAATTTATTAATCAAGAAAAATGGATAAAAATGGAAAATATATGAAACTGATATGCTATAAGGCTCAAATATGGCCCGATAATAGAAATAAGACATGTTTTAAGTCATTTTAACCCTCATCTCTTTAGTTTAACACATGGTAAATATGTTTTTAACATTGATTATGGTCGTAACTTTTGAATATTTTTACTTTTTATTATGGAAGAAATGAAAGTGTAATCATTAACAAATATTTTTATGGTGACTAAAAATATATAATCCATTTTATTGAATCCAAACCACAGAAGTTTCATAATATAATTTAAATTTAGACCCATAAAATGCAATGAAAAATGATTTTTTAGAAAAATGTATTTTTAAGTATTGAAATTTTTTATACTAAATTCAACTAGAGTATTCATTAAAAACCCATGATAAGATATTTAATAATAAAATTTAATAAATTTTTCATTAAAACCATTTTACAACAATAGTGTGACACTATAAATTGTTGAATGAAAAAATATTTAGAAAAACAAAAAGTGTTTTCACTATTCATTGAAAATCAAACTTTTTAGAAAATTCAAAAAAAATCACACTTAGATGATTTTAATATGATAATTTAAAAAATGAATTTAATTTTATAAAATAATGTTTCAAAAAGCGGGAATAATTATTTATATGATTTCCCCATAAAAATAAATAAAAATCATTTTTGAAAAAACATGTATTTGAAGAATAAAATGACATTAAAAATAATTGAGTGTTTGTCTCCTCAATACTAGTCAATAAATTTTTATTGAATATATAATTAATATATATTTTAAAATGTGGTTATTAATATTTATACCTAAAAATTCATAGCTAAATAATAAAGATCATATTTAAATATTAATATTTCATTGTTTGTTTAAGATGGATATTGAGTGTTGTATATGAAATCAAATATTTTTTAAATTATTTGGATATTATAGGATTCAAGGAAGAATGCTATTTTAGCAGCCATAATGGAGGATGGTTATAATTATGGTGAAGAGGTGATAGTGGTAGTGAGAACACAGGAGGGGGCTCGACTATATTGGAGTTACGTTGGTTGAGGAACAATCCACACCTAAGTAGGTATCATATTGGCATGATACACGAGAAAAATAACCAAAATAGAGAAATTTAGAGTGAGGTGTAACCACCAATAGATCTAATCATATTTTTATAGTATATAGTTTATGTATTTCTCCATTGTTTCCAAACACTGTGTAGTTCTGTATGGGGTAATTTTTACTAAGCAGCTATACAGGGTGGGAGATTAGGAGCATCAATTGAAAAATATAATGATATGAGTTGTTCTTTGTGTTTGTTTTAGGGGCCATTCGGTCATGATTTTTTCACTTCACCTTTTGGACTATATGTTAGGTATGGTTCCCCTCAACATAACTTAAATGGGGGTGTATTAAAAAAAATTAAAATATAAGGTCACCGGGCTGAGGCAGAGTTTCTTATGGAATCCTTAAATGTTTCAGTTTGGGTTTCAAATAAATTTAATAAATAAATAACCTAAATTATTATAGTCTCATATAATCTATATGATTGGGTATGTCCCTAATATTTAATATGACTGAATATGTTTGGGAATGACAAAAGAATTCATATAGGTCTTATTCTGGTTATGGAATTTACCATATTTTCAATTATGTAAATGTTTTGGAATGATGCATGATTTCAAGAAAATTTGAAACAATATTCTAAAAGTATTGAGACTAGTTCAATGAGGAATATGATGTCTATGTTCGAGTACTCTGTCGAAAATATAAGGGGACAAAACATCAGAATCAGAAGATGAGATGTTTGATAGTATAATAATATTTCTTCAAGAATCCAGTTAAGCTTATTTGAAACGTAAGGATATTATCATAAATAAGTGATGATTCTATAATATTTAATTATCTAGAATACCTGAAGGGTTTTGAGATATCTATGTAATCTTCATGTTAGGTATTAATGTTATAATAATTAATTCATTGATTTTGAAATGTGTGTGATAATGACTATTTGTTTTACATGTGTTGTAAATATAATGTAGTTCAAAATAAACGGATTAATTGACTGAACATGTAGTTTATATTCATGAGATAAAGAAAATATATACCATATTGAGAATTTAAATGTAACAAAATGTGTTAAGACTAGATGAATCTAAGTTATATGTGTGTATATTCATTCCACATATTTTATATGATAAGAGAGGATGTATGATAGTAAATGTGTAAGAACCTAGGTTTTGAGGCTTTGAGACTTTTAAATTCTCCTAATGTTATTCCAGAGCAGGGATTTCAGACGAATTCTGATTCTGAGCCCTGGTGCGGGCGAAATTAAATTTTAAGCATGTTCACACTAGACACTCCAAATAAATATAATAACTTCCAAATGGTTGCTTGGATGGGAAAAATGTGGGTACTATTGAGTGTGTAATGTGCTCTTTACCCATGGAGGGGTGTAACATTCGCCGGCGTGACCCTTCTGTGGAAAACGCCACCAGGGGTATTTTCGTAATTTACCGGCCCCGGGCGTGTACTATGTAACTTCTTAACGGATGCTCGGATTCAAATTCAGAGACCGCCGTTGCGCTCTGAATGTGGATTTTACCTTAGGGGAAGCATAACCAAGACCCCGCTAAAAGTTCGGGTACGGGGCCTACAGGCGGGGTGTTTAAGTGTTTTCTATTTAAACATACCTCCCCCTTCTCCCACTTGTTCTTATTCTCTGGCGGATGTTCTCTAAACAAAGGGAGAAACCTCCCTTCAAGATTCTCTCTTACACCTCTCCAGCAAGGCACGACAGCTCGGACTGATCGTTGGCGAAGCTACGGGCTATGCCCAGTGAGGTAGGATTGTGTTTTTATCGTTTTAATTCCTGCAACCCCCTTTAAATGCAATTATTAGTGTCAGAATGTTGTCCAATCATCTAGAGAATCCCATGGTTGCATAATTATTGATTTTATCTTCCCAATGATTATTTTGGATCGAATGTTTGTGTCCCGGGGTGTCCAGGGTGACCATGAGAAGTTTTCCGGCAGTTTTCTCCTTTTTCTGGCGGTTCCAGGGGCAGTCCGGTTGTCATTGTTGCGGTCCAGTGGGCTTCCATCAGCAGTGGTGGTTTCTAGGATGGCGGCACGGAGGCAGGATCCTCCACGTGGCAGAAAGCTCCAGCAGTAGCGGCGGCTTTGCGTGGCGCGATGCGGGTGGGGTCCTTGGACGTGTGGACCAGGGGTTGTAGTGTGCGACCTCGTGGAGACCGAGACCCACCTTTGGCGGGTCTCTTCCTAGACCAGCGACCCGCCACGAGGTCCAGTTGGTGGTGTGGCTTTAGGTCTGTGGCCGAGCCGCGTGGCCGAGCCGCGAGCCGGCACTGCGAGCCGGGCCGGCCCATGTCGGGCGGATGGGCGGGACCAGGCTTGTCCAGCCCAAGGGGTTCGTCCCCTCGACTTAAGAAACCTGTAACATTCAGTATGGGTGTTCATTTTGCGTGCTGTTTGCAGAAGTGAAATCCTCGACTTGAGAAGAAATTTTTGAGCTGGTCTAAAGAATTTTTAATTCTAGAGATGGGGGCTCGGTGGCATGTCACGCTCGTTAAGAACTACGACGGGATTCTTCCTTCAAGTGGCGCGAACACATCCAGATTCTGTTTAAAGCACCGTCAGCGGAATTGTTACCCTAGAGTTGAGAATAAGTGGTCCAGTGTGTTTTTAGGCATTGAAGACCGAGTTGAGGTTAGGGCCCCACTGGCTGTCTTTTAAGCTGTGAGCAGCATTTTGTGACTTTTTCTTCAGGCGTCTGATCGAGGCGAATGAGTTGTCATTTTGGCATGTTTTTCTGAGAGCATCATGATTGCATATTTTTTCTGACCTTTTTTGAGACTAAGTTTTGGGCCCCATGAGATGTCATTTGGGCGTAAAGCGGCATTGAGTAACTTTTTCGTTGGGAGTCCGTTTTCAGTGAGTAAGTAGTATATCTCGCGTATTTTTTTGTGAGGATTACAACAGTGTAATCTGTTTGGGTGAGCAGAGAAAATTTAGAGATCTCATTAAATGTGAAAACATGAAAGGATGTTGGTCAGAGGTTTCTTTTATGCACTGAGACCCAACGCACAGTCACGATGTTATCGACACCCAGTGATGGCTCGGGCAATAGAGAGTTATCGGACCAGTTCCGGGTTTACCCTTCAGTAGGCCTGGGCAGTGGGTTACCTGTTAACCTTAGGTTTTATGCTCTAGTGGGGCTGGGTTGTGGGTTACCCATTGAATTTAGGGTTTAACCTCCATTTGGGATGGGCAGTGGGTTACCCGATGATCTTTTAGGGTTTACCCTTTAGCAGGGCTGGGCAGTGGGTCACCCGACGATCTTTTAGGGTTTATACTCTAGAAAGGCTATGGTAGTGGGTTATCTGATGAATTCTTTCAGAATTATCCCCTTTAGATGAGGCTAGTTATCATTTTTTCTCCGTGGTTACCAGAGCGGTATTTTTGGTGGTACGGTTTAGCGATAAGGCAGCTTTGTCATGCGGGACTATTGGGAATCAGTGACGGATACTCTTAGAACTGTTGGAGATTTATCCTGCGCTGACCTTGGAGAGGGAGATTCCATTACACACTCATTTTGGTTTCTTGTTGAGCATATTTATATATATACTCTACTTTTGTTCCCACTCCTTGGGTCCAGTTACTCTCCATCTAGTAGGGGCGAAGACACGTGGGGTATGACACGTACTTTCCGTGTCTAGCTCCACTTGGTTGGGACGAGTCTACATACTTTATTTTGTTGGGTCAAGATGCACTCTCTGTATTTGAATCCTACTTTTTTCTGTCTATAGTTTACCGTTTAGTACGTACTTTGTTGCTCTATCAAGCTTTCGGGGCATCATAATGAGTATCCTTATACTCACACCTGCTTGGGCTTTTCCCGCACTTGGTGTTCCCGTGAAGACGATGGACAGGTTGATTGAGACTGTAGAGGAGCGTAGAGGACACATGAGCTTGGTCTACATTTGGTGCTCATTAGAGGTCTTTCAGGTGAGAGACTCACCAGCTTTTTACTTTCTTTTACCTATTTCCAGGTTGTGGAAGCTTTCTGGTAGGGTGTGTGTTTTGCCCCTTTTTCTTTTCAGTACTTCAATTTTTCTATTTAGAGGATGATGCATGAATGTGGTTGGGTTATAGTAGTTTGTCCTTTAGTTTCCTTTTTTACTCTGTGCTTTTACATTGAGTGGGATGTGTGTGCATGTACAGGTACTTAGGAAAAGGACTCCTGGAGATTGTTAGGCCTTCGGCGCTTGTTGCCAGCCCCTAGCCTATTGAGGCGGGCTTGGGGTAGTTGCGGCTCAAGACCGGTAGGGTGGGGTCGTGAAAAAGTGGTTCAGAGTAGGTTCGTTCCTTGGGGTGTTGTTCGGACGTCCCTAAAAAGGAATTGTTCGGGATTTAGGGAAATAGTGTCGATGTGTCTGTAGAGCGTCTCTCAGGCCATGTAGACTTGTGATGGTACGGGCGGCCGACGTATACATTAACTATGACCCTGATAACCCTCTTGTCGACCCATCACGTTGAGAAATTTGTTGGAGGGACCTTTGGAACATGCATCTGGTAGGATTGAGTCTTTGACTATCCTTATTGAGTCAGCCCCCTTATGATTACTGTCATATATATATATATATATGCTCATCTGATCACGTTAATCCTTGATAATTTTCAGGATGCCCCCATGATAGCAGCCAGCTAGGTTACCCTCTCTAGTTCGTGAAGATGACCTGACAAGCGACGGGGCATCAGTTCAGGGACCCTCATGTGATCCCCTTCCACCCAATGCTTCAACAATAGCCCATCCACATGAGGAGCAGCAGTTAGTACCAGTAGCATTGGTCGAGGTTGAGTGCAGGTTGAGTGCGCTTCGAGACTTTTAGCATCAGTGATTGGAGATGTTCCGTAGAGACCCAGATCCCCATAAAACGGAATAATAGCTAGAGTTCGTGGAGTAACTTTTTAGTCTGGTATAGACACCAGTGGACTAGATGGTACCCCTATCTACCAGCCTTTTCCATGGGATGACTGGGAGTTTGTGGGGGTTGGTTACATAGACCCACGACGAGTCATCTCTCACACAGGATAGCTTCTAGAAGCTCTTCCGAGAGGAGTACTACCCCACTTGTTTACGATCTGTTCAGATTCAGGAGCTACTAGAGCTGAAGCAGGGGGGATGACCGTGGCACAATACTCGGACCGATTTACCGATCTGACATGCTACTCACATGATATGATCTATGATAGTTACTTCCAGGTGTGGAAGTTTGAACAGGGTCTTCGCAGGGAGATCCATCCTAGTGTAGTACCCCTGTGCATCCCTAATCATGTCAAGGTTCTAGAGAGGGTGCTCGTGACAGAGAAATTCTTGGTCGAGGGATACGAGCTAATAGGGCCTAGGAGTGGCCACTTCAGAGGAGAGTCTCCACTGATAGGGAGGCAGTAGAGAGCAGAGCCTCGGTCTAGGAGTCCCTTCCATGAGCAGACTCAGGGGAAGGGTCGTACACCACAGTGGTTCCGTGGAGAACCGGGGTAGTCAGTAGAGATGCGGTACTATGCCTATGACGGATGACGTCACCTAGCATGGGACTGTCAAAGTAGGTTCGTTCCTTGGGGTGTTGTTCGAACGTCCCTAAAAAGGAATTGGTCGGGATTTAGGGAAATAGTGTCGATGTGTCTGTAGAGCGTCTCTCAGGCCAGGTAGACTTGTGATGGTACGAGCGGCCGACGTATACATTAACTATGACCCTGATAACCCTCTTGTCGACCCAGCACGTTGAGAAATTTGTTGGAGGGACCTTTGGAACATGCATCTGGTAGGATTGAGTCTTTGACTATCCTTATTGAGTCAGCCCCCTTATGATTACTGTCATATATATATATATATGCTCATCTGATCACGTTAATCCTTGATAATTTTCAGGATGCCCCCATGATAGCAGCCAGCTAGGTTACCCTCTCTAGTTCGTGAAGATGACCTGGCAAGCGACGAGGCATCAGTTCAGGGACCCTCATGTGATCCCCTTCCACCCAATGCTTCAACAATAGCCCATCCACCTGAGGAGCAGCAGTTAGTACCAGTAGCATTGGTCGAGGTTGAGTGCAGGTTGAGTGCGCTTCGAGACTTTTAGCATCAGTGATTGGAGATGTTCCGTAGAGACCCAGATCCCCATAAAACGGAATAATAGCTAGAGTCCGTGGAGTAACTTTTCAGTCTGGTATAGACACCAGTGGACTAGATGGTACCCCTATCTACCAGCCTTTTCCATGGGATGACTGGGAGTTTGTGGGGGTTGGTTACACAGACCCACGACGTGTCATCTCTCACACAGGATAGCTTCTAGAAGCTCTTCCGGGAGGAGTACTACCCCACTTGTTTACGATCTGTTCAGATTCAGCATCTACTAGAGCTGAAGCAGGGGGATGACCGTGGCACAATACTCGGACCGATTTACCGATCTGACATGCTACTCACATGATATGATCTATGATAGTTACTTCCAGGTGTGGAAGTTTTAACAGGGTCTTCGCAGGGAGATCCATCCTAGTGTAGTACCCATGTGCATCCCTAATCATGTCAAGGTTCTAGAGAGGGTGCTCGTGACAGAGAAATTCTTGGTCGAGGGATACGAGCTAATAGGGCCTAGGAGTGTCCACTTTAGAGGAGAGTCTCCACTGATAGGGAGGCAGTAGAGAGCAGAGCCTCGGTCTAGGAGTCCCTTCCATGAGCAGACGTAGGGGAAGGGTCGTACACCACAGTGGTTCCGTGGAGAACCGGGGTAGTTAGTAGAGATGTGGTACTATGCCTATGACGGATGAGGTCACCTAGCATGGGACTGCTCGACTAGGCATACCGAGCAACCGTGGTAGGAAGTGGGCACATCGCAGAGGTAGAGGCAGCGCCATGACCAGGGATCCCACAGGAGAGGACTTGGTGGTCCTCATGGAGGCGGCACAGGCCGTGCAGTAGGACCTGGAGGTCCGAGACGATATTTTGAGGTCCTTACACCACCACCACTGGGCAGCCCATGCCAGGCTCAGGGTGCTGGCAGTAGGGGCCGCAGAAAGCTTCATGCTATGGGTGTTCTTGACCCCCCGACACACGAGATGGATCGAGGTACACATTGCGTTTTGTAACAACTGGGTCCCAGTGACATCATAGTCACCCCGCCGTAACATGACTGTCGGGTCCTGGCCCACTAGGTACCACCCAGTTGCCCTGCAGACACGTGGGGCCCACCCCAGGGTCCACCCAACTGCCTGAACGGGTCATCTGACTAATAATTATCCCCACAGGCCAACACTTATCCTTTCCAGTGTGCTTTGTCCTCACTCACACACACCCCGGGAAACTTCCCAGAAGGTCACCCATCCTGATCACTACTCCAGGACAAGCACGCTTAACTATGGAGTTCTAATCAGACAGGCTCCTGAAAAGGAAGGTGCACCTTATTGACATTAGTCATATCATTTAGTCATTTAACCCTTTATCATTCTAGGGTGTTACAATCACCCCCCCTTTATAGCACAACGCCCTCATTGTGGTCCCTACATCTCAACCCAGGCAGTGTACCGCACTTAAGGCTGGGTTTCCCCTATGATACCAAATGTGACAACCGAGCCCTGGTGACAGCACAACCACCCCGCCTTGACATGGTCGTCGGGTCCTGGCCCACCAGGTACCACCAGTTGCCCCACAGATACGTGGGGCCCACCCCAGGGTCCACCCACATGCCCATACGGGTCATCTGACTAATGATTATCCCTACAGGCCAAGACTTATCCTTTCTAGTTTGCTTTGTCCTCACTCACACACACCCTGGGAAACTTCCCAGAAGGTCACCCATCCTAATCACTACTCCAGGCCAAGCACACTTGACTATGGAGTTCTAATCAGACAGGCTCCCGAAAAGGAAGGTGCACCTTGTTGACATGAGTCATATCATTTAGTCATTTAACCATTTATCATTCTTGGGTGTTACACGTTTACTCTATGCTTGCTTCAGTACTATTAAAAACGTGCGCCAACCACTCCATTATATCTATGCTTTTGGTATGAGAGTTGGAGGTTCCAGTAGAGGTGCTGACACCTGCACTTAGCCTCGAGGTTCCTACGGAAAGTGCCTCGTTGGTGAACTTTAACTGTAGATAGTGCGAACTATCATTCAGACGAGAGAATTTCATGTGGGACCTACTTGTCATCATGATGGAACCTTACGACATCATCCTAGGCATGGATTGGCTTTCTATGGTTCACACCCAGATCAACTATCATCATAGAAAAGTTAGACACGTGCACAGTGAGGGGATGTGGTTCACCATTCTATGTGAATGAGACCTCATGGCAGAGCAGACGGGTACTCTGAGTAGGAGACCATGACCTTTTTCTCACCAGTTGGTGAGCATGGCTCTCGAAGCAGCAGAATCTACAGACATCTGGATCCCTACCATTTTAGAAGACAACGTGGACGTCTTTCCCAAGGATGTTCTGGGAATACCTCCGAGGAGAGAGATGGAGTTTTGCATTGACTTGCAGCCAAGGACTACCCTGATATCATGTGAAGCATATCAGATGTCACCCACAGAGCATCAAGAGCTACGACTTCAGTTGGAGGACCTTCATGAGAAGGGATGCATCCGGCCCAGTGTGTGCCCCTGGGCAGCTCTGATTTTGTTTGTGAAAAAGTCAAACGAGAGTCTACAAATTTGTGTGGATTATCGTCGCCTGAATCAGGATACGATAAATAAAAAGTACCCTTTTTCGAGGATCGAATACCTCTTCGACCAATTGAGAGGTGCGATGTGGTTCTCCAATATTGATCTTTGATCTGGCTACCACCAGTTGCGGGTTCGTGAGGCTGATATCCCGAAGTTTTCTTTTCGTTGTCGTTATGGGCATTACGAGTTTTTGGTGATGCCCTTTGGCATGATGAATGACTCCACCTTTTTCATGGCTTTGATGAACCAGATCTTCAAGCTGTAATTGGACCGGTTTGTGGTTGTCTTTATTGATGACATACTCATCTACTCTACAAAGAAAGAGGAGCATGATGAGCATTTGAGGATGGTCCAAGACTTACTCCAGGAGAACCAACTATGTGGGAAGCTCTCTAAGTGTCAGTTCTGGATTCATGAGGTTCACTTTCTAAGGAATGTCATTACAGAGTAGGGATTGGTCGTAGATCCCGCAATGATAGAGGTAGTTATTTCTTCGGAGCCACCCAAGAATGTGTCAGAGGTGCGGAGCTTCCTTGGTTTGGTAGGGTACTACATGAGGTTTATGGAATATTTCACCAGGATTGATGCCCCTTTTACCACATTGACGCGGAAGGGATGGCCGTTCACCTGGACTGATCAGTTCTAGAAGGCCATCAAGGAGTTGATATAGAGGTTGACTAGTGCTCCGGTGTTGAGGCTTCCAGAGGAGGGCGTTTAGTTCGTAGTGTACTGTGACACTTCGGGAGATGGGCTCGGGTGCATTTGGATGCAACAACAAGCATTTATTTCATATGGGTCGGGGAAGTTGAGGCCCCATGAGTAGAATTAAGGGACTCATGATTTGGATCTGGCAACAGTGGTCTTCTCCATGAGGTTATGGAGACACTACCTTATGGGTGAGCATTTTGTGGTCTAATCAGACCACCAGTTCTTCAAATACATCTTCACTCAAAGGGATTTGAATCTGAGGTAGAGGCGCTGGCTGGAGTTTCTGAAGGACTATGATTTCAAAATAGTCTACACTCTAGGTAAGGGAAATATAGTAGCAGATTCACTTAGTAGGAAGTCCCATACTCTTTTAGTGTAGGAAGCTTTTGAGCAGTTGGCTTCCCTACGACCGACCTTGGTGGAGGAGAAGGGTACAAATTTTATGTCGTTGATAGTGTTGACTCCTTCGCTCCTTGAGCGTGTGAGAGATTCACAACATGGGGATGCCGACAGTGAGTTACTGCGTGATCAAATATCCACGGGCGAAGCACCCGATGGGTATTCTGAAGGAGGTAATCACGAGATCCTGTTTGAGGGGTGAGCTGTAGTACCAGTGGAGATACAGGAGAAGGTGATGCAGGGGTTCCACACTTCTACCTTGGCTGTGCATCCTAGTGTTGGGATGATGTACAGAGACCATCATCAGCAGTTTTGGTGGTCTGGCATGATATGGAGTGTAGCTGAGTTTGGTTCTCGGTTTCGTACCTATCACTAGGTGAAGGCAGAGCATCAGGTTCTGGAAGGGTTGTTGCACCACCTTGAGATCCAGGTGTGGATGTTGGATGACATATCTATGGGCTTCTTCATAGGGCTCCTGCGCACAGCGAAGGGATACTATTCCATTTGGGTGATTTTAGACCGACTCACAAAGTTAGCGCACATCCTTACCATCTGGGAGTACAGTTCAACAAAGAGTCTGGGGAAAATGTACATTTTGGAGATCGTTCGTCTTCATGGAGTACCCTTGACGATCGTCTCTGACCGTGATGTGTGGCTTACTACGCGATTGTGGCGAGGCCAACAAGAGGCATTCGGGACCCAGCTGCAGATGAGTACAACTTTTCACCCCCATAAAGATGGGAAAACTAAGTGCGCTATCCAGTTGTTGGAGGATATGCTCAGGGTGTGCGTGTTAGACTTTGTACTGAGTTGGGAGGATCACCTACCCTTGGTGGAGTTCACGTACAACAACAGTTACCACTCTACTATCGGCATGAAACCTTCTGAGGCCCTCTACAGGAGACTCTTTAGGTCACCGTTGTGCTGGATGAAGGTTGGGGAGACCTCCCTTGTGGGCCCTGAGTTGGTGTAGGCGATGAAGGAGAAGGTGTATCTCATAAGTGAGCAGATGAGGATGGCTCAGAGTAGACATAAGTCCTACGAATATCGTCCTCGCAGGCCTTTGGAGTTCAAGCAGGGGGACCATACCTTTTTCAGGGTCTCCCTGCAACGTGGTACTTGGAGGTTCGTCCAGGGAGGCAAGCTGTCCCCGAGGTTCATCAGGTCCATTGAGATCGTGCGCAGGGTCGGTGACGTGGCCTACTGTCTGGCTCTACCCCCACAGTTGGAGAGGGTGAATGACATCTTCCACATGTCACAGCTAAGGAAATACGTGCATGACCCCATGCACGTTATCAATTGGGGAGAGATAGACATTAAGGATGGAGCCACCTTTACGGAGCCCCCAGTAGCGATTGAGGACCAGCAGGAGCAGACACTGCATGGATCGACCATTCCTTTGGTTCGGGTGCTGTGGCAGCACAGGAGAGTGTAAGAGAGCACATGGGAACGATAGAGGCAGATGAGGGCCCAATATCCTGAGTTTTTTTTTGTAGTTTTGTTTTTCGGGGACAAAAACGTGAAGGAGGGAATGAAGTAAGAACCCGGGTTTTGAGCCTGTAAGACTTTGAAATTCTCTTAATGTTATTCCAGAGCATGGAATTCAGACGATGTGTGATTCTAAGCCCCGGTGTGGGTGGAATTAAATTTAAATCACATTCAAAATATATATGCCAAATAAATAGAATAATTCCTAAACGGTTTCTCAGATGATAAAACTGAGGTAACCGTTGAGTCTAGAACGTGTCGTTTACCCTTAGAGGGGTGTAACTATCGCGAGCATGACCCTTCTGTGGAAAACACCCCCAGGGGCGATTTTCTAATTTGGCGCCCTGGGCGTGTACTCCGTAACTTCTGGACGGAAACATGGATTAAAATTCTGAGACATCCGTTGTTCTTAGAACGTGGATTTTACCCTAGTGGCGGCTTAACCCCGAACCCACTAAAAGTTTTGGAATGGGGCCTACGGGCAGGGGCTTAAGTGTTTTCTATATAAACACACCACCCCCATTATCTCCCTTGTTCTTCTTCGCTGGTGGATGTTTTCTCAACAAAGGGAGAAAAACCACTTCAATATCCTCTCCTCCACCTCTCCGGCAAGGCATAGCATCTCCGGGGGATCGTTGGCGAAGCTACAGGCTACACCTAGCGAGGTAGGCTTGTGTTTTTATCGTTTTAATTCCCAAAAACCCCTTTAAATGCAATTATTTTAATTTTAATACTTTCCAATAGTCAATAGAATACCATGGTTGTGTAGGTATTGATTTTATCTTTCCAACAGTTTTTTCAGATCGAATTTTCATGTCCCAGGGTATCCGGGGTGATTCCGGGAAGTTTTCCAACCATTTCCCCCTTTTTCCAGTGCTTCTAGGGGAGGTCCGGTGGTCAGCGCGGCAGTCCAGCGGGCATCCAGTAGCGGAGGTGGTTTCTGGGATGATGGCGCGGCGGCGGGCTCCTCAGCGTGGTGGCGGGCTCCAGCGGCGGCGGTGGCTTCACCCGGCGCGACACGAGCTCCAGGCGGTGGGTGGGGTCGTCAGCCGGGTGGACAGGGGGCCACGACACGCGACCCCGTGGTGACCGAAACCCACCTTTGGTGGGTCTCTATGCGGACCAATGACCAGCCATGAGTGATGGTCGGCAGTGTGGCCCGTGGGTCCATGGCTGGTCCGGCCGGCACGGGTCGGCCCAGGCCGGGCGGACCGGCCGGACCAGGCCGGTCCCTCCCAATGGGTTCGTCCCCTCAACTTAGGACACCTGTAACATTCACTACGGGTGTTTTTTTGCATGACATCTGCGGAAGTGAAAAACTCATCTCGAGAAGAAGTTTTTGTTCTGGTCTCGAGAAATTTTAATTTTCGAGACGTTGGCTTGGTGGCGCGTCACGCTCGTTAATTACTACACCGGGATTCTTCCTTCGGATGGCGCGAACACATCCGGAGTCCGTTTAAAGCACCATCAGTGGCGTTCAGACCCTAGTGTCGAGATGAAGTGGTCTAGTGTGGTTTCATGCATTGAAGCCGGAGTTGAGGATGGGCCCCACGGTCCGTCTTTTATGTTGTAAGCAGTGTTTTGCGACTTTTTCTTCAAACGTTCGTTCGGGGTGAATGAGTAGTCGTTTTGGCATGTTTTTCTGAGAGCATCGTGATGAATTTTCTTTCCCAACCAATTCAGGGACCGAGGTGTGGGCCCCATGAGATTTGTTTTGGGTGTAAAGCATCGTTGAGTAACTTTTTCCTCGGGTGTGTTTTTTCAGCGAGTAAGTAGTCTATCTTGCATGTTTTTCCATGAGGATTACAATGGTGTAATATGTTTGTGTGATCACAGCCTCTTTCGAGATCTCATTAAATGTGGAAACATGAAAGGACGTTGGTCAGAGGTTTCTTGGACACACTACAACCCAACGCAGGACCGTGATGTTAACGACACCTAGTGATGGCGCGGGTAGCGCAGAGTTATCAGACTAGTTTCAGGTTTACCCTCTAGTAGGGATGTGCAGTGGGTTACCCATTGACCATAGGTTTTACCCTCCAGCAGGGCTGGGTAGTGGGTTACCCATTGACTTTAGTGTTTACCCACGTTTTGGGATGTGTAGTGGGTCACCTGACGATCTTTTTGGGTTTACCCTCCAGCAGGGCTGGGCAGTGGGTTACCCGATGACTTATTTCAGACTCAACCCATTTCGATGAGGCTAGTTTGAGATTTTTCTCTATGGTAACCGGAGTGGGATTTTTTTTGGTACAGTTCAGAGATGAGGTAGCTTTGTCATGCGAGACTGTTGGGCATCCGTGATGGCCGCCCTTAGAATTGTTGGCGACTTATCCTGCGCTGAGCTTAGAGAGGGAGATTCCATCACGCACTCATTTGGGTTTCTTGTTGAGAATATTTATATATATATAATCTACCTTTGATCCCACTCCTTGGTTCGAGTTACTATTCTTATAGGAGGGGAGATGACACGTGGGGTATGCCACATGTTTTCTGTGTCTAGATCCTCTTGGATGGGACAAGTCTACTTACTTTCTTTTGATGGGTTGAGATGCAGTCAATCTATTGTACTCCTAATTTTTTTGGTCTATCTTTTACCGTTTAGCATGTCCTTTTTTATCTCTTGAGATTTCGGGGCATCCCACTAAGTATCCTCATACTCACCCCTACATGGGCTTTGCCACACTTGGTGTTCCCTTGCAGACGACGAGCATGTCGATTGGGACTACAGAGGAGCGTAGATGACACATGATCTTGTGCTATGTTTAGTAGTCATAACAGGTCTTTCAAGTGAGAGAATCACTATCTGTTTACTTTCATTTACCTATTGTCGGGTTGTGGCATCTTTCTGGTTGGGCGTGTGTTTTGCTCCTTTTTCTTTTCATCACTTTACTTTTCCTATTTAGAGGTTGAGGAATGACTGTGGTTGGGTTATAGTTGTTTGTCCTTTGGTTTCCTTTTTACTCTACACTTCTGC
This sequence comes from Viscum album, assembly GCA_963277665.1. Lineage (NCBI taxonomy): Eukaryota > Viridiplantae > Streptophyta > Magnoliopsida > Santalales > Viscaceae > Viscum > Viscum album. The sequence goes on from OY728131.1 coordinate 33,416,861, forward strand.
ATTGAGTGGGCTGTGTGTGCGTGTACAGGTACTTACGCAAAGGCCTCCCCGAGATTGTTACGCCTTCGACGCTTGTTGCCAGCCCCTGGCCTATGGAGGCGGGCTTTGGGTAGTTGTAGTTCGAGACCGTTAGGGTCGGGTCGTGACAAAATGGTTGTCTTGAGATGATTAAATATATTCATATGGTTTATAATAAATTAATTTATAAAACATGTTTTTGAGAAGAATATTTGGAGAAAAGTTTTTAACAAGGATAAATGTTTTTATCTAAATATTTTTTAAAAAAACGTGGAAAGGTGTTCCTACCACCCATTGGGTGTATATTTAAATACTATTAATTTCACATAGTAAAATTTTAAAACACATACAATATCATGTATGATATGAAAACAATATATTACATGATATATATACATACTAAAATTAATTTTTTTTATAAAACAAAAAATATATTATGTTTTACCATTGAAAGATATTACAAATATAATATAGTGTATATGAAGCAATTAAGAGTATGTTTGAACTTAGAGAAGTTCAAAGTTAAGAAAAAAATATTATACCAAGATTATTTTATGTGATTATTTACTTTATATCTTAAAGTGTTTGGATAAGAGATAGTAAAGGAAAATGTAAATAGTTATATTTAGTTACTCTGATAAAGTAAATATCACTGTTATGCTAGCTTATTTTCAAAGTGAAATTCACTTGATTTACTAAAGGGATTAAGAAATAGTTATAAAGTGAAATGTAAATGGTTACATATGTTTACCATAATTAATTAGTGGTTACTTTATCCTAAAATAATTTAGGATATGATATATATTAACGTAAAGAGTTACATTTGGTTATCATAACATGTGAATTTCACTATTCTCTAAAAGATTATACCAAAAAATATACCATGGGTATCACTTGGTATTATAAAAGTGTTTAGGTTTTGATGGTAATGGGAAATTTAATGAGTTAAATTATTTACCATAATAAAGTGGATATCAATTTATCAAAAAACGATTTTAGGATGTAATAGTAAAGTGATAATATGAATAGTTACCTTATTTACTAAATATTTCCAGGAAACAATCTGATAGAAAAGGTTCTATGAGATATGATTCACATAGAAAGAGTTCTAAGTAGTTAATAGAATAAACCATTATAAATTTTGATGTTGTGAAGTTTAGGAGTTTGAATAGAAGTCAAAGGAATTCAAATTATAGAATAAGATTCATATGTCACACCATATTTTTGACTAGCCTACTTTTTAATTGTTACTCTCTTAAAGGTTAGTGGGATAATTTTATCATATGGTCACTGTTGGCGCCAAAATATGGAACGACAGGAAGGGACGAAAAAGACGACTGGCGCGCTGCCACGGGAAGCACCGCCGTGAAGAACCGACGCGAAGCACCGATGCGAAGCACCCCGATCATCGCGGCCTCGCGAAGCTCCAGAGGCGGTAACTCTCCGCGAACGCCTTTTATGTTCGCGAGCCCGCCGCGAAGCTCCAGAGGCGGTAACTCTCCGCGAATGAATTTGACGTTCGCGAGCCCGCCACGAAGATCCATAGGCGGTAACCCTTCACGGACGACGTTGACGTTCGCGAGCGCGCCGCGAAGCACCTGACGCGGCGCGTGAGTTCTGCTTCGCAGCTCCCCTTCCCTACAAATACTGGACTCTCCCTAAGTCCCGAAGACGAACAATCCGACCTTTCAGCTTCTCCTCTCCTGAATCGTGAAGCACTCTATGCCCCGAGAATCATGAGCTCCGCGAGGTACTTCTACTTCGCGAGACGCCTTTGCTTTGTCTCGTTTTGAGCCCCTCTTCCGAGAGGGATGCCCTTCGCGAAGCTCAAGGGCATTCGTGAAGGAAGGGGATTCCCATGGGAACCCGGGCAGCCGCGGAGCGTTTATGCTTCACAAAACACCCAATATGTACTAGTGATCCCTATTCTAAGGCAGGATCGCTATACATCGCGAAGCACACTGCTTCACAAGACCCTGATTCACGAGGCACCTCTTCTTCGCGAGGCAGTGCTCCGTGAACACTGATCCACTTAGCGAAGCACCTTCCACTCACACCTATGCCCCATGATAAGGCCAAGGCACTCCACTTCGCGAAGCACACTCCTTTTCTTAGAAATTCCTCCTCTCGTGCGACCCTCCAGGTTTTCACGATGTGATTTCAAAGTCCCATGGACAATACCACCCGTAGCGTTGCTTCGCATAATGCTTCTTCGCATAGGCACACTAATGGCTACTTCTTCTTCGCATAGCCACGCTAACGTGGACCCCTTGATGGTTCGTTCCATAACCCCCCTTGACTATGGCCTTACTGGTACCTTGCCTTCCCCAAGGACCAGAGGGTACCAGTTATGTAAGTCCTAGGGGTGCGGAGTGAACCCACCTCGTCCGAGCTACAAGACGTTAAACTACCAAGCACCACGTCCTCAACACATGACGTTAAACTGTGACCCGACCTCGTGCCTCTCTTGTAGGGTCCCCCCAGCTCGAACATTTTTTACGCCACTCGTCTCCATGGGAGTGGAATCACCCATCCATAAGGGGTGATATCCTCCTTATTGGAGTGGCATATGTTCTCAGGAGAAGTTCGACCCTAGTTCCCCAACGGATGGTTGCACCTCTGCATCTCCGTACTTCCCCACTACCAAGGTCAGTGGAGGGCGTGATAGGGAACGAGGCACCTCCCATCATTGGTCCCAAATCCCTCTTTCGCTGCGCTTTGTCGCGCTCTGGGCCTCCATCGTGGAGTAAGTCCCAGCACCATGGGCCGCCTAACGCATAAGCCCCTCTTTGCTTCTCACGGACACATCCTTCGTGACGTGATCGTCAGGTCCTTGTAACCTCTTTCTTCTCACACAGAGCATGACTCACGTGGGCTTAGAGTGAGCACCGACCCTGACCCCCACCCATAGCGAACTACGAGGACTTTGATCCATGTCAAGGCATGGTACGTAGGAAGCCTACATGAGGTTCAAGCCACATTACTCGGTCGTTCATTCACATCGAGTTTCGCCCTCGTCCAGCATGACGTTAAACTGCATGCCCTTGTCCAACATGACATTAAACTGTATGCCTTCGTCCCACATGACATTAAACAGCACACCCATTCCCATATGAACTATGAGGTCTTTGATCCATGTCAAGGCATGGTATGTAGGAATCCTTCCAGAGGTTCGAGCCCACCACTCATTGGACCAAGGTACACCTTCACGTCGGTTCACCGACGAAGCCCCCTTTGAACTACGAGGTCTTTGATCCATGTCAAGGCGTGGTACGTAGGAAGCCTCCACGAGGTTCAGGCCCACCAGTCATCCAATTCCTGTCGAGTTCTACCTGCGTCCAACATGACGTTAAACTGTATTCCACAACCTGAACTATGAGGACTTTGATCCGTGTCAAGGCATGGTACGTAGGAATCCTCCCAGAGGTTCAAGCCCATATCCCATCGGACCAAGGTCCCTCATTTATGTCGGTTCGCCGACACCCACCGCCTGTCGTTTATTCACCTCAGGGTTCACTATCATCCTACATGACGTTAAACTGTATTCCATCATCCGAACTATGAGGACTTTGATCCATTTCAAGGCATGGTACGTAGGAAAACTTCTTAAAGTTCAAGCCCACCACTAGTGGACCCACGAGTCTACTTTCACGTCGGTTCACTGATGAAACCCTTTGAACTACAAGGTCTTTGATCCATATCAAGGCATGGTACGTAGGAAGCCTCCCTGAGGTTCAAGCCCATCTCTCATCGGACCAAGGTCCACCTTCACGTCGGTACGCTGATGATGTCCATCGGACCAAGGTCCACCTTCACGTTGGTTCACTGACGACATTCATCGGGCCAAGGTCCACCTTCACGTCGGTTTACCGGAACCATCCCGAACTACGCGTACTTTGATTCCCTACCACGGGATACGTAGGAATCCTCTTCGAGGCTCAAGCCCAACTTCACCATCGCCCCTGCGATGGTCCCATTTCACTCCCCCTCCACTCCATTCATCCACCTATCACCCATCCCGATTCTCGCCGGGACCATCATATCTCGGTGAGACCATGTCGGTATGCTCCTCTTTACAGCCGCCCATGGGCTGGCCCCGGTATCGGCATCCCTTCAAGGGAAATCCCTCAATCCGATCTATCCTAGCTAATGCTCCGGTTGGGTTGATCCATCTCCGCTGGATGTTAAACTCGCAGCATACCCTGTGTTAAACACGGGAAGCTGAGGAAAACCTCAGATATCTGTCTATGGCATATAATTCCCCACGCTCGATGTGGGATGCCTCAGGCTTCCACGCCCTCGAGAAGCCCTGTGACCAGGGATAATAGACAGACATGCCAGGTTCCCCAGCATCTAGACACGCTAATGATGCCTCAACGTGAATTATCCCCCGACTGAAGGTTGCTGCCCTAACTGGAACCTTTGGAATGTCCCGACAGAAGCAGTGTAATTAACCGGCGTCCATGGAAACATGGCACTAGGAAGAGTTTCACGAACTATGTATTAAATCTATGAGGGAGACCCGGACTAGGTGACGAGTTCTGAGGAGGAATCCACAGAAGGAAGAACCGACATCCCATCATCCCGTTTCGATCAAGGAGCAGACGTCCCTGAATAAGGAGCGAATGCCGCCCTCCTTTGGAATGCGGGAATGCGGGGCAATAGCTACGCATCCTCCACGGACGGATGAGCGCGCCCCGGCGAAAGCGTCGGAAACAGAAATGGTGAACCCGACGTGAAATTCTTGTCCTCAATATAGAGATTAGTAGCATTCGAGACACCAGTAGAATGACGTGTCACCAGATCCAGATATCCGGCGCCTGGTCATGCCAAGCAAATAGCGGGCCTGTCGTGAAACTCACCGGAAGTCGGGGCAGTAGAACGTGGGGCACTTCGTTCTGCAGCGTGTTGGTGTGGAACCTTCTTATAGATGTGGATAATGGAAGGACGCTGAGGTGCTGGTTGTCAATCCTTTTCCCTCTCAGTGCTGATGAGTTGATCCCTTCGTTTCTCAGGAACCATGTTTCTATTACAGAAACACGATCACCACCCGCTAGCATACGCAAGGGCAGGGGCAACATCGCCACAGCCAACCCACATGGAACCTCTACCGCCACGACGGCTGCCACATCGTGGAATACGGGGCGCCCACGTACCCTTTCCCCAACAGAGGTCATCCAGTGAAGGGTGATCAACAACCTCATGCGCAGGTACGAGGAGGAAGGGGTCATCCCAACTCGGGATACGGCCTGCCTGGATCTAGATGCATCCAGGCTCCGCCGTCAACGCCACCCTAACAGGCCGCGCAGGGAGTCCCTGCTCCCCACCCCAAAATTCAACCGTTTCAGGAGCCTGTCCCCGGAACGCCTTGACGACTCCTCGCTTTACGCTGTAGAGTCGGGCGCCGTCCGGCTCAGCCCGCTCAGGGTTCCGACCCAAGGGCTCCAAGTGAGAGCTCTCGTCCAGCTGCGTCAGTGCCACCGTCTGACTCCGCAAGAAGAGCAGGCAGGCCATGCCCCTGTACCACCTGCACCAACTCGCTTGACCCGACGTCAGCGCCGGGCCCGAGCTGAGGACGCTTGCCCAGGCACGTCAATGTCGACAGCTACAGTGTCCCGAGCCACCGCCGACGTGCATCACGAGGCCCCTGCATACACTGAACAGGGTCACTCATTCAACCAACAAGGATCGAGACCCCAACCGCCCCACGGGCAGGCTGGGTTGACTCTCCGAGTTGCAGGCCCAAGTGGTGATCGCCGTGAACTAACCCGCGGTGATGTCACCCCGTACGAAGGCCCTCCCCGTACCACTACTCCACAGAGCGTGGGCGTTCCCCGCTCCGAAGTTCTCCATGGAGGCATGCCTCGTACTACCCCCATCCCGAAAAAAGACCTGCCCCGCGGCAGTGACGCTCGGTGCGGAAACCTTTCCCGTGCCCACTATACAGGGTATGGAGTCCATCCTCCTGCCCCCAACTGCCGATCTGAAGGCACCATCCATCCGTTCCTTCTCCAACGTGGGGTCCCTCCCTACGTCCTCTCTGCAACCGGCGAAGGTCCTCCTCGCCCCAGCAACTCGAGGAGTGAAGGTCAGCCTCGCTCCGCCCGCATCGACCATGGAGGTCGTCCCCATGCTCCTACCGATTCTAACAGAGGCTCCTCCCACATGGGTGATGTCCATGGAGGTCCTTCCCATGTACCCTTCGACATTTTCCCCGGTGCCCCTCGCACCCCGGCTATCTCGAGTGGGGGTCCTCTTCGCCACGGCGCCAGCGCCTCCCCAAGGCTACATGATGAAAATCAACCGTGTCCCAAAGAGCCACCCCAGGGCAGGAGAGCGGGTCGTCGCCGCCACAAGACGAATCCTCGGAAGCCCCGGGTGGAGATCAAACCTGCCCGCTTCTCCGACTCTAAAGCGGAATGCGACTCAGCGATGGAACCTTCTCCCCGCTCCTCCGTATCAAGGACTGGGGCAAGAACCAGACGTGTTACCATCATTCTCCCAGAATATGAGGTCCACCAAATTATCATCCCTCTCCGCAGGTACATCCAGGAAGAAGAAGAAGTCTTGGGAATTCCGCAGGTCTCAAAAGAAAAATCACCACCATCGTCACCAAAAGTGCCCTCTACCTCTACCAGAGATCACGAAGTGTTATTTTGGGGGCCAACGGCAGTAGAGCGACGGCATGACCGGTCGTCGGTAGCTGTGATTCCTGTGCCGGAAGTTGTGGCTATCATCCCATCGTATCGTGACATCGTGGCCAGGTCACCTTGCTCTTCGGAGGATGGCCCGAAATTCGGCGGACAGTCAGCGCGTTCGCCGTATTCTCCGCCGTTGAGTTTACTATCCTAGAGGCCCACCTCGGTACCGCTACCGGTCCCTTAGCCTCCCCCGGTTGATGAGTGGGGAAATACAGGGCCATACCCCGAGTCCGAACCTAGGAGCTTCTAGAGTATTCTTGGAGCGGATTACTTCCCGGAGAAGTTCTGGCCGACGGCAGCGCTGAATTTTCGCGCACCAGAGTCCCTTACCCCTGAAGAAGTGGGGTTCTTTTGTCGAACCCTATGGGAGACACACTTACACCTTCGTTACGAATGGGTGGTGTACCCCAGAAGTCGAGAGCACTTCTAAAAAATCGGTGATCAATGCCACCAGATCGATTCGGCTGCACTCCTTGTGGCCCAGCACCCTGAGTCACCAGGCCGCCAAAGCGCCCTTCAACAGAAATGTGTTCAGAGTTTTAAAGCACTCCACAGAATCGTCAGGGAAGCTACCCCCCATGCGCAAGTCTGTGGTTGGGGACACTATGCCTCTCTCCTCTTCGACCCTATCCCACGACAGCCCGATTCATTATGTGACATCGAGGACATGCCCTCGAGAGGGGTCGCAGTACACATTGCTGACGTCGTGGACAAGGAAGATGAGCTTGAATTCCTTTGTAAAGACTTACCCCCCGAGGGCGTACCTCCACTTCTGGACCCATCAGGGAGGGTTACCCGTCAGCAGAGGAACCTGCTAGGCCTCCCCATACCCACCGAGTCGCTGGTACTCGGTCGAAATACCGACAAGGGTAAGGAGAACATCGGAATTGCCAAGCACTCCGACCCGTCCTCCCCTGTGAAGAAAATCGATGAAGATCCTGAGAAGGCCACGTTACACCAGCAGATTGATGAGCAGAAGTGGCTGGTTGACGAACTCTTGGCTGAGCGCGCCGTAGAGAGGCAACCCGATTATGGTGATCCCAGGCTGGGGCAGCAGGGGTTGGAATAATTTCTCCCGGTGAGATGCCTCTAGAAAACCCTGATCATGCAACTGCCGCAAATAGGGCAGAAGCCGGAACGTATGGCAAGAGGTCACGATACGTCTCGCCAAACCCCCCGAGCGACGGGGAAATCTGAAGAATCCAGTCCGGGTTCCCCCAGTCGCCCTGCAGGTCATTCCGCCAGTTGATCCATGAACTGCCGAAACCATTTACCGTGTTGAAGAACCTGGAAATGCACTTGTGGCTAGGGATCCCCATCAAGACAGGGACCCCCACCCGGATGATCTTATTGCAGCACTCACAGCCCGCCTCGAAGTGTTGGAAACGCGGCAGGTGGCGGTCCCACCGGATGGAAAGCCTTATCCCACGTGGGTGGATGATATGCCCGCACCTCCGGGTTTTGGGAATCCCAATTTCTCACCCTTTAATGGGACAGGGGACCTGCCACAGCACTTGGAACATTATTATTCCAGGTGTGGCCCCATGCTGGGGACCCCGACTCAGCAAGAAGCCGCCAAACTCCGGTGTTTCGTATAGACATTGGAAGGTCCAGCATTCGTCTGGTATAGCCAGCTCCCTATCGGATCGGTGACTGGTGGGGAGGACCTCCGTCGGTAGTTCCTGTACCAGTTCATCTTCACCCCGCGGAATACCAACATTGCAGACCTCTTCAAGTGCAAGCAAAGGCCTGATGAGCGGGTTGTAGATTTCATCGCCCGGTGGAAGGGACTTATGTATTCCCTTGATATGCCACTGACTCAAGAGAAATTACTGACGATGTGTGTGGGGAACGTCAAAACGGAGCTGGTACCCTCCCTGATTACCCAGAACTACCCTGGAGGGTTCAGAGATTTCTCAGATAAGGCTCAACACCTTGAGGAAGCCCTGCAACAGTCTAGTCAGGCACGTTTGTTGCCCCCCATGATCCCGGCCAGGAGGACTTCCAGGGCTGAACCCGCCGCGGTGGCCCAAATAGAAGCCCCGAGGCAGCTGGAGTTACTGCCGGAGGCACCATCCCGGCAACCCCGCAGAGGTCCTCCACCTCAAGCACAGACTCCTGCCCAGCATCGACCGCCTCATAACCGATATGTTCCCCCGCGCAATGCGCCATCGCCACCCAGGCGAGACAATCAGGCGCCGCCTCCTCGGCAGGCCCCTCCGGCCCTTCGTCAGGGCCAGGCCCCCAGGGCCCCCTATCCAGAAAGAAGGCACCAGACTTACTTGTTCAACAAAAATCAGGTCCCTGGCTACTTCCGAAGTGATCTATAGCAAGGGATTGTGCGCCTGCCCGACTGCAGAAGGCCGACAGAGGCAAATCTCACCGATCACTCCAACTACTGCCCTTATCATCGGATTCTGGGGCACACTCTCAAGAAATGCTATGTGTTTAAAGACCGGCTTCAAGACCAGGTCAAAAACAACACAGTCAAGTTGTGCCAAGCACCAGCGCAAGTGGCGGGTGTCTTTGCAGGGTCAGAGATCGGTAGCGACAGTGAAGGCGAGTGGCAGCAAGTTCCAAACCGAGGATCCCAGAAATACGACGACTGAATGGCTCGAAAAACTGTCGTCCGTGCCCATGGTATCATCTAGGCGTTCCTGAAGCAGTCGGAACCTTCAGAAGAAGTATCTGATGCCTTCGCATCATCTTTACAGTGGACCTCTTCCAAAAAGGGCAACCAGCGGCGACACAAGAAAAAGCAACGCTCAACGCCGGTGTCATCGTCATCCCGCACTCTCGGTGACTTTATGCCCCCTGAAATGGGGATTCCTCCTAGAATCCACCCGGTACTAGATGACTCATCGAGCGACAACCAGGGGTACGCTTCGGTTAACACCGTGGAGCTGGTAAAGCACTATATGACTCCCGACGAGGGGGAGCGCCAGGAGAACCTCACCAACATTTCCAGCTAACGTCAACGTCAGCGGAATCACAACCGCGCCGGTCATCGAGGTACGTCAGCAGGCACTTTCAGCCAAGCCGTGCACGCTACTGAGACCAGACAGCAGGCTCAGCGCAGAGCTCAGCACGTGCAACCCCATCTAACGCCCTCAGGTCTACCTCCACCGTCGTTCATGCTACTAGATCAGAGAGAGCTGCCTCATTCGTATCACAGTCAGTCTTGCCCGTCTACAGGCCAGCCTCCGCTATCCAATCCTAGTCCAGTGACTACTCTCCAGGCTTCAACTAGTAGGCAACAGGATGTACCCAGTACTAGCCGATCACCGGTTCAACCGGCAGGACCCGCTATGCCTCCAAATTCCGAACAACCTCCTGTAGGCCGAGGTTCGCACTTGGCACGAAAGTATGATGTCCTGAAGCACCTGGCCGTCATTCCGGCAAGGATTTCTATCCTTGAGTCCCATCACCTATCATCCGAAATGCGCGAGGCACTTTCCGAGGACCTAAGGATCCCCCTCCAGTTTGAGACGGAGGTAGAAGATACAGAAGCCTTCCATACTGAGATGATTGAAAACGCTGAATGTCAGGCGTTTATCTCGTTCTCCGGTGAAGATGAGGAACCTCCTATACAGGGGAACATTCGCCCGCTGTACATCACTGGCCACTTCAATGGCATGGAAGTCCGCCGCTGTCTCGTTGACACGGGTTCCGGAATCAATCTAATTCCGACTCAGACATTGCGAAAGCTGGGTCTGTCTGAAGGTGATTTAACTCCCTCTGACCTCAGAATACAAGGGTATGACAGGACCGAGCAAACCCCGGTCGGCAAGATCCGCCTGAAGACTCAGTTCAGTGGCGTAATTGCCAGCACCGAGTTCATGGTCGTCTCTTAGGACACCGCCTACAACGCATTGATGGGTAGTCCATGGATTCATCTACATGCAGAGGTCCTTTCGTCGTATCACCAGTGCCTCAAATACTCACTCAACGGTCGAGTAGGTGTGCTCCAAGGAGATGCGTCCCCTTTCGATTCTTTTGAGGCCCACTATCTGGATGCGGGTTATTACAAAAGTAAGGATAAGAAAATCCTAATAAGTGAGGATGAACCATCCCCGATCACATGTGATCCATGGGCAATCATGGATGACGCCTACATCCTCCTGATCCACCGATTGGAGGCCACGAACCCCGACATGGGGCAATGTTTTGTTTTTTCGGGTATGCAAGGAAGGCATGTTCCCGTGTCCAAGCGACGGCAGAAAATCACCTCGTACTCCTACATCAACCAGGCTCAGGTCATCCCGGAACCTCCTACCCCTATACGGTACCGAGATTTCAAGCTTATGACAATGATGGTGCGCCATACGTGTCTCTTCCGCCGGGCTGGAATTAACCGACTCAGGCCGACACGTCACCACTGCTTTGATATCATCAAACGTGGCCCCTTAGGCCATAGGCCGGATGGGATAGGGTCGAATACCTTCATTACTACGGTCTCAATGTCAAGTGAGTCTCCTGATGTGATGACCGCTGCTGCCCAGGCTGTCACCAGCTTCCCCTCAGGTTTTGATAGCCCAGAAGTATCTCTCGTCGCGGGAAATCCCCCCACGGGTGGGGAGGAAGACCTGGAGGATGCTCCCCCAGCCATTGAAGAAGGCGTCTCTACCACGGTTTATAAACTGGTACAGGTGAACCTTGGTAGCGAGGCAGATCCGAAACCCACATTGATCAGTGCATCCATGTCCCCCGAGGAGCAGCAGTAGTACGTAGACTTCCTCAAACAACACCGTGACGTGTTTTCCTGGAGTTACAACGAGATGTTGGGGCTAGATCCCCAGGTATTCGTTCACCGTCTGGGCCTCCTGGCAAAACGCCATGGGTTTAAGCAGCCCCCCATGAAAATGCACCCATCTCATGGAGCTATGGTTGAGGCCGAAGTTGACAATCTTATCAAATCCAACTTCATTAAGGAAGTCCAGTACCCCAAGTGGCTTGCCAACATTGTGCCAGTCAGGAAGAAGAATGGGCAGATCAGAGTCTGCATCGACTTCCGCGATCTCAATCGCCACTACCCAAAGGATGAATTCCCACTCCCAGTGACGAAGTTGTTGATTGACGCCACAACCGGGTTCCAAGCCCTCTCTCTCATGGATGGATATTCTGGGTACAACCAGATCCGGATGGCCCCCAAAGACAAGGAGTCCACTACCTTCAGGGCTCCCCAAGGTACCTTTTTCTACCAGGTTATGCCATTCGGTTTGAAAAATGCATGTGCCACTCATCAGAGGGCCATGCATCGCATATTCAAGACGCTTATCGGGACATTGGTGGAATGCTATGTGGATGACCTCGTAGTCAAATCATGTCAGCGCCAGGACCATCTCAAAGACCTCAAGAAAGTGTTCGGTTTCCTCCGTTCCCGTCACCTAAATATGAACTCGTTGAAGTGTGCCTTCGGGGTCACCTCCGGGAAGTTCCTAGGCTTTGTTGTCAGATACCGAGGTATCGAGATCGACCTGGAGAAGATCAAGGATATCATCCAAATGCCTCCCCCGAGCAACATTCGGGAGCTTCGAGGCATCCAAGGCCACTTATCCTATATACGCCGATTCATCGCGAATCTGGTCGGAAAGTGTAATCCCTTTTCCCAGATCATGAAGAAGGGCGCTACCTACGAATGGGATGAGGAGTGTCAGACCGCCTTCGAGGAAATCAAGCAGTATCTTCTCCAACCTTTGGTTTTGATGCCACCCGTCTCTGGAAAGCCGCTGGTCCTTTACGTGACCACCCTGGAAAGATCCCTCAGTGCGCTGCTCGCCCAGAAGAGTAATGAGGGTACTGAGAATAGTATCTACTATCTCAGCCGCATGCTTCTCGATACAGAGGTCAGATACTCCCCTTTCGAAAAGAGCTTCCCTGCGCTCATCTTTGCCGTGCAGAAGTTTCGACATTACCTGCAGCACCATGGGGTGTAATTGGTCTCCCGGGTAGACCCACTAAAGTACATCCTGAACCGCCCCATGCTGACTGGCCGACTAGCATGGTGGGCAGTGATTCTCCAGTAGTTTGATACCAGGTTTGTACCTCAGAAGTCCATTAAGGGACATGCGCTGGCAGAATTTTTATCTGCCCATCCAACCTCCGCGGATCAATCCTTGGACCTGGATTTCCCTGATGAGACGATCCTCTCAGTCGATCATGCCATCCCGTGTTGGAAAATGCATTTCGACGGTGCCTCCCGGAGCCCCACCAGTAGGAGGCTCAACGATCCCAAGCTCAATAGAGTGGGCCTGGGTATTGTCTTCATTACCCCGGTGCAATCCATCCTTCCATACTCATTCCTGTTGTCAGAAGGCTGTACGAACAACGAGGCAGAGTACCAAGCTCTCATCACCAGCCTCGAGTTGTCCCTTGAGATCCATGTTCTCCATCTACATGTGAAGGGAGATTCCGAGCTGGTAATAAAATTGGTCAATGGCGACTACGTCTTCAGGAAGCCGGAGCTTGCACCGTTGCTGGAGTACACCCTCCGCCTGATGGCCCAGTTCTCTTCTCGACCATAGGTTACCCATGTCCCACGGTCACAGAACGGTCAAGCAGACGCCTTGGATGGCTTGGCTGCATCGCTCGCAGAACCCGAGCAAGATGACTTAATCATACATGTGGCACACCGTAGAGTCATTGTCCTCATCACCCAAGATTACAATGATGGCCTGCGGGTAGGTCATCTCACCACCGGACCCTCCACGTCAGGGGTCCCAGGTTCGTCAGACGCAGTGGTTGAAGCCACTCCCGACTGGAGGGCACCTTTTGTCGAGTATCTCCAAAATGGTTCCCTCTCGGATGACCGGGCCGAGCGAGAGCGAATCCGACGCCGTGTGCTACAATTTACCCTCCAGAGTGGCCCCGGTCTTGAACAGATCCTTTATAAGCGGAGTTTCGATGGTGTCCTCCTCCGTTGCATCCAAGGAGTAGAGATACCTCAAGTTATGCAAGAGGTTCACGTCGGTTCCTGTGGCACCCATCAAGATGGGCCGAAGCTGTCCCATCAAATCCGGAGGTTGGGGTACTTATGGCCCTCTATGATCCACGACTGTATTGGGTATGCCAAGAGATGCCATGCATGCCAGGTTCACGCCAACTTCCTGCATCGGCCGCTGGAGCCCCTCCACCCCACCAAGTACTCTTGGCCATTTTCGGTATGGGGACTTGATGTAGTGGGACCGTATCCACCGGCAACATCCCGCCAATGTAGGTTCATCCTGACTGCTACAGATTTCTTCTCCAAGTGGGCAGAGGCAGTTCCTCTCAAAGAGGTCAAGGCCCGTTCCATCGTTGACTTTGTGAGATCCAACATTATCCACCGGTTTGGGGTCCCTCACGCCGTCCTCACCGATAATGGCACCAACTTCCGAGCGGCTGAACTAAAGAAATTGTACGCCAAGTACGATATCCGGTCGAACCATACCTCCTGCTACTACGCGCAGGCAAATGGATAGATCGAGGTGTTCAACAAAACCCTCTCTAACATTCTGCAGAAGATGGTTGGTCAGAACAAGAAAAGTTGGCCGGACAAGCTCCCCAATGCCCTCTGGGATTACCGGACGACGACTTGCAACTCTACCCAGGTAACCCCATATTCCCTGGTGTATGGAGCTGAGGCCGTCCTACCCATTGAAATCCAGCTACCATTGTTACGCACTGCAGTTTATGATCACCAGACATCAGATGAGGTAGCCGAGATCCGTCTAGATGAATTAGATGCACTGGACGAGAACCGGCTTCATGCCCTGCACAATCTGGAAAGGCATCAGGATAATATAGTGAGGGCCTTCAACAAGAAGGTTCGTCTCCGCTCTTTTCTACAGGGCGACCTGGTACTGGCCCTTCGAGCGCCAATGATTCCCGGTAGGAAACCACCCAAATTAGAACCCAAATGGGAAGGGCCTTATAGCATCCATAAGGTTTACCTTAATGGAGCATACTCCTTGGTGACCACGGATGGAGAGCATATAACCCCTACCACCAATGCCAAGTTCCTTAAGCGATACTTTGCATAGGGCAAAAGGGTCCTGCATGACCCTAAACTGCAAGTCGGTCCCGCACGACCTTAAACTGCATCTTCGTCCTGCAAGACGATAAACTGTGAAACGGTCCCGCATGACCTTAAACTGCACATTATGGTCCAACACGACCCTAAATTGTAAATTCCTGCACGACCTTAAACTGCATCTTCGTCTTTTAAGACAATAAACTACAAAATAGTCCGATCTCTATGACTTTAAACTAAGATCTCCCCCCGTCCTTACTGAAAGACGTTAAACTGCAAGCTAGTCAGGCCTTCCTGACCAAGGCCCAGCCTCAGGCCCCTTGGCCTCCTCCAGCCCCAAGGCCCCCCATCCTTACTGCAAGACGTTAAACTACAAGCCAGTCAGTCCTTCCTAACTGAGGCTCGGCCTCAGGCCCCTTGGACTCCTCGGGCCCCAAGGCCCCCCGTCCATACTGCAAGACGTTAACCTGCAAGCCAGTTAGGCCTTCTTGACCGAGGATTAGCCTCAGTCCCCTTGGCCTCCTCAGGCCCCTGGCCCCCCCGTCTTCACCACAAGACGTTAAACCGCATGCTGGTCAGGTCCCCCTGACCGCGGTCCGGCCCCAGGCCCCTTGTTTTTTCCCCAACTTACCCTCTTGCGGGATTGTACGGTATGGTGTGGGATTACATCCTCATTCACGTCGGATTACTTGCCGTACCTTACATATCCCCAAATGAGATGCTCCTCGTCTCGCATGACATTAAACTGCATTTCAAGAACTACGTGTGGCTTGATTCCCATCTTTATGGGATACGTAGGAACGCTCGGACACCTCGTCTTGAGCCCATCCCCAAGCTTTTCTCTTCCACTATTCCCCCTGGGAATAGTTTCTTCGGAGGCTCCTTGTTTAGTGAGGGGAAAGCTTTCTTATCCCCGCTCATACAACCCCGCTCACACAAGTATTGTAAGGGTTGCACCATGTGCCCACTCCCGTTCTTCGATCCCCCCACGTCCTCACCGCATGACGCTAAACTGCATGGACTTCAAGAACTACATATGGCTTGATTCCCGTCCTAATGGGATACGTAGGAACGCCCGAGAATTTCGTCCGTTGGCCCCGCCCAAAAGTCAAAGTCTTCCCCTCAGGTCAAGACATATGGCAGGGTGCATACTTTTTCCCCAAATCACATCGATCAAGCCTCGACCCGGCTACACATCCCCCTAAGAGACGTTCGCCTCTTTCGTGTGGGATACAGCTATGCTTCACCCACTCCTTGACTGGGATTCCATCATTTTTGCACACCCAGATGGACCCCAATGAACGGCCTAGATACTACGCCCAAGGGCTCTCCTACCAATACAGGCCAACGCCCCCAAGGGTTTTCAAGCAACAAGCCGATACAAGTCCCGCGTTGCGAATTTGGTCAGCAGTCGACGCTCATTTTTTGCTCCCATATCGGGTCACCATAGGAACGCTGTGTCTCGAACATGGTCAACAGTGTCCTGGATCTTCGAGTTCCACCCCGAGATGTCCCAAACATCGAGTGCAGTGATTCGTTCTGCCCCATCCCGAAGTGAAAAACTTCCCCCCGGGTGGTGCTAGCAATCGGGCCCAAGACCCCGATTCCCCATAGGGGTGTACGGTGTGGTGTGGGACTACGTCCTCATTCACGCCGGGATCATGTACCCTACCATACGTCTCCTCTTACGAGGCCCAGCCTCAGGCCTCTTGTCCTTCTTGGGTACCTGACTCTCGTCCTCATTGCAAGACGTTAAACTGCAAGCAAGTCAGGCCTTCCTAACCAATGCCTAACCATCAGGCCCCTTGGCCTTTCCGGGCCACGACCCAGGTCCTCCCTTATAGGAGTGTATGGTGTCGTGTGGGACTATGTCCTCATTCACGTCGGCTTGTTCGCCATACCGTACACCTCCCTTGTTTAGGGGTATATTACTCCCCTCCTCGTCCCGTATGATGTTAAACTACATTTAGAGAACTACGTGTGGCTTGATTCCCATCCTCATGGGATATGTAGGACCACCTGAATGTCTAGGATTCGGGTCCAGCCCCATCTCTCGGGAATCTTCATCCCATCTTGGCCCCTTGGCCTAACCTTCCTCCATGTGGGGATTTTATGGTGTGGTGTGGGATTATGTCCTCATTAACGTCGATATCGTAATGACCACGCCATATACCTCTCCCTCCTGAGATGTTTCGTCGATCCCTTTTCGGCAGTTCACCGATGTGCCTAAGAGTACTCTGGTTTATTACCTAGAATGCCAAACATTACTCAGACACGTACGCACCCGCTTTCTAGGCTTTGTGTATCCCTTCATCAGGGATTTCATCATCTTTCACATCCGGAGGGACCCCCAAGAATGACCTGGATGCTACGCCCAAGGGCCCTCCTACCGTTACGGGCCAACGCCCCGAGGGTTTTGGACGACAAATCAAAAAAATCCCGCATTGCGAATATGGTCAGTGGTCGATGCTCGTTTGTTGTTCCCACCTCAGGGTAACGTGATATAGACGCTATGTATCCACCATGGTTAACAGTTTTCCTCTATCGCCAAGCCATCCCATTAGGCCCAAAATGTCGGGTGCACAATTCACACCCTTCATCACTTCACCGTGTCCATGTGGAGTCTCAGAACATTTGGTACTTTTCCTCCATGTACGTCCGCGCGTTGGGGGAACAAGCCGTGTCAAAGGTGTCCTTCGGGGCTCTACCAACTCCCATTTGACTCGCCCTAAGTATTGCGATGAGGATACCCCCCTTGTTTCCCACACCGAGTTTAACTCACGTGGGCTTATGAATCGGGTTGACATCTGTGCTTACTCGGGAAGTTGTCACCATTCACGGTCTGAGCTCTAAGACCATAAACTAAGATTCTCATCTAGAACTACGTTCAGCTTGATTCCTATCTTGATAGGATACATAGGAATTCCCAGACCCCCTGTCTTTGGGTCCAGCTTCAGTTCAGCAAATTCACCTCTCTGGTCCTGCCTTCAGGACCCCGACTACGGGACCGCGTGGCGTTAGTGCGGGATTATGTCCTCATTCACGTCGGGTTTGAAATGGTTGCACCACACACACCCCCGTTTTGAGATTTAGCCCTCTTATTCCTTGTCCAGCATTACATTAAAAGGAACCCTTCAGAACTACGTGTGGCTTGATTCCCATCTCCATGGGATACGTAGGACCGCCCGGACGCCCTATCTTTGGGTACAACCCATTTAGGGAACTAGTCTCTCTCCCTGTTTCACCTCTTACCTCTATATAGGCCCCTTGGCCTAAGGTCTCCCTCTCCGACTGGCATACAATTTGATGTGGGATCATGTCTCTGTCAGTTGTGTTTTATAACACTATGCACGTTCCCCGCCTAGCATCGTCTCTGCTACGTCTGCGCTGCATGACGTTAAAATGCACGCTTGGTCCTATCATACGACCCTAAACTATGAAATTATCGTCCTGGCCGCACAACGAAAAACAGAACTGCATTGTGGTGACCTCATTGTAGAGGACATCACGTTGGGTATTGGTCACGTGCCATTCCATTTGTCAACGACCATCATGGCTTGATCCTTGTGGCGACATCACAACCTACTATTCTAGGCCTATCGCTTCACAAAAAAAACCGTTCACCTTAAAGAACAAACAAGATTCATCAAATTCTGCTTCATTTAGTGCAAGGGCCACGGCCGCACTCCCCTTTTCCCCCGGCACTGGTATCTTACCATGTCACCTTCCAGAACTACGTATGGCTTGATTCTCATCCTTATGAGAAACGTAGGAGCGCCCGAGCACTTCCCCACATGCCCAGCCTAACCTTTTTGTTCGGTCCCTCGACTTGAGCATTTCCCCAGAGAACGCATGGTAAGTTGGTCTTAGGTCCTCCTTCACGCCGGGTCTTGATTCCATGCGTCCCCTGCTCCTTTTACCCATTTATGGTCTAAGGTCCATCAAGAACTACGTGAGGCTTGATTCTCATCCTTATGAGATACGTAGGAGCACCCGGGCACTTCCTCGTGGGCCCATCCTAACTTTTACTTTTGGTCCCTCGAACTAGAACCTCATACAAGGGGGTCAGGCATTGTGATATGGGATTACGTCCTCATTCACGTCATGTTGTTCATCGCACTGCACACAACCCCTATTCCCATTCACGCCAGGTGTTTGAGTTACTCCACCATGTGCCTCTTATGTCTCTTCCCATTCATGGTCCAAATTCTACGACCCTAAACTAAGATCTCCCCATGGGAAAGGAATCTGATCCCTCCCTCTAATACGTCTCGTTGTCGTATTCAGATGTGTCTTGACAAAAAGACCGAAGTGTGGGATTTTCATGGGGACATTCCCCTCGTCCCATGACCAAGCTTCGTGAGCTTGCTATTTGGATCCTCATCCTCTTTCACATCCCAAAGGACCCTCGGACGACATGGATACCAGGCTTTAGGGCTCTCTATGAATGCTGCACCTAAGGGCCCTCCAATCGTTGCGGTCCAATTTCCCTACGGATATTTGACAACATTTTTGACATGGTCCCGTGTTTCGAACATGGTCAACGGTCAACCCTCATTTGTCTATCCCCATTCTAGGCTAACGCGACATGATGCTGTGTTGCGAACACGGTCCGCAGTTATCCTCCATCGTCACGCCGCCATCATCGTGATCTGAATCTCGAGTGCCATGATTCACACATTTCCACGTCCTCATGTTCAAGTGGAATTCCATCATACTCAGTTCTTTCTCGTCACGCATCTAGGTGCGCTAAATTATTGTGTTAGGGTCATTGGGCCGGTATTCACCGAGCATCCCTTTTCCCTAACCTTCCCCGTTTTTTGTCGGGAAATTCCAACCACTACTGCTCGTTTCCCACACCGAGTATGACTCACGTGGGCTTAGTAGTTTTGGCAGGATGTGTACCAACACAGTCGGGCTACTCCTCGTCCCGTATGACGTTAAACTGCTCTTCCAGAACTACGTATGGCTTGATTCCCATCCTCATGGGGTACATAGGAATGCCCGACCACTCTGCTTCGGGCCCATCTTAATCCTCACTCTCGGTCCCTCGACCTGAAGAGTTTCCTCCGGGAGTACGTGGTGTGATTTGGACTCCATGTC
This sequence comes from Viscum album, assembly GCA_963277665.1. NCBI lineage: Eukaryota > Viridiplantae > Streptophyta > Magnoliopsida > Santalales > Viscaceae > Viscum > Viscum album. The sequence goes on from OY728131.1 coordinate 33,436,694, forward strand.
CTCATTCACGTCAGTTTCATATCTACCGCACCACACGTTCCCTGGGATCTTCCCTTTTATTCCGCATCCTATCGTATGACATTAAACTACAGGAGTCCATGTGTCCTCAACGCATGACACTAAACTGCGGTTCTACCCTGAACTTGTTCAGGATGCCCCAAGATCCCATTGGGGAGCGGCAGGACCCCTCTCCAGAGAGGCCCTGTCCCGAAGAAGGAATGATCCATGATCAATCCAATGCGCCCATATGGTGTACTCCCACCACGATGGTGTAACTACCTAAGTGTTGGATTCTGTTCGGACAAACCATCACTCCATATTCCACGCTTTGCGTTCCCCTTATTCGGACCCTCGTCCCCTTTCATGTCTCACGGGACCCCCTAACGGCCTGGTCTCATGCCGCATCGGTTCACCTACCGTCCTAGGCCAACGTTCCGGAATACGGGTCATGTCCGGAAGGACCCCCTAATAGTATGGATGTTTGACCTATGGTCCGCCAACTGTCCTGGGCCAACTCCCCAAAGGATTGATCGAAAACACTTGTGACATGGTCCTGTGTTTCGAACATGGTCAACGGTCGACCCTCATTTGTTGTCCCCATTACAGGCTAATGCAGTAAGGATACCGCTTCTCCTCCAAGGTTAACGATTATACCGTATAGTCACGCCATCCCCACAGTGTTCCAAATATTGGGTATCATGATTCACACATACCATTTTCATCTGTTTGGACCGATTTCAGCGCCCCTGGCATTTCCCCGTTTGTGCATAAGAGCACGCTGAAGAAACAGTAACTCGGCTATCCTGAAAGTTCCTTCTCCGATCAAGCCTCTCCCTTCTTTCAGAAATCCAGACTGGTAATCCGAATCCCGAATGCCCGGAGCATGATCCCCACTCCTATTTTAGGTGGGATGATAGGGCAACTATCTCCTGTTTCTCACATCGGGCTCGACCCACGTGGGCTTGGGGAATTGTCGCCGAACATCCCACAAACATTATAGGGATGTAACGAGGTGATTCAAACAGTAGAAATCGTGCGTGCTACGACATTTAAAACAAAGAAAGAAAAAATTTGAAACACGAAAGTACTAATAAAAGGTTTTTGGGTTTGTTACAATACCCGGGGGTCGACTCCCCCCATGGACGGGTTGACCCCATCAAAGGAGCGTTGCAGATCCGCCACCCGTTGGCTTGTGGCATCCAAGGCTTGCTGCCACTGACTTAGCTCCCGCTCCTCCTCAGCAGCGGCGGGGCGCAGTTTGCCAGTCCTGGCTTTGGCCCTCTCTACGCCAGCTTGGACGATAGCCATCTTTCCAGAGGTCTGCCTCATATTCTCTTCTGCCTCTGCCAGCTGGGCCTTCAACTGTGAGACCAGCTCAGATTGTGCATCAAGAGAGATTGAAAGCTCGTCTGCCCGGGTCTGCATCTGTTGGACCTCGCCTTCAGCCTCCTGGAGATTCTTGATGCTGGTCTCCTTCCTCCGCTGCCATCCCACACTGAGCCCACGATCATGCTCCCGGATCTTCTCAGCCATAAGATCTTGGATGAGTGCGTGAGGACATTGGGCATCCACTCCCCCAGCACATAGTTCACGCAACTGCGAGTAGAGTCTATCCATTTCAGCCAGCCATTGCACTTGGGGGGTGTCCTTGATAAAGCGCGTGATCAGCTTCCACGACTGGCGGTGGACTATGCTGCTGTCTTCCTCGTCGGAGGCTGTTTCGTCCCAGTCTGCGCGATTGGCAGGCTCGTACGCGGGATACACCTGCAAGAAATCCTCAGCATGATCTAAATCTGGTGTTGAATCCAGTACAACACCTGGCGCCGAAGTAGGCCTGATAGGACTGGGACCGACCGGTTGATCCTCTTCCTCGGAGTCCACCTCAATGACTTCGGGTACGGCCCTGCTGGTGGTCCCTCCAGTGATGATGTGCGTCGCAGCTTGAGGAGATTGGGGGACTATCGCCACCAACACCGGCATTCCCTTAGGAGGGACACCACCAGACATCCCGACCTGTCTTGCCATAGTAGCCCACGCCAGTCAAAGAACTGTACGACAGAGAGGGACATAAACGTTAGTTGGCGGGCATAGTCTACATACGACGATAGGGGAACCAGTAGAGAAGACTTACGGAGATCGACCTCTTGGTTCTGCTCTTGAGCCGGTACTGACAGGACCCCGAGGCGAGGCCCTCCATATACTGTTGGAAGGTCTGGAGATTCCGGAAGAGCCTCCCCGGGTGCTCTGGTCCCACCAGACACGGAACTGGACGCAACCATAGGTGCCGGTTCTGAAGGTCCCGCATCATCACCCGCCGAGGGGCGAGAACGAGGCCTGCGAACAAGTTCCTCCCACATGGCTCAAACATTTGTGAGAAGTTCATAGCGACCCAAGAACGGATCATAAGGAAAGAAGTTCAGAATGCTACCTCGAGAGCCTCTGCGGATTCTTCGGAATTTGAGCCTCGGTCTTCAACCTCTCCCTCCTCCAACGGGATCCCTCCTCTAGCCTCATCCTCCCGAGAGCAGTTCTCTGATTCTTCCGGCAAGGGGAAGCGCTCCCTTAGATCGGCAGCTAATAACTATGAGGGGACCGTTTGATTCAATAGTACCATCACCCGGTCTATCATTGGGCGAGGGACACCACTGGAGTGGACGTAATCCTCCAGCTCGTCCAGGTACTGTTCTGCCTCCACCAGAGACGCCATGAATCCAGCCCGGACTGGGCCTATGCCCGGTAATTCCATCCCGAGGCGATTCAGGTGGGCCCATATCTCGGGTGGGCTGAGGAACTGCTGGTTGACATCCCAAATGTCCCAAGCTTCCGGGAAGACGACCTCCTCTGCCATGTCGATATGACGCAGACGCTTCCCCAGAGCCTAAGTGGATATCCTACGAAATCCCCTTGGTGGCTGCCCCTCCGGATGGCCCTGCTCTTCCGGAATGATCGGATCCACCGCTGCTGCCATACCCTCGGCCGGTGCGGGTCTCGCCGCCATGGTAGCTCCGCTACCGCGAGCAGCCCTAGATGCCCTCGGACCCTGACCTCGGGATAGAGGAGGCCCACCATCACCTACCCGAATAGTTGGTTGCTTCAGCATCTCCCCTGGGTAAGCAGCCTCCCAACTAATGGCGTACTCCATCACCAATCCGAAAGCGGCAGTGGATGGAGGCAATGCAATCCGAATATTCCCATTTTCCCGTGTGAACATGATCCACAACTTCCTCATCACACATGGGTGCTCCTCGTGACGCACCTCCCAGTAGACCTGCGGGGTCAGCCGCTAGAGGCACTGGAACTACCTCGCAAACCGGTGCGGGGTGTACGGTTCGCAAAATGGCTCACGATCTATCTGTGCCACCAAAACTCCACCTCGAAAGGCCAGGAGGTAAGCCCGATGTTCTTCCGTTCCCCGCCCGTCATCAGTAAGTATCCCCGTCGGCAATGGGAAGGGGTGGAAATTAAACTCATCCGCCCTCCACACCCAATTCAGCACCATCGGAACGACTAGTTTGAACGGGAAGCTCCCGACCGCGTTCGGGATGGAGGGGTGGAAGTTCGACCCCGGTGGCGAAATGGGGTTTGGAGACTCGTAAATCCCCCTGATATGCGCTTTGATCCACCCATACAGGAGGTGGAAGGGCCCGGATATCCTTGGCGGCTTCTTTCCCTCGCTAATGTGCCGCAACATTTTATATAGTTTGGTGAGCATCGGAATCCCCAGGTTGATCCGCTGCCCCATGGACAACATCGACGCCATAATAAACGAGCTGGGCCGCACCCCCATGCTTGTATCCCTCACCGGTAGGATCCAACCACAGATGAGAGCTGCGATGAACGCCTCCAGCCCGACTATCGGCTGTTGTTCAGTGCTGACACTGAAACCCCATGTCTTCCATTGGCTGTCCTCCAAGACCCGCCAATATGAGTTCCCCTTGCCCCGTTGGGCCGCCCTTGGACAAGTTCGAGGCCTCGGAGGGAACTCTCGATTATCTGGGAAATTCAGGAAGCATTTGAACCATCTCCTAAAGTGGACATCCCTCACTGCCTCCTTGTCCTCTCCAGGGACGAGTGCCATCAGCGCTGACGCCAGTCGCGGCATTTTCTCTGTATCCTCCCATGTGCTGATGATGGGGAAGAACTCGTCATACATGGCCCCCAAGATCGGAACCCCAGAAATCTGGTGGACATCCCACAGGCTAATGCCCACCTCCCCGTGATGTAGGTGAAAGGTATTGGTCCAAGTTGACCATCTGCTCAGCAGTTCCGGCATCAGTTGCTTTGGTTGGTTAATGTGGAATTAGGAGGCCCATGCCGCCTCATACAACCCCACTCTCCTCATCTCGGCCCCGAAATCCTCGCATGAGGTGCCTACCCAGTAGGCCTAGGCCCAGTCATCAGTAAAGTTGCTGCCCTGGCGCAGGTCCCACTCATCGGACCATCCCTTCTTCGAATCCTGCAAATCCGCCTTCAACATGTTGCGGTAGAGAGGAGGGGACGTCTCCGGTTGCAGTGGCTTCCCGTCAATATCGTTCAAATGGTTGTAGAGACAGTCAGCGGTGATGGGTGGGAAGTTCTCCTGTGCATGACCATCGGCCGCCCTGAATGATTGGTGCTGGCATGGTGTGCTCCTGAACCAGCATGTTGGTTCGTCCCTACTCGGCTCAGGGATGATGACGTCATCCCTCAGCCCGAAGCCGTACAATGGAAGCTTTTTACACTGCGGATAATCCTTCTGACCCTCCGATAGCAGATCTGTCAAAGAATTGTGGTCCGAATGGCTTCGGACCATCTCCCCCAGTCCTGGAAAGTTGGCCATGTCATCCCGACGGGCTGCATCTGCAAGCACCCCCAATACAACATCTTGATGGGCCATTTCGATTCCGGCACACAGAAAAGATTTTTTTTTCAGCTGGATCGTGAAGCTAGACCACGAAGCTGAATCGTGAAGCCGGATCGCGAAGATCTGTCGCGAGACCAAGCAGCGAAGTCTGGCCAAGCCCGACAAGCAGAAGTTCTCTTGGCGCGGACGCGGAGTCGGAGACCCGTGGTTCTCCGCAAAGCTCGAGTCGCGGAGGGCTGTCACGGAGTACGCGGAGCTTCACGAAGTCGAGAGCACAAAAAGACAAGGATGTCACGTGAAGAAAAAAGAGGTTGACCCCTATTTATAGGTGGCGACCCCGGAGCATCGCAGCGCGCCTCACCCGCGCGGAGCATCGCGACGCGCCTCTCCCGTGCGGAGCATCGCATCGCGTCTAGATCCATGGCCCCGGTCAGCACCGCGGGCCCCCTTCGCGTAGCTTCGTCACGAACCACCGACAATTATGGCGATTTTCCCTCAGACTTCGACCCATCACCTCCGCGGCTCCATGTCTGAGGGGGGGCATTTGTTGGCGCCAAAATATGGAAAGAAAGGAAGGGACGAAAAAGGCGGCTGGCGCGCTGCCTCGCGAAGCACCACCGCGAAGAACCGACGCGAAGCACCAAGGCGAAGCGCCCCGATCATCGCGGCCTCGCTAAGCTCTAGAGCCGATAACTCTCAGTGAATGCCTTTAACGTTCTCGAGCCCGCCGCGAAGCTCCAGAGGCGGTAACTCTCTGCGAACGCATTTTACGTTCGCGAGCGCGCCCCGAATCTCCAGAGGCGGTAACCCTTCGCGGACGACGTTGATGTTCGCGAGCGCGCCGCGAAGCTCCTGAGGCGGCGCGCGAGTTCTGCTTTGCAGCACCCCTTCCCTATAAATAATGGACTCCCCCTAAGTCCTAAAGATGGACAATCCGACATTTCGGCTTCTCCTCTCCCGAATCGCAAAGCACTCTTTGCCCCGGGAATCATGAGCTCCGCAAGGTACTTCTACTTTGTGAGACACTTTTGCTTTGTCTCGTTTTGAGCCCCTCTTCCAAGAGAGATGCCCTTCGCGAAGCTCAAGGGCATTCGCGAAGGAAGGGGATTCCCAAGGGAACCCGGGCAGCCGCGGAGCATTTATGCTTCACGAAACACCCAACCTGTACTAGTGATCCCTATGCTAAGGCAGGATCGCTATACATCGCGAAGCACACTGCTTCACAGGACCCTACTTCGCGAGGCACCTCTTCTTCGCAAGGCAGTGCTCCGCGAACACTGTTCCACTTCGTGAAGCACCTTCCACTTACACATATGCCCCATGATAAGGCCAAGGCACTCGACTTTGCGAAGCACACTCCTTTTCTTAGAAATTCCTCCTCCCGTGCGACCCTCCTGGTTTTCACGATGTGATTTCAAAGTCCCATGGACAATACCACCTGTAGCGTTGCTTCGCCTAATGCTTCTTCACATAGGAACACTAACGGCTATTGCTTCTTCGCATATCCACGCTAACGTGGACCCCTTGATGGTTCGTTCCATAACCCCCTTGACTATGGCCTTACTGGTACCTTCCCTTCCCCAAGGACCAGAGGGTACCGGTTATGTAAGTCCTAGGGGTGCGGAGTGAACCCACCCCATCCGAGCTGCGGGACGTTAAACTGCCAAGAACCAAGTTCTCAACACATGACGTTAAACTGTGACCCAACCTCATGCCTCTCCCGAAGGGTCCCCCCAGCTCGAAATGTTTTTATGCCACTCGTCTCCACAGGAGTGGAATCACCCATCCACAAGGGGTGATATCTTCTTTATTGGAGTGGCATATGTTCTCAGGAGAAGGGCGACCCTAGTTTCCTAACGGATGGTTGCACCTCTGCATCTCCGTACTTCCCCACTACCAAGGTCAGTGGAGGGCGTGATAAGGAATGAGGCACCTCCCATAATTGGTCCCAAATCCCTCTTTTGCTGTGCTTTGTCGCGCTCCGGGCCTCAATCCTAGAGTAAGCCCCAGCACCATGGGCCGCCTAACGCGTAAGCCCCTCTTCGCTTCTCACGGACTCATCCTTCGCGACGTGATAGTCAGGTCCTTGCAACCTCTTGTTTCTCACACCGAGCATGACTCATGTGGGCCTAGAGTGAGCACCGACCCTGACCCCCACGCAGAGTGAACTACGGGGACGTTGATCCATGTCAAGGCATGGTATGTAGGAAGCCTTCATGAGGTTCAAGCCACATTACTCGGTCGTTCATTCACGTCGAGTTTCACCCTCGTCCAGCATGACGTTAAACTGCATGCCCTCGTCCAACATGACGTTAAACTGTATGCCTTCGTCCCGCATGACATTAAACTGCACACCCATTCCCATTTTAACTACGAGGTCTTTGATCCATGTCAAGGCATGGTACGTAGGATGTCTTCCAGAGGTTCAAGCCCACCACTCATTGGACCAAGGTCCACCTTCACTTTGGTTCACCGACGAAGCCCCCTTTGAACTACGAGGTCTTTGATCCATGTCAATGCGTGGTACGTAGGAAGCCTCCACGAGGTTCAGGCCCACCAGTCATCCAATTCACGTCGAGTTCTGCCTGCGTCCAACTTGACGTTAAACTGTATTCCACAACCCGAACTACGAGGACTTTGATCCGTGTCAAGGCATGGTACGTAGGAATCCTCCCAGTGGTTCAAGCCCATCTACCATCGGACCAAGGTCCCTCATTTACGTCAGTTCGCCGACACCCACCGCCCGTCGTTTATTCACGTCAGGGTTCACTATCGTCCCGCATGACGTTAAACTGTATTCCATCATCCGAACTACGAGGACTTTGATCCATGTCAGGGCATGGTACGTAGGAAACCTTCCTAAGGTTCAAGCCCACCACTAGTGGAACCACAGGTCTAATTTCACATCGGTTCACCGATGAAACCCTTTGAACTATGAGGTCTTTGATCCATGTCAAGGCATGGTACGTAGGAAGCCTCCCCGAGGTTCAAGCCCATCTCTCATCGGACCAAGGTCCACCTTCACGTCGGTATGCTGACGATGTCCATCAGACCAAGGTCCACCATCACGTTGGTTCGCTGATGACATTCATCGGGCCAAGTTCCACCTTCACATTGGTTTACCGGCACCATCCCAAACTACGCAGACTTTGATTCCCTGCCACGGGGATACGTAGGAAGCCTCTTCGAGGATCAAGCCCAACTTCACCGTCGCCCTGTGAAGGTCCCATTTCACTCCCCCTCCACTCCATTAATCCACCTATCACCCATCCTGATTCTCGCCCGGACAATCATATCTCGGTGAGACCATGTCGGTACGCTCCTCTTTACAGCCGCCCATGGGCTGGCCCCGGTATCAGCATCCCTTCAAGGGAAATCCCTCAATCTGATCTATCCTAGCTAATGCTCCAGTTGGGTTGATCCGTCTCCACTGGACGTTAAACTCGCGGCATACCCTGTGTTAAACACGGGAAGCTGAGGAAAACCTCAGATATGTGTCTATGGCATATAATTCCCCACACTCAATGTTGGATGCCTCGTGCTTCCACGCCTTCGAGAAGCCCTGTGACCAGATATAATAGACAGACATTCCAGGTTCCCCAGCATCCAGACACTTTACTGATGCCTCAACGTGACTACTCCCCCGACTGAAGGTTTGTTCCCTGACTGGACCCTTTGGAATGTCCCGAAAGAAGCAGTGTAATTAACCGGCATCCATGTAAACATGGCACTGGGAAGAGTGTCACGAACTATGTATTAAATCTATGAGGGAGACCTGGACTAGGTGACGAGTTCTGGGGAGGAATCCACAGAAGGAAGAACCGACATCCCATCATCCCGTTTCAATCAAGGAGAAAACGTCCCTGAATAAGGAGCGTATGCCGCCCGCCTTTAGAAAGTGGGAATGCGGGGCAACAGCTGCACGTCCTCCACGGATGGATGCGCGCACCCCGGCGAAAGCATCGGAAACAGTCACATAGGGATGTGAGAGGAATTAAATTTTTATATATTTTTTAGAAAACCATTTACAGAGTAATAACTTGGATGTAATTTAGAATTTCTTAATATATTGATTAAAATGGTTATAAATATATAATGTTATTATAATAAGAAAAATTGTCACACCTATGACTTATTTTATTTATATTTTTCATTTAATTTCCATTCTTACTTTATTTTGGAGGTTTCCCATTCATTTTAGTGAAAATGGTGGGTTTTTAAAATTTGTGTCGAACCATGAGCCCATTTTCAGATTTAAAAACATTTTTTCCTTTTATAACTCCTTCATTTTTCAACATTTCACTCCCATTATACTTCACAATGGGATTCCCCTAGTAAATTAAAACCACCATACCAATTTAAAAACCATAATAATCCATAATAATGATGGATTTGGGTTTTTTTATTATGTTTTTGGGCCAGCCCATAAGCCCATTTCCTGCTTTAATGTGTTTTTTAATTTTTCAATATCTCATACGTTTTGTATATTTGGTTAGTGATTCTACCTCCCAACCAAATCCAGAAACATGAGTCTCACCATAATTATCTTTTTTGCTGCTTTAGATCTCATTTTGGTCATGGATTTGGGCTAAAATTATCAGGGTTTGTCAAATCATCTAGATTTGATAAGGTAATTTTATTCTTTCATAAACCTTTTAATTTTTACTCTTTACCTACCATTTTAGTCCATATATAACCTATGAAGCCTTATTAGTGCCTAACTATCAGTTTTGGTTTCTTGGAGATTCATCCTTTGGTGGATTTGGGGTGATTTTTTTCAAGATTGTTCAGGTTAAGTGATTCCTTATTGGTTTCGTCCATTTTTCATTGGGGTTCTTACCTCTTTCGTTGTGTTCTAAAATGTCCCAATGTTAGGGTTATAACCTAGGGTTTGATTTGTTTTTTTTTGGACAAATCTTTTGGTTTAGCGTTTTTTTCACCCCCTCGTGGCACGACAATGGAGCGGTTGATGTTTCACAACATGTTTTGAGGGTTTTGACACAAAAGGTTGGTTATTCCATGTGATGATGGATGGTTAATGGAATGGCTGGATGAGTGATGGGATGAATATGAGGAGGGTGCCTAGTGTGGCACATAAACATGCATGTGTGAGGCTCATGGGGTACCATTGGTGGATACACAAACTGCTGAAATATTTCTTTCCAAAGAAATGTTTAAAAAAAACATGGTGTATTGGTGACTGGTTTGGGATGGTCTGTATTATGTGTTTTTTAGAAAATTTTGATATTGTGGGATGTTTTGAGTCTAAGAACCCCTCTTGTTCAAACCTTGTTTTGGGTGTGTGTTTAGTCGACATGCTAAGATGAAGGGATGGTTAGTGGTATCTTTTGAGAAATGTTCGGGAAGCCTTTTTGGTGGTTCCCATCACATGTTCGGTTCTAGTTTGTGCAGTGTTTCAACAAGTGTACCAGCATGGTTAGGTCCTTTGGTTCTTTTTTGGGATAAGGTATGCCCCCATTAAGGGCTAGAGCATGATTGAAGCGTAACCCAAATTGTTTCTCCATTGGAAGATCCTCCAGTTGATCAATATAAGGAATCCTTTTCTCAAGATTGGGAGATTGAGTTTTAACTATTTCCACCCTTTATTTTGTGGATTATCTTGTAGCGAGAGAGTTCTCTTGGAAGGTTGAAAGATACCTTAGTTTCTTAAGTTACATGATTTGTAAAAGGTGGAAGTATTTTGGGGTTGTTCATGGGGATGAGTATTTTAATGGTGTTTATGAGGGCCTCTGGGTCCTTCATAGTCTCTTCGAAGAAGGGGTTTACGTTAAACCACCAGTGTGGGAAATCTGGTCAGGAGAGGATTTTATGGTGATTTTATATAATTTTGTGATGTTTGGAGATGTTTTAGAAGGTCCCCTATCAAGGTATTGTTCTTATCAGTCGCATTGGCCATGTTTGGTGATGCGCTGTGATGTCGGATGCTCGCTTTTCTACAAAGGTGAAGTTGTACAATCTTTTTTGGGTCTTTGTTTGGTGAGAAGTGTGTCTCCTTTTAGGAAATCTCGACATCCTTTGTTTAGAGGAAGGATTTCCTATATACAATATTTTCCTTCTATTTCTCATACGAAGAAACAAGGGGTGATTTGTGTTCATCGTCAAAGACATTGTTTTAATGAAATTTAGGGTTAAGGCAATATGAGTTTAGAGTGTGTTATATTTTAGTGAACCCATATGGAATTTGGGTATAGTTTTTATGGTACTAAAAGGAAAATTTAAATTTAGGGTTTTCCAAAGCCTAACTATGAGGCCAAATATTCCTCAATCATTTGAGTTCCAACCATAGGTCCTGGAGAGAATCTTATAGCATCCCGCCTCTTTATCACATAAACATTCATTACATTTTACAAAACCGAGGATCTTTAAGGTTTAGGGTCTTGGAAACCAGGAACTTTAAACATGAAAACATAAAGCATTCTTCTAAAAGACTTGAAAGGCTTCTCTTCATGTACATCCTAGGTTCATTACTGCATCACATAACCTGGGATCATACATAAAAAGAAAGGGTGAGCAAAAAGCCCAGTAAGGGAAACAAGAGAAGCATTTTACATGGGAACTTGAGATACTTCAATAAGGTCATGAAAAGAACTTTAAGGCATGAGAATGAAATCATGAGGAATATCATAATAAAAATAACATTTTCATAACTTGAAGATGTGGCTAAAACATTTAATATTGACAATAGTTTCGTTTCACTAAGGTCCATCCCCAAGGTGTCGTTAAAAATTACCAAGGTTATTCACCAAGGCGTCGTTAAAAATGGTCATCTCTTGAGATTAAGTCTTTACCCAATGCATTGGAGCGCTATCAGGGTGCACCTTTAAATTTTCCATTATTATCATGTGAGCCACATATATCATCATCAAAAATTTCATAAATAACCCATATATCATAAAATAAATGGGTTTCATTTCATATTCATAACGTTTTTAAAAACCGCTCTAAAGACATGATCTTTACGTTACTTTAAACCCACAGAAAGGGAAAGCGAGTATCATGTATGTAAATACCAGAATTTAAAATAGAAAATTTTTGTATATATGTGAATAACCCTGTAGAAATAAGATCTTTGAGTATTCACTTAATAACATGATGTAATTTTTAGAAAAAGAGAGAGGCATTTTGAGACGAAAATTCTGCAGCACAACGACTACGTTACAAGGTTTTAGAAAACATTGAAAAGAGAGGGTACATGGGTCAAACAATGATAAATGACCCATAAAACATTAGAGGGACAAAATATAAGGGATTTAAGAACATGGTAATGAAATATGAAAATATACCCTATGAAATGAAGAACATGAAAGGAAGACAAAAATAAGACTTCTCTTATGAAAATTCGGCTGCCTAACATCGTTACATAAACTTCAACCAAAAATGAATTGATGATGTCAAATAGGGTCTCTCATCATATGAACATAAAATATCAGTGTGGTAGATATATAGATCATACCCCAACATAATAAAAAGTAACTTTCAAGACTTGACATGGAATTAGAACTTTGAAAAGGAGAAGGGTGAAAGAATCCCTTAAAAATTCGGCAGCCTAACGGCGTCACTTAAACTTCAACAAAAAATGAATTGATGAGATCAAATAGGGTATCTCATCATATGAACATAAGAGTGCAGTATGATAGATATAGTGATCATACCCCAACATAACAAAATGGAATTTGAAAGAACTGACATGAAAGTAGAACTTCAAAACGAGAAGGGTGAAGAACCACTTAAAAATTCGGAAGCCTAATGGCGCCACTTAAAACTTCAAAAAAACTGAATTGATGAGATCAAATGAGTTATCTCATCATATGATCATAAAAGATCAGTATGATAAATTTAGTGATCATACCCCAACATAATAAAAAGGAACCTGAAATACTTTACATGATACTAGATCTTGAAAAATGAGAAGGGAGAAAGAATCCGTTACAAATATTTTGGCAGCCTAACGACGCCACTTAATACTTCATAAAACGAAATAATGAGAGTAATATGGGATCTCTCATTATGTGAACATGAAAAGAGAAGTAATAGAAGTATAAAATAACACCCTTTAACATAAGAACATGGAGAAGAAAAGAAATTACATAAAAGAGATTTCTTGAAAAGAAAGAGAGAGATCAGATCCCTTACCTTAAAACATAACTCTTAAAACTCAAAGGTTGGGACCTTGAGGGCTTGGGGGCACCATGGGAGGACTCCTCGGGAGGTAATGAGACCAGATCTTTGTTGGGGGAGAGTGGGGAGTCGAATGGATGAGAGGATGGCTGGGTATTTATAGGGAAAGTGAGGGGACAAGGCATTAATGGGAAATGGAACCTCATTAGTGGTTTTGGAAAAACCATGGGCTTGCCCATGGTATTTTCCCATGGTATTGGCCACTTGGGACACCTAATACCTTATCTTACTATTCATAATTCGAAAATATTGATTACAAACTTAATACATCATTTAATGATGTCATTAAACACCCGTAACTTAAAAACTGTATTTTCACTATTCATCGAAAATTCAACTTTCTCAGAATAATCCCAAAATTTCACCTTAACCAAATATCAATGCTCTGATTAAAAAATATGAACTCCATTTTATAAAAATAATTTTCTAAATATTTTTAATTTAATTTTTAAATAAAAAAACTATTCACTGAAAATTTATTTTTTCAGAAAAAACCCCAAAAATTACCATAGCATAATATCGGTGCTCTGAGTTCAAAAATGAAATCCTTTTTATAAAAATAATTTTATAAATATTTTTAATTAAAATTTTAATTAAAAAACACTATTTACCCGAAAAAACTAATACTTGAATAATAATTTATGAAACCGTTATTTAACCATTTTATTGAATCACATTACTTAATCAGGGTGCCTAGATTATATTAATACTTTCTTTAAGTGAGATTACTAATCCATTTGGACACATTACTAATCCTAATCATAAAATCACTATTCATAATTTACTATTCATCAAAAATTAAGTTGATCTTATTAGACTCTAAATTTCATACTGAACATAATTGTAGAAGACCATTTTTCGAAAATCATTACACATTTTTAATTATTTAAGGTTTACACAACCATTTTTAAAATATAATTTTTCTAAAATTCATCAAAAATATGCATACTATATTTTTCCGGTCATTTGAAAATTCATAAACTTCATCATAAGAAGAAATCCCAATTTTTATTTAAAACAAATTATTACACAAGGTAGTTATTGTCTCCTTACATAGCCCCTTATCACACCAGCATATGACCTAAGTGTAAGGTGTGTTAAGGTGAGAGGATCTGAGGGAGGCTCGGCTAACATCGCACGAGTAGTAATTTCTATTAGTTTGAACTTCTCGCAAAGGAGATTCCGTTCTAGCTTCACACGATGAAGTTCGGCTTGGGTTTGGACCAGAGCAAAGCCCAGTGGTGCTACCTCCTTCCCAAGTTCTGTTAGATGGGCTTCGATTGGTCCAAGTCTACTGGGTGAGGCCATAGAATCTTCTTTCTATAATAATTAACCAAGATTACTTGTATTTAGAGGCAATAATCAAAACGTTTAGTTTCCAGCGGTCATATTGACCAATGGTCATATAACCATCTAAACCCAACTGTCTCATTTAAATTATAATCATGTTATCAAATAAAACATTTTTGTTGAGTATAAAAAATAAAATAACACATGAAATTAGGAAACAAGATTTATTCAAAATTTCGGGTCGTTACAATCATCCCCCCCTTAAGAAATTGCATCGTCACAATTTTTTAAATTGGGTTTTGAAATTTCATTGAAAGTCCCACATCGGAAAAAGAGTCAGTAACACTATTACTTTAAAAGAAGGAAAAGGAAGTACAAAGGCCACCCGAGTTTACTCATACTAGGATTCCATGTAGGAAACATGGACATGGAGGAGAAAACAAAGGGTCACGTTCTAAAGGAGAGTGATAGAAAATATGATTAGGAGAAAGTTAACCATAAGAAAATCCCAAACTTATGATGTGTGTAAATGATATTTGATTACCTATTAGGAAACGTAAACCAACAATGTTTTTGTTTTACGTTCCTTTTCATAATTTTGTGGCATTCATTTACAAAATAGAACAAAAACATAAGGAAATATATCTACCTTCATGTAGAGTTTCACCCTTTAATAAGTTTCTACCAAAACTAATCTTTTCTCCCAAACGATGAGCATTCAAAACTACTTGGTCTCATCAAAACACAAGAATAGTCTTCTAGAGAATCACATAATCCACAAAAGATTAACTATCTATTTCTTCTATCTTTAAACATTATCCCAAAAACAGAAAGGATAAGGTTAAACAACTCTTCAAAAAGGAAGAATCCCATAGGAATGGAAACTAATTTTAAATCTTCAATGTTCCATGGTAATACCAAAATTTCATTATAGACCATTCCATAAATAACAGTCCTTAAAATTCCTCAAAATAAACAAAACTAAGATTGAAACCCAAATACAAGGAGGATTTGATAACATAGTCTTCCAAAATAAACTTCATTGTTCATCTCCAAACAACATCAACCACTCCTAACTTCTTATAACAAAACTATCTAAACTAAATATATTTTATCCAATATAGGTTAATCATTCCCATAATTAACCTAAATTACTATAAGTCCACCATAAATTCATCAATTCTTCAAAATATAAGTCAACCTTACTCCTCAATGAAAATACCGTAGTAATCTAGTTACCTCGATCATATAGGGTCCCCAAAATAGTGAACATCATCCAAAATAATAATCATTTTTTAACCCCCTAATCATCTCTGTCATATTAATATGACAATCGTCGCATTTCCTATCACATTGGTTTTTGGGACATGTTCTTCCATTTCCCGCCATTAACTAAGAAAAGAAACTATAATTAGGGGCTTAAATACTTAGATAATAATCATGAAAAGGAAACTTTAAGCATAAAAGGATAAACATGTAGAATAAAAGTATATCCTAACTTGTGATCCCCTAAGTTCCAATCTAGGTTATCCATGATCATATATTCTTATGTGAATATTTATTTTGATTTATCCTTGTTCCTTTAATAATGGTTCATACTAAGCTTATGAATTTACCAAAGCATATCCCCCGGGAGTGTCGTAACCAAGAGTGCAGCAAGGCCCATTGTCGCGTACCAGTTCCCGTTCGAGTCTAGATCAAAGGGGTGTTTTTAGGTTTTACTCCTATGTACATCTGTGCCAGAGCCACCTCTACCTGCTCATATCCAGACAGTGATGTATTTTCTTGGAAACCCCTTACTCAATACTCACCAAAATACCAGGAAGATTTCCTATATTTAAACTTTTCTATAGGGTTCTTCCTAGATTTTTCATATCCTAATTTCCAAAAATAACTAAACCATCCTTTGATACCAACTATAGCATCCCGCCTCTTTATCACATAAACTTTCATTACATTTTACAAAACCAAGGATCTTTAAGGTTTAATGTCTTGGAAACCAGGACCTTTAAACATGAAAACACAAAACATTCTTCTAAAAGACTTGAAAGGATTCTCCTCATGTTCATCCAAGGTTCATTACTGCATCACATAACTTGGGATCATACATCAAAAGAAAGGGTGAGCAAAAATCCCAGTAAGGGAAACAAGAGAAACATTTTACATGTGAACTTGAGATACTTCAATAAGGTCATGAAAAGAACTTTAAGGAATGAGAATGAAATCATGAGGCATATCATAATAAAAATAACATTTTCATAACTTGAATATGTGGCTACAACATTTAATATTGACAATCGTTTCGTTTCACCAAGGTTCATCCCCAAGGTGTCGTTAAAAATTACCAAGGTTATTCACCAAGGTGTCGTTAAAAATGGTCATCTCTAGAGATTAAGTCTTTACCCAATGCATTGGAGCGCTATCAGGGCGCACCCTTAAATTTTCCTTTATTATCATTTTTTCCACATTTATCATCATCAAAAATTTCATAAATAACCCATATATAAAAAAATAAATGGGTTTCATTTCATAATCATAATGTTTTAAAAACTGCATTAAAGACATCATCTTTACGTTACTTTAAACCCATGGAAAGGCAAAGCGGGTATCATGTATGTAAATCCCAGAATTTAAAATAGAACATTTTTTTATATATGTGAATAACCCTTTAGAAATAATATCTTTGAGTATTCACTTAATAACATGATTTAATTTTGAGAAAAAGAGAGAGCCATTTTGAGACGAAAATTCTGCAGCACAACAGCTACGTTACAAGGTTTTAGAAAACGTTGAAAAGAGAGGGGGCATGGGTCAAACAATGATAAATGACCCATAAAATAGTAGAGGGACATAATATAAGGGATTTAAGAACATGGTAATGAAATTTGAAAATATACCCTATGAAATGAAGAACATGAAAGGAATACAAAAATAAGATTTCTCTAATGAAAATTCGGCAGCCTAATAGCGTTACATAAACTTCAACAAAAAATGAATTGATGATGTCAAATAGGGTCTCTCATAATATGAACATAAAGGATCAGTATGATAGATATATAGATCATACCCCAACATATTAAAAAGGAACTTTCAAGACTTGACATGGAATTAGAACTTTGAAAAGGAGAATGGTGAAAGAATCCCTTAAAAATTTGGCAGCCTAACGGCGTCACTTAAACTTCAACAAAAAATGAATTGATGAGATCAAATAGGGTATCTCATCATATTAACATAAGATTACATTATGTTAGATATAGAGATCATATCACAACATAACAAAAAGGAACTTGAAAGAACTGACATGAAAGTAGAACTTCAAAACGTGAAGGGTGAAGAACAACTTAAAAATTCGGCAGCCTAACAGCGCCACTTAAAACTACAAAAAAACTGAATTGCTGAGATCAAATGGGGTCTCTCATCATATGATCATAAAAGATCAGTATGATAAATTTAGAGATCATACCCCAACATAATAAAAAGGAACTTGAAATACTTTACATGATAATAGATCTTGAAAAATGAGAAGGGAGAAAGAATCCGTTACAAAAATTTCGGCAGCCTAACGGCGCCACTTAATACTTCATAAAACGAAATAATGAGAGTAAGAGGGGATCTCTCATTATGTGAACATGAAAAGAGAAGTAATAGGTGTATAAAAGAACACCCTTTAACATAATAACATGGATAATAAAAGAAATTACATAAAAGAGATTTCTTGAAGAGAAAGAGAGAGATCATATCCCTTACCTTAAAACATAACTCTTAAAACTCAATGGTTGGGACATTGAGGGCTTGGGGGCACCATGGGAGGACTCCATGGGAGGTAATGAGACCAGAACTTTGTTGGGGGAGAGTGGGGAGTCGAATGGATGAGAGGATGGCTTGGTATTTATAGGGAAAGTGAGGGGACAAGGCGTTAATGGCAAAGGGACACCTCATTAGTGGTTTTGGCAAAACCATGGGCTTTCCCATGGTATTTTCCCATGGTATTGGCCACTTGGGACACCTCATACCTTATCTTACTATTCATAATTCGAACATATTGATTAAAAACTTAATACATCATTTAATGATGTCATTAAACACCCGTAACTTAAAAACTGTATTTTCACTATTCATCGAAAATTCAACTTTCTGAGAATAATCCCAAAATTTCACCTTAACCAAATATCAACGCTCTGATTACAAATATGAACTCCATTTTATAAAAATAATTTTCTAAATATTTTTAATTTAATTTTTAAATAAAAACACTATTCACTGAAAATTTATTTTTTCAGAAAAACCCTAAAAATTACCATAGCACAATATCGGTGCTCTGAGTTCAAAAATGAAATCATTTTTATAAAAATAATTTTCTAAATATTTTTAATTAAATTTTTAATTAAAAAACACTATTCACCTGAAAAAACTAATATTTGAATAATAATTTATGAAACCGTTATTTAACCATTTTATTGAATCACATCACTTAATCAAGGTGCCTAGATTATATTAATACTTTCTTTAAGTGAGATTACTAATCCATTTGGACAAATTACTAATCCAAATCATAAAATCACTATTTATAATTTACTATTCATCAAAAATTATGTTGATCTTATTCGACTCTAAATTTCATACTGAACATAATTGTAGAAGACCATTTTTCAAAAATCATTACACATTTTTAATTATTTAAGGTTTACACAACCATTTTTAAAATATCCTTTTTCTAAAATTCATCAAAAATATGCATACAATATTTATCCGGTCATTTGAAAATTCATAAACTTCATCATAAGAAGAAATCCCAATTTTTATTTAAACCAAAGGATTACACAAGGCAGTTATGGTCTCCTTACATAGCCCCTTATCACACCAGCATATGAACTAAGTGTAAGGTGTGCTAAGGTGAGAGAATCTGAGGGAGGCTCGGCTAACATCGCACGAGTAGTAATTTCTATTAGTTTGAACTTCTCGCAAAGGCGATTCCGTTCTAGCTTCACACGATGAAGTTCGGCTTGGGTTTGGACCAGAGCAAAGCCCAGTGGTGCTACCTCCTTCCCAAGTTCTGTTAGATGGGCTTCGATCGGTCCAAGACTACTGGGTGAGACCATCGAATCTTCTCTCTATAATAATTAACCAAGATTACTTGTATTTAGAGGCAATAATGAAAACGTTTAGTTTACAGCGGTCATATTGACCAATGGTCATATAACCGTCTAAACCCAATTGTCTCATTTTAATTATACTCATGTTATCAAATAAAACATTTTTTTGAGTATAAAAAATAAAATAACACATGAAATTAGGAAACAAGATTTATTCAAAATTTTGGGTCGTTACAAGCTAGTGTGTAGTTTAGGGAAATCACAGGGTCGTTTAAAACCGTGTACAAATTCTTATCCTCAATATGAAAGATGGGGAATAGTTTAAACCTCTGATGTTTCCATCTTGATTTTTTGTTACCATTTGATGGAAAGAGGTGGGAGGACCTTAGGTATATGTTATCTCCCAATGAAATTCTTTTTCCCTTGGATTTCAATTGAATTCTTGGAGAATGGTTGGGAATTTGGCCAGACAAGTTGACCTCAAGGTTTGTGCATGGTTAGTAGTAAACATTACCTATAAAACCATGCAAGTAGAAGGATGCACATAGTTAGCACACAATTTCTCAAACTATGGGGATAAAGCATGCAGCCATCCCAACTCATTAAATTTGGGTTATTCCTATACCGGCCCATGCTGGTTGGTTAAAATGGTTGGTTGTTATGGTGGGGAGACACACTATGATTATCATTTATGTTGATTTGAAAATTTTGAATAGATGTCTACCCCTTATACTGGGGAGTCCAATCGGGTTTCCCCCTGTTAGTGTCCTGATCCTATCTTAGGAAAATTCGAGTTGTCTCTTATGGTTGGGAGCCCATTTGTGTCTCCCCATACTAGTAACTCAGATTGGTCCTTGGTCTTGGATTGATGGAAGGTAGTCCTATTTGAAGCTATATAACTACCTACATCTTCCTTGGGTAAACTATGAGAGTGGAGAACACCCAATGATCTGGTTAAAGAGAGGTAAGTGTAACCTTGTTCATTGTTGTTGTTCGTTTGGGTGAATTGCTGGAATCGTGTTGGGATAATATCTGAGGAGTTTTATTTTGGGATAAAATCTGAATATCCATGATAATTTCAGGAATTGGTGTATGTTTTGGTTGGTGATAGTATTCCGTCATTTATTGATCAACTGGAGGTGTTTTGGCATTTAGGGGGTGGGTGAAACTTGGAAAAAGAGTCCATTTTGGCCTTTTGGTTGGGTTTGGTTTTTTTACATTTGGAATTTCTGTGGACTTTCGAGAGAGGAATGTTTTATGGTGGAGATAATTGTCACACCCATTACTTCTTTTAAGGGTATTTTTCATTTAATTTCTATTATTTCATTGTTTTGGAGGTTTCCCATTCATTTTGGTGTAAATGGTGGGTTTCCAAAATTTGGGCATAACTATGAGCCTATTTTCAGATTTAAAAATTAATTTTGTTTCTTTTATAACTCCTTCATTTTTAAACATTTTACACCCATTAAAATTTTTAATTGTCATACCCTAGTATATTAATACCACCATTTAAATTTGGAACCCATAGGAATCCATAATAATGATGGATTTGTGTTTTTTATTAAGGTTTTCGGTCAGCCCGTAAGCTCATTTCCTGCTTTAATTTTTTATAGTTTTTCAATATCTTATTCATTTTTTAATGTTTTTCAGTGATTACACCTAACAACCAAATCCCAGAACCCTAGTCTCACTCTAATTATCTATTTTTCCACATTGGACATCATTTGGATTGCGAATTAGGGAGAAAATTATTAGGGTTTCTCAAATCATCTAGATCTAGGAAGGTAATTTTATTCTTTCATAAACCTTTCAATTTTCACTCTTTTCCCCCATTTTAGTCCCCATTTAACCTAATAAGCCTCATTAGAGCCTACCTATCAGTTTTGGTTGCATGCAGATTCCACCTTGGGTGGATTTTGAGTGATTTCTTAAAGATTGTTCAAGGTAAGTGATTTATTTTTGGTTTCTTAAATTTTCCTTAGGGCTTCCTCCCACATTAATGAAGTTATAAAATTTATAGAAGTTAGGGTTCGAACCTTGGTTTTTTTGTTACCAGTTTTGTCAAATCCTGTGGTTTAGGGTTGGTTTTAACCCCCTTATGGTGCTGTGGTGGTGCAGTTGATGTTTCACACCATGTTTTGAGAGTTTCGACACAAAAGGTAGATGATTCCATGTGTAACAATTTTATGATGTTTTAGATTTCTTTATTTACTCATTTTTCGTATTCCTCATATGTTGTGTGTGGTATGAAAAATTATTAACATTGATTTGGTTAAGAGTTTAATTTTTCAGTTTCATTTTAGCTTGAAATTGAGTGTTTTTCATGTGCAACTCTTGGGGTATTATTTGGGCATATTTTATAACGTATTAAATTGGTTTACTAAATCTTGTTTTTGCTGAAAATTGTAGTTTGGTTGGTTCTTAGTGTGCCATTGGGTTTTAAATAGGGGTTATTAATGTGTTTTATGTGTAAAACCATGTTATTCTTCTTGAAAGTATTTTATGAAAATGTTTGTGTTTTCATGTGCGTCTTTTGTGGTATTATTCGAGGTGATTTTATAATAATTTAGAGCAGTTTATTAAATCTATAAAGGGATTCCAATTATGTTTTGGATTGGTATTGGTGTTATTGTTTCCTTGAAAGTTTTTTTGAAATGGGTTTTATGTTCAAAGCTTGGGTATACTCCTTAGAATTGTTTTATGAAAGATTTCAATGGTTTAATGATTTAGTAAGACGGGAAACCATATTAGAAAACTATTTAGGATTGTGTATATTTTGAAATGGTCCATTTTAAATCTTAATGGGGTTGTCATGTATTGTGTATCATTTTGGAAATTTCCCATAAATTTTTTTAACAGAATTACTAAAATATGAAAGTGATGTGAACGTGGTGTGGGGTGTTTTGTGTGAGTGTGATGTGAAAAATTGATTTTGTTTATCAAAAGGATATTATGTCACATGTTTCTAGGATATTATGTGATTTTTATAATCTTGGGGAAGATTTTATAAAATTTTTAAAGGATGTGTTGAATTGGGAATGATATGCAAAATGTGTTGTGGGCTATTTTTGTGTGAGTTGGATTTCAAAATAAATTTGAATGAAAAGTGGGATGATGTGACTGTGTGATGTACATGTGGGCTGTTTGGTTTATGTGTGATGTGGAAGTGGTATTTTCATGTCAAAATTATATTTCTTATCTTTTTGAATTTTTTTGATCACAAGAGGGAAACCCAGGTATCTAGGTGGGTGGACCAGTACTAGTATACTAGTGATCCGATGGGGTTTGGCCTCAGTTTATTTTAGCAATATTGATTCTTACAACACTACCTAAACTATGATGATGATGATGATTTGGTAGTAGTAGGTTATGGGTATGTTCCCTACTAGTGGATCATGAATGGAAATATATATTTTGTTTATTTCCCTCACCGAGATACGAGGTACCTAAGACCCACAACGAGCTAGTTCCTTGGGGTTATTTCATATTACTTATGCTCATTAGATGCTTTAATATTACCATCATCATATGGTATGTTTGGATGAAAATTTCATTTGATTTGGGATTTTATTTTAACGTGTTGATTCTTTAAAATAGCCCACTCAAAAACTGTCTTAATTTTTAAAGTTTCACCTTTTAGAAATTGTAACTAGAATTTCATGTTTTTGAAAACCTGCATTATTTTTGTCTTTGAATGTTTATCACATAGAATATCTGTATCCTATTGAGATTTGGCTCACACCCTACTTACTCCTTTGGTTATAAGTATACCTTATGATTTTATTTCCACAGGTTTGGGTATAGCTTTTGTGCCTATGATTCGGGTTTTAGAGGTCCAATGTGATACAGTGTTGTGAAGATGGATTGAGGGTGGTGCCTCTTGCCATGTGGATGTTTTTGGGCTGTCATTTCTGGTTTTTACCTTCGTAATGGTATTTGAGAATTATTTTAATTTGTGAAATTAAATTATGAAATTTTATAAGAGATGATTTTGTTTGAAAAATACAAATTTTTTTAATGGATTAGTTTGCTATTTTATGTTTATAAACTCGGATAAATCGTTCCCAATTTATAGTTTATGATACCCGGGAACTTGTGGTAGCCCATGGGGATCAAAAATGATCTTTGAGAATTATCATAGTTCCGATTGGGTGTCAGTTTGGATGGCATCCTAATCTGGTTTGTGACAACAATATTTTTTTAACATTCATTTAATTCTAATGTAATTTATTTTAATGAGAGACATAACTATTAATACCCATCAAATTAAAACCTTTTAATTTCCATAAACTGATGATCATCATGGAGTATAATAGGCTGTGATGATATTTAATGTTTATATTGAATTGATTCTCATATCCATTGCAAAGGGTAATTTATGAGATATTGAAGAATATATTCTTGAGGTAATAAGCAGGAATGTATTACTTGGTCTGGTTTAATATAATATATCTCATGGAATTTAATATGGTCTTAGATATACGTAGGGGTGTATACTTATTATTAGTCCTTATTTTTGAAGGATAGAAAGATAACTCATACGATGACCATCATATTTTGATACATTAAATACACAACTCTCAATATGTACTTGGAAAATCAATGGGTGGTTGGGTATGTTTTTACGATAATATTAGTTTGAGTGAAACCAAGATAATCTTTTTCCACTTGTATGGAAAGAGAAGTCATTTAGACCTTGATTGAATTAGAATCGAGAAATGAATGTCCAAGCTTATTTTTATAACATACAATGTGTTCAACTTCTTGGATAAGTGACATGGTATGTGATTATATGATAAATTAATGGCATGTGTGACATTCATCTACTTGGTCAGTCTTTCTTAGAGAATCAAAAAAATGATGAGAGGCTTATAGTAGATTGACATGTTCCATGTCTCTAACACCCCATGTTTTTATGGGCCTTTTTTTCTTGATTGAATTAATCTTCATTGATGTATTTATTTTCACAAATTCAAATATTAATTTCATAGGGATCATACTTGGCTTGTACTATAATAAAAAAGAACACGACATACGTTACATGCAACACCTAGTTCCTAAAAAATATCATTTTACTATTATAATTATTTAAATGAGATAATTATAACCTAAACATTACAAATAGTAATATGAATAGTAATAAATAATTTTTAAAATATATTTTTAATGTTATTAAGTAAATAAAATATATTTATTATGAAAAATATTATTTTCGGTAAAGTATTTATTTGTTTTAAAATAATATTTCGTCCAATGAACACTTTTTCAGGTACTTCTACGAAAAATATATATTTTATTTTTAGAAAAATTTAGTAATTTCATTTTATAAAATAAACTTAATTTTGTAATTCAAAATCTTAAAATTAGTTTAGGATGAATTTTTCAAACTTTTTCTGAGAAACTTCATTTTCTAATGAATAGTGAAAAATAATGTATTTTAGTTAAACAATTCCATTACATTTAAATAGTTTTTAATATTAATTTTGTTTTTTAAGTCAAAATAAATCAATTATACATATATTAAACCAATTTTTATCATTATAATTATTTTCATTTGGAAATTGGTTATAAAAATATATTGAACTTTTGAAATTTTTTACATTAAAAACCTACATTCTCGCCACGTATTCTAGATTAACATCAAATATAATTTTCCAAATTATATGATTTTAATTTTTAAAAATGGACATAAATGTTTGGAATCAGTATCATTTTTTTACTCTAATAATATCAACTTATGTTTTGAAAAAAAACATTTGGGAGTCTAATTAAAATAAATAACAGTTATTAAAGTAAAATCAAGCTTAATTAAGGACTACACCATAATCTTAACGAAAAAAATGACATATAAACTGGTACAAAATCGACTGGATTCCCATATTTTAACTATATCCATTAATAGTTTTATTTTTTTGAGTAATTGGGATATTATTCCTTAAAATTTCCAAATTTCAAAAGTTAGTAAGGAAAATGACAAGAATGGAATTTTCCTCACTTATATCATTTATAAAACATTGAGACATAAAAAAACCACATAATTTTGGATATATATATACTTCTTGAAATTAAAAGAGTTATATGTATCATAATAAGTTATCAATAATTTTATAGTTGATTTAGATACTTAAAATTCTTAATAAGCATATACATAATGATTATTTATTTAATAATTAACTAAAATAAATGATATTATAAATATTAAAAGAAAATTAAATTGGTTGGATTATGATAATTAATTAATATTTTTGATTAAAATATCTTGTTAAAAATAATTTCAATTAAGATATTTTTATTCCAATGTTGTTTTTTATTTATTAAATTAAAATAAAATAAATAATGTCCAAATTTACATTAACGTTATTTTAAAATAATTGTTATTTTATTAAAGGATTTGAAATTAATAAAAATACTAACATACTAAAATTTATTTATAAGTGTTAATAAATATCATATATGTTCTATTCATGAAAAAATTTATCTTTTATAATCAATATTTTTATGCAAAGAGGGTAAAAACATTGTTAGCACGGTCCCTGTAAAATTAGTGTTTTTGCGCGTTACATGCAATTGTTTTATAATAAATTTCCTACACACATGGTATTTTTTTGTTTTTTAAATTAGAAATCATAATTATAATTTAGTGGGTTTATTTTTCCTAATAAATATCACTTTAATTTATTTTAATGGTTAAATTACTTATATAAGAATACTAGTTTCTTTAATAAAAACCAAAATGATAAAATTTGGGAAACAGAGTTGTTACATAATTTTTTTTTTAAAATGTAGTTATTTTGTGTGTGTTGTGGATTTTATCTACCATTATTCTACTTCAATCCATTATATTTCAATTTTTAGGCATATTTTTTAAGGGAGACCTCCCATTATTTTATACCTTTTGATATTTAGAAGAGTACCACTCCTCTTCCATTACAAAAGGCCTCCTCTCCTCCCACTTACTCAAGCCTCTCAGGCCACATTGGGTCAACCAAGATCTACAGAAAATAGATCATAAAAATACTTAACTTAAACATATTATAATAAAATTGTGAATAAATATACCCATGAGATTATTTTGGTATAAACTAAAAGAAGTTACCCAATGAATAGGTAAAAACCTTCCACAAGATCCTTTCTTTTATTTTCTATCCCAACTACCTAAATACATATAATTACATGAAAAATAAGATAATAAGTATAATAAATACAATGATATGTTTTCATGTAAACTTTTATATCTTTAATTACACACTCTTACATCTAATGGGTAATAAACATACCGTTTATGTGTACTACGAACTACAACATCACGAAATAATGATAGTTCATTCTTTATTTACCACCTCTCATTGTGGGAATTATGATGGAAAATCCATTTAAATATGATATATATTATATTTATTACGTATTTATACTTTTATAATTATATTATAACACATAAAATTATACTTTACATCATGTGTAAATACGATAACATCGCTTATGAACATGTGGACTAACACCACCACAAAGTAATGTGATATGTGCACACACTACATGGAATGTATTAAGGATGGTTTTATTTTAAAAGACGGGGAATGAAAAATATATTATATTGGTGAAATAATTAAATTTATTGATATATATATAATATAAATTTCTTTATTACCCTTTTCTCACACAAAAGTGATAACATCGATGATTGATGTGTGGACTACCGCCTCTTCGACGTGATGTGATTCCTTTTACATCAAAAGAATTATATATATAAGTATATATTATTAAATAACTTTTTACATATGATATATTTATAATTATGGAAATATATAATGTTTCTTACCTTATTTCAATAATGATCATTGAAACATTGGAATGTTACTCATGCATACATACGATTAGAATCTCCATGATGGTAACATTCGTTAATTTTTCATAATAATCATTCACAGTTTGTTTTGAAAGTATAATTGATGTATAAATTTTATAAATATATCATTAATTTTATTTTTTAACTTTTTTTATAATGAACCATTTGACCATATTCGCCCTTCCGAAGTCATTTTTAACACATGAAATGAATTCGCTCAAAACAACCAAATTAAAATTAATTGTTTATGTAGCCATATACAATAATATAATAAAATAATTAGATGTAATAATAAAATTTTAAAAGGTTGTGATGTTAGTAATTAATTAACATAAGTTTCTTATTAATGAATATAATGACACGTGTGACAATTTGGACTCAAGGTCACCATTTTTCTCATCTCACTTTTATTTTTCATTAGACAGAAGTAGTGTGAACCTATTATTTATTATATGTTAGGTGTATACTGACATTAATGTATACCATGATTCTTATAATTAAATTTATGTGTATTAAAATATCAATTTTATTATCTTTCTATCAGGGTATTTATTTTTCAAAATTTATAAAATATATAGTGTAATTTTGTCTCAATTTTTTTTGAGACCCATTCCATGTAATGCACCTATATTTTTCAAAGGGGTTAATATACATCCTTTTACAGGTAATTTTAGGAATATAATTATTTTCATGATTTTTTAAGATTCATTAAATTTCATTTTCTTACATGGATAATATAATTTAAAGTTACCAAGTGGTAAGAATTTATTGAAACAATCTCATCATTTATCAAGATTATTTGTGATTATGCTTCCATTGATTAAATATTGTGATGAACCTCTCAAGAACTATCATGAATTTTATTATCCTATATTTATTCATTATATATTCATGTATTGGTAAAAGTTTTACGATCTTTGTAACAAAATATTCTAATGAACGCATTTTAAGAAATTTTGACTTTATATCTCTTTATTCAGTAAAAAATCGGTGTTCATTCAAAACTGTATTTTCTAATTTCTTTAAGATATATTTATTTTCTAAATGTATTTTAATAACAATTAAATATTTTCAAGTATTTATTATTTGTTTTAAAATAATTTTCAATGAAATAGTTTTCAAAACCTGTTCATACTTCATTTATAATTCTGCATGGAAAATGGGTTACAAAATGTTTTAAAGATTATATTATATGTTTTCATGGAATATTGCTATCAAAACGTGTTGAATATTTATTTATATGTTTTCAAATTTATTTTCAAGAAAATATTTCCCAAAATGTTTTATTTTTAATATTTTTTTCAAATACAGAATGATGTTTTACTCAATAAATATTATTGAAATATATTTCAAATATATTTCCAATTTAAGATAACAACCGTTAATGTTAGTCATGCCTTTTTGGGAAATGATCAAAAGGTTTTATTCATATTCTTTATCTGAATGGTTTTTTCTTTAATTGGATGATTTTTTAGAAATTTATTTCTCTTTCATAGGATCTATATTTAAGAAATTTATTTATCATTCATAGGTAATATTTCTATGAAACATGCTTCTTTTCATGGGTTATGCTTTGATGAAATGGTTAGAAAACCTATATCATTATCATAGTTTATAATAAGATTTTGTGTTTATGAGTTGCATTTCATTTCATGGGTTATGTTATGATTGATATTTATGATATTGTGAAACATTAATGTATGATTTCATTATGATATGGGTGGGAACTATATCTCCCTCAATTACATTGTGTAAAGAATTATATATCATGAGAGAGAATAAGATGGTCTTGGGAGTAAACATTGACTACTAAGACAACCATGGGAGAGAACTATAACTACCAAGATGGTATGGCGAGTGAACTCTTACTACTAATATGGCCATGGGAGTTAACAATGACTACCAATATGGTGTGGGGAGATAACCCACACTACTAAGATAACCTTTGAAATGATACCTTGACTACTATGAAAATTAATTTTATATGGCTATTGATCTTACACAATCATTTGTCCTATTAATATGATATTACTTCATGGATTATGTTCTTTATTTACTTATGATTAATGTCTTATGAACTCCCAATATATATACCATGATTTTTATTCTCTTTGATATGGAGGGTATGATCTTCAATTTTCACGATCATGTTCTCATACCTATATAATCGTGATTACTCTTTCATACCTACCTTGTTTACCCTTAATGAACATTTTAGGTCACCCAATTATTATGTTTCCTTTACCTAGGTTATGAATAAATGTTTTAAGTATAATTACTATTGGGGAGATCTTTGTGGGAAATGTTAAAGATCATTCCCTATGTTAGAAGATCTATGTTCCATGTTTCTGAAGGTATAAAACTAACATGGTCTTTGGGAATATTTTTTTTAATGTTTTAAGTATTCCCCAAAAATGATGTAATAGATTTATATGTTAATATTTGGTTGTTATAGTCAGTTTTAGAGATCTATTTGAGTCAAAATTTTGAAAATAGGTTGAAAAAACTTTAGTGATAACGATATGAATATTGATAAGAATATTTATAGGGATGTCTCTAAGGATAATTCCAAGAATTAGCTAATTTTTAGAAAAATGCCCAGGAATTTTATTAATGGATATAGTGATTTGTTTCGAAGAACAAAATCCTTGTATAGATAAAAAAAGTGGGTGTGGATCTCAAAAAAAATTACCTAGGGGAAACAACCCCAATAGGTTTTATGGGGCCTGAATTGGGGTAACCCGATACATGATAATAGGCCTTGTTACACATATAGTTTGATACTATCGAGGGATATGTTTTTGGAATTCACAAACCTTTCATGAATTATGATTAATAATTTAAATAAAATTTGACTATGAATAACCTAGGAGAAAACTAATGTGTCGTATATTAAAGAAGTATGATCCATGATTTAGGAATTCTATAAGTTATTTTTCATTACTATTTGGTTAACTATTTTGATAATAATTTCTCACACTATACATTATAATTTTTTAAAATTATATGAACTATAAGGAATTGGGTTAATATTTAATGTGATGGACAATTTTTTGATGAGTACTCAAATGTGATGGTCACTAGAGTGAAGGGTGTTTTGATCATTCCTAATCAGTTTTCATGGAACATGATTAACAGTGGGTACCATACCATTTCTAAAACTCACCAAGGAAGAGAAAGAATTATTTTACTAAGAGATTGGGTAATGGATAACATGGAGGAATAAATATTTGGTATCCTTTTTTTCAATAATGTGTAAAGAATCACCTAGTCGAATGCCTTCGAGGAATAAAAAGGTGTTATGATTATGAAAAAGAAGAACACAAAGAACGCAACTTCAAAGAAACAATTATGGGTTTGACTATGGAAATGGATGGTAATATTGGTATCCCTAAGACATAATCAGAGTTTAAATTCATTATTTATAGAACAAATGGACATTATGCAAATCAATGTCCGAAGTATAAAGCACCCGAAGAAATTTAATAAGGTGTTATAAGTAATAGTTATAATCCTGATGATAATGAGAATAAAGATGAAATATGAAAGAAAATAGGAATTAAGTAATAGGATGTGTATAATTCTTATAGATTATGGATACAGTGGAATAATCTATGTTTTTTTGTTTTTGGATTCAAGAATTACGTTATTTGAATGGTGAAATATCCATTGATTTTTCTATTTTTTGTTTTTCTGAAAGGATTTACATGATTATGTTTAGTTTTTTTGATGGACTTGAAAAGTTATTTAATGAAAAGAAGATATTTTAATATGTGAATATAACCCTTTATATGTTCCTTATGTTAAGATAATGTTGTTTGGATAAATATATTTTGGATATGAGTAATTAGATTTGTTGGTATTGATTACCTTAGAATTGATAAGGGATTTTGAGAATGCATTTTAAAATTCTTAAGGATAATTGGATTTATATAATATATCTAGTAATATTTGGAATAAGTTAGAATTAATTTATTTGAAAAATAATTTCAGTAATTTAGGTTATTAACAAGTTTAAAGAGAATATACTATTATGGGTTTTACATGTTTGGAATGTTACTAATAGGAGATACTATATGATATATGGGGAATCAATGTTAAGATGATTTCATGGATTTATATCTAAGGTTTTTGATTTTAATATTTTGCAAGGTTAATAATTTTAAATTTTTATGGAATTTTTAATTTAAACTTCATATGAATTTGGTAATATTAAAGTGTAATCTCACCACATGAGGATTTATGCACATTGGATAACCTATTCTAACAACATTATGTTTATTATTACTAATGAAAAATGGGATATCGTATCGTGGTTATCAAGATATATTAGTACATTAGGAATGAAAATTTAACCTTCATTTTTAGGGAAATAGGTGAAGTGGATTAAGGACCAACAAATGGTGATGTTTTCCTAAAATCATTTAAGTATATCGTTTCATTAAAATTAATCAACTTTAGGAAAATGATCTGGAAATAAAATATTTTCCTAATACTTTAATTTTTCTTGAATTGATGGAAATTTAATTTATCATAGATTTATGACTATGAGGACATCTACATGAAATTTTTCTTTCATTTTTTGTTGCTGATGACCTCAATAACTCTATGAATATTTACACATTTTTTCTAAGTCCATGTTTTCAAACGTCACCTTTGTTTTCCTATGTGGAAACCTAGTTATATGTTATTTTGGGGAACCATTATTTTTATAAACTTTAATTTTTAAAATAAAACTTTAGTATTCATTTCTAAAATGTGGGTTTTATGAAAGGAACCATCAATTATTTAACCATTGATAACCTATAAAAAGTTTTAGAGTGAAATTCATTTTAAGTGGGATAAAATGTAACTCCCCAAGTTTTTATGCACATTTTCCGGAATTAATTAACATTCATTGATGTATTACATTGAAATAAGTAAATAATTCCATTCACATGATGCTAAATTATATGGAACTACCTGCACCACCAAGTTGGCGTACGTTACATGTACCATCATGTTTATACAAAACATCATTTTTTTATATTTATTCAAACGAGTAAGTTATAACCTATCCACTTAACTTAGTAATATGGATCATAATAACTATTTTTAATATATTTTTTTATAATGGTTTTATATAAATAAAACATAACGATTATGAAAAATATAATTTTTGGTAATGTATTTATATTTTTTAAAATAATGTTTTCTAAAATGAACTACTTTTCTTGAGTGATGTTTCATGAAAATAACTATTCTTAACACTAAGGGAAATTAGTAGTGATGAGAAATTTGAAATGATGTCCTTCTATAAAAAACAATTAAATTAATTTTATCCATTTTTATAAATTCAATT
Organism: Viscum album; assembly: GCA_963277665.1. Lineage (NCBI taxonomy): Eukaryota > Viridiplantae > Streptophyta > Magnoliopsida > Santalales > Viscaceae > Viscum > Viscum album. The sequence continues at coordinate 33,469,303 of OY728131.1, forward strand.
TGATAGAATAAACATAATTTTTTATTACATGATGATTAAATTATCTTTGTGGGAATACTATCGATTTTTCTGAGAAATATCATTTTCTGATGAAATACTGAGAAATACTGTATTTTAGTTAAACAATTACTTTATATTTAAATAATTAATAATAATAATTTTGATTTTATTTTTGTTTTAATATAAAAATAGATTAATTATACATATTTTAAAAAAATTTGGGTAATTAAAATCATATTTATAAAGAAATTTTATATAATAACATGTTGAAGTTTTGAACGTTTTTACATTAAAAACCCGTTTTCTCACCGCATCTACGGTATTAGAGTTAAAATTAATTTTACGTCTTATGTGATTTGAATTTTGAAAAAGGTATATAAAAAGTTTTAATAGGAATTACATTTTTATTAAAATAATATCAACTTAGTTTTTTACCAAAAAATAGTGGAAGTGATTAGAATTAATCATTGTGATTTGGGTAAAATTAGGCTTTATTAGGGACTAAAACATAATCTAGAAGTCCAAAATAACACACAATCAATTCCAAAACACAAGGGATGCCAATATTTATACTCTATACTTATAGGGTTCTAATTTTATTTGTTATTGGGATACCATGCAATAAAATTTACCTATTTCATATGTTATGTACGTAAAAACAAAAAATGGGAACTTTCCTCACCTTTAACATTTACAAGACTTTTAGATGTGGAAAAAATAACATATTTTAGTTCATACATATAATTTTTAAAATTAAGTGATTTATTTATTTCATAATGATTTATCAATAATTATTATATATGATTTATCTACTTAAATTATTTATGATAGAATACTAGATGCTTTAATAAAAAACGAAAATGATAAAATTCAGGAAACATAGAAGTTAAGGATAAAAATTATAAAAATAAACTTATTTTATTGTGGTTAGGATTTTTTTTAACAATTATTTCATTTTAATTAATTCTTTCTCCATTTTTAGGCATAGTGGGTATGAGATACTTCCCATTATTGTATACCTTTTTTATTGACTAGAGGGTCACTCCTCTTCCACTATAAAAATGACTCCCCTCCTACCACATCCTTACAACTTTAAAGACACTTCAGATCGACTAAGATATTCCCAAATATATCATATAAATCCATCCCATAATCCTATAGTGCTCAAATTTTTCAAAAATATATCCAAATAAGTCTTTCTGTATAAACCAAAATAAGTTTCCCAAAGAAGAGGCAACATCATTCTTCAAGCACCTTTCTTTTATTTTCTCCCAAACCACCTCAATTAATATTATTCCATGAAAAAATAATATAATAAGTATACTAAATATACCTAGATGTTTTAATGTTACGGGTTAAAACTTTACTTACACAAACTTCAATGCAATGGTAAATGAACTTACCATTTATGTGTACGGGAAACTACCACTTCACGAAACTATGATTATTCATTCATCATTTACTGCCTATCATGGTGGAAATTTTGATATATAATATATTTATATATGATATATATGGTATTTATTATGTATTTATACTTATTTAATTCTTTTATAGAATATTTCTTTAAACCTTCCATCTTGTTTAAATATGATAACATCAACTGTGGATGTGTAGACTACTGCATCCTCAATGCGATTGATACATTCACAACCTACATGAAATGTATTAATGATGGGGTTTAATTAAAAATATGTGGTATAAACAACATATATAATATATTATTGACATAATTACTTTTCTATATATATAATATACAATTTTACTTATTACCCTTTTCATACACAAAATTGATAACGTCGGTCATGGATTTATGGACTACCGCCTCCTTAGTGTGATGCAATTACTTTTAAATCAACATAATTATGTATATAAGTATATATTATTAAATAACATGTTATACATTATACAAGGATCATTGTGGAAAGATATTTTTTTCTTACCTTCTTCACGTAGTGATCATTGAAAAATGGGGACGTTAATCATGTGTACGTACAACCTACCCTCTCCATGACTGTCAGGTAGGCTAATTTACCAAAAAAAATAATTCATGATTGGTTTATAAGTATAAGTGATGTATAAATATGATAATTATTTCATTATTATTATTATTATTGATACATTTATATAATTACCCCTTTAAATATAGTCATCCTACCAAAGTTTTTTTACACAAAAACCAAATTTGGTTAAAACACCAGACATAAATTTAGTTGTTTAAGTAGGTTTATAAAACATGGTAATAAGAGAAGATAAATTAATAATAATAATTAAAAAGGTAATTATAAAATTAATTAATTAATTTAAGTTTATTATTTAGTAATCTAAAGACACATGTGACAAGTCGGACTCAAGGTAAGGGTTTTTGTAGTCTCACTTTTATTTTCCGCGTGACACAAGACATGTTCACCTATTATTTAATATAAGTTATGTGTATACTACCCATTTATGTATTACATTATTGTTATAATTATATTTAATTTATTTAAATATCCATTTTATGGTCTTTCTTTCATGGGATTTATGTTTCAAAATATACAAAATCGATAGTGTAATTTTGTCTTAATTCTCTTTCTTTGAGAATAATTCCATGTTATGCACCTATATTTTTTAAGAGGGGCATATAATACATTTGACATGTTATATCATAAGCATAATTCTATTAAAGATATTTTATGCTTCATTTAATTTAATTTTCTTCCATGGGGAGTATAACTCATAGTTACCAAGTTTTAAGAGTTTATTGAAAAAATATCATCATTTATAAAAATTATCTATGATTATGCTTGCATTGATGGCATGTTGTGATCCATATCTGATGAAATTTCCTGAACATTCTTATCCTATGGTTATTCATGATATATTAATTTTCTTATACCATTTTACACTCTTTTTTGTACATATTATGATTAAGAAAGTGTTTTTATGAATGGTTTACTTTATCTATCTCTTCAATCAAAATTTTGTGTTCCTTCAAAAACATATTTTCTAAAAAAAAATTCAAGAATTATTTATATGTTTTGAAATTACATTAAGAAGAAGTTTACAAAACACATTTCATGAATTTATTATAAGTTTTCAATGAATTTTCAAATAAATGGGTTTCAAAACGTTTTGAAGCTTCTTTTTTATGTTTTCATGGAAAATGGTTTTCAAAATGTTTTTAAGGTTGATTTTTATGTTTTCATGGAAAATAGAATTCAAAATATATTCAAACATTATTTTTAATTTTTCAAGTTTATTTTCAAGAAATTGTTTCTTAAATGTTTTTGTTTTAAAAATATTTTTCTGACGAAGAAAGGATACTTTCATAAATTAATATTTTTAGAAGAGATTTCAATGTTATTTCCCATCTAATATAGAATATGTTAATGTTACTCAAGAATTTATAGGAAATGATCCAAAAGATCAATTCAGATTATTTTTCAATGAATGGTTTATGTTTTTATGGTATGTAATTTATGTAATATTTTTCTCTTTCAGGGGATATATGTTTATGAAGTATATTTCATTTTTACAGGTTATATGTCGATGAAACATGTTTATTTTCACAGGTTATAATTTATTTAAATGATTATGAAACCTACCTATTTTTAATAGGTTATTATAATATTTAATGTTTATGATAACCATATCATTTCATGGGTTATGATATGATTAATATTTATGATATTTTGGCACATGTATATATGATTTCATTATGTGATGGGTGAGACCTATATCTCCCTCAAAAGTATTGGGTAAAGTTTTATATCTTTTGAGATCGACTAAGATGGTATTGGGAGTGAAAATTGACTACTATCATGGGCATGATAGTGAACCACGACTACCAATATGGTATTGGGAGTAAATCCATACTACTAATAAGGCCTTGGCAGTGGTGCCTTGTCTACTATGGAAATAATGTTTTTGTGCTTATGTGTCTGCCATAATTATATTCCCTATTCATCTGTTATTAGTTCGTGGATTATTTTATTTATTTCCTTATGATTAATGTCTTATTAACTTCCAATATCTAGGCCATGATTTATGTTTATGTTCATTGATATGAAGGTTATGATCTTATATTTTAATGATCATGTTCTCATACCGTTATGCAAATGATTATTCTTACATATATCTCTTTTTTACCATTACTAAGCATAGGAGATCACCCATTTCATATGTTTCCATTCCATAGGTAATAAACAATGGTTTTAAGTATAATTACTAAGGGGGATGATCTATGGGGGAAACACTATATATCTTTCCATGAGTTAGAATATTTTTGTTCCATGTTTCTGAGGGAACTATACTAACACAATATTTGGTGGTCAATTTTTTTTTGTAATGTTTTAAGTATTATGGAAATGTGATTTAATGTCATTTTATGTTAATACTAGGTTGTTATAATTTATATTAGTCTATAAATATCATGAAAAAATTAAGTATATAAGTTATATATTATGTATATGATACCTCTTGTAGTGGAAATGTTCATGTAATGATTTTAGTCTGATTGATGGAGATCACACCATACCCATTAGTATCTTGAGTATCCCTAGTGTTTTTCTAGATGATTCTCTTTACTTACATCTATGAAATATATATATATTGGTTGTTTTAAATTCTAGAAAGTTTTGAATGGTAACATAGTTATCCCTTTGATAAGTATAAAATTTTGACATTGTTTTTGTTAAAAATAAATATGGTTTGAGGAAAACAATTTCTAAAAGAGTTTTAAAGGATCAAAAAATAGTTGTGAAATCTTTCATAGTCATATTGGATTTTAGTGAATGTTGGAGATTATTGTATAAGAAATAAAATTAGTAAGAGATATATTTAATTGTGGTGAATTTATCATCAATATAGTTTCATAAAATGGAGATTCATTATGAAAGTATTAAATGAAATGAATATTCATTAAATAATATTCAATGAACTCATGACATTTGGAAGAAATGTACATGGGTACATAAATATTTTTGATGCATTTAATTTTATAAAATACATCATGGATGGATAAATAAAGTTATTTAATCCATCATATTGTATACAACTAATATTATCTACGAGTTTCAATTCTATATGTATCCCATACTCTTGTTCATCATCTTAGATGAAGGTGCTATTACCCCATTCAGAATTTGGGCATCATCACAATATGACTGCAGATCTGTTGGGCAGTGTCACTAACTTAGTGGATTGGTGTTTTATTTAGTAATTACTCTTATTTATCAATTATTATCATTCACCAAGGAGAAATAAGGCTACACATGGTCACATGATGAACATACAAAAACCGTCAAAAAACCTACATCAAAATGTTTATATTAGGTTATTCTAGGACATAAAAAAATATTCCACTAATTAATTATCATATTTTATCCACTTTCATTGAAAATTACTTTTCATTTTTATGTTAAGTAATAAGTATTATAATATTACACTCATTTCACTATAAATGGTCACATTTAGAAAAACACTTCTACATACATTCTTAGAACCATATAATTACCAAGAAGAACAAAAGTAAATTTCCCAACTATATTTATCTTGTTATATAATTTCTAGTCTCTCCAAAATACCCACCTAAGATGGCTTAAGGAGTCATTTAATGGAGTATATCAAAGGAAAGGGTAATTGTCTTTACTGAGTTATTTCATGTATCATTCCTTCTCTACCTTCTTAAAATCCACTATAACCCTAATAATATAATTAAATCAGTATCATTTTAACACTTATTTTTTGTTATGTTAATGGATCAATTCTTATCAACCACTCCTCTAACCAAAGGAAAATGAAAACATTGTTAGTGTTACGTGTGCACTTCCACCTTTATGAATGATGTATTTTATGTTTCATCACTACCTTTCATGGATCTTTTTAAAAATTTATTTAATTAGAAAATATGATATATATATCTTTATTATGGGTTTATAAAGAAAGTTTTTCAATTATATTAATAATATTAATAATAAATGGTCATCGTAAAACATAACCACCTAAAATTAGCATAACAAGAATCTTTTCATTATTTGAATCTATATTAGAAATTCATTTGAACTGTACAAATTATATTATTATCGAAAGATATAATATTAATATGTAAATATGGTTTTTTTTATGTAATAAAATTATAATTTTTCCTTGTCATTAAGATACCACATTTAGTTCCTTAAAAATAACTGAAAAAGCCTATTGTGGGAATTTTTCTTTAATAGTCATACCAAAAAATCAAATGTAATGAACCTGAATATTCATAAATAATTATAAATCTTATATTAATTTTTTTACCATTATGTAATTAATTAAAACATGAAAATGGAATGGTAACTGACGCTTTTGTACCGAAGCTGAGAAGGAATAATTAAAACTTATTACAACAACAACCAATATTAACAAAAATAAGTAACAATTATATAATAAACGAATATAAAATATTACATAAAATTTAATATTTATGAATAATTCTCTTAAATATATTATTATGAAGTATTATCTTATTAAATAGGTGGTTAGAGAGTGTATGAAAAAGTACAAGTTAGAAGTACTGGTTTTTCATCTCAATTTCACTGCATTGAGACATGGTTCCCATTATACAACAACTTTTTTTATATAGTGTATATAATTTATATTTGAAAAATTATATCCTCATCAAATTTTTAATAATTTTATTTTATGTTCCATTATAATTTCTTACTTTTAAGGGTTTCTTATTTGAAAGTTTCCAAAGATTTAAGGCCTTTTTTATATCACTTATTTTTAAGCAAGAATATTTCTCTTCCATTTTCATATTCATTATTTTTTTCTAAATACCCTTATCATTATATATATGATTGGTTAAGGATAATTTTTTTTATTTTCATAGATTTTTTATATAAATGTTTTTAAAGGAAGTATTTTAAAATGTTCTACATGAGACATTTTTAATTTTATTTAGTAAGGTGTGAAAAGAATTTTTCTATTAGAATATTTTGTGTGAATGAATTTTACCACCATTATAACCCTTATTCATAATTAATATATATTTTCATGTTTCCATAGTATTTAATAGAAAATCATATTTCTATTATAATTTAAATTTTTTAATAATAAATGTTATTGTTTTTGAAGAATAAATAAAATGTTTTAACTCCTAATTTGAATATTTTTATCTTCCACCCCATATTTAGTATTTTAAAATTCATATATTTTCATAGTTTTATTATAAGAAATTATTTTTAAATCTTTTTTTTAAATATCCTCTTTTAACCCCTTGAAATTATTTTTGGAAATGGATTATAGTTTTTTCAATAATCAAGTTAGAAAAACATTATGAAACTAATTTTTTATAAATTTTCTTGAATGTTACTATGAGAGTAAAAACGACTATGTAATTTAGAGTTATGTTTCTTATATGTCTCTCTAAAGTCTTTTATGAATTTATAATTCATGCCTTACCTTGGTATTAAGGGTTATCTTCGCTATCATTATCTAAATCCATCTAAAATTTATTTTTCTACCATGTCTGTGTTCTGTTATGTCACGAATATATGATATATAATTCACACTTTTATAAATATATATTGATTTAAATGTATACTCATATAGTTTCAGTTTAAAGAGTATCTACCCTGAAATTTATTCCATTTATTTATTAGGGGAAAATTTACTTTCATTATGTTTTCTATTTCTATATGCATGTTTCAATATTTTTTAGGCATTTTGATTATATTTTTTTTACTTATTGATTCCTTCATGTGATGAATACATCAGAATTTTTTGGTGATTGGTGGGAACCAAAATGGTATATCCCCTCAATGAATCTATAGGTCTTTTGAGAGAAACCAGTTTCTGTATGCATGTTTCAATAAACTAGAAAGTTTATTTTGAGTATTTCTAGAAAAATATATATGATGTCTTTGAATGAGGCCTTGAAAGTTTCTTTATGATAATTGGTTAAAGAATTGAGTACATATATAATGTATTACCATGATGACTTAATGGTAAAAGTAAGCTTTATGATATTATGCATTCTATCACAATGAAATAAATTATCTTAGTCAAAGTGAATATTTGTGTTGCCTTGTTATCTATGGATATTTTTCAATCCAATACTTTAGGTTATGGGATATTTTATTATTATTTATTCGTTTCATAAATCATTCCATGGTTTTTTTATTATATCTTATGTTATACAATACACTTTACTGAGCATTTTAGCTAAGGAATTTTATTTTATTTTCCTTTCCCAAGGGATCAAAGATGATAAATTTGAATGATTTCATAGGTAATTTGGAAGGAATAAAAATCACTCAATGGAGTTTTATGTTTTATTTTTATTTTTACTATGAGAAATAAGTATTTATCTATTATATTATGATTATTAAACATTTTAACACTATTTCAAGTGATAAATTATATATTTTACTAACATAATAAAGTAACCACCATATCTAGGTTACTATAGTTTATGTTGTTATAATTGGTATTAGATAAATTTTTGTAGAATTAGTGAAGACTAGATTTAGAATAATACAGTTAGATAAAAAAATAATTTCGATAATCCCCAGGTGAATTCATGAATTTTTCTAGAATACTTCACTTATATAGGAATATTTTCAATTATAATTAATTATTCAATTTTTTTATGTGATAATCAATTGCATACCATTTATTAGAAATATAACATTTTTGATGAATTAAAAAATGTGTAAACACTCATATTTAATGTTGGTATTTCCCCAATATTTTGTTTATAAAGATGGAGTTATAGATGAGAATATTGTAAATATATTAGGGGCAGTTCTAACTTATATTCTTGGATATACAATGGAACAAAACTTTCTCATTAAATATAACCACAAATTAATTTGTAGTTTATTAATGAACCATGCCCATAGAAAAGTGATTTCTTGCTTTGGGAACAAATGAAATAGGCCAATTACCATGGCTGTTTATCATACAAATGGAGAAGTTGATCAATGATGGTCATTGGTTAAAAAACTAAGGATGTATAAGAGATCTAAGTTTTTTAATGAGACATTTTTAATGTGATATTCAATGAAAAATAACTCCCTTATGAGAAAATAGTTTTTTTGGAAAGATATTGTTTAAATTTTAGACAATAGGAAGAGGAAAATGTCTTTAGAGTATGAGTCCAGATTTATGAGGTTAGAAAACCATGTTGGGGGCTATGGACATAATCTAGAAATTAATAATGGGGTTTTATTTGATTGGATTAATCCAAGCCTTTAAAGGATGTTACTCTCTTAAATATTTTAAACCTATGAAGATATAGTATCAAGTATCATCAAGGGGGAAACATAATTCTCAAATTATTGTATTTTTAATTGGAAATAAAGATAATAAAAGTATGGTTGATAATTATATAAAGACAAATCTGGAGAAGGAGAAAAAGATAAAGGTGTAATTTTTATCATATAATAATTTTGGAAAGAAACACCTTGGGATTTTATTTAAGGGAATGTAAGTTTATTTTAAGTGTGGAGAGAAATGTCATCCATTTCACGGATGTAAATAAAGGGAATGTATGTTTATTTTACAATAGAAAAGGCCTTAGGAGAAAGGATGAGATCATGTGATTACTAAATTTTAAGTTTATGTCCTAAATAATGTAATAGATTATAATTGTATCATAAAATTAAATTTAGTCAATGATTTAATTTATTTTGGATCTATATAATACTTTATACCTTTCTGGTTTGGTGAGAATATTGATCATCCCCGACCACACTTAGAAATGAGTAATTTATCAAGACACAAAGTGACAGTCTATTTACAATGCGAATATATAAGACAATATTGATTAATATTCCCACATATTACATAGTTTCAAAATATGTTTTAATACATTCATCTCAATTTTATATAATCCCAATTTTTGGGTTTAATTAATTTTGAGGATAATAACGTTAAAAATTTATAGATAATGAATAAAACCATCTATGTATAAATGTGGTATTTTTCATAATAAATGATTTGATAGTTGAAGTATTATAAAAAATCTATGGGTATTTTATTTACTCACACCCACTATTTTTGTTTATACGTAATTTAAATAAATAAAAATAATAATTTTTCATAAATACTATTTATATAATAAAGAAAACTATGATTTAGTGTATCCCATGATCCTCTACGAATTGATTTCTGTACATGAAGCATAAAAAATTCGTCTCAGGACTTCACTACCAGGAATAATCAATAGTGGTTATAAATCAAGTAATTATATATTTCTGAAAAAATAGAACCTCAAATGGAAGATAAATCTATTGAGTTTTATGTGGAATAATATTATGGATATTAAGTTATTTCTTTTAAAATTAATTATTATGTATAATTATTGTAATGAAACATTCATTGTTTACGAAATATTTATTTTAGAAAAGACAATTTTTCTTGTCTTAAACCATGTAATAATTTTTTTAAAATGTAAATTAAATGTTTTCCCATTTCAAGATAAACTTATTTTTCTATGAGAAAAATTAATATTTGGAGGACTTCATTTCTGCATGGTGGAAATGTGATAATCCATGTAATTTTCATAATAATTTATATATTTTGTTTAATGATGTATATATGATTATACCATACATAAATGGATGTTATTTTATAAATTAGATAATAATTATACATTTAGAATTACTTTTGTTAACTTTATATTATAATGAAGGATTTATTTAAATCCCTAAAAATAATTTTATCTAAGTATAAAAGAGGGATAGAGTTTTCATTTAAAATCAAAGAGATTTTGTCTCAAACAAAGTTTTTTCTTGGTATTATATGGTTTTATTTAATAGTTGAATTTATAAATTATATTATTTTAATTTGATGAAATTAACCTCAATTTTGCATTCATTATATAAAAAATATTTTAGGGTGAATATTTGTTTTATTCAATGCATTATTTTTGGGTAAATATTGTAAAATATAGTTTTTACTAATATCATAAATTTTATGAAACCGTAATGATATAATCAGGAGATAAAATTTATTAAATATTTATCTTTTAGAAATATTTATTTTATTATATAAATAAATCATTTATAAATATTTTTTTGATTAAGAAACATAGGTTTTCCATTTTGAAACCAAAGTTATATTTTATTATTGAAAAGAAATTATTATTTTTTATTTACATTTAATTGAATGTTTGGAAGATGAAATTAATTTTTGGATTGATATAAATGTAAAATAGCTCTCCTTGATTTTATAATAATCAAATAGAAGTCTTGAAATGAATCCCATACATGATTATGTGGTATATTCATTTTTTCTCAAAATTGAGTTTTTTTAAAAACGGTTTTTGTTTTGTGAAAACGAACATTTTTTCTTATACTAAGTAATAAGTGTTACCAGAAGGCCACTCCTTTTAGTGTAAAAGTAACCCTCCAAAACCCCATTTATAAACATAACATGAGAACCTTATCTTGAGAAAGACATAAAGAATTACTTTATTGACTCTCTATACCACATTCTCGAGTTTTGGGTATCCCAGAAAGGCTAATAAAATATGTCTTGAAGAGTGTTTTAAAAGAGGATAAAAAAGGAAGATATAATGGTCATAACTAAGTTATTTAATATTTATTTATTATTCCACCTCCCAAAAATATAAAATAAACATAATAATAAAATTACACCAGTATCATTAGTATACTGAAATATTTTTATATTGATACGCCAACCATTGGAAAATGAAAATGTAACACATGTTGTGTTTTGACCACCACCTCCATGAATGAAATATATTATTTTTCACCAGCACCATATAAGTACAATTTAAAAAAAAGATTTTAATAAATAAAAATTATATTTATCTAATTATTAATATATTTTAAGATAGATTTCCCATTATATTAACAATAATAACAATAATATTTTCTCATAAAACATAACAAGAAAAAATAAGATTTACTTTGACACTTTTATTTGATTGAATCTATTTTTGAAAATATATTGAGCTGTAAAAATAGTTTTATACCATAAATATATGATATCAATTTAAAGATACTATTTTTTAGTCATTTAATGGAATATTATGTTTTAACTCATTATTAAGATTCCACCAATAGTTCATTAAGAACTATCGATAACAAGCCCGTTATGAGAATTCATCTGTTATAATCACTTACTAAAATCCAATTAAGTAAACCAATAACTTTATAAAAAATCAATGAGCACTAATTACAGTAAATTGAACATTTTTTATATAATTAACTCATGATAGTAGAATTGTATCCCAACACTTCATTTAGATGATGACACGGAATGGTTAAAACTAGAAACACCAACCTTCAATATTTACTAAAAATAATTAAAAATTATGTAATAAATGAATATAAAATATTAAAAAAATGTAATAAATATGAAGAATGTTTTTAAATATATTTTTAATAAGTCTTAGTTTAATAGATACCAAGTTAGGTCATGTACAACTAAGAAAAATTCAGAGTTTAGGGATTCCTATATCAATTTTTTATTGAAAAATTATTTATATTATGAAAATGTTTCCTTTAAAAAGTTGTATATACTACCTCTTGAAATATTATATCATTAATATATTTATAATAATTGTATTAATAATTCCATTTCTTGTTCTTATTTTCATTTCGTTTTTATTCAAAAGTTACCAAATCAGTTAGGGTTTCTTTTCAAATATCACTTTTTTTGGGCAATAATATTTATCTTCTATGTCTATATTCATTATTTTTTTTTGTAAAATCACTTATTTATACTTGTATTATTGGTCAATTTCAATATATTTTATATTTCACCTACTATAATTTATTTGTTAGAATATTTTTAATGATTCCCACATGAGTAATTTTTTAATTTATTTTTATAAAGAGTGAAATGAATGTTTTTATTAGAATCGTATGTATGAATAAATTTTCACACTATTATGGTCATTACTCATAGTTAAGAAACCTTTTCAAATTTCAATGTGATTTTAAAGGAAATAATATTTCCATTATTCTGTGAGTTTTTTATTTTAACATTAAATATTAATGTTTTTAGTAATAAATAAAGGGATGTCATTCCAATGAGGTATATTGTTCATCTTCCACTCCATATTTTTAAATTTCAGTGTTCAATATTTTCTTTTCACTCCTTTAAATCAAATATTGAATTGAATTATAAGTTTGTGTTTATAATACTATTACAAAATATTTATAGATTTTTTTATTAAATCACTTTCATTTTACTCTAAAAATTTAAAATATCTATATCATTCGGAGTTATGTTTCATATATTACCCTCAAAATTCTCTTTTGAATTTATAATTAATACCTCACATTGTTAGTAAGGGTTATGTTCACTATCACTCTTCATCTATTTTATGAATTTAGTTTTTCTTTACCTCCTTGTTCATTTATCTCATAGATATATTATATATCATTCCAAATTTCTTATAGAAATAGTTACACAACCATATTCCAATAAAATGTTAGTTTAAATGTTACTTACCTTGAAAGTTAGTCAATTTATTAACTTCAAAAAGATTATAATTATGTATGATTTTTATTTTAATATTGATTTCTATTAATTTCTAATGTATATGGATTATGTAATATATTTCTTATTCTTTAATTTACATAATTAAAGAATTGTAATTGTTTAGTAAAATGTGGGGACTGGGAATAAATATCACATCTATGAATCTATAAGTCATCCGAGAGAAACTAGTATGGGTATTTCGTGTATGACTTCCCATATAATTATAATATCATGGTTGGGTAATTTGTAGTTTATTTTAAATGATTTAGTAATGGTTGGGGTATGAAATTATATATCCCCTCAATGTATCAATTTGTATCTTGAGACAGACTAACCAAAAAATATTTAGTAATTATCATCCCAATTAATTATGATGTCTTGGTATAAGACATTGACGATGTGTTTATGAGATCATGGTTGAGGCCTTATAGTATGAATGATATCTTGGAATAATGCCTGGATAGTAAGAGTAAGATGTGGGAATTATTCCTTCCATCAATGTTAAATAATTTATTATTTTCCACGTGACAATTTATGTTGTTATGTTATCTACATATATATTCTACCCTAATTATTTTGGTTATTGATTTTTTATTATTATTTATTCCATTAATATGTATTTTATGATATCTTTTACTGTACAGTACCAATAAATTAGAAATTGATCCCACATATTTCATTTTTTCCATTAATTAGTAAACCAATAAGAAAACATTAAAATATTTCAAAGGTATACGATAAGGGATAATATGTTATTAATGTATGTTTAAGTTTCATTTTCACATATAATGTGAGAATCAATTATCTATATAGTATCCTAAGAATATTAAAACATTGGATCCTATCTAATGTGATCTCTTGTGCTTTTTCCAATGTAATAAAGTGACCACAAAATTCTGGTTTCTAGTTTTGGTGTTTATTACACACATCATGACTCTATCTCAACACATCATTCTATTATAATAAAATCAAGATTGAAATATTTTAATAACGTGGAATTTTACATGAAATAAGAGATACTCCAAATAAACCCATTAAATTTATAAATAATATCAAGGGAGTTCTAAATAATTTTATTCCATCATTTGCCTCAAATAGTAGAGGTTGAAGTTATAAGTTGAATTGGTTTTTGGATTTTGGACTTGAATTTAAAAAGTTGACAAAAGAGAGGGAAGTGTGTTCTTCCTATGAAGCAAAAAGGTGAAAAATTAGTTGAGGAATAGAGAGGTAAGAAAAAATGCATAAGATTCAGTCACCTAGAATATTTAGAGAATAAGTATAGTTATTGACCATCACATTTTTTGAAAGGAGGAATTGTAAAAGTGTAGGTTCCCGGTTGGGGTAGTTTGAGCTTGGGGGTAGTCTGAAAAGGAATAATTGGTTAGGTTTGAGGTGTCAGTGAGGTCAAATGAGGTTTTAATATTAGGATCAGGAGGCTGGAATGGGTGCTAAGAACTACCTGCTGGACATGTATTGGGTACTCGTTGGTAGCAATAGAAGAGGCTCCACAAGAAAAATATCAGTATGAGAAAATTTTAAAACTATTGGATTTTTTTGCAGTTGTTTCCGAAAATGACTCATAACTCGTGGTTATTTATTAAAAAAGTACCACTATCCAATGGTGGTTAAATATGTTGTCAATATATATATATATATATATATATATATATATATATATTATTTTTTATTTTATTTCAGTAATGTTTTTTGAAGCTATAGTGAAATCAATAATATGTAATAAGAATTACTAATAATTAATTTAAATTATAATTACTTTTAAATTATTAAATATTTAATATAAAATAAATAATATTTATAATTATTAAAAATTTAATAAATGTTAAAATATTTATCTTTAATTTCTAAAAATCATTATACATTTTTAAATATGGATTATTAGTTATTAATTATTAATGATATTTCTTAAAAAACTAATTATCAATTACTTATAATAATTAATTATAAGGTATTTATAATTATTAATTATAATATATTTAAAATTGTATTACTTATTCATTAAATATTTAATATTATTTGTTGTTAATGAATATTTATTCAATAATTACTATTTATTAATGAATTTATAAATAAATAATAATAATTATAAAATGGATAATGAGTTCTGTTATTCGAGCTCATGGTTTAGACCTTTTTGAGATTAATTATTAATTATTAATGAATAATTAATAATTAATAATTAATAATTATGCATTTTGAATTATGAATTATGAAATATTAATTATAAATTAACTATTTTTATTTATTAGTTATCAATTGTTAATAATTATTAATTATATAGCATTTAAAATTTTAATTAATTGTAAATGTTAATTAATATTTATTATTTCATTCTATTTAATTTAAAATTTTAAAAAAATAAATAATTAATTATTAATAATAAATTTCAATTATTAAATATTAATCATAAATAATTGATAATAATGATTAAGTCATTCAAAATTTTGTAGTTTTATTCATTTATTATTTATATAATTTATTTTATTTTCCAAATTGGTTAACTACAAATTATCCACAAAATAATATATGTTTATTCATTTGGTGAAGTAATTAGTAGTACTTGGTGATTTAAGTGAGAATGTGGAGGGGTGGTATCGAGATGGGTGATATCCTAGGTGTTGTTCTATAATGTAAAGATATATTGAAACAAGTAGCTTAAGTAATATTTATTGACATATTAATATGAGAAAATGCATTTAGTGCAGTGGTCAGTACTTATAATGTTAAGTGGGAATATGTGGGTGTACTGTAATGATGAGTGATCTTATAAAAAGTTGTTTTGTTATGCGTAAAAACTAATAAAATAATATAAAAATAAAAATAACAACTTTTTAATATAAAAATATTATATATTTTAATAAATATAGATTATATAAATTTAAAATAAATATATATGGAAGAAGGAACAAGAAAAAATGCTCCCAATGCTCATCGGTGATTGCATTATCATTGATCGCCCATGGAGTATGAACCTGTTATTCTTTGTTTCGAAGTATCTTGCTAGTTAGAAGGGTCTATTTTCTTCAAATAAGTTTAAAGATCGTGAAGAGGAAGCTTTGAAGGGATTATCATCCTTCTATGTATTTTTAGGAGGAATGTTCATCTTTCTCATGAATTAGGTGACACAACATATTATCAAGAAGTGAACTAATACCCATGTATCATCCTTTTATGGTTCCATTTTATAAAGGATTTATCATTTTAGTAATTTGTTCATAACACCCATTTCATTGTTGTAATGTATGATGTCTTGAAAAATTTTCAACCAAGTTTCTTAGGAAGCCTTTATTGGTAATAATAATTATTAATAATTAATTAAAATTTGAATTACTTTTTATTTATTAAATATTGACTAATAAATTATTATTAATTATTATTTATTTTTTAGTTATTTAAAATTTTAATAAATTGTTAAATACTAATTATTAATTTCAAAAAATAATTATTAATTATTAATTATGGATAATTAGTTACCAATTATTAATGATATTTTATCAATAACTAATTATCATTTACTAACAATTAATAATTATATTTTATTTATAATTATTAATTATATTATATTTAAAATTTTAATTACTTATCAACAAATAAGAAATATTTTTTGTTACTAATGAATATTTAATTAATAATTATAATTTATTAATGAATTTATAAATAATTAAGAATAATTATTAAATGGATAATGAGTTTGGTTATTTGGGCTCATGGTTTAGACCATTTCAGATTAATTATAAATGATTAATGATTACTGATTAATGAATAATGAATAATGATTAATTATGTATTATGAATAATGAAATATTAATTATAAATTATACATTTTCATTTATTAGTCATCAATTATAAGTGATTATTAATTATATGATATTTAAAATTGTAGTAAATTTTTAATTATTTATTACTTATAAATTATTAATTATTCTTACTAACTTTTTAATTAATAGTTACTATTTAATAATTAATTTATTATTAATAATTATTTTTAGTCTTTAAATATTAATAATTAATAATTTATAATAAATGTTAACACATTTTAAAATCTTAATTTTATTCCTTTTTTATTTATATAATTTATTTTATTTTCCAAATTGGATAAATAAAAATTATTCACATAATAATACATTTAAATTCATTTGGTGATGTAATTAGTAGTACTTAGGGAGTTACGTGAGAATGTGTGGGCATAGTATCAGGATGGGTGATCACCTAAGAGTTGATTTATAATTTAAAACCATATTAGAATGAGTAGATTAAATAACATTTACTCACTTATTTACACATGTAAAAGCATTGGCTGGAGTGGTTAGTACTAAGAATGTTAAGCGATAATGAGTTGGTGTATGTTAAAGATGATCGATCTTCTAAAAAGTTGTTTTTTATGTGTAAAAAATAATAAAATAAGTATAATAATAATAATAATAAATGGTAAATGAATAAATATTATATATTTTAAATAAATAAAAATTATATGAATTTAAAATAAGTATATATGGATGGAGGAACGAGAGAAACTTCTTCAGACGCTTGTCAGTGATTTCATTTCCATTGATCACCCAAGTAGTGTGAACCTATTATTCAATGTTTCGAACAATATTGCTAGATGAAAGGGAGAATGTTTGTTATAGATGGTAAAAGATCACGAAGAGGATGTTTTGAATGGCTTCTCAATCTTCTCTATATTTTTAAGAGGATTTTTTATCTTTCTCATGAATAAGGTCACACAACGGACTATCAGAAAGGGCACTAATACTCATGTATCATCCTTTTGTGGTTTTATTTTAGAAATAATATATCATTTTTGGAATTAATTCATAACTACTATTTCTCTATTGAAATTTATGAATCTGAGTTTGGTTCTCTTCTCATGTTGGATGACAAGCCCACTAATTCTTTGGCTAACATAGCTAATGAGAGCTATTTAGATATTTAAAAAATTTATTTTAATGATTCTTTATATAGGGGAATAATGGATGATAATGATGTTGAGGAATATAATTATATTCAAGATTTTAAGAATATATCCAATCAGGTTAATATGGATTTCATCCTATGGTAAGAGTAACAAATGACATGTCGCAAAATCTTCAAGGTGAAAACCAAAATGGGTGATCCAACTTCAATGAAATCCAAGTCTGATAGAGCTCACATAACTACTTCTTACTATCATGGAAAATATACATTAGGTAATGTAAATGAAAAAGTTTTTATTCCTCATAAGAAACCATTTATTTTAAAACCAATGCTTCATTTACAGTCTAATCAGGTATAAATATGGTAATTAATGAATCATCATCATATTCTTATAATACTCTTGACTTTGGTCATTTAAGGGGTATGTTATTGGGGTTTCAACCATATATGAATTATATTCACTCCCCAAATTATATAGAGAGTGGAATATAGACTCCCACAACTACTGTCTTTTGTAAATAAAGGGATCATTTGGGTAATGGTTTGATCTCAAAACTTTCTAATCAAAGGGAGATTTATAATAGTATTTCCACTAAATCCTTGGCTGCAATGATGGACAATAGTAAATGGGAAAGAACTGATATGGACCATGATAGTGGAAAACATATCCCCAAAGCTTCTATCTTTAGTGGGTCTAATTCTCAACAAGGATCCTTTGTGATCATAGAACCTTATTAGTACTGGGTGATATTTAATGAAACTATTGTAATTCCCTTTACTATAAGGTTGGATATAGCTGAAGCGGAAGTGGAAAGTGACATGGATTCTCTTTTCAAGAATTTCTATAGGCATTGATTTGAGAGATATGAATTGGGGTCCCAAAATTAGGGACAAATAACATGAATAATTCATTGAATGTCTGTTCTTCAGTGGGTTCTAATATTTTTTCATCCAATGAAGCATAAATCACATTCAATGGTTAGCATACATAACTCATTTGAGTTGAATACATCCGGTTATAGTAAAGAGGAAAGGAAAATAGTGAATATGTGTCTAGAGCAGAATAAGTGATGACTATTGTTGACATTGGACTTCCATATGGTAGAGGCCGACCATGGTTATAGGTCAAAAATAGAAAAAGGGGACGAAATCCTCATGGTATGTGTGGATACTCCTCTCTCAACAGTATGAGTACTCATTCATGAGATAAATGATTTATTCAAGCCTTTATTTATTTTATTTTGTTCATGGGAATTTCAAGTTTTTCATGCTCTTTCTCCGTACTCTGTATTTTGTTTATAACAAAGGGGTCACTGAGCCATTACCTTTTTAATATATATTTATATAAAAATTAAAAAATATATATTTTTAATAAAAATTATTTTCAAAAATTATTTTAAATAAAAACCACAACTATATGATTCATGGTTTTCTTAATATAGGTAAATGTATTTGGTGGAGTTGTTAGAACAAAGAAAGTTAATGAAGAATAAGTGGAAGTAGTTAAAAAATGGGTGAACTTATAAAAATGTATTATCTCATGTATACAAAATATTAAAAAATTTATAAAAATAATAATAAATGATAACTTATTAAAAAATATTTTAAATAAGAAAAAATTCAATAAATTTAATAATTTCACTTTTAATAGAAAATATATTTTATTTTTTTAATAAATATATAAATAAAAAAAGATACTACAATATGATTCACTGTGGTTCTAAAAACTGATTTGAAATTATTCTTGACATTCAAATATATGGATTTTTTTTAAATTTTCCCAAAATATTTAGTGATGGTTTAAACCACTTATAAATATCAATTTTTTATAGAGTGTTTGTGGTACAATGAGTAACACTGATCATCTATTGGATTCAGGGTGGGTACTCAATGTCCAACAGGTACTTGGTACCCCATATATAGGTTTTTTTTAAATTCATAATTAAATTAATTAGTTTTTTTTTATTATAAATGTTTTTTAATTGAGGGAGGGACCTCATATCCCCCCAAAAGAGGGGAATCTCTTCCCACACCCCTCCCACCCCCTTTTTCTTTCAAGGTATATTTCCATTATTGGTTGTCTATTCGTGGATTCATCTACTAAATGGGTTTTTCTGCAAGTAATGGTTACCTTCATTTGTTATTATTCACTATCTGTTTCCATTTTTTTCATTTTTGTGGAGATTTTCACCTAATATTTCAATTTTATCATATTTTCAATTGTTTTTTTACTTCTTCCACACCGAGTCAAATTATCTAGTGGAATCATATGTGTAATCCTCTGTTAGTACATTATAAATGGTGCCTAATAATTCCTATGTTATAAGTTAGTTTTTCAATCATGTGCAATGTGATCATGGTTAGGGTCATATGAGAAACTAGAACCAGAACAGGTAATGTTATATAGTGTACCTAGGGGTTATTCGGTTCAGGGTTTTAACTGCCTTTTGTGGATAGAAGTTGTGTTGTGTCTATGTGATGTGATGCCTTAGTCTTAAACCATTAGACTATTTGGGAACCCATGCATGTGGTACTTGATTTGGGTTTTTCCATATGTGTTTGACATGTGATATTATTTTGGGCGGCATTGAAGTATGTTGGTATGATGTGTGTGTTGTCGATCACTAATAATGATGTGACATAGGTTTCCATTTTGATGTGGGAAGTGATGACCGTAACCATGGGTGGTGATCAAGGTGTTTTTTCAATATTATGGGAATAGTATTTTCATGATCATGGCTCACCATGAGGATAAGGCCATTGGGGTCATGTTTATACATGACATACCCCATTTTTATTTTTTACAACTTATTTTCAGAGGAATTGTATGTATATTAAGATACATAAGTATAATGATGTTTACCATCATTTCAGAGGATGAATATGTCATAGGTTTCCAAGAGATCTTAGGGTTGATGGTGATCTACCTTTTGATGTTGGATTCTCACCATTTATTTTTAATATGTTAGGACTGATGGACCAGGATTGGTAGAGGGAAAATGTCAGCATGATTGTGACTCATCAAGTTATTGAGTTGGTTGTTTGAATGTTTAATGAATTTTGATTACAATTGACTTATGAAATAATAAGGTACTTTTCCTTGTTGAATTGAGAATGGTTAAAAATAGATTCACCAGTTTTTTTGGCATGTAATTTCATATGATATTATCAGGTTTGTAAGGACAAGGGTGAATCATATATAATAGACCATGGGTATCTTATCCCACTTTGTCAGTTTTCAAAGAAGTTAAATGCTCAATTATTATTGGTGAGAATGGGTGGAGTGAGATCATTGGTTTTCCTTGGTTTTCATTATTTTCAATTTGTATACAATCGTATATTTGTGGATACCATGTAGGGAGATTATTGGTGGTGCGCTACTTTGTTTATACTCATACCCTATATAGGACCTCCGAGACGAGTGGAAACATTAGTTCTAATTAAATATGAATGTATAGGGACCAATCTCTAGTGTTTAGTGGATAATGATGCAATAGATTCAAATAATATATATTGATGGTTAGAGATGGACTAGGTGGATCATCAGAATCAAGATGGGGGCACTACTACAAAAACGGGCAATAACAGCGCTAAAATCGGGCTTTAACAGCGCTAGAAAAGTGCTGTAAAGCTCAGCGCTGATAAGGGGGGGGGGTCCTTTAACAGCGCTTTTTTAACGCTGTTAAATGTCACCTTTAACAGCGCTAAAAAAGCGCTGTTAAATGTCACCTTTAATGGCGCTAAAAAAGCGCTGTTAAAGGATACCTTTAACAGCGCTAAAAAAAAGCTGTTAAATCCCTGCCTGCTGCTAATAAAAAACATGCACTAGTAAAGCCAGCCGAGCAGACCTGCACAAAAACCAGTATATCAACCACAGACCTGCACAAAAACCAGTATATCAACCACAAGCATGTCATCAACCGATCACAACCCAACCAAACAGTGTTCTTACCATGAGTTAGATACCATCTACCCAGAAACCAAAACTACCTCATTACATAGTATCACAAAATATTCCTACACAACTCAGAAGATAAATACTAGAACATTCCACTATGCATTATTTCTCCTTGGATTGCCACTTGGTTTTGACAAATCGTGCAGAGCCCGTGCTCCTTGAATCATTCTGCATTACATAAAAAGGATATCCTAACTCTCCCAACCATCACCCTTAGTAATTATGTATATTAATACAAAAAAGGTAACATATCATAAATTGGGGGAATGTAATGAGACATCAAGATTAACATTATATATATAGGATCGATGTCTGGTAGGATTGGTTGCGTTGATACATGACTCTACCTGGACCTCAAAAATAGATATATGATCTCACTCCAGGACTTTCAGAGAGACTCCAACTATGTCTAGGACGTCCTGCTGAAGCGATCGTACTATCGTAAGTCGGAAAAGATACCAAAACCATCCTAGGAAGGATCATGGGAGCCAACCCTAATGAAATATGTCCTTGATATAGTGTTCAAAGAGATCAATCATGGTACATAAAATTATGTGTCATTTAAAGGGTCACATGCCTTGTCGCTTTACCCTGGGTAACTACAATGTTCAGCTGCCTGTGTGAATATACATGTCATATCAATAGGAAATTACATGGAATGTTAAAAAACATATACGTTTTACCCTTTGATCTTGTGTCCTCTTATGAACCCTTGCCCTATGTTAGTACATGACGTCGATCTCGTGTGATTCTTCCTGTGTATCTGTACAAGGGATAAACTGCGTAGCTGGCTCATTAAAGACGTGTAGTGGGATATATTCCATGTTGGAAAGCCATGTAATCCATGCCAGGTTTGACTCGTACACGTCACATATGACCCATGGATCATTGTACTAAAGTGTTAACACAATCCTAAGGCATTTGGTCGGTTTCCCGTATGTCAGTTGTTGATTTCACTTAAAAATAAATCCATTTTGAACAAAATAGAGGCACTTTGAGTGGTGTCGGCCACACCGGGCCTCAGATTGAGTCGGGGTTGACTCTTGCACATCAAATTTGACCCATGGATCATTTCCCTTAAGTTTCAACAGAATCCAAATGTGTTTGGTCAGTTTGCCGCATGTCAGTTGTTGATTTCACTTAAAAATAAGTCCATTTTGAACAAAAGGGAGGCACTGTGAGTGGTGTCGGCCACACCGGGCCTCGGATTGATGCGGTGTTGAATCGTACACGTCACACATGAGTCATTGATCATTGTGAAAAAGTATCAACGCAATCAGAAGCCGTTAGATCGGTTTGGCGTATGTACGTAAAATATTGTCCATTTTAAACTAAATACATACACTTGGAGTGATACCGGTCACACCACGCCTCTGATTGAGGCGGGGTTGACTCGTACACGTCACATTTGTCCCATGGATCATTGTCCTTAAGTTTCAATAGAATCCCAATGCGTTTGGTCGGTTTGTCGTATGTCAGTTGTTGATTTCACTTAAAATTAAGTCCATTTTTAACAAAACAGTGACACTGTGAGTGGTGTCGGCCACACCAGGCCTCAGATTGATGCGGTGTTGAATCGTACACGTCACACATGAGTCATTGATTATTGTGAAAAAGTATCAATGCAATCAGAATCCGTTAGATCGGTTTGGCGTATGTACGTAAAATATTGTCCATTTTAAACTAAATACATACACTTGGAGTGATACCAGTCACACCGCGCCTTTGATTGAGGCGGGGTTGAATCTTACACATCACATTTGACCCATGGATAGTTGTCCTTAAGTTTCAATAGAATCCCAATGTGTTTGGTCGGTTTTCCGTATGTCAGTTGTTGATTTCACTTAAAATTAAGTCCATTTTTAACAAAACAGTGACACTGTGAGTGGTGTCGGCCACACCGGGCCTCGGATTGATGCGGTGTTGAATCGTACACGTCACACATGAGTCATTGATCATTGTGAAAAAGTATCAATGCAATCAGAAGCCGTTAGATCAGTTTGGCGTATGTACGTAAAATATTGTCCATTTTAAACTAAATACATACACTTGGAGTGATACCGGTCACACCGCGTCTCGGATTGAGGCGGGGTTGAGTCTTACACGTCACATATAACCCATGAATCGTTGTCCTAATGTGTCAGCACAATCCGAAGGCGTTTGGTTGGTTTCCCGTATGTCAGTTGTTGATTTCTCACTTAAAAATAAGTCCATTTTGAACAAAACAGAGGCACTTGGAGTTGTGTCAGCCACAACAGGCCTCAGATTGAGGCGGGGTTGACTCGTACACGTCACATTTGAAGGTGAGTATGCATACACGATAGTTGACCTTCTTAGAGAAGGGTTTCTGGAAGAGTATAAAAGACATGAAGCAATGAATATCATTAGAGTGTTGGAGCAAATGTGGTTGCTACAAACAATGTGGAAATCGGCTTGTGCAAAGCGACCTAAGTTACAACTTGCAGGTATTGTACTCTATTTTTTTCTGGAAGGTTTCAGTTTAAATTCATTTTGGAATGATCATTTCTAGCCATTGTCTTTTAGGTTTTTTTGACAGCCGAGGGGAAAGGGTGGGGTCTGAAGACATTGTAGGATATGCCGAAGGGTGATTTTGTGTGTGAATATGTTGAACAAATGTTAACTCCCACAGTTCTGAAAAGAGTCACTATTTAAAAGAAATTCACAAGTTTAGATACATCTCAAGATGGTCAGTTTAAAGGCATTTTGAGGGACACTACTAAAGACATGCTCAGATATGCACACATCCCCCACTTTTAGATCGTTGTCTACTACAATGATCTTCCAAACAAGAAATGCATTAGAACGCTCATGATACATAAAGAAATTCACTGGCCACCTTCGAGAATGATCTGAAGCACAAACCATGATAATATTATGTTTTTAACTTCAGCACCTCAATTGAGAATGTGACATCTTTCAGGACTTGGCGCCATTGTATGTAGTTTCGTCCACTGAATGGGTCTATCCTTTTATTTAATTTTTTTTAACTTCAGTCAAATATTCTAGAAAGATGTCGCTTCAGATCCTTCACCATTTTGTTTTGCAGAACATCTCATTACATTGTTAAAATAAGCAGGGTGTCTTGCATGGGCAATACGTTCCTTTATTGAAGATGATGCACTCCCATCTATTCGAACCCACAAAACCACCCCGCATGAGAAAACAGGGACTCATATTTTTCTGGAAGGCGGGGAGGAACCCAGGCACCTACCGATGACCGCCGCGCCGTGGGGTGGTTTTGTGGGTTCGAATAAATGGGAGTGCATCATCTGCAATACAGGAACGTATTGCCCATGAAAGACACCCTTCTTTTTTTAACAACGTAATGAGATGTTCAGCAAAAAAATGGTGAAGGATCTGCCGCGAAATCTTTCTAGAATATTTGACTGAAGTTAAAAAAATTAAATAAAAGGATAGACCCATTCAGTGGACGAAACGACATACAATGACGCCAAGTCCTGAAAGGTGTCACATTCTCAATTGAGGTGCTGAGGTTGAAAACATAATGCTGTCATGGTTATGCTTCAGATTATTCTCTAAGGTGGCCAGTGAATTGCTCTATGTATCATGATCATTCTAATGCATATCTTGTTTGGAAGATCATTATAGTAGGCAATGATCTAAAAGTGGGGGATGTGTGCATATCTGAGAATGTCTTTAGTATTGTCCCTCAAAATGTCTTTAAACTGACCATCTTGAGATGTATCTAAATTTGTGACTTTCTTTTAAATAGTGAGTCGTCTACTATAAATGTACTCTGCAAGAGATTGAGAAGAGTAAGACACTGTTTCATCATTTTATTTGCTATTTAATTAAAGAAATAAATTCATAATGTTACCGTAATTTCTTCCCAGATCACAGCCTTCAACCCGGACACAACATGGTGCCATGAATCTATGTCAATCGGCACGCGTTGCCGAGTGACAACTCCAATGTAACTGCTAAACATAGCCTTTTTGGGATTCACATGTTGGCCTCGTGCATTCCATCCGACTTCAAATTTGATGCCTTTTCTTTTCACCTTAAGAATTTTGGCTAACACTGTCAAACTACGACGCACCTGTGATTTCTGCGACGTCGGTCCTTCATTCCCGAACATTTCATCGATATCAACATCATCTATATGTTCATCTACTATGATATCAATGACATGTGCTGATGGTTGTTGGACCTCAACACTAAGAGAAGGAGCCGCAACAGCAAGAGTAGCAGCAGGAGCAGTAGGAGCACCAGGAGCCGCAGCAGTAAGAGCAGCAGCAGGAGCAGTAGGAGAACCAGGAGCCACAGCAGGAGGAGGAGTAGGAGCCACAGCAGTAGGAGCAGCAGGAGCCGCATCAGGAGCAACAGTAGCAGCAGCGTGAGCTGCAGGAGCAGCAGGAGCAGCAGCAGCCGCAGCAGCAGCTGCTTGAGAGACTTGTTCAGTCTCAAGGTTAGGAGCACCAGAATGTGCAGAAGTCATTATCTGCAAAAGTGGTTGAACAGTTCATTCAAATTACATAAATTCTGTAATGATAAGATAATAACATGAGATAACAAGATCTATATTACAAACAAAATATAACTTGTTTACTGAACTCTCTTTATTTTTTTCAAAGGTTGAAGAGATTTGACACCTCTATCGACAATCCAAATCCCTTCATTGTGGTCTCCTCTAACATAAAAAACATCATCTGCATTGGGACCGCTCCGAATTAATTGTGACGTACCACTAAAAGGATCGTCCTCAACTGAATTTTCATCGGAACCCTTCATTGTGGTCTCCTCTAACAGTGTTCATATCTTTTACTTTCTCAAACAGCTGATCACCTGTTAGTGGAGACGGTGTTGTGAGTTTTTCTGAACTTCCATTGAATGATGTCGTCCAAGATCGGTACTTATGCCGACGAGGTAGAAATCTACGATGTCCTAGAAACACAGATTTCGATGAATGTTTCAACCTAATTGATTCTGTATATTCTTCGCACACGGGACACCCTTGAGTTCCTTTAATGCTATAGCCTGACAAATTTCCATAAGCAGTGAAATCATTTATTGTCCCATACAACATCGCTCTCAACGTGAAGTATTCACTTTTATAAGCATCATACAACATTACACCTGATTCCCACAATAATTTCAAATCCTCGATCAAAGGAGTCAGATAAACATCAATATCATTACCTGGTTGTTTTGGTCCTGATATGAGCATAGATAACATGATGAATTTTCGCTTCATGCATAACCAGGGTGGAAAGTTATAATTTAGCAACATAACAGGCCATGTACTATGAGTGCTGGTTTGAAAACCAAAAGGATTCACTCCATCTGTAGATAACGCAAGACGAAGGTTTCTCGGCTCTTTTCCAAATTCAGGATACTCATGATCAATTTTCTTCCATTGAGGAGAGTCGGCCGGATGACGTAATAACCCATCTTTATTTCTTTTATCTCCATGCCACGACAATTGTCTTGCAGTTTCTTCACTTCAATATAAACGCCTAAACCTTGGAATGATTGGAAAGTACCATACAACTTTCGTAGGATTGGATTTATCTTTCTTGTATCGAGAAGCACCACACTTTGGGCATTCTGTAAGTGATTTGTTCTCCTTTCGAAACAATATACAGTCTTTCGGGTAGGCATGTATTCTTTCAGAAATCATTCCCATCGAGCGTAGCATTCGTCTAGCTTCATATGTCCGGCTTGGGATCTCATTATCTTCCGGGAGCATGTCATTCAAGAGAGCAAGTAGTTCCGTAAAAATGACATCACTCCATCCATTGCCTACTTTCAATTTATACAACTTCAGTACAGCTGACAATGTTGTATACTTAGTGCAAGCAGCATACAATGGCGTCTTTGCACAACTCTTTAACTTCTCAAACAATTTTGGGCAATCACGGGGTTCATCTTGAATTGTCTTTGTCATTTCCTCAATACGATCTTCATCATCATTGACATCTGTAATCACATCCTCCATACGGTCTTCTTCATTATCTATATTTGTATTCATATCCGACGATCCATAAAACGCAGTTTTATCCCAGCCAGTAGCTATATTCGCTTTTTCTCCGTGTTTATTCCAACATTTATAACTCCGATCTATTCCGTGACATATCAAATGTTCTTCCAACTCCTCTGGTGTAAGTAGTCTAGAATAACAACAACGTAAACACGGAAAAAGGATTTGAGAAGGATCCTTTGTGTGATCCTTTGCAAACTTGATGAACTCTTTCACTCCATTCTCATACTCTATTGTTAAACGATTAGAATCCATCCAATCTTTATTCATCTTCATCCTATTTGAATCTCAAATATTAGTATTTATGGTTCAAGTACACAAAAGAAGACTTCCAAATACAGTAGAAGGGAACCACTTTTTTGGAAGGAGATCAAGTAGTCTAACCTACAATCAAGATTCATAAAAAAGAATATTAGATTCACTAAAAAGATGATTATCTATCACTCTATAAGGAGGATATAACAGGAGATAGAGGACTTCCAATCGATGAGAGATACCTTTATCAGAGCACCGAATAGGGGAAACTAAAGGAGTCTTGTAATAGGGGATCCTCTCATTATTTTATATCTTATCTCATGGTAAATGGTTTCTGTTTTGTGTTAGAGTACTTTTGTGGGATCATGTTGGTCAAAACACCATTGGGGGTGTGATTAGAAGGCATATGTCTTCGTAAGGGATGTTCCCTCATGGTTTGTGAGTATTGTTTCATTTTGGATATATACATGCTTGATATGATATGTATTGAATAGATAGTGATGATGTAATTTTTGGTATTTAATCAATATCACATTGATTGTTACCATAGATGAGTGACCGTCATGCCTCATAAGGGTAGAGCCCATGTCTTTTATGGAGAATGGGATATCTTGGTTGACCATGTAGGAACAGTTCTTCCACAACTAGGTGAGAACATAGACCAGTTTACGAATATTTTTATTGATGATAATGGATTGAAACAAGAAATATTTCCCCCAGTAGTAGACTGGTTCTAGGATGTGTTTCATGAGAATTGATCAGGGCTACCACCTAAAAGAGACTTTGAGTTCATGATTGAGCTGATGCGTAGAGTTGAGCCATTTTATATAACGCCTTTCAGAATGAAACAAGAATAGATTCAGGAACATAAAACTCAATGAGAGGAGTTAGATTATGAAGGGTGCATCTGCTCGAGTATGTCACCTTGGGGATCTCATGTTTTATTTTCCAAGAAGGATGACAGAACATTACATATGTGTTTCTATTAATAGAATATGAATCAGATGAAAATTAAGAATAGATATCCACTTCTTTGTATTTTTGATCTATTTGACCAGCTGAGGGGTTCCATATTGTTCTCTAAGATTGATCTAAGGTTTGTTTATCATCATTTGAGATTGAGAAATTCTGATATACTATAAACTAATTTTGAAATCATGTATAGTTTTTATGAATTCTTCATAATAAAATTTTTGTTGACGAATTCCCCATGGCATTTATTCTCTTGATGAGTTGAATATTTCACTTGTACCTAGACCAGATTGTAGTTGTTTTATGGATGACATATTGGTGTAATACCAAAATAATGATGATCATTCCCAACATCTGGACATCATCATGAGTACACTTAGAGAGAATCAGCTATACACAATCTATCTATATGAAAACATATACATCTTCTTCATAGATTGTTACCTTAAGGCGGCGGCCGAGGGCGTTGGGGGTTGCGGAAGGCGGCCGCGGAGGGCGACCGAGGGCGGCCGAGTGAGGCGGAGGGCGGCGGAGGCGGCAGAGAGCGGCGGAGGGCGGCGGAGGGCGGCGGAGGGCGGCCGAGGGCGGCCGAGGGCGGCAGAGAACGGCGGCCGAGGGCATTGCGGGCAGCCGAGGGCGGCAGGCGGTGGAGGTCGGCTGAGGGTGTTGCGGGCGGCGGAGGACGGCGAGTGTACCGAGGGCGGCAAGCTCCGGAGAAGCGAACACAACAGCGGTATTCGGGAGAAGAGTAGCAGGGTTACGGTTCCGCGAGGGCTTTAGCTGCGATAAAACGAGGGCACTGTGCGAACGACTTTATAAAAAAGTCGACAAAGGTTTTATCAGCGCTAAAAAAGAGCTGATAAAGGCTACCTTTATCAGCGCTAAAATTATAGCGCTGATAAAATCTAGATTTATCAGCGCTTTTCTAGCGCTGATAATATTATGATTTATCAGCGCTAGAAAAGCGCTGATAAAGATTCCCCGTATCAGCGCTAAAATTATAGTGCTGATACAGGGTCTCTTTATCAGCACTTTTTTAGCGTTGATAAAGATAATTTTTATCAGCGCTTTTTGAGCGCTGATAAAGGATACCCTATATCAGCGCTAAAATTTGAGCGCTGATAGAGGTGTTCTGTATCAGCGCTTTTTTAGCGGTTATATAGGCGAACCTTTATCAGCGCTTTTTGAGCGCTGATAAAGACCAACTGTATCAGCCCTAAAATTTTAGCGCTGATACAGATCATATTTATCAGCGCTTTTCTAGCGCTGATAAATATTACTATTATCAGCGCTAAGAAAGCGCTGATAAACATTAGCTTTTTCAGCGCTGTAATTTTAGCGCTGATATAGGGTATCCTTTATCAGCGGTTTTGCTTAGCGCTGTTATAAGGGCGCGCTTCCCTTGCCCGTTTTTGTAGTAGTGGGGTTTCCTTTTATTATTTTTGGTCATATTTATATATAATCATCTTAAGGGTGATCTTATTTTCTATTGTATGAATATCATTGGAAAATGATATTTTTTTTGTTTTCTAAATTATTTTTGACTATTTATTAATTATTATTCAATTATTATTGCCATGTTTTTTATTTTTAGGGGATATAATATCCAAATGATCACCTCTTAGACACCACTTCTAACCAGTTGTGGATCTTCAACTTCGGTGATGTTTATGAAATCCCTATTAGGGATGATTCAAATTTGTATCATAGTAGGTTTTTAAAAGTTTTTTTAGTATTGTTTTTTTATTTTTTATGGTAGATTAAATAATTAGGAAATGTGTCTTGAAAAATTTTAAATAGGTGAACTTAGGAAGGAAGTACAATAATATACCTATACAGCTCCAATACTGGCTAAATCCAAGGATTTCAAGGGATCTAAGATTAGTATTTTGTTTTTAATTATTACGTTTGAGTTATTTGATTTATATATATTGGTATTCGATGTTATTGATTTCTATTTAAAACAGTTTATCTTAAAAAGAATGAAATGATACACATGAAACATTGAAGGAATTGTGGACTCACATGACATGTTTGTTCTTGGTTATGATTTCTAATATGGTTCTAATTCATTAATGGTAAATGGTTTTTTTGTTTACCTTTTTATCTGTAGTCTATTTTGTGTTTTACCATATTGATTCTTGGTTTAATTATACTTTTATAACTAGGTTTTGATCCTTAGTTTAATTAATTTTCGAATCATACATGTGTGTGATACATTGGACTAGAATGGGAAGGTAGGGCTATGAGGATGGATTTGATAATTCTTAGACCAGGGGGGGATATGTATGGGATAGTGGGTTATATTTTCTATTACAAATATCTAAATTTTTTATATATGCATTATTATATCTATATTAATTGCGGTATTTGGTTTTCAAGGATGTAATTCCTTGATGGGATTTCTTGGAATGTTAGGAGGGTAGAGATATTGTGCCACTAAGGCTTGTGTATAATGAATCTCCAAGGCATGAAGCTGCCAACAAGGAACAAACAAATGTGTTGAGGAAAAAGGGTTAGCCAGAGAGGCTAGATAATCTAGGGATGCGGTTTGATGAGTATCTTAGTGTGATCCTAGCGTGTCTTACAAAAATCATTGACTTGGGAGCTCAGGGAGATGTTCCATCAATGGAATAGAAAATGTGGGAGATTCAGTCACACAATCCTACCTGTTTTCAAGAGAGATATACCATAGGTAACTGACTATTGGATTGAGAATATTTATAGGATCTTTTACTAAACTAAAATTTCTGTAGGGGAGAGGGTCAAACTAGGAACATGTACATTTAAGGGACTAAATGCATTTTGATGGTAGGTATATGTAAAAGCTGGAAGGTATGAGGGGATTACATTGAAATACTTAGAAGTGAGGTTTTATGAAAAATTATTCCAAGATACACTATGGGGGGATTGAGCCATTGAGTTTATACATATGGTGTAGGGAGAGACTCCGATCATAGACTATGCTTTAAGGTTCTAAAATCTGTGATTTTCAATAATATTTGTAGGTTAAGAGATCGCTACTATGTGGATATTTGAGTACAATTTATGGAATAATATATGGGTTTAGGGAAATATTATTGGGTGATTTTGTTTCCAAAGGCGATAAACCAATTTTTAATAGTAGAGTAAAATTTGACTGATGGGAGTACCATAATCTAGACTATGGTGTCAATTGAGAAACAATGAAATATTTAGTCCATTAGAAGTGTGGACATGAGGAGACCCACAATGGTAGTTAGAATAGAGGTTTGATATTTCTACCATAGATTGGTTCATTAGTGAGATGTTTTAAATGGGGAAATGAAATCAATGTTTGGGCCTAGTGGGTTCAAGCACTAAAAGAGTGGAAATCCTATATCAAGATGGAAAATTTAGATCATTTGATCTATACGACGTCACAAAATCTATATTCAAGGGATTATATCATACTCATGAGCCTATGTGAGGACCATTAATAGTACGGGGTGACATTAATCAGGATTTTTCTATTTATAAAGGTTATTGGAAGTGGACAAGATACCCAATAGTGGGGTAGTCACAAACAATGAGTGTTAATCCTTAAAGAGGAAAAGAAATAGGCTGTTGGACATGGGATAAATTTCTTGTGATTGAGTTAGTGTGATAATATTAATCTAGATACCTAATAATAGCTAGATGTACTCCACCATTATGTTTTTTTTTCATTTTGTGGTGGATACTAGTGCATTGTGTGAATATATACATAATATAATGACTACGTTCTGATTATGGTATCAGAATAAAGTATTATATTTAATAGTTATTTGTTGATGGATGGTAGGTATTAAATTTCGTTTGATGTTTGGTTATGGAACCATCAGTGTGTTAGATAGATTAGTTGTGATGTGAGTGGGTATGTGATTTCATTATTGGGGTGTTTACATGGAATGAATTAGTTGGGTTATATTGGGTTTCCACTATTACTAGGAATATAGAATTGTTTCCAATAAAATATAATTTTTTAACAAGTGTAGTGATAATAATTATTAGGTTTGGGGCATAACAACTTAATGTTGTGGCCTAAGATAGAAAAGGGAGGGGCTATCATATGTTGGAGAAATTTTAATGGTTATATTTCATGGATGAGGTACTTTGATCTTGGGGTGGCCAACCCATGTGTAATTGGTTGAGTTTGAGGTGTCATAGGGGCTGGTGATGTATTATAGGTTGTGTTGATGAGGTTATCCTAGGTACATTCACTATATTTGGATGATAAGGGGAACTAGGGACCTAGTGTGTAAAGACAGGGTACCTAGTGGTAGTAGCATAGGAGTGCATACCATTGTGAGGTACACTAGCCAAATGGTGGACCAAGTTGAGGCACCCAGTGTATAGTGAGTGGGTACCTTATTACCCCTATATAGGTTTTCTAAAATTTTAATTAAATTAATTAGATTTATTTGTTATAAATTTCAAGTAATTGGGGGAGGGGAATCATTTCAGGCCAACATAGGGGGATCTTGGACAACTATTTTATCATAATTATTTTCTATCCAAGAGGACATCTCTATCTTTAGTTGTAAATTCTATGTTCTATTTATCACATGGGTTCTCCATTAGTATGGATTACCTTCCATATCTATTCTTCACCACCTATTTATAGATTTTTCACTAATGCGATGAGTTTCATATAACATTTATTTTTTAGGTTTCTTATTTGGTTTTCAAATTTCTCCCACCTCATATGAAATCAACTGATGTAATCAGACATTCAGTAATCTACTAGTATGACATAGGTGGTAAATAGTTTTTCTAATATTTTATATAAAGGATTCTGGTTTATGTTAAATGTGAGCTTGGGTATGGTCATGTGATCAACCAAAACCAAAAATAATAATGGTATTTTAGGTACATAAGGGGGTTTTATAGCATGGTCTATAGCTATTGTGTGTGCATATTTGTTTATATGTGTTGGAGTTGGTGGCCTAGAACGAAATACTTTGAACTTTATTCATTAATAAAAGCCTTATCACATCTTAATTGTTATTATGCGTGACAATGCATGTGATAATACCTAAGGACAACTGTTGCATTAAAGGGTTATAGCGGATCCCTCCTAAGATGAGAACCCAGAAGAGACATTAGACTATTCATGAATATATGTTCTATGGCCGGATTATATTATTTGAGGTGCACAAATAATACAGGTCATTAGGGGTGATGACTCATAAAACATTGAGGCACCTTCTCATGGTGTGCGCCCTTGGTAATTTCCAGGAGGATATTATGAGAATGAGGCCCGCTAGTAGGAAATCTATATTTCATAGTGTCATTGGATGTTCCTATCTGCGGATGTGTGTATTGGTCCTTATACTTCAAGATTATTATTAATGGGTATTACAACTCGCACACTTAGATGTATTGATGAAAAATGTGAAGACACATAGTTCGTAGAGAGTCAGGAGATATTGTGTGCGTCACGAGTAATAATGCATTAATAGATAATGAGAGAAAGGATTTGTCCCTTCTGTTCCATAATAGAAGTATATGTCTCAGGCCCTTTGAAGAAATTGATATAGCCTAAATAAATACATGGCCATGGTAAGTTAGGGGCAAGATCAATTCCAAGATGTGAAAGAAAGAATAATCGAGCACATGGGTTGATGACACTAGCATGCAGCCCGCTTGATTAGAGATATCAAGACAAAGGTATTATATTACACGGTAAGCATTCATATGAGGTGACACATCATTGTGGCGTTAACTTCGTTCTATATGGGTGCCTTGGTGTGTTGCTAGACGCTAACCTTGGACTTTAGGCAGGCTCCTCCTAATGCCACTGAGAAAGAGTCCTAGAGGGTCACACACTAAGTGTGTCCATGTATCTCAGTTAAATATTAATTTAAAAAGTTAAATAAAAATTATTCCCGACTGTGGTTTAATAATTATTTAAGGATGCCTGATCACATTTATTTCGACCCTAGTTATTCGAGAGAATATATTGTTGGCGAAATAATATGTTTATTAGCGAGTAATCCAGTTACATTTATTTAAGAAACAAATAGCCATTACCCAAGGTCTAATAAATGTGGTGGAGGAAATAAAGGAAAATAAAAGTACACTCTGTGTATATTAAATATACATGACGTGTAGTTTTATGGAAAATGAGTATACACAGTGTATTAATGATTACAAATAGTGTAGCTTTTCCAGTTGGGAATTTGAGGATATAATATTGTTTTATTAAATGATATTTATTACAATCAGCGTGGGTTCATGTCATGGAATTAATGACTCGACATGAGGGTTTTCAATTATAGTTAATGAAATAAATAAAATGCGTAACACATTTATTTTTTGTCATAACTCTATAACCTCAAACCTGATTATAAATATCTTCACAACCCCAACACTTTTCCAAAAGAGAATAATTGTGCCCAACAATTCTGAAGAATTCTTTCAAGCCTAAAAGAACTCCTTCCTCCAAGAATGCTCTCAAGACCAAGAGATGAAGGCAATCGAATGCGGACATCGCAAGCAAATTTTCTTCTTGCGCTAGCACCTGGAGATCCCTTCAGCAACGTCCGGAGATACATGGTATATGTGTGGATCACCGCTAGAGGAATCCTACACTTGGATTCTACGACGCAACGACGAATCACCAAATCGAGACCGGACACATGAACAAAAAAAGAATTCCACCAAGGTAATTTTAGTGAATTAATTAAATTAATTATAACCATCATATGATGATCCTATATTTATGGTTCCAGGATTATCTTTTTTTTTCATTCTTCATTCTATTCCGAAGATCCAGCGTTTTATATCATGACAGATCATGGTTTGAATGCTTTTTAACGATAAAATTAAAGTTGGGAAAACCCACCAACATAATTCCACTACACCCGGAACCTACTAGTGGTATCAAAGGGGTCATATCATTGATTATAATATTTTAGTTTTTTGTTGATGTTTTACGCATTTAATAATTTAGTGGTTTAAATTCAAGTTTAATCGTTCTGGAAATATGAATCTTGAGATCTGTTCCTCCTCCATCATTTCTTGTTCACCTCACAGAAATGAATTTTTCTTTTAATTTTGATTAAAATAAAATAGAGGAACTCATCCGAAGGAGACAAATGTTTCTGGTTATACAACAACATAATACACGACATGTATTCGGAAGTACACGCCATGTAGTCTATATTTATGCATCAGACTGATCCGCCAAATCAGGCCGTGTATTTGATCCTATCTAAGTCATTAATGACACCATGTGTTGACCAGGAACAAGTGGCACATGGTTTCTGGATTACATGATGTGTGATCCAATGAACACGGTGTGTAGTCCCTTCGGGTTAGGGTTAGACCGTGAACCCCGTACACAACTTGCCCGGCTGGAAACTGTGTAATGCAGAAACTACACAGCGTGTGTTCCACTGAACAAGCCATGTACTCTGAACATTTCTGATTTACATTATCATGCCATGTCCCCGGGCATGTACTTAAGACAGATGATGAACAAAAGTACACGTCCTGTAGTCTGAACTACACGCCATGTACTCATTCAAATTACACAATGAACGAGAATTCACAGGGTTTCCTCTAAGGTAAAAGTTACATAAAAGGATAATTTTAAATGAATTTATTTATTTAAAATTTTGATGGATGAGAATATTAAGGAAATATAGAAAAAGGGTTTAAGATAAAAGGATTGATTAATTAAAGATAATTAATTAATTCGAGTGTGATTTATCTTAAACAAAAATGATTAATGAAATGAATGCTAGTTTTATTTATGCGTAAATAACATTGCATGTACGGATGATCACGATCTAGACTGAGACCTTTGTATGTGATTGGTTTCTTTGAATTATTTTATTTAAATTAAATTTGTTGGCCTGCAAGCCATCTCCTCATTAATATGTAGGTCATGCACGCCTAATGATTCTTTTATGTAAAAACCACTTTTTACCCCTCACCTGCATGTGAGATAAATGCATATGTAATGGATGGAGCTCCCAAGCTAGTGGAGGCAGCTCAAGTCAAGAGCCAAGGTGAAACCAATCCATGGAGATACAAAGGTGGATAGGTAGAAAGCTATAAACACGAACCCACATGGTTCATGGTGTTTCTCCCCTAGGTCATGGGTTAGTTTATCAACAGCTAGATAAAAAAACCTATAGAACAAGCTCATGATCATACCATTTATTTTATTTCTATCCATTGCATAGTTTATTTATTTTGGGTGTGTTTTCACAATCACACAATTAATGAATTAAAAAAGCATGCAAGATAGAACTAAAATAAAACCGTCTTATGCATAAATATTGTCTTAGACATGGTTAATCACTTAAGTATATCCCACTTAATATTAACAAGCATGTAATCAAAGATAATAAATTGAAATTTACGTATAAGGATAAAATCCCTCAAAGAAAAATTAACGGTATAACCTTCCATAATATTGGTTAGAATCGAATCGTAGTTCAAAGTGCTTAACCAACCCTAGTTGGGGTGCTTTCAATTATCGGGGAATTATAATTCAAGGTTTTGGGTTGACTTAACTTGGTTCACATCAAGGGTTGAATGCCACAACAAGACTTGGTGTGGCCAAGAGGCGAATGTTGAGGAAATCCAAAATAAAAGGATTTCAGGATTGGAGAGTTCACTCAGTGGATCAAGGAGCTGTGAGTTAAATGCAGTTGGAATTTGGAACGCCTACCTAAAAACCCTTCATGTTGCTTGACCAAAATGATTTGGGGTAATGCGAAGGGAAATATGGATCCTTTCCACTAAAATATTCAGGGAACAGAATATTCCGATGTCAATGGTGAGGGCTATTGGATTTCGATAAAATAGCGGGAGAATAATAAGTATTAATTTATTTATTTGTATCATTTTTGTAATAAAGTACTAAACCTTTGCTGATATTAATTTGTAGAAACGACAAGAAAATGAATTCAAACATATCATTGTGCACCGTACTTGAGAAGGAAAACCATCTCACTGGAACCAATTTCCAAGAGTGGCAGAGGTATTTACGCGTCATGCTTCGCCACAAAAGGAAATTGTATGTGATGGAAGGGCCTATTCCAGTTCTTCCTGGGAAAGATTCCAGTGATGAGGAAATATCTCTCTATGTGAAACACATGGATGATGCCACAGATATCCAATGTTTCATGCTATCAGCCATGTTTATTGAGCTCTTTAAGCAACATGAAAACATGGGCGTGTATAGCATGATGTCTCACCTTAAGGATCTCTACCATGAAAAGGTGATACAAGAGAGATATGAGATCTCCAATTCTTTGTTAACAACTAATCTTGGAGAGTCTGCACCGGCTGGGCCTCATGTAGTCAAGCATATTGGCTACATTGAACACCTGGACATATTAGGGATTAAATTCCCGGATGATTGGTGTACAGATCTCATCCTATCATCACTGCCCAAGACCTTCTCTAGTTTCATTGTTAATTATAACATGTGCGGAAATGAGAAGAGTCTATAAGAGCTTCTGACCTTGACTTGATAGGTAGACAAGGACACGGGGCGTGACAAACCCGCAGTCCTTATGGTGAACAAGAAATGGAAGGACAAGGAAAAGGGGCCAGAGACTTATAAACGCTGTGAAGCCCTTGAGCACCGTCCCTCCCAGAAGGGGAAGATCCAGTGGCAGGGCAAAGAACGGGAGGTGGTGTGTTTTTCATGTGGCAAGCAGTGCCACTGGAAGAGGAACTACACCCAGAATTGTGGGGACACTAAAGGTGTGTTCATTATCGAGTGTATTCTTTCCATTTATATACATTGGGTATTAGGTACAATTTGTGGGTCTCACATCTGTATTAAAATGTAGGAACCATGTAGATTTAGAAAGATTTCCAGAGGAGAGGTGGATCTTCAAGCTGCCAATGGTGTAAGGCTGGCTGTGTTGGCTATTAGCGATTACCACCTATCATTTCTGACTGGAATGATTTTGGTTTTACATAACTGTTATTATGTGCCTAGTGTTACCTAGAACATAATTTCTGTATCTTGTCTGGATATGGATGGATTTATTTTCATGTTTGGAAATAAGGGCTGTCTCTTTTATAAGAACAATGTATGTTATGGTATGGAACATTTAAATAATGGTTTGTATGTATTAGATTATGAAAACCATGTTTTGGAAATCGATAAGAAAACAAACTCACATGACTCGTACAACACCTAGTTGTGGCATCACCGTCTCAGTCATGTAAACGAAAAGCGCTTGACAAATCTCTGCTAAGATGGCTATTTAGACTATACTAATCTAAAACCACTTGATAGATTCCACACTTGTTTACAAGGAAAAATGACCAAGCTTCATTTTGGTGGAAAAGTTGAAAGGGCCGTAGAGCTTCTAAGATTGGTACACACAGATGTGTGTGGACCATTTCTAGTAGAATCTAGAGGTGGATATTTTTACTTCTTCACTTTTACTGATGATTTGAGTAAATATGGATCTGTCTACTTAATGAGGTATAAGTCAGAGTCCTTAGATAAATTTAAGGAATTCAAGAATGAAGCAGAGAATCATCTTGGTTAGAAGGTAAAGAATCTTCGATCGGATCGAGGTGGAGAATATCTAAACCAAGAGTTCATCGATCTTCTTACGGGAGTCTAGGTTTCTATCTCAGCTCACTCCTCCTTATACACCACATTGGAATAGTGTTAGTGAAAGGAGGAACCGCACCTTATTGGACATGGTGAGGTCGATGATGAGTCATGCAGATATTCCATTATCCTTTTGGGGATATGCATTACAAATTGCAATATACACATTAAACTGAGTACCAACTAAGGAGGAATATGGAATTCCCTCCGATTTATGGAATGGAAAGAAACCAATTTTGTCACATACACATGTATGGGGATGCGAGGTGGTTGTTAAGGCCTTCTCAAGAAAAAAATAGCACCGCGGGGCACAAAGTGTATCTTTATAGGATATCCTAAGGAAACTAAATGATATTACCTATATAACCCTCAAGACAAGAATGTGACTGTCATTAGACAAACTGTCTTTCTTGAGAGGGAGCACATCCTCAAAAAGTATAGTGGGAGCAAGATTTAATTTGAAAAAGTTAATTCTCAGGATACACAAGAGATGGTATAGGAACAAGTTCCACATGTCCTCGTGGAAGAGGTTCCAGAAACACAAGTATTGCGTAGGAGCTCAAGAGAGGTAAGGGAACCAAAGAGATTTGGTTTCCTAGTCACTGAGGTTGGTGAATCATTATTCTTGGACAATGATGAACCTCTCTCCTACAAGGAATTAGTAGAAAGATCAGAAGCAACAAGATGGCTAGAATCTATGAATTCTGAGATGGATTCCATGTATCAGAACCAAGTTTGGGTTCTGGTCGATGAGCCAGTTAATGAAAATCCTGTTGGATTCAAATAGACATTAAAGAGAAAAATTGACATGGAAGGTCTTGTTAGAACCTATAAAGTAAGGCTAGTGGCTAAAAGATTTAGAAAACTTCAAGGAATTGAATATGATGAAACCTTCTCGCCCACTGACATGTTTAAATCCATAAGAATCATACTTTCCATAACAGCTTACCATGACTATGAGATTTGGAAAATGGATGTAAAAATAGCATAACTTAACGGGAACCTTCAAGAAGATGTATATATGACACAACCAGAAGGGTTTGTAACACCAGGTGATTCCCAACGGGTTTGCACGTTGCAGAAATCCATTTATAGATTGAAGTAAATATCTAGGTCATTGAACATTCGATTTGATGAAGCCATAACAGAATTTATTTTCATTAAGAATGTATGTGAGCCATGTGTTTATAAGCGGTTTAATGGGAATGCGATCATTATCCTAGTAGTATATGTTGAAAACATATTACTTATTGTAAATGATGTACCAGTTTTACAGTCAGTTAAGGACTAGTTGAACAAGTGTTTCTCCATGAAGGACATAGGATAAGCAGCCTACATTATAGGGATCTAGATCATTTGTGATAGATCCAAGAGGCTGCTTGGACTATGTCAGGGTACATAAATTGACCAGATTCTAAAGAGATTTATTATGGAACAATCCAAGAGGGGATTAGTTCAGTGTCACATGACCTACATCTTTCTATGAAAATGTGTCCTCAGACACAACAAGATAAAGACTGAATGAGTAAGATCCCATATGCTTCAGCTATAGGATCCATCATGTATTCCATGTTATGTACAAGGCATGATGTTGCCTATACACTGATCATGGTAGGCAGATATCAAGCATATACAGGAGAACAACATTGGACTGTTGTTAATACTATCCTTAAGAATCTGAGAAGAACTATGGATATGTTCCTGGTGTATGGAGGCGATGAGGAGCTTGTCATCAGAAGGTATGATAATGCCGGTTTTCAGATAGATCAGAACGATCTGAAGTCACAATTTGGATATGTTTTCTATCTCAATGGAGGAGCTGTGAGCTGGAAGAGTTCAAAGCAGCCTTTTGTCTCCAATTCTGCAGCAGAGTCTGAATATATAGCGGTTTTTGATGCAGACAAGGAAGCCATTTGGATTTGGAACTTTGTCAAGGAGCTTGATGTGGTGCCAAACAGTAAAGATCACATTACATTGTATTGTGATAATAATGTAGCAGTGGCTCTTGGAAAAGAACGAAGGTCACACCAACGGATAAAGCACTTACTTCGGAAGTATCACCTCTTGATGAATTTCTATCAATGGGGTTAAGTTGCAGTGAG
The DNA here is from genome assembly GCA_963277665.1 of Viscum album. Classification (NCBI taxonomy): domain Eukaryota; kingdom Viridiplantae; phylum Streptophyta; class Magnoliopsida; order Santalales; family Viscaceae; genus Viscum; species Viscum album. The sequence goes on from OY728131.1 coordinate 33,511,626, forward strand.
CAGAGTGCCCATGAAAGATAACGTGGCAACCCCCATGACAAAAGGCATATCTCAATAGAAGCATGAATATCATGTGATAGCTAGAGGGTTAAAGGTTGTTAGCAGTTGGCTCTAGTCCAAGTGTGATTCTATTGGAGTTGGTGGCCTAGAACCAACTACTTTGTACTTTATTCATTAATAAAAGCCTTATCACATCTTGATTTTTCTTCTGCATGACAATGCATGTGATAATTTCCTAAGTACAACTGTTGCGTTAAAGGGTCATAGCGGATCCCTGCTATAATGAGAACCCAGAAGTTCCATTACACTGTTATTGAATATATGTTCTATGACCGGATGATATTATTTGAGGGGCACAAATAATACAGGTCATTAGGGGTGAGGGCTCATAAAACTTTGAGGCACCTTCTCATGGTGTGCGCCCTTGGTAATATCCAGGGGGATATTATGAGAACGAGGCCCACCAGTAGGAAATACACAATTCATAGTGTCATTGGAGTTTCCTATCTACAGACGTTAGTATTGGTACTTAGACTTTAAGATTATTATTAATGGGTATTACAACTCCTGCAATTAGATGTATTGATGAAAACTGTGACGAGACACTGTTCACAGCGAGGCAGGATACGTTGGGTGCGTTGCGAGTAATACTGCATTAATTGATAATGCAAGAATGTATTTTCCCCTTCTGTTCCATAACAGAAGTAGATATCTCAGGCCCTTTTATGGAATTGATATAGCCTAAATAAATCCACGACCATGGTAAGGTATGAGCGAGTTCAATTCTAGGAATTCAAAGAAAGAATAATCGAGCACAAAGGTTGATGACACTAGCATGCAACCCGATTGATCAGAGATATCGAGACAAAGAGATTATATTACACGGTAAGCATTCGTATGAGGTGACACATCATTATGGCATGAACTTATTTCTCTATGGGTGCCTTGTCTTGTTGCTAGACACTAACCTTGGACTTTAGGCAGGCTCTGCCTAATGCCATAGAGAAAGAGGCCTAGAGGGTCACACACTAAGTGTGTCCATGTATCTCAGTTAAATATTAATGTAACAAGTTAAATAAATATTTTCCCGACTGTGGTTTAATAATTATTTAAGGATGCCTGATCACATTTATTTCGACACTAGATATTCAAGAGAATTTATTGTGGGTGAAATAATATGTTTATTAGTGAGTAATGCAGTTACATTTACTTAAGAAACAAATAGCCATTACTCAAGGTCTAATAAATGTGGTAGAGGAAATAAAGGAAAATAAAAGTACATGCCATGCATATTAAATATACACTTCATGTAGTTTTATGGAAAACGAGTATACACCATGTATTAATGATTACACACCGTGTAGTTTTTCCAGTTGGGATTTTGAGGATATTATATTGTTTTATTAAATGATATTTATTATAATCAGCGTGGGTGCATGTCAAGGAATTAATACTTCAACATGGGGGTTTTCAATAAGAGTTAATGAAATAAATAAAACGTGTAATGTATTTATTTATTGTCATAACTCTATAACCTCAAACCCGATTATAAATATCCTCAGAACCCCAACAATTTTCTAAACGAGAATCGTTGTGCACAATAATTCTGAATAATTATATCAAGCCTGAAATAACTCCTTCCTCCAAGAATGCTCTCAAGACCGATAGATCAAGGCGATCGAAGGCGGACATCGCAAGAGAAGGTTCTTCCGCGCTAGCACCCACAGATCCCTTTAGTGACATCCAGAGATACGTGGCACACGTGTGGATTAGTGCATGAGGAATTCTATACTTGGATTCTACGACGGAACAACAGATCATCGAATCATGACTGGACACATCAACAAAGAATGAATTCCACCAAGGTAATTTTTGTCAATTAATTAAATTAATTATAACCAACATATAATGATTCTATCTCTATGGTTCTAGGATTCCATCTTTTGTTTTTCGTTCTTCGTTATATTCCGATGATCCGGCGTTTTATATCGTGATGGATCTCAGTTTGAATGTTGTTTAACGATAAAATTAATGTTGGGAAAACCTACCAACGTGCTTCCACTGTGCTCGGAACCTACAATATGTGTTTACATGCTATGATGTGTTGGTTTTAGATTGTATTCTTATTCTAAAAATATTTCTGTTGGTACTTTATTTGGATTTGTCTACTTTTTCTTGACTTTGGATATGGTTTTGGGTGGATTTTTTGTACATCAATATGATGTGGGTGATGTTGATCACCCATAACAGGGTGACATGGGGTGGTGGTTAGACATGGATGGTGATGACTATAGTCATGGGTGGTGATCTAGGTTATTTGAATGTGTTGTGTATATTTTTTTTATTTCCACTCACCATGGGGTTGATGATATTTTTGATTTGTGCACATAAGACAATTCCCATGAAGCATTTTTGACCAATATATATTGTTGGTATAACTTTATATATTTATAAACCCAGAGGTGATGGTTTTTACCTTTATTTTAAGGGAGGGATACCATATGATTTTCTATAGGATCTTGGTATTGATGGAATGGGTGAGGGGTTTGGATGATAATGAGACTTATGACATGATATAAGAACACGAATTTGGGAATTGTGAATGGTTCAAGATGCCTTCAAATGTTGGGGTTGGTGTGTAACATCAAGTTATTTTAAACGAGTTGTAAATCAGAGGTCTCTTCTTGTAAAACATACCATGTTCACAACTTCCCACCTTTTCTATTCCCTGAGGAAGTAAATTCACATTCATGGATAATCAATAATTCTTGGAGAGAGTTGAATGTTTTTCATTTGTTATTATACTATTAAATTTACATTAAATTGAATATATATAGATATTATTGTGGGAAAAAATTTGAGGTGGATTACTTTTTTTATACTCAATCACAACATGGGTCACTTAGGATGGAGATGGAATTTATGTCTCATGGTATAGGAAAGTTCAAGGGATCTACATATGGAGTTTATTGGATAGTGGTGTCATGGACACATGCGTTGGTTGTAAATGGTTGAATATGAACTAAGTAGATCTTCAGTATCATGCTAGGGGATTCATTTTAATATTTTAGACTTGTTTTTATATTACATAACTAAAGGTGACATTGTTATCTATTGTGGGTTTCATGGAATATTAGAAGTATATTTTTATATGTGTTCTGGTCGTTTTGTTGACTATTTATTGATCACTCCGCTGTTGTTGATGTTGTTTGAATGGTGAAACTTTTACATAACAATGTACTATTTGGTTTTTTAGATATAAAATTGCAATCACTAAACTAAATTTACTAACTTTATTAAGTTCATTATTGATAAATAAAGTTGGTTCATAAGTTTCTTATTTCAACTTAACTAATAATGAAGGTTGATTAGTAATGATTCATATACAATTTCTATTCACTGAATAACCCTATCTATAGGAATAATGTTATGGTACATAAATACAATAACTGGTAGTTCCTTTTATAACATGAAGAAATGATCATGTAGTGTCTAAAATAGGTTATTATGGACAAAGATTGTGATAAATGATACTTTTGTGTAAATAGGTGTTGAATGCATCGGTTTATCCAAAGTAAAATACATGGACTATCCCATTGTAGTGTTGAAACCGTTGATTTTTTGTGAGGGATATTTTACAAAGTTAATAATAAAAAAATACAAGTATAACTTGTTGGATTAACCCATGATTGAGGCAATAAATGTTTTAATTCATATTACTAATCAAAATAGGTGAATTATTCTTAGCATGTGTATTAATGTTGGAAATAGCATGTTCTATTAAATTACGTTAAATAACAATTTTATATCACAAAATTCACTTGGAATAATTTTATAAAATGACTAGAAAAAAGATATATTATAGCGGAATTTTTCAATACATTGATGATACTCATATTTTATCATGGTTTTTTGATTTTAGAAAGGATGTTATTATGCTCATTTACTAATTTTTGTAGAATTTGAGATTTCATTTCTCTTAGAGCTTGGGATAGAGAATACCAGTGTCACTAGTAGAAAAATTATATTTGGAATTAGGGTTTTAAATTTGTCTATAAAATAATTGATGTTAAAAGCCACATAGATATAGTTTTGACATCAACTATTCGATAAACGATGTTAAAACTCAAGTTTTAACATCGGTTATAGGTTAAAAGATATGAAAACCACGTGAATGTGGGTTTTAAGGATAATTATCTAATATTTGACATTAAATTTTTAAAAAAATATTAAATCACATGAGTCTTCATTTTCTCCTGATTCCCTTGACCACCTATTTTCTAAAACCCCGTACTTCATGATTAATGAAAAAACTCCATCATATTCTTTCAACAATATTATCCCACTTTTTTGAAATTATTTATCCCCTCTCTTACCTCATTGACATACCTTTTCTTTATTCCCACCACTATTGGCCTCATTATGCCTATTAGTTATTTGTTTCATTTTCCTTTTTTTAGTTCCAAAATAATCAACCTTGAAATTTATTTTGTATTTCACTATTTTATTGCTTATAATATAAAATATCTCTATTATTGTTTTATATATCATTGTAGAAATTATTATTCTTGAATATCAATCATTTGCAAGTTAAATATTTTTTTTATATGGTTAAAATACTTATTAATTAATTATTATTTTTAAATTTTATTTGTTAATTTATTTTATGTACGTATACATCTTTGTCACTTATAAATTTTCATGGTTTTAATTTGTTTCTTCTTATCATTTATCTGTGATTATAAATAATTGTTTTAATTTTTTTATACTTTTAATTATTATTTTTATTTTTTTTATATTTATAAACTTTTTCGGTTATATTTTTTTATGGATATAAATTTTTTTGTTGTTATAAATTCATTTTATTTCTAAATTAATTTTATAAATTTAATTATATTTATAATTTTTTTTATTAATTTATTTATATTTATAATTTATATCCAATTTTAGGGAAATAGTTTTTTGGAGTTACTTATTTATGATCTATAAATATTCTAAGAGTTAAATTTTTAATTTTATTTAATATTTTAGAATATTAATATTAATAAATTTATATGATTATATAGTTTTATTATTATATATTTATAAATAATTTTAATCTATATGTATTAATTTTTTATATATTTATTTGTTTATATGTTCTAAATTTATCTATTTATCAATATTTTTGACTATTTATATTCTGAAATTTATATATAATTTGTATTATTATTTTATATAATTAGTAGATCATAGTGGGATAAATGAACTAATAATCGAGGAAGAACATTGGAAACGGGTTGATGATTTTTTAGAATTTTATAAATAAAATCATGAAAATAGAGACATATTTTATCTATCTTAGAATGATGTTTTTGAATATAAGAAAGTTAAGGTTAAGGGAAATCAAAGACCATAAGATATGATATGGTCTTTAATAATGTAATATATTCTAGATCTTTCAATGTAAAATAACAGAAAAGAAAAATTATAATATTTGATAATGATATTCAGAATATGTTTGAGAATTTTCATGTTGGATTAATTCATGATATAGGTGTTGAATCCATTGAAAAAATAGAAAATATTGAATGATGTCATGGAGATGATAAAAAGACATTATTTCTAGGTTGTAATAAAGTAACAATGTTATTAGTAGTAATAAAATTGGTTAATATAGAAATATAAATGTTTGGAGTGATAAAAGTTTCACTGAATTTCATTAACTTTTGAAAGAGTTTATTCTTGAAGGAAATAACTTATAGATTACAATTATAACGAAACAAATATTTGGTAAAATGGATCTAGGATATTAAAAAATCATGCTTTTCCCAATGAATTTTTTCCATATAAGATAAAATATAAAGGATTATAAAAAATTTGAAGATGTGGGAAATCATGATATAAAATTGATGGATGATCTAACTATGATTCATTTCCATGACAAAACACCAAATCTAATTCTTATTAAACCTCGTATCTTTTAATAATACCAGATTCCAAGCATTTCATTGAAAATGAAAATTGTGAAAATAGACTGAGATGGACTGATTATGAGTGAATTTATGATATAAATCTATTCCTCCATAATTATTCACCATAATGGAAGTGACATTATAAAAATACAATAATTTTAGAAATGAATATAGAAATCTCAGAATGGGGCTATGCATAGATAAAATAAATCCATATTAGATCCTCATTATTCAACATAGTTTATAGACTATTATGTTTTTATTTTACAATCCATACCTATAAATATGTATAAAGAAAAATATCTTATTGAAGGCTTAATAGATTTTGGAAAAAATCCTGAAATATATATTAACATTTACATGTCACCATTGATTGATTATTTAGAAAATTTATTTAGGGAATGTGTTAAGGTGTTTTATGCATACAAGAATGAATATTTTCTTTTTGATGCTATAATAATGTTCACTATAAATGAATTTCCTATATATGAAAAGTTATCTTGATATAATTTTATAGGGAATAAGGATTTTTCAATTTGATAATAATAGAAATCATATAACAGGATTTAAAATGTGATAAAGATAGTGCACTAGATTCATTAAATAATTTTTATAATGGATCACCCTTTTCAAAGATTAAGAAATTAGTTTAACAGTTTATCAGAATAAGATTTTCCCCCAAATATTTTTTAAATTGAATAATATTACAAGAGGTGAAAAGAATCTGTTTCACCTTTGGGAAGAAAAAAATGTTTAGGTTATCAAAACAATACCTGGAAGAAATGATTCATATTATTCAATCCACCATATTTGATATTTTTTGTGGAAAAACATATTATATATGTTATGCATATTAGAAACAAATATGTGAAAATTTTATCGGAAGTTTGTTAGGAATAAAATGAAATAAAATGTTGTATTTGATGTAATATTGGAATTTATATATTTGGGAATATATTTGGAGTTAACTCATAATATGAATGGAAAAAATTACCAAGTTAGCTTCATAGTTTTTTCCATTAAGCATGAGTAAAAAATGAATTTCTATTAATGTTTTCATGGTATTAAATACATAGTAAGTATTATTGTAATGGAAAAAATTTGGAATCATTGAATTATTTGATGTTATTAGTCATATAATATCATGAATAACTTATACTGATTTAATAGATACTACTAGTTGAATTATATTTCATATTTACAATTCATGTTAGAAATTATATTATCAGGTTGGGCTAATTTTGAAATTCCATTTTCAATAAATTAATCAATCCAAATTTGTTAAATGTGTTAGATAATATAGCTTCCCTCATACTTTATAAATGGGAAATGTAATTTTCACTGAGATTTTTTTAAATAATGGTTCATTTGATGATTCATTTAGTGTGATAATTAAGCAAATGAGGAATTGTATATTTTTTTCATGTAGATTTTTAGATAATATAAAAATTCACTGAATGTATATTTTAAAAAAACACACCGAACTGAGGCAAAAAATGTTCAAAAATATATATCAGATGTGCTAGTTGTGTTCTATACAGACACAATATATGAAGTGGGGATCATTGGACCCCCTATATCCCAACATTTAACAATAAATAGTAAAAGTAATGGTATTAATGGATTAAAAATAATGTTAATTACATTTGATATAGTGAGGCAATCACATTTATGCATTTTAGACAACACAAGTGAGTTTCAACCATAGATATTATCACATATTACATGATTGAATATTTGATATCCAAAATTAAATTAAAAGTGTTATATTAATCAATGTAACATACATTTGATTCACGATTTAATGAGAATGTAAAAAATGATTCATCTATATCAGAAACCTTGAAAAGGTTGATTAGGTGACCTTGTGTAAATATAATCACATGGACGATTTTTGACATTAATGGTTTATATTTTATACAAGAAATCATGGAAATAAAGTACTATTAAAAAAGTTGAGTAATTATTATCATTGATACAATTAATATTTTGTGTATAAATGATACAAATATAATTTATACATGAACAACATATTTTGGAGTTGTTGAGGATATACGAGAAATTAAATATATTAAATATTAAGTACCTGTGTCTAAGTGTAACTGGTTTGATAGTAAAAGTGGGGTGAAACATTAAAAATATAGATTTTAATTTATTGATTTGAAATGAATTTTTCCTCAAGAGGAACCATTTATCATGGATATATATGAAGAGTTAATATATTATGATATTTACCCATCGAATAGTTAGTGGTAAATATTTTTTTAATGGTAAAATAATTTGGGTGATTAAGATATTGATGAAATTGTTGACATTTGTTTTCATTCTCCATATATTACATGATTACGTGAGGAAAATAATGAATATGATGTAGAAATAGTCCAAGTCATCGAAAATGATATTGTATAATGGATATGGGAAAACACTTTGTTAATTTTCTAATTATTTATGTAAATATTTTTTCTAATATTTTTGTTAAAAATACTCTTGTTAAAACTGTATTTTTTACATGGATATTTAAATCTATAAATATTTATTATTTCTATAGTTTTTTTAAATATTATATTGTTTAATTTAAATTAAACATTTATTGGTTTACGAATCATAATATAATTTTTATGAATCTTATATTTGAGAAACACTATTTTTTATCTTTAATATTTAAATCTATATATTTTAATAATTTTTAACATTTTTGTATTATTTTTTATATCATTAGATTAATTTGAACTATTCTTTAAATAATTATGACATCATTGTTTCCTTGTGAAACTTACACATGTAAAAATAAATGTTTTTTAACTTAGACATTTACATATATATATGTAGATCATTTATATAATTTTTGAATTAATTTTATATTAATTAGTTTTAGTTACTAATTTTTTGGTCAATGAGGCCTCATATAATTATTTTTTGTGAAACATACACATATAAGGACACTATTTTTTAACCTAGTAATTTAAATAGATAAATGTTGATCATTTATGTTATTTTTATATTAAATAGTTTTAATTAATCATTTTATGGTTGAAGAAATCTAATATAAGTATTTTTCAATGACTATTTATTTGTATGGACCGTTTTCAGAATTTTACTTTTATACATCTATATTAGTTTACATAATAGATATAATTTTATTTTATTAATAAAAATTAAAAACATTTACTCCTAGCAATCATTTAATTCTAATAAGATATAGGTATAACAAATTTCAATAAATTAATCTATTTAAATGATGGGAATAGAGATTGAGGATATTTTTTCAATGTATGTGTGAAGTTTTCCAATTAATATGTAAGTAATAATTAAATTATGGTATGAAATTAAATATTTATTTTTAAAAATTATTTTTAGCACTAATGGTAAGCCTATTATTGTGGAGTCATTTTCTTTGTTAGAGAATATGATTCCTAGAGTTCATAGACATGGGAATCTAAATTTCCAGTAACATTCACTCACTTGAGGGGAGAAAATGTTGCTAATTAAAATTGATGATAATAATATCTCAGTTTGCATGAATGAAAAACTGTTACAAAGTTTTATTGCCACATATAACTTTTGTAAGACAATTATTTTTAATATTTATTGGATAAGAGTTGACCATATGGTGAAATGTCAATAATAGGAGTCCGTAATGGTGAAATATTAAAAACTATTTTTCTTTTTCCATTCTTAAAATATTTTATATTTCATATGAGTAGAATTTAATATATTATATTATTTATGATATGTGAATTTATGGATGTTAAAGTAATTAATAATTTTTAGATATCTTTATAAGGAAATTAAATGGGGAAATGTTAAATAAAAATTTGCTATAGGTCAAATTTTTAGGAAATAATAAAATGAAAACATATGCCTAAAATATGATATTTTACATACTAAGATATGTCGTAATCTTGTCCTAAAGCACCAATAGGAAGCCTTTTTGTTGTGATAATCATTGTTTATAAAATGAACCTATGAAATTATTTGTTAAGTACTTGATGACTTATTAATTTATTTTTATATAATAGGGAACTGTGTGATCTCACCAAGAGTTCTATTCATAGGATGTATACCCTCATACATTATTATGTGGATGGTATCATTTACTAGAGGAGAAAAAGATAGATGAAATGTTTAACGAATTATAATATGAATATAATAGTGGCTTTAAAGAGTTCAGTTCATCCCAACATATCCCCCTACTCACCACGAAAAACTGAAAATGGCGAGGATGAAAAAAAATCTTACTTATCCACCAAAAAGTAGTTGATAAGTTTTTTAAAAATTAATTATTATTTTTCGTGAATATTAGTATTTTATAAATTTATCCTACTAATATAAAATTTAAATATATCATTTTAGGATTCCCATCAGGATAAATAATCATAGGGGACCGTTATCCTTAAGTGTATGATGAAAATATTTGTGACTACATTAGGAAAACATGAACACGTAGTCTATATAAGAGGTTATGAGGTAAGTGTCAATATTATCAATAGAATTATTCATACAAGTACAAAATAAAGGGATGAATAATACAAGGTAGAAATTGATTCTTTAATGGTCTAGATATGAGATATAAATCATTCTATATTCATTTAAATAAAATCATATGTAACAAATTTGTATAAAAAATGATTTGAAAGATGTAACATGCCCATCCTACCTTTTATAACAGTCCATATATTTATTTAATTTTGAATTCAATTTTACTCCATAACTCCAAATGATCTCACTATTATTGAATTATTTTTTATTAATCACCCTATAAATTCTTATATGAAATTATCCTTTTGGGTGATTCAGTTTTTCATAGGAATTGATATATTTATTGAAGTCATTTTATGTGATTCCATTTTTAATTTTTTTTAATACCATAATCATTTCATCAAATTGTTATGATATGATGAATGATTAAGTTCAAATTGAACACTGATAGACATATATGATGGGTGGGGTCCAATATCTGCCTCTAATTAATCGATTATGCTTTTATATCTCTTGAGATAATGAATCATGACAATTTTTGGATTTTTTCAAAACATGTAACACCCCTATATTGTTTGAAATATATTTTTTAAATAAATTTAATTTCTTCAATAGCTTCCATTACACTCAACACCATGTTTTAAAGAACCACAATATTCTTTTATTTTAACACGATCATTATAACTTACCTGTTAAAATTTTTGGATTGAATACTAATTTTTTTTAGAAAATTCAATATAAATATTATAGATAATGAAAATATATTGATAAATAATAACATAATTTTAATTAATATATTTAAAATTCTTCAAACATATCTTTTTCTCAAAAAATTAATTTTTTTGATTTTAGTGAAAAAATAATAAAATTATTTTCTTACACTTTTTGAAAATTTATTTGAAAAAATATTTCTTTTTGGAATAAAAAATTACATATTATCTTAGGGTTAATTTTTTGGATTTTTCTAAAAAGTTTTAACTTTTAGATGAATAGTGAAAAAAATAATTTTTATTTTAAAATTCTTTTTTGTGTAATGAATTTACAATGATATGTTTTGTTAAAAATTTGTTTTAAAAGTAAATGTTCTTAAACTATGTTATAATTAATCTAATTTAATTCATTAGAATAAATTTGATATTGAATTTAGATATTAAAACTCTATCTACTTACGAAAACGTATTCCTTGAGAAACCACTTTACTGTCATGTCTGATGGTTTAATTTTAAATTAAATTATTCCACTTATGTGATTTCAATTTGAAATAGTGGATTAAATATTTTTAGTAATAATAACTAATATTATATAATTAGTTCACCATATTTTTTCCATAATGAATTCTATAAATAGTGAAAAATAATTAGCGTGATTAAGTCTAAAATGGGTTTAACAAGGGTTTAACTAAAAGGTTATGGGTTATAATAGACTAAAAACGTGTACAATTCTTATTTAATGTCCACATTTATATCTTATTACACCTTAGGTTCTATAATTATCCATTTTAGATCCTTTTCAGTTAAAAAACATGGGTATAAGTTTTTATTTTCAAAAAATCATTGTTCTTCCTCTCCCCCACTTATAAAGGCCATCCTATTCTATCCTATCCAGACATAAAAATAAATTTGGATCATCTATTAGCAACCCAAAGAAATTCATTAATTAACTCCCCATATCCTGTATGAATTATTTTTGTTATGAAACCATCCTAATAAGGATTTCGGTATAAACCAGAAGAGGTTCTCCAAAGAAGAGGTAAAATTATTAACCCTATGTTTTTATTTTATTTGTTCTTCCACATCATTAAAATATTATTAAAAAATGATGATATTTTATAAAAAATTTATATTAGATACTCATATATTATTATGAAAATTTAATAACATATATTCATATACTCTTCCATAAATTTGAAAATAAAACCGTCCATTGTGTGTATATAGGACTACCAAGTCACATACCATTGTGATTTGTTTTTTATAACCACCACTCATGAAAGGAAATGATGATGGATTTAATGTTTATATATTATATTTGTGAAATTATTATATTTTTTTAATTATAATATAATGTCAACCTTATTAACTACTAATATGTTAGAAAATGATAATGTCACCTCTACGTATGTGTGTATTACCTCCTCCACGAAGTAAAGTAGAACATTTTTTACATGGATGGTAATAAAGAAGGATTTTATTAATATACATAGTATATATGAAATAATAATAATTTTGGAAATGTGAGTTTATAATTACTTCTCTTTATTTCCATCCATCAAGAAAGTGGAAACAATGGTCATGCACATATAGGCCCTACTGTCTCCATAAATGATGTAATTTATTTTATATCTATAAATTTAATGTGTTACTATAAATAAATATACAATGAAAATATATAACATATTTATCACTTTTAAAATTTTGGATATGAGGAAATCATGATAAATGTAAAAGGAAAAAAGTTACCAAATCAAAACATATATGAAAAATTAATCAATTATTAATCAAAATATGATTTTAATAAGCAATTGTTAATAAATGGGTGGTAAAATTTTAAAATTAAGTAATTTATGGTATGATATATATTTTTATGGTTCATGTATGTATATATATAATAAACATTAATTTATTACATAGATGGTTTTAATGTTTTTGAATAATGTCGAGGTTTAAGGCAATGGATTTCGAGTCTCCCTTTTAATTGGGAGAGACATATTCCATATTGGCCACTCATTTATTTTTTTGTGGTGTATATAATACTATTTTGAAATTTTATACCATTAATATACTTATTTTAATGAAATTTAATGTTTCATTAAATGTAATTATATAATGGGGCATGTGGTTCTAAAGTTACTAAAGTGATTAGAGTTTTATGACAGAATCTCATTATTTATTAAGATCGTTGATGATTACGCTTACAATAAAGAAATATTATGATATATCTATCATTAATTCATTTATTTTATTATAATAAAGTAATTTCAGGAAAATAAATGTTTTCCTTTAATTTTCCCCCCTTTATGTACTCAAGGTTCTTAAATAATGTTTTTAATGGAATCCTATTTTATCTCTCTCTTTGGTCAAAATTCCTTTTCATTCCATGCCAATTTTTTCTAGAATGTTTTAAAGAAATTTTTTATTATTATACAATTATTTTTTAATGTTATTTTTATGCACGTTTTAATTTGTAAAAAATAGGTTTAATCGAATATTTTTGTTATTTTCTAATATGGATACTTTTGAAATTTACTATAGATGTAAAAGGAACATTTGTTTCAATGTGTATGAAATGAACATTATTTTACACTCTCATGACCACTATAGGTTTAAATATTACATTATAAGATTTTACTGAAATTTTAAATGAAAAGGATATTAAAATTTTTATTTCAAATTGTTGTTTTTATATGTCATTTTCATAGTGGACAATTTATTTTCTTTTATAAATGTTCCATGTGGCCTTTTAAGAATCACTTTAAAAATAAGAGTAAATCCTTTGATGTTACATAATATTTTATGGGTATAGAATCAAATGATTCCATCCTTATTATTTATATGATAGTTTTATGATTTTGATGACAAGATAATCATGAAACACATTAATTTTCACATGGGTTATGGTATCATGGAATTTTGAAATGTTTATGAAACCTATTTATTTTCCATGGTTTATACTATATTGTAATATTTATAAAACCATTTTTTTCATTAGTATTGATAAATGTTTTATGAACTTTTTCCAGACATATGTATGGTTTAAATTATGTGATTGGGGTTATGTTATAACCAAGTTTGGTGGTTATGTTATAGAAAAGTGTTGGGAATATTTTTCTATTTGTTTTTAATAATGTGTTAATATGTGTTTGGTGATTTTGGATGAAGTTTTCATACATGAAGAATTGTTATGTCTTAACCTAATTAAATTGGATTTCACTCATGAAAATTTCGTTGGATACACTCTAATTATTATTGAATATATTCTTAATTTTCCAAGACATGTGAAAAATAATAAATGTATAGTGAATAAAAAAATATATAACATGAAAATATTTATTTTCATGATGGGAAGAATAATTTAAGTTTAAATGAAAAAATTTTATAAATGCATGATAAAGAAGAAGAGATGGTTGAGATGTGTTTTTTTCATTTTAGGCTTTGGTATTCCTTTAAATTGGAATATAATTTTTAGTGTGGGACATACTAAAAAATATCACCCAACCCATGTGAGCTACCAAGGATAACCCTCAACTACTCCGATAGGACCCAAGGGGTCAGCCCCACTGGTGGTTCTACCATAGGTATCCCATATGGAGGTAGAAGAGCACACAACCATGTATAAGGAATGATTGTGCCGTGTGTAGGCCCATAAGAGTGGATGAGTGCATGGAGTGTGCCTATATTACTCATGGGGAAAATTCCATGATGGAATGTAGTATAGTGTAGTGTGGGTAAAGATTACCCATGGCTAGATTGAAGTGGTAGAGAGAGTAGTTATAAAATATAGTTGGGCAAAACTACATGGGTAAATAGATTAGGGTTATAATTTGGCCATTTACTATTCTGAAATCTTTAAATATATAGACAGAATCATGGTAATTTAATCTGGTTGGTCTATTCTATTCAATTAGTTTTGATGATTATATTATTAATGCTACCTTTTTGAGGGTTTCGAGTATTCCATAACATAATAGGACATCTATCAATCATGAAACTGTCAATATTTCATAAAGATTCCCATGGTATCCATTATTTTATATCTATTTGATATCATATATGTAATCTATGACTTGTATGCATGTTGATAAAAAGATGTATGTTCTTTAAATGAATGCAATAAAAGTATAAATTGGATATTTAAGTGTCTTTAATTCAAAAATAAAAGATTAAGAGTGGTCAATTTCATTCATTCCCCATCACAAGTACATGAGGTCTAGATGAGGAGAAACCCAAAGGTTAAAATATTCATAGTTTATTTTTGGTATATACCAAAATGAATCAGGTTTGAAAAAATATGATTCAATAAAAATATGATTTGGGATCTCTACATGAAAATCACTGATAATATAGGTGATTAAAATCATTATTTAAAGGATAATATCTTTGAATGAGAAGATTTATTTCTTGAGAGAAGATGCTCACATTTTTTCATAAGAAACTACAACATTATGAGACACCATATTTGTTAGGATGAATTTCCACATTGTATAATTATTTGAAGGATAAGGGAACCTATGGGATAGTCTAATTTTTCATTGCACATTTATTATGTTTCATGAAGGTAATTTGTTTCTGTGAATCTTCTCAGGATAACAGAATACAAATCTCCCTGTCTTGAATGAAAATTTTTGAGACACTACAAATAGTGTATATCAAAACTATGTTATAAGATGGAGAGTGGTTGTTATATCATTCAAATAAGATCATTTTATACATGAATATGAACTGATGCACATCATCACTATTATCATGAAGGATTGAGAAGATTTATCATGCACTATTCTTCACTAGAATGAATAAGTGCACACAAGAAGTGCGCCGTGCATGAAAGAAGCATGAGCCATAGTTCATATACTTGCATAAAGGTCCATGATTGAATATGTAATTGCACACATGAATAGTGATATATATAGTATATACATGATTTTTGAAAAGGATGAGTTTGAATGAGAGTAGAATAAAAATTGTGTACACCCATATGGGTTTCTTACAAGGAAGTGTATATTGCATCTTTTCATTCAAATGTGGTTGCACAACCAGTTGAGATACTCGAAATAAGAATTTTGTATTCAATGCAATGCATTCATGAAGTTCGAATTAGGGGAGTTAATAATTCAATAAGAAGCATTTTGAGATATTGAAAATACTATTATTTCATAGAATAATAAGGAATATCATGTAAATCAATTTTACATGTCTATGTGAGGCCAATAATTTATTCATAATAAACCATATCCTGAGCATAGAATAACTGAGGGAATTGTTCATTGTAGGTGAACAAAATCATTGAGACGGAACAATAGACTAGACCAGTGGTTGTTGATGGTACATGAATTAGTACCCATGAAAGTCAGTTACTACTATCTCGGGGAGTAATATTATAAATTCATCATAAAGTGGAACAAACCTTTGAATAGATTGGAATAATTTAAATTTTTTACTGGGAGTAGGTAAAGTATTCCAGTAGGATCCATGAGAAAATAATTTCTCTTGGTTGGAGCTAGAGTAATAAGTATTCTGGTAGGATCCCGGAGAAAATTCAGTCTATTAGTTTTATCTCGATATGGATGTATTTTGTTAAGATCCAAAATAAAGTATATTCTATCTGTTAGATCATGATCAATTATATTCACTTGTTTGATAAGTAATAATCTGTAACCAAGGGGAACAATTAGTTGCAACTAGGAGTATGATTTCTATCAAGCATTATAAATCCGATGTACTTCTATTTTTATTATATTACTACTAGACATGAGGTGAGATTGCGACATAATAGTGAGTGGATCAATAACCTTAATAGTTTCAATTGGTTGAATTGAAAATACAAGGAATTCATAAAATTAAATCTCTAATTCACCCCTCCACTCTTAGTGGATAATTGATCCTAAGACACTTCAATATGTTTCAATGGATATGTCACCTCTAAGGATCCAATAATGTTTTTATGAAGTGCATATATTAGTAAATGAGTGAGACACATCCAATTAAGATAAATTATATTACTAATGGGGATACTAATCAAATAATTTCTTCCCAGACATAGAATATTTGAATGAAGAGAAAGGTAAGAAAGATCAATATGATTCTCATATTATATATTGATATACCAAGAAGTGAAGGTAATAAAAATATTACACATTGTAGTGATTTTTATTATTATTATTCTAATGAATCATTCTCAAGATTTTATAATGATAGATTACCTAGTGATCCACACCATGAATTCAAATAACATCATAATAAAGTACCCGTAGAAGTTCAAAATAATATTGTTAAAGGTTTCAAGGGTCTTTGGGATAAAAAATTTAAAATATAAGAAGTGGATAATGTTAAAAAGAGGCAAGAGATAAAATTATTGGGATATCCAACACTCTCACAAAACATGTGAATGAAAATAAGGAAACAATTTCTATTTTCAATGAAATAAATTCTTCAACTATTGAATAATTGAATATAAGTGTTTGTGAGAAACAATTATTTATGATTTTATTTGAATAATATTTTAATGCATTTGAGGAATTTCATAATGATTCTATGGTTTTTAAAAATATACAACCGGAGGCTATAGAAAATATGTTAAATTATCATGAATATTAAATGCATGAAATAATATGTATGCTGAAAAAAATGAATAATTTGAAGGATGATTGGGAGGCCATGATGAGATAAGTTGAAGAGAATAATAACTCTCTCAACATTAGGAGTTTAGAGTTGGAGGTGATACTAAAAAAATAAAAAATCACCACAAGCTGGAACTTCCCAAATAACTAAAATAAGAAATGTTTCCACTCAAGGTTTTATTAATGATCAAGATTTCATAAAGAAAATGATATCATTCTATAATAAAATGGAATTATCATCCTAGAAGAATTTATTACATAACATATAAACTATTTTACTTACTAATGATTTCTAAAGTAATGATATAGGTTTTAAACCAGACTCTTGGGAAATATGGGTATTAAATAATGATGATAAATACACCATATCAATTATTAGTGTGAAACGAAGCATGAGGAAATGTTACCCAATAATTGTTCTAATGAGTGGTGGTTCCACTCAAAAGTAGGAAGGTCTAAAATCAATGAAAAATAAAAAGATTACACCACAAAAGAAATCAAAATGGTTCATTGGGTATTGATGGTGTTTTTAAAGGTTTGTAAATAATGATTTGGAATGATTATATAACATGAAAAATAATGTAATTAATAGAAGGCCTGTATTTAAGGAAACAAAGTATGAAGAAAATTTAAAACATAAAACAAAGAATAAAAATTCATAAAAAACAAACCTCTCAAAAAATAATATATTTTAATGTTATGAAGATTTCAGTGAGCAATACAATAGAAGTGGAAACTATAATAATGAGTGTTATTATGGACCTATCATGAAAAAATCATATAATTTCGTGTAGAGAAGACCATAATAAATAAATAAATTGGTAATAAAAGAAGCTGAAAATTTAGTTTTGAGATGTGAAAAAATAAGATTATTTTAAAACCAACTTTCAAAAAGAGAAATATTGAAATATATTATACTATATCAAAAGGAAAAATAAATGAGATAACAAAATCACTACCCCATACGAAAAAGATTGCGTTGTTTGAAGAAGTATAAAAATAAGAGTTTTTTGGAAAATATACATATTAATGTGGAAGATCCAAGTTCAGTGTTTTTATTTTTTATATTAAACAAATGGGTACAAAGTCTACAATTTATTGTATAACACACTATTTATAGAAAATAGGGATGAATTAAGTGGGTGTTAGGGTGAAAAAATGGGGTAAGAGTCTCACTAAATTAATGAAGTAACCATAAATTCATCAAAGCATCCAATAAAAAACGTTACTAAGGCCTATAAGTAGTTATGTAAGATGAAATCAAAACGGCTAGAAAGTTGATAAATGCATGACAATAATAAAAATATATATTCCCAAAGCTAGGAAATGGAAAAGTCTACAATATAAAAACAATACTGAGTCATTTGAACATTCTGAGAAGACAATGAATGTTCTAAATTTGTTCCTAGTTTTCTAGAAAAATCAATTCAAATTGTCTAAATATTGGAGGATAATAGAAAACATTATAAATATAGAGAAAAGAATGTTTATACAAAAATTAAGGAGGAAATTACAATTCCATAAAAAATGGTGACTTGTGCATATGATGAATTAATACAGGCATTCCCCACATAATTTTATAGAGATTCTCTATAATTATTTGGATAAGTTTATAATTAAAATAAGAGAACATGTGACCTAATACACTCAACTGACTATAATGTAAAATGAGACTTCACACTAAGAAAAGACACATATTGGGAGAAAATAATGGCTATGGTTGAGAGAAAACTCTCATCTGGAATGTCACTCCTGATAAACATTTAGTTCCCTCCTTATTCCCATACATATAAATTATTTTGTACTACCATGTAGGGAATTTAAGGAGATGGATGCATCCTTCAAGGGGGAACATTTATGAGATGAAGCTATTTAATCTTCACTACTTTTTGAATGAGTGACTTCAAAATTAATTTATAAAATTATAAAGTAAGGTATTCCAATCACACATTCATCCAATTTTCATAAGTTTATTAATAATATAAATTAAGGGGAGTGCTTCATTGTTGAAAAATTAAGATTAAAGGGAAGGTATATCTTTTTCAACTAAACTTTCTAATGTATATGTTAAAGTACGTGTAGGGTTTACAATTTCATGGATAAATCTGATTATTTTCAATGACATGGATGATAATTGAGACATTTTCAGAATTATGTCTCATAAATGGTATTTTTTTGTGAAAAGATAGACATATCTTGTGGAATCTATCTTTTTTTTCTACACCGAGATTTCCCACATAGACATAGAGTTGATTAACTAAAGGATATTTGTTTAGGAATCAAGTGAAATCATTTCTCTCATATAAGTTATTATCTAATTCTCATAATGGATATGATAATTTTTTGAGGATAAATATCCCCGAAATGTTATTTGAATTTTATTTTTAAAGGGAAATATAGTAATAACGTGACATATTGTAATTTCAAAATTTAAAAAAGATATTGACAATAAAACAAAAAGGAAGATATTTATAATCCTAGTGTTGAATTTGTTTTCAATAAATTTTCAACATATGTTTTGTGAGCGTGGATTAAGTGGTGATTCCTTAAGAATATTTATATATTCATTTAATGGAATTAGATTTTACACCTGTATAATTATCCCTAGATAAACATCTATGATTGTTGAAGAATTAATTATTTTTCTAATAAATGTCATAAATAATAAATTCATGATGAAAACAATAAAATAATACCATGAAAATATTTATTTGGATGACAAGAAGATGAATGAATGTTTCCTTGTAAATAAAGTATGAATTCACGAGGAAGTAGAGGATATGGTTGTGAAGTGGTTTGGAATTTTGGTTTTGAGTATTCTTCACATAGAATATAATTTTTAAGGATTCCATTACTAAAAAATATATTCCAATCCCTATGAACCCCCAAGGCTAGCCCGCAAAACAATCCTAGGGGACCCAAGGGGTCGACCCCCTTAGAGGGCCTTATATCGATAGCTTTCATAGAAGAAGAGGAGTGGGTACATGCGTATAGGTAACTCTTGGTTTGTTAGTAATCCTAGAAGAGAGGTTGGGAGCATGGAGTGAACCTTCATTTCTGGTGATCCAAATCCCATGATGAAGTGTAGTGGAGAAGAGTTTAGGTGATAATCTCCTGCAACAATCTTCAGTTGGTAGTGAGAGGGTTTATCCAATAAAAGAGAGCATAAATATATTGGTAAAGTGTTGTGGGATGTGGTTCATCAATGTGATATTCCTCTATAATTAAATATAAATATAGAATCATGAAAATTAGATATGTTTTGGAAATTTTATTCTTTATCCAACTTCATTGGGGATTTCCAGTACTTTGGTGACTAAGAGGACGTCCATCGATCAAGAAACCCACCATATTGTATGATGATTCCAAAGGGATGAGGCGTCAGATATCTCTCTAATATCAAGCATGTAATAATTATCTTGCATGCATGTGGATAAATAGAAGAATGATATTTGGACAATTGAAAAGGAATTTGTATTCATCTTTTTGAGCATTCTCTATTCAAGGAGATAAATTTTATGTGTAGTGAATGGCATGAAATCATTATCACGTGAATGTGAGGATTCAACAAGAGAAACGTGAATGAGACACTATTATTGGTTTGTATTTGAGATATCCCTAGACAACTCGAGTGTGATAAATATTCCTTGACATGAAATGTAATTTGGGATCTGGAAATCGAATAAAACTCAAAATAGAGGTGGTTGAGATCATTTATGAAAGGGTAAGACCCTCAAATGAGAAGAGTTTCTTCCCGAGAGAAGATGACCGGTTTTGGGAGAAAAACAGAGTACCAAAAGAAACTATTTTCATGAATAATAGTTTTTTCATAGATCTACATGAATAGAGGATAAGATAATCTGAGGGGCATTAGACTTGTTCATTGCACACTCATTATATTTCATGAAGAAATGTTTTTATTGAAGATTCTCGGTATAGTATGAAAACTATATCCATAGCTTGCATAAAAATTTATGATACACTACCGACTATGTATATCAAAAATATGTTACATGAAAGAGAAAGAGAGTCATCCCGTGAACTTAATATCACTGTGTACATAAGGAAGAACTTGCGTGCATCCTTTTTTTGATTTAAGGGTTGTGAATAGTTTGCATACATTATTTTTTGTATGAAATAAAAAGTTCCCACAGGAAGTGTGTCTTTCATAAAGAATCTTCATAACCAATGCATATACTTGTGCTAAGGTCCTTTCCTAATGAAATACATGCACATATGAAGATTTCAATAAATAGTGTATGCATATTATTCGTGAAGAAAGAGAGTTCATGAGAATAGACGAACAATTGTGTACACCCATTTGGGTTTTTTCACAAGGTAGTGGACAATGCATGTTTTCATGCACATGTGATTGAAAAACCAATTGAGATACTTGAAATGATAGTTTCATATTCCATAACATACACGAATGAAGTGTGAATGAAGTGAGTTAATAATTCCAGAAGAACCAATTCGAGATTGTTAAATGATTATTCATGAATAGAATAACCTAAAAGTTTGTGTGAACTAGTTTCACACATCTACGTGTGGTCAATACTTTAGTCCGAAGGAATAAAATTCAGATCATTTATTCAATGAATTAACAAGTAATTATAGGTGATGGAAATTATTTAGAAAGACTAAAATACCTTACAGTGGTTACTGAAGGTACTTGAAAAGGTACATAAGAAATTAAGATCTTACAAGATCCTGAAGAAGGATCAAAGAGTCGTCCAATAATGGATAAATATATTTAATAGAGGTGAATCCTACCGGTTGGTCATGAGAGTAGGTAATGTATTCCATTGGGAGCAATGAGCATATAGATTCTCTCAGCTCAAGTCAGAGTAAGAAGTATTTTTGAAGGATCTAGGATCAAATAGAATCTCTTGGATGGATCCAGAGTAATAAATATTTTGGTTATATAAAAAATAAATTCAAGACACTCGATTGGAGCTTGAGAAATTTTATTCACTTATTTGAGAGTGAATAATTTATAATTTTTTTGGAATAATTAATTGCGGTATGGAAAGGGATTTCGACAAAACCTTGAAAATCATGTGTGTTTATATATCTGCATTATTACAACTGTACACAAAGTTATATTGAGATATAATAGTTAGTGGATCAAGAAACCTAACACGTTTAGGAGGTTCAATTGAAAATAAATTTAATTCATAACAAGAAACCACTGATTGACCCCTCCCCTCTTAGTTGTCTATCTGGCATGGGTCACTTCATCAAGGAAAGTGGTTTTGTTATATGTAGTGATGTTGGTAATATTATTTTTTAGGATGGTAATCTGGTTATGACAATGAATATTTTGGGCCTATTTCTCCCTATAATTCATTAGAGAATTATTGATAACTCCTGAGACTAATATGTTATATGTGAACCAGATTTCATGTCTACATGTTTTTGTTTTAAGTTGGATTTCATGTATATATGGTTTTGTGGGGACCAAATTGTATGTCCTTAAATTAATGAGTGAACCTATTTCTATTTATACATGTTCAAATTTTTATAAATTTTTTTTATTAAATAAATCTATGAATTATAATAGAATTATATCCTAATATATCTCGTTCATTGATTCCTTGATTTATATCTTATTAACTACCAATATTTATTCCACGAATCATGTTCATGATCTATAATATATTGGGTATGGGTTTCAAGTGTTATTTCCAAGTTATCATACTGATTTTATCATGCTATTCTTATGTAAATATTTATATCAATCTTTCGTACCCTAACTAAAAATATGTGATCACCCATTCTTAGGTTTCCATTCACCATGTTATGAATAAATGTGTTATTTATAATATGTCTAAGATGGGTGATATTTTTTTGAAACTAAGTGGGAGAGGATGTAGTTCATTTGTGAACCAGTTGTTTATGTATCCATGTTTGAATAGTACAATACCTTTATGATTATAGTGTGGATCATTATATAATTTAATGAATGTTCCACTATTAAGATCTAATATCTACATATGAAAAGTGGGGCCACTATAGTTTTTATTAGTTTAGGTTTCAGTTAATCCTTTGGAATCGTGGATGAGAAATATTTAGTGATAACCATAAGTATAAGTAAATTCTTTAGAAAATATCATATAATTTTTAGTACAGAATAGTTTGAGTCATTTATAAGAAATTACATCCCTCTTTGAATATTATATGTGTATGTGCATCTAGAATAATTGTACATATGGGTAATAACTCCAAAAGGGTGAAATTGTATTTGACTTGATTTCCACATGGTGCATAAAAATATTTATTTTTACACACCTGATTTGACACTCTGGGGGGTATGATTTGATAATGGGAAAAATATTTACAAACAGTCATGAAGGATTGGAATTGATAAGGTATGTGATTTATATAGGTTAAAATTAATGTGTCAAATAATGGATATAATTTTTCATGATTTATACATAATAAGAATTATTTTTAATGATTTATAAATCTGATCAATGATTCTTGATTATTATCATATACAATCTTATTTTACTAGGGTGTTAAATATAGAATGATGACGTTTTGGTGGTAATAGGTTTGGTTAAATATTAAAGTAACCTATTTGATATTATTTATAAGAATTTTTGTGTATTAGGAATAGTATCAAGGAATTGAATTAATATTCTAAATTAATAGATGTTGAATTATCAGTGAAAACACCTAATAACATAATTACAACATCCCGCGTCTATGATTCTTCTACAGTTGATGTTTTTGGGAATGTGCTGCCTCTAAATCTCTTTATAATCCCTCTAGTTGAATTTGAGGTTATCTCGGGTTTGGATTGGATTTATCCACATAAATAACACATTAAATAATCAGGAAGGGAAGTCACATTAGATATTCCAAACAAACAAATGATCTTTTATAAATGGGATGATACATATGAACCTCTGATTGAAATAACATATAATGTAGGTGGTTTTATTCCTATATCAAAATAGTGACTATCTTAGTTTTTTTTGGAAGAAATGAAAAATCTAAGATATTTCTGTTGTGTGGGAGTTTTTTTATTTCATTATGGAATAGTTTCCTAGTCTTCCACTAAATCATGATGTTGAGTTTTCAACAGAACTCATACCTAGTGTGAATCCTAATTAAAAGACTCCCTATACAATGGGACCAATTGAAATATAGGAATTGAATGTGAAACACTAAGTGAAACTTTTTAATTGATTCATCCAGCTAAGTATGTCACATTGGGGCGTACTTAACTATTTTTAAGAAAAATGGTGGATGAAAGCGATTCTGTATAGATTATCGTAAAGTGAGAAATATCAAAAACAAGAAATATTATCATCTACCCCATATTGATTTCTTGTTTGATAAACTATGTGAAGCTCAATAATTTACCAAGATAGGAAATCTTTATAGATATCATCAATTGATTGTAAATAAGGGGGATATACGCATAACATCATTCCTTACAGGGTTTAGACTTTATGAGTATATAATGATTCCATTTGGAAATACTAATTTCCCCACTATATTAATGGATTTAATGAATAAAATCCTTTTAGATTACATTGATCTATTTGTTTTAGTATTTATAGACAATATTATTATATATTCAAATTATGAAAAAGAAAAGGAATATAACTTGGGATTCAAATTAGAGACCTTAAAAAGGGAGAAAATATATGTTTTAAAATTTGAATTTTGGATAAAAAAGATTTTATTTTTGGGTCATATAATCTCAAGAGATGGTATGTAGGTGGACGCATCAAATACAGAGGCTATTGAAAATTGTCTTAGATCAACCACAATAAATGTGTTATGAAGTTTTCTTGGTTTGGATGGATATTTACAACAGTTTGTGGATAATTTCTTATCACAATGTAATTTTCTTACTAAGTTAACTTGAACGGTATTCGTGTTCCTATGGACATATGAATGTGATGAAAATTTCATGGAATTAAAGAGTAGGTTAGTCACTTATACAATGATTATGTTACCCTATAGTGAATAAGGGTTTTAATCAATTAAAATACCTAAAAGATGGGATAAAGATGTGTTATTATGCAAAATGATATGGTTATATGTTATTATGTATGAGAATTGATAGTTAATTAAAAAGGAACCCAACTAAGTATTTTTAAGCAGATGCCAAAATTTTTTCATTAATGAAATGGAGGAATTAAATTTATGGTGAGAGGTGTGATATATATACTAATCATAACAGTTTAAAGTATATATTTAAATATAAGGAGTTGAACATGTTCTAGAAAAGATGGTTGGTTCTAATTAAAGATCATGAATTCTCAATGAATTTCCACCCTAGTAAAGAGAACATAATGGAGGATGATTTGAGTTAAAAGGATCATGAAATATTATCAATGATGAGGATCATAAAAGATCCCATGTTTTTGGATTTTCAAAGGATAGATCTATAAATTCATAATAAATGGGAGAAATAACACCTTTCTCAAATGAGTATTAAAACATTTATCTAAGTGAAGATTCAGGAGGAAAAAAAGCATGATATTGATCTAAAGAAGAATGTTAGAAATGATCCTGAGTTTAGCCTTGATTTATATGGAATGATATGGTTTAGGAACAATTTTTTTTCCCTCATTACCAGTTTTGAAGAAGGATTTGTTAGAGGATTCTCATAGTTCATCATTCTCCGTTCATCCAAAAAGTGTGAAGATGTATAAGGACTTCGAAGAGTATTTATTAAATTATGTAATGTAGATAGGTATTTCATTTTTTTTCTCAGTAATTGGTATATAAGTATGTTATGTATGATTAAAAAATTCTAGTGGGATTTTACAACAATTACCTATACCAGAATGGAACTGGGAAAACATCACAATGGATTTTTTTCATCGGACTCCCCAAAATGTCTAATAAAAACAATGTTATGTATGTTTTAGTTGATCACCTTAAAAATATAGCACACTCCATCGATATTATATAATATTCATCTTTGTATGATCTTTCCCTGATATAAATAAATGAAGTGGAAAAGATTCATGGAGTTACACATTCTATTTTAACTGATTGGGATATGAGTTTTACATCCAAGTTTTCAAGAATTCTTCAGTAATATATTGATATATAGTGGCGTTTTACAATTACATATCATCATTAGATATATAGTTGATACATTTAATTCCTTTATAGATTTTAGGGTGATTCAAAACAAAAATTTTCATAATATAATTGATATTCTTTCTAATATTTGGATTGTTAATTTTTTCTGATTTATAGAAGGAAAAAAATAATATTTGAAAAAAAAGAAAAAAAACAGGGAAAAAATTGATGATAAAAATAAATTACACAATGTGATGTGAAGTGTTGTGGTGAGAAACTGGAGAAATGATATCTTGTTATAATAAAGGATGAAAATCGAATACGCCTCGGGCCCGGAAAAAAAGAACTAGGGTGAAACATAGCTTTTAGAGTTGGATACAAAATATTTACAATGTGCAAAAATTACATGATGTGAAAAAATTACGTGATGGGAATCCAAAATATTACATAAAGTAAATTTGAGGTGGTCCTAATACGTTTTCATTGTGAAACCACTTTAATTTTGTGAGTGTTTCTAAAAAGACATAGATTGAAAGGAACTAACATGGATTTCAATGGATACTTTTAAAATATGGTATGTGATGATATTTAATATAGGGTAGGTCTCATGATTCATTAATGATTTAATTAATGAAAAATTAAATTCAACATGATCCACATGGAGTTATTTAAATCGAGGTCCATGATGCTGATGTATGGGTGGGGGGATTCAGAGAAAAGAGACCACAGTGAGAAGTTGTGTTGCTATACGGTATTCCAACACTTTATTTAGGGTTTTATTTTTTATTTATTTATTATCTTCACTCCCCCTTACTTCATCTTTACAAGGATGAAAGAGTTACATTCCCTATGTTCTAGGGTTATGTAGAAGAATGAGGAATGTGTTGTAGGATTTTTATATTTTTTATCCTTGTTTTGTATTGTTTTAATTTGTTTATCTAGTTAAAATCATTTTATTTTTTATTTATTCATGAACATTGGTTAATATATTTGAAAGGAACATTATAATTTCACACCTAGTAACCCTTAGTTGAGGCATGACCATTTTCACCTTCAGGGAAAGTATTTTTAAATATGGTATTTTGAAAAACTCAATTCGTTAATCCCTAACTACCTAACCATGGGTAATGGAGGATTTATAGGTTGAGGAGAGGGTACCATGGTCATTGGATCCACATCATATTGAATCTGGCACAAAACATGGATTAAATATTTTATCCATAAAATCATGTTTCCTCCAAAACCTAAAACTATAGAATGTTAGAATGCCTTAAAATATGAATTCAAACAAACCAATCTACTTCGCCTTTATTTATTTCTTTTCATAAACTTCATTTGAACATGTTTTTGATTCTTTTCCCACTTTATTCATTAATCAATAAAGCAGTTTTCCTTAAAATTATAATTAAACTAATTCTACATATCTATGGGTTTGACCGCAATATTTCCTAATACAATATATTAGTTACTTAAGAATCATTGTTTTTTTATAAATATTTTATTATGATTAGATACATTGAAATATAAAGACACTATATTGTCCCTACAATTGGCATCCACAGAAAAAAATTCATTCCTTATATGATATGTTGATATATTTTTCTATGGATTACAAATGTGGTTGGGATCTACACCTTATTTTGTTGAGTTTTCATACTCAAATAGAATTAAATCTAAAATTAAGATAGATACTTATAGAGTGATATATAGAAAGAAGTGTAAAATCAATTTTTATAGGATGAAGCTAGATAAAGGAAGCAATTGAGACCATAAACAGCAGAATAAATGGTAGTGGAGTTTAGAGATATTAAGTAACACATAAGGGTAGAAAAAAATCATCAAAAAAGTTATGATGATAGTAGTCAATGTGATATAGAATTTTAATGTTATGAGAAGTTATTTACATGAATTTATCCATGTAATATGGATATGAGATTTGGAATTAAGGTAAAACTGATCTGTTGGTATATTGGTCCATTTTAAAATTATAATCATATTTGAACTGTATCTTATCTAATAGTGATTCCACTGGACCTCTATTAGGTTCACGATGTTTTCCATATATCTCTCCTGAGGAATTACATACCTGATCTATCACATGTACAAAAATAATAGGTCATACACTTGGATAGTTATTTGAGGAAAATAAGTGGAGATTCTAGACCATAAAGAGAAAGTCCTACAAAACAATTCCACTCACCTGGTCATCAATGTGTGGTGAAACCATCTGCTTAAGGAAGCTATGTAGTATCATAAAAATATATTGATGCAGAAGTATCCTCAATTGTTTATACGTAACTCCTAGACCCTAGTTTCCTAGAGTAGGTTCATTATTACATAATATTGACATGATCACAAGAGTTCAATTCTTGAAAGAACGATTAGTTTAGTAGCCTTGGAAGTACTATATACATACATAAGTTTTACATTAAATTATAAAATAAAAACAACAAAAAAATATTTTCCCCTCAGAACACACTTATATCCCTTATACTATACCTATAGGTCACCTATAAAATACTTCTTCTCATCCTGTAAAAAACAAAACATAGAAAGGGGTGAGGTCAGATGCTCAGTAAGGATAACAATATAGCAGAAACTTTCATAAATACGCATAAACATTTAAGGAAATATATAAGACTAAAAAAATAGCCTTTAGACCTTAAACATCAGCATAATATGGAAAATATAAATCAAATAATGACATTAACTTATTCACAAGGATATTCTTCTAGTCGAATAATCACATGCAATATTAAAATCCAAATTCACAATGATGGAATGCATAATTCCAGATATCATTACCACATAGTCAATGCCTCTTGCCAAGACTTAGAAAAATATTTTTTCATGTACTTGTGCCAATACACTAGTTTGTCCCATGATACCTACCGATGCATCGAGGAGCTATAGGGGACTCCAACCGTCACTTACTAAGTCCAATGCATCCCTCATATTAAAAGGTTGAAACATAACATAAAAATTCATATTAAAACTAGCATATGAAATTTTAATACTTTAACCATAAACCTTGAATAGTATAAAAATAACACTTTCACAGTCTAATATATCACAAAAACTTCAATAGAATATGGAAAATTGTATCATAAAAAATCATCTTCAAATAGGTGTAAAATCCATCAAAGGATGTTGAAATAGTTGAAGTAAAAAGTATTTGAGAGAAATTTGAAATCATTAAAAAGTCACGTAATTATAAAAAAGACATTTATTTTAAAAATATTCTTATAATCTTGTAATGGAAGCTTTGAATATGTTATAATGGCGGGAAATAGTTGCGCCCACCATATACGTTAAAAACATTCTTTCCTTAATTTGTTGAAAAGGTCATAAAGTACCTTGTTTGGAAAACGACGGAAAGATTAAATCCAGACATTTATAAAAAGTAAAAAAAGGATATAAATGACTTTAAACCATATTCTATAAAATAGTAAAAAAAATTTGAAATACAATTTTATGAAACACAAACGTGGATGATAAAGAAGTCCCTGTAGATACTTACATAAAAAAACCCCAAATAATAAAGAGATTGTGAAATTATCCCTTAAATTGTAATTCTCCATGGTCAAGGGTATGTTAAAATCATGTAAAATAGTTAAATAATTTTCATTAAATTATAAAATAAGAACATAAATAAATATGATATCATATACGATCTTCTAATATTTCATTGCTAATAATATTTTAGTGGTATCAATGTCTCGGGTGTTAACTGATTCATTTTCCTTTATATTTTTTATTACGTAAGAAATTATTTTTATGGATAATATGTATTTAATTATTATATATAATGATATTATGTTCATAGAAAATATTTTTAACCCTAAAATAAAAATTATTCTTGATTGGTTACGATGGGGAATGAACCTCATCGTGTTCGTGGAGACGGTAATCTGTACATATGTGTGAGAGACAATATCATTCAATTCAAGGTGAAATAATATTTAATTTAATGTTATATAATATATTGAGAATAATTAACATGTTATATTTATTATTTACATCAATTATAATTCATTATTATACCCATCCAAAAAATAAATTGTTGAATAACAACTACACCATGATGTGGAGATAGTAAGCCATACGTACACACGTATGGTGACTTTGTCAGTCATAGGCTGGATAGAATTTTTAATATGGTCTTAAAATATATATAATAACATAAATGTATGAATAAGGTAATGGAATTATTATTTTGGTATAATAATAACAAATAAAGTGGATGTGGAAGAAGAAAAGAACTTGAAAGAGGTGGTGAAATAATTACATCTTCTTTGGGTGCTTCCTTTTGATTTGATCAAAAGTGATCCTTAAGATTTATACTTATAAAATTAAGGCCTTAAAATTGAAGTGAGGGTAGTTTGGTGGATATTTGAGTATGTTTCAGCCAATAAAAATAGATTTGGAGGTGTGATTTTGAGGGAAGGTGAAGTACACTTTTATAAGAGAGGGGAGAGTTACTTTTTGAAAAGTTTGAAATATTATTTTATTATACAATCATATTCACTTTATAATGGCTCAAAAAGGATTTATTTAGAGTTTAAGGTGGGGATGGGTCTAAAACCTCTCAAACAATAGGTTTTAGATAGGTTTAGGTCACCATATTAACCATATCTTTTAGATTTAACTCTTAGTTAAACAATTTAACTTTCACAATGTCTTCTTGTATTTTTATATTACATGGTTTATAAACATACTATAAAATTCCAAGAGAACCCCAAGTGGTTATTTAAGGACATATTTATCTTTATATAAGTCCTTTTTCTGAACCTAATATTTTTTTTAATATTATACCATTTAATAATGTAGTATTTGTTTTAAAAACCCATTTATGTCAATTTGGACACTATTTAGTATTTTTTTTATGAAATTCATAACAGAATAATTACTTCAAAAACAATTCACTGAATCAACCCTAACATTTCATATTAATCTAGAAATATTTTTAATGCCTCCAATGTTTCAATTTACAATAATTTGGATATTTATATAATCAATTATTATAATCTTTCATTAATAATATAATTACTTCATCATAATTGTGTCATAAATAGATTTAATTATTTAATGTATAAAAATGATAAATAGAATAAAATTATGTAGGAAATATTTTTATCTTTATAACGAGTATTTATAGTCAAATTTATCTTATGCACAACCCAATATTAAAAATGGTTAAGTTATTAAAATTTAATTTAACACTTTTAACTCTTCTTGAAAAAAATAATAATAAATGTCCTAATCTAATCAAAGTGTACCAGAGGGTCATATCTTATTCCTAATGTTAATTTTTTTGATATACAATTATCCAATAGAATTTGTACATGTGTAAAGATAATTATAATATCATTTTTACCTTTATTTACAATATTTACTTTGAACCGTGGAAAATAAAAGTCAAAAGTTACTATTCAGAAAAAATTATTTTATCTTATTGAACCACATTTTACTTACTTATGTCAACTATTTCTTTGGAATTTTTGAAATTCAACTCACAGAAGCGGTAAAATTAATTTTTATGCAATCTTGCAAATGCACCTAGAAGGTGGGTAAAAGACGGTAAAAAGTTCAATAAAATTCTATATATCTAAATTTATTATAAAATTATCCAATGAATTATATTGAACTTATATGGGTATTATGTTTATATTTTGACTTAAAATTAATTTAAATTAAAAAATAAATATTTAAATAAAAAACTTAGTTTTAAAAACTAAAGAAGTGTTTTTCATTACTCATAAAAAATTGAATGTTTTTAGAAAAAAACAAAAAATTCACCCTTATAAAATTTTGATATTCTGATTCCAAAAATGAAGTCCATTTTGAAAAATAAAATTTTTACAATTTAAAGAAAAGTTGGTTTTACTATTCATAATAGCTAGTTTTATTGGTCGTGGTGTGTTAGAACTAAAAGTTGTGTACAATACAAGCTATTGTATTATTCAAAGAGAAGTATACCGTGGAGGCTTGGGATGTTACATTATATCTAGGTGATTGAATTTTTTATTGTTAAATCCATTTTATGGTGTTTAGAATGTGACACCCTTTTATTTTATTAAGTATAATCTTTTTAAAAATGTAATTTCTTTGATAGCTTGCATTACAAACAACTCTTAGTTTTAACGAACCTAAATATTCTATTATTTAAACACGACCATTAAAACCACAATGTGAAACAAATAATCTTGAATAATAATAAACAATTTCTTAAAACTAAGCATAAATTACTTCGATGAATAAAATATATTTATATATAAGAGATTAATTTTTTAGTAAAGTCAACGAAATGATTCAAAAATACATTTTCCTCAAAAAATAATTTTTTATATGGGTAAAAATAATAAAAATATTTTTTTTAATTTTTTTAAAAATTTATTTCACTAAATAAAATAAATATTGGTAATTAAAATTTCAAAATTATATTTGGGTACCATGTTGGGATTTTTCTGAAATTTTTAAATTTTTCAGCGAATACTGAAAAATACTAGTTTTCATTAAAAACATAAATTTTTTAGAGAATTTATATTATTGTGTTTTGTTTTAAAATGGTTTTAAAAGAAATATTTGTTATATTATAAGATAATTAATCTTATTTCGGTCATTTTAATCAATTTCATATATAATTTATATATTAATACTTTCTAGACTTAGGAAATCATTTCCATGGAAACCCATTTTTCCATTGCATATATGGGTTTAATTAAAAATTAAATTCCAAACACTATAATAATTGTATTTATAAAAATTTATTATATATTTATAGTTATAATAATTAATATTATATGATAAGGTTGAATCAATTTTTGGACATACTGAATAGTCAAATAGTAAAATTTATTTATAGTGGTTTAAGTTAAAATGAGTTTATGAGGGGGGATTAAACTAAAAATGAAAGGTTTAAAATAAATTAATAACCAATAAAATTACTATTTTATTACCATATTTCGATGGAATAAAATCTATTTGTCTATAATGATCCATTTTAGAGGCTTGTTTCATGTGAAATATATGGGTATAACTCTCTCTTTTCAAAAATTTCAAGTGTGTCCTCTCCCCCACTTATAAAAGGCCACCCCTTCTCCTATCATATACACACATAAAAAATATTTTGGTTCAGAAAATACATACCAAAATACTATAATTAATTTACTCTCAATATTCAATAGTATATACTCTTATTATGAAACCATCTTTTTAAGGCTTTAATTAGAAACCAAATGTGGTTCTCCGGAGAAGAGGTTAAACTCTTAACCTTGCATTTTTTTATTTCTTATTCAATATCCTTATAATGTTTTTAAAATATTGTTATATAATTTAGAAATATCTCTTATATATTAGATTTAATTATATTAATTAAATAATATATATCCATCTCCTCCTCTATCCAATGGAAAACAAATCCATCCATCATGTGTGTGGCGAACTACCACCTCACGATCAAAATTAATTAGTTATCAATTACCACCTATAATATTTGGAAATAATGATGTATTTAATGTTTATATATGTTATTTATGAAAGTATTTTACTTATTTATTTTTAATATCATATATACCTTCTTGACTTCCAATCTGTTAGAAAATGATAAAGTCGATTGTGCCTGCCTGTGGACTACCTCCTCTACACAGTTATATGAATCGTTTTTCATTTTATTTTTACATGGATGGTAATATGGATGTATTTGATTAATATTAATGATATATATGATATAATAGTGATTCTATAAATGTTAATAAATATTAAATTTTCTTTTATTCTATCCATTGATAAAATGGAAACAATATTCATGTGTATGTATGACCAACCATCTCCATGAAAAATGTAATTCATTTTATATCTAAAAAATTTATGGATTCTAATAAATACATATATAATGAATATATTTAATATAAATATCATTTTAAAAATTAGTTCAATTAGTAAACCTTGATCAATGTAAAATTAACGATGTTACCAAATAAGAATTTACATGAAATACGAAATAATTATTACCCAGAACCTAATTTTAATAAGGAATTGTTAATTGAAAAGTGATAAAAGGTTATAAGTAAATCACATATGGTTTTATATATTTGATTATGGTTTTGTAAAATATGTATAAAAAGCACATATTTTTAATAATTGGGTTTCTAATGTGTGCAATGAAATTCAAGACTAAATGTAAGGGATTTCCATCCTCTCTTTAAATTTTGGGGGACACATGCCATATTCACTACTCATTACATTTTTTGTGATGTATATACTACAAATATTTAAGGTACTATACTAAAAATCATTTTTTCATGATATTTTAAATATTAATGTTATTTTATTATTTATTGGGTCTTATTATTCATGATTTACAAAATCTGTAATGGTTTTATGTTACAAACTAATTGCCTATCGTGACTATTTATGATTATTTTTATTATGATGAAATATTATCATATATCTCTCAATAATTCTTGGGTTTTCTTAAACTTCAGTTTTTTCATCAAAAGGATTTTTTTACCGTCATTCTCCTTACTTAATTTTCTTAAGATTCCAAAACAATACTTTTAAGGAAAATCAATTTTGTTTCTATCTTCGGTCAAAAATATATTTTATTCCATGTTAATTTCTATAAAAATGATTTATGGAAAATTTTGAGTATTATATAATGGGGTTTTAAAGTATTTATTACTCATTTTGACTATTTAATATTTTTAAAAAGAAGTATTCCTGTTTGTTTTCTGAATGAGGTACTTTTGAAATTTACTGAAAATGTAAAAGTAATATTTATTTTACCTTGTATGACATGAAATATATTTTACACCTTTATGAACATTAAATATTTGAAATATTCCTTTATAATTTTCAATTTATATTTTAAAATAAAACTATTTCTTCAATTTCATGTGACATTTTATTTTTCTATATGTGGTTTTCGAAGTGTAAAGGTTTTTTCTCAAGAAATGCTCCAAGGGATATTTCAAAACCATTTTACATCTAAGATGAAATTATTTGATGTTAATTAATTTTTAATAGGTATATGGGACAATTATTGAATTCAACTTATTTCCCTGGATGGTTTATATTAATTATAAAAATATGTTTATGAAACCCTTTCCTTTTTTCTATTGGTTTTGATTTGAAAAAATGATTAAATGTATATGAAATCTATTTATATTTTAATAGTTATGATATGATTTGTTATCAATGAAACCAATTTTCTATCATGGGTTATGATATGATGGTTGTATTATAATATTTTGGAACACATATTTATGGTTTCCATTATATAAAATTGGTTATATTATAACCTAGGAAAATGGTTCTGCAGTAACAAAGGCTGTTGGTTACGTCATAACTAAGGATGGTGGTAACATTATAACCAAGGAAGGTGGTTACAATATAACCAAGGAATGTGGTTAATTTACAATGAAGTATTTATAGGAGCTATATCTCCCTCATATGTATTGGTTGTTGAATGATAAATCCTATGATGAATATGTTATGTGTGAACCTGATTTTATTTTCACATGTTTATACATAAACCATTCTTTCTTGTGTGTACCTAGAATTTAATTCCTGGAAATTTTTTTTGTAAGATATAATTTATAATATATATTTTATAGTGTACAATATATAAATCATATTAAAATTTTATTTACATGAATCTTATAATAAAACTAGTAAGATATGAAAATAGTTTTCATAATTTTATTACAAAAGAAATATATTACATAATATTATCATAATCATGAGAATATTAAGGTTTAGTTTCTTGGTAGAATATATATAAACAATTATTTTACAACATCTTTATCATTCCCTCATAATCAAGGAATACTAAAACTCTTATAGTTATCTAATATGTAATATTAATATTCATATCAAAAGTAAAAAAACATTATAAGGGTGATATAAAATGATCTATAAGGGAATAAATATAATAGAAATTTAAGGATAGATCAAAATCATGTGATTAATAATCAACACGGGACAACTATTTTATTTAATGTAACATGAAAAATTATTTATTTTTTTAAATGCATGAAATATAGTTATAACATCTCAAATGATCATAATTCCTCCATGTGTTAAAAATAATAGAAAATGAGGCATATAACATGATCTATGAAACAAAGGGAAAGATAATAGTAATTAATCACAATATAGTGCATAAAATATTATCATATATACTGTAACATTGTGGTAAAATATCAAACAACCCTATCACATGAGATATAAATAATTACACAATGAATTAGAGGGATTTAAAGGATCCTGACATCTCTATTTTTTAATTTATTTATACATACATAGGTTATAATGGAACCAATCATCATTGGTTTATAACTAAACTTCCATTCCTTGTTTTATAATATAACCACTAATATAATATTTATTCATATTCATTTCACATGGAAATTATCATAATTTGATAAATAGTCAATTGAAACAAAATGGGTCTCAAGAAATTTATGAAAATTATATCATATAGAACCCATTAAATGAAAATGTATTTCATAAAATTCCTCAATGGTATCACATAGAATTAATTGAATATAAATATTAATTAATAAAAAAAATTATCATGGAAAAAAGAAATACGTAATTTGAGAAATTTTTGCGTGAATCTAGAAATATAACTTCATTGGGGATAGATCTTTTGGATATAGAGAGGAAAATGGTAGATAAATCTTTTAAAATAATTTCATAAAAAAAAATTGAAACTATATTCTAGAAACAAATTTATAACTTTATTTCATGATTTCATTTAAAAAAATTAAATAAAAAATTAATTTAGTAAGGAATCTTAAAATAAAATATTTCTTGTTTAAGTAAATATGGTTTTGATAATAATATAATGTGAAAAGAAAAGACCCATGTTATATAAAAATCATTTATTGAAAATCAAATCATTAGCAAGGATAATATAAGTTTATATTTTTATGAATAAGTGAGTTATATATGACAGTTACTAATGTTAAAACTTATTTATTTTAATAAAGCATAAAATTCATGGAAAGAGAAAGCATGGACATGGAAGATAATGAATATTTCCAAAAAATAAGATTTATTCTTAAAAATGCTACACCTTTATGGATGATAATTTATCAAGGAAAAATAATTTGTTGAAAAATATAAACTAGCTTAATGAAAAGAAATAAATATATCATAAAACCATTAATATGGAGGAATAAAATAATCATTTAAGATGAAAGCTCAATAAGAATGATATTAACTCAATGATTGAAAATTGAGTTTACAAAAACCCTTACCCTACTTTCCAAATTACTTGATCATGATCTAACATCATGTATAATAAATATAATAATATTAGTGAATAATTTCATAATTTGTTTCAAATCTATGATCTTTAATAAAAATATTTTATAACCATCATTTAAATATATGTTACTTAGTTATTTTTTATTCTTATCATCATATGTTAGGATTTTTTATTATTTATTTTTCACATGATTGATTTTGACAAGGATGATTCTCACTCATTTGATAAAATATCACCATTAATAGAATGTAAAATAAAATAAAATATTTTTTTAAATAATTCCATAAGTATAATTTCAATAGGATAAATCCATGGATACGGTTGATGACAAAGGAAGTTGCGATGAACTAGTTTCAGCATGTTTAACAATCTAATGGTGGTACATTAATAAATCTAATGAATATTAAAAAAAATTAAGAATATTTACAACATATTAAATAATTATTATTAGTTATTATTAATTTTTTTTTTAAATTCCTTAATCATTCATGATTATAAAAATTATCACATCTTTCCTTTATTTGATAAAACCAACCAAAAAGATAGATATTTACAATGATTTAATGATTAAGTATATATTTATATACAATGTTGATATATGTTTTATGGAAAATTAAAAATTCTATAAATATAATCTATCTTAATTAAATATATTCATATAACTATTCATATAGGGTGGTGATGAAAAATGGAGATTTTCATTCATTGAGGAATTAGTTCCAACATATACCAGATTAATGATTACAATTCTCAACGGAGGGGATGAAATGATGATATATGATAAAAGCTTAATTTGGAAATATAATTTTGGATTAAGAAACAAATTTATTCGTATAGTACATCCTTTTAACCATCCATGTGGTGAGGGGATAAAAAATGAACCACATCATTTCATGGAGGTTGTTGTCCACACGTACTCATGATCGATGCACTTATATTTTTATTCATGGATGGAGAATATTGAATAATGATTGATCAATAAATATAATAATTTTTTAGATAAACAATAATTATTTAGTTATATTATGTTTTTTAGAAAAATAATTGAATGGGAAGACTAAAAAAAGGCTAAGAAGTAAGAAATAATTACGTTTAGAGCATGCTATTTATCTTAAAAAATTTATGTAAATGGAGGATTTAGGAAAATTAATTGAGACTATAGGATTATGGACATGAGATAGGATTTGAGGAGGAGGAAAATTGAATAGTTTCAGTATTAAATTAAAAGGGATATGTGTAGGATGATGTGTTTGAACATATACCTTTTTATAAGTGTAGAGAAGTGTAATTTTGGATGTACTAATTAAATTTATATTTTTTTTGTCAATATTCATGGTTCACAGGCTCAAAAAATATAAAATAATAGAGGTGAGTGGTATTTCCTATTCCACCTCTCATAAAAACTCTTGTATTTATTTTTTCTTAAAAAATTATGCCTTT
The DNA here is from genome assembly GCA_963277665.1 of Viscum album. NCBI lineage: Eukaryota > Viridiplantae > Streptophyta > Magnoliopsida > Santalales > Viscaceae > Viscum > Viscum album. The sequence goes on from OY728131.1 coordinate 33,551,167, forward strand.
TATGATTAGTAAAACTCATTTTACCATTTTTTTACTTTTACGATTATAACTAATGGTTTTTAACATCTGTAATTAATTTTGATGAAAAAATTAAAAATTGGACTTATTTAATTATTAAAAAATTATTATTTCCAAAACAAAAGTCATTTTATAAAATAAAATCTCTATGGTTAGGAAAAGTTAATTTCATTGTTTATGCACATGACACATAAAAATAGTTTTTTGAAATAGATTGTTTTTAAACATAATATTTATAAGTGGGTTAAAATAATAAATGTTACTAATTTTCATGAAATAAATTGTTTTATTTTAATAGAGTATTTTTTTTATTCTTCTAAAGAAATAAAAACTGAATTTTTTGACAAACAATATTTCATTAAATGAAATGGTCAAAATTATTTTAAAATTAGAATAAGATATTACTTAAGTTATAGAAATTAAAAATTTGTTACTTATGTTTATAATAATATATAAAAAATATATATTTTACACCATAAATTAATATTTAATTAATTAAAATTTTAAATAAATATCTTTGTATTTATTATATAATTATAAATTTAAAATTTTTATAAATTTGCTAAAAAATGTGTTTTTTACTATGTACATAAAAATAAACTATTTCAAAAAATACAAAAAATTAAAACTAATATATTTTTCATATAATGAAGAGAAAGACAAATTTTATAAAAAAAATTAAAAAATAAATAAATTCTATAAATTGTATAAATTTTATAAATTATTTAAATTATTTAAATTCTTTAAATTATTTAAATTCTATTTTGTTAATATCAAACTCTAATATTTTTACTTTAATTTCTTAAATTGAAATAAAAAATCTAAATAGAAAATTATTTTTATCAAAATCAACTATTTATCAGTAAATAATATCGATTATTTACCCTCGAAATGTATAAAATTTTAACTGATTACTACATTAGATGTATTTTAAAATTTTTTCATAATTAATATTCAGTATTTCGAAGAAAAATTAAGCCATGTATTGTGTGTAACATAAGTTATTGAACATAATATTTATTTTAAAATATCTTAGAAATTTAGTTATTACTTTATACCCCCTTATAGATTTTTTTCATTGGAATTTTCTTACTATGATGAAAATAATTGGGGGTTATTTTGCCTAATTAAATCCCTATGATCCCATATGACTTCCTCAAACCCTTGACTTCAACAAAATTCCATGAAAGGAAGGGTTGGATTGTTCATTCAATCCTTATCTCCTCAGTTAAAAAAACATAGGTTGTTATTCACATGAAATATCATGTTCTAACTACATTACAACTATGTTCAGTACATGTGATAGATATGGTAAATACTTACTCAAAAGATATACATGTATCGCATCATTAAATTGAGATAATGGTGAAGTAATTATGAAGTAAAAATATATAACCCTGAAAATATCGGGGATCATGAAGGGACTGATTTATCTATTGACCACATTCCCTTTCTTCCCAAATATCACAACCCTATTTTATGAAATATATTCAAAGGAACACCTTTTACAAACATAAAGATCCAAATATCATTGAAAATTATCATCATAGATCTTTTGTTGAATTTAATATTCATGAATAAGTTAATGAATGTTTCGAACCTTCTTTATTATCTCATATAAAAGACCAGTCCCTATCATCTTTTTCTCCCCAAATTCATTCTAGCATTTTGAATTTCTACATATATTCCCATATGGAACCCCATATTGTTTCATTTGAATTTTATAATTGAAATTGATGTTATATGATAACTCTATTAGAGGATTTTTTTGATCCCAACACCCATAGAAATCCATTATATGAGATCTCCTAATATCCTCCATGGATTTAATGGTTCTTTCATATAGACCATATATCTATGGGTGATAAAAAATGTTAAAATTTAATTCTATCTCCAATTCTTATTAAATAATCTTCAATAACTCTTGGTAAACCTTGGATATAAATCAGATACAATATATATGCGAAATCCATAGAACCCAAACACCTCTATATTGTCTGTTTTAGTCATGAAATCATGAAATAAATATTCTCTAATGTAAATAAAATGTTCTAAATTTTTACGGGTACCAAATACAAACCATATGAAATTGTGACTATTATATATTCTAGAGAGTCTACTGAAAAAATGTTTGGTGATGTCTTCTCATTACCATATAGGTATCAATAATGGTTTCGTTATCTGTTTAGACTTATGTCACCCATTCTTTACTCCCTAACATACCAAGAATCAAGATATGTATTCCACAATATCCATTTTTCATGTTGGCCCACTATAAGTTATGGTTAATATCTATTATATCTTTTTTATTCTATGATGTATATATAAAGATGTTCTATAGAAATCATCCAAGAGTTCCATTTTTTGTTCTAGTTTCTTGGGGAGGTAAATAATAGTTTGCAACCATATCAATCCTTCTATATCAAATTTTATCTTTGGAATACTATCAGCTTTATTTTTTATCACTATATATTCTTTATGATCTTTCATGATCATAAAATAAGTATATGGTTGAGAATTTTTTTCCAGGATAGGATTTATCCCCTTAACTTACAATTTCATAGTTTATCCTTTTAAAACCCATGTGTATTTGGTATTTTCCAATCGTCATTATAGATAGGATTTCATGTTATTTTCTACTCAAATAATTAGCAAACATAGTTTCCTTTTTCTGGGTGGTGATGTATTGAGTAGTCATAGTCCTTAATATATTCTAACAATATTCTTTTTTACCATGTTCAAATCCTTATGAGAGAACATATATTCCATGATATTGTGATTATTTTATATATCACACACTTCACTATAAAAATATAATCCCACAAAATTTTTAATGCAATGAACACTTCGTCCATTTCCAAATCATGTGCCAGATAAGTTTCTCATGAGAATTTAATTCATATAATGCTTATGCGTTTACCGTATCTTTTTTTGATCAGGATGGATTCTAGAACTTTTAATGAATTATCATTGTAAATTAAGAACACTTCCCAATATTAGGGTAATGTAATTATAGGAGTAGTAGAAAACCAATTTTTCAATTCCTTGAATGTTTATTGTCATTCCATCATCCAATGTAAATTCACACCCTTCCATGCTAACTTAGTTAACAGATTTTATAGTAACGATAAATTTTCAAAATTCATTAGTAATATCATAATTACCTATAAAAAAAGTGGATCTCAATTATAGTGGTTGGTCAGGGACATAGTAATATAACTTTTTTTGTTGATGATTCTACTGATATATACTTTATTATTATTACATGACCAAATAAGGAAAACTTTTTACCTAAAATTCACAATTGTTAAATTTGGAAAACAATTTATCCCTTCCCATGGAATTTAACATTGTCTATAAATAATATTCATGCTATTCAATACTCATTGAAAATATATTAATATAATCCATAAATAGAACAAAAAATTGGTTAAGGTGGTCTCTAAATACTCTATTATTTAGAAACTGATGATTGAAGGAGCTCTATAAAGACTAAATGGAATCATTATATATTCATAGTGTCCACATCCCATACATAGATACTTAATTTAAATTTCCTACCTTCTTACCTTTAACTATTGGTATACATTTCAATTTTCAATCATTGAAAAGTATTGAGATCCTATGAGATGATGAAACATATCATTCAGAAAGGGTATACGAATCTTGTTCTTTATTAGGATTTTATGAAGCTCATTTCACATTTTCTATATTTTTATCCTAGATTAAGATGTTTCTAGTACTTATTACCTTATTTAGATCAGGGGTTAGGAAAATAATTTTCTATACTCATAAACTCTTGAAATTTGATGGTTTTAACCATGGGTGGTTCATCATCTGTGAATTTGTTCTCTTACATGGTGTTATTTGGACTCTTTACATTGTATTGACAGTTTTTGGAAAGGTTTTAAAATTTACCACATTTAAATAACTTCCCAGACCCTATGAAGAAATTACTGGAATACTTCCTTGCACATCTTTAACATGTGGGTAGTTGAAATTTATTTCACTTACTTGGTATATCATCATATATTCCAGGATACTCTAATATACTTTTTAACAAAAAAAATTGAAAAAATATCTAGGTTCCATATGAAATTTTATTACATTTAGAGCATTATCTTTATAGCACCCAATTTCACTTATGACTAATGACTTTAAAATATTTGGATTTAATCAACTAATGAAATGACTGATTTTAATTTGAAGGACACAAACAAAACTAGAGACATACCTTAAAATAATCATAAATTTTAAATCATATTTTATGATGGATTCATGCTCCTCATTCTTCAACTCTAACAATTATATCTCTATCTCCATGTGAATGTTTGAAGAAACATACTTGGTAATGAATAATTCCTTGAATTCCTCCCATTCCATAGAGTCCACTTCCTCCATTTCATTTGTATTATTAAAGAGTGTTCAGCATTATTTATCATCTCCATATATATTATAAATATCTAGAAATTTTTCCCATGTTTTGGGAACCTTTGGTTAAAATATTTACTTTATGTTGCATTGATACATTACTCATTAATAAGTGGATTAGAATATCCACAAAATGATAGTGGATGTTTCATTATGAAAAAATCATTTTCAATCTTCTTCTTTCACTTTTTGTTTGGGAGCTCAATAAGTTTTGATTTATTATTCATATCTTAGGATATTTGAGTAATAATTACCAGAATATTATATACTCCTTCTACCATTCCATTTTTTTCTAATTGATAAACTTTTCTCATTTCCGATCACACACATTATTAATTTGGTTTCTTTATTCTCTATCCATTTATTTAAATAAAAAAAGATAAAGATAAAAAATATTAATATAAAAAATGGAAAAATATTAACACTAAAGGGTGAAATCATAAATTACTTATATACTATAACTTATATATTTATAATAATCAATATACCTTATTCAATATATATATCCTAGTAGTTTTCTAAACATAACATATAAATATACATTAATCCTTTATAATTGATTATAAAGAAAATTTGATCTAACCTAATCATATCCCCCAAGATTTTTTATCCAGGTGTAAAATATTAGGATAACTCATCATTGATGAGTTAAGACTGGGTTATTACTCAACCACCCTTTTTCTAGTTGATTTTCGATAGGCGGATTTGTGCCAAAATCACATCCACTTTCTAGTATCCAGACAAGGATGAAAACTCTAGTAACATCACATGTTCACTACTTAATAAAAATTAAGATATTATTATATACTTATAATTATCCATTAGACACATCCCTAGGTATTTTAGTTCATTTTTCTCACTCTATTCTCCAAAAAATCAAAAACCCTTCTTAGATACCAACTATGAAAACCAAGGATGACTATGGTAGTATTACACATCATTTTAAGAATAAAAAATTACATCATATAATATTATCACAATCTAAGAATCCTAAATTTTTATTGTATTTAGAGATTAAATAAAAATAAAAAATAATTTTACATTATTTTTAAAATTCCTCTATAATCTATCCTAGATAGAACTTTTGTAGTCATCTCATAATTATTTATCATATTCAAAACCCGGGAAAATAAAAACATAACAATGGGTGAGGTCAAATTCTCTATAAGTAATTGAATGTAAGGAAGTCATAAAGTTTATATAACAATCATTTATGTAATAATAAATAGGAAATAATTATATGATTAAAAGGAACGTGAAACATTATTAATATTTCATAACCATTTAGGATAGTTACAACATCTCAAATGAGAATATTTACACCCTCACAAAAGAAGAACATATTATGAGGCATATAAGATGAGATATAGAACATATAAAAAGAAGAAAATATTAATGCATAATATAATGGCACAAATATAAGTATATGAATCATAAAATTTTTATATAAGAACACACATCAATACATCCTGATATTTAAATATTTACTCAATTAATTTGTGGGTTGTGATGGAGCCACCTATTTATGGTTTATAATGCAACCACTTATCAATGGTTTATAACGAAACCACTCATAATTTGTTTATAATGGGAAAATCATAATTTTATATAATTAAGGCACCAGCCTCTCATCTATACATATGTGCTTCACTTGAAAAGAATCATCATATCATAAAAAATCTATAGTAAAAATTGGTTTCATGACATTTACAGTCAATATATCATATTGAACCCATGAAATGAGAATGGGTTTCATTAAATTTATAAATGGTATCACTTATAATGAATTAAATAAATACGATATACTGATACAAATTATAGATAATGCAAAACAACTTCATAATATAAAATATTAGGTGAATCTTGAAACATGACTTCATTGGAGATATTTATTTTAAATATAGATAGTAAAACGAGATCCAAATGTTTTAAAAGAATTTTATGAAAAATGGTTTTAAACATTGATCTAAAAATATTTTTAAAAAAATTGAATAATATATTTCATGAATTTATTCAATAAAAAATTATTAATAAATTTTTCTAGAAACAAAAAATTTCTTATTTTATGAAACACCGATTCGATGATAAATTAATATGGAAAGAAAGAACCTTTTATATGTTAAATAACCTTTATAAAAACTGACATCATTTTAATGGATAATAAAATATAATTTTTTTAAATTGGTAAGATATATATCTTGATATGAAATGGTAAAACAAATTTAGATTAATAAATAAGAATATTTATGGGAAGAGAAAACATGCACATTTAAAATAAACAACCGTTACAAATAGTGGGAATAATTCTTAATAATGTCACATTTTTTATGAAATATATTTTTTCAAGGAAGAATAATTTTTTGAAAAAATAAACTCCCCTTATATAGGATATATATCATATAAAATTTCACAAGGTAGATTGAAACATATTTTTTTGAAAAAAATTTAATAAGATGTTTTTAAAATCAATGAAAGGAAATTGAATTAATAAAACCCATACTTTGATTTTCCACTTACATAATCATGCTATATCCTACTATATAATAATCATAAATATCTTAATAACTAATTTTTTAACCTTTTTCATATATATTACCTTTTATAAAAATATTTTATAACCATATATTATAAATGTTTACTCAGTTATAGTTCATTTTCATCAATAGATATTAGGTTTTTAGACTTTTTATTTTGTAAATGTTTCATGAATTTTTGGTTTGTTATCATATATTTGTTCCAATTTTACCATTAACTGATTATAGAAGATATAATAATAATTTTTTTCAATAATTACTTAAATATCATTTCATTATGTGACAATCAGGGATACAGTTCATGAGAAATGAAATTGTGAGGAATTAGTTTCAGAGAGTTTAACTATCAAAAGGCAATATATTAATTAATATATTGAAGTTCAATAAATCACATAAAGTAACATTAAAAAATATTAAATAAATTATTATGAAATTTTATTATAGTTATATGAAATCCCATAATCATTCATTATTATAAACATTATAATAGCTTTAAAAACTGACCCAAATGAGATCATGTTATAATTATTTAACCAGTAATGACATGTTTTTATATAATTTTAAAATAAAATTTTAAAAGTCATAAATATTTTTTAAAAATAATTTATCTACAAGAAATTAATTCTTATAACAATCTTTCTATGGTGGTAATGAGAAATTAAATTCATCACTCATGGAGGCGGTAGTCTACAAAAACACACGATTAAGGATTCCAATTATCAACAAATGGGATGGAATTAAGGTATATGATAAAATATAATTTTTGAATCCCAATTTTGACATATCAAATATATTAATTTATAAAATCCAACCTTTTTAATAATATTGTGTTGGCGTTGATGAGAAATGAACAACATCCTTTATGGAGGCAGTAGTATACATGTAAAGACAATCAATGTTATTTCATTTTTCTTTGTGGATGGAAAGGATTTAATAATTTTTATATCGACAAAAATAATAAAATTTTAGTATATTAATAATACAGAATTAATTATATGAGATAAAATATAAAAATCTTGGAAGATAAATATTAAAAATAAAAGACTAAGGAGTTAGAAATACTAATATGGATAAGTTGAGATTTATTTTGGAATCTACTTGGAAATGTTGTCTTTAAGATGAATAATTGAGGATAGAGGATTATGATATCTAGATTGGGTTTTAGGAATAGAAATATGGAAGAATTTTATGATGAAATTAAAAGGGATAGGTCTATCATGATGTGTTGGAAGTGATCCATATTTTATAAGTGAACTGATAGGAAATTTGGGAAGTACCCATTACATTTAAATAACGTTTTGTAAATAATGAAGTATAAAAAGATAAAAAAGTGTAAATTGATGGAGGTGAGGTGGCTTTACAAGATAAACCTATAGGAAATGATTGATGGGACATTTTTTTAATGTTTTTTGGTTATTTTATACTTAGTTAAACCCTTTTTATTCTTTTAACTTTTACCAAGGTAAGAAATATTTTATCCTCAGTAATTAATATTAATGAAAAAAATTAAAATTAGAATTATTAGATAATTTTATAAATATTATTTCCAATATTAAAATCCTTTTAACAAATAAAATCTATATGGTTTGGAAAACTGAATTCCATAATTAACACCCAATATGTGTGTAAATAGTTTTTAAAAATTGTTTTCAAGCATACAATTTATGTGTACGTTAAAATTGTTAGTGCTATTAATTTTATAGACATAATTTGCTTTATTATAACATAAATAGGGGTTTTTTCCTATCAATTCAAAATTTAATTTTAACATAAAAATTATTAATTAATATAAAATGCTGGAAACTATTTTTAAATTGGATTAAAGTGGTACTAGAGTTTAAAGAATTAAATATAGTTATTATAAGTACAATGTATTTTTAAAAATATATAATATTTCACTTTAAATATATCCTAGATTAATTATTTTTTTTATAAAATTACATGTCTTATTGACATAATGATAAAGTCAAAAAAATTGTAATTTTGGTAAAAACTTTATTTTTCACTATTCTCTTAAAAACAACTTTAAGAAAATTAAAAAATTTCATAAAAATATAATTTTGACATGTTGATTAAAAAAATGAATTTAATTTTATTAATTTCCTAATTTATTTTTTTATTTATCTTTTAATGAAAAATATATAATATTATGAAAATCATATTTTAATTAAAACCACCCATTTGTAAATAAATAAATTTAATTATTTACCCAGTAAATGTAAGAATTTTTAATTTAATACTATCATAAAGGTTTTATTTTAGTCTCTAAAATTATTATAATTCAATATTCCGTGACTTATTTATGTTGTGTATTGAAAGTAACACAAGTTATCATACAAAATATTAATCATAAAAGATCTAAAATATTAGGTTGATAAAAATATTTTAAAGGAATAAATATATAAATAAATGTTTTATTTATTTGTTTATTTATATATATATAAATTAACATTACATATTTAATTTAGGCATGGAATTATTCTATTTTTACTGAATAACACTTATCTCTTTTAAGGATTTTACAAACCTTTATCATTTTAGCCAAAATTAGATTTTATTTATTTTTTGAATAACATATTATATTACATTTTATTAACAAATTATCAACATTAAACAATGATTGGTACTAGATATTATGATAATATCTATTTTAGGTAGGCCATGGTATTTGTTTTATATTCTATATCATCATTATGATATGATCCTTAGTTTATTGAAACTAAAAAATAATGTCCCAAGCAATAAAATGACATGTCATAACTTATAATATAGAACAAAAAAATATATTTTTATGTATCATAATCTACAATATAGTTCTAGAATACCCAATTAAGTGAAAAATAATATTATCACACATTATAATATAATATATTATAAATCCAATTAGTGTGATCTAACGACTCATATTCAACCACATCATATTGTATAATATGATATAACATAAAAAACCGTATGATATTCATGTTCTTCACAAAATTAGATGAAGAAATTTTGATTCAAATATGATCGAGGAACTAATACCACTTATGGGGTTTTTAGTGTCAACTCATGATCAATATAGTAAAAGAAACAGAATTGAATGCTTGATTTATCTTCATTTCATTAACAAGAAGTGATGAAAAAAATATAAATAGGTATACTACTATCACAAAACACTCCATATCCATCAAAACGAATATAGTATATTTGATGGATATCACCATGTGTTAGAGGATAAAGTATTACCTCTCAAAAGATATACACCAGCCACTAGAATTATACACATTAATAAGATCCTGAAAACTACATGATGTGTGTTGGAACCTTGTTTGACATACTGAATCACATATACTGTAATAGTGGGATTGAATCATTTAATGTCACTACATTGTTTAATGGATGATAATCATCATTATGATGTAAACAGTTTGGAAGAAGTGTCTGAATCCATGCACTCGATATCCCATATCATAATCGTGTTGTACACTATGCAATATTGTGAAATACCGTGGGTTTATCTACCAAGGAGGGAAGTAAGAAACATGATTATTCTATTATCATTTTTTATCTAAATAATATAATACTAAATGGTATACTAATTTAATAGAGTTTTTATGAAATGAATGATATTTTTATGTTTATAATTTCATTCAAAAAACAACATAATGAAATCTCAGAGAAATAGTGTCTATCATAGGGAGTTCATAGTGATGTTGTAGTTGTTATTAAAATTGTAATTCCCTGTATCATATTCTATGTAGCGATCAAGACCTATAAAAATAAACTCTCTTTGTTTTAATTTTTTTATCTGATATTGTGACCTCTACGTCTAGGGAAATACTATTCTAAAACTTTTCTAGTAAACATCCTCACTATAAAACACTATCTAAGATATACTATACCTTATAAATGACTTCAATAATGGAGGAAAGGGTATAGATAAAAATAAAATAAAAGTATAATTCCAGATAAAATGAAGAATCCACTCATAATAATCAATATAGAAACTGTTGAAATTCCTAGTATAGAATAAACAAGGACATTAAAGAATATGAAAAAAATAAACAATTACTTTCCTTCGAGAAAACAATGAAGCTAGTTTTCTATTTTCGTGGAGTTAAGGTTGTGTTTTGGGGGAAAAAAATAAAATGATCGAGAGAGAAGTAAAAAAATACTTTAATATTAAAAATACATAAAATTAGTTACATAAATAAATAAAATCATTTCATAGTAAACATTAAATGGGATTTGAATCCTTCAAAAATGAGCGAGGAGAGTGATTTTATTAGAAGAGGGTGGTCTTTTTTGGCCTCCATTAGTAGAATTTGAGTTCCATGGAGTTGAAATTGTTATGTATACATCATCTTCTTATGATCTTATTTCGGTATGAAAGAACAACAACATAAAATTGATGGATCTTTATAGTCAAGACTATTTTCATCAATTTTTTCTTGGTGGAATCCTCATTTAATGGTTTTCAAATTCCTCCCCATGATCAGTGCTATTTGATATTCACATTTAATAAAGGAATGTAATCCACTAAAAATATTTCAATCTATTATAATCATGTTGAACATGGGGTAATTAAGACTGTTGTGAAATTATCTAAGACATTTTGATCCTCCTTGTGAACACACCGATTACAATGATGTTATGGTTTTTATTTTGTTATTTTGGAGAAAGACTATTTATTTGGGTTTGAATTTACTAAACACCTATTTTGAACCATTCCATTTTATATAGGTTGATATATCTTGTAAAGTGACATCTCAAATGAATGTGGTTGAAATTTATATCAATTTTGAATGTATAATGGCACACAAAAACATTCTATACAATGAAAACTCTCTCAATGATTCATCATTAAAGCACCAATCTCACCACCATGCTAAGGGAGTGACCGTTTTGAATTTGAATTTACCTTTTTATCGTTGGAAAACTCCACCATAACGTGGTTGTGCCTATTTTAGTCCATTTCATTGAAACTTTTTCTTTCATAATAATTGAAAAAATAATGTATGTATTTTCCAAATAATTATAAATGTTAATAAAAAAATAATAACTCAGTAAATAACCCATTTTAAAATTACGAAAAATATATTATAAAATAAATAAAATATAAAAATTAACCATATAATATGTTAATTAACCTCAGACGATTAAAAAGTATGTGATTTAAAAAATTCAACTATGAGATAAGACATATGAAAATATGTGTTTCATTTACCTATGGTATAGAACAATTGTAAAATATGTTTGGTCCATTATAGTACATTGATAATAATTCCATATTTGGTTTGAAAAGTGGATATTGTTTTTTATTTTATATTACAATACTTTCAAGAATCATTTATATTTAATACCCAGGTATGGATCAATGTTGGTATAGTGGTTTCCAAAGTAATTTGCTAAAAACATAAAACAAACTCTAAGGGTTTAAATTTTATTGATTATTATTAATGGAATTCAGAAGGATTAAGGTTTCTCTTTGATTTACTATTTTATATTTTAATTACACATAATGGAACTTCATACATGCATTTAAATATATATAATGGATCTACGTAGTTACACCATTTTGGCAGCCTAAAAAGTTATATATTCACACCCTATATGTGCACCTTGTTGCATATTTAGTTTCACTAATGGAATTTTAGGTTCAAAAAGGTATATGCGGATAAAATCTTAGATATAAATTTATTAAGAAAAAATCAGTTAAAATTCCAAAACTCTATTATCATGTGAGGTTCAAGATACTATTATTAGTAGGAATAGTTTTATCACATTTTCATGTTGTTTTAATGTTATTATTTTTTAAATTATATATTGTGGTATTATGGTTGTGAACTATTTGATGATATTAGGGATGGATTTATATGTGTTTTATAATGTGAATATATATATATGGTTTTAATATTTTTATATAATTAAAAAAGGCACTCTATTGAAAACATGGATGTGTTTTATTTTTCAAAATGTAAGATATATGAATCAATCATGTTTTATTTTTGGTAGAATAAGGTATCAACATTTAATTTTATTTCTAGAGTGTAATACATTTTCTAATGATTCCGTTAGACTAATGATGTTGGTGTATGTTCTGAAGATATTATGGAACATGCTTGTGACTATGGATGATTGAATTCGGCAGACAGAATAATTGGATAGCTTGTTACAGTGGATAAATTTCAACGCAAGAATAAATTGATTATTACCAAAAAATTAAAAAAAAACATATTATTCTATAGTATTTAATATTTACATTGAGGTTCATATTATTTTATTATTTTTATTTAAATTTATCATTTTCCCTAATAATAGATCTTATGGATCTGTCTTATGATTTATTCTATTGTTTTCTCTATAAGGAGGTTCCACAAAACCATTCATGCAGATCATAGGGGATGACCTGATGAATATATTACACTAATTACTGATATTTTTATATAATGGAACTAATAGGGTTGAATATCATCCAAAACATAGAAGAAAACAACACAAAAACACCAAAAAATACCATGATATAACTATATGTTTTTAATGAATAATAAAATGAATTACTAAATGATGTACCACACAAATGTAAATCGAACACGTAAATTCTTTTCACTTATGCTTCATCAATATAATTGAGGGAAAACCAACAGTTTCCTCTATCCAAGGATATCTATTATCAACATTAATCTCCTAATTAATAGGAGTGTTCCTCGCTTACCCATGATCTTCTAGAACCTCCAAATTATTGGTTAAGAGAGTGAGAGAGAAAATGAGAACCTCAATTGATAAGTTTCTATAAAAGATATCAATACCAATGCTCTAGAATTAAGATTGTTTATCACATCCAAAGAACCTCTTTTTAAATAAATTTTGTGGCTATATTGATGATACATTTCAAAAATAATAAAATTTCATAACACATTCTAATGTACAGTCTAATCCCAAAATAAATTGTAATAGTAAAATGATTTTTTGGATATTCAAACTCTTTAAATAATCACCAAATGATGATTAATTCGTGTTGTTAGTGGAGGTGTATCCCATAATTATCATATAATCTGATAACTTCTATGTAAATCACTTCAGTTTGGTGGAACTCGCCACACCATTTTGTATATAAAAAGATATTATGTTGTGGTCTAGACCATAATTTCATTGTTGTTCCTTAAGTGCTCAATTATATCAATCTCTTACATTCACTGGATCATAATATACTTAGAGAAAATTCACACTTAGCCACATTAAATAAAAAAACCTGTGAAACCATACCCAAAAATCCTTTTGGATATTTTCCAAATCATCTTTTCTAAGAATATAACATACATTTTCACACCATACTACATCATATAAAAATTATTGTGAAAGTAAATACCCATGTTACTAGTAATATCATCCAATTTTTTTTATGTTATATATCAAATTTCCCAAAACATGATCCTCATTCACACAACTTAAAAGTGTGGGCTTACAATTTGTTATATCATTGACACTAACTATGAATTTTGAAATCCATAAACGTAAAACAACAGTAGCCTTTAGTATAGTGTTAGTGAAACTCAAGACAAAAAGTGATATTTCCTTATCTGTATCAATCACAAGTTTTTCATTACCCATGTAAATCATTTATATACTTTATATTTAAACATAATAATATAATACATTTGTCCAATTCATTGAGTGATCATAGAATATATAGTATGTTAATCCCATATAGCTTCCACACATGTTTTCTATTCTCTCTTTATAGACATACCATGTCAATGAATATATTACATGTCATTCATCTTATTCACATGAGTACATCAAATTCCACTCATTGAGATATATAATAATATCATATAAACCATATCTATGTGTGGTCACACAACTCCTTAATCTATCCCAACCATGCACCCCTATATCATACTCATCATATGAGAGGAAAAATACTTTCGTGGTTAATCCCCAACTGATTAAATGATAAATAATATAACAACCACCACATAATTAGATAATAGTCAAGGATTATATGAGAAATTCATCAATATATAAAGGTTTTCATTCTAAGTCTCTTTCCAAACATAGGGATAGGGATTCAATATAAATCATAAAAAACTTTTATACCAATGATGTAGTATATGAAACTGAATGTGGTATACATTGTAAGTGATACAATGTATATTAATCCATTTGGACCTCATAATAATTGTATATATCTCTATATGAAATCATACCCATGATAACAATAATTTTTCTTCAAAACCTTTAGTACTCTCTGATGAACATCAGTTTGGTATAACTCAATAATGTATATTTAGATGATAAATGATAATCCCCTCTACAGAATATATTTGACCAATACAAAAAATAATAAATTGGATACTAAATATTGTATGAAATGATACATTATATATCCTAAAACTCCTTTATGAATACATAAAAAACCAGACATAAGTTCTCATTTAGTCATTTCTTATATGGAATACTATAGAACGACTTTATATTTCCCATAATTTGTAGGTTTTGTTTAAATTATTATATCATTTTGTAATTCCTTCCACATATCTATGTGAACACGTAAAAAAACCCTTCCACTATAGTATTATAATAAGTAACATTTATATACAATATTTTTCAGAATGATGGAATGTCTTAGGAATCATATTATTATCATTTAAATTTTTGAACATAGTATTCAAACTCCTTCCCATCACAACATCCAATGTTATGATATTGAAAACACACTTTTACTACTTACAACTCTTTCAAAGTTCATCATCATCCACCTCCCAATTTTCTATAGAAAATTTCCTTTGTCGTCATTTTGGTAACTAATGTAACTCTTTACCAATAAACTATTCTTTATCAATATTATAAAAACTATTTTTTGATATTATGTGAAATACCATTTGAATTAGAATGGATTAATACCTTATTCATTATGCTTTCAAGATATCTATGTTTAAAAATACTCCCATGAGTATCTTTGAAACTATATTCTATTCACAATATAATGCTGAGATACATAAACTCCTTTTTAAAGAAATAACATTTATTTTATCTTAGTAATAATGTTTGACAAATAATCTACCATATCTATACCATATATGAAATTCTATGTTTTTATAGTATTATTCTTTGAAAAGTAATTTATTCTTTAAAATATGTCCCTGATGAGTGGTGAGAACTCTTTCCCTAATATTTTAATGGATAGAATAATTTATCCAAGATAAAGTCACTTTCATCCTTATATCTTTTCAATTAAGTTATAAAGTTTTATAAATAAAAAATAATAGATATCATCACATTTTATTCCTAATAACTCAGTGTTATCAAATGAAATATCTTATCACTTAAGTGGAATGATATTAAAAAAACCTATTTTTCTATGATCCATTTATTATTGAAATATTACTTTTTGTCCGACCACCATGATGTATAAACCCTTTTCTCCATCACTTTGATTAATGATACATGCTCCATCTATTTCTACCATGATTTTGAACAAATATGTATTTACAATATTTGTAAAAAACCATTCAGTATCATATAACATCTAAAAAATTAATAATTTATTTCTAAAACACAAACACTTAATGTGTACCTTCCATGGAGTTTCTCAAAATCATTAATATATTATAAACAATTCTATCCGATTGGAACATTTACCATCAGCTTAGTAAAAATTATTTAGGTTTTAATAACCTAGAGTAGATACTGTAAGGAATATTTTTAGAAAAAAAATATTTTTTTATTGTAGTTTGAAATTTTACCCACTTTTACTATCAGTACAACACTGAATCCTCGATATCACTTTCCTAGTTTAGAAAACGTTAGAAAATTGATAAAATAAGGTATTTTTTAATTCATTTAAATTATTAGAAAATTTACAATTATAAATAAAGACTGAATTTCACAGCCAGAACAAGCCTTAAATGGGACCTCTATTCTCTCCAAGCCAGTAATGCACCAAATAGTATTATTAGAGTTGGTGGCCTAAAACCCTTTGAATATTTACTTTAAATATGGTAATATTAACAAATATCTTATCAAATGATGATAATTCTTCTATGTAACATTTTTGATATAATTCCCTTAGAGTATTTATCACATTGTAATATAATGGTTGCTCGCTATTATATTAAAAATAAAGAGATGATATGGAAATATTCTTATGTTTTTATCATATAGTCTATATAACATCTATATGAAGGGATTCATATGATGTTTTATTATCATATGTTTGGGGATAAAAAGACATTACGAATTATTATAATAAATTTTTTACTTTTAGATCTCTAAGCGGGGAGGTCATGAGGATATACATTCCAATATTAATTCTACCTTTTTATATTCAATTGGACATTCCTATTCATGAGCATGTTTATTGGTACTGTACTTTATATTATTATTAATTTGTATGATGAAATCTATACTTGGATGTATAGATGAAAACTATGAGTAAATATACTAACATCGGGGTAGCATTCATTTCCTGTGTCATAAGTGATATGAAATTAATTAAATGGGATAATTAATAATTTTCCCTTTTAAATCAATGAACGAAGATATTTATGTCCATCTAATTAAAATGGAATGATCTGATTAAATACAAGGCCACAATAGTTCATCAATGAAATCATTTTACAATTTTAAATAATGATAACTAAATCATATAGGATGATGACAGTAGTATATATCCAACATGGGGATATATTGTTTGACAAATGGATTATCTTATAGAGTAGTGTTTTTGGAATGGTTTTAGTAGTTAATACATTAAATTCTTCCTTTATTGGGTTCCTTGTATATTTTTAGATTCTAATCATGTGCTTTTGGTATGTTCACCTAATTACATTGATAAAGAGGCATAGAGTGCCACACCTTAAGTGCATCCAGAGACTTATTAAATACTATTGAATTTAATATTAATAAAAAATATTTTTATTACATAGTGGAATAATAATTATTCATGTAATGTTGATCATATAAATTTAACAATGTGATATTTCAGTTTAGAATTTTTGGCTTGAATTTTACCTCGTTGTTATTATACACAAGGCAATAAAAAAGAAATATTAAATTATTTATCAACTAGTTTAGTGAATATATTAATTAAAATATTTATTTAGTATTTTCAATATTAAATTAATTATCTATTCACGAGTTAAATGTGTATAATAATTTTCTACTTATAAAAATAATAATATTTATTTAAATAATATTTTATTTATCATGGTTTGAAAAATTCCATGGAAGGATTAATGGGTTAAGTTAATGGCAAGAAGTAAATGATGCATTTTTGTTAATGTCATTTAAATAAATAAATATATATTTCTTTGTGAACTGATATTTGACTTAGAGCATGTGAAGGGATATAATAGCAATATTATTATTATTATTATTATTTTTATTTGAAATTTGGATTACTTAGATTAAAGATGTGAATATTAGCATGTGTGTTGTTATTAATTTTTTTAAACCTAAGTATATAGTCCCTATTACATATTTTTATAATATGAGAGAATATTTATGTACAATAGAAACATATCTAGAATTATATCAAGAACCAAAGAAAATATTCCTCCTAGAATGTATCTAAAAAATAAATAGATAACAATAGAAAACTTTATTGTGATCAACGTTGAATAATGTGAAGTTTTTGGTTCCCATGTGCCAACTCATATAAGGCCATGCTCGTTTCTCATAGATTCGTAAAAAAATTCTAGATATAACAATATGTGTCCTCATTAGAATTCACGACATTAATAATAATGAAGCAAGTGTGATGGTAAAAGTTTATTGAATGGAATTCTTGATTTAAGGTAATTTTAGTTTCAAATTGGTTATAAATTACATGTGAAAATATCATATATATATATATATGGGATTTTAGGGTGTTTATTGAAAATTTGTTCATATTTATGAATTTAAATCAATGAAATGATAACATTGGTCACTCTCTCACTACTTACATGATGCTTCCAAACCTTCAAGTGGTATGAGAGAGTAAAAATCTATTCTGTAGTAATTTATAATTTATTTGATCAATTTCATTAATTTTTTTTGGTTTTTAATTTCCGTTATTTAACTCATAATGAAAAGTCCATTTAAGTTGTTCAAATGATATTGTATAGATGAGATCATTCCAAGACACATGAATAATGCTAAATAATCTGATCTGAAGGGGGAAATCTCAACGATTACAAGAAATGTATACACAATGTGTAATGTAATAATAAATTTTTTACCCGTGTCCAACTCAAGCTAGTGAAGAACCATATAAATCTTGGTTTGGAATGTGTTTTGTTAAGATGTTTCCTTACACTCCATGTACTTACTACCATAAAGACAATCCATCTTATTGGGACTTCACTACGTGTAGCCAAAATACTTGTCATGTAACACCACATGGTATTAACCCACATAAATCATTAAAATTTGTGTGGTAAATATGGGATATCATTAGATGCCACATATTAACTTTTTTAAAAATGGTGTGGCTGTACATATACTACGAGATGTATAGATATCATGTATACATCATGTATTAGGTTACAAATCATGTAAGGCATATTATCTTATTAGAGAAACTTCTTGTAGGTCACCATGTTGGATATTTTAAACAAGAAACTAACTACATTACATATAATTAGCAATACACAGTATATGATTGGATTGGTCTTGCACCAGGTTCACATAGTTTGATTTTTGATTTGTCATGTGAGTATAGATTCTTAATTATTGTTATCCATGTAAATTATACAACAAAATAATGGAAAATGTTTTTTATACAATTTTTTCACTTCACACATATTACAATAGTTACATATTTAATATATTATGGGGTTTCATGAAGTCATACACACCACACAGACTACATGTCCTGATCCATAGAACCACATTTTATGTATATCAAAAAATTTTGTGTAGGTATAAACAAAGTTTAAATACACAATATATGACAAGAACCGTACAAGACATGTTCACACAATATATTGAGTGATAATACACTCCATGTAAGTATTAAATTCTTTAAATGGATATTATCTTTCAAAAAAGGTAGATGTTATGTGGCCTCATCAATACACACTAAATATATAATTATTTTAATATTAAAATTAATTATATTTGATTTAATTAAAACAATACATTAGGGGAATTTTATTCTATATTAATATTTGTTAGGGAAACATATTTAGATAACAAAATTAATTAGTTTATTAGTTTATTAATTCATTAATTCTACTGAATTTATAATAATTATAATGAATGAGAAAGAATGATTGAAAGTATAAATGAATAATAATTGAATATTATGATTGATTATGTGCTTGAATATCCTAGAAATGTGTTGGGTTTATTTATTTATTTTATATATTTTTATATGGATTTATGTGATAATTTATTATAAAATTAAAAATAATGATATATGTATCATCAATCTATGTTTATGTTCTTGTATTTGTGTACAAATTGATTTATGTAACCCTAAACCCCTGGTTCCCCATACATATAGTTGAGTAAAAATTTGTAACATATGGATATCCCAGTGATAGGAGATGGTTCCAGACCCAAGAATGGGTGAATATAACCAAGGATATACACTTTATAATTGAGAAGTTCTACAACTTGATCAAATTGTGGGATTAAGATGTTTTTTCTGTGGATTCAATGTTTATTTATCCTATATTGATAATCCAACTAGTAGATAAAATATCATGATCATATGATAAATTTGTTTTATTCTTTATTTACATGGTTATTTATTTATTTATCTGATTCATGGTTTATTTTGATGATTAAAAACAATAACATAAATTAAATAAATTAATGACCTTAAAATGATGACATAATGAAATAATTATTCCCAAATTAATTTATTTGACATAGTTTATTAGTTTTTTAAATGAAATATAATATTAATAGTCATGTGAATAATAAAATTAAAATATTTTTACAAATGTTAATAAAATCATTCAAAAAAATATTTAGTTCGATAACACTTATATATTTTGTTTTAGGATGAAACTAGAGTAAAATGTTCTGTCAGGAAAAAATTATCAAAATATTTAATTATTGGGGAGTCTTACAAAAGATTTTGGATTTAATTTACCAAATTAATATTTCGGTTTTTTTCCTATTCCAATCAATATAATTTATAGGAAAACATCAATGAATTTTGATTATAGAATTTTGAGTATTATGGGGTCTATTCAAAAGATCAAGAAACTGCGAGTTAATGCATTTGGAAAGTAAAAAATCCCTAAATAACATCAAATTCATGTATAGATATTTAGTTATGTGAATGGATAAATTGATCCTTATAATTATAATATCCATGTGACTGGATATTTTGAATTCAATGGTGAAAGGTGTGAGGTTTTGATAAAAAAAATGGTAGACATATTAGTTTACATAATTAATTATGGAATAATTGATAATAATGACAAAGTGAAAATATTCTAACATTACCTATTATAGATAAAAAGTATTATTTTACCATATAAACACTGTAATTAGTTTTAGGGAAAGATAAATTATTCACTATCACAATATTCCAAGACTAATATAGGATTAATTTCATTTTACTTCTATAAGAATATTTTTTATGTGGTAAAATACCTTAATCCTAATATGTTAACTCAAATAGAGGGTAAGGATATGAAGGAATTTTATATGAGATACATGAAGGACATCTCATATATTTTTTACTTTATTTCATCAGAAATTTCCAAAGGAATAATGATATAATATTAGTACATTGGTTAAAACACTATGATAACTCATCTCCTCGAACATGAAATAGAGAAAGAGAGGATAAAAATAAATCAAGCAGTCACTCTCAACCCCATGTATTTTCGAAACATATTATTTTAATAAAAAATATATAAATAATTTTAAACTATTTTTTATTTTTCCATGTGAATTGAAATAGATTAGGTAAAATGTCATATAAGATACGAATGAATATAAAAACGTATTCACTCATAAAGAAACAATAAAAAATTTGATAAAAAATAAATTTGTAGGATATAAGAATAATAAATAATATGAATATTTAAATTTTGATAAATGTTCTTGAATATAAAAATACTACGACCATATAATCTTGATCCTCATGGATAGCCATGAGGTTCATAACCTCGATCACATCAATTGAAATAATTCAAAGTGTTGAAACTATTATATTCATATAGGGAAAGAAGTGAATGAATGTGATGAATGATCTTAGGATATATATATATATATTGGTATAGAATCTGAACATTTTAAATATTGTCATTATATAAAATTTCATTATAAATATTGACTTTGAAATTATATTAATTTTAAATATTTTTGTTGGATTTTTTTTTCAAATATGTATATTGAAGTTATTTATTGTTAATAACAAGTATAAATTTTTTATTATGTAAATAATAATATCACAATAAAAATATAAAATCTAATTAAAGTATTTTTTATTATAAAATATTATTATGTAAAAAATAAAATAAATATTTTAATATCAATAAGTTTATAAAATTAAATTATTACGTTATAAAAAATTAATTTTAATTATATTTTAATAAATATAATTTTATGGTTATAATGTATTTTCTAAAAATTAGGTATTCAGGCGGTATATTTTTTTTAAGAAACTAAATAAATTATAGATAATGATAATAAAATATATTATTGTTATATATTAATAATAATTCAATTAGTAATTTATGTGAAATAAGATTAAGAATACATAAAATCTAAAAACATAATTTTCTAGAAAAATTGTTTTCCTATATATTTTTTATTAATAGATAATTTTATAAATTTAACGATTTTAAGATGATATAAATAAAAAAATTTAATTAACCACAATTATATATCTTATGATGTTTTTTTTGATATTTTTCAGCAATAATGAATTTTTAGTTGAATAGTGAAAAATACTCATTTCTCTAAAACCGTCAATTTTATGGCATTATCATAATAAAATAATGAATTAAACGATTTTGTAAAAATTTATATATAAATGATATAAATATTGAAAAATTAAAATAAGTAATTTAATAAAATTTTTTCTTTTACAGAACTCATATTTAACACTGTGAAAACTTACGTAATATTTTACTCTAGAATTTGTTTTATTCTCTCATTTTAAAAATTAATTTTGACCGTTGGTAGAAATTAAATATAAAAAAATGGTTTCAATATTTTATATGATCATTATAATATTATTTTATAAGTTAAATTTTATTTTTGGACAATAAAATTAGATTACTAGGATTAACATTAATTACTTTGGTGATGGTAAAATTGTCTTTCTAAAAGAGTTTTTTATTTAAAAAGTGTAATTTTAATATAATTTAATAAATTAATAACATATAAGAATTGATTGTAATATAATTTTTAAACCAATATATAAATAGTTTAACATTAATTATTTTATTTATTAATAGTAATATGATTAAGAAGACTGAATTGGGAAAATATCATTTTTCGATAATTTTTTTTTCTATATATTATATAATTTAAATTTAAATTTACTTTGATAATTCTAGGAAACATTATTGGATTCAACATAGGATAAATATATTCTTATAATTCCCAATTTTTTTAATACTTGATTCTATATATTTTTAATAAAATATATATTACTTAGCTAAAAACATGTTACCAGGGTAAAAACCAAAATGAAAAATATAAATATCTATTGGTAATTAACTAATAACATTTTTACAACTTTTGTGTAATGTATTATTTTAGTATTTCTATAAATAATGACACCCCACACAATATTATTTCATCATTTTGTGTTATTTAACCTTGAATATTGTTTTGAAATCATTACAAATTAAAGTGTATTAACAAAAGTTGTTGTATCAAAACTGATAAAAGGGGTGACTTCTACCCCATCATGCCACACACATTCCTTATAATTTCGTTATGAAAATATAATATTTTAATAATATTATAAAACTCCCTCAATATTAAAATCCTATGGTCTCAATCATTTATTCTAATTCTCTCATTTCCATGGGGACTAATAAGAGAATGTTCAAGGTCCCAAAGTGTGTATTACTTGTTCATTATCTTTCTCATCTTATTTTTTCCCATAGAAACCAATACTAATAAAAAAATATATAGACCATGGTATAGTTTTTATAATTAATTTTAATTATATTGATGTCAAAAAAATTATTTATGCTTTCCCAACCAATTATAAATACAATATAATATCGACCATTCATTGTGAAAACTACCACATTGATGAAATAACATTTTCTCATTTCGTATTGTGAAAATAATTATTTATAAAACCCAATTCAAATGTTATTTTACAGATATTAAAAATATATGAATAATATCATTATTTTTCTATTATAATTATATTATACACTTAAATAACCAAACACACCCATCGGTATATAGCGTGTTCATTTTTGGAGTCGGTTTAACCACCGACTTGAACAATGATATAAAATCAATAATGGATGACTATGGTAACATAAATAAAATTTTTTTATAAGTAATAAATAAAATAATTATTATTTTTTGATTATATGAAGTTTATATTATTTATTTAAATTATTAGTAAAATATGATCTTTGATTACTAAAATTATCTAAATTAACTGACATAGATTCAATTTTCATAAAAACATAAGAACAAAATATATAACCAAAAATTATTTATTTGATAAGAATGGTCATTCCTAAAAAAATTATAGATTTAATATTTTTTTAGACAAAGTATATTATAAACTTTATTTTATTATTCAGGTAGTTAGGTGCATGTGCAGAATGAATCAGGAAAAAAGTAAGGGTCTGTGTTAACTCAATTTATGTTTCCATTGAGTTACAAACTAAATTATCAAACTATAACGTTATAATATTGAATTATAATACATAATGAAATCTTGGTACTGTATTTATCCTTATTTTATCGGTTTCTAAATTTATTCCTTATAACTTCATTATCAAATGATTCTTACCACAATGATTATGTTATATGTATGGGGTTCTTACCTCAAATTTAATTTTGTGAGAAATATTTCTTATTATGAAAAATAAACATTTTAATATTGTGTGATTATTGTTTAATGAATTAATTTTACTATATTAATTAAATTATTGAGATTTTAAGTGCTATATCATGTAATTCACATAAATTTCCATCTATTTAAAGGATTCTATTATAATAATGGTTTTTCTAACTCTATTCTTCCATCGATTTGCAAGATTTTTTTATTGAACTCCATTGTTACAATATTTATTATTTAACCTAATGAATACATTGTAATGAATTTAATCTTTATTTTATAGTTTTTTACAATTATTACTTTTGAACTAACAATCGAATATATATTTTCTCAAATATTATACTTCGTTTAAGGGCTTCGTCTCAAGATATCCTTCTTTGAGAGACATTTTGTTTTAAAAACCTAATTTAATTTAAATGATGTGCATAATTCATTCTAGGTATATAATATGATTAATTATATTTATTCATGGTATTTAAACTTCAATTTCAATATCTTGGTTTTAAATTATTTTTGTTAAAATGTTTATAAATTATTTACATGTTATTTTTTGTAAAACAATTTAACTTATATATGGTATTATTTTAATATACAAGCCATAAAATTATTTTAATATACTATTTTACTACATTATTTTATATAGTAACACCAAATAAATTTATTTATTAATTCAAATTTCGATTCAAGTGTTACCCAAGAGGTACATGTTTTTCATAAGTCAATTCTATTTCATTGATTTTCAATGATTATCCGAGAACTTTTTTCTTCCAATTTTGGTTGTGTCCTCCATGAGATTATATTTTATGGATTACCCTTAAAATAAAATAATACAATTCTATTTAGGGGGATTTTTATTATAGATATTATTTCTTTCTTGTTTTATTTCCTAATCATCAACCATTTATAGGTAAGATCCTTCTTCCATTTGCATTCATCTATGAAAAATATACATTTTCTTCATTTGATTGATTGGTGTACATATATATTAAATATGTTGACTTTTTGGGGATATTATTGAAATCACTCTATACACCTTACTATACATAGTGATAGTCTGATGAATACTTACACATAAATCTATTCCATTTATTAATTGGGGAAATATTGACAATTTTTATACTTTATATTAGAATACAGATCATTACCAAGGAATATTGGTTATTTATTTTACAATTTTCTCATTCTATAAAATGATGAATTCATGGGGAAAAATTATGTATGGTTGGGGTCCAAAATAGTCACCTCAATGAATCAATTGGTCTCATGAGACGCACTATCTTTTTATTTTTATCATATTCTATTTCAGAACATAATATTTTCTCAACAAAAGTCACTGATAGTAAGATCATGACATCTAGTATCATGATGTATTGTCTTAGGGAAAATATTTAGTTGAGAAACATTTTTTATCTTCTATCTAAGGAACATGTTATTGTAATTGATGTGATCTATTTATTACCAATAGTATCCATGGATATATTATGTTTTCAACATCATTATATCATTGAAACATTCTGATTATATATTCTTCCCAAATTATTTTTTCTCATATTATGCCCACATATTATCTAGATTATAAAATCTTATGTTTACCCTGGTAAGGGGTATAATCATAGCAGTTATTATGTTTCTATTTACCCAGGATACGAGTAACATTAACAGAAGTGAAGTTTATAATAGAAAATATTATGTTGATAATTTTTGGGTGATGTTGAAGAATTATTATATATCATAATGTATCATATATAATGGTAAGAATACCCTTCTGATATAGAAAATATGCTATTTATTAGTTCATGATTTTCATAATCCTATAAATATTAAAAACTAAAAAAACATGAGAGTTTATTTTAACGAAATATTTTTTATTATACATGTAATTACCAAACATATAGGTTTGGGATACAATAATTGGTATCAAATTAGGGTTTAAATAACTTTAGTGATTATGATGTAATCTGTTGAGGATAATTTGAGAGTTAAAAATTCCATTAAATCCAATATGTTAAGGTATATAATAATTTCAATGGTATAGATAACCCTTTAATTTAGTTAAAGTAATATTGTATATTTTAGGGATTAGAAAAAGATATATTTAGAAAAAAACCCTATGGATATGTCTAAGGGGTAATTCTAAACATAGTATAACATAACAATGTTTTTGTAAACTTTAGAGTATATTGTTTACCTAGAAATTATATTCCTATCTGGATACTAGAAAGTGGATATGACTATGGAAGAGATTCACCTAGGGTTAACCATCCTAGAAAAAGGATAGTAGAGCATTGACTCAATATTCACTCTGATCAACGATAAGTGGGAAGAAGACTACACAACTTTCTAGAAAGTCTTATTAGATATGATTTTGTTAATGACATCCTATTTACAATCTATTATGTAAGATTCATTATAAAAAATAATTAGATAATGAAGTTTTGGAGAAAACAATATAAAATGACCTATGTACAACTAATAGAGTTGAATGATAAACCATGTGTTTCAAAGTTGACATGAATGTATCATTGGTTGAATTTAAGGTGTCATTGGAGAAGAAATATCAGGATTTGAATTTGACATTCATAAGATCTATTACTATAATTATATTTTATATTGTCATAATCAATTAGGTTTTAATATTTCTTTGGAAATAGGATCTTGAAAAATGAGTCTATGGAACATATGTCTCTAGAAGCTCTATATACTTAAATATAGAAGCATATTTGGAATAAATGGTTGAGAATGAAAATATATTCCAATTGTGAAGGAAAATATATATTACCTTGTCTTACTTAAGGTACAAAGGTTTTTATATCATAGAATTTATTTCTTAAGTCATGATTATCTTTAGATACCCTCAAGTATTGTCTTCAGTAAATTATAATTAAAATTGTGATGATACAATTTATTTAAAGAGGTAGAATGTAATACTCCAGGTTTTTTGGAACCAGATTCTTTCTATAAAATATATGTTTATAAATATAAATAATATTTTACTATTTTTTTCAAAGTTATTTAATGTTATTAGATAATAATTAAAACATGATATGAATTAAACTATCAACCCTTTATTAATTCATTGTAAAACATTAAACCATAAGATAAAATCCAATACATTAAAAGGATACAAGAATAACCGACTATAATAAAATTACATGTGTAATAAATGTTTTTGAATATATAAATACCATGAACATTTAATCTTCATCCTCTTGGTGGTCTATGCGAATCATAACCCCGATCACAACTACTAAATGTAGGTTAAGTGCTAAAACTAATATAGGCATTTTCAGAAAGATGTAAATGAATGAGAAGAATGATATCATGATATATATAGGAATGAAATATGACTGTTATAAATTTCATCATTATAAAATTAATAATTGATAATATTGTCATTGTAAATATAATAATTATAGATATGGATGTTGGAAACATATGTGTGGAATATGTATATTGAAGTTATGTATCGTTAGTAACAAGTTTAAATATTATATTTTATAAATAAAAAATATATCCAATGATAATATTTTACGTGCAAATATTTTAATATGATAAGAATAAAATAAATATTTTAATATCAATATTTTTATAAATTTAAATGATTAGGATATAAAATAATTAATTTTATTTATATTCAGGACAAGATCATTTTATGCTTAAAAAGTGTTTTTAATAAAATTGGATTTTGATACACTATGCATTATTCTTATAAAAATATATAAATTATGGTCTAATGGTTATAAAATATTTTATTTATAAATATTAAATCTAACTTAATTATTAATTCAGGTGAAATAATATTAAGAACACATAATGTCTCAAAACTCATTTTTTCAAAAAATTTAATTTTAAATTTAATTTTTTTTATTTAAATTATAATATTATAATTTTTTTGTATTTTAATTTTATAAAATGAAATTATTTTTCAGATCCATACTAGAAATAACATATCTCGATGTATTTTTGTGATTTTGATAAGTTTATTTATTTTTATGTGAATAGTAGAAAAAACTAATTTTTCTAAAACCGTCACTTTTATGAAATTATCATAATAAAAGAATTACATAAAATATTTTTAAAAATTATTTATAAAAAGGATATATATATATTTAAAAATTTTAATATATCATTTAAAATTTTATGTTGCATTTGTAAAATTCATATTTAAGGTTTTGGAAACTTAATTAATATTTTCCTCTAAAACCTATTTTAGTCAATTATATTAAATATTAATTTTCATCACAGGTAGAGATTAAATAAGAAAATAGATTTCATATTTTATATCAACATAATCAAATTATTTAATAAGTTCAATTTTATTTTAGGCATAAAAATAATATTACTAGGATTAAAGTCAATTATTATGATAATGGTAAAAATGTTTTTCTCAAAGAACTATAATATTTACACTATGAAATTTGTAACAAATAAAATAAATTAATTGATTATAAATAAATAATATAATATAATTTCTAAATATATATATAAATATATTAGTATTAAATTATTAATTAATCAATACTTAATATGATTCACAACACTTAATTGTGAAAACAATATTTTTATATAAAAAACTATTTTTACAAAATAAAATAAGATTTCACTTAAAAGTTAATTTTATTATAAATAGAAATATAATTTGATTAAATAGACTCTAAATTTAGTTTAATTTCATCCATATTTTCGTATATGTGTTACGTTATGATTTTAATAAAATATAAATTACTTGGAATCAAAGTTATTACCATGGTAAATACCAAAATAGTAAAAATGTAAAAATATAATGGTAAATTACTAAAAAATTGCAAAAACATGAGTTTAAAGACTTTTTTTTAGAATTTATTAAAAGAAATATTTCCAAAAATACATTATTTCAAACTTTTGAAATCAATGAACCTTGAATAGTATAATGATATGATTTTAAATTGAAGTGTATTCACAAAAGTCCACTTTTCTTCACTTATAAACGAGGTGAATTCCACCCATTCATGCCAAAAGCATTCTATATAATTTCTTAATGAAGCTATGTAAATTTTACCCTCATGGAATCTTATCTCATTTTAATAATAATCTTGTCTCAATTATTCATCATAATCCATTATTTTCCAAGGAGACATGCAAGAGAAAGATCAAGGTATCAATGTGAGTATTACATAATCCTTATCTTTAAATTATTATTACATCCCATATAAACATACTCTAAACATAGTAATGTGATTAATTTATTATAATTTTTATACTTAAGTTTAACTGTACTAATACGAAACCCATTATTTATTCCTTCTCACTGACAAAAAAAAAACAAAAGAATGCTGAACGTGTGTTGTGTGGACTACCACCTCCACCAAATTACATTTTTCATTTTTCATTTTGATTTTAATTATTTAAAAAAACAGCATAAAATAAGATTCAAAAAAATTAAAAAATATTACTAATATCATTATTAGCTCTTTATAATTGTATTATACACTACCTTTACTATACTCAAACATTGAGATATAGTGTGCTCATGTTTGGGGTTGGTCTAACCACCCACTTGAAATATGCTAAATACTCTATCATGAATGGCTATGGGAAATAAAAAACTTATTATATTATAAATTAATAATAAAAAATATTTTTTATTGTTTTGGATATGTTATATTAATTATTTAAATTATTATTAATATATCACCTTTGATTTCTAAAATTACCAAAATAAGTTGACACTAATTCAATTTTAAGACAAGAATTAGAAAAAAACTATATAATAAATAACATAGGATAATAAATGGTATATATAAAATAAAATAAATTGATATGTATCCTAAGATGTTATATAATAAAATTAATTAGACTTTTTTTTTGTAAATTAGGCACATCTGAAGAATGAATCAGAAAAAATTTAAGGACTTATAATAACCCAATTTCATTCCATTTATTTACAAACCTTCTTATTGAAAATATATTGTTTTAAGATGGATTTTTTTATAACTGAGGAATATTTTTTATTTTATTTGATAATTATTTTCTAGGGTTATAAAATTTTTCCTTATAAACATATAATTAAATTATTCTTACCTCAATGATTATGTAACTTGTAAGTGGTATATGTCTCGAATTTAATCTCTTGAGACATATTTCTTCTTATGCAAGTTGACCAATTTGAAATGTTCTGATTATTTTATAATGAATTTAGTTTACTATATTAATGTAATTAATGGTGTTTTAATCTACATATCTTGTTTCATATGTTAATTTCTATTGATTTAAAGGATACTACGTTTATAAGGGTTTTGATAACTCAATTTTCATTAATTGAGTTGTAATATTCTTTTATTGATATCAATTTTTTACATTCTTGTTTTATTATAACTAGTGAATAATTTAAAAACTTATTTCATCATTAATTTTTGGGGATAAAAAATTATTACTTAATAACTCATTATCAAATCATTCTTGCCATGAAAATTATACTTCTTTTAAGGGTTAAATCTCAAAATTTACTTCTCTAGGATGCAATATCTTTTATACACGTAATTTAATTAAAATTTTACATATAATAGTTATGGGATATATGGTAACTTGAATTATCTTTATTCAGGATATTTTAACTTCTTTTTTAGGATCTGTATCTCATGTAATTTTTATTAGAATGTTTCTTAAGTCATATAGGTTTATCTGCCTCAATTTTGACTCTTTGAGATGTGTTATATTTCATGCACCATTTTTTCCTTTTTTATGGTGTTATTTTGATTAAATTTCCATGAAATAATTTTACTATAATTTTTTACTAATAAAAGTGTTAAAAAAGATTAAATTTAGTTTCATTATTTATTTTAATTTTGATTCATGTTTTACCTAATATGTAATTTATTTTCATAACAAAATACCCTTTCATTGAGATGTAATTCTCCTCCTTTAAATTCTTCATTCCATGATTGATTATTTCACCATACGATTTTATTTCCTTGATTACCTTATAAAAATTATCATATTATTTTATTTATGGTGATTGATATTATGGAAGTATATAAAACTTTTTCCTTTCATAATCATCCACTGTATATATGCCACTTTATTCTTCAAATGTCTTTCTTATATAAACACAGTACATTTACATAAATTGATTTAAGGGTGTTAAAGTAGATTCTATTGGTTTGTTTGTTATGGAAATTATAGAAATAAATTTATACCCCATAATCAATTAGGTGACGGATTTAGTAATTATTACCTAGAAAGTTATTATATTTATAAATTGGGGAAATATTGAAAGTCTCTATACTTGTTATTTCAATAAAAATGATTAATATTTAATATTGGTTATGTATTTTATATTTTATGCATTCCTTCATATGATGATTGTATTAGACATATTTATTGATGGTTGGTTCAAAAAATTTCACCTTGATGAATCTATAGGTATCATGGGACAAATTAGTTTGGTTATTTAGGTGTATGTTATCTAGGAACACAATATTTCATAGATACCTGGATTTGGTGGTTAGATCTTGATGTCTATGATCATGATTTTTTGTGTTAGGGCATGAAATTAGTTAATTTTAATCAAGCATATCATCACTAAGGATCTTTTTATCATTATCTACGGGATCTATTTATTTTCATTTTTATTCATGTATAAATAACGCTTCTAACATCATTATATCGTGGAACTATTGTGATCATCTACTCCTATCATATTTATTAAGATCATATTACACTTACTTATAGTATTTTATTATCATCACTTATGATTAAATTTTTTTAGAGTTTATTATCACCCTTTATTATGTTTTACTTCTCCCAGGCTATGAGTAAAATTAATATATGTGATATGTTTATAAGAGTATCTTGTTTGGAGAATTTGATGGAGATATTGAAGAATTATTATCGATTAATATGTTTTGTATATAATGGGAAACATTTACTTTTAATACAAAGAACATGGGATTTATTAGTTTATGATTTATCAAAATCCTCTAAATATCTAAACCTGAAAGATCCCTATATGTATTGTAACACAATATTTTCTATTATTCATTTAATTACTAGACGTCTATGTATGTGTTACCACATACGCTGCACTATAAAATTTTAAAATAGAATATGGACAACATAATTTTTAAAACCCATCTAATGATATAATTAATAATTTTTATTTTTTATAACATTAAATAAATTATTTTATTTATTTTAAAAACATTTTTTCATTTTTTTAAATCAAAATGAAAATTATTTTAATCAAACTCTTTTATTATTAAGTTTTATTTAATTATTTATTTTAAAAAGATTACAATATAAATTTTAAAAAAAGAATATAATTTTTGAAATAAAATATCATAATTGAATATGGGAAATTGTTTGGGATTTTTTAGAAAATATTAATTTGTTCATGGAATAGTAAAAAATACCAATTTTGTAAAAAAAAAATCATTTTTCCCATACATTATAAAATTTAAAAGTTCTCCCTTTTTTGAATGTGATTTAAGGTGAGATAATTTTTAGTTTTTTATATTTATTCCACGAAATTATGTTTTAATAATATTTAAATTTTATTTTAGTATATTTTTATTTTTTCGTTTAAAAACGATATTTTTCTGAAAATTATTTTAAATTGAATAATGCTTCACATTTTTAAGAATTCAAAACAACCCATATTGAAGAATGACATAAAATATATATATATATATATATATATATTATTAATAATTATTAATTTAATTTCATATAATTATTATTACCTGTCATAGAGTTAATATAATCAATATTTTCCTGAAAAACACACTTCTTGAAAAAACTACTTTTCCATTGCTTTTTCAGGTTTAATTTAAAATTAAATTATTCTAGTTATATGATCATAATTCGGTAAAATGGATTAAATATTTATAATAATGTTATTTTATATTATATATTATTTTAAAAATATTTTTTTGTCATAAGGATTGGTGAAAACTGTAAATATCGTTTACCGTGGTTAAGGTAAAAATAGTATTACGATGGGTTAAACTGGAAATATAATTTTTAAAACATGAAAAAAAGGGAATATAATATATTATATGGATGTATCTATAAATTATAATATATTATTTCATATAATAGTTTATTTTTCACTCTTTTTAACATCATTAATTCTATAAAAAACATCCAAAATTTTTATCATAAATCCATTCTATAAAAGATTTTGGTGGTAATCTAATGAGTTTGTCCGAATAAGAGGTGTCATTCTTAATCGAGCATATTTTTTTTCATCATACACCCATTAAAATATTAATAAAATTTAATGATATAATGAAAAAAAATATATAATATACTAAGATG
Organism: Viscum album; assembly: GCA_963277665.1. Classification (NCBI taxonomy): domain Eukaryota; kingdom Viridiplantae; phylum Streptophyta; class Magnoliopsida; order Santalales; family Viscaceae; genus Viscum; species Viscum album. The sequence continues at coordinate 33,585,427 of OY728131.1, forward strand.
ATATTATGTTATTTTCATAACCAGAATCCATCTTCTATTCCATCAAATGATAAATAAAATCATCATTCATTTGTAAAGTAGTCTACCATCTTGGGAACCGATGTCATTTTTTTCATCATCCCCTCCCACGACTTGTTGTAATTTTAAATTTGAGTTATATATGTGATATTTTAATGTAATTTTACTTTTATTATTATTAATATTATATCATATATACCTTCTGACATTCCGTTTTTTGGGGGATTTGATAACGTTACTAATGTGTATGGTAGAATACCGCCTTGAGAAAAGATGTGATGTGTTTTAAATATGTATTTACATGAATGGTAATAAGGATATTGTTAAGGAAAATATGTGATATACATATATATGTATATAAAAATTATGATAATGATTATATATTTGAAAATTTTAAAAATTTATTATATCATTTTCTTTCTAACCATTCTACTCACTAAAAAAATGATAACATCGTTTGTGCGTAAATGTGGACTACCACCTCCAGAAAGAGATGGTACTCTTTTTCATCACAGAAACACATAGATGATATATATAATTACATTTAAATAAATAATGTGTTATTTAAATTATTATTATCATTTACTAAATATAAAATAATAAATAAATTATTTCTATAATGATTTTTAAAAAATGGAAACTTTATTCAAGCGTATGTACGACCCGCCATCTCCATGATAATAAATTTTTCCATTTTTCATAACTGAATTTAATTTTTAGATTAGAAATTATAAGTTATATATAAAAATGATATTTATTTCATTATTATTAAAATCTATATGTTTAAATAAGTACCTTTTTGACCACAATCAACTTACCATTTTTTTGACACATATGATGAATATCGTCAAAACATCCAATGTAAACATAATCGATCATGTAATCTTATATAAAATATAAATAAGATAAATTAAAGGAATAATAATGTTTAAATAAGTTCTTAATAAAGTAATAATTAACATAATTTTATTATTTAGGATGATAAAGACTCTACGTGAGGAGTCTGAGATATGGTTAGGGACTTCATCTCAATTTCCTTTTATTGAGCATATTTTGATGTTATGCACATAAATTCTTATATTATATGTATGTATAGACACTTTGACAAGATATATCATGGATTTATCTATTCTCATGATATTAAATTTTTGGTTATATCCTCACCCTTTGTTTCAATTTTATTTTCTAGGTTTTAAGGATTGGTTATTGAAAGGATAAAGTCAAATTGAATGTTGTAATGATTTTTCATGGAAAAAAAATAATTTTTTCATTAAATTCATTATATAATTGGATAAAAGGATATAAATAAGAATTTTTTTTTTAATTTTTATTATATGGTTTTTTGGGATGTGTTATGACCTAAATCTGTAGAACACTCAAACTAAAAAGATCCTCAAATGTAAAGAATAAATTATTGACTTAAAACTCAAGAATATTTAATTTTTATGGTGTATTAATTATAGATGTTTGTAGAGGAAATATTTACATAACTTTAGAGGTTATAATAATGTTAATATGATTAACATGAAAGAGTTTACTTTATCATTATGTTAAATTATTACTTAATATTAAGACCAACATGTATATTTATCTAAACTATGTTTATTTAGAATGGTTTCCTAAAGAGGAAATATAAAACTGTTATAGGAAGGCACCAAGCAGTAAATACCCATTCAAATATGTATCCCAGGATGGTTGGAATTATAATTGATTAGTTTTTTTCTATGGCATATCAGTTGAAAAAAGCTATAATTGGTGATGGTATCCATGCTAGAGAGAAAATATATTTTATATAGTGGAACATAATAACAGTGGATAATTTCCTGAGACAATATCCGCCATAATTTAGTGGATCATTTGACCCTTTCATAAATAAAAGATGAATCAATAGATTAGATAATATATTTGATGTCGTGGAGTGTTCAAAACTCTAAAAGTTAAATCGTTCCATTTAACTTTTTTATAGTGAAGTCGATCTATTTTGGGCTTTTGATAAGAATACCATAAAGAAAAATGATCTTGATGCTAGAAAATAATATGCATTAAAGAATCATTTTCATGAGAAACGTTTCCTTCATATTTTTTCTATGTATGGAGAAACCATTTTTATAATTGAGGTAAAAATACAACAATTCTATGTCTATATATGTTGAATAAATCACCTGAATGATCTGGTATGTGATAAATTTTATTTAGGACACAACTAGTAAAATTAATATTTTTTACTCATGATTAATAACATGTTTAAGAAGATATTTGGGCACATGAGAATTTATATGTTATGATAAATTTTTTCATTATACTGATAAAGTTGATTTGAAGTTTAAAGAAACTTAAGTTTCATGAGATTATAATAGTAAGAAAAATATAAAGTGGGAGGAAATACAGATGAAACCATACAATAAATCTATAGGTAACCCCCTAAAATATTCTATGTGTAGTAGACTATATTAAAGAGATTTTTGATAGAATCTGGAATGTTTTTTAGTGTGATCTATTTGGTCATAGGGATTGTAAGTATAAATAAAAGAGTCTCGAAATGGAAAATAATACGGTTAAAAATATCAATCCAATGATGAGTTGTTTTAGTTTCATTGAGTTGGTTCATTATGAATAATTGTTTTTGGAGTTATTTTCATTGGATGGAAATCCTCATGATCAAAAACAGAATAAATTAGTGAAGTCATTTTCTACTATTAATGTTGATGTTAGACCATCAAATGAAGATGTGAAAGGTATGATAATTTTTTATTTCAATTATATCTATATCATCTCAACTAGAACCACCAGGACTAAGCCAAAATGTTACATGACCTCATACATTCCTCCCCATATGCAGGAGGTTATTGACATGATGTTAGGGTCTTAATTGGATCCTCAGGGAGACTATAAATTCATTTTAATTTCATAGGATCACTAATAAACAATAATGATATTAATAATCAGAGTAAATAAGAGAAGATATAATGATTTCAAACATGTAATATAATGTATAGCTCTAAAAGTTGAAATAAACCCCAAGTGACTAAAAGTAAATGATAAATAAAAGAACTTTAGGGTTCTCCAATGCATGTCCAAGCTTTCTCTAGCTTTAAGATCCACCTAGTCATCCACCTACCACAAGGCCCATTCCCTTCACCGGATCCCTCATTAAATAAACAAGAAAAAAATGATTGATTAGGGTGTGAGTACAAGTCTTAGTAAGAAACCACAAATTTATCCTCAACCTGATGTTCTCAAGTATACATTTGTATTCCGTAATTAAATAATGCCTAACTAAACAACACCCAATCAAAAATTAGTGGTCATGGGTTAAAAAATATTCCATAACCACTAACTATACACACTTTTACTCTATTTCATATTAAAAATCAATGTGTGAGACGAATCAAGGGTTATCCACAAGTCTAATTAATCACACTTCTCGAAAGCTTTTTATCATATAACTCAACATCAAGGATCATCCAGATAACATGTTCTCTATATATTCAAAGGATTGAGAGGTAATCAGCATCCCCTATTCGTCAAGTGACATACTAGAGACCAAAATATAATCATCATACCTTAGAAATTGAAGCATATACTAGGGACCAATAACTACTCAACATCCATTTCTCTCCGAATAACATACTAGCAACAAATATCTAGTCAGTGGTCCCTCTCTATTGAGTGCGTACTGTGGATATAGAGTTTTCTATCATCCCTTAGTCACTAAGTTCATCATGCAATATCTCTAGTAATCATTGAACACCTACCTCATGATTTGGTCCCTCATTATCACTATCACAAGTCATGATCACTTCCCCTCTAAGGGATAACATTTCATGACTTTTCAACTGTCTTGGGGCCATGGAAAATACCCCATAAAAAACATAACATATTTGGAAATATCAGCGTAATGTCTCCCCATGGTTTCCCTTGAAAACCTCCCTTCTGGACAAAAACCTCTTTCATACATAGAGGTGTGCATGAGGACATGAATTTTTTTGAAATAGACCCAAAGTTTTGGTTCAGGATATTAAAAAATAGTATCATAAATTAGGGAAAAATAACGTTTTCTTATCCTTAGGTTGGGATAGGTTAGACCGGAGATAGGACATTGGGACTCTGGATTTGGAACTATGTTAGTGTATTTCCAACACTATGTAGTGAACCTCTAAGTTTAAATATAGTGGGGTTAATCATATTATTCAATTATTGTTGATTAAACTCACACAGGGAAATTAAAATGATGATATATGTGATTTATGATATTTTTCATATTTTCATGCATCATGACCAGGAACATCAGTTCACATGCCATATATATACCTATAGTTTCCCTACATATTTGTTTAAAAACTAAATTCCTGATTTGTTATATCTATTAAGTGTAGTTTGTTCTGCGTGATATATTTGTGTTTCCATATTGTGTGATATATATTCATTGTTATTAATTAGTTAATCAAAGAATGATGTTTTGTTAGTATATATATGATGATCATTAAATTCACGCAGTAACAGAGACACCAATTACAGCTAGAAGGATTATACCCTGGGTTAAGGGAGGAGTCCAATGAAAACCTTGTGCACTCCCATGGACTGGTTAGGGTTTTTTCTAAGTCATTTTTTCTTTTCTTAAGTGTGTTCATTTGCATTATAGAAGATTACACCTTGAAATAGTCTTGTTGAACTACTTGGGATGTCGGACTAAATACCTTTATAATGAAGGAGGTTTTAGTATTACCACTGGACATATTGGAGAATGTAGTTCTGATATCTATGGGGCATAATCTTAGTATAGGTAGCAGGTCCACTTTAACAAGAAGGAATTTTCAGAGTTCTTTCCCTAATAAAAGGAGTTTAGAACTCTGGGAAAATAACCCCTTACATCCACTCAAACATTCTTTATAGTTCTAGGTAACTACAGGCCCTAATGATTTTTAGTAATGGGTTTCAATTTGTATGTATATTTTACCTAGTAGGGACTCTAAAGGATCAGCATTTTAAGATGAAAATACATCATTTATGATTTTCTTCGCATTTAGATACTCTATATCATTTTTCGCCCATCAAAATGAAGCTTCTCAAGGTTCAACTGAGTGAATTAGGGATAAAGGATTCATAAATATGATATCTTTTCCATGGGGTTACATTATGCTGGGTTCCAATAAGGCAGACAATAGTATTCATATATGTGTGGATTACCAGCAGCAAAAATAGGTGACCGTCCGGAATTGATATCCATTTTCCTCAATCAATGAACTTTTCAATCAGTTGTGTGGATCCCAGTGGTTCTCAAAAATTTATATTCGGCCAGTCTATTAGTTGTTTTTATTCAAAGAAGATGATATTAGGAAGATAAATTTGCAGATAATATATGGACTGTATGAGTACTTGGTAATTCTTTTTGGGCTGTTGAATGCACCAATAGTGCTTATAGTCCTCAAGAATAAGCCATTATATCCATACATAGTCTCATTTTCCATGGTTTTCATCAATTTAAATCCTCATATACTTATTTACACCAAATAAACATGCTAGGAACCAATACATACTCATTATTATGCTTCAAACACACATGATTTACACCAAGATATTGATGTATAAATTTTAGATTTGAGAAGTTATGTTCCTAATACATGTGGTGTAAATGTATTTTATATCTATTGAACCATAGAAATTTAAGGTATTCATGTCCTAGACATGTACCCACATATATGGACTATTATCTTTCTAGATTTAGCAGGATATTACCAATAGTTTATCTAAGATTTCTAATTATAATCACCCTTGATAGCCTTGAAAAATAAGGGAGTTAAATTGTAGTGGTCTTACTAGAGTGAAGTGAATATCCTTGAGATAAATAGATGATTGAAAAAATATATAGTCCCAAAACTACTTGAGCATGAGATTTGTTATGGAGTGTACTATGTTGCATTAGGTTTTAGGTTGGGAGTGGTACTGATGGAAAAAAGAGTTGATAGTAGCTTATGGGTTGCGTCAGCTATGATATCATATATGGAACTAACCTACAATTGACATGAAGATATTAGTTGTAGTTACTATTATAAAGTGTTGTTGGCACTATATCCTTGGAGAAATATCTTTGGTTTATACTGATCACAATATTATTCGTTATATCTTCATGTAAGGGGAACTAAACATGAGATAGAGGTGCTGGGTAGGGACACATGTTATATGTCACGTTTTTTTATGGTTCAAAGAAATCCATAGGGACTCTGTTGGGATCAAGAATAGTGTACCGTCCTCAAACCAAAGTGTAGTATGAGTGGACTGTACATATATTGGAGGATATGCCTTTAGTTTTCCTGATTGACCTATATATAGCATGGAATGGTAAACTATCCTTTATTGAGTTTAGTTTCAATAATAGTTACCAGGATTCAATTCAGAAGACACATTATGAGACTCCTTATGGGAGACCATGCCGATCGCTGCTGTTTGGAATGAGGCTAGTGAGGAAGCAGCTGTTTGCTTATTTTGGTTTAGGAATAATCTAAGAGAGTGCATCGAATCATGAATAGGTTGATCACAACTCAAAGAAGATAATGATTATATGCCTATAATAACAGGAGACTCTATGAGTATTTTTGTGCAATATAGGGTATTATTGAGAGTGAATCCTTGATTGGGTAATATATTTATAGTAATGTAGTGAAGACTTGTACCATGTTTCTCTGGGCCCTTTGAGATCAAAAAGTGGATAGGGGCAGTAGTGTATTGTCTGGATCCTCTTTCACACTATTGAGGTTTGAATGACCTGTTTGATGTGTCACATCTTCGAATTTTCATACTAGACTCTACACATGTTATTTATTGTAAGGACATTGAGATAGTGACTATGACATTGTAACACCCCTTGATTTCATAGTACGCTATCTCTTTAAATTAATTCAATATTTTTCACCACACACAACACTGAGTTCGAGAGCACGACGACTTACTAAACTAGCCATTCCAAAAACTGTTATGAATTGTTTTAACTGGATTTTGAATTTTCATTCTATATATAATTCTAAATTATGTATTATGTGTTTCTTAGACATATTATAAGATCAAATTCAATTTTTCTGATTAAAAAATGTATTTTTCAAAAATAAAATGCACTTTTACAACTTTCTAATGGGTAACACTTTTTAAATCCAATATTTGACACTTTTACATATTCAATTTGACAAAATAAAATTCTTCTTTAGAATAGGGACATAAAAATTTACTTTGGATGAAATTTTGGTATTTTTCTAATAACGTTCATTTTTTTATAATACTGAGAAATAGTGTATTTTAATTCAAAACTACATGTTAATCTAATTTATTTATATGGTAAGATTTTATTTTGAATTTGTTTCTAAGTGTAATTGGATTATATTTTTACCTTTTAATCAAATATTGGTCATTGGAAGTAATTTCACTTTTATATTTAACATAAACAAGTTTCAATCTTTTAATAGTAAATATTTCGTAAAAACTCACTTTTTGTATTGACAACGAGAATTAATTTTAAAATAATAAATCCATCATCTAAGTTTTTAATTTGGTAAAATTGACATCATTTTTTAATTTAGAATTTAAAATATATCTTAGGCTGAAATTTTGGTATTTTTCTGAAAAACATCATTTTTTGATTAATATTAAAACCACTAAGTAGTAGTTAAAAATATGACTTTTTCATTTAAATAAAATTTTACCACTTTGGTGAATTTAATTTAAAAAATCTGATATACATGGTCGTTATTAGTAATTAAAATGTGGTTCAATAAGATGAAAATAATATTTTGTGAATTGTAACTTCTGACTTTTATTTATAGTGGTTAAAGGTAAATAAGGTAATTCTTGATAAAAAGAATATTATAATAACACAAGTTACCTCAACCCTTATTATAACCTTATTGGATGAGTCATGGATGACCATGGTCATGCATGGGTCAAATTGGGGACCCCATGGATCCACTTAAGTGTGATAATGACATGTTATTTCAATTGTAATAAAGTAAAGGAAAAAATGAAACAAACAAATATATTTAAGTAAATTAATTTTTACATGGGGTTATATAAGTTATTTTTCAACTATAAATATTCTTTGGAAATATGAAATGATTTCCTACATCATGGAAATTTTTTCTAATTTTTGGACATAAAATAAATAAAATTATTTATAACACAATAATGATGCTGTTTTTAACTCATTAATAAAGGATTAAAATAAATAATATTATAAAAATTAAAACAATATCCAAAACCTATCTAATTCTGATTGGATGATTTTATTTTGAATATGAGTCATCTCCTCGCCTCTAACCCATTAATCACAGCTATCAATCCTCTTGTCTAGTCCATCCATTTCCTAAATAATCTCTCAAGATCCCTCCCTTCCTCCTAATAGCCTTACCTTAGGAAGAAGGCACTTCAAGAAATCCTTTTGGTTTAAACAAAAGGGAGTTACCCAATTTTAAGGTAATGTCTTCCATAAAGTTATCTTATTTTATTTTACTTCTACAACCCCGAAAACACTTTTATTACTTTATTTTATAACAAAACCAGTATCCCCAATATACTAGGTTGTTTTTATGAAAATTATTCACGATACACTTTCATACAGCTCCATCTAATTGGAAAAGAACATATTGTTTCTGTGGACGACGAACTACTGCCTCAGAAAACAATGATTGTTCAATTATCTTATACTGCCTATTATGGTGGACATTAAGATGTAACTGTATTTATATGTGATATATATTATATTTATATTGTTTCTATGCTTTTGTATTGTTAATTTCTAGCATACCTTAATGGTTTTCGTAATGGGTAATTGTGATAATTTCATTTGAGGAAGTGCGGACTACCTCCCCTCAAACTGATATGAATCGCTTCTACCATATGTGGAATTTATAATGAATGGATTTTCTAAAATTATATATGATATTATACTAAAATTTTAATATTCATATGTATCATTATGTATTAATTCTATTAAAATATGAACTAGAAATAAAAGCAGCGTTCATGAGTACGCACGACTTATCATCTCCATGAATGGTGCATTTCATTTCTTATCTCCAAATGTTATTTACTATTATAAATATATATATATATATATACCAGATATATGTTATATATTTGATATATAAATCATTAATATCATTTTTGTGATAATGTAATTCTAACCTCATAGATAACATGTAATTATAAGAAGTTTACTTTTGACTCAAGTACCAAATATCAACAAAATGACTGTTATTAACTAAAATGAGTATGTAATGTTTAAAATGTAATAATAGGTGAAATAAAAGAAAAAATAAATTTGAAAAAGGTTATGAATAAAGTAGAAATTAACTTTAGTTTATTATTCAGGAGATTAAAGAACAAACGGGTCAAGTCAGACACAAGGTAAGGGGTTTATTTTCTTACTCTTAATTTTGTGAGACTTCCATTGTTTGCCACTTATTTATTTCATGTGGTGTATTGTGTACATCATTTTGATATATATTATCATGATTCTTTTTATATTCATGGTATTCTAGGAATTATTTGGTTTTTATTAACTTTTCTTCATAAGACTTGATTGATTACAACGTGATAAGGGTTTTTTCATCGCACTTTTTATTCCCGTGAGATTCATTCTATATTAGCGACTATTTCCTATTTTTTAGTGTATGTACTACACATTATTATATTATTGGTGTAATATAATTTAATTTATAGGTATTTACATCTTCATTTTATGATCCTTCTTTCATGGGGTGTATGTTTCATGAGTTACCAAATCGGTTAGGGAATTTCAAATTTCAATTTTCACTCATTGGGATTTACAAATACTTCATTGATTATTTTTACTCCAAAATTATGTGTGGAATCACTATTTATTATATATGCAGTAATATACACTCACATTTTTGTGGATATTCTTTTGGTACACATAGTCACTACATTGACAATTTCTCAAGTCATTGATATGAACTTGATAAGAGTAATTTTAACTCAATTTCCATTCATTGGGTTAAAAATACAAGTCATTGGTGTTGTTTTTACAAGAATATGAGTGAAAATCCTATGATTTATTTACACTAAATATCCAATCATATTTAGTGTTATTATATTTTTCACACATAATTATGAAGTTAATTTATCCTTAACCTAATGATATAGTCTTTATAAGGGATTTCATCTTAATTTACATTCCATTGAGACTTCAATGTTGTTATATGACAATTCAATTTTATATGGTGTATATTATGTACTTTGACATAGTATATCATCAATCCATTAATTCTCATGAAATTTTAATTTTTTTATTACCTTAATTCTTTGTATTCAAGTGTCTCTATTTTGGTTAGGAACCCTAACTAAAATATCATTTAAATGTTTTAAATATTTATTCTTCTAAAACATTCTCAATAATATCCCTGTTTTAAAAATGGTTTTAAGGATTTATTTATATGGAAATTATTTTTTTAAAATTAAAATTCCTTTTAAAAGTATCAAAGTGGTATGATACACTTTGATTGAAAAATACATTTTAAACGGATTCTTGATAAATAGTGAGACTTTTAAATGTTTTCAAGAAAAGGGGGATATTTCTCTCAAATAGTTAGGATGATTATTTTCATCTATGTCGATATCCTTCATTATTCTCGATTGAGGTTAATCTATTATAAAACAATCATTCAAATAGTATTGAATGAGATATGTTTGACTGTGGATGTGCATTTCATGGTTTGTGGTTAAAATATTGACATTTCATATGCTAGTTTAATATGAATTTTTAGATTATGATTCAACCCTTTCATTTGAGGAATGCATTGGACTTAGTATGTGACAGGTGGAGCCCGTTATAGCTCCTCAATGCATCGGTAGGTCTCATGAGACAAACTAGTGTCTTGGAAAAATTCCTTGACAAAATGTTATTTGTAGTCATTGCACGAGGCCTTGACTATGTGGTTATGATGTCCGACATTATGTATTACATCATTATGAGATTATATATTGATATTTCATGTGGTTATTTGACAAGTATAATTCGCAAGACTATTTTTTATTATGTAATTATTTTATTAGATCATATTCCTACCATAAAGTGTTCATGTTTATTATTTTTAAAGGGATGTATTTTCAATTATTAACCATGCCAAAATTTTATGTTATCTTCTACTATATTTCTTACTCTTACTGATCATCTGATCTCACTCATTTCTTATGTTTTATTTTCCCACAATTTCTAGATGTGTATAATTTTTGATATGTAGGGTTAAGCTAGGGGATTAAGGGAGTTCTAAAAGGATAATTTATGTTTTGTTTTATTTTTTAATGAGTTATGTAACGTTCATGTAGGTAATATATTTTCTAAGACTTCTAAACTGATAAGTATTTCGGGACATTAATCTTTGTAATCATGCAATTGTATTAAAATAATGCATTGGCTCCGGGATTCTGGGGTCAGGGCATTATAGTACCGAACCCTCAGTAGTACACAGAGTTCATGGCCTGTTTTATTAGTAATTTACAAACTCTCCTATGATGTTTGTACGAAGAAAAAATATGTGATGTTGAGTATAAAGATATGTAGTTTGAAGCAACCTATAAATGATATTGATGTTTTCTTGTCACCATTGATTGATGATTTGAAACATTTATAGGAGGACGGTATTAGGGTGTTGGATTCTTATAAAATGGAATATTTTCAACTACATACAGTGTCTATGTTCACTATAAATTACTTCACAGCATATGGTAATTTTTCTAGATAAAATGTTAAGGGGAATAAAGCATGTACAATTTGAGAAAAAATACATCATATTGTCAATTACATCATGGGTGGAAAACAATATACATGGGTCATCAAACGTTTTTTCCTATGGATCACTCTTATATAATACTAAATAGGAACTGAATGTCTCACAAGAATTTGATATTTCTCTAAAACATTTATCCCATGATGTTTATTTTGAGAGGGTGAAAAACCTTGCAGTGACATTGGGAAAGACACATAAATCTGGTAAAGATAGACATGTATAGAAGAAAAGGTCAATATTTTTTGAGATACCATATTGAAGATATCATGATGTGAAACATAATATTGATGTAATGAAAATGGAGAAGAATATCTGTGAAATTTTGAATACATCATTGTTATATATTACAGGAAAGACTAAAGATGGGTTGAATGCAAGATTAGACTTACTATAAATGGGAATATGTTTGGAGTTAGCTCCCACTTCTAATGGAAGAAGAAAATTTCTTCTCCCATCTTGTCATAAATTATCCAAGAGGGAGAAAATTATCTTTTTTAAGTGTCTTCATGATATTATAGTGCCTCAAGTTTATTCTTCTAATTTAAATAATTTTTCCTTTTTGAAGGATTTGAAGTTGATATGTATGAAGTCTCATGATACTCACGTCATTATGCAACAACTCCTACCAGTTTCATTGTGTGTAATATTTCCCATCTGTGTCAGAAATACTATAATGAAGTTGTGTTATATTTTCAATTCAATTGTAACAAGATGATTGATGTAAATGGTTTGATAATTTTGGAAAAATATGAAATTTATATGCTTTGATAGTTGGGAATGTATTTTGCTCAGATGTTTTTGATATAATGGTGAATTTAATGGTTCATATGTTTTGAGAAATAAAGCTTTGTGGACTTGTGTATGTTCCTTGGATGTATCCTTTTTAAAAGTATCTATAAATATTGAAGTGGTGTGTTAGGAATATATATCGACCTGAAGCCTACATTATTGAAAAGCATATTTCTATGGTGGTTGCAGAGTTTTGTATGAGATACATTGCTGTGTCAGAGCACATAGGTTTGTATCCATCTCTCCATGAATGAGATAAATCATTGGGTCATTATAGTTGAATTAGGTGATAGTAAATAACCATTACCCTCTACTATAGATAGAAAATATTTTCAACAAGGTGAGAGAGGAAAGTTTGTTTTCTAAGATCAATCTAGGGTCTGGATATCATCAGATGAGGGTGATAGAGAATGATATCCTGAAGATTGATTTCAAGTGTAGTTATGGGAACTTTGAGTTTGTGGTTATGCCCATTTTGATTTATGAACACACCAAATTTGTTCATGGGACTTATGAATTCTATATTCTAATAGTTCTTGGATCGGTTCATCATAATGTTTATAAATGGCTTCTTGGTCTAATCAAGGTCAGAGGAGGAGTATGTCAGGCATCTCAGGACCAACTAACTAAGTTCTTTGACACCGGAATCTATACAGAAAGTTATCATAGTGAATTATTTGGATATAGGAGGTGTATCTATTTGGTCATGTGGTGTCTCAGTAGAGTATAATAGTGGACCCGTCGAAGGTAGAAGTATTTGTTTCTTTGGAAGCACCCAAGAATGTGAAAATGGTTCATAGTTTTCTTGGTCTTACAGACTATTATAAGAGGTTTTTACCCACTTTATCTCAATATATAGACCCATGGATAGAAATAACTATAAGATACCTTGATTTTATCTAGAGTGATAAATTCTAGGAAGCATTGGGTTACCTATAGGGTAGGTTAGCAAGTGCTCTAGTGCTATGGTTTCCTAAGGATTGAGTCATGTTTGAGGTGTTTTGTGATTCTTCCCATTTATCCATGGGATGAATCTTGATGAAGCAAAGAGAAGTGATATCTTACTAGTTTAGGTGGTTACTACCCAATGAGAGTAACTATTCCACCCATGATTTGGAGCTAGTTGTGATGGTGTTTTCGCTGATGTTATGGTGAAATTACCTCATTGGGGAGAATTTTGTGGTATTCATAGATGATAAAAGTTTGAGTTATATCATTTCTCAGCAAGATCTAATCTTATAACATCGAATATTGATGAAGTTTTTTAATTATTATATTCTTGAGATATATTACACCTCAAGAAAGTGGAATTCCATGGATGATGATTTGAGTCGGAGGTAGCATATGGAAGTTGTTTGGGAATATGTCTATTCTTGGAATGTGATGGAGGATTTAGAAACCCTGCAATTGGATTCATGAAAAGATGGTTTTATAGGCTATTTATTTTAGATGATGGTGCAGTATTCTCTGATATAGTAGTTTGAGGAGTCTTAGTGGGGAGATATGCTGGTGGAGGTGTTGTATGACCATGTTGGCCATAGTGATGCTCTCAAAGGATGGTCAGAGGAGGGCCGAAATCATATATTATTCTGGGGAAGGATTTATGTTTTGGTGGTGATGCAAGAGGGAGTCCTTTGTGAGTTCTATAAATCTTATTTAGTGGTACAACCATGGATTTATAAGATGTAATTTTTAATGTAGTTGTAGTTTTCATGGTCTGGGATAAAGCTGGTAGTAGTAGAGTTTGTGGAAATATGATAGGTCAGGTAGAAGGAAAATTCCTAACACATCATTCTGAGTGGTTTTTTCATCCATTGGATATCCCTGAGTTGATGTTGGGTGAAATGTCAACGAATTTCATCATAGTGTTACCTAGTGATTAGGGAGGCAATGATGTTATCTCGGTGATAGTTGATCATCTTCAAAAATCATCTCACTTATATTTGATCATGGTGTCGATCACAGTGGATTCCAGATCACATATGTATGTGGATGAGGTGGTGCAGTTGCATAGAGTTATGAGGTCTAGTGACTTGGATCAGGATAAAAATTATACCTCTTGATTCTAGAGGGTATTGCAACATGATTTTGGGGCCTAGTTATATCTCATCACTCCCTTCCACCCTCAGAACTATGGGAAGACAGAACAAACTATCCAGATGATGGAGGATATGCTTCTAGAATATGTCTTGGACTTTGGTGGAATATTGGTGTGACACTTACCCTTGGTAGATTTTTATTATAATTATAACTATTAATCTTCTATTAGAATGGCTCCATTAGAATATTTTTACGGATGATCATGTTGTTAAACTTTGTGCTTGACAGAGGCTGGGGAAACAATTGTTCTTGTTCCAGAGGTTGTACAGAGCCTAGAAGATAAGGTTTATCTTGTTCACAAGTGGATGAATGTGTCTCAAAACTAATAGAAGTATTATGTTGATCACTTGAGGATGCCCTTTGAGTTTAAGGTCGAGGACTATATGTTCCTGAAGGTTTCCCCTCGACAAGGGAAATGAAGGCTTGGAAGTGGGATTAAGCTTCCTCCCTAGTCCATTGGACCATTTGAGGTATTTGGATGTGTTGGCAAAGTGGAAAACTTTTTGGAATTTACAGCATGGTTAGAGAGGATCCTTAATTTCATCCACATATCCAAATTCATCAGTATCTTCATGATGACTCCCATAAACTTTACTATGTAGAGTTTGATGTTGAGGGTGACCTGATGTATGTGGAGCAATGAGTAGAGATCTATGATCTTTGAGAGAAGGTGTGGCCTGGTAGGAACATTCCCTTGGTTCACATGTTTGGAGGCATGGTGTCCTAGAGGAGAGTACTTGGGACTAATATACACAGATACGTTCTCTGTACCCGATGATGGTTTGTGTTTTTTCACTTTGATATTCCTTGTAATATGAATTTTGAACCTTGTTTTTTATGAGATAAGTTGTCTCATTGGTCTGTGATGTGTGATAATTTTCTAACGTGTGAAGAGGGGTAGAACTGAATCCTAATGAGGATTCATTAAATGTGATGAAATTAAACCCGTGCGGCCAAGTCAGTGTTGGCTGTTTCATTACTCTATGTGTTTTGGTTGTTGGGAGTGTATGGGGGAGGGTCGAATAGATTTTTGGGAACTTCAGTTGGTAAGGGTTCTAAGAAGGGGGAATACACTTCCTATAAAGTCATTACATTACTTTATATTTGGTTTCACATGTTATCATGGGAGTTTCACATCATGAAATGATTTGGGGTCTAAAAATAAAAAATAAATGAGTGGTGATGATTTTTTTGGTGGAAGTGGTCCTTGAGGTATCAGATGACATGAAAGGAGACTACAGGTAATATAATACCCTTTGTCTATAATGTTTTAAAAAAAATTAACTGCTCTGATTTTCACAAACCTGATAGCTACAAATCTCCCTCTCTCATCCCAGGTGTCTATATAATCCCTTCCTTGGAGTTTTCATGATTACATAAACAGAAATCAATCACCAACAATCAATCACTGATCCCCATAAATCTATCTTCAATCCGATATTTGTTATTCCTTCATTTAAATGAGTTCTTTTCAGTTAGTTTTTATTTTCCTCCAACTCTCCTTTCCATGACATGGTATAATTTATACCCTCATATAACATGTTCTTCATCTCTCGTTGATCAATGCGATGGTGACAATACATCCCTAGTTAGATGTAGATCTCTTGGGAGTGGAAATTTAAGGACCATTATGTGATCCTTTTCTGAAAATAGAACATTGAAACCCTTATAGGTCGGGATTTTCCTTTGTTTCTCATTGATTGTGCATTGTGTGGGTGGGATCTACTTTTTCATTCCTATGGATCATGGTTGTGACACACTAATCAAAGATAATAATTGGTTAAATGAAATTTAAAATAGTAGAGGTATTCGAATCCCATGTTTTATGGATTGATGTTGTTGTGATTTTATGAATTTTACGAACTAAAGACGGCACTAAAAATTATGGTCAATGGTGGTCCTTTTTTTCTCACTAAATAGATCACATTTTGATTTATTATTATTGAACATTTTTCTATGGAAATTGGTAAATCACATACACTTGGATAATAAGAAAATTCCCTAGGATTTTACATATTCTTTGAGAACTGCTGAATTAACAAGAAGAATATGATTAAGGAATTTCTTATTAAATTTGGAATTGTGTTTTGTTTGGTTTGTGTGGTGTTTTTCCTGTGAGAACGGTTGTGTGTTTTGGGGTGGTTCAAAAGGTTTGATGAAATATCATGATGATAGATAGATAGATTGTGGAATGGATGAAAGTGATATATTGAAGAGCTATAGTCATGTTGTGCGATGATGTGTCGTGGAGCGTGGTTGGGCATGGATTGTTCCAGAATGATGATGTTGAAGAATATAGGGATGATTGGTGTGGGTGATTCACTCAAATTTTCTACACATGTGAATTTTTCTATGTTTATTTTTTCATTGGTTGTGATTGGTAGTTTCTTATATTGAAATGGCATAAATGAGTAATTGATTGATTAATAATTTTTTTAATTTTATTGGGTTGGTAAGGTAAATGGAAAAAATAAAAAAATTCAAATAAATAGTGTAATTAGTTAAATTAATTGGTTTGGAATATGTTTT
The DNA here is from genome assembly GCA_963277665.1 of Viscum album. NCBI lineage: Eukaryota > Viridiplantae > Streptophyta > Magnoliopsida > Santalales > Viscaceae > Viscum > Viscum album. The sequence goes on from OY728131.1 coordinate 33,602,655, forward strand.
GTGTTCATTTCTTAATTTTTGTTGTTGTGCATTTAGAGGTATTCATAAAGCTGATGTGTGGTGTCTTGGTTATTTATTTGAAAACCCATAGGTTGGGTTGAGTGATTGGTATTTTATATATACTTGTACATTCCTAGAGATTTGTATATGCACCCAACCATACTGGATCATGATGTTCTGAACATCCCATAATCATGGGGAATAGTGTCTTCCCAAATCATCTTATTAGGAGGATAGATGGTCGACCCCCACTCTTCAATGCTGCCTCTTCCTAGTGATGATATCCCAAGATTATTTTAGAATGTTTTCGTTTATGAGGCCCAAGTTTATGTATGCTATTTGTGATTTCCTAGGTGTCCTCTATATGAGATATATTGTGCATTCCATGTATTCTTCAGGATAAGATGTGTTATAATTTTCCATGTGTCTTCGGGATGAGTTGTGATTTGTGGCGTAGGAGATAGCAGGTGAGATGTGATGTGATTTGTGGCCTCGATGTATGTAGGTGGGATATGATATGGTTGTAGCCTAGGTGTCAGTGGCGGGATGTGGTATGTCTTAGGGCCCGAGTGATGAGATGAGATATGTTTTTTTGGGGCCTAGGTGTGTGTGGGAATGTTGTGACATTGTTCATTTTGAAGATTTGTGAGAGCAAGGACGTTTTCTATTAGGAAATAGAGGCTACACCAATGGGAAGTGGTGTAGGGTACCCAAATGATTAATTTATTTTTTATATTAATTTTCATGACTTGCGTTACATGGTGATAGTTCCTTAGTATGGATGTGATGGCTAGTATACCTTGTTAGGTTCTGTTGGGGTCTGCTATTTTCTTAAAAGGGAATTTGTATTCTTCCATTCATGTGTTCATGTGAGACTTATATTTTTTCTTTTGAGTATACATATATGCTAACCCTATGTATAAAAAATATTTTCAGGTTTCTAGGAGGATTATATTGATAGATCTGGACATTACTAGCATGAAATTTTGGATATTTGAAATGTCTCTTCTTATCATTAATTTTGGGGATTAATTTATAGTTTTATTTCATTTGTAACAGTTTTTTTAAACATTCATGTGAGAAATATTTCTTATTTCTTTTATTTATATGTCTTGGAGTTGTTTTGATGATGATAAATCCTATCTCCCAATCTTGTTTCCTATTAAAAAGGAAACACCTTTCATTTTATGATATTGAATACCCATAGTGATTATCACCACCCTAGGGCCTACTCGAGGCAGGACTTAGGGTCATTATCTCTCTTTCTTCACTACTACCCCAGGAGGGATATCTCTGGAGAGAGGGTTCAGGGAAGGTTTTGATAAAATGAATGTTTTATGGTTTTATGAAACCAAAATATATGGATTATGTGACAGTTGGGGACAATATTTGCTTCCTAAACATTGGGAAATGATTAATGTCATGTGATCTTAAAGGGTATACAGGAGGTTTTCCCAATCCCAAAAGAGGGTACATTGGAGGTTATACGAATCCCAAAATAGGGTAACCATGATCTTATCCCACGATCAAATATGTTACATGGGTGGTTAGGCCAATCCTAACATGTTAAAAATGTCTTGGTAGGTAGTCTTGGCATATGATATTCAATGCTAATGTTTATTCCACAAATATCTGTCTTATGAAAATTTTATATACTCATGGATCAAGATCTTTGATTCCTTTATAATTAATGTCTTATTAAATGGAAATATTTAATTCATTAATCATGTTTATGATATATGATATAGATTTAATGGTTTTCAAATTCTATTATCATCTTAACAAAATCTTATTCTCGCATTATGCTTATATTTCCATTATTTTCCTTTTATGAGCATCTAATATCACCCCTTATTATGTTTCCTCAACCTAGTTTATGAACAAAGGTATTATGTATTATATGTCTAATAAGGGTGACAGTAATGAAGAAGTTTGTGGTAGATGATATAGTTCAATTATGAACAAGGTTTTGGTGTATTCATGTTATCAAAGGCACCAGAAAGAAAAAATTATATCATTGATTATTACGTTATGTAACAAGTATTCAACCAGTAAGATGTAATATTTATGTATGAAAATTATGGGTCATTATATTTGGTATTATAGAAATATTTACTTATCATTTATAAACTAGGATACAAAAAAATAGTGAAAACCACAAGGATAATTCTAAGTATTGGAAAATATTGTAGAATTTTAGTAAAGGTTACAATAAGTGGTTTCAAATAAATTACATCCCTATGTGGATACTACAAGTGGATATAGCTCTGGAATAATTTTACCTAGGGGTAATAACTCTTAAAAGGGTTCTTTGGAATTTCACCCAATTGTTACTCGGTGTACAATAATGGGCATTACTATAACCCTGGTTTGACACTTTAAGAGATATGTATCAGAAATTGAAAAACTCTTTATGAACTTCCATGAAGGATTTGAATATATTATAACAGTGAATGAACTATTTTAGAAAAATGATGTCATATATTAAATATTAAGAGTTTTGATTTAGGGATCCTTTGATATATTTTTCATAATTAATCACTCTATTTGACATTGGTTGATGGTTATGATCACTATAATGGTTATAGAAATAGATTGAAGATAGAACAATGAAATTAGGGTGGTGATAGGTATGCCCAAATATTTAATTATCATATTTCAAAATTAGTTATATAAATTTCCATATATCATGAAAAGTATTTTTGAATGTTAATTCTTATCCCCAACAATTATATGTTGTGTTATCATGGAAAACCCCTAATAGTATGATGATTTAATCTCCAGTCAACGATTCTTTGATGGTTGATGTTTAGGGAAATATGATTCCATTAAATCTTTTTGTTCCCCCTCAGATTGAATTTCATGTTATCCTAGGTATATATTTGTGTTCTCTACATAAATATCACTATAATATATGAAAATGTGAATTCGTATTAGATATTCTAAACTAGTCAATGATTTTATATCAGTGTGATGATAAATATGAATTTCTAATGGAAATTACATCAATTATATGGGTCTTGATTCCTTTTAAAATTATGTGTTTTTTTTCAAATGGTTTGGGATACACTCAAAATATATTGTGTACATATTGTGTGGGAGTTTTTTTATGTCTTTCCAAAAGATTTTCCGAGTACATTACCGAATCGTGATGTTGAATTCTCAATAGAACTTACACCAGGTTTTACTCCTTTTTCAAATACTCTATATTGAATGTATTTTTTTGAGTTACAAGAATTGAAGAAGAAACTCTATGAGAATCATTATAAGGTATTCATTCATCCATGTATCTAACCATGGGGTGAATTGATTTTCTTTATTAAGAAGAAAGATGGATTAATGCAACTCAAGATTGATTATTAGAAACTATATTTGATCACTATTATAAAAAAGTATTCTATACCATATAATGATGAATTATTTAATCAAAAATGTAGGGATAAATACTTTCCCAATATTTAACTTCATTATGGATATCATAAATTAAGGATAAAAAAGGTGGATATACCCAATATAGTATTTCAAACAAGACGTGAAAACTATGAATATATAGATATTCTATTTGGTTTTAATAATTTCTTTCTATCATTGTGGATTTAATGGGTTGAGAATTTAGATATTTCCTTTATTATTTCATTATATCATTTAAATATGATATTCTATTCTATTAAATGTGCATTTATTATTTTGAAGGTAACCAGAGGATTATATTTTATACCCTAAGGATGGAGAATATATTTTATAAATTTAACAAGTGTTAATTTGGGATTAATTATTTTTCTTCATTTTTTTTGTCATATAAAATCAAGTGAGGGTATATCAGTGGATCAATAAAGATATAGTTATTTAGTTAAGATATACATACATTAACCTACAATGTATAAGCGTTTTTAATCAATAGTTATGCATCATGTAAGGGATTGGTATATTTTCTCAGGCCAAGTGATATGGTTATAACTTACGCCTCAGGAAAATAAATTTCTCATGAACAAAATTACCCAGCAAATGATTTAGAGTTAGCTACTATAATTTAACATTAAATATATAGATAATTTATCTTTATTGTGAAGGGTGTGATATATATATTGATCATAAAATATTAAATTATATATTATAATTTAAGGAGTTAAATATTTTTTATGGATGATGGTTGGAGTTGATTAAAGATTATAAATGATTAGTATATTATAATAGTGAAAAAGTATACAAGGTATCTAGTGCTTTGAGTTGAAAGGATCATATGATATTATCTATTATGAGGATAAAAAAATCCAATATTTATGGATTTTTAAAGTATTTATCTAGAAATCCCAAAGGAATAGGGAAATAGTATCTTTCTCAAATAACTGTTCAATGATATATATATAAAATTAAATATTCAATAGGTTCTGAAGGAAGATGTTGAGGTACATAAGAAGGAGAGAAATGACCCTTCTTTTAACCTTTATTATGATCAAATTATAAGGTCTAGGAATTATATATTTGTTCAATACATACTTGATTTGAATATTGAGCTATTGGAGAAATCTAATAGTTCTTCATTCTATATTCATCCAGGAAGTATACATATGCATAGATATCTAAAAGTGTACTTATGGAGGGTTGGAATGAGGAGATGTATTATATAGTTTTTTTCTTGATACATTTTATATCATCATTTTATGACTGAGAGACAAATGTATAAGGGGATGTTACAACTATTTCCCATACAATCATTGAATTGGGAAAACATCACCATGGATTTTGTCATCAGACTCCCGAATACATCTATATGGGAAAATTCACTATAGTTTGTCATCAATCTAATTAAAAATTTATGAAACCTAATTAAAACAAATAAAAATATTTTTCAATTGACTATTTTTCCATAGTAAACATTATATAAGTTGAAATGTTCTATAGAGTACCACATTCCTTTGTATTTAATTGGGATCTGAGGCTTACCTTGATGTTATGGTGAAGACTTCAATAGGATTTGGATACAGAGTTGAGTATCATCACTATGTATAATCCTAAAATAGATGTTCATTTTAAAAGAATATCTCAAGCCCTAGAGGATATGTTGAGATCTAGTTATATAGATTTAAAAGTGGGTTGGGATCAACACCTTCTTCTAGTATTGTTTTCATCCAACAATAGATTTATCTTGAGTATTCAAATAGACCTTTATGAATCGGTATATATAATGAAGTGTAGAACACCAATATACTATGATGATGTTTTTGGATGAAATCTATTGGGATCCAATATTGCTGAGGAAATGGTAGATAAAGTTAGAGCCATTCAACATCACATCATAGAAACTCACAGTCAATAAAGAAGTTATACTAAAAATCAATGATGCCATATTGATTTTAAAGTTAGTCAGATGGTCCTCATATGATTTTATCCTTGTTATATGTTTTTTAGATTCATCAAGAAAGGAAATATAATCCCTCAATACATTATCCATTTCAATATTATTTATTTAGTAAGGATAGTTTCTTATCAGATGGTGTTGTCAGAGAACCTATCTCAAGTCCGTGATGTGTTCCATGTATATCCCCTAAGGATGTAAATATTATATCCCACAACTCTAATGAATTTAGTGTTACTACAGATATACCATGATATTTTATATTAACAACAACCTTTTTATATTCTAGATCATAGTGAAAAAGGTCTATGTTACATGACCACTCACCCGGAATTATTTTGTTTTGAAACCACAAACTTAAAAAATCAACATGAACATAAGAATATGTTGAGGATGTAGTATGTTGAGTTTTTTATATCAAAGTGATATAAATTTAGGGGAGAAATTAATTTTAATAGAGGTAGAATAAGAAACCATGATATTTCTATGAAATAAATATTTATTCAAATAAATTTAATTTCACCGATAGATTGCATTACACATAACACTGAGTTTTAACAGACCACAATATACTAATAAGATTATTATTTAAAATAACAATCATATCACAACCATTAAATTTAGTGGTATTAATAAGAGTAACAATATTTTTTGTTATTATGAATAACTGGTTGATATAAATAAAACTTATTGATAAAAAGTACATAGTTTTTAGTAGTCTTTATGATCATAAAAAATACATTTTTCTCAAAAAAATGATATTCATTTATTTTAGTGAACAAATAATAAAATTATTTTTTTCACATTTAGATAATGTATTCGATAATATGAACATTGCTTTTGGAATAGACATGTAAAGATATGAACCTAGTTTTCCAAAGTCAGTGGTTAATTTAATACATCAGTAAAAGATAAAAGGATTCACCCCACGAAGGACCAGATATTTTAGTAGTCTTGGTTACTAGATACATACATTAGTATTGTTTTACAAATGACAACATAAAGTATAAAAAAGATTTTTTCTTCAAGGGAATCATTATTTCATATAGAATAAACCTACATATCAATCATAATACTCATCTTGGAATGATGGGGATTGAAATAAAAGAAATTGGTAATCTCAAATGATCAGTAATTGTATGATTATAGTGGAAGATTTTAACAAATACAAAATAGTCAATATGGCAAGGTAAATAACTGTAACACATGTCATTTAATTAATAACTTGAGCATAATATTGAAGGAATGAATAATGATAAAATAATTCCATATACGTTATTTCATGAGCTTGAAGCTTTTTAAAAAATATTATATCAAATATAATAATCACATGGATATGAACAACCAATATCATAATGAGTTAATTAATAATTATAGACATCATAAACACAATATCAAGTACTCATTCCAATGAATATTACATAAATGGGTAAGACCTCAGCAAAAACCCAAGATAGTTTGTCTTATACGACCTTGTGATGAATCAAGGGACTATAGTGGGCCACACCCATCACATATCAATTCCAATGAATTTCTCACATGAAAGGGGTGAAACAAAATCAATGTAATATATATATATAGATAAATTATCATTTAAAAAGTTAATAATTACAGTAATCAAAAAACTTAGTAATAAACCATCTAGAGTTAAATTAATTGTATCAAACTGGAATATCCCCAGTCAAAAAATCATAAAACATATGGCTAAATAATAAAGATGTTATTATTAAAAAACATACCTTATGTAAATGAGGTATAATAAGGGCTTTTGTCACTGATTAAATGTAAATTCCCTAAAAATAGTATAAAAACATTATTGGGGAAAATATTATTTTCACTTTGAAAATATTTTTATAGCTAAAATATCACAAAATATACAGTAAATAATTTACATTTAAAAGAACATTTGAAACATATATTTTGAGTGGTAATTATGGAGGTAAATTCCATATATGTTCTATACATTAAAATAAATATTCCTTTCACATTTTCATTAAAATTCAAATAAGCCTTATTTGAAAAACAATAAGAAGATTTATTTTACATTTTTTATAAAAAATGAGTAAAAAAATTAATAAATTATTTTGACACTTTTAAAAACATTTTTAAATATTTTGTGTAAAAAATGGTTTTTGAAGAAGAATATTTTTCGACCGAAGAAAGAAATAATGTCATATTTTCATAAACACCTTTTCTAAAATCATTTTAAGTAAGAAAGAGAATAAAATGGTACCATTACATAATAAGTTCACGAATAATAATATTATAAGTATGTTAAATTGTTTATTTAGAAATTGATCATAATATTTAATCACCATAAATGTAATCATAATGAATCATGATATATTATGAGATTGAAAAAACAAACCATTGAATCTTTTGTAACCCTTGAGTCATAAGATCCATGAAATAAATAACATGAAATGAAAAATTAAATAATATGAATATTAATGGATTAGTTATATAAGATATAAAAGTGTTAGTATATAAACCACACAAAATAACTATGTGGGGGCTACGACACACATCTCACGTAAGAAAAATTGAGACCAGAATCCCTTAACTTAAGTTGGAATTCTTTCACACGTCTTCGAGAATATTATAAAATAAATATAGTATTATCATACATATATTATATATAAATATTAATATAAATCAAAAAATATATTATTTACTTATGCTGTTATTTTCAACTGTTATTTTAGAATTCTTTGTTAAATTAACTATTTTAGGTAATAATTGCTTTGTTTTTCATGTATGTTTTGATTTTGAAATTTAAGTAATTTTACATTGATCATAGCTCCATAATCTACGAGATATAAAAAATGATATAAATATCATATATATTCATCATATATTAATTTATATTATTCTATAAAAGAAAGATATAGGAAATGGATTACACCGTTCATGGAGATGGTATGCCGCACACGTATGCAAGAACATTACTTCCTTTTTTATATGGACGGATGGAAAAAGAGAAAATAAATATTATTTCACATTTAAATATTAATTATTATATTATGTATATATTTTATTTTTTTTACAAATCCATTCTTATTACATTCCATGAAAAAATGAAATGAAAAACATTTCACATCGTTTTGTGGAGATGGTAGTCCACACGTACACACGAATGGCGTTATTGTTTTTAAATTGATTGTAAGGTAAGAAGTTAGAAATGATATTATATTTAGAAAATTATTTTTAGGTCATAAATTTCACATATACTCATTATATATATCCTTACTACCTTCTATGTAAACTATAATAGAAAAACAAATGACATCACTTCGTGAGGTGTTAGCCCATCGTACACACGAGTGACATTATCATATCCCCCAAAGAATTGTATGTAAAATATATATATGATATAACAATATAGAAAGTATAATATTTTCATAAATATCATATAAATAGGTTAAATATATCATTATATCTATCATTGATAGGTGACCAGAGATTGTAAATTACATCAGTTCATGAGGTCGTAGTTTGTCGTACACATGATCAACAGTTTCATTTCCCTTTTGATGGTAGAAAAAAATGGATATGGGGTATGAGATTAAAATAATGTCATATAACCATATATTTTATACTAGTGTAATTATAAAACAATATTTTAATATTACTTTTAAGATGTGGAAGAGGAAAAAAAAATACACAGGTTTAAGAATTTTACCTCTTATTGAGAGAGCCTCTTTGGGTTTATACCTAAAGGCTTCCTAGGTGGGATTAATAATGAAAATAATTCTAATAGAATTTTTTTATGGAAGTAAGTAAGTTATTTGGGAATTAAATAGTTAAAAAAAAATTTATATGGTAAGAGGAGATGAGAGGGGTGGAATTTATAAGTTCGTCAGAGGACATACATGGAATGTTTGAAAAGACAAAGTGATACCCCTGTTTTTATCATCTAAAAAGAAAAAAAAACTAATATTTACGAATAACTAAATGTTATAAGGTAAATATATGGCCATATATGTGGTTTTTATAGGTTCTTTGTCAATTTTAATTCTTATTTTCATATATTTTCCCCTCGGTAAACCAAATATTTCCTTAACTATTATGACTAATTTTTAATTTTTTAATATATATTATTGTAAAAAATTATTTTGAACATATTACATAATATTAATTATAATTAATCAAAATAAGGAATCCATTTTTGGAAATTCAGTTCACATATAGGGACTAATTTAATTTAAAAATAATCTCAGAATCATGGTAAAAAAGTGGGGTTCATGAAATGTATTTTTCAGGGAAAAGATGATGTTATATAAACTATATGCATTGAAATAATAATTATTTGAATTTAAACCTACAATTTTGTACTTATAATTTATAAATTTATTTAAAACCATATCTCATTAGGGGTTATTTTGATTATTTAATTCGGGGAATCATTATGCACTTTAAAATAGTTTTGAATAACACTTGTTTTAAACTAAAAAATAAAATTACAGTAAAATCTATAATAGAGTAGATTAAAATTTAATTAATTGGATTAAATATAAAAAATATTACTTATTTTAATTTAAATAAAACAAAAAACATAATGGTAATTTTAAATTACTTTATTTATTTTAATGAAATGATAATCTTGCAAAAATCAATATTTTTCACTATTCACTAAAAGATCAATATTTTTTTTTGAAAAATACAGAATTTTACCCTAAGTGAATTTTGATATGATAATTTCAAAAACGAATTAAAATTTAAAAATTCATTTTATAAAAGTTTTAAAAATTAATTTTAAATATTTTGCGCAAATCCCCACAAAACAACCTTATAGAAAATTATTGTTTTTTATAAAATATTTTTTTTTTCTATCAAAATTTCATTATTTTATTTCTAATCAATAGATAACCAATGAATTTTTTTCTACATGTGTAAATGAAATAATTTATATAATATTTTTTTTCTATTCATACCTTCAAATTTAATGACTATGTTATAAATTTCTTGTTTAAAGAATATTATCTTAATATAGTACCATTTTCCGTTTAAAATAGGTGTTGTGTGCATCGTAACCTATCTAAGAGATTGAATTTATTTAAATATTTTTATATCATAAAGTATTATGGAGTTACCTTCTATCATAATCTTGTTAAGAGATAATGGGAAGTATAATGGTCATCAAGAATAACACTTTATTCTGTTTCCAAGAAAGTGAACATTGACGGGAAGGGAGGATATCAGCATGGAAGAAAATTGTAAATTTTTATCTAGAGTGATAGCTAACCATTATTAAAATAAAGTGAATGATCAATGAAAAGTAAATGAAAAAATATATATAAATCTAGTATGATTTAAAAGTCCATTTGATTAATCGAATATGAAGGTTATATGATACCATTTTTGTTTTAGGATAATTTTTTTAAAGTTAAGAAATTATTTTAATGAAAATTTATATAAGGGAATATACTTACACTATATCTTTATATATTATAAGTACAATTTCATTGTTTAGTTATTCTTTGACAAATTAAAACTTCAACTCTTACTAAAATATTTTAATGTTCAAAAATAAATTTTCTATTCCTAAAGAACTAAAATAAACATTTAATAGATTGTAAGATTCACAAAAGAGTTATAATTGTTTCATTATATATCTAAATATTTTAAGAAACCAATATGGTTAGAACAAAGTGTCAAATATAACACATTAATCTCTAAACTTTAATAGTAACAACCAATGTTCAACTTAATCCAATCTGTATGTATTTTTACATAATATATTTTAGGTAAATCCATTTCATTTTTACTTGAATATCATGTATTCTACTTGTGGAAACAAAACCCTATTCACCCTTCAGTTTTGGGTTGAATCCATGTGGCCTCACAGAATGTGATGAGTTTTCACCCAACATTCGGGTAGTACTTTTTCTAAAAATCTATTAATATAATTCTTTTAATGTTCCTAAAGTGTAATAACTCATAATTCCCTCAACATTAAAGAAATTATAAGGCCAAAAGGATACCAATACCTTTAAACTAATTACCACAAAATGTAAAAGTATTCATCCTTAAATAACTTTCTCAATAAAAATATACTATTCCAATTAGTTGTATTTCCATAAATTTATCCCAAAATAAATTCAATCATGGTAAGCTCTCATAATATAAGAACTATAAAGGGGTGTTTACAAATTTTAACTTAGGATCAGACTTAAGATGATAAACCCATGACAGAATCCATAATTCTTATGTTAAGGAAGAGATACATGCTTCCAAAATTCGACACAATATATAGATACCTGGGATGAAGTTTATTTTCTTCCATAAAATTCTTCATTTTTCATCAAGAATTCATTGATTTATGAATTAATTTGTCCACACATATAATATTTTTCCATTACTTTGAGACACTTTCCATGATTTATCATTCACATTTATTACTAGTAATACATTGATCCTTCTTTACATGAAGTTATCCATCACATGATATCTAAGTGAACTCCATACTTGTCTTATTTTTTGAGTCTGAGAGTTGGTTAAGGTAAATGTTGTTAATAATTTTTTAGGATAACTAATTATTCATAATATATTTATTACACTCTTCTCATCATCCCATTTAGTTGGTCATAATCACCACATTTTTATTTATATTAAATGTTAAAAATATTACATCATGTTAGATCCACTAAAAAAGTCACAGTGTGGGAAAAAATAATCATACAGGGAAATCCATATAATAATTTATAGGTTGTATAAATCAAGACACCTTCTTTTCAATCTAATAAACCATATGTTAAACATATGTCATTCTCTATAATCATCAGTTCAAATCGTTCATAATGGTTTGTAAATAAAACATGTTTACAAAAATAATATCCTTCGATATTGTCAAACCAGGTGCATATTAAGGCCCATTTTCATATAACATGTAACACTTGAGTAATTACCAATGTTACATATTCAGGTTTATTACCCCAAGGTACATCTAATCCAGAGCCATGTCCACTTGTATTATCATTATAGGGATTTATTGTTGAAAAAAAACATAATATATTCCTCACTATAAAATTATGGCCTTATTCTATACATATCCTCAATTTATATCATAGGGTTATGTTACATAGGGTTCTACTAAACTTCCTCTGATACCGACCATAAATACCCTGTCCCTTGTTTCCTAGAGTCAGTTTATACAATATTGCATTAGAATAAGATACATGGAATTGCATCCTTAAAGACAGAATTGTTTAGTAGTTTGGGTAACTAGATACATAATAGAATCTCATATTATAAATGAATGAAATAAATTAAGACAAAGTATTTTATTGAATTCCATCATTATTTTATGTAAAATAACCCTTCATATCAATCCTAATACTCATCTTGGAATCACAGGGAAAGAAACATAAAAAATGGGCATGCTCAAATTCTTAGTAAGGGTATGAGTATGTAGAACCTATAAATTAAAAAATAATTAGAAATTTGAAAAGGTAAATAAATGAAAAAAATTACATTTAATCAATAACATGAATATAATATGTTAGGTATAAATAATTATCAAATAATTCTATATATGTAATTACATGATAATTAAAATTATCTATAGATATTGTAACTAATCGAATAATCTCATGGACATCAATTTCTAATACCATAATGTGGGAATGCATACTGATGGATATCGTAACCACTCTGTCAAGGCCTTAAGCCAAGAAAATATACATAAATGGGAAAGTAATTGGAAAAAAACCGTTTCTAGATTTTATCCGGATACATAAAGTTGCGTCGAGGGTCTATAGTGGGACCCACCTATCACTTATTACTTTCAATTCATTCCTCATATTAAATTTATGAAACATAATCAATGTAGATATTCCTTTTAAAAAACAAGACTACAAAATATTAATAATTACTCCAACCCATTAACATAATCATAAACCATCCAGAGTAATATATATAGTATAAAAATTGTACATCCCCAGAAAAATTGATCATAAACCATCTAGAGAAATAATAAGGATGGTGTCATTTCCAGATTTCCCAAGAGGAGAATAAATATATTAATAGGTTTTGTCTTTGACGGATAGGAATTCCATAAAAATTATATTAAAATATTATTGAGGAAAATATCCTTTTCAATTTGAAATATAATTTTCATAACTAAAAGTTCACAGAATATATTGAAAAAGATTATATTTTAAAATAAACTTTGGGAATTAAAACATTTAATGGTCATGAATGTGGGAAATTCCATTCAATTCTTAGACATTAAAATAAAGATTCATTTCACACTTTTAGTAAAAGCCAAACCCACCTTGTTTGTAAAAAACATAAAGATTCCTTTATTTTTTTTATAAATAGAAAAACTAGGGATACAATTTCTTTGAAAAATACTTTGGATAATATATAAACAATTTATTTTTTTTAGAACACATTGTTTTGAAAGAAAAATGATTTTCGACCGAATAGAGAAATAATGGTGGATTTTCGTTAAAAAATCATAATAATTTTAAGTACCAAAGAGAGTAATATAGTAATGATAATTGAAAATTTATTGAATAAATATATGAGAATAAAATATATTAATTTATCTAGTGATATATCTTAATATTTAATCAACTTAAATTTAATAATAAATAATCCAGATAAATATTGAGACTATAAAATAAACCGTTGCCACTTTTTAAACATTTCAAAAAAAAGTACCATGAAATAAATATCATAAAATGAAACATTTGATACCCTTAAGATGAAGTGATTCAAGATATAACCTTTCATAGAGGCAGTATATAGACAACCAAAAATATCCAAGTGGTTAATATGGCATACGTCTCATGGAAGTAAAAGTTAGACAAGAAACCCTTACTTTAGGTCTGACTTCTACCATAATTGTTAAAACCACCCATATAACAAATATAGGTTTATTATAAATCTATTAAATAAAAACAATAATATATCTCATACCACATATTATTTACTTTTAGTCATTTATCACCCATTTGTTAACAATTGTTTATAAAATTATCCATTTCCTGTGATAATTGGTTTGTTTCACATGTGTTTTTGGTTTGGTAAATTCAGCCCTTTTTCTTTGATCATATTACCATAATCTAAAAAATTTGAAACATACTGAAAATATTAAATATATTCTTTATAAACTTATTTATAATAATCATTAAAATCTAGATATAGGAAATGGATTATACTGTTCATAGATATGGTTGGTCGTACATACACATGAACACCATTTCCATTATTTGTTTAACATATAGAAAAAAAGAAAAAAGTACTAATTCACATTTATAGAATAATTATTATGTATAAAGAGTATTTATATTAATCAAATTCATCCAAATTATATTCGATGTAAAAATATAAAAAAATTTACATCGTTATATGGAGTGATAGTCCACATATACCCACAAACGACGTTATTGGTTTCCAGAAGATTTGAAGGTAGGAATTTATATGAGATATTATATTTAAAAAATATTTTTCTAGTAATTAATATAAATATATTCATTAAATTTATCCTTACTACCTTCAGTCAAAAATTTATGATAAAAAAGAATCACATCTGTTCACGAGGTGGTAGTTTGTCGTATACACGAGTGATGATATTGTATCCCCCCACAGAATGGATTGTATGAATTTATATGTGATTAAATATTTTAAAATCAATAATAATTTTATAAATATAATATAAATATTTTAAATCTTTCACTATATACATCAGTTAATGATGGTGATTGAAAATGAATTGAATCGATTCACAAGATGGTAGTCTGTTGTACACATGATCAATGGTTTCATTTACCATTTGATAGAACTGGATATGATTATGGATTATTATTTTAACATAATAACATATCAGTATATAGGGTATACTACTTTTTTTATATTATCATTGTTTAATATTATTTAATTGAGGTGGAAGAATAAATTAAGCAAATATGGACATTTAATAATTTTACCTTCTCTTTGGAGAGCCTCTTTAATATCATACCTGAATCCTTATTAGGAGGGCTTCCTAAACAATGTAATTATTGTAGGATGTGGTTTGGGATGATTGAAATGTATTTTTTTAGGTATTGGATGAAATTAAGGGTTTTTAAAGTGTTAATAGGATAAGAAATGTAACGACCCAAACAATCATTAATGAAAATTCCTTTTAATATAATTAAATGTATTATTATGTAAAATGGATAAATAAAATATATGCACTAACTTAGTTTTATGTTTTTTGGATTTTGAAATACTGTTAAGGACTTTTACCATTACAAATATAGACATTGATCATTGAACACATGATTAGTATAAATATAGGTAATTTTGAAATCCAATTTACTTAGACAAAGTAAGTGATAGCCACATCCGGTAGAATTGCTCTATACGAATCCCATTTGTCAGAGCTTAAAAAGTAGTATCATCATTGGGATTCTCTCATGGCAAAACCCAAGTAGAGATTCAACACGTTAAGCTTGAACCAAACTACCTACAAGATAAGTGGATATTGATAAAGACCACCCGAACGATGTTATTCGAGCCATCCCTAGTGTCTGTCACCATCACACACCTTAGCCTTAGGAATTATGAGGATATTATAAGTGGATATGTAAAAATACCCAAGTACTATGATTATGTTCATTATTTTAGTATATAATAAATAACATACATTCATTTTATTAGTACTTTTTGAATGGTTTTTAAAGAGAAGATAGTATTTTTAGTTATTATTCATTTAAGAAATGTTATTTGATAAATTAATATATTTTGCATTTAAATAATATTTTTTCAAAATATTATTACTAAATTAATTTTTAAATATAAATGACCATACAATTTTTCTGGATTCAATTGTAATTTTTATTAATATTTGTAAGTTGTTTTTGTCAATATCCATTAATTTTTAATAAATGATAGTTTTTATTTTAAAAGTGATAATTCAAATATTTAAAAAATTATTTCGATAAAATGAATATTATTTTTGGATTCATGACATCAAAATTATCTAACAGTGATTTTTCATAATTTTCTGAGAGTGTCAAATTTTTAAGTAAAATTTAAATACCATTTAAATATATAATGTGTTTTTTGACATAATAGTGACCTAATAGTTATGTAATAAAATACTATAAATTTTATGTCTGTGCAATATATATTTTACCTTTATGTGCTGTTAGTTTTTTTATTTTACAAAGCTCGAGTGGACCCTCCAAGACTTATAAAACATTTTATCATTTTAAAATGATTTCCGTGAGACTGTGACTCACCTCCACAGTAGCAAGAATAATATTATAATAAGTTTGGACATTTTCCTAGTAAAATAATGTTCTCATATCCCATTTTTCAAAATCCATGGGAAAAAACCAGGTATTGGTTTGTGGTTTTGATTAGTTAATTTATGGTGTCCAAAACCTAAATAAAAAATATTTCCCTCCCTTTTCATATATAAACCCACGCAACCTCCAACTTCTCTTCACTAAAAACATTTGGAGCTCGACCAACTCCTTACCTAATCTCTCTAGAATCCTCTTAAGGTTCCCCAAGCTCTCAAGACGCCTCTGTCAAGCCTCTCCCAAGCCATTGGGATCACACTTCCATGTAAGGGATTCCTTACATTCTCATTTTATCCAAGTCTATTAATATTGTTATGCCCTTTAATTTTAAATTATAAATCATGGGATATGATTTCCAATGTCTTTTATACCTACCTATTTATTTTCTAATAATTATATACCTCTTTATCTCTCATTAATGCCTCTTATGTACACTTGTTACCATGCTAAAATTTCGTAAAATATTTCTTCCTATATAATTTTTTACCAAATTTCATTAAGTTGTTACACATTTTTATTTTCAATTAAAAATGGTGCGGTATGATTTCAAACCTCCCATATACTGACCTCCTTATTTTTTAATGATGAGATCCCCCTTTTCTCTCATTAATGCCTCTCTTGTACACCTGTTACCATGCCGAAATTTCATAAGGGATTTATCTCTCATCATTTACATTCATGAAATTATTTTATATTAAACATCTAAATTCCATTACATATGTTGGGATATGAATCTATATCACCCCTTAATTTAAAAGTTCATGTAAATATTATTAGATATCTATTTATCTCTCATCAACCATTTTTATGAATCCTTTTTTCACACCTTTATGCTGATGAAATTGCACCATGATTTTCCAAGAAAAATTCATTGTGATTTGAATACCATTCCCATTTATCTATCAAGTGCATTAATATTTATGCACATTTAAATATTAATTATAGAGTTTCATGTACGTATTTAACATTCCTTTATCATATAATAAATGATGATTTTTAATGATTCCTTATTATATGATCCTTGTGGCACATTTATGCTTGAAATGAAATGTTTATAATGGGTGTGCCCTGATAGCACTCTGATGCATTGGGTACAGATTATTATCATGATACATGAAGTTAAATGAGGGCTTACTCAAGATAAATCAAGTGCAATGAGGGTTTACTAATTCTCCATGTGCAATGAGCCTTGGCTAATGACAATATCATGTTAAATGATATTTCCACATTTCCATGTTATGATAATCATGCTATATCACGCCTTTATGTTCGTGTATATTTTTTTCTCTATTGATATGTAAATTTCATAACATGCACTATATTCCCCATTTTATTCCTTGTTTACTCCATTATTGGGCTTTATAGATCACCATTTTCTTATGCATGTCCTCAGGTCATCCCGTGCAATGCTAAGTCTAAAGGAATGTTGTTTTCATGTAAATGAAGTTTTTAATAAAGATGTTGTGTTTGATGTTATAAGTTTTTAGGTAATGTTCCTAATTTCCCAAGACACTAGAACTCATGATCCTTGGAATTTTCTTAAGTTAAAGTTTGTGCAATAAATCATGTTTAAGTGTGTAATAAAGAGCAGGGTAGTAATAGTTGGTATCCGAGAATAACTTTAGTTATTATTGGGCTTATTATTAGAAAACTCTAGTGAAAGAATTAGGGATAAAACTAAGTATAATAAAAACAAACCCAAATTTTGTTGAGTATTTATTAAGTGGTCTATCCAGAAAATACATCCTTTTCTGGATATGAGTTGGTAGAGGCAGCTCTGGCACAAATGTATCTAGGGGTAAAACCCTAAAACACTACTTGGAGCTATACTCGAACGAGAACTGGTGCATGACAATGGTCTTTGTTGAAATCTTGGTTACTACACTCTAATGGGATATGATTTGTTAAATTCATGATCTTGGTATGAACCATTATTAATGGAATAAAAAAATTTCCCGAAGAATATATGTGGGGAAGTAGATCATGGATAACATAGATTGAATCCTATAGATTCATAAGTTAAGGAAATAAATGTAATTTAAACGTAATCACTTTTTTCTTTGGATTTCCCTTTATGTGTTACCCATATCATTCCTTTTATTCCATCCAATAACTGGTAAAAGGGGGACTCGGGCTAAAAACTAATGTGAAGATCCATGTGATGTCTGCTCTAATGAGATTCTCAATCTGATGGGAGTGGGAATCACAAACCTTGTCATAATACTCACTCAGTTAAATCAAGTTTTGAATGGAAACATGGTTCAAGAGGAACGTTCAACCCCTCCACCACCCCTAAAACGTACAAGTCACAATTGATAGCTAAATGAGACAAAGGCCTCCTACTTTTAATGGATCATTCGATCACTCAATTGTCATAAAATGGATCAACTCCATTGAAAAGATATTCTCCATCCTTCAATGTTTCGAACAAGAAAAGTTTCTTCGAGATATTTGATGTATGGAGGGTGGAGTTGATCAATGGTGGACATTGATCAAAAATACAAATCTTGAGGAGGAGATTTAGGTGTTGGAATGGAATGATTTCCGGAATGTATTTTTTATAAATATTTTCTCCATACCCTCTGACTTAATATAGAAAAGGAATTTCTATCCCTCAATAAAAATGATGACAAATCTATTAGAGTGTAGAAGGAAAACCTTAAAAGTCATGAACAATATGCCTCCGGATTTTTCGTTACCACAGAATGAAAGGTTGGCCACTTCTTTTGTTGTCTAAAACCAAGCCTATTGAAAGACCTAGAAATGTGAGACTTTGATATATATGAGGATATTTTCTGATGTTCCCTCAAAGTCAAAATAGACATCAGAGAATATGAAGGGTATCGTGAAAATAAGAATTGTAAATTGAACCTTAATTAAGGAGGTCCAATGGATAAATCCAATAGTGCTTAGAAATTACAGCACCCTGCTTGCCAAAGGTGTGGAAAGAAGAACCTTAGAAATTGGATGAAGGGGGTGAAGAAATGCTTTAGGTGGGGAAAAGAAGGGTATATAAACATTAACTACTGAAAAAGGAACCCGTTTGTGCGATATAGGAGAGGAAAACTCCATTCAATCATCGATGTAATGTTCATTTCTTCAACTGTAATGAACCATAGGACTTTGAAAACTAGTGGCATAATCCTAGGGTTTTAAGAGAAAACCAACAACCTCTTTGGTAGCAAGCGAGAGCTGTTTCTATCATTACTACTGAAGCGAACCCCGACAACAAAGTGGGGATAAGTACGCTAGTTATTTATTCAAGAATAGAAAAAAAACTTTTTGATAATGGTTTTTATGAATTCATTTATATTCCAAATGTTAAGTATAATTATCTAAACATCACCATAAATCATGGATGTAAAGATATTGGTGAGAACGGAAAATGGGGAAATCATTGCATCCCATGAATATAACTCCTACCCTGTCACAATCTGTGGATTGAACTTCTTAGAGATCCTCATCATACTCCCTCTAGTGGAATTTTATTCAATTCTTGGAATGTATTGTCTTTCCATAAATAGATCCAACAAAAATATCTTTGAGAGGGAAATCACTCTTCATAAGGTGAATCGACCCCCGATTCTGTACAAGTGAAAGGAGGAGGATGAATCTTGTTTAGAACCATCATCTCAAGCATGGATATTAAAACCCTATGAGTACACGTATCTTTCTTAGATGATTTAGTCTAATGAAGCAACCAACCTTGAAGACATTCCTATTGTGAGGGAATTCACTGAAGTGTTTCCCAAGGAATTTTCTAGTCTTCCTCCTAGAAGAGAAGTCAAATTCTCTATTAATCATATACCTGGGGTGTTACCAATATCCTAGACTATGTATATAATTGATGTTATATATCTTGGGGAGATAAATAAAAAACTACTGAAGAATATGGATAAAGGTTTTATATAACCAATTACTTCACCATGGGGTGAACCAATCCTCTTCATCAAGAAGAAGGATGGGTCAATGCGCATTTGCATGGATTATCATGAGGTAAAAAATCATGATAAAGGACAAGTATCATCTTCCCCAAATTGATGAATTTTTAGATCAAGTATGTGGATCACAGTAATTATCCAAGGTGGATCTGCGGTCAGGATATTACTGAGTAAGGGTAAAAAATGAGGATATATACAAAATGGATTTTCATACAAGGAACGGGAACTATGAATTCATAGTATTTCCTTTCAGACTCACTAATGCTCTAGAAATATTCATGGACTTGATGAATAGAGTCTTTAGATATTACATATTCAAATTTGAGTTAGACATTATAGATGATATTATAATATACTCTGAAACCAAGGAGGAGCATGAGGAGAATCGAAGCACTGTATCAGAGACCTTGCGAAAGGATAATCTCTATGAAAAGTACAACATGTGTGAGTTTTTGTTGAAGGGCATCTCATTATTGGGTTATATCATCCCAAGAAATGGGATATCTATATATCCCTCTATGATAGATGAAATTGAGGGATGGTCGAGGCAAACATCGGTGATGGATATCCGTAGATTCCATGGGTAAGATGGACATTATCGCTGATTTGTGAGCAATTTATTTAGATTGTCAAACCCTCATAGAAGGAGACCCCATAAGGGATTCATGTTTTCTTGGAGTGATGAATGTGAAGAGAGCTTCAAGAAGTTGAGAAAGAGGCTACTCACTACGCCAATTCTCACATTACCCACAAGTGGAGAACTTTTTTTGGTATTAACTGATGTTTCAAAGAAGGGCCTATTTTGGGTGTTGATGAAAAATGAAAAATTTATTGCCTATGATTCAAGTATATAGAAAGTTCCTGAGAAAGAAAATCCAACAAAAGATCTAGAGTTGGCTAAAGTAATATTTGATTTAAACATTTGGAGACAGTTCCTCTCTGGGAAAATTGGGAAATATATTAGGACCAAAAAAGCCTTTGGTATATATTCATACACAGAATGATTTGAATATGCGCCAATAAAGATGGTTAGATTTGATCAATGACTATGATTGGTCAATCCATTACCACCCATGGAAATTTAACAAGGTGGTAGATTCTCTTAGTAGAAAGGACCCATCAATTCTATCATTGATGTGAATTGGAAAGGATCCAATATTATTAGATTTGATGGAGATAGAAACAATAATCATAAAGAAAAGAACATCATCAATAATTTCACAAATGATTTCTCAATCGTATCTTTCAGAAAGGATAAAGGATGCTTAAAAGAATGATGTGGGAATTTAGAAGAAAGCAGAAAATATCAGAAACTCAAATCCCCAGATTTCATTGGTAATGAGAAGGAATTGTGAGATAAGGTTCAATACTATGTGTTCCATAAATTCCGTAGTTAAAGAATGAACTTTTTGATGATTCACATTGTTAAAATTTATCAATTTACCCAAGGAACACAAATATGTATAGATTTCTCTAAGAGATTTATTAGTGGGATAACATGAAGAAAAATATCACTAAGAATACATCAATGTGACTAGTATTTCAGCAAGTGAAGGATGAGAGGAAAAGGTCTAAGGGGATGATGAAACCATTACCAGTTCCAATGTGGAAATGGGAGAACATCACCATAGACATTGTCACTATAATTATGAAGATATACAAATGAAACAATGCTATCTGGGTTGTTGTGGATCATCTTACAATGACCGCACACTTCATTTCAATTTGAGAGGATTTCTCATTGGATCAACTAGAACATATATTAATTAGAGAAGTGGTAAGGCTTTATGGAGTACCACTATATATCCAATCCAATAGAGATCCAATATTCACCTCTAAGTTATGGTAGAGTCTCCAACATTCTCTGAATACTGAGCTGAACTATAGTATGGCTTACCACCCTCAAATTAATGGCTAATCTGATTAGACTATCCAAAAAAATTGAGGGCTTATTGAGAGCATTCTCAATGGAATTTAATGGAGGATGGGATCAACATCTTCCACTAGTTGAGTTCTATTACAAAAACAGCTTCCACTGAAGCATCTAAATGGTTCCTTATGAATACCTTTATGATAAGAGGTGTAGAAAACCCGTTTGTTAGGATGAAGTTGGGGAGAGAAAACTCCTAGGTCCATAAATGATCGAAAAAATGGTGGAGAAGGTTAATACCATCCGGAAGAACATTAAAGCTACTCAGAGTCGAAAAAATTTTTATGTTGGTAATCATTGATGTTACATATAGTTTGATTATGGAGACATATTATTCCTCTACATATCACCATGGAAGAGAGTTATGAGATTTTGGAAGAAATTAATGCTCAGTCAAAGGTACATCGGCCCTTTTGAGTTCATTGATCTCATTGAAGCTATGGCCTTATCGATTAGCACTCCCAATGAACCTATCTGGAGTACATGATGTATTCCATCTATCACTCTTGATGAAGTGAATACCTGACCAATCTCATGTACTCAATTCAGAGGTGGAACCATTGGATAATGACCTCTCCTATGAAGATAATCTGGTAAAGATCTTAGATCGTAGGAAAAAATTTCTACGAAGTAAGACAATTCCCCTCATCATGTTGTTGTGGAGAAACCACATGTTTGAAGAAGAAATGTGGGTATTGTAGGAAGTGATGAATAAGAGTTACCCTCATCTGTTTTAGTATTGGAATAGAAAATTTTGAGGGAATTATTTCTTAAGGTGGGAAGATTATAATGACCCAAACATTCATTGATGAAAATTATTCTTGATCAAATTATATACTTTATTCTGTAAAATGGATATAAAAAACACAATAACTTCCTTGATTTTATGTTTTTTTATTTTGAATTAATGTTAGGAATTTTTACCGTTACTAATATAGTCGTTGAACAGTGATCACATGATTAGTATAAATATAGGGCTTCAAAAAATCCAAATTACTCAGATAAAGGATGTGATGGCCTCATCCAGTAGAATTGCTCTATATGAATCCTATTTGTTGGAGCTCGCAAAAGAGGTAGTGTCATTGGTCTTCCCTCTGGACCAAGCCCAAGCCAAGAATCCACATGTTAAGACTAGATGGAACCGCCTATGGTGGAAGTGGAAGTTGATAGAGATTACCACCTGAGTGATGTTGTCTAAGCCACCCTAAGAGTTTTTCACCATCAGACACCTTATTCTTAGGTATTATGTGACTTTTATAAGTTTTTTTTGTAGTAATACCCTAGAACTATTATTTTGTTCATTATTTTTTTATTGAATAAATAACATATATTCATGTTATTATTACTTTGTGAATGGTTTTAAAAGAGAAAATAATATTTTAGGTTAATATTAAATTATGAAATCAATTTTTATGAATTAATTAATATTTTTAAATAAATAAAATTTTAATAAAATATTATTACTGAGTTACTTTTTAAATATAAATTAGCATATAATTTTAATGAATACAATTGTAATTTTTATTAAGAATTGACAGGTATTTTTCTCGAAACCCATGAATTTTTTTATAAATGTCAAGTTTTATTTTAAAAGTGATAATTAAAATAGTTAGAAAATTATTTATATAAAATGAATATTATCTTTTTAATCAAGATGTCAAAAATATCTAACAATGAATTTTTCATAATTTTCTGAGATAATTGATTTTTTGGGTAAAAATTAAATACCGTATAAATATATAATGTGTTTTAGGACATCATAATGACCCAATAGTGTTGTAATAAAATACTATAAATTTGGTTTTAAGCCAATATATTTTTTACCTTTAAAATAATGTGATTTTAGGTTCTATTTATTTATTTTACAATGCTTTAGTGGAATCTCAGAGACTTCTGTAACATTTTAAAATGATTTCCTTGAGAGTGTGACTCACCTCCACACAAGCAAGACTAATATTTTAATAAGTTTAGAAATTTTCTTTTTAAAATTATTTTTTCCAATCCACTTTGGAAAAAATCATGGTCAAAACCATGGTTTGGGTTGTGGTGTGAATTAGTTTAATGTGTGGTGTCCAAATCATAAATAATAAAGAATTCTTTCCCTTTTCCTATATAAACACACCCAAGATCCCACTTATCTTCAATCAAAACATTTGGTGCCCAAAAAAACCCAATGCTAATCTCTCCATAATCCTCTAAAATCACCCCAATCCCTCAAGGTGGCTCTCTCAAGACTCTCACAGGCCTTCAGGATCACATTTCCATGTAAGTGATTCCTTCCATACTCATTTTATCTAAGTTTCTTAATATTGTTATACCCCTTTATTTTCAATTATAAATGTTAGTGTATGATTTATCTCCTCCCCTATACTACCATAATTATGTTATAATGATGTTATACCCATTTATCTCTCAATAATTCTTCCCATGTACACATTTTACCATACCGAAATTTCGTAAGGATTTCTTCTTTTCTCAATTTTGTCCAAATTTCATTAAGTTATTATACCCTTTTATTTTCAATTACAGATTTTGGGTTATTATTATTAACCTACCATAATCTTATATAATTATGTTTTATTAATGATATACCCCTTTATCTTTCATTAATACCTCCCATGTACACCCGTTAGCATGCGGAAATTCTGTAAGAGATTAATATCTCTTCATTTACATTTAAGATATTCTTTTAGATTATGCATCTAAATTACATTATATATGTTGGGACATATATATATATATATATTACCCCCTAACGTAAATTTATTTAAATATGATGAGATTAACCTTTCTGTCACATCATCCATTTTTATAAATTCTTATGTGACGATGTTATGCTGCTGAAATTGCACCACGAGTTTTCAATCCAAAGCCATTATGTAGTCAATACCATGATCATTTCCTAATCAAGGGTATTAAACTTTATGAACATTTACCTATTGATTATAGAGTTTCACTTATATATTACACATTCCTTTATCATGGAATAAATGATGTGGTTGATTGATTCCAAGTTGTATAATCCATGTGGAACCCTTATGCATGAAATAAAATGTTAATAAAGGGTGCACCCTGATAGCGCTTCAATGCATTGAGTAAAGATTAATATCATGATATGTAATTGAAAATGAGGATTTAATCATTCTAATTAAAGTGAAATCATGTTTTACTCATTCTACACATGAAATGAGCCTTGAATCATGAAAATATCATGTTAAATATATTTGTCACATTTCCATGTTAGGATAATCTTTCTATATCATGCCTTTGTGTTCATGTTTTTCTTGTTCTACATTTATATTACTATTTAATAACATGTACTATATTCCTCATGTTATGCCTTGTTTTCTCCTTTATTGGGCTTTATATCTCACCATTTTCTTATTTATGTCCTCAGATTAACCAATGCAATGCCAAGTACGAATGAATGTTGTTGTCTTGTAAAGGAAGTTTTCATTAAAGATATTGTGTTTTATATTATATGTTTTTACATAATGTTCCTAATTTTCCAAGATACTAGACCTATCGATCCTCTGAGATTTCTTATGTGAATTTTTATGAAATAAATCATTTTTAAATGTGTAATAAAGAGCAGCTATGTAATATGATTGGGAGTGGCCGTTTTATGCGGGGGAGAGGGAAACGATGAATTTTGGAAAAGATCATGTCATTACTAAATTTTTCTCATGTTATAAGCCTTAAAATTTGATCCTGAGGACCCATATAGGTTATAAATTAGAATTATTACCATAACACGGGTATTGTATAAGTTTTTAGTCAATTTTAACACTTATATTCTGAGTTTAACCCCTCGATAAACCAATTTTTACCTTAACCGTGATAATTTATGTTTAGTATTTTTATTATTCCCTACGGTCAAAAAATAAGTTGAAATTATTAGATAATATTATTTATTTTTATTCTATATATTGAATCCATTTTTTCATTTAAATTCTTAGGGGTCAAATAATATAATTTAAAATTAATTCAAAAGACCCGATGAAAAAGTTATATACAATGAAAGTAGATTTCAGGGAAAATATGATCTTATATTAACTATTTTAATATAAATAACCATTATATGAATTTAAATATAAAAATATATATTTACAATATAAGAATTTCTTTTAAATAATTTCACATTATGGGTTATTTTAATTAATTAGTGTGGGGAAACATTATTCACTTTAAAAAAGTTTTTAGAAAAATGTGTTTTTAAATATAAAAATAAACATATACTAAAATTTATTATAATGGTTGTCCAAATATAATAAATTTGATTAAATATAAAAAAATTATTTTCCCTGAAAAAAATTAAATCATTATGAACCTTTTATAATACTAATTTATTATAATGAAATAATATTTTTTAAAAATCTATACATTTTATTGTTCAATAAAAAATAAATATTTTATGAAAAATCAATAAAAAGTAACCCTAAGTAAATATTGATATAAATTTTTTAAAAATAAACTTTCTTGGTAAATTAAATTTTCTAAAATTGGTAAAAATAAATTTTAAATTATTTTCGTAAAGCATGACTAAAATAACTTTAAAAAAATGTAGTTTTTCTGAAAATGTTTTTCCCTTTAAAATTGATATTATTTTTTCTAATCAATAGATAAAAATTTAACTTATTTCATTAATATTTTAAAATTTTAATTTTTATAATTTATTTCTTAAAATTGATACACCCAAACTTAATGAATTGGTTATAAATATCATGTCTAAAGAATAATATTTTAATTGAGTATCATGTTTTGTCTAATCCCAGTGTTTAATGCATCAAAAAATATCAAAGGGATTGGATTTATTTAAAAATAAATATATCTTAAATTCTTTGGGTGTTACAAAACATATAACAATTATCTTTGGATTATTTTTTTCGATTTTTTGGAATCATTTATTTTTTAATTAACATTGAAAACATTGATTTTTATTGAAATAAATATTTTCATTTAAATAATTTATAAAGTTATATTTTGTTTTTATATGGTTTAAATTTACAAATATTTTAATAATATTATGATTAATCTAATTATTTTTTTTGGAATAAATTATATATTGAATGTTGATATGAAAACATTTTATACTTTTAAAAACATTTCGTTTAAAAATACCTTTTAATTGCATTTGTGTCAGCCATGAAGTACCAAAATATATTCATTACATACATCCACACATTCTAGATGACCTATTTTGATCAAAAAAATCGCCTAATAATTCTTTTTGTGCTAACCTAATGAGGTTTTCAGAAGAAGTAGTATCATTATTTACCAAGAATTTTTATTTTATTTATTCTTCCAACTCTTTAAAATATTATTAATCTCTTTTGATATAATAAAATCATTATTTACTTTATAATCATATTTCATCCTATTAAATTCATAACCAATTTTCATCTTCTCTTCCATAAAATGGAAAATGAAACTTATGATCATGTGTATGATGGGTTAGCACCCCACGAACTGATGTACTTCCTTTTCTGTCACCACCTCTCATAGGGGGATATAATGATAGATTAAAATTATATATATATGATATTTAAAAAATAATTATAAATTTTTAATAATAATATCACATATACCTTCTTACCCTCTAATGAATGGTAAAAATGATAATTTCGCTTATTCATACACATGGGTACCACCTCCATGAAGTGATGTGAAACATTTTTAGTTTTTTCTTATCATGGATGGTGATAAGGTAATATTTAATGAATAAAAATGATATATATGATATAAAATTTTTTCTTTAAAGTTTAATTAATATTTACCTATATTTCATTCTATTTAGAAATAAAATGGAGCAACATTCATGTGTACGTTAGACTTACCATCTCCATAAATGGTGTAAATCATTTTTTTAACTATAAATTCAATAGATTACGAAAAATAAATGTGTAATAAATTTATATGATATTAATATAATGGTTAAAATTCTTGATATTATGGAGGAATGGTCAATGTAAAAGTAATTATAATAGAAAACCAAAACACACATGAAAAACAAAGTAGTTATTTCCCAAAACATGATTTAAACAAGAAATTGTTAATAAATGGAGGATAAAAGTACATAAGTAAAAAATATATGGTATAATATGTGTGATTATGTTTCTATAATATGTATATAGTAATATACTATTTGTTAAAAAATATTTTTAAAGGTGTATAAATAATATCGATACACGAGTGGAGTTATTTCTTGGCCATCTTTTATTTTTGGGAGAAATATGCCATATTTGACACTTGTTTAATAATATTTCTTTCATTAATTGTTATTATTTAATGGGTCTTATATTTCAAATGTTTCCAAAGTGATAAGGTATTTTCATTTCAATTGTATTTATGTGTGACCCATGAAATATTCAACATGTGTTTCTATTTTTTGTTGTATAAACAACCCATAAATAACATTTATTATTATTATTATTATGAAAAGTATGGGATATATATATATCCCTATGAAGATATTTCTATCATGGGGAGTATGGTTTAGTGTCTACCAAATTTGTAAAGGTGTTATATTAGAACATTATTGTTTATTGATGTTGTTTAAGATTATGTTCCAATGATGAAATATTATGATACATCTCTCAATAGACACATGAATTTTCTTATACTATGTTTATTTCATGAAAAAAATTTCCCTTCATTTTACCCTCAATATATACTTGACTGTCCAAAAGAATTTTTTTAATGAAAATTGACTCTATTTCTCTCTTCTATTGAATATCCTTTCTCTAACATGTCCATTTTGTTAGAAAAACGTTTTAAGAAAGTGTTTACTGCTATCAAATGAAATTTAAATTCATTTTTAAACATTTTTATCTTTTTACAATATGTTCTAAAAGGATTGTTTTTTTTCTTAATAAGGTTATATTGTCTTTTAAAAAAAATTCGGAAGGAATCCTAGTATTAACAAGTACAGATATAATGGTTTAACCACTACCATGAATGATCAATGATTTTAAACATTATTTATATTTTTTTAAGGTTATCTTAAAATAAAATAATTTCCTTATTATTTAATAAATTTTTATATTGTAAATAAGTATTTTAAAAGTGGAAATGATATTTTTCTCATTAAATGTTCCACGTATGCATTCAAAATCATTTTCTATCTATGATGTTATCATTTGATGTTATTTAATATTTGATGGGTATATGATCCAATATAACCTTCCATGTTATTTATTTGTTTGATTAATGATTATAATGAAATGATTTATGAAACACATTCTTTAATATGGGTTATTAAATGATTAAATGTTTTTGAACCTCCTTTCCTTTTCATTGGATATAATATGATGAATGTTTTATGATATTATGGATCACCATTTTATATATTATGTGATGGTTGGGACCTATATCTTCTTATAAGTTATTATTGAAGTATTAATGTTCCATGACCTTAAAGGGTACACTGGATGTTAAAAAAATCCCAGAAGAGGGTACATGGAAGATTATCCCAATCCCGAAAGAGGGTACACAAGATGTTTTCCCCATCCCAGAAGAGGGTAAACTGAATGTTATCCCAAGAATAAAATAGGGTAAACATGAGGTAATCTGAATATCTAAGAAGGTACACAGGTGGTTAGCCTAATCCTAAAACATATTTAATGTCTTGGTAGGTTTCCATGACATAATAGTTTCCATGATTATGTGTATTATACCAATATATGCCTTATGATAATGTTATGCTCTCATCACTCATGTTATTTGATTCCATTATGATTCAGGTATTATAAAGCACCATGAATTTTTACATCACTCATGTATATGACATATGATATGAATGGTATGATTTTCAAATGTTATTCTCAGATTATAATCCCATTACAAACACATTATATTGATATCTCCCTTTTTTACCCTTATTGAGCATCTGAGATCACCCTTTCTTATGATTTTTTCCAATGTTATACAAAAAAATATCATCTATGATAAGTATAATAAGGGTTATAGTTATGATGAACTTAGTTGGATATGTTGTATTAAATCGTGAAAGAGTTGTTTATGTATCCAAATTTCCACAGGCTCTAGACATAAATTATTCTAACATGGATTGTAATGTATATTATTCTATTAAGATATAATATTTATATTATAATGGTTTGGTTCATTATATAAGTTCTCATCCTTGATTCCTTAAAATATTTCTTCCCCACATTACACATGTGATAGGAATATATTTCTACCTTCCTTCCTTGATCTATATGAAACAAAATATCTCACAATAGTTCATCAGCCTACAAATAGTAAAGATGTTGTTAAACCTGATTACTATATTATTTTTAATTTCATTATACTAGTATCCTATAGTCATTAATTTTAATATTAAATAAATTTTTAACAATAACTTCCTTAATATCAATATTTCACTGCATCCTAGTGATAAAATCATTTTTGTAAATGAATATTTCATCAAATACCAAACTATTTTTGGGTATAGAACCCTGAAAATTGGCTTTATTCAATCTCATTGTGATCTTTAGTAAAAAATATTTATAAAATCCTAATTTTCTTTACACAAATGAGAAGTAGTATAATTACTTCGTCACTGTCTCATCCTTCCATGATATGTCAATATCCTAGGGTAGGTCCTCAAACCTGTTTCACTATCTTCATCTTATCTTTATTTTTCTTTTATCTATGAAATAAAAATTAATTTATACCATCAAAATCCTATATTATTTTATTCATTGAAATGTTTATAAATACAATATTAGGTTTTCTCATCACCTCCCACATTGATACTAGATATTCATTGACATTAGGAGTATCAGTTCCCCATCCCCTATCCATCTCTACTCTATAAACTATCTTTTTAGTCACAAATTACCTAAATAATAATTTCATTATTTCAAATATTTTAATATTCGCTGAATTATAGAAGAACATTATTTCTCATTATTTATTTAAGAGTCTACTGAAAACCCCTAAAATAATAATCTAGTTTTTATCTAAATAAATTATTTCATCTATTTCAATTTAAAAATCACATAAATTTCTTTCCTAGATCCTTACAATTAGTCGTCAAAATTCTCAGATTAAATTATTTATTCATATAATATCCATTGGTATTATAAAATACAAATTCTAGATATGCATCATATAATTTATTTTCATCTTAAAAATATTAGATTCTAAAAATATCATACAATTCTCAAACTCAAAAAACATATGCACCGTATGAAATCCTAATATATCATAGTCTTTTTAAGATTGTGTAGTGTTTTTTTATTTATAATTGTCCAAATATAACAATATTTTTATATTTTACCTTAGTGTATTTTTCTATACATTTACCTTGTATATGTTATTAAAATCATTACACATCAACACAATATTTTTCCATTTATTAAATTCTTACATGAAATGAAAAATATCTTAAAATTTTTATGAAATTACTTGCAAAATACTTATATTTACAGTTTTCACTATACAATTTAGATAAATATCTTATGTATCATATAGATTTATTATACATCTCATGTAATGTATCCCATTTACTTGTTTTCATGGAATTATTATCAATTTATTCCATACAAAAAAACATCTTTTGGATGTCCTACCATTTACATATTTTAGTTTCTATTACTATTGAAAGCTTTATGCATATAGGTATGCATTGTGACATTTAAACTTTTTTTTCTTCCATGGAAAAATGATGGACATTTAATTCATTAGCCATTTTTTTAAATTTAACTCCATAATTTCATAATTCTTAAAATGAACTAAGAACATTTTCCAATATCCACATGGGATTCTCAATCACATTATATCAACTCAAATGACCTTAAGTAAATATTAAAAGATTTAGAATACTACCAATCCTTTTGATATTCAATTCCATTTTCTTTTAATATATTTAAATATACACATCTGTATATTTCAATAACCAATCACTATCTCCTTAATAAAAAACTCACACCTAGCCATTTCGAACCTTCAACCATGAGATATTATTTATTGAGTCTAGAAATATTAATATACATTTATCATTGGATAGTTCTTTTATAGTCTATCCAATTATTTATTTCTATAGTAAAAACTCTTCAAGATGTGTATTATCTAACTGATCCAAATTCATTAGACATTATTGTACAAAATATTTTTCTCCTTCTATTAGATATTTTAACCGGCTATTTAAACTACATTTATTTAATCATCACATTCAAGGTATTCAATAATGACAATTTTTCATCCAATAATCAATGTATTATTAACACATCTGCATTCTTTTCCCATTCTCAAATTTATATGTGA
Organism: Viscum album; assembly: GCA_963277665.1. Classification (NCBI taxonomy): domain Eukaryota; kingdom Viridiplantae; phylum Streptophyta; class Magnoliopsida; order Santalales; family Viscaceae; genus Viscum; species Viscum album. The sequence goes on from OY728131.1 coordinate 33,635,454, forward strand.
ACCATCACCTTATTCTCCATTCATTAGGCTCTTCCAAATCACTAAAAATTAGAATATATTTTAATTAAATTTTATTTGAGATATCAACATCAATTACTACGAATGAAATTCTTCATCAAAATCCAATTGGGTAATTTAATAGGAAGATCATGTAATCTAGAATGTATTATCATTAAAGGGAGTTTTAAGGTTTGTTATAATGGGAAATATAACGCTATTGTTTAATGGGAATTTTAAGATTTAGGAGATAATTGAATTTTTTAATTATCATTTGAAAATTACAAAAAAACTATCAAAACATCATGGCATCTATCATGTATCATTATTAAATATATACATTCTAGACCCAACACATGTACACCCCATTGAATAATTAGAATTGCAGATTTACCTATCCTATAATGATGTGATTTGCAAGAATCTAAATATTAGAGATAAAGTGTTTCAAAATAGGATATCATGTTTGGTGAAGGTGATTTAAAGGAATTATAAGACGGAGAATGCAATTTGGGAGCCTACAGAAGTAGTGAAGAATGACTGTGCATATTTTTTCATAGATTAATGTATACTAATACTTTTTGATATTTCATTATTTAGTATGTGTAAAATATAAGACCCAATACATTACTATGATATATAAACATCTTATCTCAATATCCATCACATAACACAATCTCAGTGATTACATCATCAATGTGAACAACACAGATGAAAATTAAATTCACTCAAATAACTAAAACGTGTGCTATATAATGTAAAACAATATAGGGAACACCCATAATATTGAACTCCATAAGATTATACACTCAAAAAAATTATGAATATATAATATAGGTTGTTATAATAAATAAAATAATATAAAAGGGAACATATATGATATATGAAAATATAGAGTGATATGCATGATTTTAGAAGATAGAATATGGTCCATTTATAAGGGACAATATGATTATTCGAAGGGTAAGGTTTTTGTTGGAGTAGTGATTTCCTAATATTATTATTGTAATAGTATTCTGATCATTATAAAAACAATCATCCATTAAAATATATAAATTCATTTGGTAATATTTTAATTAGATATTATTAATAATTTATACTGATTAGTTGATGGTAATAGAATTATACATATATGTTATAGAAAAATAAATAATATTTAATAAAAACGAGTTTTTAAGTGATAAATTCAAAACAAATACATTGAAATTACATCATTATTAAAAATTAATAATTAAATTTATCATATGTAGAAATTAATTTTCATAAAGAGGGATCTAAATTCAAAATTATCACATCAAAATTATCCAATGGGTAATTTTTTATGTTTCTCCAAAAGAATTTATTTTTGAGCGAATAGTAAAAACACAATACACGTATAAAACATTTATTATTACTTTATTTTGATGAAATAGAGTGTAATAAATAATATTAGAATATTTAAAACTGAAAATAATTTTTTTTTACAAAAAGGATTTTAATGAAGTAAAGTTATTTTCCAAACCAATTATAGACTTTACAATTTTGAAATAGAAGTCAATGTTTTTTTGAAAAAATATTCTATGAAAAATGTAATTTCTATGGATAAATTAATATAAAAAATGGATTTTGAATTTCAAGTGAATAAATATAAAAATATTCCTTAAATATGAAATATTATTAATTATAACCACAGGAAACTCTATAGTATTTCATTTTCCCCAATATTGATTTCTAGAAGCCTATGTACCAAAATTAATACCTGATTCCCCCATGATTGTAATAAATACTCAGCCCTCCTCCAACTACTATTTACTTTAAAAATAGTGCGCTTGGTTATACTCCAATTTTACTTATCATGAATTCTTATAAATAATTATTTAGATTCTTAGGTGTTATTTATGAACATTGAAGAAGATAATTTGAAATTTAAGGGTTCTTAATCTCTTCTCTAGTATTCTATGTAATTATTTTGAATTCCTTTATTTCAATATCTAATATTTTTATACTTTTTCATAGTATATTCTTTATTGTAGTGTGAATGATTGATCATCACACACTCTCATTATGCACAATTCATTAAGATTCTAAAAAATTACATTTCCATAAACAATATTATCTAAATCCAAACTCAATTCATGTATTTGTTGAATTGTGCATGAATTAATTCCAGGAAGAGTTATTTATCTATGAAATGATAATAGTGATTTTTTTGCTGGAAACTGTATTGGGTCCTATCTAAATTAAAATCTATTTTGGCAAAAGTTTACCAATTTCATCAAATTATAACGACATGGGGACTTTCTTCAAGGAAGTTATATATCCATAATGTTTATTAAATATGTGGGTTACGTACTCATAATTCTAATAAAAGATATTTTTGCCATTAATTTTCTCTCTTAACAAGAAAGCTGTCGTATTAAATCATTAATCCCTATTTATATTCTTATATGATTAAATTATCTTATAATACCACTCCATTATTATCCATTATAAAATAATATTTGCCATATATTTGGAATATATTATAGTTTTATTTTAACTAGTACTCGCTCGTGATTTTCCATGGTGATATCAACTAATGGTATAAAAAATATAAACTACTAAATTTAAAAAACATGATCCAGTGATGAAATAAAATACATATTCCAATGATCTAGAAAAATAACCACTACTCATATCCACTGCTAAAATAAATTAAATTGTCCAGTTTTTAAAAACATGCATCAAAAGTGACATAGAATTTAATTACAATAAACTAATAATTGAGACAAAAGAAATTGACCCACTACACATGCATTCTGTCAGTGTTACTCAGTTTCAGGATGGTGGATTCACCAATATCTGGTAATAGTAAACCAACAAGTAACATTAGCTTCCTACAATTTCATCCACCTTCGGCTCCCATCTTATGCAATTCTCATTTGTCATGGCATCATTGCCCCCCCCACTACCACTGGATACCAAGATCAATAAGAAGAATTTGGTGCCACAAATCATCATTGAATCTATAAGATGTTTTTGGATACAAATACAAGGAAAATATTAGGACTTACTATAAAATTTGTGAAGAGAAATAAACACAAAGTTTGATTGAGTAGATGTTAAATGAGCATCTTGGGCAGACAGATGCTTTCCAGCATATAGGGGAAGCCTACAGCCAATACCTAGCCCCTTTACTAGGTAATCCCCCTCAACCTCAGCTTTCTATTCTACCAACCACCTTGATTCCACCATCCAACATAGCTCCCTTTCTTGAATAGAAGGTTAATCATATAAGTTTCAAATAGACTACTCAATGATTATTATTGAATACAGAAAATAAAAAAAGAAAAGACTGGTAAAAATCATAGATAAAAGTCTATACAACATACTGAATGTATTGCCGGCTTAAAGGAAAATATGAAATAATTATCCCATTTTACAAAAGGGTAAGTCATAGAGTTTAGATTATGATATCATCCCTAAAAGGTTTCTTATTCCCTACCTCAAAAGGATTCAATAAAAATTATAATAAGATGATTACAATCTAAAAATGATGGCATATAAAACAAAAGATCCCTATTTGATAACAACAATCATCAATTGAATTGCGATTTGGTACAAACCTAGCCAAGTCAATCATTCATGAAAAAATATGAATTTTTTATGTTTCAATAATATATTTCAAAGGATGAATTTGATGGGCTCTCTTGAAATGACCAGAGAGTTACTATTAGAGAATAAGATCAGAGAGATTTAAATTATAAAATTATTGTATAAGAAAAAATTAAATAAGAATCATATTAAAAACAATACCTTCATTAGAGTAGACAATTCAGGAAAAAATTAATAGATACAGAAATGTCAGAACTATAGTAATAAATAATGAAAAAAAATTAAATGAAAGAGACAGAAAATAAAAAAAATGATGATACACATGAACATGAAAAAAATCTAGGTAATAAACTTGAAAAACATATTATCAAAAGGTAAAAATAAAAACTGAGTTCACAAATTCAATATATAGAATAAAAAACAATTAGGAATATATTTAAAAAATAGGCTCCAATTTTAAAAAACATTACACAAAAAAATAGAATCAAAAAGTGTAAAACCAGAGTAAAAATTTTATCTTAAGAGCCATCGTTCGAAAAAGAAAATATAGACACCTTCTCTTTCTGAAATCTAAAATGGCCTTTAGAAAATACTTTTATTCTAATGGATAATTAGTAGTCAAAACCAAATTTGTTTTTAATGATCTCTTAGGGATATTGTCGACTTACACTTGCATGAATTTCATGACTCATGTAGGAAATAAAAGGCTGGATAAAAAATATTCAGGGTTTAAACATCAATACACAACAATAATAGACAATGAAAATCATTATTGTTATTTCCCTTAAGAAACCAATTATACTAAAATAATATAAAGTAAAGATAGTCAAAGATTCAAAATCAATATAGTAATGAAAAAAATTCATCCTTCTTTACTATAATGAGAATCCAGTATCAAATGTTATAGAGAGATTCATCCTTAAAATATAGCTGAGGGATCCACCTTCAAGCATCAAAAAGTATCTCTAATTAGAGAAATAATAAATTTCAAGAAAACTATTTCCTATTCATTTTTTTATTTTCATCTTGACTTGATCTATATTGATTTTTTTTTCATGTACTATGATTAAAGAGTATCGTAGGTGAAATAAGTTTTGACTTCTTCTATTTCATTGATGCTCTATTATTCGAAATCATGTTCTAACAGTCTTTTCATTGAATTTGTTTCTTACAATTTGTTCAAAGACTATAGAGAAAAATGAGAGAAATATAATAAGCCCAGTAACTCCCTTTAATATATATAATGGATATTACATAGTAAAAAATTGGGAAAATTAATGGAAAATATTATCAAATGTATGCATAATTTATTTAGAAACAATGTATGTGAATGAGGCGAGGGTTAAAAAAAGGGAATTTGAGAGCATATAAATGGAATGAAATGACAAATTTCAGAACTACAACTTGCATTTTCAATGGCTTAATGAAATATATTAAGGTTCAACTGAACAAAAAAAAAATTGAATTGTATTGAATTTATCAACATGGAATATTTGTAATAGTATTTCAGGTTATATATGAATGATGTAAAAAAATGGGGTCAAGAAATCCCTACTTAATCTACATACTTGCAGTTTTGATAGGAAGATATTTTTGAAAAAGTTGTCCAGCAGAAACCCTGGATGAATAAATCTCAGAAATCATTGAAAAAGATGAATCCAAAATCCAAGAAAATTAGAGAGTATGAATGTATCTTGGATGTTGATGACACAGAAAGGAAATATAGGAAGGAGGTAATTCTCCCACATGATCAAAATCGGTTTTTTCTCCATCCAATTTGAGGATGATAATACCATGGAATATTGCAAAATGAAAATGGACTCCATCTTCGATGTACTTCATCATCCACTAATGGATTTTACACTAATTTTTTTGGAAACCTCTAATGGGAAAACAATCCCTTTTCAGTTCAGATCCAAATCAAAAAAATCCCTATTGATGAATAGAGAGTGTTTTTTTATGATTACATGCTTTAGGATTGGGGTTCTATTGAAAATTACTACATTAATGATAATTATACACTATGTTGGGTAGAAATACTATTTTTTGTGAAAGAACATTAAGGTAACATGTTCTGGTTTTAGTTGAGGTGTTTGGAGACCATCACCAGCCTCAAGACAAGGATTTGTGTCAGGGAAGATGTTCCCCTTCATAAGCACCAGCTGGTTTTCAACAGCAATGAGCCTGAGGATGGTCATGATTTGGTAGAGTACAAAATAAAAGAGGAATCTACAATCAAGTTGGTTTTCACCTGGAGGGGAGAAATTAAAATATATATGAAAAACTATATAGAGAATATGTTCCCATTGGAGGTGAAGTTTTCCGACATCATCTTCAACCTCAAGGACAAGAGTTGTAACATGGTAGGATTACCCCTATTAGAAAAGATGCTAATTTACAACATCAAGTTGCATACTGATTTCTATGCCTTATCAAATTATGACATTGTAGTGGAGCCCACTGTCTATTTGGTTCTTCGACTCAGGGGTAGAACGATAATTATTATTCAATCCCAAATTTGGAAAAAAAATTATATTTCTAAATGTGTTTTTAAGTATTTAAAAAAAAATTAGGTAAAAACATAGAAAACCAAACAAATTGATATATATGTAACTATATATTTCAAAAGATAAATAAGAGAAGAATGGAGAAATTATGATGAATAATTAATAGGGAGGGTGGTATTGACATAATTAAAGCTACAAAAACATATGAAAACATGTTCCAATATGTTAAAACAATCGTATATACATAAATTATTGATTAAAATCAATAAATATTACCTCTACAGGAAGTCATTGTGCATCTGCATTAAATAGATTCCATATTCCTATGACTTAAAGTGTGGGATTCCGATTGAAAAACACCCACTAATACTTAAGAATAAGGCAATGGAATTAGGTTGAATGAAGAATACAATGAATGCAGGAAGGTCAAATAATTTCAATAAATGAAAAAATAATACTGCATGTAAAAAAGTTCTATTAATTTCAATAAATCTTACCTCCAAATAATGTCCCTACGCCACCAAAAAAGAAGTCTGATCCTGATATGAGTGATTCGAATAGGTAAATTAGAAGAAAAAGGGGGAAAAGTGGATAATGAATTTATAGGGAAAACATAAAGAATTTGACCTCCACTGTAGTCAATGGTCATGAAACTGTCACAATTTTTAAAACATGATCATTGCAATTTCATAAAATTGACATAAAGTAAAAATAATAATAGTCGAATGAGTAATCTAGAAACAGTGTCATATAATCAATATAGAAACAGTTATGTATAAAAAATCTAATAACAATTATGTCAATGTTACGCCAATATGAATTTTGGTGTACCAAAAAACTACCTCCAGAAAATCACGTCACAGGGTATATAGAAATATTCCTATCAACCTAATTTGGTGATTTTAAGAAATCTATAAACACTTATGCATAATAAGTCTAGAAACTATTATACATAATGACATAAAATTCATCCATGAATAGATTACATACTCTTAAATAAAGTGAAACACGATATAATATTTGACCAATAAAGATAAGAATATATTAAAAGGATATGATTCCAAATCATGAATTCACACAGCTTAAAATAGAGCCATTCCACTTTGGAAAACATGAACAACATGATTAAATCAAGGACATAGAGAGATGAAAATCTCAAAAAAACAATCTGTCTTGCAGATTGAATAAGCTTACATAGAAATCAGTACAGAATTTCCAACTATTGGCTTGATAGAATGTTAACTAAAAAACTACATAATTAAACATTATTTTAATTGAAATGACCAATAGATAAAGAACACATGATATAGGTAGAGAAATTTAGGTAATGTTTAAAAGAAATTATGCTTAGTCATGCTTTACTGTATGATGTGTTGCAAGAGATAGATGACAATGCTGGTACATATGTAGTCAAAATAACCTGAATCAGTGTAAATTTTTCTTGCTGAATCAATATAGGTGATATGCAGCACCAATCCTAGGAATGTAGCTATAAATTTCATATAATTTCAAATAAAAATATGCGTGAATGATTGGGGTAGTACATGTTGATTCACCTGTTCCATATTTTTTAAGGAATGGATAGATATAATGGTGAACCAAAGTGAACAAGCCACAGGCAAAGAAGGCCTCCACAGAACTATAAATTATTGAGTAGCATGTCAATGCAAAGAAGATTAATCCCAAATAGAATGAAAAGTAATCACGAGCCGGAGGTGGGATTATCAACAGAAAAAATGATTGTGTTACTGTAAGTATAAGGAAATGTAACCACGAGTTGGATGTGTATTTGCAGTGTGTCAAGGATAATACACTGTAAAAGAACAGTTACCTTACATACAGATGGCACAAATGGAGAGCCGACACAGTTTCAGAGGAATGTACTGCTTTTGGTTCAAATAGAAGAATGCTGAAGTGAGTCGTTTTGAATAGACTGTATGAGCTCGACGACAAGCTTCAAATGCGAGAACCTCACGAAGCTTACATGTCGATTGTAGTGGAATCTCATGCTATATTTAATGATTGAAACCGCGAGGAAGATGCAGTCGCTGGATTGTAGAAGTAGAAGAATAAATGGGATGGGTAACCATCATGGGAATCCTATGGATAGGGAGAGCATGAGGTTATAAGTAGAGGGAAAGGATAGGGATGTTGAAAGGGATGAGAGAGGGATATGTAGAGGTCACATGTGACGTACAAAGAACATGCGGCGGTGGAGAATGTGTTTGTGGAGGAGGGTCTACAAAATGACCAGAACCCTAATCCCAACACATGGTAACGAAGCTCAATAATAGGTGAAGCGCGATAGCAGGTGAAGCGTGAGTGGGAGGAGAAACACAGGGAAACCACTTGCAAATGAGTGAGGGAGGGAGCGAAAGGGTTTCACATGAAGAATCCTGTCGACTGTGGTTAGTGGGAACCCTAGATCTATTAGATAGGAAGCATGAGTAGGAGGAAAGAAGACACTGAGTGGTGGATGCAAGTAACCATGATCAATTGGAGAGGAATCGCCAGCAGGAGGAGAAGGAGGGATGCAGACTGTGGGTTGATCGGGAGAGGGAGAATGACAGAGGCGGGGGTCAGGGGGAAGATTGGTCGTGACCTAGGATAAAGTTAGTGGGACTGGGATAGGGGGTGCAGAGAAATGGACGTAGCACGCGGTGTGGTGATGTGGTTAACTGGAAAGAGGACACGTAGAGAAAACATGATTTGGAGGCATGGTAGATTGACACATAGTAGGGGAGAATACCTAAGATTAGTATATATATATATTTATAGATATTAATATAACTATATATATTATTCCATTAATCGTAGAAATATTTACCATCTGTGTATTAATTATTTATATGAGGATAATAATTGATTACATTCCCATGATTATACTTGAAGATCCATATGGAAAATTCTGATATGTATTCTTATTTATTATATTCATTTAATTAAATTCATTGGACTAATTATATAACAGGTGGGGCCTATAATCATATATTACATTGATTTATTTGTAGGTATCAGGTGGAAAAATTGATTTGGTACTTGGTGTATTCCTTTCGTTTTATTTATGAAAACTTTCAATGGGGCCATTGGTTGAATAGTTATAATGTCTAGAATTAGATTTTCCATCACTATGAGGTTAGTTATTATTATCTATGTTATTTTTTGTTTCCATTGTTATATTATCCATGGATATATTATCATCACATTGTCATGTAGTATTCATTTGGTTATTATACAAACCATATTACATATGTATTTTTTATGTTATACTAGATTATAATGTATTTTACTTTAACTAAGAATCTGAGCTAACTCCTTTATATCGTTTCCCATTTCCCGAGAAAACCATGAAGATTACTAAACCATATTCAAGGATAATAAATGAGAAATAAATAAAAATTTAATTATTTTTATGTTTCACTTTAATTTTCCAATGTAATGTAATGATCATTTATGTATATAGGCTTGTAAGATTACTAAATTACTAGATCCCATGTATTTGATCATTGTTTTCCATATCATTATAATATAATATTCACTAGATATTTGTTTTTGGAATCTGAGACATTTCATTTATGAGTTCAAGCATCCTTCTAGGGATGTCTTTAGAGATTATATTGGTGGCTAGAGTGTTATAAGAATTACTCATATTTGTGTAAATAAAGGTCAATATTATAACATGATGGCACTTAGATTATGGATATTATTACTCCTCCCTTAGAGACAAAGGTATTTATTGTAGAATTATGGATCTTGGAACCTTAGTTTCTGATAACATCTAGTAGGGTGTAATAAGGGATGACGACCTTATTTTATTATACTATTAATAATGAATATATTTTTATTTAAATATATTATTATTTAGTGGGAGAGGAAAGATAGAAAATGTATGATGGGTTGAACATGTTATTCTATTTATCATTGATTCTTATGTGAACATATTGATAAATATATTTGATAACAATTTTAATGAAGAATTAATTCTAAGGGCCAGTCTATTACATGGGATGAACGTACAATGTGTTATTTCTCACCCTTATATATGCACATGGACACTACTATCTAGTATCCATATAGACAATATGGTGTATATTGGCGGTCCTTTTATGATACAGATAGAATATGTGGAGAAAGCATCACTATTTGGACATGGTGAGACCTTGGGGTAATGATTATCTACAAGTAAAATAAATTTATTAGTGAGGGATATTTTTGTAATGATATTTTTAAGTATTTCATGGGATTTTTTTTTCATTTATCAAATATATGTATATTTTATTTTGCTATAAAATTTCTAGAATTTTGTGCTTAAATGTAGGTTCTGAGGCACACCAAAAGCTATTGGGCCTATGCTTAAGAGTTATTTTCATCTGTTTCTTTAGATAAATACCCATATCTAGATGATAGTGTTTGGACCAAGTTAGATGAAGAAGGTTTTGAGAAATTTTTAAGATGTTTTTTCAGTATATTGTATTTTTTCAGAAAGGCTAAATCAATTCACTTTTTAATAGTTCTAGAAATTCATACTATCCATCGTATTCATGAAAATTGGAATCACGATGTTTAATAATGTTCATCATTTTGAGAAAAATATGTCTAGAAGAAAATGTTTTTCAAACTCACCTTATATCTATAATGGAAGAGAAAATCATAATGAGGTGCCAAATCAGATTCTACTTGACTCCGATAATAAATGTAGTGATGATTTAATATTATATATTTCTTAGAAAGAATAAATAAGTTGTGAACCATGTGATGAAAGCATGATGAATGAAATGCGGAGAAAAATATTATACCAATCATATTCATGAAGAAAATAACGATGTTTCTAGATTATATGAAAGTTACAATAATTACCATGATAGGTTAGAAAATGCTAAAGCTAGTCGTAAACATATTCAAAATCATGAAAGGAGACATGATACAAGAACAAATTTGTTAATGAATATTTTTGATGTAGTTGAATATTTCCTATGTCAAGATCATCGTAATGATATTATTAGATAAACAGTTATTTAAAGAATGATAATGAGGATCGTAATAATGGTACTAGTTTTTAATCAGAACAAAATCAAAAATATTTAAATTTTCATGAACCAAGAAAGAGTTCTAACCAACCTGACACCTGACCTAGTCTATGGCATAGTACAATGGGAATTATCGATCCCCACATAATAGAAACTAGTTCCCAGATATCAAAAAAATTCTATATAATGATTTCACTGATTTTCACATGCATAAATTACCAACAAAATTAAACAAGAAATAACGACATAACCAAATAAAATCATAGTATAAAAATTTCTAGATTCAATGATTTGCCACATCAACTAAAAACTCAAATACTACAAAGTAAAACACAATACGTCCCAAAACCTCCATGAAATATGAGGGGTATCACTATCAATCCACCACTACTCATAACTACATAAAGAGGAACACTAGATTCCCAAACCAATGACATCTGCATGGCACATCTTTTCTTTATATGGAATGTACCTCAAAATGTCGACATACGCCAAACGGTGTGTGTAGGGTGTGATGAAAATCCCATTAGGATTCCATAAAAAATCAATGATTCCATTATATAACATTAAAATGTAAATTAATATTCATTGTTCATACAAAATACTTTAGAACATTGTCAAGAAATTTTTTTAATTGAAACCCATTTCTACATGAAGACATTTTGCAAACAACAATTTTAAAGATTGAATTTTTAAGGGATCTTTTACTAAGATAAACATTCTTTAAAAATAAATACACAATGTCATAGATAAGGTACATATTATATCGATAGATCTAACCACATCACATAAGACACATGTCATAAGTGAGAACCATGGGTAAATCCTCATGGTTAATCCTGCTTAAGTGAGATACTATAACCTCATACTTTTTGTGAAAAGTGGTATATTAACCAAAACAATCAAATTTCTCATGGAAGAGACACAAGGAGGGGACACCCCAATTTCCTAATGGTATCTAATCACTATCATTATTTAGTGAGAGTTGTATGCGTTATTCATGTGAAGTGAAATTGGGATTTTCCACTTCTGAATCCCTAGCGTTCTATATCTAGTCACCCCACCTAGATACCTGAGATTCCCTTTGTGGTCAAAATAATATTCACATTCGACACATATCCCCATTTCACATACACCAATCAAACATTATAAATACACCGAGTAGTCACAATTTTACAACAACAAACTACTTTCTAAAATTAAACAAACCAAAATCATTTTCAAAATCATTTACCTTCACTTACGCAATTCATAAATCCCCATTTGGTGAAGAAAAATAAAAGAACAAAATTTATCAACCAATCCAACAAGATATGAACCTTTCAGATCCATACAAAATCCATGATCATTTTTAAGACATTCATCCCATTATTTAAACAATTTATGATTGATATCAAAAGTGCACCATAAAATACAATATAGAAAAGTAATACATTTTCAATTAAAACCATATTTCAAACTCATTGAAACCTTAATTGTCTTTCAAAATACATTTTTCACAGTTCAAACAAATCATAAAAAACATTCAAGAAGAACCTTATAAATAAAAACACAAAAACATTACCATTTCTTATTGTAAAAATCAATTTCAATCACATAATCATATAAGACTATTACAAAACATTTTTGAACCAAAAAAATAAATCTTATAGAACATATAATTAACCATGAAATCGTATTTAAATCATTCAAAAATTTTAGGGAAAGGAACCACCTTCCTCATGTATAAAAACTTCTAATAATTGGTTTTAAACCACAATTACACCACAACAAGACCCTAACAAAGAATTATTTAAGAAAAAACATCAAGATCTCACTCAATAACCCAATATTAAACCCTTCCTAGGTCAAAAAACCTTCTAAAAATTGAGAAATCAAGAAGGACAGAAAGAAACCCTATAAAAATTGATGAAAACAAAGGATAAAGAAGTTACATGATGATTCCTTGAGTAGTAATGGTTAAAATCACCAATGAAATGGTGACCAAGGGGAATAGAAGATCATGGATGAGACTCTTGTGGATAAAAATACTTTGTGGGGTTCATGGGTGTGGATTTACGGTTAAAACCAAGGGGACACATAGGCCATTTTATGAATTTTAATGACTTCGACATCATGTATGCTTTTTCTACAAGGTTTTCCAAACCACATAGCATTTTTTAAGCCTTATTTCCTAACTGAAACATATAGCATAGTTATAACACACGTTTTACAAACTGTGTGTTGACCATGCGTTTAGCCACTTCACAAAAAATGGCCATTGGTTACATGGATTCCTAGAGAAGGGTGTATGGTTTGAAAAACCGCACACTGACCATGCGCCTTATGTTGTAAAACCCAAATTTTACATTTTTTTACAAAAACCGAATAATAACCACAGGGGAAAATGTAGAACAAATTAAAGAGATAATTTCCTTGAAAATTCAAAATCGTCACACTTAGTTCCCGAGAGAAAAACTGAGACCAAAAAAAGAACCAGATATAAGAATGAAAATAAAAAAAAGGATGTAAAAATTCACGCCACCATAAAATTTTCACCCATAAAAATCCACAACATGGGTTGATCAAAAAACAAAAAAATAATACTCTTACACACCTCAAGGATATTTCAAAATAAAAATTAAATTAGATGAATGATGGAATACCAAAAATGAAAATAGAGATTCATATGATTCATAGTAGGAGACTACAATGGAATCCCCACCATTTGTCCTTTCCCCCAGAAATCCATGATACCTCTTATTTACGTGTTAAAAGAAAAGGAATATCCACAACAATATAATCTATCCTATAAATCCAAGATCACTACAGAGATTACTAACCAAAACTCATAACCATTATTGAAAAATAAAAAATGAAATAAAACCACTTATAGAGAAATATATCCACAACCTTGCTTCAATAAACTATTGGGTTCAATCCAACCCCAACATTTTCTCAATGGAGGAACCCAGAATTAGAGTGCTCCAAACAAGACTACTCACTACCAAGTCATCAGTAGAAACTAGATTATATTATCAACATGGAGACTCCTGAATGCTATCTGCACCATTTTAAATGAACTAACACTGACTTACTCCCGGAGAAATTCTAGTGAGACCTATGATGGGTATCCCCACTTTAAGAACTGATCGACATAACAAACCAACACATAATATCATAGGAACAAAACAAGTGCTAACATAAAAACATACCACACACTATTCCCCACCATAAGAGACCCAATAAAAGAAACTCGAAACCAAAAGAAAAACTCTACACTATTCACTATCTGCATGAGTAGTATCCATATTTAGATAATCCAAAAACAGAACCATAACTTATTTACAAGGATTACCACTAATGAAAAAACAATCTGTTTCTCATATTCAAAAGGACACAACCATATGAATTCCAATGACATGATACTACCCCACCTCTTGATGACCCAATAGGGGATTTCAAAACACATGGGGAGCAATAAGAAAAAGAGGACTCTAATTATCTCTTCATAAAATGGGACCATTTAAGAAAATAAAACTACACATGATGATTAGTATATGTTCATTTTGTATATCAAAAACAAAATTTAGACCAAGGCCTCTCACACCTCTAGGGTTCTTGACTATTTGTGAGCTTCACTCTGAGGCCTGTATATGGATCCTTGATGATTAAACAATCTCATTCCTCACATCCGAGAGATGAAATCCCTAACCATAATACAGTCATTGGTTCTATGAGAAACCACACACCATTCTAAGTAGAACCAAAAGAACACAACACCCCATAAGACTCACCTTCCCAACATGGAACTTTCACTAATACAAGGACATATGAGATACACATAACATATCCTTTTTCACCTTGTATGTTGAACAATAAGAAGACCAAACACACAAAAGACACTTCCATTTAAAATAAATGAATTTTTAATTTCCAAAAAATAAACATACTTTCATTAAAGTATAAGTTATTAATATATTTCCCCACATCCACTTTCTCATTTGAATGAAAACATGACACCATGAACAACCACCAAACATGACCATTACCACTAGAGAAGCTTTACATTAGAAAGGGGATTTGATACAATCTCCAAACAACACACTATTTTTTTTACATTGCATGAAAACATATTATTACAAGGCATGCCACACTGATGACACAACATTATCCTACTCTTGAGATAAATGTATGAAGAATTCAAAGGTATTTCAAATACTACATCTATTACCAATATCTTTACGCCATTGTTCATTTATGGAATTCCCTTAACTATTTATAGGATATACTTTCAAGTGTAAAGGTGGAAAATTTTACCTTTGAAGAATCATGAAGCACTAAAGAACAAGTATTTCATTCAAATTTTCACATACACTCATATTCTTTGAGGGGATCCTATTGATCATGAAATGATAAGAAGTTCAATATTCCAATGCTCAAGAAGAAATTATATGGATTGATTAATAGGATGGTCTTCCGATGGTGAAATAACTATAGACTAACTTCGAATATTCCCCAAATCTTTATGGGGGAATACAATAGAAAATAAGGCAACCAAGAACCCAAACAAACTAACCCAGTGGAAAAATGTACAACAAAAAAACACCTAACAAATAAGGGTAACAAACTCAAAGGTTTCTGATAATACTTCTCAAATGAACCAACAAACCATCATTTCAAAACAAACTAGTCCATAAGAAATTAAACATGAAACATGTTTTAGAACAATAATTGTTTTCAAAGTCAAACCCCACACAACTACTAGTTATCAAACAAGATATCTTCTATTAATATATATCTTTAAAAGAAAAAAAACATTGTGGGTTTCACACTCAAATATAGTATCTCATGGATCCTATCTCACATGCATATTCCATTCCTCCTTGGGAACCCATACAACCATTCCATCATCCATTTACATTCCTCAGAAGATACCCATGACTGTAATCACTCATGATAATAAAAATGGTTGAAACACAACATTTTCACTTCTCAAATAAAATATTGAACCCACTTTTCACATTCACAATCCACTTTCCATTTCAATATTCATAAAAACTTTCAAAAATATCATTAACCAATAAGACAACAATCATTTTCAAACTCTACACATCAATCCAAAACATTTTATACCATTTAAAACTTTTTTGGTTTCTCAACTGACCACACTTAATAGATTTTCCAAAATTGAAATTAAAATAATTCATGTTTTCTAAACAATCAATTTTTGAAAAGTAAAATGTTTTAATTACGAAAATACAACTCTCATTATGCTCATCCCTATATATTCAAAAATAATTTTATAAATTCCAATTTCCTAATTCTTCCTAAAAGATGATTCTAGAAAGTCATTTTCTGTATTCCCCAAACTAAACCATTTCGACTTTAAAATATAGTTTTAATAATTTTCAAAACATGGGGTTTCAAAAAACATTTCAGAACCCATTAAGACATAAAAAATCCATAGGAAGAAACAATTGTCGATGGGTGACATGGAAATTTTTTTGATAGACATATGCCAACCACACCACTATCATGAAGAGTATTCTAGGACAATGTCCTGAAATCTACATGGATTACTAGGTCCTGTGAACTCACTGAGACCATTAACCCAACTCTCTTTTCATTTAAAATCATAAAAGAACCCACATGAGCCAGAGGAACCAAAAGAATCCTGACATCCATTAGAAAATTGAGACTTATCTTGAGGTGTGCTGTCTAGGCACCGTACTCACAACCAGAACATCATGTCCTGATAGTCCTATCTACTGTCTACGCAGACTCCTCCCCAAATATCATGACCCAAAAGGAGTGTAACCTAACCTTGATGCCAGTTTTTTCTTGAACAAAGCTAAAGTTTCATCCAACCAAACATTTTATCTTATCTATGGGATATCCTGAAGGTTATTATTATCCCAAAAGGCAAAAAACAAGTTCTTGGGTATCAAAAAAATCTTTGGGATATATTTCACCAATTTTCAAAAGCATAAATAATAAATATAAATAAACTATACGCAACTGAATACACAAATACAAACATGGTAAAACAATTTCCATATTCAATGTTTTATATCTTTAATTTAAAACCATGAAAATAAATGGGATGGAAAACAGATGAAGTAACAAAAACCTCCATGAAACATGAGAGATATCACCCTGAATCCACAACCACTAATACATGTAACTAGTAGAACAATATCAACCCAAACCACAGACACCTCCAGGACACATATTTCCCTTACCTGGGTCATACATAAAAAATTATACATACCCCCAAATGCATATATTGGGTGTGAGGAAAATCCCATTTGGATTCCACCCAAAAGAAAATATTTTATTATATAACAGAAAATGTAAATTAATATGAATTGATCATACAAAAGGATTTTTAACATTTTCATGAAAACAATTGAATGGAAAACCATTTATTTAAGGAGACCATTGTGGAAAAACACTTTTAATGATAACATTTTAAAAGGTATATTATACTAAGATAGACTTTATTTAAAATAAAATATAGAAAGTCTCACATAGGGTCCACCATATACTGATGGATAAAACCACATCACATAAGCTTCATGTCACAAGTGAGAACAGAGGGAAAACCCCAAATGTTAATCTATCTCAAGTGAGACACTAGAACCACATGCCTCGGTGAAAGGTGGTATAGTAACTACAAACATCATATTTATCATGAAAAAACCAGTAGGAGGGGATACCCTAATGGCCTTAAGGTATCCAATCATCATCATAGTTTAGTTAATGGTGTAAAACTCAATCATGCATTGTGAAACTGAGATTTTTAACTACTGAATCACTAGCGTACTAGATCTACTCATCCTACCAAGATTCATAGAATTTCATTTGTTCTAAAAATCATATTCACATGAAACATATATCAACACTTTCATATAAACAAGTCAAACGTTATAAGTGCATCAGGTAGCCACCATTTTCCATAAAAAACCAATTTCCCATTTTACACGCACCAAATACATTTTCAAATACATTTCCCATTAATTATTCAATTAAACAATCCCAATTTTTCAATGCATAAGAAAATATTACATTGTTTCAACAAATCCCATGGGCTATGATACTTTTGAATCCACACATAAACCAAGTACATTTACAATACCTGATTCCCATCATTTAAACAACGAATGATTCAATTAAAAAGTTTAAAACAAAATTCAATATTCCAAATTAATCAGTTTTACTTAAAACCCTACATTCAAACTCATTATCACCTTATAAGACTATAAAAACACACTTTCACCCATCAAAAAAATCATTAACCACATTCAAGAAGCACCTACATAAGGAAAACAAAAAAATGTATCCTTTCCCATTTTTAAAAATCCATTTCTATCGCATGGTCATATAAAAAATTTCAAAAAAATTTTATTCACTATAAAAATAAATCATAGAGCACATATAATTAACCAAGACAGAATATTAAAATCATTCAAAAATATAATTAACCACCCACATCAATTGGAGAAACTTCCAAAAATTGGTGTGAAACCGCCCCCACACCACCATAAGATCCTAACAAGGATGGATTTAACAATAAACATAAATATCTCCCTCAAATACATAGTATAGAACCCTTCATAGGTTAAAAAAACTACTAGAATTTTAGAAACCAATAAGGAGGGAAGGAAGCCCTAGAAAAAAGGAATAAATAGAAGGATAAAGAATATACATGATGAATCATTAATGAATTGGGGTCCAAACCACCCAAGAAATCAATCCTATGAAGTATAAGAGAGATTAGAGGAGGATCCCTCGGTAGAAAAACTTGAGTGGGTGGATGGGGGAGGATTTAGGATTAAATCATGAGGGAAAAAGTAGGTCATTTTCAAAATTTTAATGACTAGGACACCACTCATGGATTTCCTACATAGTTTTCCAAAATGTACTGTACTCATGTGCCCCTTAGTTCCTATGAGGAACACAATGAAAAGTTATACTACATGGTTTTCAAACCATTCACTGACTGTTGATTTTCCAAAACCCAAAAAAGGGCCATATACCACATGGTTTCTAGGAGAAGGGTGCCCAGTTTGACAAACTATATGCTAGCCATGAGCCTCATGCTATAAGTACATACTTTTCCATTTTCTACAAATAAACATGAAAACCCAAGTCAAAAACGAAATACCAAAAATATATTGAGAATTACCTAAAAAATTCAAACCCCTCACACCCAGTTCTTGAGAAAAAAACTAAGACTAAAAAATGAACCAAACCACAGAATGAAAATAAAACCCCAATTGTAACCTAAATCCTCATAGAAATAAGTGGATGAGAATTTTGTTCCAAAAATAAAGAATCCACTAACATTAGTCCATATGATTTAGTATGTCATCATATTCATCAGAGGTGGAATTATTTGAGCAGAAGAATAATTGGTATAATATTCACAAGTGAAAGATATTTTTGATGTCAAAGTTGCTGATACCAATCCCTCAGACATGGTATATCACTGTCATCATCAATGGTGAATTTTGTTTTCATTGGGTGTTATTGTGGATATTCATAAGGAAAATAATTGAAATTTTTTATTCCTAATACAAAACTAAATATATAGATTTTTCAATAATGTAGTAAACCATATACAATAGGTTGAACTAATTTTTTTATCATTCATGTTGCTCAAGAAAAAGAATAAAAATATTATATTTTTTTACATTTTCCTTCATCATAATAAGATAGATCATAACGACCATAAAAAAGGAGAATCATAAACAGACTAAGGTGTTATAATAATATTAAATCTATCTATTTATTCATACATGAAAATAGTATGAGCATCATAATGAAGAAATAATATTGGGAAAATTGGAATCAGAAATATATTTGTGAAGAAAGTTCAAGATGATATGAAGTTGATAGAAGATCTGAGATGGTTTGAGAAAAAAATGAGAAGTGTTGAAGATGTTCTAAATGTATCCAAAATATAGGGGGCATTCATATTTAGAAAATTTGGTTAAGTGGGAAATAATATTAGAATCCCACCCAAACCTAATTTGGCTAAACTAGTAATTTGAAAGTACTTTATATTTTAAAATGACATAAGTACTATTATCAAGATGAAGAGTGAAGGTGGAGTACTGAATAATTTTATAGAGAAAAGATGTTTAAATATTTTATTTCTTGATGAATATCTCAAAAAAAGTGAATATAGAGGAGACAAGATTGCAAAATTTCAAATGATTATCATATTCTTCTAATTATCACATTAAGTTGGTCATCGTATTAAGATATTTCATTAGATTTGGATTAAAGTAAACATATTAATGTTTTTTTTATAATTTTCTCAACGATATTCTGATAGACAAATATATATATTTTTCTGGAGAAATCGAACTGCAAGAATGAGACTGGAAGAATCATACTGGAAAATCAGACTGAATTTTATTACAATATCTAGAAAATTTATTACCCGATTCTGGGAAAGAAAGTGAAGAATTATTTTAAAATATTGTATTTGTGAAATCTATTCAAGACACACCATAACATGTTTGTTACAAAAATATTTTATTATATCTTTGTGATACTTGAAGCACAATATTGTTTGTATTGATCATAGATCTACATGAGTGTAATGGAATATGTTACTCATTGTATTGTACAATAAAGGATTTATTCGAGTAGATTTTGTGGCATTGGATTGCTTCCATACCATAAGAAGTATGTAACTACCTTTTCCAAGTTGTGAACCTTGTAAATTTTGGTGCACTTATTAATTTTTGTTTTAATTGTTTCAGTAGGGAAATAATTCTTTAACCAGTGATGATGGTTGTTTATTAAGTATGGAAACCAAAAAGAAAAAGATATCACTGATTCACAACCCCCCCCCCCTCTCAGTGATATAACTATAATGAATATGAAATATTAGATAGAAACCTTAGAGTGTTTTAAGTTAGAATATTTTAAAATATAATTTACAATTAATTTATAAATAGGAAATATCTTAACATGGAATTCTTCATACATGGATGGATTTTGTTAACCTTCATTTCATACTATTTCTTCTATGAAGAGTCTAAATTAGAACTACACTAGTGGTATCCACACATGAACCATGAACCATAGAATATTATAGATGGATCTCTATATACTAGAACTTAGGTATCAATCATATTGCATCATTATTCATTGATCACAATAAGGATCCTATTTTCCTTGAAGGAATATTCCACGTTCCGTTAGTCTTGAGAAGGATAAGCGGGTAGAAATCTCTCACTATTAAGAGCATTATAGAGAAAAAGTTTCTTGGTTTTTTGATAATTCTCAAGAGAGATACTATGCAGAAAATTTATCATTTTTTTTAGAAAAAACATTGTTTAAAGGATTTGTTATTAAACATAGGCCCTTATCCATTATCTTTTATCCAAGTAAAACCCACACCAAATAAAAAAGTTGAAATTATTTCAATGGGGTTCTCTAACTTGTATATTATTGTAAAATAGATTTTAAAATTATGAAAAAAATTATTTAAATGACATAAAATAAAATATATTATTTTTATCTAGTCCTGTTACTAATCCCTTCAATCATCAATATATTTTGAACCTTTATTGCAAATCATTTTCCCCTATTTTCAATAGTCAGTTTATGGGTTCCCGGTACCCGTACAAACAGTCCCTGAAAATCTAGATTTCAAATTTCAAATTCAAACCAAACCACTATCCATCAACCGCCATGCGCCACACATCGAGCCTTGAACCCATCATCACACGTCGTCATCACTGTATCTCCATCAATGTTCATCACGCACATCCAGTACATGTGTGTCCTTATATACATATTTTTTTCAACATTAGGTATTATTAAATAATGTTGAAGATTATCATCTAGAAACACATCATGGATCCCATAGAAAAATATTTCAATGTTTCAATGATAAAAACCTCATATAAACACTTTCTGTTTAATATAATCCCTTTGTAATGATATCTCATTAAGAAATTTAGGTGCCTGTGTCATCAACCTATATGCTTGATACATCTTTCTTTGAATTCCTTAAATAAACTCATTAATAATCTACAATGGCTATATAATTAATCAGTTAGTTCCATTTTAATAAATAAATTGAGATTTCATCTACCAATATGGTAGAGTCAAATTATTTCACGATTTATCTATTTATGGAATATCACTTATGATGTACCCAATGCATCCTACTTATCTTTGAGAATATGACCACAATGTTTTTTCAATACATCAAAGTGCATGATTCATGATATAAGTTAATAATAATATCAAATATAAGGGTCAATACACAAATCCATATATATGAACATCCAATGACACATAAATATAATGATTAATCCCTATTTGTGGGTATTTTCTCAAAACCACCTTGCTTGGAGGTTATAAAGTGGGGACAACATGATAATAATTCATAATGTCATATGATCCCCCAAAACCAAAAATCCAAATATCATCTATATCCCTTCAGATAAATTTCACTCAACCCTACAAAAAATGATTTATAATATTCCATTTATCTTCATGGTTATCATCATACTAAGGAAAAATATAACCTTTAAATGTGAAAAATACTCTTAAAATACTGTTATATCAATATAATACCAAATAAAACTAATCATTTAATATGATATTAATTTATATTCTTTTATTTGATTATAATGGTAATTAAATATAAAATTTAGTTGGTTATAGGGAACAAAATCAAACAAAATCCCACTTACCCAAGATCTATGTATTAACAACTTTTATTTCGCTAGATCTCACATGATATTAGGGATTTTGTTAAGACATATTTTCAGTCATAAGGTCCACTATGTTCTATTTTGTGTAAACTCTTCTCACTGAGACCTCATCCATCAAAGAAAAATCCCTCAAGAGGTGATACATCCAAACATAGCACTTCATTCATTTATTTGAACTGATATCCTGGGATAGGATCACCTCTACATTATTATCACAATAGAGTGTAACAATATATTTACTATTAGACACCACATCATGATCATGAATAAATATTCATATTCAAACTACATCTTCAGCTACATAAGATGAAAAAATATGATTACAATATAATATAGAATTAACATATACTAGTTCCATTGATATCATCTAGCTCACATATCCTTCATTAATATAGATTTAATATCATGATTGATATTTTATTCCTTTTGTGTGTTTTTAAACTATAGTGTTTATATCATCTAATTACTATCTCCAAATCTCCTCCATAAAATGATAAAATAACCTTATTATGCCTCATATACTATATAATAGTCTAAACAATATTCTAATGTTGTTATCCTAGGAATTCTTGATATCTACCTATCATTATCAAGGAATAAGTAACATAAATATTTGTATAAATCATGAAATACATTATAGATCCTATCAATTATATTTAATTAATTATTCTCATCCAATCCCTCCCTCATCTTATATATGAGGAAACATTTCTAAGAGAGATGTATACCATGTGAAATTGGAAATAATCCCATCATTTATTATTCCATACTGAATCTCTATAGAAACTTTCCAATGTATATACCCCAACATTTTCTGAAGTATAACTCTAGATCTATAAAATTGTTGCTTATTCCCAACAATATAACAAACTTCATTCATGAAATTTATAGATAAGATTTTTTTCAACAACAAAATAATAATAAAAAATGTGGTATCTTGATTCCCATCAGAAATATATCATTATCATACACTAATAAGAAAACAATTACACTCCCACTAAACCTATTATAGACACAAGGATCATATTCATTATTTATAAAACTAAATTGATTTTTGGATTCATTAAAAACAATTATACCTGATCTAGATTCCTTATTCAACCTATAAATAGATCTCTGTAGATTTATTATATTATTATCACCATTTAGATTCATAAACCATATAGATTTTGTCATATTGATATATTCTAAAATGAACTCATTAAAGAATTTTTTTTATAAATTCGTTTTATAAATTTCAAAATCTTGGTATTCTACTATAAAATGTAAATTTCTAATAGATTTAGGAATAGAAATTGGTGAAATAGTTTCTTAACTATTTATTCCTTAACATTGTTTCAACACATTGTATACCAGTCATAAGTTATAGGCACTGAAATTTTCAAACATGTCCAATTTCTTTTTGAATACCAATTTTCACTAATAATATTTTCATCCACTAGAGGGTTTAACAAGACCTTTAAATGGTTCTCGTATATGGAATCCATATTATAATTCATTGCTTTGTTCCACTTCAAAACATCTAGGATACATATTTTTTTCAAGTAGGATAGAGGATCATCATTAACAACTAATAAGGATTCACCATCCTTATTGAATATGAAACCATATCTCTCATGTTCTCTATCAACTTTTGTTTCTCTTATGTAGTACTTTTTTCTATGGAATAACGTACTTCAAGGGGATTTGTGAAAATTTTTTCATAAGAAAAATATTTTATATCTTGAGAATTTAATTCAATGAAGTCATTCTTTCTCCCTCTACCCCTTTTGGAGACATTCAACCTCTCAAAGAATATGGCATGCCTTACCCCGGTTATCTTTTTATATAATTGTTCTAATAATTATAATCCAATTTTTTCCTTTGTATATACTATAAAAATACCATAGTGCCTCTAGGTGCAATTTTTTTTCCAAATAGAGGGTTACAAATTATTTTCATTCCCATACACATAAATTCAGCAACATAAATTTCCTCCCACACCATAACTGATATAAGATTCTGTTTTCTTACTTATTTGGAACATTGTTTGTTATGTATTCTATATTTTATAATTAATATCACCAAGATGATAATAGAGGGTATACATGAATAAACATTGATCTAACCATGTCCAAGAATTTTTCATTCACCATCTAAATGACACCAATCCACTATAGTGTATAAGAGACTATGTGAGCTAAGATAGAATCCCAAACTCACTATGATATTTGATGCAATATGGTTATGATACACTATTCCGTTGTATGAGAAGATTTTTGGTACATTTTACAAGGGGATTATATTGTTAATTATTGTATACATTAAATTGATAAAAGGAATGAAACCTATAAAAAATAGTAGACATATTCATATCTACCCAGGTCATTACTAAAAGTTATGAAGTATGAGTATCCACTAAACAATTGAACAGTAAATGTTCCACACTCAACTATGTTAACTAATCCAAGATTCTGTATGGAAATTTAACCCTTCATACATAATGAATGTGGTGTCATATTTCCTTAAAAACAAGCATAACACCTCTCAAGAATTTTTAGATCAAACAAATCTGAATATCATTATTTTGGGTGCTTTGTTCATAACTTATTTTTTATATCAGGATGCTGGGATTCTATAACTGTGTGTGATATGGGTCATGTAAAATTGATTCATTATCAATGTCCAATACCTAGTTTTAATATTCATATATATAAAACCATTATTCATATGTGTCAAACCAACAAATATGTCATATTTAGAAAGAAGAATCTTTTTATTCCAAAATGTGAATAAAAATCCATCCCGGAATAAATTGGACACAAATATAAGGTTATTGGTAACATTATAAATATTTTTTTATTGTTTTTATAATTATTCATGTTGGAAAATCAATATGCTAGTATCCAACAGCTAAGGAATCCATTCTTGCTATGTTGGGAGATCGTAGATCCAACTCACCCCTGTAAACCATCCCAAATCTACATAGTTCATATATTTTGATACAAATGTGATCATATCATGATAGATATAATACCCAACTATAAAAAATAGGTAGGTTACATTTGATAAAAAAACATACTTAATGTTTTCTTCCCATTCGCTACCACGAAGTAGTTATTCTTCTAGTATACCTTATTTGCACGTTCAAAATATTCTATCCCTTGTTCCTTATCTTACCACTAGATCTTTATGGCCATATTATGGGGGTATGAATAACCCTTAAACATGGTAGTAGATTTATGTCCATTAACCTTACCCTTATTCTTGTTCATTATAAGTACTGATGGTTTTTCATGCCTCATGTACTTATATTCTAAGATAATTAGAGTGAGGAGTTTAAATAGAGATAGATCAATATTATTCATATTATAATTAAAAATGAGACTAAAGAATATCTGAGGAAGTGATGAAATAACAAGGTTAGTGCCTAATTCATTGATTATATTAACACCTAGAATATTCATAAAAACAATATATAAAATCATAGGGACTAAATGAGGCCCTTCATTGACGCAGTATTCAATAAAACATGAGAAATGTTTCTTGAAGATATTTTAACTCTTTTTCCTAATATTTTCTGAATAAAGATCAAGGAGATCAAAAAATATGGTCTATGAATACATGTCCTCAAAAATCATTTATATATCATTAGACATGGATGATAAAATGAATCACTATACATCCAATGAATTATCTACATGTTTCCAAAATATTGATTGTTCCTCCTCACTAGATTCATTATAAGGCTCTTTCTCTGAATCATGGGACTCCAATAGATATAATTCATCACTTGTAGTAATACAACATGCAAGAACATAAAATAATGTTGTAACTTCATGTTATTGAGGATATTATCTTTCTACAATATCATTAATAATAATATCATTATTGTTATAATAAGTTTCATTTTCATTAAAAAATAAAATTCAGATTTTGTCATTTATCATGATTATAAACAAATATGGTACAATAATTTTTTATTCATTATTTTACAACTATTTCCTCAAATACTAATATCCATCACCTTTGAATTTTGAGTATCCAAATGAATTAATATTCTAGTATAAATGCTCCATACTTACCTTTCGTAACCCATATAATCGTTTGGTCAAATTACATGAAGGTATTTATTAAGGAAATATTTCCTATAATGTTAACTCATAGTTTCTTGTTCAATTGATTGGACTCCCCAGACCTAAAATCATAGACATGGATTTATTAGACAATTTACTCAATGTTATACAATCTCTTGTGAATGCAATCAACATCTGATGATAATTTGGTTAATTCAACGAACAAATATCAGTACAACTCCCCAATAAAGGAAAATGTACCAACAAGGTCTAGACAAAACACTTTAATCTTGAGTTTTATATCAAATCGTCTAATGGAAGGTATTTTCATAATAAATATTTCCTTGAGTTGTTTTTATATATACAATAAATTTTTTATCATTTTAAATGTATTTTAATATTATATGGATTTATTAAATATAATTAACCATGTCATGAAAAATAATTTAGGTATAATCCACATATTTTTTTAACATTTTTCTTTCATTTTAATTTCTTTAATTTATGTGATTTCCAATAAATAAGCATATAATAACCAAATAATTAATCATGAACATAAAAATAAAAAATAAATATGTTATATTATAAGGAGATTTTATTATTGGTTAGTTTATTTGTTGGATGATAAAGTAACCCTGGACCCAAGGGGAATAACTCCTTGAACTATTCTTGGTCAGAGTTGAAAATTACACATTTCACATGCGTGCGTCCTCACTCGGATTCACCATGGATACACCATGAACTATCTCTAATAACCATTAATATCCTTTCATTATATATGTTTACTCCCACATAGATCCATTAAAAAATCTACAAGCCCACGGGAAGATCAGTTTGACCATGGATTTTTTCAAATTAATTCCTTCTATATTTAAGCCCATATAAGGAATATCTAAAAAGTATCCAGTACATGGATCTCATAAACATAATTGATAACCCTTTTGGGTGTTCATGAGTTTCATTAGAACCATGATAATAATTTAAAAAATCCATATATGTATAATTAAGTAATAAATCAAGTGTGGTAAAAATTTAAATTTAATATAGTTTAAATAAAATTGAAATTATCTCTTAAACCTATTGAAATTAAATATATGAATATTAGGTGATGTTTTTATTTATTAGAAATAATTAATTTTATTCCCCGAAAATATTATTAATCAATATAATCCTATGTCCACTTTTCCTCTCCTCCGCCACATCACATAACTAATTTGAGTGAGTTCATAAATATATATTTTTAACATTTCATAAATATATTTTTATTTTATTTTAAAAATCTATATATTTTGTGTAATCTTAGTGTTATTTTAATTCAATTTTTTAGTTATAATTTTTTATACTTAAAATATTATTATTGTAAATAATTTATCGAGGTAAGTTGCGTGATTCATGAGTCTGTGGGTCCCAAGAGGGTTGGTCTAGTGTTTTATTTTAAAAACTTTTATTCTAAATATACCAAATAGTATTCTATTTTAAATTTTTACCCAGCATGCGTCACTCTATTGTTTAACCAACCCTCTCTGTTAACTTCTCAACTCACACGTAATTGAGGGGAACTAATGATTAAGGTTAAATAAAAGAAGTTATGGACATGTAGGCTCATTCATAATAAGTAAGAGTGAAAGATTAGTAGTTCACCATTTTAATTTTAGAATAATTATCACAAAAACCCACACAATGATAATTTAATTATACTAAAACTAATTTATACATAGGTTGAATAATCTGATGATCTTCCACACATTCAATGAATTCACATTTACAATCAGCTAGCATTCATTTCAATTGACTCTTTATTAATATAAAATTTCAAACATAATAAATTATTTATATGAGTAGTTTATTAATTCTTCTATCTTAAATTTCCATCTAAAAATTTATTGAGATTTAAATATTAAATAATATAATAAAATCATCCATACATGTAATATATTGAAAAATGATATAGTGTATTCTCATTTAGTTAGTATTAAATTCTATGCAGAATTTAAAAAATTTTGTATGTACTATAGATGACATGGAATTTACCCAACTTCTTTACGTGGGGTGTGCTATGTATATACACAACATTTAGTGTTAATAGTGTGCCATGACATTACATGAAAAATAGTTCAATGAGTCATTCCTCAAAGTCAGCATAAAGTTCGTGACTACATAACATGCCATTAATATACACAGTGTGTACCACTAGTAATTCCCATGAATTACATAATTTTTATGATGACCGTACACAATGTGCAATTCTATAATAATAAATAAAATATTTAATATTATAATTTCATTTTATAGAAACTACTGAATATAACTCTTCATATGATTCATGGGAAAACCCTATCACACGTCGTATACACTAGATACATATCGTGTCATTTTTTTTTAGTTCTATAATTTATATTGGTTCTACATAATTACTTCACATAGTGCAACATATTTTGGAATCAATGTCGTGTGAATCAGTAAGAGTTACATAGTATCTGAAGCCTACTACACACCATGTACTCCATTCTCAAGCCACACATAAAACATGAATAGGGACACAACATGTAATACACCTTCCAATTAATGTGTTACACAACATGTATACATTTTATAAATCATGTAGTCACAACTAGATAATATTTTTCAAATATCAATTAATTCATGACATGTATTAATTACATATTGTGTACTATGACCTCATTGATTATACGATTCCCATGGGATAACAATATAGGGTACATATTGGGTACATCCGCTATACATCATGCAACTCAATAAAGAAACATTCCAAATTTCTGGATAATAAGTGGCATGTAATGAATCCATGGACTATTATCCCACACAATATATTAAGATTGTTTGCATCTCTTCCTTATGAGGTTGACCATGAGTACTTTATAGGTACTTTTATGTAACATGTTGTGTATACATATTATCTTTTTAAAAATCAATATCACCTATAAATTGGATGTTTGATTATTATTTATATGTTATATACATTTTATTGTTCATAGTAAGGTGAAAATCATATAATCTTGACTTTCATAAAAAAAATTTAAAAAATATAAATTAAAAACTAATAAAGAAATGTGAATCAAAAACAAAACCAATAAATTATTATAAATTAATATGTTATAACTTTTTCTACCACTTTGAGGTTATAGGGAATAATAAAGTGTTTGATCATATTCCCAATAATGGGTTTTATAAATTTAGTTGGATAAATACTTTGAAATCAGTGATAGAAAATCCATATTATTTGAAGAAAAAATATTTTCATATATAATTTATAATTTATTTATTAATATGAATTACCTTCTCATAGAATTATTTATTCATTGATTGAATGGGTTGAAATTATTTTCATACTATCATTTTGATTAAGATTCTATATAAAAACTCCTCAAGTGGTATCCACACATAATCCATGAAAATAAAAACACGAGAAAATGATATTTGGGTGCTAGAGAGAAGGTAATGATCATCTTGAATCATTCTCCATTAATTCCAAAGAGTGTCCCTTCCATTTTTAATGGTTATTCCTTATTTTACAGTCCTTGACAGGGAGGTGTGGGATCTTATTGTCTCATTATAAAGAGTATTCAAGAGGCAATTATTCTTGGTTTTGAGAGAATTGTCTTGATAAAAACGATGTGGACAAAAAATTACATTTTTTAGAATATGATATAAAATAGAGTGTATAATTAGGATTATAGAAATTTTTATTGTATATGGGTTCTTAACTAATACAACTATTCTATGAAACCATTATGCACACAATAATAATAATATTATTTCCATGGAATTAACTCACAAAAGTATTTTTTAAATATCAATTCTTAATTAAATAAAGCTATAATTATATAAATGATATTAAAAAAAATATCATTTCCACAATATCCCTTATCCCAGCCTGTAAATCCTCCTCTTCATTTATCAATCATTGAATAGTAAATATTTATTTTAATAAATAAATATCATTATATTAATAATTAAATAATAAATAAATATTGTATTTACTTACTAAATAATAAATATTTATTAAATAATCAACTGACATATTTTCCCAATTCAAAAAATCGATGACTGAATTTATGAAAAGAACCTAACTTAAATAATAATTATTCCTTATTTTAGATAGTAATCTTTGTTTTATATTAAATTATTATATAACTTAACTAATAGATTGGAAACACATTGTGTGTGGCTGTTTGTGTATCTTTCTCAGATAAATTATGTAGTTTTCCTTAAAATCTTGGATTAGATTCTATTGAATCATCAAAGAAACGATAAATAATGTGTTTATTGTCACAATGTAAAAAATTTCACATGAAAACATAATTTATAAAATAATCCATTTGTCTCAATATATCATAATGTGGGTTTCATACTTTTTTCATCAATTTATATGCCTCGTGTTTATTTTATTGAATTCTAGAAATAAAAATCACCGACAAACCAACATGGTCATTGACCTTGTCAGAGAGTTCCATTTAAATCAATGTTCTTGATATATCATGTTTTATTATGCGAAGTCACAAATCCTTTGTTGGATTATCTATCAATATCATGTCACTTCTGATGCACCCAACATATCCAGCTTGACAATGGGTATATTCCATCATGTTTTTGGATAATTCATAACAGTACATGATTAATGATATATATTAATAATTATATAAAGTCTAAGGACCAATACCCACATCTAGAAATAGGAGTATCTTATGACACATAAATGACATGTGTAATTTTTATTGGTGGGTGTTTCCCTCTGGAATTGGGGATGACCTTGTTGATTTAAGGTTCAAACATTCCAAGAGGTTTCTAACGGGTTTGTTCGTAGAACCGGAAACATCCAATCATTCCATATTCAATTGTACCTACTTTCCAAAGGCAGGCGCTCAATAGTTATACACTGATGAGGATTAAGAATTTGCATTGGTCGAGAGGATGGGAGGTTGGACTCATCACACCCTTTTTACGGGAATTATTGTCTGCTCCGGGACTCTCTTTATAGATTTAAGTTATGTTCGTGAATCCTTATTACATTACCAAGTAATAAAATGAGATTTCCTTTAGATCTGACAATCAATGATAAATATGTATGAGATTTAGGGAATCTTTTATATGTATTCGAGGTTCTTCATCAATAGAGAATCATCTGTGTGTGTTTAGAGATTCATATTCAATGGTATCCTTTAATACATTATGTCAAAGTCTCTTGGTTAATATGATAACCATGATTGTTTTAAAGCCACTCAGCGGGGCACTTGAAGATTAATGTCATTCAGAAGGGCATAGATCATTTCAGTGTTAGGATCACACCCGCAGATGGGCTACCTACGTATCCTTGTTTAGAGAAGGAATCGGATCCCACATAGTTCGAGTAAGGGAGTGTGATGTTTATTCAAGATTGATGGCTCAAAAAAATATTTCATGATTACTTTGACACTCTAAGCTCATGTGAGTCATTCTCAGTGTGAGAATCAAGAGGTATTGGTAACACCAGACAATTGTTCCACGAAAGATGCAATGACGAGAAATGATGTGGGGCTTATGTATGTATGACGGCCCAAATAGATGAAGATTAAGATTTACTTCAGGGAATAAATCCTGGGACATGGTCTATAAAGTTATATGTGATTCATGGAGATTTGGATACTCTAATCTTGGGACTTACTTCTAAGGAATATTCCCAAGTTAGTAAGGGACTTATGATTGGGTTTTACTCATGAGAAGGAAGCCCGGATCAAAAAGAATTATGACTGGTTAAGATAAATTAATACTGGAGCTTACTCCTGAAAAGGAGGCCCATATTAAGGGGGCTTGGACTAGGGATTACTCCTGAAAAGGAGGCCCAGGTTTAGGAACATTGAGATTGGGGCCTACTCTTGAAAAGGAAGATCAGGTTAAGGGAATTATGACTTGGGGCTTACTCCTGAAAAGGAAGCCCAAATTAATGAGGACTTGGGGCTTACTCTTAAAAAGGATGCCCAATTTAATGAGAATTTGGAATGGGGCTTACTCCTGAAATGGAGGCCCAGATTAAAGATTATATCATCTTTAAAATATGAGGTATAATGAATGAACTCTCTAACCTTAGTGATGTAAAGATGTGTAAATCACTAGGTTTAGAGAGATGTTACACAGAATTCCTTTCGGATAAGGAATTCAATCAAGAAAACATGCCATAAATGGCTTTGAAGAGTGTCTTGAAGACTGAATCTTGAATAGGAGTAGTGGAATGACATAAGAGAAGTGAAATAGGCAGGAGAGGCACCCAAAAAGATTAGGGCGCGAAAGTCCTGGCAGGCGCGCAGGTACTGCATGGGCGCGTAAGTCCTAGCCACGCAGGTATACCTGCATGGCACATGGGTAATTGAGCGATTGTTAAGAAGAAGGGTAATACTTGGGCGATCCTTGACAAAAGCATTTAGAAGTATGCCAAGGTACTTCCAAAATAATGGCGCGCAAGTTTTAATGAGTAGGTAAGGAGGAACGCAAGTGTTTCCATTCCCCTTAAGGGTATAACACTTAGGCGCGCAAGTGTTAGTGAATTATAACAATTACGCATTATTCCTCTTGTTTAGACCTTCCATTCTAGGTAAATAATTACCATAGAAATGTTTGGAAGACATAAAGAAGATACTTGGGTGTTCAGAGCTCTATATCAATATTCTGGAAAAATTCCCCCTGAAATGGGGGGCCCACTGGGGGTATTTATTGGATGGAGAAGACCCTGGGAGGTTTTCAAAGAGGGCGCACAAGTCAGTTGCGTGACCATTAGGTAGCATGAAAGTTTACTTGCACGACAGTGAGGGAACTTGCGCTCCCAAAATGTTTTTGACTCCTTTTTAATTCCTTTGTCGATTTTTGATGTCTTCTTCAAAGGATGAATCAATTTGTGCTAAGTCATTTCCCTTTCCATTCCATTAGACATTGTGATGAAAATGGGTATCAACAAATGCCCCCCCTCAGAGTTGGATCCGAAAGAATAAGGATGTGACTCTGAGGAAAAGAAGAACACCAAAGGGAAAGAGGTGTGCAGGTGTTCAGAGCGCGACTAACATTGTGCAGGTGTGGGTCATGTAGGGCTAGAGCGTGCTAGTTGTAGGAGCGCAGGTGGCTGGCATGACCTATAAATATGCGCTCATTTGTCGCACATAGCACCGAATTCTAGATTTTCTTGTTCTTGCCATGTAGGTCACCTTCTTTACGGAAGTTTCTCATTTTATCTCTTTTCGTTGATGTCACGCTTCTTTCAAGGTATCTGGACTTGCACGGTGATACTTTCTCTCAAGATAATTGTGCGGCACATTATACTTGTGTGACACATCCACACTTGCACGCCAATATCAGACTTACGCGCCTTAATGCCTTTTCCATTTTTTTCGAATTCCTTCACAAATTTTATGAAAAATAAACCCATTTAAGAGTTAATTTATTCAACCTTTTTGCAGATTCAATGGCTCCCAAGAGAATCGGAAGGACTTATGAACTGGTAAGCAAACGTCTTGATGATATGATAGACATCATTGGCCATGATTATTATATCTTCTGTGATATGAATCTTCCGGATTTGGATAAGTATTTGAAGAAGTATCATCATGACTTCCCCCAAAGCATTTATCTGCCTTTGCATGGCTATGGTCATCTGCAAGAAGTTACTATTCCAGAAGCAAAGAACTATCTCCAAATTTCATGGTTTCATAATTATACCAACTTTTCTTTAGAAAATATCTCACGTGGAGGAGGATTTATAAATTCTGGAAGAGTGGAGAAGGCCCACATGATGCATCATAGCCCTTGTACACCAGATCTAAAACTTCACAAGCCTGAGCTACAACCACATTGTCATCTTTCAATATTCTGAAATGCTCAGATGGATCAATCCAATGACTGGAAGAAAAGTTGGGACTTCTGTCCTGGGGGAGGTGTGAAGCCAACTTGGATGTGGGCATACTGGGTGTGAAAAACCTGTGCAGAGTTTGTCGAGGATCTGAAAGGAGTGGTGATATATGAAGCTGTCTGGGTTGGGAAAACATATGTTTACAGATATGATAACTTCGTGTCGGAGATACTCAGCCACTAGAGCCCAGAAACTAATTCTTTCCATCTGAGTCATGGAAAAGTAGGCATCAGTCTTTGGGATTTCCCCAAGATCTTAGGGGCTCCAATTTTGGGTGACATGTATGATGAATTCATTCCTACCATGGTGACTCAGAATGATTCAGAGAAGACTCATGCTTTGGCTTGATAATTATTTAAAATCTTCCACAGGATCAAGAGTTCAAAGACCTCCTTAACTCATTCTAGAAAGGATATTCATCAGGAGGAGTGGATGCATATATTTCTTATTGAGAAGAAAGAGAAGGAGCCAATGGAGAAGGAGGCGAAGGAGAAAGGATCTGAGAAAAAGAAATCCAAGGATAAGAGGCCCACCCATCCTACCACCTGCCCAAAACCTGAGAAGAGGGGGGCTCCTGGAACATTCTAGTTAACTCTTGAAGAAGGAGAGTTTGAGAAATGGGGATATGAGGTGAATCAAAGGATCAACAGAAGACTTGTCTGGTGGGCTTCTTGGCTTTGTGTCTAAGCTTGTATCTCTTGCTAGTCATGGATTCGAAGGGAGGTGTTAGGCTAGGGACCTTCGTTATTACGGCAAAGTTGTATGAGGGGAAAATGGTTGGGTTGGATACCCCCATTTTAGCAAATATTCATATGAGTTTACTTCATGTCTTTATGGGTAAATCTCCATTATGAATAGTTGGACCATTCCAAGTATTATGGGGATGGATCTCCACTCACTTCAGGACTTATAATGTACAGAATGGAGTACAAATTCCTGGATGTTCTTTCAGGCCATCAGTGCAAGCTTTCTCCGGAGTTGCTCAGTTAGATATTAATGCCTATGACATGAAAGTGAGGGTGAGAATGTTTAAGGAATTTAACTTCTTTCCCTATGGAAATCCTCCAACCAGGTGGTTGGTTGATGATTGAGCAACCCACTTGGATTTGAGGGCATACATGCTGGCTAGCAGAGATGGTGTTCTAGTTTCCAGGATTGATGGAGAAATTATATGTGAGGCCTATGCTCCATATAGATTTTCACATCCATTCAAGTGTCTGCAATATATTGTTGTATCTCCCCCAGTACATGTCAGGTTAGAGAAACATCTGATGGTTTCTCGGCAACTATGGCTGCTGACGTCAAGGGAGAATACTAGGGCGGTATTTGATCTACCATTTGAAAAGGAGACACACAACTTGACTACATGGTATGACAATCACTGGATAGCATCATACCCTAAAGTGTTGCTAAATCCTATAGTTTATCAGGTGGGGAAAAGGAAGAGTACTGTAGAGAAAGAAACCCTCCTTCATGAAGGTGATTCTTCCCCACCTGATGCTGATTCTCCAGATTCCTCCTCTAGGACTGGTTCACCGGATTCCCAATATGGAGATGATGAGGTGAAACAAGTGGAAAAGTGGCCTCGTGCCCGATATAATCCTCCATTCAGAATCAAAAGACCCACTCCATCAACTCCTGGTGAGTTACTTCATTGGGGGTACTTTAATAACTACTACTTTATAAAGGAATAAGTATTATTTTAATAATCTCTATCTGTAGTTGCAGGAGTTGGGATAAAACTAAAAACAAGATTGTAGGACCTTCCTCTCAGCCTTCATATCTAAGACCAGAGGCTGTCTAGACATGGTAGAGTTTATACTGTGGTGTTGAAACTGCCTGGCTGGATTTATGCCAGGGGCTACACCTCCCTGGATAGGGAATCATTTGGCTTCTACGGACATCAGTTTTGAGAATAACCCCGATGAAGTGCGGATTTATATCAGAGAGCTGGAAATGCTCATTTATGCCACTGATGAGTCCATTCCTGTCACCAGGCAGGTGAAGGAAATGATTGATCGTGGCGCCACTTAGGGGACTGGTGGTCCTGGAGATGAGGAGTGGAATGATTATGTGGTTCCTAAAGATGTAAGTTTATCTCGTTATTTTCTTTCCAACTTATTTCAGTCAGAAATTTATTACTTAAAGAAATTATTTTCTTCATCCTGCTACTTGAAAAGAAAGGAACTACTGAGGTTCCTTCGCCATAGTATAGCCCTGGTGGTACTTCCATCGGGGCTGCTGATGAATCTCCTCACAAATCAAGCAAGATATCTCTAGGACACTAGGCCATGGATGAGGATTTGGAAATGGCCTTCAATTATCCAATTCAGGTGCCTATATGGGAGAATGTTGATACTCCTAAAAATCCAAAAGGACAAAGGTGAAGAAGGAGGAAGTCCACCACGAAACACTTCATTAGTATTAGTAAGTCCTTCAGATAATCATGAATTTTAAATCATGAAAAGGATTTCTCATTTTCCTTGGGATTGCAGGGGATTCTTCAATTTCCCCTCTGAAGGAGAGGAATGATCCTCCTCTGAGGACCACAGAGGGTGTTGTGGAGCAATCGCAAATTCAGGCTGACTTGGCTGCTCCTGGAAAGGAGCTAGCATCTGTTCCCAGTATCCCTCCTACTGGTGTTTCCAGAAGAGAAGAACCTACTTCTAGTAAGTTAAAAATACTTCATAAAATGTTGAGTGAAACATCTTCTGACTTCCATTCTGTGATAATTTAGGTCCAACCACTGCATTAGAGCTTTTAGCGGCTATTGCAACTAATTCCGCGATTTTTTCCGATGATGCTGTCTAGGGTCTGGGACCACAGGATGAAGGTCACCATAAAGACACATCAAATGCTCCTACTGGTGAGACTAAACAGGATTGTAATATGATATTAGATGAAATGATGGAACTTGGCACATCTTTCTAAGATTTTATAAATCATGTTAAATTAACATGTAATTTAGAAGATTATGGACGTGAGTTTTATCCTTCTTCCTATTGAGAATAACAATTTATTACATGTCTAATCATGATTGGTTTAAATGTGTTTTTTTTTAGAAAGCTCCTAAACTACCCATTCCTGAAGGGGGTACAAAAAACCCTACCATTGTAGAGACATTAGAGAAAGTTGAGCTAAACCTAGCAGAGCTGCCTCAAACTCATCCTGAAAATCATGTCGAATCTAGAAAAGATGGGTAGGAGCCTTCTTAGGTTGCTGATTTACCGTTGGGTAAGGAATAACAATATTTGTGATTTTACTTAATTTGCAAGACAACCAATTAACTTTGGTTATCCTTTGAAACTAACAAAAGCTTTAAATTGATTATGTAGGGCTATCAATTGTAGTGGCTAGATCTGGAGGAGAGGCCTCAGCCTCTACCCCAACGGGAATTGAAAGTGAAGAAGCTCAGTTTAGGGGGGAAGGAGAAGAACTGGGCACTTCCTTAAGTGCATTAATCCCAGATTACATGCCCCCATGTGATGATGATGTCGAATCAGACCTATAGGTGCTTAAGGCGCTCATCTTTTCACGATGCAATCCATGGAACAAGATATGGAAAATCATATCTAAAGTGCCTCCAAAAGAGATGTCATCAAATATTTCCCGATTTTCATCCTTATACATCATGCTAGGACTTGGCGGTTTTGGATATGAAAAGATCCATGCCGCGGTGAAACAACTCATTTTCAGGAGGGAGTAGGAGAAAAGGTGTCGGAAAGATCTGACTAGGGTGAAACTGTCAGCCAATATTGGTGAATTTGAGGCTACGATATCCCGAGATGAGGCTTACTATGTTGCCAAGATGAAGGAGCTGAAGCATAAGATCAAAGATAAAGTCGTCCAGTAGATGCACCTTCAGCAATAGTTAGATGATGTTACTGGGGAACTTGACCAACTCAATAATTCCCTGGAGGGAGCTCAAACTAATGGTATGAAGGCCATTGCAGATGCCAAGAAAGAACTCCATCAGGCTGAAAAGAGTGATGTTGGTCGAGTGCATGAGATTTAAGAAGCTGCCGATGAAGCTCGGGATGTGGTTCATCAAGTGAAGAATTATGTTGATAGCCTTTTGTAATTTCCTGAAAAAGATAAGAGACTCCAATCTGTAGGTTTCCATCTAATTCATGCGCAACAAATGGAAGGAATGCTTTCATCTTCAATCACTTGTGCATGCATTTTTCTGCTACCTTCTTTAAATTTTAACCTAACCAAATGGGCCTAGTAAGCATATTTTTATTTTCACTAGGATTATTCTAAATAATCCTAAAATCTTTGAATCTTTTAATTGCTCAATATTACCTAAATCATACAAAATGTATGTTTAGTGATCTAGAACTTGACTTTTGTTCAGAGTTCCCTTGTCTTTTGTGGGCTGTTTAAAGTCATGCACGTCGGACATAAAGAGGATAATGTTTAAGGTTGAAATATCTTTGACCGAAATGGATTAAAATCGACTCAATTCCATGAAAATTTATCATAAAACATATTACCCTACTCATGTATGATGGAAAATATATAAACTATGACTTAAAAATATTTGAATCTGAGGAATGATATGAAATAGAGCTAAAAGGAATTAGAAGAAGTAGTTTCCAAGAATGAATTTACCATTATTTAACAAACCCGTTAGGGGGTTGAATTATGCAGGGCCACCTAAGGGCATTGGCTTCATAGTCAAATAAATAGCATCTTTTGGCTGACAGGTCCGTTATGTAGACTACAAATTCAAGGCCTCCTAAGGGAACATGCTGCATAGTCATGCAAAAGAACTCTCAGAATTTTACTTTCCTGGTGCTAAAAATCCAATGAAAGTTTATGGAGATTCAAAATTTCCAAAGTATAGAGTTTTCTGTATGGAAAGAGGTACTTGAATTTGGAGAAGATATTTCTAAACAAGATTATCGAAGAACTAAATGGATATCACTCCTACGAAGGTCTGGCCAAAATGTAGGGAAGGATAATATAAACCATAGACATGAATACTTTCAGATCATGAAAAATAATATTGGAAAAATATGTTATGGATGACTATTTTTGAGGATCCCTACATATTATCATTAATACAAATAAGGAAAAAAGAGGTTTTCCTCCCAGGAATGAAGTTAAAACTATTTAACAAACCCTGTTATGGGGTTGAATTATGCAGGGCCACCTAAGGGCGTTGGCTGAATAGTCAAATAATAGCATCTTTTGGCTAACAGGTCCGTTATGTAGATTGTCTGTGAAAGGCCACCTAAGGGCACGTGCTGCATGGTCAGGCAAAAGAACTCTCAGAATTTCAAGCCTTTTGTGATTATAAGTTAAGAAAAGGGTTATGAAGATCTGAAAATATTTAAGGTTTGGATTACGACACATAAATATGGGTATTGTCCTATGTATGCAGAGATACACAGATCAATGATAACCCTAACCATGTTATGTTTGGTTCATGAATAGAAATGTTCGACTTCACTATGTATACCATAAGGATGGGAATCAGTCCATACGTAGTTCTTGAACTATAGTTTAACGTTGTGTAGGAAAAAAGGATTAGATATCTTAGTTTAGGGCCATAGAGCTCGGACCATTATAAGAAATACATAGTGTGTGTTTTCATGGGTAATTTTTATCCAGGTGACTGAAAGTGGAATTTTGGGGTTAAGACCAAAAGACTTGGGGCTGCGTTCGAGGGACACTTGAAAGATCCTACGTATCCCATAAAGATGGGAATCAAGCCCACGTAGTTCTAGAAATACCCTTTGTAAAAATTTGGTTCGTACATGTGAAGAGTGAAAGGGGACTTTAGTGCAATGATGGTTTAACCAAAGATAAAAGGATCAGGTATTTACATGTATGTACATAGTATTTGGTATATAACATGATTGAAAATCAATGTCAATAATGATTCCCTCTCAGGTGAGGGTATCAAATAATGTTATAGTTTATTATCATACTGGAAAAATATTGTTGTACAGTTTAACGTCATATAACAAGTACGAAAGTGAACCAATGTAAAGATATTGATTCTGGGGGCGGTTTCACAAATCAACATCATACAAGATGGAGGTGAACTAATGTGAAGTGATTGGTTTTCGTCTTGAACCTCAAGAGGTTTCCTACGTACCCAGCCTAGAAGGCAAGGATCAAAGTCCGCGTAGTTCAATTAAAGAATGAATTAGTTATCAAGTTGTACTTGGGGACAACCACTTAAAAAATGTTGGGACTTACACATGGTTAGTATCCCAGAGAGAGTTTTATGGTTGAAGTTTTCTCTAAGATCACGTGAGTCATACTCAGTGTGAGAAACAAGAGGTAACAAAAACCTTAATGATACACAGTTTCATGCCTTGTAGGACGTATTAAGGGATTTCTATACAGTTTAGCATCCTGTAGTTAGGACAATGGGGAAAATAAAGTTTAATGTCATGTTGGACAAAAAGAGGACTGTGCAATTTAATATCATGCAGTAAGGACAAAAGAGAACACATTTTAACGTCATGTTGCACGTATTAGGGAACTGTTTCATAGTTTAATGTCATGTTGGATGAAAAATGGACGATACAGTTTAGCGTCATTTTGGACATAAGTGACAATAGTTTAAAGTCATATGCATGGACTCTGGATGGTGCAGTTTAACATCGTGCTAGACATAAGGGACTTCTATATAGTTTAGCGTAATGTAGCTAGGATGTTACAGTTTAATGTTGTGTTGGATGAAAGGGATGCAAATAGTTTATCGTCATATCCATGAACTCTTTCAGTATAGTGTAATGTCGTATAGGATGATGAAGGGGACACATTTTAACATCATGTGGGATGAAAGTAATACAAATAGTTTAAGGTCATATGTATGGACCATAGATGGTGTAGGTTTACGTCTTTCTAGACATAAGGGACATGAAAATAGTTTATGGTCATATGCATGGACCATTGGTGTATTTTTTGTTCATACAAAATCATTCTTCAAAAATCTGGCATTGGTTGGAGTAGTGATGAGTTCTCCATCCATTGAGATTAAAGAATAAGCTCTATTGGAGTAGACCCTATGTATTGAGTAAGTTCCTTCCCATTTTGGGTTGTGCTTGGGCGGTTTCATTCCTGGTATCATTGGATTTTTGATAACTAATACCAATTTTCCCTGAACGAATGAACGAAGAAAATCTTTTTTGTTGAAAGCTCGTGTTATTCGATTTTGATAGACTTCTAAGTGGTGCAAAGTGCACGATCTTTTCTCATCTAACCGTTCCAATTCATTCAATCGCTTTTGATATTGTTAATCTGTAGATGATTGATCACAAA
The DNA here is from genome assembly GCA_963277665.1 of Viscum album. Taxonomy (NCBI): domain Eukaryota; kingdom Viridiplantae; phylum Streptophyta; class Magnoliopsida; order Santalales; family Viscaceae; genus Viscum; species Viscum album. The sequence goes on from OY728131.1 coordinate 33,677,517, forward strand.
TTGATACTATGAGCGAAAGCAATTGAATTTCAATGGGCAAGACTGCTTTCGTTCCATATACCAGTGAATATGGAGTTGACCGCATTGTTGTGCGGGTGGTGGTTCGATAATCCCATAAAGAATGAAAGATTTTATCAGGCCTTGACTTTTTATCTTTATCCACCATCGTTTTCAGTATATTTGAAAGAGTCTTGTTGAAGGCTTCTATCTGGCCATTGGCCGCTGCATGATACCGAGATGAATGGTTGGATTTGATGTTGTATTATTGATACAACTTCTTCATCTCGGATGAATAGAAGTTGGTGCCATTGTCCGTCAATATGGTATGAGGGACACCAAATCTGGTAATGATGTTAGACTTGATGAAGCTAACAATGCATTTAGAACTGACTTCATTGAGGGGTATTTCCTCTACCCATTTGGAAAAGAAGTCAGTAGCAGCAAGACTATACTTATACTGCTTGGCTGTAGCTGAAGGGTAAGGTCCCACGACATCCATTCCCCATTTGGAAAATGGACACAAGTATTTAGCTATATTAAGAAACTCTGTAGGTTGATGAATGTAGTTGGCATGTACATGGAATGAATGAAACTTCTTTGTGAAATCAACACAATCTTGTATCATTGAAGGCCAACAGTATCCAAGCCTTCAAATCTGATCAGATAGTCTATGTCCAGACTGGTGGGCACCACAGACTCCTACATGCACTTCTTTCATGACAACCATTTTCTCTTCCCTATCAATGCATCTAAAGAGAACTCCATCAAAACCATATTTGTAGATAATTTTCTCTAGGTGATCTGGGCTATCATAAAGAGTAAATTTGACCACATGTCGCCGTATTTGTTCTTTCTCGGCTCTATCTGGTGGAATTGTTCCATTTTGAAGAAATTCCCTAATAGGTGTCATCCATCCTGTAGTATGACCATAAGTTTCAATAATGGGACTAATTTCATTAATTTCCTCTGTTCTGGTTCGAACGTAAGGTGAAATTGTACGACGGTGGGAAATACTGATTTTTGTCTCGTCCCGATTTGGATCTTCCAGAGTTGTGGCTATTTTAGCCAGTGCATTATCTTGAGCATTTTGTAATCGTGGGACATAAGAAAATGTCGGTTCCGTATGAAATTCCGCCATTAACTCTCTGACGTAATCATACAATGGGAATAGTCCTTCTTTTCTGATGGAATAATCCCCATTGACTTGTTTGATTACCAGATCTGAATCACCTTTCACCTTTAAGTGATTCACTTGTGCTTGAAGATCCAACTCCAAGCCTATGATGAGAGATTGGTATTTTGCATCATTATTGGTACCAACTTCCCATAATAAGAATTAATATGGTAACACTGCCTTTTCTGGAGAAATGAGAACAATTCCTAAGATAACTTTTTTGAATTTAAGATTTTCCATTTTCCTCCAGGTTGGACTTCTGGAAGCACCATCAAAGTATGTTTCCCATACCTGAGGACTATCCTGAATAGAGTAGACTTCCTCATCCGGGAGTTCAATATCTGAAGATGTGTCTTCTGCTGAAGGGTGTTTAGCTAGAAAAGTAGCCAGAGCTTGGACCTTTATTGCCTTTTGAGACACATAATGAATGTCCAACTGCTACAAAATAACTTCCAACCTTTCTAGACATCCTGTAAGCATTGGACAAATAAGGTTGAATTTGAGCGGGTTATTGCGAGATACCAATTGGACCTCGTGATGTTGCTGGTAGTGTCTCAATTTCTGAAATGTAAAGATTAATGTCAGCCAGCACTTCTCAATACATCAATACCGGGTTTTTGCTTCAACCATAGTCCAACTGAGGTAGTGGAGACTATTTTCATTCCTAACATCATTCTTCTGAGAAAGAAAGGCACCCAATGATTGCTCTAGAGCGGTCACGTAGAGGATAATAGGCCTTCCTTCAGCAGGTGGAATGAGTACCGGTGGATCCAAGTGGTATTTATTGAGAATATCGAATGCTTCTTGACATTGTTCAATCCACTGGTAAGTGACTCCCTTCTTCATCAATTTGGTGAAGGGTAAACTTTAACCTACCAAATTGGCGATGAAACACCGAATATAGGCTAAGTGTCCTTGAATTCCTCTTAATTATTTCAAATTTCGAGGAGGTGACATACCAAGTATTTAATTGGTCTTCTTAGGACCGACTTAGATACCATGATGGAATACAACAAAGTCGAGAAATTTTCCTGGGGTTACCCCAAAAGAACATTTTAAGGGGTTCATCTTAAAATTATGTTGCCAAAGCTTGCGGAATATGGCTTCCAAATCAGCCAAGTGATTAGAATGTTGTTTGGATTTAACCAGCAAATCATTCACATAACATTCAATAAACTTCCATAAAAAGGGTTTGAAGATACGATGCATGACACGCTGATATGTTGCGCCTGTATTCTTTAGGCCGAATGGCATTACCCGGTAGAAAAACACACCCTGAGGGGCTCTGAAGGCTGTGGATTCCTCATCTTCTGGATCCATTAGGATTTGATAATATCCGAAATATCCATCCATGAAGGAAAGTGCTCCATAGCTAGTTGTTGCATCGATTAAAAGTTCTGTAATCAGAATTGGAAAATCATCTTTTGGACAATGCCGATTAAGATCTCTGAAATCGATGCAAACTATAATTTGTACATTCTCCTTCTTCAAAGGGAAAATATTAGCTAACCACATGGGATATTGAACTTATCTGAGGAAGTTATCTTTGATAAGCTTATCCACTTTAGATTCTACTTTGGAAGCATAAGTTGGGTGTGTTCTTCTTGTGGCTTGCTTAAATCCTTGACGTTCTTCTGGTAAACCCAAATGATGAGTAGAAACATCGGGATCAATACCGAGCATCTCTGTATAGTTCCAATAAAATATGTCTCTATTTTTCTTTAAAAAGGAAATATACATCTCTTTTTCTTCAAGAGTCATGGCTGCATTGATTAAAGTGGGGTGTTGATCTTCTTTTCTACCCAGATTGATTTCTCTGAGTTCGTCCACAGTGGTAGAAATACCCTCTTCAAATGGTGGAGGAGCATCCCTAAGATCTTCTTCTTCTTCTTCAACTTCTGTTATTTATTCCGTTTCTACTTTCATAGTAGATGATGAAGCTGAATTTCCATGATCAGAAGAAATGCAAAAATGTGAAAATTTTGAAGAAGAAGCTTCTATTTCTGACCCAATTGATGATGAAGGGTCTTCCCTAGGAAATAAAGTAGAAATGATGGATTGAGAATCGACATCATTTTTCACCTTTGATGTTTCTATAACTTCTTCTGTCCTGATTGGTGAAGTATATACCTGTTGGATTTCAGCAGATGAGATGAAGACATCTCCATTGGAGCTTTCATCATTGCCTGGTTAATCACCAATTTCTCCCATGTTGTCTGGCTCAATAGCCGTAATTGACATTATGGATCTTTCCATAAGAGTATTTGATTTGGGTCTATCCTGTCAATTTGACTGATAGGAAACACATAATATGTACTCACATACGTAAATAGGTTTACTGGAATCTTTCCCAAACTATACGAAGCATTAACTTTGGTAATCTTTTTTTTATGGATTCCTCCTTTCCCTTTATGTGATAGAATTCCGCCTCAATGTATTGAGATTCACATGTCTTGAACGGGGCCTTATCACCATAAAATGTCCCAACATGACCACCAAAACAATATTTGATACATTGATGGTATGATGAAGGGACAACCGCATGTTGATATAGCCAGAGTCTTCCAAGAAAGATGTTGAGGCTGAGTCTTGATCAACAACCATGAAATCTGAATTGGATAAAAGATCTCCAAACTAAGTTCTAAGTGTAACTTCACCCAGTGGTACTTATTCATTTTTATCATATCCTTGTAACATCATATTAGAAAGAGATAAATAAAATTCTTTGATGCCAAATCGACAAAGTGTACGAATAGGCATGAGGTTGACTCCTGAACCATTATCAATGAAATATCTTCAAATGTCTACGCCATTGACCTTTCCAGATAAGTAAAAGGGTCTAATATGTCCATTCACGACACAATCTTCATCTTCATCTGTAAAAGATATTACTGCGTGGAATTCTACAGGATTATTCTCTACATGGTAGACTTCAGCTGCATCAATTTCAGTCTCAAACTTTTGAGGACTTGACAAAGCCTCGATGAGTTCTTCCTGAAGATCCTTTGATAAATTCAAGGCATCCAGAAATGAGAACTTGGCTAGTACATGGGCAAGGTGTTTTAATATATCATACTTTTGATCCAAGGGTCTGCATTTCCCAATAGAAACATGTGGTTTAACATGTGCCTTGGAAGTTGATGCTTTGGAATTTGATGCATCTTGTACCAGGATAGGAGTTGGTAAAACTCCTAGCTTTGGATGATTAGGCTGATTATGTCTATTTAATTTCTAAGAGGATGAAGATGGAACCTTCAACCGATCCTCTAGAATAACTGTTCCAGGACCGAATTTTCTATTGTTGGAAGAAATTCTTGTTCTTATTGAGCTTGCTGAAGGGCTCTTCCACAAGTTTCTGCCGCATACACAGTTCTAGCAGGGGTAGAATTTGAATAGTGGCCTATGAAAGGTCCGCGTCTTCCCCTGTATCCTAAGCCTCTTATACTTCCTCTGATTACTCTATTTGATACAGATAATTCAGGATCATCAAAATCAAAACTGTGACAGGCATATGGATCTGTTAATTGATTCATATTAACAGAACCGAATATCAACTATTCATCCGATGAAGACTCTAACTGATTAGCCTATTTAAGTTGTGCCGTTTGGTGGGGCGGTGCCCCTTGCATTGAATTAGATGGCATGAAATATTCCAGAGTCAAATACACCTTAGGCTTTGACACATACTCATATTTTTATGATTCTTTTTATTTCTTGGAATTGTGACGTTTCATTGAGTATTTTCCCTTAGATGAAGAGGGTTTTTCTGTGGCATTTATGGAAGAAGGACAATTGGTTTCTTCAGTTGTGTTCACAAAATAGAATGAGTTCAGTTGATCGTCTTTCGGATCATCCAATAATCATATTTTTGTGCATTTTTGCTTTAGACTTCTTGCCATTCTCCTTCCTCATCTAGAACTATAGCAGTAACACATGCTACCTAGGATGAGGAGCCTTTTAGTTTATCTTGTCCCAAATCGACCATTTTTTTTCATAGGTCCTTGAAAACAAAACACTCTAGAATGGGATGCCTTAAAATTTGGTGAAACGAGAAATAGTTGGGACAGTCTTCATCTCCTTCCTTGTTTGGCCTCTTGGGCCTTGGAAACTGAACCAAATTATTTTCCAGAGCTGAAATGAAGTAGCCAAGAACTTGTTCATTTAGAAAAGAGTAAACATTTCTCTTTAGACCCTCAAATTGTTTCTGTCTTTGATCTCTTTGATAATCTTGACAAAATGGCCTTTGGTTTTGGTGCTCAGGAGGTGAAGCCCTTCGAGAAGATGATGTTTTTAAAGTAGAGGCAGGTACAGGTTCTTGTTTAAGCATAACTGTAGCAGTTTCTTCTTTACCCATTCTCCTTCTTGGAGATGATGGAATTAGACGAGATTTAGCCTTAGTCTGTATAAGATAATCTTCAATCTGTTGAGCGATTTAAGTAAGGTCTCAAAACCCTCCTGTTTATTTCATAGGAATCAGTGGTGTACGCAATTCATCATTCAAATTGTCCACACAGATTGACAATAGTTCCTCTTGAGGGAGTGCTAATCTTAGGGAATATGTTAATCCCTTCCAGCGAGCAATGAAATCTGATACCCTTTCATTCTCCATTTGCTTACAGTTTTTATGATCAAAAACTGGTATCTTTGGCAACGTTGAGCTGAATTGGAGAAGGAATCTTTGGTGAAGATCCTCCCATTCGGTAATTGACCACGATTGCAAGCTTGTGAACCATAAAAAGCCTGGTCCTCACATGGTTCGCACGAATCATCTGAGTTTCACTGCTTCTTTCTATTCTGGAGTTCCCATCATAGGATCGCAACAAGACACGTAATGCATCAAATGTTGTTCAGGATCGCCTGATCCATTGAAAATAGGGAATACAGGGTTCACAAAACATAATGGGGGAGAGATTTAATCTACCCATTCAGGGTAAGATCTCTTTTCTGGTTGAACCTTCTCATGATTCCGTTCCATAGTCTCTTACCAAGCTATTAATGAATCAATAGTAGATATTAAATTTTGAGAAACATCTAGTTGAACTTGGACTAGGGAAGGTACATTGACTGGAGCTGGTAAAGATGTGGTGGCTGGTGCTGCAACTGATGGTAGCAACGCTAATTGTTGTTTCCCTTGACCCGTAGGATTAGAACTGTGAGGGTGTACTGATAAAGGAGGATATTTTTGATCCATTTCAATAGCCACAAAAAATTCCTTTGACTGGCTAGATCCTGCACGTTTAGGAGGAAGACTACTCTAATGTAATTCTACATTCATCCTCCTAAATTCCTTTATTTCCTCCTCCTATTGTGAAAACCTTTTCTCTAGTAAGTGCAATTTAACTTCTCTATAGGAATGGTATGTAACCTAATTCTTTCCTTTCCCCTAGTTTGTTCCCTTTAGGAGAGGTGGAAGTGGGTTATTTGAAGTAACACCTAGATCCGGGGTAAACCGTTGATTTCCTGTATACACACCTTCTTCATTTGTGTCTGTGCGTAAGAACTTCTTTAGCAGGAATCTCTTCATCTGAGTCCCCTGAGTGAGACTCATGTTCTAGAGGATAAAAAACGATGGAATTAATGACATTAATTGATTCATAACACATCACATCTCTTATATCATCATTTCTATTATCTTGTCTTCTTCCATGCCCCAGACGAGATATTGCCTTTTGTTGATTTGATCCTTCAAGAACTTCTTGGTGAACCATAAATTGGAGAGAATCTCCTGATAATTTGGCTCTTCGTTCCTCTTTTTTCTTCTTCCAAAATTTAGAGAAGATCAAATTTCACTGAAGAGGGGATTGATGATTTGAAAAAGTCCCCAGTCTAGTAGACTAGGGTCGTTCCTTCTATTCTCGTTCAACTCCTCGAATCCTATTTTTTGATTCTGAGGGTTGGTTTAAAAGAGTCCCTAGTCTATCAAGTTGGGGTGGCTCTTGACATGATATGTCTGAGACCTTCTTAAAAGCTCTCCAGATATTGTAGACCTTGGTTCGGAAATTAGCTGGATGCATCAATCGACATCCACTTTTATCACCCGGTTCAAAAGACCGTTGGATGATTTCTGACACTTCTGTCACTTGATGATGTGCTTGCTCCATACGAGAGGCCTGTTCAATATTCTCATTCACTTGATGTAGGAGTAATTTAACAAATTTTTCTCTATATTATTGATTTTGAGAGGAACTAGTTGAATCCTATTCTTGGGATAGCCTTTGATTACAAGAAATGCCCAATGAATTTGGCCGGACATGGGCAATGACATTGCATGAAACCATTTTTGGTTGGATTTGCTGACTAGAGAGCACAGTGAAATTTAGTGCTCCATGAACACCCCATCCTCTAACATGAATACCAGATGGGGCATTGGAAATTAAGTGGTGCAATCTTCTTAGTGCACCAAGGCATGAATGCTGAAGGGATCTCTGATACTTTTCTGCCTTCAGATATCGAGAGACTGATAGAGAGGCCAAGTCAATTTGACGTTGTAACCCTTCTATTATCTTAACATGATTTTCATATTCATCATAAGACAATATTTTATTGTCAAACTAACAAAGATTTATCTATATATTGAGATGAATATCACGAATCCCATCTTCCGTCAACATCTCTGGAATTCCATACTGAGAGTTGGCCAAAGGCCAAAACAAGACTGGCACTTTACCTTTCTCTAGTTGTTTTCTCATATTCATCATTTCCTCTTTATCATTAAATGAAGATTTTTCTATTTTATTTGACCAGAGATGGTTCTTGCTTGTTGTTTCATTGGATTCAACAGGATTGGTAGAGAATTCACTGATCAAACTAGGAGATTAATGACCTGGGAGTCATTAGAAGAATGACCTTCACCCCGGGATATCTTTTGATTGAGAAAGTATTTCACATTATAGAGATGAAGCATCAGACATGACTGGTTTTGCATTTTCAAGTACCTCAAGATAAGAGGGCTTTCTCAGCACTACATTGTCCACTAGAGCATTTTCTGGGAAATGTGTATCACTACTGCTGAGAGGACTTTCCCAGCGAAATTCATCATCATGGGGAGGACCACCATAGTGGGTTACAACAAAAGATGATATCTCTTGCTCCTTTGTCTACTGGCCACACCGAGGGTTATTGTAGCTCTCATCTGAAGATGAAACTTCAAAATCGACCGAACTATCATGAAGCAAGCCTTCATGAGGAAGTGTCTATTGAAGACCTTTAGAATTAATGTTCCCACTATTGGGAAATGAGGGAGTATAATTTTGGATTCCAATAGATAAATTTATGAGGGATTCAAGAACTCTAACATCGATAAAGGCCTTGTTATAGATTGGATCTTGATTTCTTGACTGTGCTGGGTGGGTCTTCTTTTTAGATGCCTTCTTACTCGCCTTGGAAACCACTTGTTGACGAAAGTGGCTACTCTGAGGAGGTGTATGTGTCTGATCAGGAGTGATAGCCAAGTTAGGATAACGATCTCCACTCAAATTAGGTGTATGTTCCTGACTAGGTTGTCCGTATGATATAGGGGAGTATGCCCAACAACCCTCCTGGATTGGAACAGATGTGTGTGTCTGTTCCAGAGTGAACTGTTGATGTGTCACTCCACTGGTAGGGATAAATTTATGTATCTTTCCCTAAGATGCTGCTGAAGCTGTTATAATACCCTGACAGGCATCCAGGATATGAGCAGGGATTTTCTTCTTCTCTTTCACCATTTACAAAATGTGCTTGGTGATTTCAGCTGCCAGAATAGGGATCTACGTCCATTCTATGCTTGGAGTAGGTGTATGTTCTTGCTCCTATCCTCCTTTTCCAGTTAGTGAATCCTGACAGTACTCAAGTGTGGGGGCAGAGAGTTGAGTCTGCCTCTTATTTGTCGTCGGAGATTTCTGACTGACCTCTCCCGGTGCTACCAAATGAGACTGTTGGTAGGCTTGATCAATAATATCAGGTATATGTGCCTGATGATTGTACTTCGCTGAACGTGGTTGACGAGATCCATCATATGTAGTCAGAAGATTATGCTGACTAGATGATGATGTATAAACAGGTGTATGTTCCTGCCTATAGTACTCCGCCGGAATTTCCTGGCGGGATTGGCGTGATGCCGCAAGATGAGTATGCTGGATAGCGGAATTAAAACGGACAGGTGTATGTTCCCGCTCGTTGCTTGCCACCAAGTTAGGTTGGTAGACTTCTCTGGAGATGGAATAGATGAGAACCTACTCACTGTAGACCGGATTTCACCTCTCATGATTCGTCTTGCCTGCTTGGGTTTGAGGAACCTGAGCTGAATGCCTGGATTCTATTCCCTCATCATGTTGAGGGCGCACTGCCGCACGAGTCCAGTGGCGATTGTTGATAGGAGCCCTTGAGAAGAACTCATGTTTCCTTGAATTAAGGCCCTGAGGGACCTTCTCATTCACCTCGTCAGAATATGGGAGTGAATGGTGATTGCGTTCTGGGGATAACGACCCAAAACAGTTGGAGACGTTGGTTAGCACCTCCTGCTTCTTAATAACAGGTCTCCATTGTCCAGACAACCAGTGTGAGTTGTTCACTTGGAGGGCTTGTCAAGCATTCTCCAGAGTTGGAATGGTACCGTGTTGACGGTACTCCTTAACCAGTGCATTTGATAACAAGTGTTGAAGATGCTGAGTAGGTGATGTCATCCTCAGAGCAGACGACGATCCAACAGGAGTAGCAGTAGTGACATTCGCAGTAGTGGTTTTCACAGATGTGGACATAAGAAAATCCATTCTCGTAATATAGAAGATCTTGAAAAAGTGTGTCTGTTTGATATACCAAACATAATCAGGATAAATTCTGCCGCTATATCTTTTGGATGAGCACATATGTCATTGATTGTTTTTTGGCCCTCTCATTGAGTTTTAAATAGGGGCCTAACAAATAAGTAAATCATCATTTTAACTTGGTTATGGAATCAAGTCGGGTTCACAATTTTTTATTTCCCTCTGGGATTTGGGATGACCTTGTTGATTTAAGGTTCAAACATTCCAAGAGGTTTCTAACGGGTGTGTTTGTAGAACCGGAAACATCCTATGATTCCATATTCATTTGTACAAACTTTCCAAAGGCAGGGGCTCATTAGTTATGCACTGATGAGGCTTATGAATTTTCATTGGTCGAGAGGATTGGTGGTCGGACTCGTCACACCTTTTTGAGGGGAATTAGACTCTCTTTACAGATTTATGTAATGTTCGTGAATCCTTATTACATTACCAAGTATTAAATTGATATTTCCCTTAGATATGACAATCAATGATAAATATGTATTAGATTTAGAGAATATTTTATATGTATTCGAGGTTTTTCATCAATAGAGAATCACCTGTGTTTGTTGAGATATTCTTAGTCAATGGTATCCTTTTATACATTATGTAAAAGCCTCTTGGTTATTATGATAACCATGCGGGTTTTAAAGCCACTCTGCAGGGCACTTGAAGTTTATTGTCATTCAGAAAGACATATATTATTTCAGAGTTGTGATTGCACCCACAGATGGGCTACCTATGTATCCTTGTTTAGATAAGGAATCAGAACCCACATAGTTTGAGTAAGGGAGTTTGATGTTTATGCAATATTTATGTCTCAATGAAAGATGTCATGATTACTTTTACACTCTAATCTCACGTGAGTCATGATCGTTGTGAGAAACAAGAGGTATTGGTAACACCAGAAAATTGTGCCATGAAAGATGCAATGATGAGAAATGATGTGGGGATTATGTATGTATGACTGCCCAAATAGATGAAGATTAAGATTTACTTCAGGGAATAAATCTAGGAACAAGGTCCATAAAGGTATATGTGCTTTATGGAGATTTGGATACTATAATCTTGGGGCTTACTCCTAAAGAAGAATCCCAAGTTAGGAAGGGACTTATGATTGGGATTTACACCTGAGAAGGAAGCCCATATGAATGTGACTTATGACTGGTTAATAGAAATTAAAAATAGAGTTTACTCCTGAAAAGGAGGCCCATATTAAGGGGACTTGGAATGGGGCTTACTCCTGAAAAGGAGGCCCAGGTTTAGGTACTTGGATACTGGGGCCTACTCTAGAAAAGGAGCCTAGGTTAAAGGAATTATGACATGGGGATTAATCCTAAAAAGGAATCCCAAATTAATGAGGACTTGGGGCTTAGTCCTAAGAAGGATGCCCAATTTAATGAGAATTTGGACTGGGGCTTACTCCTGAATAGGAGGCCCAAATTAAAGATTCTCTCATCATTAAAGGATGAGGTTATATGAATGATATATCTAACCTTAGCGATGTAAAGATGTGTAATTCACTAGGTTTTGAGAGATGTTCCATGGAATTCCTTTCGGATAAGGAAGTCAATTAATAAAACATGCCATAAATGGATTTGAAAAGTGTATTGAAGACTAAATCGTGAATATGAGAAGTGGAAAGGAATAAGAGAAGTGAAATAGGCAGGAGAGGCACCCAAAACGATAGGGGTGCGCAAGTCCTGACGGGTGCATAGGTACCGTGTGGACGCGCAAGTCCTGGCCGCGCAGGTATATCTGCACGACACATGGGTACTTGCGCGGTTGGTAAGAAGCAGGGTAATAATTGGTCAATCCTTGACCAAAGCCTTTATAATTATCCCAAGTTACTTCCAGAAGAGTGGCGCACATGTTTTAATGAGTAGGTAAGGAGGTGCGCAAGTGTGTCCATTCCCCTTAAGGGTAAAACACTTAGGCATGCAAGTGTTAGTGAATTCTAACACTCAGACCTTATTCTTATTGTTTAGACCTTCCATAATAGGTAATTAATTACCTTAGAAATGTTTGGAAGACTTAAAAAAGATACTTGGGCGTTCAGAGCTCTGTATCTGAATTCTGGAAAAATTCCCCCTAAAATGGGGGGCCCATCATGGGTATTTATAGGCTGGAGAAGACCCTGGGCAGTTTTTAAAGTGGGTGCGCAAGTCACTTGCGCGACCATTAGGTGGCGCGAAAGTGTAATTGCGCAACAGTGAGGGATCTTGCGCGCCCAAACAGTGTTTGACTCCTTTTTCATTCCTTTGTCAATTTTTGATGTTTTGTTCAAAGGATTATTCAATTTGTTCTAAGTCATTTCCCATTCCATTCCTTTAGACAATGTGATGAAAAGGAGCGTCAACAGTGGGACAGTTATTATAATCTTCTCTCTAGGGTATTTCTAAGTGTGAAGTACATGGGAATAAAAATAAACATCTTTTCAACCATCAATACTTGAAAGTGAAACATCATTAGTGTCCCATCAGATATATCTCATGAAATATATGTGGAAGAATATTTTCATTGCACTAAATTTTTTATTTTTAGCGGGGCACTGATATGAAATTTTTATGCAACCATTTTTTTAAGAATTATTATATTAATGTTCTGTATAATAACTGTAATCATATAATGATATATTTATTAACATTTATGTATTTGAATATACTAGTAATATAAAGTATAAATTTAGTTGGTTTTATGTAAATAATTCTAAACTTATCACGAGTGATGCTTTTCTTGGAGATTGTCCTTCCCATTCACATGTGGAAACCAATGTTTTAGTTATTATCCCTTAGACTAATGGAATTTGGTTAGTAGAATTTATAAACCATTAAAATGGTGAAAAATAAATTTGAATAATATTTATGGATTGGTATTATAGTAGGCATATTGTTCGGATATAGAAAATAATATGCATGGCATGAACCCCACCTTCCCCTGGAACCCCTCCAAGGTCGATAGTGTAGATGGAGATGAACCTTGAATATTTCCTCTAATAAGACATGGGTTCATTACTACTACCAAAGGTATAAAATTCATAAAAATGGGAGAAATTACCATATATATATATATTTATGTATTAAATATAATATACACCTATCAACACCATCATATAGTAAATAATAAATCTCAATACATGAATGTAATATCATATAAGTGGTAAAAAATGGAAATATAAATGTCAATGAATGGGTAGTGACCATGAAGCCCTAGTAGCCCTTGAATAGATCCACGGGCATGTAATTCCATGATCAATCCCTAGCTAGCTCTTATGGACCTAAAAATTTGTTTATATATATATAGTGATCAAATATGTATACCTTCTAATATCCACCCTAGAACCTATCAATAAAATGTTGATGAATTATACTATGTCATAGTAAATAAATAAATAAAACCAACTTATTATGTAAATAGATAAAACTACATTCCATCTTCTCCAAGGGACACTCACCATGTAACCCATAGATGTATGTCATTATATTTCAAAATAATTTACATTATAAAGGTACCCAACTTTCAATTTTATACAAGCTTTTCACTCTCACACCCCAATGACAAACATCATGTGTTATAATCCCTTAAATAAGTCATTTATCACCCTGTACATACATATCAAATCTCATCCTGCACCCCGTACATATATATCTTAACCACATCTCATAACCATGTAATTTTTCCCGAAAGCCACTATTTCTAGTGTATCATCAACTATACATAAAACATCACATTTAATTCAAGTACAACTTTGGTAATAATAGTTACCACAACAAAAATACATGTATGTGTTATAAATTGAATCTATTAAAGCCCACACACACATGTATGGTAAAACTGAGATCTATCAAATCCCATTTTGACACGTACCCTGTAACATAATTTATTACAGGCCAGATATAACTACACATAATTCTATATTTTTTGGGGGAGTGGGAAATAGGATGAACTTAACTATATGCTGCCTCAATAACCATGATGTAAGGGAAAACACTTGGAATCCAAAACATTTAAGTGTCCCAACTTTGGTGGTGGAGAATATGAAATCATGAAATATAATTAATAATATATCACACAACCAACAAGGGGAAACTAAATAGACATAGACTCAACTATAATTATCATCCAACATGGAACCCAACTACAACTTCTAAGGCCATGGAGGCTAGCATCCATATAACCACACAAGAAATAGGATTCTGTAATCGTTAAGAGTATTCATTTATGAATTAGAAAATATCAACCATTTATTGATCCCATTAAAAATTATGGTTCAATCAAATCATGTCACTACAATCCACATGTTTCCATGATTCATATTCTAATTTCTAGATATGTTTCCTTACTCTTTATACATTTATCTAACTATCCCATGGTTCTCATTTTAGTAACATATATTATTTATACCATTACCAAAATAAAAATACGAAATATAATAACCATTCAATAATCTATGTATCCTAGGACTCATCCAGTAATACCACAAGGAATATGAACTCATGGTTAATTGGTTAACTATATTATGTAGTCAGTATCACATCAAAAAACCAGCAAGAAAACATTGCATTAAAAGTAAAAATCATAAAATATGGGAAATATAATATATTATTACACACCAAGCGACCAATAAACATCCTGACACAAAAATCCAGCAATAGGAAATCCAATCACTCAACCAAAATCATTCATCCCGACATCAACCACATATCAATGATACCCTAATCTTAAAGCATGTTAACCACCACTTTAATAATTTATTAAGAATTCCAAATCCCACACATGAAATTTTTGAAAGGATCAACCATCATAGAAATATATAAATTTAAAAAAAAATACATTATAAAAACACTTGAGTGGAATCCAAGTCTATAACATAAGGAATGCATGACTAAGAAACATAGAATAATAGAAAAGATGGGATACCAATAGAACCGAACACTTTAAATAATGAAAAAATATAATTATCATCTTGATTTAATTGATTAATTATGAAAATGTTTCCATAACAAAAACACATAAATAAAACAGTTATCATCACCAACAAATCAACTAAAAAAATTATTTGAGAAACAAATCTATATTTAATTATTTAAAGGGAAAATAAATAATTAAATTTCCATTAAACATTCACTAATCACTTCATATTAACATGATTTAAATTTTTTAACCCAATTAATGAACTTAAATCATGATACAAAACAATAATAATCACATTAGACTAATTTCATGGTGTTTAAATGGCATCCAGAGTCATCATTAATACAACATCACCACATGTGATCATGATACACTTAAGAATCATTCTTAAATACTGTTATTATCTTCATTTAAGTAAATTATAGCATTACCCAAATAAACTAAAGTATTATAATACCATACATCCACATAAAAAACTCCATGTATCACATACCTTAAGAAGTAACTTTCAAACCTCTCGAAGAAAGAATAGAAGATAAAGTACATATATCCAATCTATACTCACATAAAGAATTCCACAATTCCTAAGAATATAAACCAACAGCAATCACCTATAAAACATCTAATAGTTATATGAAAATAAAAGAATCTAATATTTCATATATTTAAATGAAATTGTGTGTTAGAGAGTAATAATTAATGCAGAAAAATCACCACGAGTCACAAATCGATCGATCTCAAAAATCATGGAGGTAAATCATTTAAATATGGACTTATAGTTTTAAGAAAAAGACCTTAAGTCTCATAATTCATAAATAATATGGGGGGAAATATGTGAAATTTTCCAGAATTGCTAATTTTATATAGGCAGTATAAAATAAAAGACCACCGTATAATAATAATTACCATATTGCAACCCCTAAGATTTACACTAAAACTATGGTGTAATAAATAAGGAAAAACCAAAATGGTCCTTGTAAGATCCACCATCTCTACTCAGATGTGAAATCCAAGTAGTATTTAAATTTTTAGTAATATTAGATAAATATGATCCTATAAGATCGAGGGAACACTATGGTGCTACAAAGAAACCCTCTACAATAGTCCCTAGATCGACAGAACTAAGGGTCCCAAACTCCAAGACTTAATATCATAGCCTATGGATATTATATTGCTACATCTAAATTAACAGTGACACCAAAACCCTCCTCTTAAGACTCCACACTATAAGGACCATGAATACACCATAATACCATCTATTTGACCACACCATATTGTAATCTAAATGACCACACCATAAAAAAATATAAGGTTAATTTCTATGAATATAATCATGGAATACATGGAACAACAAAACCTTATATGCCACATGGAAACTACATAAAATCCATGGCCTTTTCAAAATTACACATTTCTACCTCTATTCTAGTAGGTTATGACAATGCTGAAAACCTATTTCCCAACTAATATTTTATCATAAACCTCAATCCTTCTTCTAATTCATTTTCAAAACACATCCTACTCCTAAAACATGCAAACCAAGGGATCAATAAATACTAGTAACTTGTATTAGGTACCTATAAACAAATTCTAATCATTGAAAATTTAGTCCAAACTAGGTAATGATTGGAAAAGATAATATACAGATCACCCTATGAGATACTTCTCAATAACCCTACTATAATAAGAACAAAACCAAAAAAATATATGTATAAGGTGAGTGAACATAGAATATAAAAATTTATCTCATAAATCAATGAAGGTAAAAAATTGAATCTTAATGAAATTTTTTTAATACTTGGTATATTGAGAACGCATTTATGACTCCTAATCCCAAGTACACTTCTCCAAGACACTATACAGACATATGACATGAACCAAATGAATATAATTTCTAAAAAACACCTTCTTCTAATAACCTTAAATTTTAACATGTTGTTCCTCGAAGGTCGCTATATATTTTACTCCCATATCACCCCAATAAGGACATCACAATAATCATGATGATATAGGTGAACATGTGATGCTTGAATGAAATAATTAATCTCTATCATCTATGGGAGAATTGATAAAAAAATATTCACCAACTAAAACACACACCAAGACCTCTACAGAAATAAAAATTTTAAGGTAAATATTACTCCGACAACCAATATTTTGATACCTCTAATGAAAAGATGCCTTCAAGAAAACAAGTTTTACAATGTAGAACTCTAGAGGATGGAAAATATTATTATAATAGTACATATTAAAATCATCTTTTTTTACTTTATTCTCTTGTATATCACCTAAAGATTCTCTATCATGAATTAAAAAAAATTAGACTGATTATAGCTAACACTCCAAGCTCAGTAAAACACAGTACAAATAATAAATATTGACCATACAAAACTTATAATGGGGACATGAAAATGGTAGAGTGATAAAAATTATTAAAAATAAAATATTATTAGGGTATCTTCCCCAAAACATACATCCAAAATCCTCAACACTAGTATGATACATGTATTTTAATTTTTTGAAAGATTTATCTATCTGATTGTCTATTTTTGGATGAAATGATGTGTTAATGCATAGTTAATTTCCAAAATAATCATAGGGACCTATCTGAACTCTAAATGTAAAATGAGAATCTTGATTAGAGAATATCATATTTGGAATCCAATGAAGCCTCACCACCTCCTCTAGATACTAACTCTAAATAAAATCACCAAAACATGAATCCTTATACACTAATAAATTTGATTGATTCGTCAAGTTGTTCATGATCACTGATATTGAATGAAATCATATTTATGATCAATAAAAAACAATGATGAAGGCCATGGTGATATCTTTCCTCTTCCACAAGGGAACATTTATAGGAAGAAGAAACCAACCAGGAACACAATTCATAGCATTTATCCTCATGAAAACCAAACATCGAGATAAAATCACAAGAATAGTTCATATCATCCCAGAAAAAAAAGTTGAACTTGTAGAGAACAATAAATATTATGACCACAAGGATGTACCACCAAGGATGAAATATGGAACTTATATACAACCACATCCTACATCACTGATGTCAAATAGATCCTCCCCTGGAACAATTCATGATGTTGGTCACCTCATATCTTCTTTTGGAAGCATCACTACAAAAAAACTTGATCCCACTAACCCCTACATTAGAATTCCCTATAAGATACCCCTCCACATGACGCACCAAATATGATATCACCATAAACTTGTAAAAATACCCACTACCATCAAAAAAATTTATATCAATCCATGCCATAGTGATATCTAGCAACACCCTCTGGACTTCACCACACTCACACATGAAATCACTATATCACATCATATATAAGTAATCAACTAAAAAATTCCATTTTGTCATAGTATATAAAAATATAGCAGACATAATAACATAATAATTCCATCAATTTATACTACTAAAAATTAAAATTATGTTGGGAAAATATATACCAAAATATATTATGATCAATAACAATAAAAAATTTCTCACTAATGAGGTTATACCACCGAAAATTCATTGAAATAACGACTGCATCAAGATATAGAACAAAGTTTTCATAGTTATATTTATTATATTGAAACTCTTGAAAACTATAATAGATAACTTCTCTCTACTACTTTAAAACAAAAAAAATCCCTGATAAAATGTGTAATAATAAACCTATAATTCAATGCCCTCCTCCATCAAATGAAGAATGAGATTGTTAACCAACATTTTGTACCAATATGTAGAAGAATAAAGGAACTAGTTACGTGACCTAGAATATTGATACTTCTTGGAAAAAGGTATCATCGGAGTAAAAATATAAGTCAGTTTAGGTATGAACGTCCAATATTATCCTATAAGACCATGGAAGGTATGTAACTTTGTAACGTTCATAGGGTATACACTTGAATCAACCACCTAAATATTAGAATGATATATGACCACTCAATAATGAAACACAATTTGTATTAATAAAATATCCCTATAGGCCTTAGAATCAAACATAGACAGTTTACCAAATATCTAATGATGTTAGAGAACACACAAAATAGATCACGGATGGTTTTTGGACTCCTCTTTAACCACCAAATATAGAACGATTATATCCATAAACACCACCATTAATTGATAATAAAATTCACATGACATGTAATTCATTAATCCCATGAATAGGTATAGAGAACAAACAACACTGAATGATATATCGAGTAACTCATAATGAAACAAATGATATCAAAATGAAATATTTTTCATATCCCCATCCATCACCCTTATCTAATGACATTTATATAGAAAAATGATCTTTTAGAACCATCTAGATACCTTTTGTAGATCAAAAAAATCATTAATACATGAAATATGATATCATTTCTTCACTGTGACCAAGTTCAATTGGTGACTATTGATACAAAAACACGATCTTCTATATGCGTTATTGAAAAATAGAATTTGAGTACCAAAAGGCAGAATACTATGCGTATTGAAACCTCATTATAGAATATATTTTATATGAATCTAAATATAACATAACTTCTAGGGTGACATCCTATATTGGGGCGTCGATAAAATAGAAACAACCATTTATATCTCTATCCAAAACTCTATCTCCAGATATGAGAATTACACTATAAAGTATTCTATAAATACATCAGAGAACTATTATATAACCCTAGGGAACACCACAAAATGATCCTGTACTGAGAATAACATAAACTTGTCCATAAAAAAAGATAGGTACCGTAAATGTCTCTAACCCATATGAGTGTCTTTCTTGCAAAAAATCACATCTTTCTATCCATAAACATAACATAATATAATGAGACACTTGAATCATTCAATTACATCCTACAAAAATTAAAATCAGTTTATGTAGAGAATAATGTCATGTAGATATTCCTATGTACAGAGACCCCCCAACTTAATTGTTATATTACCATATAATCAACTCACAATCTCAGCACACATCACACAATATTGCTCAAACCCCAACTGGTATAGACAATGGAAAATAAAATGAAATTCTCTTTAAATAAATTATAAAATCATAGAATGCGGTAGGTCCAATGAAGGAATGTATATCTCTTGAGTTAAAAAAGGAATACATTCAAGTATAATATAAGGATATAGTATATTTCATGATGTATGGATCGCCTAGAGATGGAAACTCTAAGGCATGTATCTGACCATATACTATTACATAGACTCTTTGTATTAGATGGAGACCAAATACATGTCCATGCCCTACTCAGTTTCCCTAAGGTAGAGGGGAATAAAGGGGATGACCTTTTCCCAACCAATCCCCTCTATGCATATCAAAATCTATAGAACCTCTCTACTGCTTCTTTCATGGTGGATACTAGTGCATTTGTTGATCCTGAAGATGTTTAAGGGGTCCATGTTGAATATTTAAGAATATTAGAAACTGAAGAATCATATATCCAAAACCTTTAAAAAATAATGACTAATCCACTAGTAGGTTTCCTAGAACAACCATCCCCATTAAAACAAGATGATGAAGGATAAATGGACTTTTTTATTTTTTAACCATATACGGAATAAAAAATTGAGAACTTTTGGTCAAAGATTTATTCCTCATAGGGTCATGGAATCTCCCCTAAGGGACGATTTTCTCATATCCAACACTCTCTATATAACATCTACCTTCACCGACACCTCAATATATAACGGTAACATGAATAGAGTGACATGGATCTAGATATCAAGATATAAATCCACATTAAAATTAATTTACCTAGACTCCACATTTAGAAGAAGTTTTGATGCATAAAAAATATGTTTTTTTATAATAGACACTAAACTCCTATAAGGAGAAATTTTCATAGAGAAAGGTAATAATATCTTGTAGAAAATGCACCATTTTTCGATGAATGAAACTTATCAAAAAACTAATCCCAAAAATCTTAAATCCTTATTATCCCTATGGATCAAGAACCAACAATTTCGATATTACCTATGATAGATAGCCATGGACAAAAACACCTAGTGCTCCCTCTGAGAAAAAATAAATATAAAGGTAATTTTTACAACCACAAACAAAACCATGGTATCCTAAACTAAGACAGAATCCATGTGCTTATACAAAACATATAATTGAATCTCTTTAAGAATCATAATCCAAGAATAATTTTCATAATACTCCAATTTACTAGGATATAATGGTGTAGACTTCTAAATATTGTCAAAAATAAATGTATTAAAATGTTGACCTAAATCCATTCCCACAAAAAAATAAAATTTAGGGACTAATAAACAAGATATTTTTAATATTTAATGTTAATTGATTAATTAAATTTCAATTTAAATCCCATTTTAAACCCAATTAAAACACAGTCATATAAAATCATGTGCATAGACCTTACCTAAGTATCTTCCTAGAATGTAGAATTAAATTTCATAGAGTTTTTTTATACATTAAGGTCCTTGTGTTAGATCACAAGGGGTCCATAAATAACCTCTTTCTACCTGATCTCCATTTTTTAACATCATGTCTTAATCGAAGATGATATTGTTACCCTACCAACCCATGAAATTCTCACTAGTTCCTATCTTCAAATTATATTCTATTTATTTAACATCATCTTATATTCTACTCAGTCATGACCCCCCCAATACAAAATCACACATACACATTATTACCCATCCTGGTCTAATATTGGATATAAGGATGACCCCTGTAGCTAATCTCAAATATATCACAAGTTGGAAACTTTCACTAGGTATATATAATGCATATAAATGATTGGAATTAACTTATATATATAAATTTAAAGATAATATACAAGGTTATATCCATCAATAAACACTATCAAAAAGAAAATAATGAATGTTAATAAATGAATGTGATGTCATATAAGCTATTACAACAGAAATACTAATATCAAAGCCTCGGTAGAAACTACAAATATACAATAGCTACTGAAAAACTAGAATAACTAGTAACTCCTAGATAAAACACTAAACATATCATGGAGAACTAATAAGAATATTATATATACAGGGTTAGTATACAGTTATACTCTATAAGATACCCCCATATGCTATTTTAAAAATGTGAAAGAATCATACTAATTTATAGTGAATAAAAAAATAAAACAAACTTGTTACCTAAAAAGGTAAAACTATTTCATATCCTCACCAAGTCTCACTAACCAAATAACACATAGAAGTAATTAATTCTATATTCAAAGAATATACACAATAAAGTTACCCCACATCCACTAGTCTACTTGTTTGTTTCTCTACCACCTTAACACCAAACATCCATTTCTACAATACCTTCCATAAGTAACTTTTCACCCTATTCATATATATAAAATCTTATCCCCCACCTTATGAATAGATATATCAAAATTATATTATAACTAATTATGTTCTGAATCCTATACTACTCATGTATGGTTCATTATACCACAAACCATCACAACCCATGAAGGTACACTTTTAGTAGCTGTGGTCAATAAAATTGAAATATAGACAGGTTCCATAACCTCAAGTCTCTATAGTCAGCACATATATGTATAGTAAACATGAGATCCATCAAATCATGTATAGAAATATTCCCAATAACACAAGGAATTATACACTGAAATATTACTACACATTATTCCATGTCTAAACAGAGAGCTTGAAGATGGAGAAGTTACACATATATTACCTGAACAACCTAAATGTTGGAGGAAACACCTGGAACCCAGATTTTTTTGGAATCCATTTATAACCTGACTCGAGTGGTAGAGAATATGAAATAAATTAATATTATATCATGAAACTGGCTAGGAATAATTACCAATCCTTAGGTTGAACTAATGATGTTTTCAAACATGACAGCTAGCTCCCACCAATAAGGACTAAGAGACTAAAATACCTATATGAACACATTCACAATTATTTAGTCATCATTAATAATTTTTATTGGGTAATTTTAAATTCTTATTCATTCATTAATCTCCTTACAAATTTTTATTCAGTGGTAATGGAGCATTAATCCAACTATCCCACAGTTAGAATTTCAAAAATACATCATTTACACCGTTACATCCATAAACAATATCCAATAACATGGGTTCATTTATAATTCATTCACCATTCCATAATATGGGTAATCTAGTAATTGACCTATATTACCTCAAGTAATATGCAATCAATATGGATCTTATAACTACAATATGAAATCATAATCATAACAAATAAACATCAAGAGATATAGGTAATACAAGTTCTAAATATATTCAAAGAAACCAATAAATAACACAAAAATATATAAATTAACAATTATGTCTCTCAACCTATGTCATCTATCCTAATATTATCACCATCTCAATGATAGAAAATAAGAAATCCATCCTCTAAAATTATGTCATCTACACCTTTCCAAACATCTCAACTATAAAAAACACTACACACAAAATCATATCCAGGATCTACGATCCTCGAAAAAATATACATGGAAACAGAATTTATTTTCATCATAGAAAACTGAATCGGTGACAGAGGCCATAACATCTATAACACAGGACTAGAAAACATAGAATAACAGTAAGGTTGGGATCCCAACCACCCGAACCACATTAATTTAAAAGAACACCATTTTTATTACTAAATTGAATTAACCAATTATTTATTCATTAGTCAACACAATAATAACTGATACATAATGCAGATATCATCATCTATAAAATAATTTCAATTTTATTGACCAACACATTCATATTTATTTATTTCCAAGGAATAATTTTATTTAAATCCCTATTCCTATTCCATTAATCACTTTATATTTACCAACTTTTTTAACCAATTTCAAGAACCTATATCATGAAATGAAAAAATAATAATTATAGAAAAGTGATAAAACACTATTAAAAAATTTCCAGAGGCTTCATCAATATATATTCACAACATACAATCACAATAAACATTTGAGTAATTATTAATTTATTTTATCTCCTTACCATAGGTCAATTCCACTATTACCCATTTAAATTAATATATGATAATCACAAAACTACACATATTAATGTATATATCATGAATAAAAAACCTCAATATAGAGCATGGAACATCCTCTAAGAAAGAACAAAAGAACATTAATGAATATCTTGACTCCAAATGATGTTATACAATAAAGAATCATCCATCAGTTATTAAAAACTCCAAGAAAACTTAGGAAACCATGATTTCAGAGTATTGATATTGGTAATGGGAGATAGAAGAACCAACAAAGAAGACAACTCACATGAGATCACCATTTACTCAAAATATAGAATTTAGGGGTTAAAGCCTAGACAAGGGAAAAAATGCCAATAAGAATGGATCTTTTCCTGATTAGATTTTTAAATATAATGGATTCAATATGATAAATTCAATAGGGGTTTAAAATTTATATAGGTTGGATAAAATATAACACCATGGAATAATCCCAATGAAAACACCAAAACCTCTAGGTTTTTATCAAAAACTATAAATTAGTAAAGGAGGCCACATTGCAAAGGTCATAGTCAAATATTTCCTCTAAAATTCATGACAAAAAACCCAAAATAACTCCCCATTTGAAAAACTCATTGAAACGGGTACCTAAAAACCTAAGGTAACACTATGGTGCATCCAAGGCATTATGACATAGTGGTCCTCATATTGGAAGAACCAAGGTTCTTAACCTCTAGGACTCCACAGAAAAAAACTATACCGATTTTTTAGATACCAACAGATTGATAGAGGAACCAAAATCCCCACCCCAATCATACATTCCATAATTAACATGGCGAAATTGCAATCCCATTTCCAAAAAACACACCATGTTGTACTCTAAATAACCATGGCACAAGATGACTACATAAGGTTCATTTCATAGAATTTAAGCATAAAATTTCGTAACCTTCTACAATTCAAGGAAACTAATTAAGAGTCACCCCCTTTTCCAAAATTCGAAAAAAAAACACCACCATGTCACAAGGACCACTACCGTGGCACAAAGTTTGTTACCGAATGAAATTTCAGATTAATCTATGTCCATGCGTCTCCACACATTCCCAGAAACATCTAACTCCAAAAACATACGATGGATGGGATTTGAAAAAAAAATAAGCTCTTACCGTATGGGTGACCAATGCACTATTAAGGGATACTATCATGGATGATGATTGATCAGGAATATATTGTTATGTATAACTCAATAATATAGAAGGGAAACATGAATAGTATAGGTTGAAAACATTATTTTATATGTGTACTAATTTGAGAGATAATTTAAATGAAAAACAATTATAGCTTATATTATTAAAAATTCAACAACATATATAATTATCTTAGACCTGATTTCTTCGAGTTTATAATGTGTTTTTTCACTTGTCTATTTGTGAAATATCAATTGATGCAACTAATCAATATTCCTTAAAAAAAGTTTTGTTTTATTCCGATTGATTTGGTGATAGTACTACATCATATAACCCAGAGTTTCATTACTATTTGGGAAATTTTTTATATATTAATGAAGTATGCATAATTTTGAACTTTTTAAGAGTCGATTTGGTAGAATTATATAGGGAGATTATATGTTAATAGGAGGGTTAATTTTACATGTATATCTTTGATGATATTAACTATTACTGATTAATGATTTAATTTGAGACAATGGCCTGGATATCATTAAGAATCTGAGATTATTTGTCTTTTGAGTATATATTTTCATCACTATATAGATGGACCAATAGATAACACTATTCCGACAATAAAGGATATATTGGGGGCACATTACTAAAATTCTAAAGTACATGGTTATAGAACATTCCCTTTGTGGGTTTTAATATAATAATATCTGTTACGCTAATTTTATATTGAAAACATCTAGAACATTATATAAAAGACCATGTATATCTCCCTTTTGTAGTGTGATGATTTTGGATTTCAATATTACGGGTCTCTAAAGAAAGAATGCTTAATTGATTTAAGAACGTATGAGTGTTTTTCAGAGTCAATGGAATATTTGAGGATTTATGGTTACATTTTTATTATATTTATGATGATACGAATATTTTCTACAAAAAATAGCCATTGAGAAATGTATATCTCACTTTTAGGTTACAACTGTGTTATAGAGTGGCAAGACGTTATAGTGATGGTGATCGAAATACATCTATTTAAATGATCTGGTGATATTTAAAACACCAAATAAACTATAGATGGGGAATTGTGATGTAGTAAATACAACATACTTAGGACTGATTGATAATATAGTCTAAACAACAGTCTATGTATACACATCTCATTGTGGTGGAAAAAACATAAAATTACTGAGGTTCCTTCAATCAATTTGATTAGATATAATCTAATATAGACACATCACCACATGAGGGAACTTTTTATCAGAAAAAGAGATAATTAATATATATCATAAAATTAATGATTATATATCCAATGTGTAGCAAAGGTTGTGGTATTATGTGGTGCAATATAGTGGACATGGGAAGGCATGTGGCGTTTTGTATGTTACTCCTACTTGAATTTTAAAAACCCTAAAAGTAATGTAGGATTATTTTGATCCTGAAAATTTCATTATGAATTTATTAATGAACTTAATCAAATTTTTTAACCCATATATCTACTTTTGGGGTGAGATTAGTGAATTTTTTACGTCAAATTTTGAAAAATTATGTCGAAGGTGACTTGAGAGTTAGTAAAATGTATATTCTATTTCTCACCACTGATGAAGTATTTCATATGAAATATAGGCATATGTGGTCATGGAATTTAATTATCATAAAATTAATAAATAATGTTTATAATAAAAATCAAATTATTTATTTGATTAATAAAATAGTTATTAATTAACTTTATTAAATAAAAGAATTAAAATTTAAAAATTTCAATATTATAAAATAATTAAGACAAATTTTTGAAAGCTTGAGTTGGGATGATTTTGGTTTTTGGGTTGATTGAGTTCATAAATCAAAAAAATGATAACTTATGAAAATGAAGTAGAATTTCAAATACGATGAATAATTATCTATTATATTTATGTGCAACAATATGATAATGATGTAGAGCATTTATATGGACAACATGAATTACTTTTATGGAGTGGAGTAATCTTAATAAATATTATTTTTCATGTTGAATAATGTTCCTATATATTATATATTTTTGGGATAATAAATTTTCATCGTGTTCCATTGATGATGTTATCTAATAAAGATACATGATTTACTTTGATTCTATGGAATATATAATAATACACATTTGGTGTGCACTTATATATAATTATAATTTATCATATCTAGATAGATAGATAGATAAATAGGTATATGGATCACTTTATTATGACTTTGGATTATATATTGAAAGAAAGTGTCATGGATTTTGGAGGTGCATGGGCATAAAGTATTCACTTAGTGGATTTTATTATAATAATAGTTGTTTTTATACTATTAGAATGAAATATTTTGAATATTTACACAAAATACCTTATTGATAACCCTTTTAGTGGGTTGATTTTGGAAATTTGACTATTATGGGTCTTAACATAGTTCAAAGCATGAAATGGAATATTTATTTAATCCATTAATATATGATAACTTCTAGGAGTCTATATAAATAATTTATTGTTCACAAAAGGATACCATTTGAGTTTCATGGGGGTGACCATGTATTTTTTAAGGTTCTCCAAAAAAATAAAATAATGGTTTGAAAATAGGGTGAACTTTTTACCAAAGCTTATAGGACCATTTGATATTCATTCTAGAGTTAAAAAGATGGAAAATAATTTGGTATTACCAACCCAGCCCTAGAGAATATTTGGTAGAGAAAATAACATTTGTGGGATCAGAAACCCCTTGTTTTTTCAAGAGGTACGTATCGAAATGATATATTTTTAATATGAATATTTCCTTATGAGGATGAAGGTTTCCATGTTTGAGAGGATGTATTATCTGGGGATTCGCTAAAATGTGTACCCAATTATAAATTTAACGAAATGACTTATAGTTAGTTTTATTAGGATTTATATTATTTCTAGAAACAATAAAAAGGATTACAATGGATAAATGATTCGTTATTTGAACTTTTTAGTGGATATTTTACTTTTGAAGCTTCTATTAGAAGTATGGAAAGGCAATTTTAACACATCTCATGGTGTCAAATTCTAAAATGAATTTCATCAATATATATAGAACATTGTGTTTTAATTTTAGTATATATTTTTTTGTAATTTTATTAAAAGGTGAATAAAATTTAAAAATTATAGTCAAATTAAAATAAAAAAATAGTTTTAAAAAAATCCTTTTTAAATTATATATATATATTCCTCTCATAATGATGTAATTAAAAAATCGTAGACTATTCTTGTTCCAAAGTAAAATGTATTTTGGATGAGAAATATTCAATTAGAATTTGAAGAATCATCGAAGAACAAATTATTGATATTTGAATTAACATTGTTATGTTAATTATTCTGAATCCTTAATAACCTATCAATCATTATATCTCATTTTATTCAAATATTTTAATGGAATTATTATATTATAAATTACAAACCATGGTAATGATAATCGAATTGGATTGACATTAATCTTTAATATGTATTTAGGTAAATTTTATAAAAAACTATATGTTTATAATATTCCCCCAAATTCTAGGATTTAGGCAACAATGATGATGTTTTGTGGTGTGATAGTGGTTTTTGGTGAGCTAAAACCAATAAAATAAATGTTTAGGTGGTATGAGAAACACCACACTAAAAAAGATGATGTGGTGTGGTGTATAAAACAAAAATTATTAAATACTATTTGGTCACATTTGTCAAACACTGATCCATCAGGACAAATTTTATATGGAGGTGAAAAACCAAGATTATTGATGGTCATTTTATTGATTTTATTTGATAAAACCCACATTGATAAATCAAAACATGAGAGTACTACTTTAATAAATCTTTTTTGAGTAATCTATACTATGTGATCATTGATCAGGTGGTTAGATTTTGGATAGTGTGGTTATTTTGTGTGATGTGGCTTAATGTGCATAAAATTCTAAATGAATGAATTCTGATGACTTTGTTAGACTGGTAGATAGAGGTTATAAATGATGACTATTTATAATTTATGACAAAGATGTTAAAAAATTTATAATGTGATATAAAATCTATTATATTGGGTTGTTCCTTTATAATGATGATGTGTATAATTTATATGGGTGACATGAATTACTTCTGAAAGTGTGGATTATTTTTTTTGTCCATGATTTTATAATATTACGTTATCTTAAGAGATTATATGATAATGGGAATGTAATGTTTCATTATGTTCCATTTAATATAGTATCTAATTACGATACATGTTTTACCTTGAGTATGTGGAATGGATAAAATCACATAATAGGTATACTCTAGTATCTAAGAATAACATCTCATCTCTAAATAGATAGATAAATTGTGAAAATTATTCTAATATTGTAGGATTTTTTAGGGAAAGTGTCTTATTTTTTTTATGATTATGGTTGGAGAATATCCCACAGTGGTTTATTTATTTAATAATGGATAATGTTTTACTATTAGAATGATACATTTTCAATCTTCCCAAATTGGGGCTATTGTATTTTTAGGTGGGTCACCAAGACTTATTAAATATTTCTTCACCTAAAGTGAAATGAAGTCTTGGATAAAGTATTAATTTTCCCATTGTTTATATGAGATTTTGATATTATAGATATATCTTTATAGGTGGCATGTAATATAGAATTACCACCTCAACATGAGATAGTATACAATCAATTCCATATCCTAGAATTATAGATATATGAATATGATCTATCATATAAATTAGATTATTATTACATGTATTTAGAGTAGAATTAGTATTTTTGTAAAATTTTATAGATTTATAGAATTTCTGGGATAATGTGTTGTAATGATAAAGGATTTCCAAATTATAAATTGTATGTTAAGATTGAGGAGTATGGGAGAATACATGGGAGGGAGAAGATAAGATGTGTGATAACTACACCACAAATTAACTTTTTTTATGTACATTAATATATTCATATTTCATATTTAGGATGAATATTTTAAAAGTAGAGAGGATTTATTATCTCATGTCTCTCTTATATAAGTACACAATATTAAATTTAACGAATTATCTTATAATTATTTTCTGGGACTTATAGTTTCTATAAAATGTATAAAATTGATTGAAATGAATAATTTAAGATTTATGTGATGTTTTGAGGGACTATTTCAACATTTATGATTTACTTAAAAAATGGAATAATTATATTTTATTAATTTATTGTTCATTGGATTCTAAAACAATTCTTATCATTAAATTAGATAAAAGTTGTTTTTATATATTTTTAGATTCTTAATTTGTTTTGCAAACCTGAAAAAATTTGAGAAATTATATTATAGACCAAATAATTTTTTTTCTATATTTAAAATAATATATATTTTCATTTTAATTTTATTTATATTCATATTTAGAGGATGTGGTAAACGAAAATAATAGCCTCTATATGTTTTAGATTACTGTGAAATCATAACTCGATAATTTTCATGGGAGTTTAAAGAATTCATAGGGAACGAGGCAAGTACAATATTAATTGAAACCATTCTAATTATTATTTTTAATAATTTAAATTTTTTCGCTCACTCTATCTTGATTTAGTTACTCTCCATGAAATTTATTTTTAATAAATTAAAAATCATTTTTATGCTAAGATAAATGGATTAAAGTTAATATTACAAATGGATTAAGGATAATCTTATAAATATGTAAGATGTAACTAATATGATATATAATTTTTGAATTATTTAAATTTAAATTTATTAATAATGATTTATATATCTTAAAATATTTTCATAATATAATTTTATTAGCATAAATATTACAAAAAACTTACTTGTATTTTTTGTTATATCTTAGAGATAAATTTTAATTTTATTATTTTTTAGAATTATATTAACTTAAATTAATAAAACAATTATATAGAAATGATATATAAATATATTGATATAGATAAAAAATTCTAATATTACCAAAAATTCAATAATCTCATATAGTAATCGAAAATTATCTTACATACATGTTTTATTGTTATTAAAATTATCTCAATAATTTTATAACCTAAAGGATGGAATCATAGATTTAAAACAAATTATTTGTCCATCATGATGAGAAAAATTTGATGTAAAAATTTAGTATTCATTAGAGTATATCTAGCTAGGTTTCAAGACAAAATAGTGGTCATGAGTGGTGCAGTGGTGGTGCATTGATGATTGAGAGTTATCCCATTAAATGGGTGGGTGCTATGTGAAGAACCACATCTAGATGGAGTAATGTAATTTAGTAAAGAAAACTTTATATAGTTTGTTTGATCATTTTGATAAAATATTAAATTTTGTGGCCGCATGTCTACATGGAAGAGTAAACCCAGAATTAATCTGGTATGTTCTATCTTTCTAGTAAAATGATATGTCACAAACCTAATTCAACACATGAGGGAAATGATTATCTCAAACTTATCTGATAAATCTATAACATCTTATCGGCATTCTAATTTCTAGAGCACAAATAGGGAAATGTTACACTGTGGAACAACTTAGAGGACATGAAAAAGAATGTGAGAGTGTAACGTATCAACCTTCTATTGTGGAAAAATGTATGCAATTTTAAAAAATAATGATGCTCCAAATTGGGAAATAAAACTTTTACTGATCTATTTTGTATCTTTTGAGCCAAAATGTTTATGTTTTAGGTGATTATGATAGTTTTTTAAAGTCTAATTTTGATCACTTAATGCAAAGATGGTTTCAAGGTTATTAAAAAATATATTATAGTGATTACAACTAATAGCCCATTTCTTCTAAAATATGCAGATATATGGTCTTATATTTAACTTATTTCAATGATTATTCATGTTTAATACAATCACAATATCATTAATGAATTAATAAGTGAAGGTATTTTTAATTATTTTAATTAAATCATTAAATGATATCATTTATATTTCATTATAGTAAAGTAATGTCAATTTTTTACAAGAGAATGAATAGTGATGACTTGGTTTACTTAGTTTATAGAGGTCTTAAATGATGACTATTGAGAATTTGTGATAATTCAGTAAATTTTTAAAGAAGGTGACAATAACTCTTAATATTGGCATTATTCATTACAATGATGGTATGCATAATTTATATGGATGATATGAATTACTTTTGTTGGGGTTGAGTGTTTCTTTTGAATAATATTTTTCTTATGGTATGATTTTTGCTGGGATAATAAATGAAAACATGAGAAATAAATGTATATTTCAGATGATATGTGAAAATTTTGACAATAGTGATATTTTTAAATATTATACCCCAAAGATCCAAGGTTATGGAAGAGTTCCCTATAAATATTAATGAAAAGCGAAAATTCAGAGTTAGACTATAAATGGATTATTTCAAAAGAGTTAGTATGTCAACCCCACATGTCATCATCCACTAACATAGAAAAATATTTAGGTATCATGAATGTCCACATAGTGCTCATATCCATAATTTACTTCTTTGAGAGTGCATTTTCCACCTGATTAGCTTCATGGTTTAAGTGTGAGACAATTAAGTGAAGATGCATAGCATGGGTGAGACAAGAAATCCAATGAGGTTGTATTCTCCATGAAACCATCCTGGTCCAGGATTTAAGAGAATTAATATCATGGCGAGAGTCGGATTGAATCCAGAGAATATTCTAGTTTCTATAGACAGCATGCATAATTTTATAAATGTCATTCCATACTTCTGCCTCATATATAGTTCCTTTCCCTGTAAAATGGTATAAGCATCCCTTTAAAAACACCCGGTTTGTCCGGAAGACACCTATGCAACCAGAAGGGCCCTAAAATCCAATAGCAGCACCATAAATATTATCCTTGATTAATTGGGAAATAAGAGGAATCCATAAGATAAATTTCAAGGGAAGAGGTTTCTTTGGTGACCCTCAAATCCCCAGTAGCCGGAGACTGTTCAGGTCGTCAAATGAGTTTTGAATAGAACATGTTTTTAAAACATCATTGGTTTTGAGGTCTCTATGCATATCCATGATACCAGTGTCAACTGATGGGATTTGTTGGTCAGATATTAGCTTGTTTCATGCTGTCCAGATGGAACTGAACTCTAATTCTACTATAGAACCAAATAGGTAATGCATATACTATCTTGATCCCCATTGAAAGTCATATGAAGAGACTTCCTCTAAATTCTTGCATATATAAAATGTTAATACAAAAAACTATTTCCATTATAATCCCATATAACCTGAGAATTCTTGAATTGTAGGAAAATTTGCTGCACAATTTCTTCATTTCTCGTGTAGAGATGGCATGTTGAAACCATCTATTGGCCAACTTTCATCAATTTATCCTGTGTGGGAAACCAAATATTCTCAATCCTCCCTAATATCATCTTTTTTTTGGGTTTAATAAAAGGTATATTGATTTTTTTATTCTTCCATGGGGGTTACATTGAAGCATCACATTTTATAATGGAGTAATCCTTAGCACTGTACTGACTAGTAGAACTATGCTTCCATATTATAGTACCAGCATCCATAAAAGCATAGTACTAGATTCCTAGCCTGTTTTGATTTGAGATAGTGTCTTCAAATATTTTTTCATGTGGAATAATATCACTAAATATCATATTGCGAATATTAGGGGGCATATTGGTGTTGGCAGTATGGCTATCCAACCAAGGGATGTGCCAAAATTGAAGGTTAGAGTCCCTAATAACTAAACATTTTGAATGTTGCATGAAATCATTATAAGAGTTCCTAAGAGAGGTCCAAATATCTGAATAAATATATCCCATGTATCCATTCATAAGTCTCAACTGGATCCTATGTGAAAAATATAAACTGATGTATCATTGGAAGTAATCTTATCCCATGTGAATATGTTGATGAGGCCATCATTAAACGTCGTAAGTTCTTAAATTACAATCCCACCCATATCTAGGGGATTAACACATTCCCTACAAGAAACTATGGTGAGCCTTTTTTCATGCACTAAACCTATACAAAAGAAGTTACTTATCATTGTCTAAAGATCATTTAGGAGGCTTCTTGTCCATCTATATAGAGATAAGAAGTACACAAATTTATATGTGATGAAAGAGTTGATTAGGAAAATCCATCTAGCTTGTGACATGGCCTTCCCTTTCCAGCTATCAAGAAGATTACTAATGCCATATAAGATGCTTCCAAGATGATGATACCAAAAAATTCCCCTAAATAGATGTACCATAAGATAGTTAAAGGGTATTGAGCCTTTCTGCACCCCAAGAGTTCTGATGATTTTGTTTTACACATTGATAGAAATTGCATTTCTAAATATGATACTCTATTTATTCTAGTTAATGTCCTAACCCACATCCTCTTCATAATTCCTAAAAAGTTTTTTTTATTATCAATATTTTATTCTTTGAGTACTACCGAAATACTAGGATGGAATCATCATACAATAAGTGGTAAGGAACAATGATATCCCTCCCAGGTTTAATCTACTTGAAAAGTACAAGATGAACTAGATTATTAAGACACATTCTAAAGTAATATTCATCAATTGTTAAAAAGGATCCCCATTAGTGGATCCACTTAAATAAAAACTCTAGTGAATTATAAATAACACCTTGGGGATCCATTAAAAAAGATTCAAATACATTTATAGGTAAGGATGGCATGAATAAAACTGATGTGAACATTGGTTAATACATACCTTTTGATGACATCAAGCATAAAAACCCACTTAATGGAATCGAATGCCTTGGAGATGTCAAAATTGAGGTGAATATTCCCTGCCTTGAGGGATTCATCATCATGTTAAGACTTTTGTATACAGTAAACAAGTAGTTTCATATTCTTATACCAGGAACAATACCAAAATGGTGTTGAGTAATATGCTAATTAATAATTCCCACCATCCCACACATCATGATCTGACAGATGACTTTTGGGATTGTGCTCCCAAGAGAAAATGACATGAAATCATTGATACCAATTGCATTATCCTTCTTTGGAAAGAGTGAAATTAAGCCTTAATTGATCCTAAAGGGGGAATATATATGAATAAAGAATTATCTAATTGCATTAGTTAGGTCATCCTGAAATAGATCCCAATAAATCATAAAAAATTTAATCTTGAATCCATTTAGACCAGCATCCCTCTCTATGTTTAGAGAGAAAATATCTGTATTAACTTCCAACTTTTGGGGCCTATGTTAATATAATGATTTATATGTTCAGAAATTCATTGAAGAATATTATCAACCATCTTTATTGCATTGTTCATCCCATCATAATATTAATGATCCATGAAGTGGGTGACCACTCCATTTGATATTTCATCATTAGTTGTGTGGAAATACCCATTAATAGAATTTTCCATTTTATAACTTCCCAAGTCTATTAATATCTTTTTAAAGGACGTAATCTATTGTTCAATTACAAATGGAGTAGTAGTTCTATTAAAATATGGAGGATTCATTCAAATGGAGTGATCCAACATAGGT
Source organism: Viscum album (assembly GCA_963277665.1). Classification (NCBI taxonomy): domain Eukaryota; kingdom Viridiplantae; phylum Streptophyta; class Magnoliopsida; order Santalales; family Viscaceae; genus Viscum; species Viscum album. The sequence goes on from OY728131.1 coordinate 33,712,943, forward strand.
GAATCATGAAATAGAATAATAATTTTATCTATACAGCTAAGGTTATACAAAATAACATCAGTCAACTACCCCAAAATGTCCATTATTTTTTCTATTCTAACACCATCTGTATTGGATTTCTCATCAAGGAAATCCGTACATTGACTATGGGTTTTTTACCTTTATTATTCTAGGGTTAGTCTCTAAATAATCGAACATAATGATTTACAAGATAATAATAATACAGATTTAGCCATGATGTTAAAATACTTACCTTAAAAAAATTTCTCAAATACCCAAAGGGATTAATCATAATTATCATGTTATATATGTTCATTTAAAAACTAGTTCCCTAGTTTCGTAATGAACCTTCTATGATACGAACTCTAACACCATGAATCGCATAACCTAAATCTAGTGTTTACTTAATCATTTTTTAATAATATATAAGAGATCTCACCCCAATATATCAGATAGTGTAGAAGTGTTAGAAGAATAGATACATACATGATTCACATATTAAATTAGAAATAAAAAATAGTATAAGAATCATTCTTACATCATTTAAATCATTCATAACATGATTCTTTGTATCGTAGTGAAATGAAACCAAATAAAGTATGACCTAATATTCCAATTAAGGGTTATGTATAGTGGAAGATATCTTGAATAACTAATGTATAATAATTATTGTATATTTCATAATGAAACCACATTTAATTTAATTAAAAACATGATTTAAATGAACATAAAAGTATAATATCAAAATAAAAATGACAAGGATAAAATAAAGTGAATTATTAATAAAGGAAATGAATTATTTTCTACATTCATGATTAAGGCCTCTCATCCAAGATATCATGAATCTTACTCTTAGGGCCTCCCAACCAAGACATCCTTATAAAAAATTCGTATCTGTAAACCAGATACCCATCTAAAATAAAATTATATCTATTTTGTATTATGAGACCCATTGATGACTAAATGGGCTATCTATTACTAGGTACCACTAATTACATTAATGTCAGAATAATTACACATTTTTTTTATGAATAGTAAAATTTATTCCTATAATTCCTTATAAGTTAACAATTATTTATATTCAATTGTGAAAAATGAACATCAATTTTTCCCACTAAATGAATTAAATTACTTAATAACATTCCTTCAACTGATACTATATATGGAAATGTTAAATGGGTGGAAAATTATTAATTTAATATAAATTATTCTAAATTCACCCATGATATTAAAAATATGGAAATTAAGGGGAAAAATAATGTCCATTGAATAAAATAGATTTATAGAGAACATGATCGTATGAAATAAAGTGATATCGAAATAATGTATATCAATAAAAGATTATAGAAGGCCATAGATTCATGATAAGTGAATATTTTTTACTAAATAAATTCATTTATAAAATAAATAATAAGTAATTCATTTAAATAACCTCTCAGTAACCTTATATATGAATGGACTTATGAATCACTTTTAAAAATTCTTTTCATTCCTTTCAGAAAATAATACCATTTTTAATTGATATCATTTTGAATAAAAATTCCAGAAAATATTGAGAAAATATTTTATTTAAAAATATCTATGGAAAATTTGAAAGGAAGTTTCAGTTAAGAGAGTAGACTTGATGGTAAAATCCATTTGTGCGGTGGATAGTAAAACAATTATTCTATTCACATATTTTGTTAAAAGTACCTAGTTTGGGAAATGGATAGAAGATTCATTTTAATAAAATGTATAGATACTAAAAATGTGAAAAATGACTTTATTAAATATTTTTATAAAAATAAAAAAATTCTTGAAATCATTTTAATGAAAATACAGACTTAGAAGAAAAATACTTGGACGGAACACTTCAAAATAAGTGTTTTAAATGAAAGTATATTACATGTAAATTACCTGTTGATTCTTAATACAATAAGAGAAGAAATGGAATATAAAATTATAAACCTAAAAGACCATAGAAAAATAAAATATATGGGGTTTAAAATATTAGTATCATATAATTACTGAAAAATAAATATAAATATTAATAATCCAAAAATAAAATTATCTTGTAGAAGATATTCATTACATCATGCATGACTTATCTTGCAAGTGATTTTTAACAAATATAAAATAAAATTTTATTTTCTATATTTCTATAATAGAATCATATACATACTTCTAATTTCATAATTTATACATATATAAAATTTAAACACCCATTCATTAACAATCTTTCATTATCTTGATCGTTTATGGTGTTAACTACTAAATTTTTCATGTATGATTTGATTTAGAAATTATGGTCCTTGAATATTGATCATGGATACATAATTTAGATGATTTTAATAATAATGTAAATATTAATTACATTAGTTAGATAAATATTTATAATTATCCATGGACGGAGTACATGAAAAGTGAATCAGATCACTTCATTGAGGTAGTAGTCCACACATATTCCTAGGGGACGTTATATTTTTTATACAAGTGAAGGATAAGAAGATAAATGATATATTATAATTATATAATAATAATTATTCTGTTAATATAATATATATCCATTATTCCAAATATTATATCCACCCAATTAATGTGGTGATGAAAAATGAATTGCACCGCTACGTGGAGACGGTAGGTCGTATGTAATAATGAGGGAAGTTTTATTTTTTCACAGGATGAAAAAGAGGTGAAAATGGTTTTAACATAATAATAGTAATATCTATGTATATTTATTATTATATTTGAGTTATTAAAGGATTTATTAATATATTTTTAGGATGTTTAAGAATAAAGTAACTTCTAAAGAGTCAGTAAAGGCAATTACCTTTTCCTCAGATAATCTCAATATGTTTATGTCAAAATCCTTATTAGGATGGTATTATGATCAAACCATAATCTCTAAAATGTTGGAAGGGATGTTTAAAAATGATTATTGTAGGTACTTTAATAGATAACAGTGTTTTTATGTTTGTATAAAATAATAAAGGGGGTCTCATTTTATTAGGGAGGGAGAGGACACACATCAATTTTATCTAAATATTAAAATATTTTAATGTCTTCCAAAAGCTGAATACCTCACAATTGATCATATGAAAATGGTATGTTATATTGGAACTATATATGGAAATAAAATAGTATTTAGACAAGTATTTAGGTCATTTTAACCCTTGTCATTTTATCTTTAACCTATTTAACCCTATTTAACTCTTACTATCGTAACATTCTTTTACCAAAGCTTTTGTTCATTATTAAAAAAAATGAGATCTTACATATTAAATATTTGGTAAATGATGATTCAAAATATTTATCCATTTTATCAAATTTAATTTCTATAATTTTCATAACATAATTTTTAAAAACCCTATAGAAGGTTAATAAAGTATTTCCCCTTAAAATTTATTTTTTCGTATTAAAATTATTTTATGAAAAAATAAATTATAATGTAGATTAAATTGGAATTAATTAGATTGGGTTAATTATATGGAGGCTCATTTTAATTTAAAAATAAACCAATATTTAATGTAAACTTATAAATACTTTATTAAGTATATAATAACAAAAATATTTTTATTTGAACCAAAAACATTACTTATATTTCCAAATGTTAAGAATGTATATATAAGTTCAATTGAAGTTTTTAAGGGAAATTTATTAATTATTTAATGTATATTTTTTTCTATAATAATGGTTGCATAAACCATTTAGTTATTATTATATCATCACAATGTCAAAAAAGTGATAGTTTGTTATATTCGGTATTTTTTCTGTTCACCTAAAAATAAATTATTTTTGAAAAATATCCCAAAAATCATCTTGATATATTTTTTTACTTTATAAATTAAAAAATAAAATAAAATTCTAAAATTATATTTAAAATTATTTATAATTTATTTTTCAAACACATTCTTTAATAATTCTAGGTGCATTATAATATATTTTCTTTATAAAGAAAATATTACATACTATAATTGAATATTTTGAGTGATGATTTTGCTTAGTATATAATTTCATCTCACCCAAAACTTTGGGTTTAGGTATACTAGTAATCGAGTTGCGAATCTAGTGTAAGATTAGTTGTAGTTGTACTTATCATGAATTAAAGGATAGTGAATCATTTTAGTGATGGGTTTATTAGATTATACTAACAATTATTCAATAGACATAAGTATATAATTAATTTATACCATATTAAAATACTTGAATGTTTCATAACGTTCAACTAAATGTAATGATGGCTTATGGAACATCCTCGAGGCATATATAAAAGAGAACTAGGTCATGAAAATGGAATAAAAAATATATGTGAATGACACAAGTCATTCTTATATGAAAAACCTATTTTACTACTTCTTTCACATCGAAGATACATGAACATTGTGGTCGAAATAGGATCTCTCATAAGAATTGGTTTATTAATAAACCCATGGATACCCTTACAAGATCTAGTCCTTTAGCTACTTATATGATACCTTTATCAATAATGTGTTTGAACACCTGAGGTTTGGATATAATTAGTGTATAGTATAATATTCATTTATGTTATAGATGTTTTAGGGTTCAAATATTAAATGATCCATGTTGATTGTTTATTTATGTCTTCCATTGCATGAAAAAGTGTTATTCAATCCTAATAAACCCATCAGTGGTGCCAGAGAAACCTTTTTGGTGTTAATTAATTATTAGAATCTCTTAAGCTTGAACGTGTGATGAAGTGTACCTCTCAACATAGAAGCTCAATTATTGATTCATTGAGTTACATATACCGAATATTTTTGAAAATTGAGATCTATTATAGGATCATATGGGTGTCTCGTTAGATGATTTAATGTAATGGATATGATCCCATCCCCATGTAAGTAAAATTTAAGACATCTAATGATCTAATTGATTCATAAAATGAGGTTTTAAATGATGAAAAACTGATATCATATCTTTTATTATTAAATATGACAAACATTTTGTACTATGGATTAATATATGATATGTGATATCGTATGAAGTTATAGGATCATACTATATGACATAAGATATCATAACTTATGATTCAATGTAAATATATTATTTTTACTACATTATGATGTATAATATATGTTTACATTTTGTTTTGATATATAATTCTTTCAATATTTCATCTTATGATTGTGAATCATTTTTCATAATAATGCTAATTACACTATTTCACGGACTATAAAATAGATATTCATATCAAATTCGTAATTTGATTTAAAAAAGAGTATATCATTAGTAGTGTCTACATTAATTTCCATCATGCCCTTGAGTTCTTATCATTAATCATAATATTAAATTTTCATCATATCAGGGAAAACAATAGATAACTCTATAATAAAATACAACATAGAGGAATTTTTTTCCATTTTCAATAATTATGTTATTTATATAGTTAAAAAATTATTAATAAAATGTGTTTTAAAAAATTCATTCAATTAAAAATGAGATTATAAACTAATTAATTATATTGTTTGAAATAAATTATTAAATTTTTCTAACTCATTTAATATATAAATATCTTTAAAATTTATTGTTAATATTAAATACATTTTATTTTTGTAGAATGAAATATGATTTTTATATAAGGTGGTTATATAGAATGTTTAAGGTAATTCATAATGATTTTTTAAATAAAAAATACGGAAAAGTATAAATGGATTTTTATTTAAATTATTAAATTTATCATAATTATTAATTTCAAATGTTCTCATTAATGACTTTATTTGAAAAATAATTCGAACCAAATTTGTAGATTCTGTCCAAATGAGAACTGAATAAAATAAAATGGAATAAATACCAGAAATATGGGTATTATTTTATCTACAAAAAATGGATGGGATGATGAACAACTCCCATGAATCATGTAACATTTTAAATGACACAAAATATAATTACCCTTAGATTGTTATGAAGATATATCATGTGTAGTACTTTATTTTCTTTTGATCATAATGTGTCCGATTGAGGAGCCTACATATTATTGTAGAGGTACCCAAATATATGAAAATGATTTTGAAAAGGGTACCATAAAAATCCCTTCCTATCATTATATTTTTTAATAGGTAGAGGTGGACAATCATCCCCAACTATTTGAAAGATGAAGGATAAGAATATGAAAAACATGGAGACCTTATTTGGCCTTTTATTTTAATGAAATAAGTGTAGAAAATACGCATGTCCTCATGAATCCCTTAGATATATGTCCAAATTATTGAGAAAGATCGTGTTGGAATGTCACCTTCATCATGTGAAAGGTCTCTAAAAAATCCATTCAATTATATGATACCCCTCCATCTTTGTATATAGGTAGAGGGGTTGTCCATGATAATGCTAGTGCATCACCAAAAGACCCATTATTTGTCCTGAAACACATCATAAAAAAAGGAGGGTTGGTATCTTAAAAAAGAGTCACACATCTACGAAAGATATCCTATCCTTATAGAATGACAAAGAAAACAAAAATAGGTAAGGAAAAAGATTCAGGAAAGAAAGACTATGATGCCTTCACGTGAAAGGGTGTCCTATAACCTAAGAAATAACCATTAATCCGATGTTTTCCCCTTTATAAGACATCAAGATCTTACAAAGGCCCTTAGACATTCTAGCCTAATCTCGTGAAGCCCCCCTTGACAAGCTACTTCAGTCTAATTTATAACCCTAGAAAATTCATCATTGATCACCCAAAGGCCTTCCCATATGAATTATAATCAAACAAAGTCCCCTTGAAAAGTCATACTGGCCATTTGAAAGATCATTTAAATGATCACAAGGATAAAAAATATCCTCTTCATCCATTGGGAGCCAATAGACATTGTGAGGGAAGAATGTTCCTATAGTCAATCACCATCTTATGATGCCATGAAATACTAACATTAGGATCAGGGAAATAACATGACACCAAAATACCTCCACCGAATCCATATCATATAAATGAGATATGTGTTGTGATGGGTGTCATATAAATGGGGCAGTGAGTCCTATAAATCCCCCCTATAGCCTAATAAAAACACAGCTACTAACACACAACAAGAGAGACTATTATACCAGAGTGCATGAGAGGACTTCTTTAATCAGCTAGCCATACGATATCAAGGTCTTACACCTAGTAAAAAATCAAGTGAACAACCAATGGGATCATGAAAACTGAGTATGAAAATTGTGTGATCACTCTATATATCACATGAAATAATTATGGCATGTTAGTCATATAATATAAAATAGGCACCACTTGTGGACTAGGCCCTATGAAACCTAGAATAAGATAATATTAGACAAAACCTAAGACAAATATGCATTAAAGTCTATAATAAAGAATGAAATACATGATTAATTTATGTGAAGACAATTTCTCCGATCCACGTGCTCTTTTCAGGACCTACCAAGATCTTGTGACATCACCGTGATATTTTTCCTAAGTCGTGTGACACTCCCATAACATTCTATTTGGATCTTGCGATGTCCGTTGGACATGTCATGCATGTCATGAGACTCCATCTAGGAATTCCACTAAATTATTACTACCTACTTTGGTCTTTCTAGAACAATCATATGATTTCCTCTAGATATGTTTCCCAAGTCATGACTCACACTCTAGGATTGTCAGCTTGGATCATGTGAATCCCTCCAGATATACCATCCAGGTTTCACGATGCCCTTCGAAAAAATTCAGAATGGATTATACGATTCCCTCCAGATATTCTAGTTGGGTCTCACAATTTCTTCCAAACAAGTAGGCTTGGATCATAAGATTATGTCAAAAAATTCCAAATAGGTCTCATGATGTCCACTATACATATCATCCTGGATAGGGTGACACCCTATGGACATGTCAACCAGGTCACATGATGTCCTCAGGATAGGTAAGCTTGGATCATGAGAAGCACTACATAGATTCCAACCTATCCTCATGATGTCCTCCAAAAATGTCATCTTCGATCAAGAGATTCCCGACACACATGCAATCCATTTCTCATTATGTACTCCATATAATACAATTTTTATCTTGTGAAACCCTCAAGATGTTATAGCCTTGATCATGAGATGGTTTCTACACTTGTTATTCAAATTATTCAATTTCCTATGGAAAAGTCAACTAGATCATGGGATTGTATTTGGAAACGAATTATAGGAAAGAACTATATTTTTTTATATCCTCATACAAGTCATACAGACACCTCTGTCTTGTGAGGAAGATCATAAAGAAAATCCAAGGAGACAATCAAGGCATGTTAGGAAATCATCTGTGACATAATAACCTTATGTAGTGGGTATATTTTTGAATATCCCCAACTGAACATTGATAACACTAAATCATGAAATACCTGTGATATGTAGGTATTCTACCCAAGTCCAGAGTTCAAATGGCCATCCCCATTGGTGTAATCCCATCCAGGTCTCTATCATTCGAACCATTGAGACCCAATCTCTCCCATGGGATTATTATTCTTTATCATACATTATTGGATTAATAAGTAAACTAAACTATGATGTCTAGAATTCATGCCATAATTAGTATAATAAGGATTTATTCCTAAGGATATAGCTCTATATCAAACATAATTAGGGCCCCCCTAGTGCATAAGTTTTGTATCAATATACAGTTAGATTGATTACTTGATATCCCTTGTTTCCACACTGAGAATGGATTATGCGGGCATTGAGATTTGCAATGATCATTTCCTTTACATTTTGAATATGTCCATACCTGGAAACCATAGTGTTTTATTCTCATTCAACGTAATAATATTATTGTCCCCATACTAGGAAATCCACCTTGGGGTAAGTCCAAGGGGTAATAATAATCTACACTTACTATGATTCCTACTGTAACTTGGATATTCAGGATATATCCTAGAGCCTCAAACTAAATATCATGTTCCTAATTTACCTCATTTTTATCCATTGCACATAATTTTAAACTACACAAGTTCAATGAACTAAGTGTATTTTGATTCACATTATAAACAAAAAACATAGAAAACCTCATAAATGTCTAATCCCATCCTTGAGATATTAATTTCTTCCTTGGATTGAGGTAAACTATGGAGTTCCATGTTATATTGCTTCAAAATATAAGTAGCTACCAATTAACATGAAATGGATAATGATCCTTCGATACAAAAATATTGAATCATCAATAGAACTCCCTTTACACATTAAAGGGTTCAACAATTGATCATTTCATTTGGGAAACTGGTCTCGTAAGGAGATTAGGAAGAGATTCACAAAAAAAATATATCAATAAGAGTGTCTTTGTGTATCTAAAAATTTCAACTGAAAGGATATGATCAGCCCGACCTACCATCATCTCAGCCAATGTTATTACCTTAGTTCCATTAGGTCTAAAAACCAACTTCATTACATACCTTTCAAAAGAATATATATACTCACTTATGGATGTGTGAACGATTGTCAGTTTCTTTGAAAGGAAAAAAAGCAGTGAACCCAACACAAATAATTGTGAGACAAAATAAACCCAATCACAATAAACCATTTGGTAATTTATAAATACCCTCCTTCATAGGAAACAATAATTCTGAACCCACCATGAAGAATTTTGCAGCACATTCAACCCCCATCACAATCAACTATCAGGTTATCACTGAACACCCTCTTCCCAGGAAAGAAAAAGAGTGAACCTGATGTGAAACTATTATTTAGTAAAATGAATGATTGACCAAATATAAATAGGCTTCTCATTAAATAAGTATATATTAATTGTGACGTGTTCACACAACCAAATTGGGAATATAAAAATAATAAAAAACAATTGTGTTACATGTGCATATCAGATTGAGTGTGCATCATGCCTATAAATATATGCTGATTGGAGACCTTATTTATTGTTTCATTCATGAATTTAGATATTTTTCTCACAAATAACACCCAACATGATATCATGTCTTCATCTAGAAATTTTTCTAGAAAATTAGATTTTATTGCAACCCTGTCGAGTCACATAATGACCTCACCCGCACAAAATCATCATTTTAGGGTGGAAAATGAAATAGAATTGGAATTACATGGAAATAGAACAACCCCAAACCATGTTGATACAAATGAGGGTATCCAAATTGTAAATACAATAATTCTACATTTCCCAAAAAAATACAGTAGAACTGGTGGAACTCATTGCCACCTCCATCTACTTTAAAAGGTTGTCCTCAAATCCCAAAATACACTACCTTCAGTACTAGATGAAATTCTGTCAAGGAGTCATCCAAAAATCAATTTTTATTTTATGATCCACTGATGAGGTCTATTTTCGACTACCATTACAAACACTCTCCCACAGGTTCTCCTCATTCACCTACTAAGGGAACCAACCAAATCATTTCCACCTCTTATTCTCATGTATATGAATCAAGGAAGACACATAAGTTAATGAATGATTTGGAAAATTAATAGTGGGATCTTATCCCCAATTCTTAAAATTAATCCCACTGATATATTCTGGTGGTATCTTGAAATTATTCTCATATCTCTACTCACTCGGAGCAATTTTTGGCCATATTAATGTAGCAAACATGAATGATTCACATATCTCTACCCCCACTCTTGAAGCCCATCAGAATATTTTGATTATACATGGATCAAAGAAGTGTTCATATATCCCCGATTCAATCAAAGACATTTACAAATATATAATGGAGATTGAAAATGTGCAGCTGTATATTCATGAACACACTTTTCAAAAGTGTCATTAAATAATAACTCCTCCAGACATAGTGATTAACCATGCACTACATTGGAATAAAAATGTTGTAGTAGGATTGTTCCATGTAGTGATACACTTAAAAAATTAAATAGATCAAAACAAAAATGGATATTTTAATTAGTTTGAATTCGATTATCCTACTACATAAATTAGTAATAATAGCATGTATGTGAATGTTTGTACTTATATTTCATGATACACTAAAAATATAAATATATTATTAAAAGAAATAATAAAATTTTCAAATGGATAATAAATGTTATAATTAAATAAGTTTTTATTAATTAATGTTTAATAACATTGATTACTTATATAATCATGAAACATTAATCTATTTGAAAATAAAATCCATATTGTATTTTGAATTTTGAGTCCCATGATATTGGTGAAAACATATAATAAATATTATATATTTGTTATATTTTAATCCCTCAATATCCAAAAACCTCCATGTGTTGAGGTATATAAGCTTCATTATAAATAATGTAAGAGTTATTTCATATATGAGTAAAATTATATAGAGTATATTTTATAAGAATCAAACTACATATGAGTTCAAAACCACGTAATCATCCTTGAGAGACTAGACATAAGAGTACCTCACATATCAATTTATTATGTTCAAGTACTTCACATATGAATAAAAAATCATCTTCTCTAATTACATAAGAGTTCCATACATATAGAAATTTTGAGATGGGAATGTTATTCATAAAATGATACATCTTGTTTGAATTTTCAATGTAAGTGTAATTCATGTATGAATAAAAAATAGAGAAATTTTGTGTAGTGTTGATAAGTTCGAGTAAAATATATTTTCAAAAAATTAAAATTTATCATTAAATATATTATATCAAGAATAAATAAAATAATATGAATTTAATGAATAAATTGTAACTAAATTAATAAAAAATAATTTTAACATCAATCTTTTAATATATAAGAAATTCAATATTAAAACAATAATGTATAATATTTTTTCTAATAAATTAGTGAAAAAAATATATAAATGAGGAATTTTTATTTATAAAAATAAAAAAATAATAAATTAATATGGATACACTCAATATTATCCCCCTTTTTGATAAATTACAATACCAAATGTATTCAAAAAAATCACCACCGTTAATATAAGTGATACAAAAAAACACTCTTTTCTATAAATCATATAAGAAAACAAAACATATGAGTACATAATTTAATAATAAAAAACACTTTTCAATGTACATAATACTCCAATATATGTATCAAAATTCTCTAACATATGAGCTATTCATGTATGATTACTTCATATTATTGTTTCCCATATAAAATTATTCCATGTATAAATAAAAATTATAAAAAATATTTTAGAAATCATACCATATTAGAGTAAAATAGTTGAACAAAAAAATCTAGTAATCTTAATAAAGTAGAAAATAAAAATAATATTTAAAATAATAATAATATGAAAAACTAATAATAACTAATTGAATAAAAATATTAACATCATTGGTTTTATCTAAATTTTTTTCACGATTCAAACAATAATTTAATTCATTATAATGAAAATTAAAATGAATAAAATAAGTAATTTTAGTATTTATAATTAACCAAAAGATTCAGGATCCAGAAAATCAGGATCATAAAATATATTAAATAAATAAAAAATAAAAAATATATATATTATGAGGTTTTTAAAAAAGACGATAGTGAGAGTCACCCTAATAGTTTGTATCTCCAAATGATGAGAAATAATCATTGGTCCTAAATGAAAATATTGTTCTCACTCTCATTATCATGCCCTTTGAAAATGCATCTTCTAGTTGAAAATATTATCTATAGGCATGTGTAACAATCAAGATTGTGTTGGTCAGAATCTTGAATACATTTAAACCACTGAGCTAATATTTTCCAAGGAACATTCTGTAGCGACCAGGGTTTTTGTCCCTGTTAGACTGTGGAATATTTCTACGAATTATTCCAGAGCTAGGTGCGAAGACGGCGTGCGATTCCATGTATTGGTGTGCCCGGAATTAATTTTATAAAAATATTAATTATTTTTATACTATGCACGTGGAGGGGGGGTGATATCTCCTAAACGGTAGCACAGAACAGAAATCTGATGTCACAATTGCATCTGGAACGTGCCGTTTACCCTAGGCGGGGTGTAAATTTGCAGGCGCGGGCCTGCGGTGAGAAACGCCACCAGGGGCGTTTTCGTAAATAAGTAGCGAGGTTAGTGTGCGAGAGTCGCCTCGAATAACTTCTGAACGGAGTCTCGGATGGAAAATATGAGTTCTCCGTTGCGTTCAGAATGACGCGTTTACCCTAGAGGTGACCTTACTTTTGTTCGCATCGGGCGTCGGGTCCGAGGCGGGTTAGGCTCCGACGGGCGGCTGATATAAATATCTGCCCCCCCTTATCGTTCCTCTTGACGTTCTTCGTTGTTCATCACCACTGCTCCGCCGAATCGAGCAAACGAAGCGCCCATGAGCTCAGAATTCGACGGAAAACATTCCAAGAGCGTGCATCAGAAGCTCTGGAGCGCGGATCTAAGGCAGAACGTCGGCGTTTCGCCCGCGACGTAGGCATTTTTCATTTTGAAAATCCTGGATCCCAAATTTCTACGTTTTTCTCTGGTTTGAACCTGCAGATGGGTAGATCAGGTCCCGGGGGCGCGCAGATGCTTCCGGATCTGCGTTTGGACCACCCCGAGGTGCCTTCGGCGGTCATCGGCGCGGCGATGCTGGCAGAGGCTGGCGGCGGCGCAGGCAGGGGCGGCCTGCGGCAGCACGACGGCCCAACTGCCAGAGCGCGACAGCGGTGGGCGCCACGCAGCGGAGAGCCACCGGCCAGGGCGGGCCGGTCCATGCCGGCCGGACAGGCTGGTCGAGGCCTCTCTAGTCTCTTTTTGTTATACGGGGGTCTTTAAACCCCCGTATCATGCAACCCTGGAGCCAGATTCGCGCGATGTTTGCGGAAACACAACCCTAACGACGAGGCGAACCCTCCGGTGTGGGTTCAAGGGTTTAAAGGTTTGGGATCGTTGTGTGGGCCCCACACGAGCTAGCTATAGTGAATAGTGCCTTTTTCACCAGTGCTCCATTTCGGGTGAGTAAACAGCCTATCCTGCAGGTTTTTCTGCGTGGAACATGATGATGGCCTCGTTTTTGGCCTAGGAGGTGCGCAGTGTGGTGTTGTGGCGGGTTTCTCGGGTTAGCGACGTTTGGACCAGTATTGGTTGATGGTTCTCCCTTGGTTCGTTCCTATGAGGGTTCGTGTGGAATCAAATCCTTCATATGGGTTTGTGATCCTCTTGATGGGATGTTTAAACTGTTAGAGTTGTGGCATCCCTCCTGTGGGCCCAAAGCAGATCCTCTAGCATCTTTACCCTAGATCGGGTTCTTGGTATCGCTGTAACCACTTATTCACGGGCGGCAATCCCCTATCTAGCAGGTTAACACCGTAGGGTTTGTGGTATCATCGGGAATATGATCCCCTACGCGGTGGGTCGTGCACAGTAGGGTTGTCGCCTCGTCGGGTTTATGATCCCCTACTCAGCATGATGTTTATAGTAGGGTTGCAGTATCCTTGGTTATATGATCCCCTACTCAGCGCTTGGTGTCGGTAGGGTTGCGGTATAGTTGGTTATGTGATCCCCTAATCAGCGTGTGGTTTCAATAGGGTTGTGGCATCATCGGTTCGATCCCCTACATCGTGAGTTATACTAGATAGGGTTCCAGTATCTTCGTGACCATCTTTATATGGACGAGGATCCTCTATCTGAGTGTGAATCTTCTGTCGAGCGCCAGATTGGGTGGTGGTATCCCCCAGCGGATCCTGGGTGTGATCCCCTATCTGTGAGAATTACGTATGCCAGATCGGGTCGTGGTATCCCCCAGCGGACCCCGGGAGTGATCCCCTATCTCTGAGCTATGTATACCAGAGTGGGTCTTGGTATCCCCTAGCGGACCCTAGCGGGGATCCCCTATTCGAAGAGTTTGGTGGTTATGTTGTTTCAGCGATGTTTCCTCAGTGATGTTATCCAACGAGCGTGGTCTCTCGGGTGAGCATCTGACATGTTTGTTTGGGACCCAATAGAGTGTATCCCTCGGATGAGTGTCATCTGGTATGATAGTGTTCGTGTGGTGTACTCTCCTAGTTGGGGGAAGTTGCTGGTGATGAGGTTGGTACCTCTTGTGGCTTTGTGGCGTGAGCTATGTATATCTGGATTGTTCAAGGTGTATGTATGGGCATACACTTGAGCTGAGCTGACTAGTTTTGTTTAATTGAGGATGGTTACGAGATGGAGTTTCTCTCTCGTCTGGGTTCCCTCTGGCTGGGATGAGCAGACTGAAGCCTTTCAGTTTCTCTCTTTGGTTTTGGGTTTTGGGGTGCCTACTGAGTATGTTTATACTCACCCCTGCACGGGCTTTGCCTGCACATGTTTGTGTCTTGTGCAGACTACATGCCTTTTGACGGAGTCCCAGAATGACCCGGAGCAGGCGGAGCTTAGTGAGTGAGTTTACCGGGGTGTTTACCGGAGCTCTGCCGAGGGATCTTTCCGGCGGGTGTTTCTGGTAGCGTTCCCCCTCTTCAGAGCAGGTTGGACGTTCTTTGTAGTTTTCTTTTGGTAGGCCCTGTTTTTCCCTTTGTACTTTTTCTGTTGCACTCTAGTTTGGGATAGATTTTATGCAAGCATTTACTTTTCAGTTTTTATATCTCTGCAATGTTGCATGGAGGTGTTTGTTGGTACGTGTGTACAGGTACCTTAGGCCAATGCCTCCCATGTGTGTGATAGCCTACGCGGCGCTAGTCACCAGCCCCTGGCCTATTGGAGGCTGGCTTGGGGATTCACGGCTCGAGCCTCGTTGGGTCGGGTCATGACAGAGTGGTATCAGAGGAGGTTCCACCTTTGGGATCTCAGAGCGTAGCTGGTCTAGCTGTGAGCTTGGTTCGGGTTGCATAGCGGCAGTGTTAGGATGTTTCGAGTTCGGATTTCAGGCCAGAGACTCTAGTGTTGGTGCGGCGGCCAACGTATCCATACACTAGTACTCTGATAACCTGCCTTTTGACTCGGGACATTCGTACCCTGGTCGCAGGGACATAATGGTACATGCATCATATAGGACTGGGTTTTTGGGTTTTCCTTGTCCTTCTTGAGTCAGCTCTCCAGATATACTCTTTGACTGTAGTGTGTCTTGAATGTATTTCAGGATGCCTCCATGACGACAGCCAGCGAGGGTTCTGCAACAGGATTGTGCTGATGACCCGCCCCGTGTAGAGGCTGTGGAGTAGGGCCCAGGTTCTGAGGTTGCACCTCCAGGTGGTCTTCCAGTTGAGCCACCACCTATCGAGTCGCTGATTGTGACGGCGGTGCAGGATGAGGTTGCGCGCAGGCTGAGTGCGCTGCACGAGTTCTAGAGGCAGTGACCTCTGATGTTCTAGGGTGATCCAGACCCCAAGGCAGTTGATGACTGGCTTGAGGTAGTCAGCCGAGTTTTCTGCCTTGTGAGGACCCCTCCAGATCATATGGTGGTCCTAGCGGGGAGCCTTCTGCATGGTTCTGCCGTGTGATGGTGGAGTTTGGTGACGGAGTCCCATGACGAGGAGATGTTCACATGGGAAGAGTTTGAACGGATCATCAGGGAAGAGTTCTATCCGGTGATGTTGAAGTTAGTGCGGATCCACGAGCTTCTGCAGCTTCGACAGGAGAGAATGACTGTGTCGCAGTACTCAGCAAGGTTTACAGACCTGTCGTGCTACTCCCTAGATATGGTTCGAGACCCGTTCTTTAGGGCTCAGACCTTCGAGCATGTCTTACGTAGGGACATCCGAGCAGGTGTGGTTTCCTTGTGCATGTCCACCTATGCTGGAGTGCGGGAGCGAGCGTTGCTGGAGGAGATTTTTTTGGCTGAGCAGATTCCCTCTGTTAGTGCTGGGAACTCAAGCGCTGAGACTTTTTTCAGTCGGATCAACATCTGGTAGCCGAAGACAGACTCAGGGGTTAGGACGTGGTCGGAATTTCAGGAGGCGACCCCAGGATGGAGGATCTGAGGCTCATGGCTCACAGGGCTCGCAGGCCAGTTTTGGTCAGCCGTAAGAGAGGTGGTGTTACGCTTGCGACGGTCGTGGACATCTTTCTAGAGATTTTCCAACCCGACGTGTTGCTGAGAGGGAGCCCGTCGATGGACCGCCTTAGCAGAGGCAGCGTCTCGTGCACGGAGGTCCACAGGGCGGCGGAGCTGGTGCAGCATGAGGCGGTGGTAGGCAGTACCAGTTGCCACCACCCCCACCCCCAGGTGGTCCACGTCAAGCTCAGGGAGCTGGTGGCCAAGGGCGGGGACAGCTGCATGCACTAGAGGCAGTCGACCCAGAGGCCCCACGGATGGATAGAGGTACGCCGTGTGTCTTTTCTACTTACTGTAGTAGTTTTTCAGACACTGTTTAGCAGTACTCTTTCCTTTTGTTGCTTGCTCGAGTTTTGTTCAGGGCGTTGGTAAGACCATGTGTGGGAGTTGTTCCGCATGCTTCGAATGCATGAGGAAGAGGGATCCTTCCCCCACCGAGAGACGTTTTTGTGACGCGATTAAAACCATGCGGGTGAGTCAGTGCCACCCAAAGCGGATAGTATTGAGGTGTGGTGGATGAGTCTCTCTGACTTATGCATTCAGGCATGGGTTTTTGTTAGTGAGCTCTCTGGTGTGTGAGACCCAACTGAGAGTCAAGTAACTTTCCTTATTCTTAGGGATTTTCAAGGACTAAAAGTTCTAAGGGGGGGAGGATGTAGCGACCCTGGGGTTTGGCCCTGTCAGACTTTGGAATATTTCTACGAATTATTCCAGATCTAGGCGCGAAGACGGCGTGCGATTCCGAGGCCCGGTGTGCCTAGAATTAATTTTATAAAATTATTAAGTATTTTTATACTATGCACGTGGCGGGGGTGTGATATCTCCTAAAAGGTAGCTCAGAACAGAAATATGATGGAACAGTTGCGTCCGGAACATGCCGTTTACCCTAGGCGGGGTGTAAACTTTGCAGGCGCGGGCCTGCGGTGAGAAATGCCACCAGGGGAATTTTTGTAAATAATTAGCGAAGTTAGTGTGCAAGCATCGCCTCAAATAACTTCTGAACGGAGTCTCGGATAGAAAATCTGAGTTTGCCGTTGCGTTCAGAACAGCGCGTTTACCATAGGGGTGCCCTTACGTTTGTTCGCATCGGGCGTCGGGTCTGAGGCGGTTTTGGCGCCGGCGGGCGGCTCATATAAATATTAGCGCCCCCCCCCCTAATCGTTCTTGTCGACGTTTTTCTCTGTTCTTCACCACCGCTCCACCGAATCGAGCAAACGAAGCACCCACGAGCTCGGAATTTGACGGCGAACGTTCCAGGAGCGTGCAGCGGAAGCTCTGGAGCGCGGATATAAGGCAGATAGTCGGTGTTTCGCCCACGAGGTAGGAGTTTTACATTTTGAGAATCCCAAATCCCAAATTTCTGCTTTTGTTTCTTCTTTGAACCTGCATATGGGTAGATCGGGTCCCGGGGGCGCGTAGATGCTTCCGGATCTGCGTTTGGACCCCCCGAGGGGCCTCCGGCGGACCTCGGAAGGTTCGCCGGCACGGCACCGGCGCTGGCAGAGGCCGGAGGCGGCGCCGGTAGGGGTGGCCTGCGGCGGCGCGCTGGCCTAACTGCTGGAGCGCAGCAGAGAGCCGCCGGTCCCGGCCGGACGGACCGGCCGGTCGAGGCGGGTCCGGCCTCTTTTTGTTATACGGGGGTCTTTAAACCCCCGTATCAAGCAACCCGGAAGCCAGATTCGCGTGCCGTTTGCGGCGACGTGACCCTGACAATGAGGAAAATCCAATGGTGTGGTTTAGAGGGTTTAAAGATTCGGTATCGTTGTGTGGGACCCGCACGAGCTAGCTATGTTGAATAGTTCCTTTTTCACCGGTGCTCTTTTTGGGTGAGTAAACAGCCTATCCTGCGTGTTTTTCCTCCTGGAACGTGATGGTGGCCTCAGTTTTTTCATAGGAGGCGCGCAGTGTGGCGTTGTGGCGGGTCGCTCGGGTTAGCGACATTTGGACCAACAGTGGTTGAGGGTTCTCCCTTGGTTCATTCCTACGAGGGTTCGTGTGGCATCACAACCTTCGTATGGGTTTGTGATCCTCTCGATGGGATGTTTAAACTGTTAGAGTTGTGGCATCCCTCCGGTGGGCCCATAGCAGATCCTCTAGCATCTTTACCCTAGATCGGGTTCTTGGTATCGCTGTGACCACTTATTCACAGGCGGTGATCCCCTATCTAACAGGTTAACCCCATAGGGTTTGTGGCATCATCGGGAATATGATCCCCTACGCGGTTGGTCGTGCACAGTAGGGTTGTGGCATCGTCGGGTTTACGATCCCCTACTCAGCATGATGTTTATAGTAGGGTTGCGGTATCATTGGTTATACGAATCCCTACTCAGCGCTTGGTGTCGGTAGGGTTGCGGTATCGTTGGTTATGTGATCCCCTACTCAGCGCGTGGTTTCAGTAGGGTTGCGACATCGTCGGTTCGATCCCCTACATCTCGAGTTATACCAGATAGGGTTCCGGTATCGTCGTGACCATCTTTATATAGACGATGATCCTCTATCTGAGTGTGAAGCTTCTGTCGAGCGCCAGATCGGGTTGTGGTATCCCCCAGCGGATCCTGGGTGTGATCCCCTATCTGTGATAATTACGCATTCTAGATCGGGTCGTGGTATTCCCCAGCGTACCCTAGGAGTGATCCTCTATCTGTGAGCTACGTATACTGGAGTGGGTCTTGGTATCCCCTCGCGGAACCTAGCAGTGATCCCCTATCCGAGGAGTTTGGTGGTTATGTTGTTTCAGCGATGTTTCCTCAGTGATGTTATCCAACGAGCGTGGTCTCTCGGGTGAGTGTCTGAGATTTTTTTTTGGGACCCGATGGAGTGTATCTCTCGAATGAGTGTCATCTGGTATGACAGTGTTCGTGTGGTGTACTCTCCTGGTTGGGGGAAGTTGCTGGTGATGAGGTCGGTACCTCTTGTGGCTGTGTGGCATGAACTGTGTATATCTGGATTGTTGAAGGTGTATGTATGGGCATACACCTAAGCTAAGATGACTAGTTGTGTTTAGCCGAGGATGGTCACGAGATGGAGTTTCTCACTCGTCTGGGTTCCCTCTGGCTGGGATGAGCAGACTGATGCCTTTCAGTTTCTCTCTTTTGTTTTGGGTTTTCAGGTGCCTACTGAGTATGTTTATACTCACCCCTGCACGGGCTTTGACCGCACATGTTGGTGTCTTTTGCAGAACACAGGCCTTTTGACGGAGTCCCAGAAGGACCCGGAGTAGGTGGAGCTTAGTGAGTGAGTTGACCGGGGTGTTTACCGGAGCTGTGCCGAGGGAGCTTTCTGGCGGGTGTTTGTGCCAGTGTTCCCCTTCTTCAGAGCAGGTTGGACGCGCTTTGTAGTTTTCTTTTGGTGGGCCCTATTTTTCCCTTTGTACTTTTGATGTTGCACTCTGGTTTGGGATAGATTGTATGCAAGCATTTACTTTTTAGTTTTTATATCTATGGACTGTTTCATGGAGGTTTTTGTGGGTGCGTGTGTACAGGTACCTTAGGCTAATGCCTCCCATGTGTGTGATAGCCTACTCGGTGCTGGTATCCCGCCCCTGGCCTATTGGAGGCAGGCTTGGGGAGTCTCGGCTCGAGCCTCGTTGGGTCAGGTCGTGACACATTTTGGGTTCTATCCTTGAGGGATTCAATAACATGTTTCAAGTCAAAATCCGAATAGCATAGAATATATTGATGAATGAACACATGTTTTATAGAATATATCATTGTCCATAACTGAGCTTTAAAATAATCCCAATTCTAGAGTAATAGTAAATGAAGCCTTTGAGGAATCAACAGTGGTTGTGGAAAATAATTTCATAACCTATGGTTCCTGGTATGTCAAAGGCTACAAAACTCCATAGTAACGATGACCCGTAATGGTATTTGTGGTATCCAGTAGACTTATTTTTATAACCAAGGGTTTTTTGGACTATAATTAACTCCCATATGTCTCAGTGTGCTCTGGTCTAAAGTAATATTCCCCATTACTACTATTTTCAATATAAATGTATCATTAATATCATTATGAATTAATAGAATCCTTTTATTACCATAGGGTTATGGATATAAAAAACATCATGTTTCTTGTATACCAGAAAAACTAAAACACTAAGGTTGTGGCTGATATAACAATGTGCTTCACTTATTCAGTCTATCAATCATTGAATATATTCACCATGAGATCTCTATGTTGTCCATGTTTATATATTTTGATATTGAATTTAATCCCTAAATAAATCAAAATTTTATAAGAATGGATAGATGCTAGGAATAAATTATTTACATTCTTCACATCCCTCAAGTGCAAGTGGAAGGATAAAGAAAATTGTTGTCCAGCCATCTTCAGTAGATCTTGGGAGGGATGCCTATTTTTTCAGATATTGTATAGAATTATAATCCTTGAAGTTAGTGTAAAATTTTTATTGAAATTTATCAAGCCTAATAGTATCATAATGGAATCATTATATTTAAATTTTCAGTATTCATTGACAATATATTGTCTATATCTATTCGACTTTCAGACATGAGTGTCTTTATCTTTAAATTATTTCCTCTTTATTTCCATGAGAGCAGGATGGGAAAAATTCCATTGGAAATTATCAATGTTAAGAATTCCAAAACATATATCTGGTGCTTATTTGGATTGATAACCATGCTATCTTGGAGGGGTTTATCCATACAAAGAGCATTCAAGTCCCTAAGATTTTACTACATGATTACAAGAGACACAAAGTTACACATAATTAAAGATAAAAGGTTCCTGATTAAAGGATGAATAGATGAATCAAGATAAAAACTATAACTAGTTGGTATCCTTGTAATGAACATTTTAGAGATAAAAACCAAAGTTGATTCATTAAAAATAAACAAGTTCATAGTAATTTTTTAAGAAGTATATCATTAATGATCTCGAGGCATTTGAATCCATGTCCCCACATATCCATATGAATAATACAATCCTTCCCTAAAAATATTGTCAATTTTATTTCATACATAGATCTAGTCCAAATAAATTTTCTAATCAAACCTTGTATGTAATTGATAGGCTTCTAGGCCATCAATATAGATGTTAGGAGTGTACAAATTTGAAGGTGATCACCAACTTAGTATGCTATAACCTTCCCACTGGGAACATATTTTTTCCCATACCCATTCCCAAAGTATTAATGATTCCATATAAAATATTTCTATGATGATAGATTTTCCCCTTTCCCTTAAATTAGGGGAATCAAATATAGATAATAGGGAGGGAACCCCTTTTTACACCAAGAGTTCCAATGGTCCCATTTTTATTACTAACATAAACTCCACAATCAATGAAAATGAAGGATTTCCTCCAAATAATGTATTTTAGTGACATTTCCACAAAATGGAAAAATAATAATTCAAGGAAGGAATGGTTTTCCTAGGTTCTTTTTAAAGGATTGTATTCGGTCATTGTAAAAAAGGTATTATGGGGGATAAGAATCCCTTCCATCCTTTATTTTCATATAAATATCTATATAATAATGTTCATTGATACATGTAATCATGTATTTATCATCTATGGAAATGATGAGTCTTGAAATGATGAATCATTGTCTAACATGCCAAGTTCATTTTTAGAATCCTATGGGGAATCCATTTATGAAAATTGGAAGCCTTGTAAAGAAGGCGATGGAGTTGATTAATCTGAAGAATTTATGAATGAAAAATATGGCCCCATTTTAGAGTGTTTAAGGCCATAGAGATTTCAATGTTGAGGGTTAAGTTACCAAACATTGTTTATCTTTTTATTATATTGAAACATTCTATTGCTATGAATAATTTTTTTTGGATATTTCTCTTAGGTAAAAATCTAAAATTTAATAAAATAACGATGTCTTTATCCATATCTCCCATCTTAGTCATAATTACTTTTCTAAAAATTATTGTAATACTATTCCAAAATAGAAAACTTATTGAAGTGTTTAATTTTAATTTAATTCTCTTTCCTTGGGATCATAAATATAATGTTTGTGTTAATTATATAAGGAATAGTATCAATATTGAAGAATTAATAAAAAAGCATCACCTCATCAAAAAAGATGACCCAGTAGAACATGAAGAGTTTATATCTAATTCAATATAATCTATAAACACATTAAATATTTTTGTATATGAGATTTTTTTAATCCATATTCATAATGATTAATTTTTAATGCTTATTTTTTGGTGGTCCTTAATATATATTGTTATGTTTGAAATTAAATTTTGAGTTCTAATACCCCATCATTAGAGTAATTATTTCTGAAGTAGCCCACCAATGCATTGAAAATCATAGTTTAAAAAGTGTGGAAGAAACCATTGATGATTAGGGGATTATTCTATATACATTCCATATTTTCTTAATATAGATAATGGAATAGCCTCTAGTTCCTATAAAAATCCCTCAACCATATTATATTTAATTGCTTTTTATACAACCTTTCTTTCATAGTAAATATATAATCAAAATTCAAGAGTGATTAAATTTACAATCTATTGGTAGTGTTATAATGTTGATTCCTTTATTGATAAAATGAAAGCTGTAATCTAATGCTTTTAATTTCTACTCCCCCCTTATAAAAGGATTTAATTATTTATTCTGTTAAAAAAATTAGTATACTTTTAATTTCCAGCTAGAACATGAAGGGGATGCCTAAAACCTCCATCCACTAAGACACTAGTATAATTTAATAGTATGAAAGACAAAAAATCCATCCATTTTTTAATTTAAATAGAATATGAAATAACCTTCTCAGGTTATAGGAGAGTCCCACCAGGATTAGATTGTGATCTATGAGTTGTATGGGGTGGTAGAAGCCCTAGACCCCAGTGGAAGAATTCCAATCATCCATTTTAACCAAACATATTTCCTTATTGATTTACTATGATCCATTTGAGGTTTACCTAATCAATGTGATGTTCACTCTAGTAATTGAAAATTCATTAAGGTTTCATTAATCAATGATGAAAGGGAATTCAAAGGAGGAAACCCTATCGAAGTTGGACCCAGTTGTTTTATTCAAGCCTCGAGATAGTGATGACGCCCACCATTATTACCCATTTTAGAGTCATAATGGCAGAAGTTTTATCTATATCCTTCCATGGGGTCATTTTATGAATATATAATATGGAGGAATACAAAAATGAGACATATGTAGAAGATAATTGGATGAAAAATGAAGTGAGATACTCTGAGAATTCTTGTTTCATTAGAGGATGTGAATATTTTCATTCTTGACAGAACATTCTCAATATACTATACACCCAAAATGGTACATTTTGATTTAGTAATTAAATTTTATTGTACATATTATTTATCATGTATAAATTTCAATATATCTATAAAATGATGAATTGGTTATGCAATGGAATGTTACATTAAATTTTCCTAATATTGGGACCTTTCTCAAACTCGTGTGTTATTATCATTAAATTATCTAAGACATTCTATGGAATATTGTTAGGTCCACTATGTCGAATACCTTGTGAGGGTAGTGAATCAGGGTATTACATATCAATCCTTTTTCCAATTGTAACTTTCTTCATTTTAAAAAACACAAATATCTATTTATCCCATAGAAATATATGAAAAAAATTAAAACATTCACATGAAACATCGATTTTTACTTGGTTCACTGTCACTGGGATACATCCAAGGAGCATACAACGACAATGTTACGATGTACCAAATTTACTAAGGATCATTTCTAATAATGATTTCAATGTTTGGGACAGATATTCTATGCCCAGGATCACTGAATTTACAATTTTTCGGGTTTTCTCACTGTATTTCCAAAGGTCACTCCCTATGCCTCTTTCTCTGGCTCACTACTGGTGGAAAGGGTCATCATTTTCCTCTTACTATTCTCACTAATCTTGGAAAATAATCAAAGTTTATCAACTTGTTGGTCAAACATAGATTATGGACATGTTGGTCCCTTCATTTTAATGAATATGTCATCATAAATTATAGGTAGATGCTCAATTGAAGTTTATTTTTCACCCATAGACGAAGTCCACCTTCCCGAGTACTAATTGGTTCCGGAGAATTATTTTGAAAAACATATTGGAAGCTTTCACAAGTTTCCTTTTGAAAATATCCAACCAACTTCTTCTCCAACATAATGAGTAATGAGTTTTTTATGTGGAACACCTTCTTCCCATACCGCTTCCCCATCTATGAACCACCCTTCATTCACTGACTGCCTCCGCCTTCGCTCTCACATACCGACTCTGTCAACCTCTTCTGTAAATCAATATTTATCCATGAACTATTTTCTATTCATGGATTTACTTCAGAAACCACTATCGCATACCATGCCCTCTTCCTCTATGTGCTGTGTCTTATGTGGGATACAGTTCCCCTCCAAAACATTCTGTGGAATTTCTTCCACGTGAACCACATCAGATTTTCCAGAATTATCACTTGCAAACATCCTTCAGACATTGCCAAATTTCAAGACTAGAAAGATGTTATCTAAAGAAATTAGGTCTCACACCTAATTGGTGGGATTAGAGATTCTTATATAAGTAAAGTTATCTGTAATATTTTCAAATCCATGATTTACCAAATATACGATCCACCGTATGCTGATCCTCTGGCCACTACAAACCGCAAGCCTTCTGATGAAATATTTTTCTTATGTGTTCCGCATACTTCCTTTGATCATTCTTGGTTGATCTCCTTTTCCATTGACATGCCAACTGTGTACCCCACTGCCTTCCACCGCAAACTATTTCCAGTTTCACAAACCACTCCTGTGTACCATTTCCGTTGCCTACTACACGGCCACACACCATTCCCGGACATGGTACATGATCTTTCTATTGTGCTATGTGTTTCTCTTCCTTCTCATCTAGATTTTTCAAAAAACTCAACCACACCAAAAACACACCAAGAGGGACACATAGAAGTACTTTTCACAATATATGTTCTAAAATATATACATTTATAATGAATGGGTACAATTTTATGGGGTATGTTTAGTGTGAAACAACCCTCCAATAACTAAAAAGGACAGTGACCATAGATCTTGTTCTTATTCATCTTTGAATAGTGTTTTATGGATCTAGACATCTTCAACCACAATAGAACGAAAAAACTACCAATTATTTATAATGGTTTGTTGTGGATCAACCACTATAGGGTTGGAGAAATTATTTATTATGCATGTTCTTTTTAGTGTTATCTAATCATATCCAATTAAACATCTCTTCTCTCAAAATGCATTCAATAAGTAATTATATCAATGGATGAATATATACATCCTTCTGACTTTCAAATCTTTTATGATCACAGTAAAAGAATTTTAGAGGTTGATTACTTTATCAATAAAACTCTCCCTCAAAAGGTGATGTGGGAAAATATATAATGGATATTTATGTCTATCATAGTTTAACACCACATGGATGTGTTTAAAAAATTTGGCAGAGAATATCTAACCCAACATTGATCACACATTTTCAATTATGATGTGAATCAATGACTCCTAGGTATCTAATTTTGAGTATTACATTATTTTCGAGAGACTCTATATTCACTAGTTTAAAAAACCTTTATCATTATATTTTTACCTTTCCCAATCGATTGTATCATGATTTTAATATAGGATACATTGATTGTTAAAAATTACACCTTATTTTTTAGAAATTGATGTTGAAAATACCTTAATAAGGGTATATATTAATGGATTTTAACATCAGTTTCCCCCAAAACATATTTTGATAGATATAATACTAAGCGATCCACATTAGGTTTCTATTGAACTGATACGAATAAACTTTATGGAAGGATTTCATTCTCATTTTTTGGTAACACCTGTATTGAAATCCATCCAAGATTGATTTTGAAATTGGTTTTTATAAAAAACCAATGTGTAATATGGATTTAAAAAAAATAAAAAATAACATTATACAACATCTATAAACTCACTATTTACAAGAAAATGTAGATAACCAATTTGAGATATAACAATAGAAAAAAATATATTTTAGAAATATTAGAAAATATTATTTACAAATATACATCTGAATGAAACTAAAAATCCAAATTAGTCAATCATAAAAAAATATTTCACAAATAAATTTGGAATATGTTTTGAGAAATCTAATTTATATTGAGAAACATCATAAAAACCTACACAATAAATTGTGATAAATTATAAAAATGAAAATTTCAAAAATTATATGTGTTATAATGAAACTATAATTTTCAAAATATTGTTTTTATTGTTTATGATTATCTTATAAATAATCTTTAAAACAAAAGATGAAAATTAAACATACCCTTATCGTTAATGAAAGTTCATTTATTAAATAATATCTTTAAAATTAAAATTCAATATTTGTAAGAAAATATATTTATTCATTGACAAAAGAGTTATATACCTAAACCTTCACATAATCAATTTTCTCTCAGTCCACTGTTGAATAATGTGTCTTATTAATATTTATCCTTTACCTATTTTAGTTTATAATATTAAATAATCAAAAGTAATGTAAAAATTAATTTTTAATATTCAATAAAAAAATAATTAAATTAAACTTAATTCTTTAACAAATAGAAAAGTATTATTGGAACACCGTAGAATATTGAGCATAACCAAATCAATATACATTCTTTTATGGAAAAAATAACCAATGATAAAAAAATTAAAAAATTGGGAACTAAAAAAATCAAAATAAATAGTGTTCAATAATTATATATTTATTCTTACCATTAAAAATTTCAAAAGAAAAACAATATGTAATATAAGTGTTTTTTTAATATGTCATATACATTTTCAATTTTCTAACTTTTGACAATGTATTTAACATGTATTTAAATGTATATTGGGTATTTCAAACCACTAACACAAGTCTGATAACATATGATGAAAAGGGTGTAGAGATAAAAAATTAGAAAATTAAAGTATTATATAAATATAACACATGTTAAAATGATTAAAATAAATTAATAATTGAATTTACATTCACGGAAAACAACAGAACCACAG
Source organism: Viscum album (assembly GCA_963277665.1). Lineage (NCBI taxonomy): Eukaryota > Viridiplantae > Streptophyta > Magnoliopsida > Santalales > Viscaceae > Viscum > Viscum album. Next base: position 33,740,754 of record OY728131.1, read on the forward strand.
GTACATTGAGCTAATAAATATTTCTAACATCCATGAATTCATTTTGATCAATATTTAGAATATAACATCTTCCACATATATTAATAGTCCTTGGACATGTATCTTAATTATCCAATACAGAAAATATGTGATAAATGTTTTACCAATAAGCTTCTAGAATAGTATTTTAAGGTAGTGGAACATTAAATTTTTCTTCCCTTTTGAGTGATTCCTTTTATTTCAAATAATCCCCTATAAATTAAGTGTAATAAAATATTATTATTATTTTTTAATTTAATGATAAATAAAAAATTAAAAACAATTCATACAAAAAATGTCATATAATGTAAAATATTATATTTTCAAATTTAAAATTGTCTACTACCCTATCCATCTCTGGACACCTCCTTAGTAGTTTGTGACACTACATTAGTTGTATCAATAATATCATGTACCTCTACACTTAACATGACCAAAATCGTATGATGATGTTGTTCATAATCCCCTATATGATGTAAATTCTGTATACTACAATAAAAACATGTAAATTACCGTCATGTAACTCATAGTACACAGTCTAGTTTAAATGAAAAGGAGGTGATTCTAGGTGACAGGCTTCCCAGGCCACCCTTGTCTCATCTTTTTTAGAAGGATAACTGATACAAATGTTTTAATTCTATCATCTATCAAACAATTTTAGGTTAACATATAAAACATTAATGAATCTTATTATTCCTTATATTCTTCCCCCATTATGTCACACTAGTTTTATGACCAATTTTGTTTTAAACCCTATACCCTCTAAAAGATCTCTTATGCAGCCCTCGTGTTCTTGAATTCCAAAAGAAATGGAATGAATATCTATCCTACCCTATGGGATAGGGTCACAATGTTAAATTTTCTACTAAAGAGAATCTAGATTTCATATTTTCTAATTTTATATAATTGAGATATATTTAATAAAGAGTTATATTAAAGAAAATTAACAATTAATTACTTACAGTTTTGTCAAACACGTTCTTTGATGCGATATTAATATACATCCCCTTTTTTAAATTCTAATCCTTTTAAAATTTTCATGATCAATAGGATAGGATTGAGGGTAAAGTAGAACATTTTCAAAGACACTAATTGACCATTCTCTTAAATAACTTAATTTTTCATCAGTCATTTGATGATCTAATGAAGGATACACTCTCTATTACAATATATGAGGGTATAAATTGTGATATTTTATATCTTTTTTATTCTTCATAGAAGAATGCTACATAAGGGAAAAAATAAGTTATAGCGTGGTTAACATTACATGAAGTAATTATATTACAATATCTTATTTTTTTCCTAAACCTAGATAATAAAAATAATAATCAATATATTTATAGTAATAATTTATAAATATATTTATTAAAAAACAAAACAAACAAGAAACAAATTTAAAAAAATTACCCAACAATAAAAACTTACAGTAAAGGATTCATCCAACTGACTAGAGAGGAACTTCAACCATGTCTTATTATCTATAAACTAATACTTAAGGATTTTATATTGATTATTTTTACTCTAATATATATATATATATATATAGAAGTTATATTCTTCTAAAAATATCTCCATCTTTTTACTATACATGATAGAAATTTTTTCATAATTACTTTTATCTAATTAATATTAAATTCCATCTATAATTGAATAAATAAAATAATAATAAATATAGAAAATTTTGAAAAATTAAAACTAAATAAATAATTTTAGAAATTTTATCATTACGGACTCCAATAATATATTTTTTTGCTGAATCGTCGATGATCCTCATATTATAAAATAAAACATTTATCTTAGAATGAGTTTCAATATCCATGTAATTTCTAAATTGTGTGGCATGTGAGAAAGTTGGGTGTTTTTTCTCATGAAAATTTACTATAACCTTCTTCTCTCATTGTGAGAGTGAGTGTTTGGGTAAATGTATAATATCAGTATAATCCCACTCCCACCATCATTACATATTGTCCTCTATAGAGAAGTAGATTATATAAAAATAACATTAGGAAGTATAAGTATATTTTAATTATAAAATATTATTCATGTATATATAGTTATAATTATATTAGAAAAAAACAAGCAAACCTCTATTCCCCAACATTGGTGTACATTATATAGAATTTAGTATACTTCTTCAACAAAAATTAAATGTACCTATATTTAATTAAAACTGAATAAATATAATAAAAAATTGGTTATTTGTAATAGAAAAAATATATTTAATGGTTGATTATTCAACCAAAAAATGTGTTTCTAAAGCTAGTGTATATTAAAAGTTAAACAAAAAATGATAGAAATGAATATTTTATAAAAAAAATATTTTTTAACTTTTATCTTTTATTAAATAAATTAATTATATATTTATAAATATAACTGTTCATAATATGAAAAAAACATATATGTTTTTCATTGAACCAAAGAGCGTGATTGAAAATGACGAATGTAAAGAAAATAATTAAAAAACACTGAAGTAAAATAAATAAAAAAAATAAATTTTATTATAACGAATATAAAAGAGATTAAAATTAATGGAAATGTTAAAAATTTATATATTTAAATATTATAGTTAAAAATAGTGTTTTTAACTATAACAATCTCACAAAAAAGTAGAATGTTATTACCTAATTAATTAGGATATAAATGGAAGGTTTTCTGATAACCCTTCCACTTGATCATTTCATGTTGCTTGTAAAATATCCACTTCAAAATAATTTTTATAAATTAGTAATCATATAATAGATATAGAAATTTTGTATTAGTCTTCAACTTCATCAATAATATCATATCCCAAATGAATATTTACCTAATAAAAATATTAGACCGCTCGTAATTTGACGGGTCAAAACATAAACTAAATAATTTTTCATGATTCTCCATAATAAATGACTCCTCTTGAAAACAAAATCTTTTCAAGTAAATATTTGTAAATAATTACTCATCATATTTCACACCACTATTTCTATAAAAAAATAATACATAAATACATCCACCTAAAACTTATTATATTTAGCCTCCCATTTATCATGAATAACTCAAAAATATGATTTTGAGGTAAAAAATTGGTTTTTATCTTTGGAATTATAAAATGATAGTTCTTCAGTGAAAACCATTAATCAACTATTTTTTATTAGTACTCTTATCATTCTAGTTTTTTTGTAAAACTTATATAACTGTTAATATCAAAACCAGGACATGTGATCACATTAAAAAGTTTACCCTAAAAAATAATTCAATGCTTCTGGTGTGGATAATTTAATGTTAATTTTCTGAAAAAAAAAATATGAATAAATTTAATAATTATGTTCATTTATCAACCACTTTTCCTTAATTCCTCAAGTATCATACTGTTAATCTATAAATATGTGATGATATATGTGATTGAGTATCAAAAATATTGTTTAATATATATATATATATATGTTCATTCAAAACTTCATCGCTGTTGATACCCGCCAAATGACTGTCTGATAATTGAAAATGAATGAAATACCAGAATTTGTGTATTATTTTCATAAGAAACTAAGGAAAAATGTGTTCTTGATCACATAGATCACATGAACAAACAAGAGACATGTTATTTATAGACTTTAAAGATTTTATGAGGATGACCATGCATATAACATTGTCAGTAGAAGATCTCATGAAGTACCTTCAATAAATCCTCCTTGTTCTTATGGAGTAACCCCATGTAGTCAGCGACAACATAGTGGTAACCAGAAGAGCACACCCAGATCATAATAATTTTTCGGGGGTGAAATCTTGACGAGCCATCATAAAAATCCATGTAAAATATGAGGAATGGTGTGAGCCTCTTGCAGTCCTAAATTCCATGTGTCGCACTACTGATTGGTAGAGTGATTATATTTGAAAACACTCATACCACCTTGTGATATTACACACCTTTTTAAAAAAGTAATGTAAATTAAAATAGAGAATGGTGGGAGATTCTTGATATGATAAAACTCATGCAACACACAATTGAATCCCATGAGACACCATAGAATCCCAGGGGCATGTCATCCTGGTCACACAAGAGCTCACTGGCATGTCACCCCCATCATGTAAAAGGCATTGAACATGTCTAGGATGTCTTGTGCTAACCCTTTGGATCATAAAAAATGTAGAATGGTTTTTCCATGAAGTTCTCACACATCAGTACAAAACCTTTTGTTGGGCACATGGGGCATCACTAGTTGGAGAAAGTTATTGTCATTGAAAACAATAAAAAAATATCTCAAAGTTCCCAAGCCTTTGAAAAAGAAAAGAATTATATATAGGAGAAAATTGAGGAGCCTATTTTGGTCATAAAAATCATGTGATGTAGAGGCATGGTCTCAGAAGACCCATTTACAATCTGCATTGATCTCACAAAGTCCCCCCCAGAAATCCATCATTATATCCCAGAATATCTTGAACAAGGAATCAAAGATCATGTGAAATCCTTTTAGTAGTAAAACTGATCTCCTAAATTTCATTAGACACGTCAGCCTGCCAATACAGAAGAACCTTTCCGTGTCTACATAATTCTAAAAGACTCCTTTAATTTACCATAATCTTACAATGGGGGAGATAAAATGTTTATATTAGAATCGCTAAAAATAATTTGAAACCCATGAAATTACCAATAGAAAAAACATTATAAATATTCATGACATCAAATCCCTCCATTGACTATATTCAGGATCTGCACGATAGACTCCAAGAAAATTGGAGAATAATCAGGGTGGTAGGGCCTATAAACCCCCACCCCCACTATGAAAAGGCATAAAATTTTGCTTATAATCTCGCCCCGGTGTGGCCATCGATAAAAATGTATTTGTTGGATTTTTTAATCACATGACCAAAAAGTTTTTTTCATTATGTAAAATCAGGAGAACAGCTGGAGCACTCATGAAGTATGAAAAGGCACTCTGCATGTTTACTCAACGAACGCGTGAAGGACTTTTGGTAGGATACACGAAAGATATCCCACATATTTAATAAAACATGAAATAAATAGAAACATTCTAACACTAAAAAATATAAATAATATGAAATAAAATTTTGGAACAATGACTCATATATGATATCCTTATAGAAGAACCTATACCCTAGTCCTCATGAGCATCCCATAAACCACTCGGGACATGCGATAACACCAAAACATGTTACCTAGGTCACGTGAAATTCATTTGGTATACTATTTGAATCATGAAAAAGTATCCTAGACATGTCATAGTAATTCCCATGGAACCCCTGATTCATTCCACCTAATTCTTGTGAATCCCTCTAGTTTCGCCATGCAGGCCTCACAATGACCTCCAGACATGTCACCCAGATCATATCGTAACTTTAGTACATGCCAGCTAAGCCTCATAATCGAACAAGGTCATGTAAACATTCTCTTGAGATAACATGATGAAATGAAAACACCACCATGAGACACCCTCTAGGTCTGATAGTAGACTCTTGCGACGCCCCCCCAGACATATCAACTAGATTTCACTATGACACTAGGACAAGTCTTCCAGGACATCCAGAACCCTATAAAACTGGTCTCACAAACTCTCACGAAGTAATCCATGTGTTTCTACCAGCTTTCAAAATGATGTTATTTATTGTTATTTGGATCATCAAAATCCATCTAATCATTTCATCTAGGATCATGTGATGGATTCCAGGACAAGACGGTCTGGTCTTGCGATGTCCACTGGATAAGAAAACCTTGATCATGCGACAACCTTTAAGAAATCCATCCAGGTTATGTGAAGTCCCTAATTTAATTCAAATGGATCATGTGATTTTATTTGAACATGTCAAGAATACATCCTCTAACATGTTATGTGCACAGTCCGGGAATGTCCATAAGACAAACAACACGTGTTATGCAGCCAAACATGCTAGTTTAATTGGGCACCCTAGGACATCAAATCCCTGTCCAGCCTCAGAAAAGTCCATCCACAGCATATAATCCATGAAAAATTTTACTCTGATTAATATTATTCCTTATTTAACCGAAATTCTTAGGACTCCTTCCTGATTCATGATCTCCTTGATAAAACATCAGAAGGGATGTTTGAGAATATAAATCATACAACCACAATCGTTGAGATTAATTATTTCTCATAAATTGTTTCTCAAATTGAGAATACCTCACATCCGCATTGGTTATCACAATTATAATGTATTTTACATCAGAATCATCTATTAGGACAATGGAAACCATAGTGTATATTCCCTTATCAATTGCATAACATGATATGTCATGCATATAAGTTCACACTCAGTGTGTAAGCCCCAACTCATTGAACTATGAAGAATATTCTTCCTACCATAACCAAGATATATAGGATTATTTCCTAAGGCCTAAACATTACCAAAAATAAAAATCAACTTATATGAAGTTCTCCTAATGTCTCTGACATTTCAATCATCAAGACCCAATCATTCTAATGGGTTGATCATTCCAACTCATCTATCATGGGGCTGAGAAGTCAACTGAAATATGATAACTCCAATTCCTACTAAAACCATGATATTTTGGATTATTTATTAAAGATTTATATACATAATAAAAATATCAAATCTTACCCCATTACAAAATTCTGTCATCCATATTCAATGAGGCTGATTACATGATATCCATTTTTTCTCACAATGAGTATAGCTTACGAGGGATTAAATAATTTTAGTGGACATATAATTTTCAACATGACTCTATAATAACTAGGGACAACATAGTGTGTAATAACCCATGAGCCTCATGATTTTATTACCTCTAAAAAAATAGAATCTACCTTGGGGTCATTCCCAAGGGTGTGAAAAAACAATGATAAATTTGATTCCTTCCATAATTGGGATACATTGGATGTCTCCTAGAGACATGAGATTTAATAACTGGATCCCAAATTCCTAAATGTATTTCCTTTCTATAAGATGTTAAAATATACATGTTTAACAAACTTGATAACAAAAAACCATGGATTCCTAGTTATTCGGATTCCACGTATAAGAATTTACCCTTAGAAAAAAATGGATTAATAAAACATATAGATATAAATGGATTCACTAATGAGATCCCATTATTATATATATAAAATAGGATAACCTATGATCATTTTTAGGGTAATTGGTCACCTATTGAGATTATAAATACCTTAATGAACATATCATAAATCTTTAAGAGAGTCCCAATGTAGGAATAAATTCCCCCAAAAATGGTGAGATGTGGCTAACCTCCCATTATCTCTTCCAACGTTACTTTCTAAGATTCATTAGGATTGAAAAACCAAATGACCGTATTCCATTTGATATAAGTTTTTTACCTAGATATGGATTTCGGAAGCATTAGGAGTTTTTGTTAAAAACAAAAAATGGTGACTTGAAGTCAATTATTTTTTAAGAAATTAAACCCCCCATAATCAACCATCAGGAGAAAAAAATTCACTAAAGTGGACACCATTCCCATAGATTAAAGAAATTTTTAACTTGATTTGAATCATAGATTATCCTTCGCAAAAAAATTAGAGACTTTTATGTTCTCATCAAACCAGTTTTTCTCCCAATAGTGGTGCATAGTTTTCTCTTTTCTATAAAAAAGAAATGTTACCCTGACATGAATTTCTCAAATAATATAATGATTGGTTAACCCGGATTTAGACCATATTTCATTCCATATTATATGAAAACAAAAAAAAATCAATGATTCCAATGTGAAACCCTCAAATAGTATAATGATTGGTTTTCATATGTTAGGACACTTTGTTGGCATATCAAATAAATATGATAAGCTTGAATGAAATCTTACAATTGATTCTCTATAACTGTGGTTCCCATAAAATAAGTACATTCTCACTTTGAAAAGTGCATGTGGGAAGTATGGATAGATTGTTAATAAAAGAAAAATTGTTTTATCCATTCATATCTAACTCGGTATGTATTATTCAAATGATATATCTCAAATAGGTGACCTTGTTCCATGTTGTCTCTATGAAAAAATATATTTTACCCCTATGGGTTTCTAAATGATCTCACCCACCTATAAAATTCAACATCTAGTGGTGAACACAATCGTCAAGGAATACAATCCATGTTGTGTTATCCTCACCCTTGAAGCTAACGATGAGGGTCTCCCAGTACTGAATCCGATGAGTCTTTATCATTTGATGAAATTTGTAGCTAAGATAGTTCCCCTCATTTAAAAATACAAAATATTTGGCATATTATATGTGAAGCGTGAAAATTACCACCCTCAATATCAAATTATGGTTGACTAGGTTGTAAAATATGGATTCTTTCTAGTTTAGTAGCTGTCAAGGAGAGCTCCTGTCAACCACTATCACAATCACCATAACTATCCCACTTGTACCCATAGGTCACCTATTGAGGGTACCACCTGACACACTCCCACCTTAGGTACTTAAGCATGCGAAAACAATAAGATACATCAGGTGAGAATAGATATTGATAATCTAGAGTGGGATCATATTCTGACTCCCACAAATGATATCTCCAAGCATATTCGTACTACAACCAGTGTGAAGGGTCATATAACTACTCACACCAAACAAGTTAGCTGAAATATTCCAATAGTAGGTATGGGGGGGGGGGGGAGTTTCATATCCATACTACTATACATGATGTCCATCAACATATTTCATTGTCACAATGAGGATAGAAGTGGTATAATATCCCCTCTATAGTCAGTGATATATTATAGTATATAGTGGAGATGGAAAATGTACATGCCTATATCCTAGCGCACACTTTGCTAAAATGTCTTTACATCTGAGAAACAGTTGAAGAACTCTTCCATCATATTTCAGCACAAGTATAGATAGAGATATAGACTTATTTTACTATCCATACTCATAAGGAAGTGCAACACTCTAATCATTATGAACAAGAGGTTTTTACAAAGCAAGATCGCATTATTGCTGCAATCCAAGAGCATTATTGGCTTAATCCAATTAAGGAGAAGGAATTATACAAGGTTCTTATTCTCATTCCAACTGAGGACCACTAGGTGAGAGTTTCACATGCCTATCTAAAACGTATAGTCTAATAATCAAAAGTACCATGATTGGGCTCATATCACCATTGTGGTCGGGGATCACCATGTGAGAGTGGTACATGCCTCCGTAAAAGTTAATATTCCTATCAAAGAGGACCAATAGCATACTCTAAAGCCCAAGGATCAAGCACATATCCCCACAATGGATTTGGATTACCAAATGAGAATAGAACGTGACACAATAAAGTCTCTTATTCTAGTTAAAAAATGTTCATATAATATTATAGAAGGTCATGGAATCTAGAGGAAAATTCCTTCTTCTACTGAAGAATGACTACACCAGCATCCTCCCAATGCAATACCTAAGGGCGGTCATACCCATTCTCCCATTTCATAGGTCCATCCACATATTATTGTGGGGAGTGCAAATTCAGACCACATTAATGTTCATTTTCCAAATAGGGATCAAAAAGTGAGAGCATCACATGCCTTGGGGTAAGATCATATTCTTTCCATAAAAGACCATTGACATAATCCAAAGGCTTGGGATCAGGATCATACTCCTGTTTTGACCTGAACTCACAATGTGATAATGGAACATTCCTAGATATGGACTCATATTCCTATAAATGATTGGGAAGTTTGTTCTAATATTCCAACAGCTTCTTAGTAGTTGTATCCTACTCCTATAACACTATAATATTATAAATAAGTTTTATAAATCATATTAAATATTGTTTATTTCCATGAACTATTCTATAAGGCACTTTGGCATATTCCATATAAGATATATAATGAGGATCACATCCCTAATTTTCTCAATTAATGTGTCCTTGAGGTTATTCTAGAAACATTACCTATGCACCAAGGTCCAAAAATGTAATAAAATAAAGTATAAAACTATCATTACGTCAATTTTACTCCTCATGGTAGTGTGGAGATGGATCATCAAACCATTACTCCCAAAATCCTAAATAGTCAACATTTCAATGGTGATATCTCCCACAGTAATGGAAATACTACCCTCACCCAGAAACCTTCATATAGAAAGGTTTCCAAAACTCAGACACCTAACTATAGAGAGGTGCTAAAACATCACGGTTAACTGTATATAGTTTCACCTCAACTTCAAGAAGCACTCCACTCCAATCAGTATGTGACCCCAAATTTTCTAATTAGATGGAGGTGTTTAAGTATGATTAAGAGGATGATGATGTTCATATATGTGAATAGTTATCCAGAACCCAACTCCATACCATGTTATGGACCCTCTCTTCATCTTACTATGAGGTTTCAGATGAGATAGAAAAGTAGTGCATTCCTTATCTACTCCAAAATATGTGTTCTAATAATCAATGAATGAATTATAGAGATCTAAAATATCTAGGATATGAGTATCACCTTTATCTAATCAATACACTATATTATCAACTAGATATGGATGCCTTTTCTATAGCTTGGAACCTAATAATGGTGGAGCATGACAAAATCCTATGCTGTGTTAGTCTCTGCACTGTGAAAACTTTCAGCCAACTATTTTTCAGAGCATCACCAAACATGTGTATTCATGGATGGGGGAAATATATATCAGTACACTTCACTATATCCCCACAACAATATAACTCATTAGATATGGAATCTTATAGTGTCATATCCTCTTGAAAAATAATTGGAACATGAAACACGTGATCGAGTTGGTCACTACAAAAAAATTCCCCTTCTTTTGAAATGCATAGACATAATGAAAATAGGGGGATGATAGAAAACAGATCATCGAACTGGTCCCCTCAATGTAACGAGAATTAATTTAACACATGGAATTCGATGTTTTGACTGACCAGACTACTCCACACGAAGAATGATTCCCATCATGGGCTTCTATTTCCCCAGCTCCTAAATGAGCATAGTTATTCGACATCAATTGGGCCACAGTATCATCTTCCATAGAATCCATCTAGGAGAAAACCCAACCCACTATGTTGGAATAATATCCACAAATATCTCCGTCCCTCATATTGTCAATTCCCATGAGTATTCAAGATATACCATCAATTGTTGAAAATTAACTCCTCCCCACCAAGATGGGTGAATTTATTTCTCAATCACCATCACCTGGTCCTACATCACCTAATATGGTTCGAGAAATGACCCTAATGATGGTAGTGTAGAATCATCATATTGTGTCAAAATTAATGGGACAACCACCATTTCATAATATGACTATTTAAATTTCATTACAATCAGCCTAATATAGATGGTGGACAAAGACACAAATACAGAGGGCCATAACACCAAAAATATACTCAAAGAGGAGGGTGATTTGGATACACCAACTGCAACTGCACGCTCCTAGAAGAAAATAAGGATGCAAAATCTGGAACATCCAAATATTGAGATTCCAAATATCTAGAAGAACACTACCAATGATAAAGGGAAATATGTTCCAATATCCCAATCACCACCAAGAAGAGTTGAGGTTCCTTCCATGGAGTAACAGTTGTCCCAATATGAGAGTGAGAAACAAAATCTCAGAAAATTGAAAAAGGATATACCCAAGGATAATATTCCCATTGGTTATTTCCATCAATATATAGAAAATATTCCTCCTCCCATTGATTTATAAATTGGAGATCCTTAGTAAAGAGATAAATTTGAGCATCAGACTAGCTCTGTATCTAGAAATATGGTCTACAAAAATGGGGATGTAAAAATTGAATTAGACATTCTGCCATTGAGGTGACTGCCTCCCTCTAACGAGGATGACCATTAAATGATAGGATGAGTTGAGAATTACTTTCAAACAATGGCATGGATACCGCATTGACACCCAAATACTCTCTATAGATGGGAGGTGTCTTATATAGCTTTAAACCTATGGTTGATTAACATCATCGAGTCCCTATATACTCGAATGAATGTCACGGAATGGTGACATGCACCTTTCCATAATGAGATTAAGCCAAATCCTATTTATGTGGATGAAACTCTACCCCCAAAAAATTTGGGATACCATAATGTCTGTACATTTTATGGTGAAAAAACCCCGAAATATCATCACAAAAACTTTTTATCCTGATGCGGTATGATAATGGGACCTCAAGATCAATAGGGGTAATAAAGATGAGTTGTTTAGTACAAACATTGATAAGGCCATAATTTGTTTGGTATAATAGTATTATAGTACTATTTTTGTATAATGGGATGGCCTTCTTCTTCAATTACTTTATCAGTTTAGCTCCATGATGATGAAAATGACAATTATCATCCTAGTAAACTACCAAAAATGTGAAAAAGGAAGTGTGTCAAACTTCATAGCCGAATGGAAATTTTTTATCCTATTCACTCAACATCTCTCTTATTGGAGAAACTGATTCAACTCTTAGATTAAAAATCTCTATAATGATATATAAATGCCTCTGGTTCAAAAGAAGTATCCAGTTGGGCTTTGTGAGTTCCAATAATGGAATAATTTTCTAATGACACTATTCAGTGAACCATGGAAAAATCTTGACGTATGCCTTCAGCATTGGGGAAAAGGTTACATAAGGTAAAATATACTAATTTCACCATCATCCTAGTAGTTTTACCCATAAAATCACTTTGGAAAGTTCCAAACCACTAAAGGCCACTTTTTGAGTGGAAACATCCTGAAAATATCCCTTTTCATGAATCACAATGAAATCATTCTTTCCCGAGATTTGTGGATATAGTTAATAAAATATACTCCAACAGAAAGGAACAAGTCCCTAGTTAATTCTTGGTATTAATGGACATTAACCTACTCAAGATACCACAACCTAGGAATCCCAATGTATTCAACCTCACTGACCATCTCAACTACAAACTTTTCCATTGAAGGTTGGGTCATAATATCTAGGATTGCTTCATCTTAAAAGAGGTCCTTCAAAGAAAGTTGAATTATAGATAAGTGGTGTTACATAACCCCTCAAATCATGATTCATTCATAACAATTTACATATAAAAATAAAATGGTGATGTGAAGACTGTTCTGGACATGCGTATACAGGAGTTTAGAAAATGGATGACTCTAAAAACAATTGATCGAGCCCATGCTACCCTGAGAGAAAAGCTACCCATACCCACAATAGTTCAAACACCCAAGAAAGTGACATCATATATGTATCCCCAAAGATTAAAAGACCATTAAAAGCATGAATAAATACAAGTGGATGGTTTATATTTTGATCTCATTCATGCTATGACACTTGCATATTCCTTCCCCACAACATGAGAAGCATGAGAACCACCCCACCAAATGGAATCCTCATCAGATGAAATGATCACTGTTGGTTTTTTCATCATGATAAACATAGAAGAACAGTTATTAAAAAATTAATATGCCTCTAAGACTGAGTTCTAATGCACTAAATAGAGGAATAGGATCATGTATGCGTCAGACCCAATATTTTGGTCAATTTTCCACATAGAAGATATATATAAAAGAAACCCCTGGTAATGTTCTCCAAAAGCCCAGTAAAGACATATAGGTGTCTAAAAACCATCCAATAGTCTTATGAATCAATTCATAATCCATGAAAACCTATATGGGGTGTTATTATCTTATCATCCAAGGAAACAGGGAAGATCGGCATGACCCACAGTACTTAAAACAGATGCTACCATGAACTGTTCACAAGCACATGGCATGTTCACCTAAAATGACGTGATTCATGAACCTCGTGTCTAGGTTTTAACCCTCTTATGAAGGTTCTGACCTCCAGCGGATAAGTAGTAAATTTAATAACTAATGCTTGTTTTCACAATGAAGCTCCCAAACATCAATGATCTCCATATTTCAAAACAAATTAGTGGTTCACTTGTTAAATCACTCCAAAACCTAGAGGAATTCGAAAAGAAAGTCACTGCAGCCAATGTCTATCTAATTGATACCATGTCCATAGAATTAAATGTCTCCATATCATTCATATATCATGATTATTAAGAAGAAATCTATGGACACATTGGATCCCAATACGTTTTGGGAAGACTTGACAATGTCAATAGTTAAAGAAATCTGATTGAAAAGTGGTCCAAGATCAACCAAATTATTATTCAAACTTATTTGATATTTGGTACATAGAGAATCAGATTTGTATCCCAAAAAGATGACCATTCAATGGTTTTATGTGTTTGATCAGAGACCTCTCAGAAAGATAAAACTCAAAGCACTATTTAGGGATATTACATATAATAATGAGTTTATGGTTATCCAATAAGACAATACATGAAATTTAATACTTAGAAGGCCTTGGATCTAAAGCCCCATGTTGGTACCATTAACATTCCATCAATGTTTGAAATACCCCATAGAAGGAAAATCAAGCATTCTATATGGTGACAATGCCATGTTTGATACTTGTGAGGACACATTTATAGAAGAATGATTCCATTAAAAGGGATGAAAACAACTAATTGTGGATGATGGTATGTATTTTAAATGTCCTAAAAACTTTGGGACCACCCTTGAAAATCACTAGAGTATGCTTGAAATCAACTATGTACTCCCCATTAAACAAGCTGAGGTTATTGAACTAGTCCTAGAGGCCCAAGTCCATCATGTCTCCAGTGATAGCATAAATTAAAATTACCTCTAGTTTCTCTCTACAATAACACATATAGTAAGGGATGACAATGTCCCTTCTCATGACCTCTCTCTCATTGACAATGATAGAGATTCACCAATATTTACGCATTTGTCAAATAATTATTCTTCAGAATCCGAGGTGTAAGAATTAGAAGATGACCTCAGTAACCTACCTCCCACATTTGAGGAATGTGATTCAGACACCATTGATGATCTCAGGTAGGTAAATCTTGGAATATATTAATTCCAAGGCCTACTCTGATTAGTGACATGATTACCCTCAAAGATAAAGAGATGTATATTGTATTTCCAATATAGCATTGATATGTGTTATCTTGGAACAATACATAAATTTTATAAATGATTCTAGATGTGGATACACACTATCTTGGCTTACCAAATGATCATAGAGGCTTTAAGAAGGCTGTTGGAAGGATTTACCCCTCCCATTCCACAAATGTAGATACAAAATCTGAGAAATTAATCTATTCCAACATTTTCCAAGAAGTGAAATTCCCATGATTCCTTTACAATATTTCATATATCAAGAAAAATAATTGAAATATTAGGGTCAACATCCATTTTAGTGGCCTTAATCGAAAATTAATAAAGGATGATTCCCCTTTGTGGATCAAAAATCTCTGGATCACTGCAACTTCCATATTCTAATATCTTTCCATCATGGATGGTTATTTAGTGTACAATCAAATAATGATGTACCCTAAAGATGTTGAAGCCACTTCTTTTAGAGCACCTCATGGCGTGTTTTTCTATCTGTTCATCACCTTATCATTAATGAAATTCAGTGCTACATTTCAATATGTTAGGCATTGTATATTTAAGGTGTTCTTGAGAAGAATAAAAAAAATATTTCTCAATGAACTGGTGGTCAAATCCCAATAGGAATGTGATCACATCCTGAATAATCAAATAGGATTCAAAAAGTCATGGAAGTAGAGTCTACAGATGAATTCAAAAAAATGAATTCTTTGGGTAATATTAGGGAAGTTCCTTGGTTTTTTAGAATTCCACCATGGCATTGAGGCTGAACTAGAGAAGAATATTAAGCTTTTATCAATTTCTCCCCACAAAAATATCAAAAAACTAAAGGGAATCTAAGGGAA
Source organism: Viscum album (assembly GCA_963277665.1). NCBI lineage: Eukaryota > Viridiplantae > Streptophyta > Magnoliopsida > Santalales > Viscaceae > Viscum > Viscum album. The sequence goes on from OY728131.1 coordinate 33,756,493, forward strand.
CCTTACCTATATTAAGAAATTAATAGCCTAATTGGCTAGAAAATATCTCCCCTTTACTAGGATAACGAATAAGGGAATCACCTATCAATAGGATGGGGACTCCCAAGAATCCTTCCAAAGTCTAGAGTAGTATCTACTACACCCAAATGTTCTAATTTCTCCTATGGAAGGTAGTACACTCATCATATATGCGCCCACTATGGAAATCTCATTGGGATCTCTCATCGCATAAAGAAACAATTAGGGTAGCGATAATAGTCTCTATTACCTCATCTAAACAATGCTATGTGCTAAGGCAGGAAACTTGGATGTCGAGAAGAAATTACTTGGACTCAAATTCATATTGAAAAAGATGAATCACTACATATAACACCATTAATACCATATTGTCACTTGTATTGATATATTCAAGTACATCCATGGTCGCCCCATGATAACTAAGTGTCACGAACGATGTGAATTCATTCCACTGTAATATGATATATAGTTTGTGTCACAGATCGTAGCGAAATGGATGGTAGTGGATGATTCCATCATGGCACATCCTAACCATGGAAATACACCATTGGTCACCAAAATCCCATATGAGGTTGGTTTCTATTCCCATGACACTATAGAGACATGATATATGTATTTTTAATAACTCCAAAAGATCAATCTGCAAAAGGACAAAAAATACATATCTCAAATATGGTGGCTTCAGTATTGTATTTGTCTCTCTAAGAAAAAAGGTTTTCCCCTATTATTTCTCAGTATCCAAAGCCTTTAAAAATAATGAGGAAAATTACCAATCCCTCATCACTGGGTTAGAACTAGTTCAACACCTCTATTTGGCCTACTTGAATACCAATGGGGGTTTAGAGCTTGTGATATCTAAAATCATTGGTGAATATGACATAAAAAGAAATAATTATCCCATATCACTAGGTTTGTCTAGATACTAATGGATGAATTCCCTTTTGATCCCACTTTGAATCATATTCCATAATCATAGAATTTTCCTATCGATTGATTTCCTAATGTAGAAAAAATCCTAATCGACCATAGTTAAGAGGAAGAAATATTATGTATCACACACCAAAGAATGGTCCCATTAATAGGTCTCTGTCGTGGGTGCCCTAAAATGATTAATGTGATTTTGGGGTTCTTAGGTGCAATAGAGTGGCTGACCAAGGGCGTCTCTCAAAGGAGGAAGTGAATTTGAAAACTTATTGAAGGTATTCTAAAAAAAATAGAATATAATAAAAACACTACCTGAAAGGATGGGTGTTGTTTATAGTTTATGAATCTAGAAAAAGTTTTCTTGAAAAAGTTTGTATTTTGTTTTTTTTAGTTTTGAAACGATGTACGATTAAAATGACACAACAAAAAGATGTTTTTAGACAATATTTAAAATAAGTAATCGAACTAACTCTAACTCTTCAATCATTTATTAATAATTATCATTTAAATTAATATTCACTTAATTATGATCCCTTAATTTCTTAAATCCCAAACCCTAAGAGAATTAATTTTACCATGAAGTTGAAGTGAATTTAACCTTAGCCTAACTTCGGAACATGCAATGGCAACACCCTGCTTTGATTGATGTTATAAAATTAGATTATGGTCAGTGATAAATTAAGAAACATAAACACACTGGAAATGATGATTAATTGAGTTTAGGGATTATATTTGAACTCTACAAATTGATCCTGTGTGGTTTTGAATTACCGGTTAAGGTGGCGCTCTCACAGTTCACACAATTCCCGACCTCACGTGTTTTGTGTTAACTCTTAAATTGCTTGCATAGTTTCATTTAAATTAAAAACTCAATTAATAGATCATAATATTTTAATTACAGTAGCTCATTGATTCAAAATAAATGAATTAATAAGGATAGAGGTCGATCGATTACTAAAAATTACTACTCTTCCATGGGTGGCGTAATCATCGCAGAAGCGTTTTGCATGTGCAAAGGTTAATAATGGGTATAACCCAATAACTCTTCTACTCAAGAATTCCATCCCAAGGAGGAAGATTAAGAGAAGAAATTTAAACAAAACAGAAGAATAGAGAATAAATAAAATAAGAACAATGAATTTTATTACACAAACAAAATCATTACAACAGGAAAGAGAAGAAGAAGGCTTCGTCGAAGGGATCCTTGCTTCATGAGATACCCTAATTGAAATGGTTGGAGAATTGGAGTGGATACACTTCTCCTCTTCCCTAAACTTCCCAATGCACGTCCCAACCCCACCAATTGTGAAAAATACAAATTTATAGAGTGGTGGGGAGGCTAGGTTCAAAGTGGTATCGAGTGTGAATTGGGAATCTCGTCCAAATATTTCATGCCAACTTCGACCGCCCATTTGACCACCAAAACGCGTGAATTGGCCGGCCTTCCATCAGGATAAAATGTGAGGATATGGGTTCTCTATCTCCCCTCCAAATTTGGGCTCAATCCAGGTCAATATGAAGAAGTTATGGCTTAAATACAGAAGTTTCTCCATTCTAGTGAGTCCATCCCAACTTTGACTTCATGGCCCAGTTTCAACAACCAAATGCACTCTTTAGCTCTAGTTTCCTAACTAAAAGGTGTAGATATTTATGTTAGGAACACTGTTACAAAATTTAAAATTCAAATAATAAATATAAATATATTTATCTTTGAAATACTACAGTGAACTATAAAAGGTAAAACTGGAATTTTCATCAAATATTCAAATGGATGATCTAATCCAAAATACCTTCTAATAAAACATATATAACACAATGTGAGGAAATTATATCATTTATTATCAATAAAATATTCAATAAAATAGTGTTTTATGAACTCCCCCATACTTACCCTTTTTCACTTTTGGGAAAAACCTCATGTCAAATAAACATCAATATCAAATCAAAACCAATTTTAAAACACATATCCTTAAGATCAAACAATTATACACAAAGAAAAAAAATATATCATACCTCATAAAAAACCATTATTTCAAGTTCATCATTTATATTATTCAATATATTTCCACTTCATTTATCCTCCCATGCACAAAACACTTACCTCTCTTCAATTTTCTCTCATCACACAAATATCAATTTTTTTTGCAATGTCTTTCTCACCCAAACTCATACAAGGGTCACCATAGGCTTGATAGATTCCTACATCGCTACCCGATGTGAGTCAAGGACATATGCTTATCATGAGGACTTTTGAGGGTTGTTCAGTGGACTTTGGTTGGTAGGATTTAAATGTGAAAACTTTTGAGGCTGAATGAGGAGGGCTTGACTCTTTTTGAAGAAAAATTGCATTAATCTAATTTTCATCTAAATATGGTCTTCTCCTCAATCCCCATAGTATCAATTCAGCTCCATCATCAAGAAAAGTCATGAAAAGTTTACACCATTATTCATTTCAGCATAAAAAATTTTCAATCTTCTCAAACATGATTTTCTTGAAACCTCCAGATAGGCACAACTTTCCACCTCAATTAGAAGCTCCAGAAAAGGCACAACCTCACTTGTCATGAAAGCTCCGGAAAAAAGCACATCTTTCAATATAATGACTTTCTTCATCATCAAACACATCTCTTCATAATTTAATTTTCCACCCAAAGTATCACAAAATGTGGTACCACAACACAAGACAGCTTCCCCCACACTTAAGCTCAACTAGATTATGCAATTTCACTTCAAGAGTTGGTTGGATTGGGAAAATTGGCTTGTAATGTGGCTAACCTAACAGGATGTGCATGGATTCTAAGGGATACCAGGATTAAATATTCAAGTTAGGGCATTATAAAAAAGGATTCTTTGAAATAGGGGCTTTAATACCAAACAAATACCTCAATCATTTAAACATATGTACCTCAAACCCTCAAGTTTTGACAGGAATAAATCAAATTATGGTTAAATCAAGCATGGTTTGGTTCTCTCAAGAAGTGAGGTGAATGTAAAGAATATGAAAATAATGGTTTAGAATCCTCACAGGAAAGTGATTTCAAATATAAAGATAGTGATATGTGGCATGGGATTCAAAATTCAGTGCACTTTCCATGAAATTACTAAATATTTGAACTTGAAACAAAGTCATTTTCAGCATTCATTTAAGCTTAGTTTCAAGGGATAAATTGTTTCCCTCATTGATATGCATTTCAAAATTGTTATGAGAATCATTTTAGATCAAAAATTTCAAAAAACAGAAAGAAAATTGAAAAAATAAACACACAATATTTGAAAACAAACACACAGATTTTTTGTTTTGTTTTTTTAAAGAAAACAATTGAAATTACTAAACTAAAAGTTTCCCTCCCCTACACTTAAAATATTGCATTTTCCTCATTGTGAACCCATGAGATGATATATGCACATGAAATGCAGAATTTTTAAATAGGATAAATAATATAAAAGTGAAAGGGTTAGGAATAGCCTGATGTGCTCAAGTGATGATGGGGTCATGCAGTGTGATAAAATCTACTTCATTAGTAGGAAGTCTCTCAATGTATCTCTTCAAACATTGCCCATTGAGTGTAAAGCTCCTTCCAGTGTCCTCTTGTGTGATCTCCACTGCACCATAAGGAAAAACATTAGATACAATATAAGGACCTCACCATATGGAACACAACATACCTGGCATCAGCTTTAGTCATGAACTGTAGTGATGGGATTTCTCTCCAAAATGAAAATCCCTTTGTTGGATCATTTTTTCATGAGATGCTTTTGATCTTTCCTTGTAGAGCCTTGAGTTCTCATATGATGACAGTCGAATCTCCTCAAGCTCTTGAATTTTCAACTTCCTTTGAATTCTAGCTTGGGCCATTTCCATGTTGCATTTCTTTATAGCCCAATATGCCTGATGCTCGACTTCCACTGGGAGATGAAATGCTTTCCCAAACACAATCTGAAATGGGGACATACCAATGTGGGAATTTTATGCTTTCATATAATCCCACAATGTATCATCCAAGTGCTTGCTCCAATCCTTCCTATTTGGCTGCACAGTTTTCTCCAAAATTTGATTCATCTTGCGATTTGAAACCTCAGTCTGGCCATTTGATTTGGGTGGTATGGTGTTGATGTTTTTTGTGTCACCCCATACATTCAAAGGAGGGAAGAAAAATTCCTATTTCAAAAGTGTGTCCCTTGGTCACTGATGATGGCCTTTGGTACTCCAAACCTGCAAAAAAATTTCACTTTGAAAAAGTCCACAACAACATGAGAATCATCAGTCCTAGTGGACATAGCCTCCACCTATTTACTCACATAATCAACAGAAACCAAAATGTAAAAAAAATACAAATGAACTAGGAAAAGGACCCATAAAATAAATTCACCATACATCAAAAATCTCACAGAATAGTATGGGTTGTTCTGGCATCTCAGGTATCCTATAAATATTCCCAGTGTGTTGGCAACGAGAGCATGAATTAAAAAACACATGGGAATCATGGAATAAGCTAGGACAATATAATCCAGAGTCTAAAACTTTCCTAGCTGTCCGTTGGGGTCCAAAGTTTCCACCATATTCAAGTGTATGCCAGAATTGAAAAACAGACTCAAACTAATGATCAGGAACACACCTCCTAATAACTTAGTCACTACACGTGCGCCATAAGTATGGATCATCCCAAACATAAAATCTTGACTCACTCTTTAATTTTGGGACTTGATTTTTCTTTAAATTTGTAGGGATTTTAGAGGAAATAAGGTAGTAAACTAAATCAGCATACCAAGGATGCGTACCTGAGATGGTATAGAGATGCTCATCGGGGAAAGTGTCCCAAAGTGGTACCTGGTCCAAGGTGTCATCCTCTAGTGTGAGAGTAAGCCTACTCATGTGGTCTTCCACCAAATTATCTAAACCCTTCATGCCCTTTATCTCAATATCAAATTCCTGAAGAAGGAGCATCCATCGAATCAGCCTGGGCTTTGCATCTGGATTCTTTAGGAGGTACCTCAAAGCTGCATGGTCAGAAAAAACAACTACTTTAGAGCATAATAAATATGAATGGAATTTATCTAAACCAAATATGACAGCAAAAACTCTTTTTCCGTGGTAGTGTATTTTTATTGGGATGAATCCAGTGTCCTCGATGCATAGGAAATCACATGTGAACGTCCCTCCACCCTCTGAGATAAGACAGCTCCAACCGCGAAGTTGGAGGCATCACACATAAGCTCAAAAGGTAGGTCCCACCATGGGGGATGTATGATCGGTGGAGTGGTCAGACACTTCATTAGCTCATCAAACGATACCCTGCATGAATCATCAAAATTGAAGTCAATATCTTTTTGAAGCAATTGAGATAAGGGTAGAGCGATCTTACTAAAATATCTGATGAAGCGTCGATAAAATCCTGCATGTCCAAGGAATGATCGAACCTCACACACAAATGTAGTATATGTGAGGGATGAAATAATGTCTACCTTAGATTTATCAACTTCAATGCCACGTTGTGAGACTATAAGACCTAAGACAAATCCCTTTTCGACCATGAAATGTCATTTTTCAAAATTTAAGACCAGATTCTTCTCAATACAACGATGCAACACATCACCCAAACTAGAAAGAGATTCATCAAATGAGGATCCATAAACTGTAAAATCATCCATAAATACCTCCATGAAGTTCTCAATGAAATCTGAGAAAATACTCACCATGCATCTCTAGAAGGTACCTTGGGCATTGAAAATTCCAAATGGCATCCTTCTGTAAGAAAAGGTACCGAATGGGAAGGTAAATGTCATTTTTTTCTGGTCCTCTGCACAATGGGAACCTGAAAATAGCCAGAGAAACCATCCAAGAAGCAATAATGCGTCCTACCTAGAAGTCTCTCTAGCATCTAGTCAATGAATGGAAGTGGGAAATGGTCCTTATGAGTTTATTGATTCAGTTTCCTATAATAAATACACACTCGCCAACTCTTTTGAACTCTCACAGGAACTAACTCATCATTTTCATTTTTTAAAACAGTGAAACCAATTTTCTTAGGCACAACCTGAATTGGACTTACCCACTAAGAATCTGAAATATGATAGATTAAACCTGCCTCGAGAAATTTTTCAACTTCTTTTTTAACAACCTCTAAAAGTGTTGGATTGAGTATCCTTTGTGGTTGCCTCACCGGTTTAGCCCCATCCTCCAAGAGAATCCCATGCATGCAAATGGAGGGGCTATTACCTGATATGTATGCCAATGTCCAACCAATTTCCCTAATGTTATCTCTCAATAGATTTAAATGTTTTTCTTCATGTTCAAAAGAGATATTGTTAGAAATGATAACAGGTAATCTATCACCACTCGGCAAGTATGCATATTAAATATTTGGGGGCAAAGGCTTGAGTTCCAATGTAGGGGTGATGTATGGATGGAGAAATTGATGCAACAAACATATCTGCATAATGAACATCAGTATCAGAATAAAAATCATCACAATCAGAGAATAAAGCACCAAATCCATAAGCATACTCACTAGCCATGTCATAATAAGAGTTCACATGATCAAAATAAGAATATGATTCCATTTCAAAATAAAATCTTAGAGAGTCTTGTTCCTTAAAAACGGGTGTAGAAGTACTCTTAGACATAAAACTAGAACCAATACTGAAAATATCCCTAAGAATAGCACAATCCAATTCCATGGTGTTTTTACTTGGTGGTTCAAAATGGGAGATAACAAAAGAAGAATGGTCCTCAGAGGGGTACTTCATGGAATCCATAACATTAAATATCACAACTTCATCTCCAAATTCCACGGAAAGTGTACCCTCATTGACATTTATGATAGTTTTTGCAGTTTTGAGGAAGGTCCTACCAAAGATAACGGGGGGCATGATAACTTGCCTGATCATCCTCCATGTTAAGCACATATAAGTCTACTGGAAAGATCATGTCTCTTACCCAGACAAGTACATCCTCAAGGATTCCCGCTGGATATGTTGTAACTCTATTCGCCAATTTCACCACTACTCTTATTGGCTTCAACTCACCAACCTGCAAGGAAGAGAATACATTGTGAGGCATCACATTTATTGAAGCTCCTAAATCAAAAATAGAATCAGAGAAGTGCAACTCCCCTATGGTACATGGGATGGTGAATGTCCCGGGATCCTTGCACTTTGTTGGAATTTCTAGAGTTGGTGCAATGAGTGTTGAGACATTCCTTCCAAGGTTGATCCTCTCATTTCCATTGATCCCTCTTCGATTGGTGCATAGTTCTTTTATGAATTTCCCATACCATGGGATTTTCGTAATGGATTCAAGTAGAGGAATGTTGATCTCCACATGCTTGAATGTGTCCAAGACCTCCTTTTTCATTTCTTCTTCAGCCATCTTCTTGGTTTGAACAACCCTTTTTGGAAAAGGAAAGGGTTTAGGAGGAACATCATCAATCTTTTTATTACCTTTATCTTTCTCATTGGATTGTTCATTAGTTGGTATGGAATGCGGCTTCTCTAGAATTGAGGTGAATCCCGGTGGAATGAAAGGTACAGATGTATCGTTAATTTGCTTCCCACTTCTCAATGTGATGGCACTAACATTCCCCTTTGGATTTGGAGTGGGCTAGGAAGGTAGATTTCTGGAATTCTTACTTATAAGTTCATGGAGGGCGGTGGCAATCTGGCTCATTTGAGTCCTCAAATCCCTCAGCTCTGAACCTTGACTCTTTAGCTCATTCTGTTGATTAAGAACAATTTGCTTCAAAAGGTCATCAGTGTTAGAATCTACCTTGGGTGGGGGATTCCCTTGTTGTTGGCTTGTAGATGTTTGAGCTTCAAATCTCCTCTGGGGTTGTTGGAAAACCTGCTGGTAAGGTGGAGGCTGATGGAAGTATTGTTGAAAGGGTGGCATTTGTTTTTGTCTAGATCCATACCTCATGTATGATTGATCCTTCCACCCTTGGTTGTATGTTGGAGCAAATGAATCAAACTTCTTTTGGGGATATGGTTGTTGTTGCTGCTGAAATGGTCTCCCTGGGAATACTGCTGCGCAATCCTCTGTCTCTTGTAGTTGTGGGAAACAGTCAGTTGGGTGGCTTGTCTGAGTGAAAATCCCACAAGACCTTAAAGGAGGGGGTTGGGATGTCTTTTGAGCCAATGCAATCTGCCTCACCATAGTGGTCAATTCTTCCAACTTGGTATCCATCACATGACTTTCAAGAGAAGGAAGACTTATCTGATGTACTCCCCTGACATGTAGTGTACCTCGATCACAAAATTTTTGGGAGTTTTTTTCCATCTTGTCGATCAATGCACGTGCGTATACTGGTGTCTTGTCCACCAATGCCCCTCCTACTGCAGCATCCACCATGCTCCTCTCCATAGGTGTGAGTTTTTCATAGAAGTATTGGATGAGGAGTTGCTCACTAATTTGGAGATACAGACAGCTTGCACACAACTTATTGAATCTCTCCCAATACTCATACATTGACTCCCCTTGTGCTTGCTTGATCCACGAGATCTCCTTACGAATGGAAGTGGTCCTTGATTTTGGAATAAATCATTGCAATAAAAGATGTTTCAGATCATTCCAACAAGTTACATCTTCAGGTTTTAAATAATACATCCAATCTTTCGCAGCTCCATGAAGTGAGAATGGGAATGCTCATAATTTTATTTGGTCTTCAGATACATTTCTTGGTTTCAAGGTTGAGCAAACCACATTAAATTCTATCAAATGTTTATTGGGATCCTCACCAAAGAGTCCATGAAACTTTGGAAGTAAGTAAATTAACCCAGATTTTAGTTCAAAGTCCGATTCGAGATTTAGGTATGAAATACAATTTGGTTGATAGTTACTATCTTGTGCAACCAATTCTCGAATGGTTCTATTAAGTTCATTTCCATTATTTCCAGCCATAGGTTCCTATTTTATGTTTGATTTTGAATTGCTTCCAATTTCAATGTTTCCAGAAGAGAGGAATTCACCAACCGGTTGAATATTGAAACTTCCCGTAGATTGAGAATGTTTGATTCGTGCCCTAAGGCTGCATTCAATCTCAGGGTCAATAGCTAAGAGATCTTCGGGATTAGTTCGTGTCATAAATCAAATAAAAATGAAAATAAAGAAATTGGACCATTGTAAAATAAAAATGAGAAGTTTGAGTTGATGGTCCAAAAAGAAAAGAAGAGGATGAAAAAAATAAAAACTTGAGAAAGGGAAAAGAAGAAAGAGAGAGGTGAAGAAAATAATAAAATGAAAAATACAAGAAAAACCTCTAAATGGTTGAATAATTTACTTTCCTCCCCAGCAACGGTGCCAATTTTATAGGTCACTGTCGTGGGCTCCCTCAAATGATTAATGTGATTTTAGGGTTCTTAGGTGCAACAGAGTGGCTGACCAAGGTCGTCTCTCAAAGGAGGAAGTGAATTTATCAACTTATTAATGGTATTATAAAACAAATAAAATAGAATATAATAAAAACACTACTTGAAAGGATGGGGGTTGGTTATAGTTTATGAATATAGAAGAAGTTTTTTGGAAGATGATTGTATTTTGTTTTGTTTTTAGTTTTGAAATGAAGTTCGATTAAAATGACACAACAAAAAGATGTTTTTTAGACAATATTTAAAATATTTAATCGATATAACTCTACCTATTCAACAGTTTATTAATAATTATCATTTTAATTAATATTCACTTAATTATGATCCCTTAATTTGTTAAATCCTTAACCCTATGAGAATTAACTTTACCACGAAGATGAAGTGAATTTAACCTTAGGCTAACATCGGAACATGCAATCGCAACACCCTGCTTTGATTCATGTTATAAAATTAGATTATGGTCAGTGGTAAATTAAGGCACATAAAAACTCTGGAAATGAGGATTAATTGAGTTTAGGGATTATATTTGAACTCTACAAATTGATCCCGTGTGGTTTTGAATTACCGGTTAAGTTTGCGCTCTCACAGTTCACACAATTTCCGACATCACGTGTTTTGTGTTAACTCTTCAATTGATTTATTAGTTTCATTTAAATTAAAATATCAATTAATAGATCATAATATTTGAATTATAGTAGCTCATTGATTCAAAATAAATGAATGAAGAAGGATAGAGGTCGATCGATTACTAAAAATAACTACTTTTCCCTGGGTGGCGTAATAATCGGAGAACCGTTTTGCATGTGCAAAAGTTTATAATGGGTATAACCCAATAACTCTTCTACTCAAGAATTACAGCGAAAATATGAAGATTAAGAGAATAAATTAAAAAAAAGAATAAAAGAGAAGAAATAAAATAAGAACAATAAATTTTATTACACAAACAAAATCATTACAACACTAAGGAGAAGAAGAAGGCTTCGTCGAAGGGATCCTTGCTTCAAGAGCTACCCTTATTGAAATGAATGGATAATTGGAGTGGATCCACTTATACTCTGCCCTCAACTTCCCAATGCACGTCCCAACCCCAAAAAATGTTAAAAACACCAATTTATAGAGTGGTGGGGAGGCTAGGTTCAAAGTGGTTTCAAGTGTGAATGGGGAATCTCAGACAAATATTTTATGCCAACATTCACTGCCCATTTCACCACAAAACTCGCGACTTGGCCAGCCTTCCAGAAGGTTGAAATGTGAGGATATGAGTCCTCTATATCCACTCAAAATTTGGGCTCAATCCAGGCCTATATGAAGGAGTTATGGCAGAAATACAGAAGCTTTTCCATTCTGGTGAGTCCATCCCAACTTTGACTTCCTGGCCCATTTTCAACAACCACATGCACTATTTAGATCTAGTGTCCTGAAAAAAAGTTTTAGATAATTTAGTTGGGAACACTTTTAAAAATGTAAAATTCAAATAATAAATTTAAGAATATTTATCTTCGAAATACTATAGTGAACTTTAAAGGGTAAAAATGGAATTTTCATCAAATATTCAAATGAATGATCTAATCCCAAATACTTTCTAATTAAACATATTTAATAGAATGTGAGGAAATTATATCATTTATTATCAAAAAAATATTCAATAAAATAGTTTTTTACCACCCATTAATCATTTTATATGATATGGAATAAATAAATCAGTTAAAAACCTCCCTAGACCATGATAAACCGATATCAACCCATATATGGATGGTTTATATAATATTTTATCTCCAAAATGTGACTCTCTTGATATAATGAGCCGAAAATGAATAGATTTAATACTGTGAAACAAAAATTACCTTATGGGATTACCCTAATGGATAGAAATCCCTCTATAGGAGAGGATTTTGTAGAATCTGAACCAAATTTCTAGTAGAAAGAGAGAGCCAGTTCATCATGAAATAAGTCCATGAATGCTCCTATAGTGATCATCAGTCTGGGATGTGACTCTCTCACCAAATAAAGATCTTGTTGCATTAATGGAAAACCATGATAAACCACAGTTTTTAATTCACTAGGAAATTTCATACATGGTATATACATGAATATTACATCCATCAACCTCATGAACTACTACAAAAAACTAAATATTCCAGCCCATTTTTCATATGGTGAATGGATATTTTAGTGCCATGTCTGCTAGCCATAACTAAGAAGGTTATGTATATCCTTACTACTACCTAATTTTTTTCAGAATGGGATATGGAAATACCCCTCAAAGTAGTCAGGATTAAAAATATAATCAATATTATAAAGTCTTATATCATCACTAGGTTCTGATTCCCTCTCACTTCATTGATAGACAACAGAAACGAATTCAGTTCTACATATTTGAAGAATTTGTGCTATGAGTACAATATCGAGTCCAATAAATCATCTCCCTATTAGGAAATCGAAAATTTATAGATAGATTCCTTTAATAAGAATCTTTCAGATGAACTCCAAAACATAGTGAACAAGGATAAGACGTCCTGACCAAAAAAAACTTTTCCATGCTTTGTGGTCATATAGTACCACCATACGCACTGATACAAAAGAAACACCATACTAATTGGTGGACGAGACTCAAGCAGTTTTTCCAATAGAATTAATTCTACCTTAGCTCCAAATAGCCATTTATTGAAAAATCTTTGATGAAGTGTGATAAATAAAGTGGCTAGAAATATTATATTGGTTCCATTTGAATTGGATGCATATATTGCACATCATTAACCTTCATCAAAATCAGATTTCTTGAGCATTTAATATGACAATTCTCCTCTATGAATTTCTCTAAGGACAACTAATGTTGACTCTTAGGACCCCTATGAAACCGAGAGATAATCCTCCAAATATTTAACCTAAATGGGAATTTCCTTACATCATATACAAGGTCTATAAAAAATGAGCTTACTAAGTATCCATAAGGGATAGGTACCATGTCACACCCCGATATTAAGGCAGGGTTTCTGAAGAAATACTTTTCAAATTTATGATCAAGTTATCCATATCATAGTTTCGTGACATTAAAATGTACAAGATCATTATAGAAGTAAGATGTTAAGTTGCATAGTGTCTCATGACCTGGCAGAAACACATTAAATTACATAACATCTCATATCCTAACCACATGACACTAACCTGTATGGAACACGTCCTCACCACATAGATCTAAACTACACATGAATCACCATCTCACTGAAAACTCCCTACACACAAGCTTTATTTTTTTCAAAGAAGGATGAAATTCCCTTATCCCTCTATGAGAGTCAGATTCACAAAGGGCGTTCCACCTTATATAAAATACATGTTGTCAAATTTCTATCCACATAAGATATATAGTGATTCTCAAACATTTATCTTTGGTCCCATAAAATGTGTTAGTTACCTTTCACATCAAGTAACTCTTGTTGTAGCAAAAAAAATGTTAAACTTAAGGATATTTCAATTCTTGGTAGCAAGACATTAAGTGGCACAACCTCTCACATCATAACCACATGATGCTAAAGTTTATGGATCACATCCTTGAATAGTAATGTTATACTACAAAGATCCCACAATGGTTCATCCTCATTCATGTTAGGTGGCCAACATTTTTACCAAAAGACATTAAAATTCATGGTTGATTTCCTTTCTGCGTGACATTAAATTTCACAGGTATTCTAGAACAACATATGGATTAATTATAATTTAAATGAGATATTTAAAATCACCTCAATATTATATTTTGGTTCAACTACCACATCATAAAAAATTACTACATCCTTTCCTTAGTTTCCACATCAGGGTGAGTGGAACCCTTACCATTCCCTGTTTCCCACATAGATCATAGATCCTATAAGATTAGAAAGTTTAGCAAAGAATTACTTGTACAAAAAAGGCATAAAATCTCATGATATGCTCATCAGGGTCCTGGATTCAAGAATTAAAAATGCATATCATGATTCCTCACTTTAGGACATTAAAAATCAATTTTTTATGTCATGTTTACGACATAAAACTACACATTCATATGGAACTCTCCTGAGAAGAACACTATTGTTGTTATTAGTATTCTATCACACATACATTAACGAACTACGTGTGACTTAATTCCTAAAATCACAGGATATGTAGTGAAATACGAACCTCTATCCCAGGGTCCAGTCACAATAACTAATCATAAAAAACCTTCACCTGATCATTTAGGTTGGACTAGTACATGACGATTTTATTTCAAAAACTACGTGTGTCATGATTACTCTTACTAATGGATATGAAGGGATTCTCATATTGGTATCATTGCATCTAAACAAAATTACCCTTTACATTCCATGAAACCACTATCTTTTCTACATGATGTTAATCTTCAGGGTTTCTCAAGAACTACATGTTTCTTGATTCATGTCATCACTAGATATATAGTAACACTTGGATCTCCATTCAAGGTCCTATCTACAAAAATCTATAGAAACACTTCCTTCTTATATGTACTGGTCAATCCTTTATAGATAGATTCTTATTTCGGAACTACGTGTGGACTGATTCCTATAACTATAGGATATGTAGTGATGATTAGATCTGAAATTTTGGGCCTAGATACAAAAACTTGTAAAATAAATTCACCCCAGCTTCACAGGGGATTATACACACAATACATTTTTCCTTTGTATGAGTCAGATCTACATATATCCCTCTTGTACACATAATATATATTGCACAATATTTCACATCGTTTCCCTTTCCATTACCAAATTGTGATCAAATTGAAACATAAATATCCTTACCACATGATGTTAGACTACACAGATGAAATTAAATCCTTACTACATGATGTTATACATTGTAGACTATCATCCATTATAATAATTTACTGTAGGTACACAAGGGAAATACCATGATAATAAAAAATATGGGATTCTTCATCCATATTTAAAGAACATCAATAAATAAATCAGAATTCATATTTCTAGAACCTCAAGTTTCTTCAAACAATTCATGCTTTTTAAAAATGGAAAGATATATATTTATTATGCCATTAAATCAATTCATATGGGCCCAAAACATCCAACCAAAAAATTATGGGCTCTATAATGAGGTATTTCTAATAATTGGAAGCCTGACATCACCATGGAAGAAATCAGCACAAGATGCTGTTCTTGGGTATCCCCAGTATGATTGTCCCGTACCAATTATCATGACTTGAGAACCTGAAACCATGATTTACAACATTTTCATCTCTTACATAGAAGGATGTTTGAGTGCTCTTTGCCCTGAGTATCCTAATTGGGATCTTCTATATCATCCCCCATATTAGGTTTATGTGTTTCATGACCTTAAATTACCTAAACTTTTGTCAATTTTATACAACCTAAAAGTCTATCGCATGATGGTTGAAATCACAAGACCATAAATTGATAATGAAAGAGACACAAAACATTTTAGGTTAAAACACCACAATGGGTATCCTGAACAAAATTCAACTCCTCACTTGTAAAATTCTTTAGCTTCAATGTTTAGGAAAAAATTATGGTGCAAATAAAAATTCAAAAAGATGATTGTCTCTACACTGTAGCACTACTAAAAGACTATATAGTTTCACTAAACCCATTAGTTCATGAAATATCTAGAGTAATTATTTTTTATATATCCTCTCAATTATAATATGTTCTCTAGGTAGTCGTAAAAATTTAAGGTTGATCAAAACCTTCAGAGAGAATACACTTTCCAAAAATCATGCTTCATGATTTCATCACATCAGATCATTGTAAACCTACCATGGACCTTGGAAAAGGATACTTAGAATCAAGGTACCATTTTTGACTATAAAATCATGCTTATTGATCCTCCATATTCTCCAATGGTCATCAAGAAAAGGATTTACCCATTAAAAAGGGATTTCTGATCCTTGTGATTCATGATGTCACCACATCACAACTCAAAACCTCTGTGTTTTCTATGAAATTCCTAGTATGATTACCCCACATCAGATTCATGAATAGAACACTTGGGACCATGATTAAAAATCCTACTACCAAACTATACATGAATATTCTACATCGTTGAAATTATGTCATTATGTTTTATACCATTTCTCAATGTCATAATGAAACACTCTATTCATAATCCATAGATAACCCACACATCATGATTTGAAACCATAGCTCATAGGGACCAAGATTCACCATTAATAGCTGAACAACCCTAGTGTTAAATAACCCTTCTTTTATATATTTCCTCCATACCCAACATCATCATCTTGATGTTTGAGTCTCTATAAATCTCCCTTGTCCCTTAGAATGGAGTAAATATCATCTTTTCTTGACCATGTTATCGACACATAAGGGATTTTACCTACCAACTAAAAAAATACACTCCTTATATGAAAATTACTTAAATCCTTGTGAGCCCTGGAATGAACATGGTGGAACCTATCACCACAGGGTGTTTTTGATTATCCATGACGAGACTACTGCATCCCATTTTCACTTACTCAAACTTGTTAGTTATGAATTATATCACCCATAATCAATCTATCTAGGTTGGCCTATCATCCTGATTATTTTTCTTCAAATAGTATTCCCCGCAAAATTATTCCATCACCCTTGGAAAATAGTGGATACACCTCTATTTTTCAATTTCACCGACACATAACATTTTTTACCTACCGACCATAGGCATTTCATCCTTTCCAAAAAGGACATTTGATCCTTGTGATCATCAGAAACACCACCTAACAAATCAACACCTTAGAGTGTTTTAAGTAATTTATATCATGTCTCCACCATATTCCATGATCATCGATCATGTCATTGAATTAAGAAATTAGTTTTCATGGAATCCTAAGGTCTGAGAAAAAAAAGACCCTAAACTACAACAACATATGGTCCAACCATAGAGACCCTAAAATTCAACGACATAATTCCCAAGAAAAAAGTCCATAAAATATAGTGATACAAGTTTTGAGAAAAAATTACTTCAACTAAAATGATGGAAGGACCATGCAATATGACCCAAAACTATTGTAATAGAATCTCTGAGATAAAAGACCCTAAACAACTACAAAACCGTTATTTAGTCTACATGAATGTAAAATATCACAAGGCCTTCCATACGAACTTGGTAAATATAAATCTATTATCACAAATTCAATCAGATTTGGTGAAAATAGAGCACTATCCAGCCAGGACATGTATTTTACCAAATTATCCTTCTATGAAGCAGTTTTTTATGTTTACATGATACTATAAAAAGGATTGGTATCTTTGGTGATTAATATAACATTTGATCAATGAAAAGTAAAGAACATCAGGAATAAACGAAAACAAGAAAAAAAATATATATTTCAACATATCCATTCATTGATACCATACTGAAGGATGGAATTACAAATATCAGTTTCCCCCTAACATGTAATCCATGATTTTTTTTCAAAATTATAGTTCAATCGTATCATTTTCTCAATAGAATATTTGAACACTACATTCCTATGTTCCACTGAGGTAATGGATTGGTGTAACGTGTCAACAGACATGGTTTATAATTCCACAAACCCTGGAAAATCCCCCACCCTAGAGATGACTTCAAGCCTCATCTTCTAAACCCACTCAAGAATTCCTTGTTGCACCAGCATTGGAATCTCAGATATCTAGGGAGCATGTTAAAATTGGGATATTTCTTCCTGAATATGGATTAAATCATATTTAATAAGGCTAATCACACACTATAGATGGTTAGTTTAAATCTTCTTATTGCTGAAAATGTATTAATTATTTTTCGCTGCCACTGCATGTCATGAAGCTTCATATACAACCTTTTCTCATTTCTTCTTTATTTTAGAGGAATACATAGTAGCAACCACCCTCCATTAGTGGGCCCCCATATGTTCTCTCATAGAGACCACATCATTTACCAAGGTATGTAGGTTGGTTTAATCAAATCAATCATAACCAAGGGTATGAAACATATCATGATGGTCACCAAACCAATCTTTCAAATATTTTAAGGGGGCATCCAAAAATAAATCCCAAATCACCCTCCAAAATTTTTAGTGCACTGACTAGTACAATGAAGCATACCTTGGGCCTTGAACTAATCCAATGATGGGAAAGTGAAAATATTCTTGTACAGGGTCACTCAGATAAATAATCATGCTCGTAGTTTTGGATGAAGTGGGAAGGGAACCAACATCAATATTGGTTGTTCTAGTTAGAGGAACCCCAAGGGGCTAGGGACTAGAGCCTCTGAACTTCCGAGCGGAGACACTACAATAAGGGGAATAAGGCTTTGTCATAAAAAAGAATAATTATATGATATCACCAAATAACTAGTGGATATGACTGATATTTGAAATACACCATTCTTAGTTAAATTTCTAGAAACATCAATTTCCCCACCCCAATATTTGGATGAGGAGGAGACACCCTCTTGTGGTGAGGGGATTTTTGGAACCTCTAGTACTTTTCCTGAAGAAATACTTTCCTCGTTACCCTTGGGGATTGTAGAAGAATAAGATAAAATGATCTGTCATGAAACAAATGAAAAAGTGTCAAGTCTTAATGAAGTATTCACCTTCTCGAGAACTAGATTCCATCAAGTATAAATTATTAGATGAATTGAAACCTATTCCAGTATCCCCTAAATGTTAATTTACTCATGTTTGATCATGTTTTGTGATCATTGGGAAGTATATAGTATGTAATAGGAATGATGTAGTTAGGATTTACACCACTGCGACCTCTTGTTGTCCCATGACCGATAAAAAAAGGGTCTTCTAAAGAAAATGAATTCCCAACAATATCCTTAAGAGAGGATACATTCTCATTGAATATGGATAGGTAGATAACTTACCATTTTTTAAAATTCATTATTTGGTACTAAAATAATCCAAAACAATATAAGGATAAAATTCCAAATTTACATTGGCGTTCATAGATAATAGGACACTAATAGTTTGGAGAACTTCCTTTTTCCCTTACCTTTTAGATTAGAATCTTTAGAGGGTGCTGATGCTAAAGCTCTTACCCCATATGTATCAATTGACACCATTATCTATGACTTTCAATCCAAGGATCCATCATCATTGGTCTTTTAGTTGCTACCAAACTCCCATCGGAATGGCGTACCATGGGAGAATATAACAAGGATGGAAGGATTCTTTGGTCCTCTTAACCCCGCACCCTATGCCCACAAAAACACAATGGGAATCAGTAGAGTTTCAATGAAATCATAATCTATTAATAATATCAATGAGTTCATCCTTACCGCTTCCTCAGCAATGGGATAACTCTATTTTTCCGGGATATTTTTAGCATTACCCAAAATAATATTTTATGGGCTGAGAGTGAATTAAATAGCTGACCCTATTGATTTCAAAAGTTACATCAATGTATCAGATGAAGACCCTGAACTATTCATTTTTGTCCTTGAAATTGATATCTAGAGGGGAGGTGACATGGGAAAACCTTCCAATGGAAACTATGATTAGTGATGTGTACCCCAGATCTAAGCATATATGTTCTGCATCCTCTACGATTTGAACTTACAATATGTTATATAAAATGACAATTCTGATATAAATTCATCCTAGGATACTACACTCAATAAAATTATAGTGGTTTTCACAACTCTAGGTTATGGGAAATTCCTTATTTCCATACGAGGTTCTTTTTAGGATGTTGGTCCTATCCAATACAATTGCATTCTAAGCCTTTAATTTTCATTGGAAATCAGCAGCAACTGAGATGATTTTGATACCAATTTGGAAAATTTCTTATTAGGGTATGAGTGAATCGCAACCTCAGCATACTTCCAAGATAAAAAAATTACTCCATTATGTGGGGGGGAGGTTTATCTCAAAATCAGTCTCCTCCCTAATAAACATCAACTAAAATTGAAATAATATCATTAGATACTCCATGGACAAAACATAAATAGATCAAGGACATCCTGACTAGACATATAAGAACTGATGGCCAAACCAGTAGGGTGCATATCATTAATAGAGGTGAGCCCCATAAATATTAGTGGGAAGGAATACATTATGAAGTGAAATAAAATAAGATCATTCCACAAGGATGGACCCACCATCATCAACTATATCACTCAATGATGATTTCCAATAGCGTCTGAAAAAGAAAGATTCAAAACAGATCATATAATCCAGGACATCCCAAACCATCAGTGTGATAGTTTTAAATACAACAATACACTAGAAATATGGTTTGAATTGATAATTATGAATTACATAGATGTTAATATATTCAAATCATCATAGTTGAGACCCTATAAAACTCCATAATAATTAAAAGGGGAATGTGATCCTGTATGGGGATTTCCCCTTGCAAACATGGTGCATAAGAAAATAATGTTTAGAAAATGTAGGGATGAATAGCCTGCTATTATCCCCCCTTCAATGGAGTTATAAATCATTAAATTATAAATTATAAATCTACATTTTTGGTTAATTGGATGTAAGTACCCACTCATGTACATTGAGATGAGGTCGGCTAGTTGGAGAGCCTGGCCAACCCTGGGGAAATCATCTCATACTCATTCCTTATATTTCAATTCATTAACTGTAGGCTAGTAATAACTCAATTCACTATGGGAGTCCTTCATAAGATAAGCCTTTGGATTATTAGATTTTGGATTTTATTGGACAATCTTAATAAATTATTCCACCCATGCGTTGAATGGGATTTCTATTCTAGGATGTGGCGTCTTCTAGAGGGAATTTCCGTCTATCCTGACCAGTTGTTGGGTAAGAGGAAGAGACCTTCTTATTTCATCCCAGGATTCCCACATGGGAAAAAACTCTTCATACATCCCACCGAATATAGGTTCATCACATGTCAAATTATCATAAAAGAGGAAAACAACCACCATTCTATGCATGTGGTGAAAAGTGTTTGTGTCTAAACTCCTATGACTGAAAAAGTCTATCATCAGAACCATGTTGCAATAGTCAAACATCTGTGAGATCCATATTGACTCATACATCCAAATTTTCTTCCATTCCTCAGTGAATCCATAAGCAATATATTTCACTTATAAGGGGTAGCACTATTATATTTTAAATCTAGTCCTGATCACAAATCCATGTTGGGTACCCATCTAAACTTCTGGTGTGAGGTAAACTTCTGCATTATTGGGTGGTACATATGTACATCCGGATCAGGATTTTGATTGTTCCTATTAAATTATGTGGGCATCAACCTTAGTATGTGACTATCATCACAGTCTCCCTCAGTGGAAAAAATCATGTCTGAGAGATCATCAACTAGAAAGTGTTATGGGTTTCCCGAAACAAAGAGGAGGGTGTGATTGATAATTGTGGAGTACGAATGGGAGTTTCATTGGAAAGACCAAACACATGATGGGGTGAAAATATAAATGTGGATATCCTATCAGTTTATCTCCCATAAGAGATATCAAACTCAACTAAAATTACTCAGCATCATGGTGGATGGAAGTATATATACTTTATACAACAACATCCGGATGGGTCATCGCTCTAGTTTCTAGGTGCAGTAGAAGCGAAGTTGGCTAGGAACCAAACATTAATTTTTACCAAGATCAATGATTATTTTGGGATCAATATGATGGTGAAAAACAATCTTCCTGAAATAGAATCAATTATTTAGGTAAAGAAGGAAGAGGCTCATAACCTTTTGAGAGGATCTTGCATATCATTTTTATAATTAAATTAATTTCTAAAGTAATAAAATATCTGTATCTTCAGTACTTTCTTCATTGATGATGTTAATCTTCCAAAATGTCCGTTTATGGATTTTTTTCATTGTGTTTATGAGTATCCAAACCATAATCCCTCATGTGGTGATCCAAACGTGCTCCAATAGACTCTGATCGACACCACTCATTCTATAGGTTCTTATGCAAGGAATTAAGTGTCTTGCATCGATCACTCTTGGTCACCTATTATTTAGTCTATAAGAACATATAATGTTTTTAACAGGAGACGGAAAAGGATTCGAGATAGAATTTTTTTTGGCTCAATAATTCCATTTCACCAGGTGTGTGGTTTAGTCCCTGGGACAATATATGTACGTCCCTATTTATTAACATGAGGCTTCAGTTATAAAATTTAATTTCATAATATAGATAAAATACATTCATAACCTTATATAAAACCCATTATCTTAAAAATAATAATGCGTCATTATTTATGTGGCACCAACTTCAGAAAAATGGAATTATAAATAAATTAAATTTCACATCACAAAATAAAACCTGTGTAAATTTTTCCTTTACTTGTGCCAACTAGTGAAATAATTATTTTCTATATTGAAAATAATTATTTCACTACTGGACCAACCTTGGTCAGCTCGAACTATACTTCAATTTTTTGAAAACCCAAATAAATAAACAAATAATTTATTCTTTTAAATAAATATTTTAGATACAAACTAGTAAATAAATATTTATTACAAGTTCAATAAAATAAATAAATATATATTTCTCAAAATTTGGTGAATAAATATTTATTTGATTTATGTGATAATTTTCAATTGGATAAAATTATTCCAAGGTCTTGAGAATGATTTTTATTCATTAATAAAATTTAAATATAATTTAATAGAGACTACCTATAACACTTAGTGTGTGACCCTATATAATTATTTTTCTTTGGAATTAGGCATGCTTTCTTAAAGTCCAAGAGTACTATCCAGAAAAAGGTCAAGACACCCAATAGAAATAACTTAATTTTGCAACAAATACATCCACATATTAATGATAACTATGTAATATAATCACATTATCCCAATATCTCATCAAGAAGGATTCCTCATAGTGTCGTCAACCTTTGTACATGATACGTGATTCTTTGAATACATAAAATAAACTCATTGTTACACCATGGACATGGAATTTTACAATGTGGTTCTATTTCAATCAAAGGGTCGAGATATAAACTTACATAAATGGAAGGAAAAAATCCTTCCATGAATTATCCATTAATAACATGCCAGTTGTGACACACCCAATGTACCCTACATCCAGCCAACATATGGTGTTACATTTTTCACCATAAAATCAAAGTGCATGAGTCATGATACCTTTTAATGAATACATTAATGTATAAGGATCATTGCACATTCTTGTAGATAAGAATATCTGATGACACCAAAACAAGCGTAATTCCTACCGACGGGTTTGTTCTCATAATCTCCTACCATGGAGATTACCTAGTGAGAACTTCATGAAAATAAGTCTCTCTATATATGAGTACTCCTACCAGAAGGTGTGTATAAAATTTTTCCCATTATATTATGTCATCCAACTGTAGAACAATATTTTTCTATATATTTAAAGCACTTCAAGGTTCTCATCCTAACAGGGAACTGTTATGACATTGTCAATGTGACATGTTCCCTAGGAAATTATTACACTATAGTTATATATAATAATGAAAAATATGTTATAAGATGGTTAATATTAAAATACATTAAATATACATGTATTAATTGTATATAAAGTTGGTTCTAGGACACCAACTCTAACAAAAACCTACTTGGACTAGAGCCAACCACCAACGACTTTCTGTTCGCTTGACCTCACATGATGATCACGTTTCTGCAAATTCAAGGCTTTAATCAACGGGTCTTCCACATTGTCTTCTATGGAAATAATGCTCAATGAAACTTATCCCTCAAGATATGTTACTTATGAAGTATATGCTTCGTCTGCTGATGCGACCTTGGCTCTTTTGTGAGAAAAACTAATGCAGTATTATCACAATATAGTGTAATGAGATCTTTACTATTGGGTAAAAAATCAAGGTCAATGATGAATCTATACATAAAAAATAAATCTTTATCTTCCCCCAGAAGCTGCGATATTATCAGAACCTGTTGTAGAATATGCGACCAAACTCTTTTGTGAGCTCTTCTAGCTCATTGCACCTCCATTCAAAGTGAATATTTATCCCATTTTCTACTTCATGACATCTTGAACAGTTCAGAAACTAGCATATAAATATCCTCATATGACTGATTCTTTATCTCCTCTAATAACCTAGAACATAACCTTAGTGAATCTCAGATACATTAGGATAGTTTTGATTTCCATCAAATAGTGGTCACCTGGGTCAACTTGATATCTGCCTACAGAACACAAAGAATAGGTGACATCCAGCCTAGTACATAGAATGACATACATAACAGAAACAATCACCGATGTGTATGGATTCCTTTCCATTATATTTCTTTCCTCTTATTTCTGAGGACACATTTTATTGGAATGATGAATGCCAGGTGACTCTGGCAATAATCCCCTTGTGGACTGTCCCATACTAAATCTCTTCAGTATGTTGTCAATGTGTGTAATTTGACATAGGCCCAAAAATCTCTTGGGTCTATGATGATGGATCTTAATCCCAAGAATATATGCCTCCTCGCCCAAGTCCATAATGGAAATGTATTGATTCAACCAATCCTTAACAGACTATAAGAATAGTATCTAATATCTAATAAGTAATATGTCATAAACATATACTATTAAGAAAATGACTGCACACCCACTAAACTGTTTGTAGACACAGGGCTCACATTCATTCTTGTTAAAACCAAATTCATTTATGGTTTCATCAAAAAAAATGTTCAATGACCTAGATGCTTACTTTAATCCATAAATGGGTTTATAAAACTTTCATTCCTTATTGGCATCCATTGGAGTCATAAACCATTTTTGTTGTGTCACATAGACATCTTCTTAAAGGTTCCATTAATAGAAGGTGATTTTGACATCAATTGTCCAAATCTCATAGTCTTGGTAAGAAAAAATGTGAAATAGAATTCTTATGGATTTCTACATAGCAACATCTTAAATTGCTTTATCGTAGTTAATTCTTTGATGCTTCATGAACCCTTTCACAACTAGTTGTTCCTTATAGGTGTTGAATTTTCCTTCCATGTCTAGTTTCTTCTTGAATTCCCATTTGAATCCAATAGTATTTACATCTAGTGGGGGATCTACCAAAATCCAAACGTGGTTTTATTACATGTAATTCATTTTAGAATTCATGGATTCATTCCAGTTGGCAAAATCTATTCCACTAACTATTTCCTTGTAGGTTAGAGGATCATTATTATCAACTGATAATCTGTCACCATACATAGTATCTATAGAACTGTACCATTTTGGTTCTCTAACATCTCTTTTACTCTTATGAAATTCTTGTGACTTTGGGAAAGTTCTTTTTTTCCAAATGTATTTGTTTAATCTATTCATGTACCAAATATTGTGTACCTTGAGTCTCGACTTCATTAAAGTATTTCTTGCTCCCACTATTTATTTGGAATATGTTCTCCCTATAATGGAATATAGAGTTTCCTTCCATTATAACCTTTTTTTGAGGGGTTTTATAGGTAATATCTCCTTGTTTCATTGGATTATCCTATATAGATATACTTTTGGACTTGGGGTGAATATTTTTTACCTAAAGAGGATTGAACAAATACATCGCTTCCCCACATATGTAAATTCAATAAAATGGATTTTTATGCACTCCAGAACTATTTTAAAATATCACTTATCAATTTAGACGGTACTCTGTTTTGTATGTGCATTGTTGTTTATAACACATTTCCACAAAAGTAAAATTGAATGCTAGTATGACTCATCATTGATCTCACCATGTCAATCAAGACGTGGTTCATCCTTTCGCTCACACCATTCCAATGGGGAATGTAAGGAGGATTGAATTGGGATATGATCCCAATCATCTGTACGTAATCAATGAAGTCATGATTAAGATATTCTCCACCTTGGTCTAAGTGTAGTTTCTTAATTATATTACCAATATGGTTCTCAATTTCATTCTTGAATTCATTGAACTAATCAAAATAATCCGACTTATACCTCATTAAGTAGATATATTCATATTTACTAAAATCATCATCAAAAGTTATGATGTATGAGTACCCTCCACTTACATTAATGGGAAATGGTCTAAAAATATCAGTACGAACCAATTCAAGAATCTATTTATCACTTTCACCATTCCCACTAAATGAGGATTTTCTCATTCTTCCATGAGAACATGCATGAAATACACCAATTTGTTTTAGTTCAAAAGAAACTAAATATTCACTTTTTTTAACATTGTGATGTGTTTGTCATTTACATGACCTAGTTGGTGATGAAAATTTTGGTTGTGGTTTGAGTTATGTGAAATATATTTGTTATTGATTTCATTTAAATGGTTTGTTTAATCCAACATGTAATGACTGTTCTATAAATATGACTTACCAAAAAATGCTCTCTTTGTAAAATAAGCATCATTCATTTCCAAACATGAAAAAAAATACATATGTATCTAATCTGGATAAAAAACTAATATTTTTTGTAACATATGACACATAATAACAACCCCTTTAACACAAAGATCATTTGAGTTGGATACATGGGGTGGTATTCCCTGAAATCTATAGTATAAATTCTTGCTCCATTCACTTATGATGATCTACCTCCCCTCATTCAATCTTCCTAAATCTATATGGTTCCAATATTTAGATACATATGCGGGCACTACAAGATATATCTAATACCCAAATTTTTAGAAATAGATAAATTTCATTCGATAACAAATGAACCTAAAAATACCCCTTTATTATTAGGATGGGTGGAGTTCATCTTCCAGTGGCCCTTCTTTTCACATGTTAAATAAACAGACTCATCTTCCATTACCTCCCCTTTGATCTTATTTTTCTTGAACGACCACGAAGATGCTTTGGAAAAAAAGCTCTTCAAATTCCCTTTCCTCTTATTCACAATAATGTCGGAAGGATTTTTGGGCTTCCTATCTTTTTTCACTCAGTGAAGGAGGATAAAAAGATTAGATAGAGACTTCTCAATTTTTTTATAATGAAATGGAAAACAAATCTAGAGATTCTATGGGGGAGTGATGCGAGAATGACATTAGTTCCAAGTTATTTGGGTAGAGTAAACCCTATAATCTCCAGGGCCTCAATGTAACTAATGTTATTTACAACATAAGGTATAGCTAGGGAATCCTCTCCAAGAATACTATGAAATGGTGGATTTTTGATCTGAAACCTTGCATATCTTTCTCTCTCTTGGTAAATATCATGTGGGTGCTTGATAATGATATAAGAATCCATGTTTTAATGAGAGTTCACAAGATCAATAGTCATTGATTATAGTATAAAACATTGAATGTTGACCATGTAGTTTATATGTTTCACATAGACCAAGAAATCATCATCACTCACCTCTTTGGTAGGTGGATCAGGTAATATTGAATGCACAATGTAAGACTTCTGTAGATTGTGTAGGATAACCCAAAGGTGTGTAAACCATTCGTGGATGATACTATAGGTGAGGATGTTACCTTCATAAAGAATTGATCACATGGATAGAGCAGTTGATGAGATTTTCATTTTAATTTTACAAAAAAACAAAAGATCATTAGTACATTCTTGATTACATTTTATGAGAAATAATAATTTAATTTTATTATGATTCCCACTATTTTATCAAATCCCAATTTCCCTCACCATTGAACTCAAAATGTACATTTTTCTTGACATAATAGTGTAAAGGATCCATATTCCCCTTTGAATTACCACGAAAGGGTTGGTCAAGCTATTTGAAGCTATTTAGGTTGGCCGGTCTTTGCCAGCTATGGGCTTGCAGCTCCTTGATCCATTGAGTTGACTCCCCAGTCCTGAAATCTGGACGTGATTTCCTCAACACATGCCTCTAATATTAGACCCTGTCTAGAAAGGGTTTCTTTTCTTGATGTAATATAGTTATGATTACCCTAAACCTTTCATAAGGTCTTTCTGTATAAGATTTAGTGTCCCAAAATGGGTTGGTCAAACACATAGATTTGTTGAGTCTTTCCCTTAATCATGTAATCGAAGGCTTTATCTAAATTAATATTTTATTGAGGTATTTTTGTCTCGTATTCATAATTTTCCTTATTATCACTATCACATGCATGTTAGTATTAAGTAGATCTTACATAATAGATTTACCATGTCTTGATAATACTTACACACAATCCTTGTTTATTTTGATTCGATCATGCATTATTGTAAGTTCATTAATTATTTGATTGTGACAACACATCCGTAATAGAAAAACCATTCTACAAAAATAATTAAATAATGAAAAGGTACTGATTAGGTGCTTTTCTAATGGTTATTTAATCTAGCAGTTGATAAATGAAACCTGGCTAAGGGGAGAAACACCTTAAACCATATGGGTCAATGTTTACATCTTTCCATCTATACACCACTATATATCTTGAGATTGGTGTCATCTCAGCTCCACATTAAACAACCTCCACTTTATTGGGAGTTGCATCAATTACATTTTATTTTTTTGAACTCACAAGAATGTGAGGTGGGGTTTACATTAATGAAACCACAGGAACACATTCCCCACATAGTAATGAGTAGAGGTGGTTCGCAATCCAACAATTAATTTAATATATAAATTAAAATCAAAACAATCAAATACAATGGTCTTCATCTAGCTAAAGATCACCCACATACATGAAATGAGTTACGTATTTAACAAAACTAGCATTCAATTATTTAATTGTAATTATTAACATAAATTGCAGTTGAATTGGTTAATTATTATCTTTAATTAATCAATAATTTTATCTTAACCCTTTTCGGAATATCCTTGAGATTCTAAAACAAGAAAAAAATGCACCATGGAGGTATCCTGGGGAATACCCATTTGAATCTACCAAAAATGTATTATATTCACATACTATTTTTACTCTTTTCACATGTTGCAAAAATATGTTTTAATTCATAGAGTAACAAACTATATAATTATTTATACATGATATGTATTTGTAAAAATTTCACAAATATTTATGATTTAACTTTGTGTAATTTGGTAAAGCACAAGATGTGTAGTTCTGACTTCACGATGTGTACTACCTTCAATGTGTGTCTTGAAGTACACACCTAGTGAATCGATGTGTGAAGAGTACTATAGATATTTCAAAGTACACGATGTGTATAATGGGATTAACACCGTGTTTTCTCAGGCTTACATAGTTACCAGTTGGCTAAGCCACATATGGTATACATGGTTTAGCCCCTAACCCAAAGGGACTACACGTCTTGTGTAGTGGTCCACACAACATGTAATCTGGTAGGTGTATGCCTATCAGTTCTATTCCACACGTTGTATAGAATTAACTAAACTCCATGAAATAAATGCACATTGCTTCAGTAATTGCCTAATTAATCTCGATGAATTGTACACAACTACGCAACATGTAGTCTATATTTCACAGTTGGAACGGCAGAGAACAGAATGTGAAATCTAGACCAAACTACTTGTACTTTCATGTCACCTGGGCAGAATCGTCTGCGCAACCTGATGTGTTCCTTGTTTTAATTTTAATCCCAAAATGATTTGTTTTTTAGAAATCTACGAGAAATGAAATTGGGAGAATATATATCGAAATTCATATTAATAGAATGATTAAACCTAGAACTGGAAAACCAAATTATAAAAGGGAAAATCATCAATGAGAATTAAATATTTGTAAACGATGATAACCTCACTTTGACACAACATTTAGGTTTCAGGTGAATTAGAATCATGGTTCGGCCATCACCCAACATTAATTTTTACCAATATCAGTGATTATTCTGGGATCAATACGACGATTAACATCAGTCTCTGTAGAATAGAATAAAATATTTTGATAAACAAGTAAGAGTCCTGAAACCTTTAGAGAGGATCTTTCATTTCTTTTTTACAATTACTTTAATTTCTAATGAAATAAAATAATTGGATCTTCAGTACCATATTTAATGATGATGTTAATTGTTCAGAATAACCCTTCAGGATTGTTTCGTTTCCCTTTTGAGGATCCAAACTAGAATCCCTCTAGCGGTTATCCGCACATTTTCCTATGGCCTCTGATCGACACCAATCATTCTCTGGGTTATAGAATAGGGAAGTGAGTCTCATGCATATGTTATTGTTGATCTCATATTTGTTAGACTTGAATAATTTCACTCATTATTGATAGAGGAGGGAAGAGGATTGAAGATAGAAATTTTTTGGGTCAACAATTCTAAATTCACAGGGTGTTTGGTTTGGTCCATGGAATAATTGACGTACGTGTCTATTTATCGACATGGGGATTCAGTTATAATATTTAACTATGTAACAACAATGAAATACATTTTAAACCTTAGAGAAATCCTATTCTAATAATAATATTTATGTCATTATTTATGGTTTGACAACTTGCCCATAACAGAATTATAAATAAATAAAATCCCTCATCAAAAACTAATAGTTGTGTTATTATTATTTTAACTTTTACCAACTACTTAAACAATTATTTTCCGTCTTGAAGATAATTATTTTACTACTGAACCAACCTGGGTCCGCTCGAAATCTACTTCCATTTATATAGCACCGAAATATATAAATAATAATTTATTCCCTTAAATAAAATTTTTTATTTACAAACTTCTAAGTAAATATTTATTAAATGTTCAATAAAATATATAAATATATTTTACTCACAATCCAGTGAATAAGTAATTTTTTAATTTATGTGATAATTTAAACATGAATAAAATTATTCCACGATCTAGATAATACATTTTATTTTATTAATTACATTTGAAATGGATTTTACAGAGGCAATCTAAAAAACTTAATGGGTGAACCTCTTGGATTCTTTATCGTTGGCATAAGGTAGGCTTGCCTAAATGTCAAGAGTACTATATAGAAACATCTCAAGGCACTCAATTGAAAGAACATAAAGTTACAAAAACGACACCAACATACGAACATTCACTTTGTAATATAATATCTTTGTCCCAATATCTCATCAAGAAGGTTTCTTGAGAGTGTCATCAACCATTGGGCTTGATACATAATTCTTTGACTACCTGAAATATACCAATTGTTAAACCATGGAAATGTAATTTCGCATGACGGTTTTGTTTCAATCAAAGCACTGAGATATCAACTTCTATAAATGTATGGGAAAAATCCTTCCTCAACTAATCCATTAATGGCATTCCACTTGTGATGAACCCGGCGTACCCTACTTCCTGCCAACATATGGCATGATGGTTTTTGTCAGAAAATCATAATGAGTGGGTCATTACATGTAATAAGGATAATATTAACGTCTATGTATCGTTACACATGCTCACAGATAGGGTTATCTGATGACACCAAAACAAGAAGAATTCCTACTGGCAGTTCTGTTCTCATAAGCTCTCATCTTGGATATTACCAAGTGTGAACTTCATGAGAAGAATTATCATCATCTTATGAGTACTCTCAACTAATGGTCTGTATAATATATGTCTCATTATATTATTTCATCCAACCACATAACTATATTTAAGAATATTTTCATAGCACATCATTGTTCAAATCATAGCTTGGAACTGTTATATCCTTGTCAATTCAACAAATACTCAAGGAAATTATTACACTATAGTCATTAAGATCAATGAAAAATATGTAATATGGTGTTTAATATTTTAATATAATAAATATTCATATAATAAAATTGATAATAGTTTGTTCTAGGACACCAATTCTAAAAATTGCTTCCTTTGACACCGTCCTCGAAATCTTTTGAGAAGTATGGTTAGTGTCGAATCAGTAGAATCAAAATTAAGTGGAACATTTCATATAGATGAAATAAAATCATATAAAATGAAATAAATTAATATTATAGTATCCTCATGTGCATTTCATGAACCTACAACGAATTCACGACCGCATAAAAGAATCTTGTGTCATGAATGAGCCTGGATACCCTGGTATCCTAATATGCAATTTGGCACTTCCATATACTGATGGGTGTTCTAGATCCCCATTGGTTGTATACTAGAACCTGGAATCATAAAATTTGAAATTCAGAATGAATTTTCCATAAACACAATGGATGGAAGACAAAACAGTCAGTATGCGTATAAGGAAAACTCCATAGGGGGACTGCCCCAGAATTCAAATAGTTATGAAAACCTATGGTGAAACTACAAAGAACCCAAAAAATATATACCCAACAATGTACAAAATAACACAAGTCTCCAATACCTTATGGCCAACAACCAGATCCACCTCCAGGTGGTGCTTTTCCCTGATCAAACCTAGGAGGAGATAATCTATAAACAACTGAACACACTTGAACAATGTGAGATAAAAACCTAGTAGGGTATCACTAAGGATTCCAAAATAAGATCCCAAATTTTATTAATCAAATAAAACATTAAATTTTAAATTAATAGTCATTTATTTTTGAAATAATAATTAAATCAAATTATTATTTACTTTCAAAATCATGGAATTGCATTGAAAGTGTGTAAATATAAATTTTATATAAAACAATTTAAATATATATAGAAAGAAAGTGTACAATTGTTTAGAACAAATAGTTTAATTTAGTTCAAATATAATAATATGATAAACATAGTAAACATACAAAAGTTTTGATAGGCTAAGTGACTCTCTCACACACAAATATTTATCACGACAATATGCATACACATGTCCTTAAATCACTAGTCAAATAAGAATTATCACCATCCCATAAGGTAACTGACTTGCTACAAATATATTATTAGTGTTATAAATCATCAATTGAGTGTTGTACCGAATAACTCCCTAACAACCTAGAATTTAATGAGTTATAATACTATTCAATAAAGGTCATATTATTTCAAAACTGTTAAATATACTATTCAACACATTCTTCTATTTCAAATATTCCAATTTTTCATTTAAATCTGAAAATGGTTTTTAAATCAAATAAAGGCCTTCCTATGATAAAACCACTGGATTTATATCAAAATAATTTATAATATATTTTTCACAAATATAATTTTAAATCAATTTGAACAAATCAATTTCAAAATTAAAATTAAACAATTTAAATCTCACAATTTTACATCAATTTAACAATATAAATTCAAAAATTTAAATCTCACAAATTTCAATTAGTTTCATAAACCCAATCCAATTGATCTGAATGGGATGTTTTTTCAAAATTTTCATGCCAAATCCAATTCATATAACCAATTCAATGTAATTGGGATTTTAATAAACCAATTTAACAATAGAACATTCAGATCAAACAATTTAATTTAAATAAACTAATTTAGGGTTAATCAAATTGGACATCATAAATATAACCACTTGCATTAAGATCATATAATCATGAAAAACATATTTTCAATCATGAAACTCTAATTAAGGACATCAAAAATGAATATTGTATAATCAAACCCAGACCTATGATAATAAAAATGAGGATCAGATCCTCCAATAACATATAAAACTATTAATCCAAAAGGAGGAGAGTAGTGAGAGATTGAGAGAGGGAGAATAATGTATGAAGCCTTACTTAGATGATATTTAATATCATTATCCTATATTTGATTCAATTTTTCATGTATGTAAATGGTCCAACATCGCCGCTTGGGAGCCTCTAAGGAAGAATAAATCAAGATGTGCACCCTAACTGTGTTCCCCTACTGGCGGGGATTCCCAATTGTTCCATAGTGATCACAAATTTTTTCAAACCATGATCCAACCATAGAAACCTTCATTTTTTGGGTTTCCATAATATTTACATTCCATGAACATGATTTGGGAAAAACCTTTTCCAACCATATATAGCACAAAGTCCTTTCAAAATTTCCAAAATTTCACCCAAATCTCCCCAAATGAAACCCAACCAATGCATAATCTATAAAAGTGTATAGTAATAACTAAAAAAGTAACAGGATATTACAACCTACCCACCATAGAATCTTTGTATCTCTAGAATTCCTGGTAAGAAACTCCCATGTCAAAATGATGATGTCAGGACCCGTCCTTGGGGCCCATGCCGTGACTACCCCTAGCCCGCCTTCCATAGGCCAGGGGCTGGCGACTAGCACCAAGGCGTAATTCCCCATAAAATGTAACACCCGAGACTTTTATGTTATATAAATCATCAAAGGAATCTTTTTATACACAACACTTTCTTGGCTTGCTTTACACGCAATCGCGACCTTCATCGATAGCTTGCGTCGTACGCAATACCGAGTTTCACTAAACAACAATATATTATTAAAACTAGCCGTTATGAATAGTAATAACCACTTTTTGAAATTTTATAAATTTTATTTTTCAAAATGGACTTCATTTTTGGACTCAGAATATCGAAATTAGCCTAGGGTGAAATTTTGGTATTTTTCTGAAAACTTTCAATTTTTGATGAATAGTGAAACCACTAAGTGGTAGGTTAAAAACTGAATTTTGCATAAAACTTAATTTTACCGCTTCTGTGAATGGAATTTCAAAAATCCGAGAGACACGGTTAATATCAAGGACTAAAATGTGGTTCAATGAGATGAAAATAATTTTTTTGGTGAATAGTAACTTTTTACTATTTTTACCGCGGTTAATAGTAAATAGGGTAACTAAGGGTAAATATGATATTAATATTACCCTAACACATGTCCTAATTCTATTGGACAAGTGTAATTCGACCAAAAACAAACTTAGGAATAAAATATGACCATTTAGGCCCACTTGGATTAGATTAGGACATTTATTATTAATTTATTTAAAGAAGGGTTAAAATAGTTAAAATCAAAGTTTAATAAGTAAATAATTTTTAATATAGGGTTATACATAAGATAAATTCGATTGAAAATATTCATTAGAAAGCCCAAAAGATTTCCTACATGATGGTATTTTATTTGTAATTTTTAGACATCAAATAATTTAATTTATTTATGACACAAAGATGATGCAGTAATTATCTTATTAATGAAATATTGACAAAATTGATAATATAAATACCAAAATAAATGTAATTTGAGACTTTTTATGAATTCCACTAATTTTCTAGGTTACTATGATATATTAGTATTGATTTAATAAACTTGGTTAGAACATATAATTCTGTTATGACTTTCACAAAAATCATATATCAAATAGTGTCAAAATTGACACAAAATAGTTGTTAAATCCAATATTATATTATTAATTGTTATTTTATTCCTAAAAATCTAAGGTTCGGCCAAATGACTTAGATAAGGATATATATATTAATAATAAACAATTTGGGGTTCGTTTGGCATGTTATAGTAAGTGTATTAACCATATAGTGAAAGAAAACAAAAAGACACGGTAAAAGTTAAATTAATTAACTTAGAGTTAAATCTAATTGATAAGGTTAGAATAATACCCTAAACTTGTCTAAATCCTATTGGTTGATAGGATTTCGACCCATCCCCACTTTAGCTTCTAAATAAGACCCTTTGGAACCATTATAAACCGATTTTGACTTTAATATAAAATAATATTTTGAGATATTCCTAAGGTGCCCCTCTCCTCCCTTATAAAAGGGCACCTCCTCCCCCTTCTCCTCACACCAATTTGAGCACTCAAGCTCGGCCAACCCCTGCCATTTTCTCCTCTCCACTTCCCTATAATAATCCTAGAGGTCCTGGTCTTCTCCAAAGACCAATATTAGTTCCTTAAGTGGAGGATTCAAAGAGGCGTTCCAAAGAAGAGGTAATATCCATTACCGATCTTTTCAATTTCTTTCTTCTTCAACTTCTTCTTCTTTAGTTGTTTCATGATAAAGTAATAACATCAGTATTACTTACATACTGATATGTTATTATAAATATGAAACAACCCTAATTCACCTTCTATCCATCCTACAGAAAAATGAAATCACCGCGCGTGCGTACGTACGGAATACCGTCTCCACGCCGTGGTGTAATCTATTTTCCACCATCACCATACAAGGATGGGTATAAATGGTGTAATGAGTAACTATATATGATTATTATGAAGTAATATTGATACTGAAATAATATATATATATACTCCAATACAATTCCACGATCATAGGAACGATATCATCACTCGTGCGTACGTACGGAATACCGTCTCCACGATGTGATGCGACTCGTTCTACATGATCTTCATTTCATAATGATTATATAAATGAATTGAATGAATTAATATGGTATATACTACACTAATACCATTCTGTAAATGAATTATCTATAACCTAAAGATAAGAATAAGAATTTATTCGACAAAACACGCATAAGAACAAAAAGTTATAAAGACCCGAGTAACAAGTAACAATGAAATATTACTAACAAGAAGCTAATAATATGACCATATATGATATCATATCAATATGTATGATTCTGGAATAAGTCAATAACATTATTTAAACCATTATACAGGAGCTTCGGACACGAACAAATCAAATCGGACCTAAGGTAAGGGAAATATCACAATCTCATTTTTATCCGAGATTGTTTATTCGTAAGTATTTACTAGGGTGTATTTTATCATCCACATCCATGTTTACTCAATATGTAATATTATTTCTATCCAACTAAAATTGTTTAAATCCATTTTTACCCTTCAGTGAGTTTTTAGTAATACGTATGAAAGGAATCTTTTGTCGTTTTTCGTACGAGGTACTTTTTGACTTTTCCGACAAAAGTACGAAGAATGTTTTTTTTAACTTATACGGCACGAACAAATTTCTACTGTTTTATAAAGCCTTATTTTCATGAAGCTTCCTCTAAAAGATTTCATGACTATTTTCAATAAAATCTCTTTCTTTTAAAATTGCATGATGTTTTGTGAAAAGAAATTGATTTTGAAGAAGAAAGGATATTTTCCTCAAGAATTCAATTCAAGTGTTTTATCAAAATTATTTTCCATCTAAGATAATAAAGAGTTCTGTTTCTATCCATATTTTTACATTGATTTGACTATGTTGTGATGGAATTATGTTTATGAATTCCTTTATCTTATATGAATTGATTTATGATGTCATGATGTTTCAAGAATCCCATTTTTGTTACATGTGTTATGCGATGATGTATGTTTTATGATTATGTGGCACACATAAGAAAGGATTCATTATAAGATGGGTGGGACCTATATCTCCCTCCAATGCATTGGGTAATGATTTTATATCTCATGAGATAGACATGGCTGGAACAGAAGGTTATTTCGGTTCAGTGATACAGGACTGAAACGAGGAGTGAACTCGGTTCAGAAAGGGACTTTGTCCACTAAGATAGTCTTGGAAATGAGTCATGACTAACAAGAAATGATTTTCCATGATTATGTGTGCATGCCACAAAGTTTCAAGTTTTATGTTATGATTATGGGGATCTCATTTTCACTTCTATGATTTATTCCATGTTAAGATATTATGATCTCTTTTGCAGGTTTTGATTTTCATAAAGATATGATATGATTTTTATTTCCTTCATTTTCCCTTGCTGAGCATTTGAGCTCACCCTTTTATGTTTTCTTTTTCCCTAGGTCAGGAAGATGGATATTAAGTAGAATATGCTAAAAGGGACCCTAGATATGATGAAATAAATGGGAGACACTGTAGAAGATTTATGAACCAGTTGTTTATGTTTCCCAGTTTCTAAAGACACTATACCTATAAGGTCCTTTGTGGTTTTGTCATATATTGTAATAAGAATACTTCAATTTTGAAGTATTAACAATGTATGTAAAGTGTGGGTCGTTATAGTTGGTATCAGAGGAAAGGTATAGTCAACCTTTGGAAACTAGGATGTGAAAGCCTTAGTAAGAACCCTAAGGATAAGTCTAAGCATAGAACACAATCTTAGTGTTTTAGAAATGGCCTCGAATAACCTAGGATAAGACCTTAAGCATGAAAATTTTATTCTTGAATTATGTGGTTTCCTATTATAATTAGTGTTGCTCACACTATTCTTCTTGGTTTTAGTCAATGGCTGGAACCCGAAGGAACCGTGTTAATGCGGAATGCGATGGGCAATGCAATGATTGTCCCCCTGAGCAACCAAACGATATGGGAGCTGGAATGAAAAATCTTGTAGCCATGCTCACACAACTTTCTCAAGCTATGAATCATGCAGGATTTCCAAACGAACAAAGGAGGGAGCAACATTCTGTTGAATCCTTCATGAGGCAGCGTCCACCATCTTTCAGCGGGTCTACTGATCCATTAGTTGCTGAACAATGGATTATTACTACTGAAAAGATATTTTCAGTTCTTCAATGTTCTGAGCATGATAAAGTCATCCTAGCAGTGTATCGTTTGGAAGGAGATGCGGATCAATGGTGGAATATTGTTAAGAATACGAGGCAAAGGGATGAAATTGAGTCTATGGAATGGGACGAGTTCAAGAACTTATTTTTCAATAAGTACTTCCCTCGTATTCTCCGAACAAAGATGGAGAAAGAGTTCCTTGAACTGAAGCAAAGGGATGATGAATCTGTTGGTACCTATGAAGCAAATTTTACCAGATTTGCAAGGTACGCTTCTGGTATTATTATCCAACCTGAGAGTAAGATCGATCGATTCTTTAGTGGCTTAAAACCAAGTCTTCGAAGGGCGTTAGCCATAAGGGACTTCAATAGCTACGAGGAAATCGTTCGATGTGCTCTCAAAGTCGAGATGGAGATTGGAGTAACCCATTAGTCACATGGGTTTGATAAGAAGAGGAAGATGGAATTCAAAGAAAAATCTAAAGAGCACACGGAAAAGAAGATGAGCTTTTCCTTATGCTCAAAGTGTGGAAAGAAACATGGATGGAGTTGTCTTAAAGGGACAAGTAAATGTTTTAAATGTGGAAAAGAAGGTCATCGGGCATTTGAATGCCGTGATAATGGGAAGAAGATGTCTAATGACGCAAACAAAGGAAGGGATACACAGAATGAACCTACTACACTTCAATGTTTCAAGTGCAAGGAGATGGGGCATTATGCCAATCAATGCCCAAATCCAAGGGTTGATGATGATGGTCGACGTCAACAAACTCTTAAGGCTAAAGACAAAGGAAAGTCACATGCAATTTCTATCAGCGATGTGGAGTACGATAACGATGTGGTGAAAGGTACACTTACCATCCACTCTAAAGTAGCAAATGTTTTATTTGATTCTGGATCCACCCACTCTTTTATTTCTGAAAAATTTTCTAAGGGTATCACCGTATTACCTCAACAATTAGATGTTGAGTTAAATGTGACAACACCTAATGGCACATCAATCGCATCAAAAGTTTATAATTCTTCTCCGATCGAAGTTTGTGGGAAAGTGCTTCCTGCAAATCTTGTGATCCTTCCTTTAGTGGAATTTGATGTGATTCTTGGCATGGATTGGCTTTCTCTACATGGAGATCATATCAATTGCCAAAGAAGGGAAGTCACATTTCATATTCCAGATCAACCTACGATCGTCTATCAATGCCAGGATGAACATAACCTTCCAGTGGAAATTTCTTCCATCTTATGGGTATTGATTCCACTAAATGAAGGTTATTTATCTCAAATAGTTGGTGAGAAACTCACGATTAAGAATATGCCCATTGTACGGGAGTTTGATGATGTCTTTCCGGAGGAATTACAGGGTCTTCCACCAAATCGTGAAGTTGAGTTTTCAATAGAACTCGTACCGGGTGCTTTGCCTATTTCAAAGACACCTTATAGAATGGCCCCAATTGAGTTGCAGGAATTGAAGAAGCAACTCCAAGAGAATCTTGATAAGGGATTCATACGCCCTAGTGAGTCACCTTGGGGAGCACCTGTTCTATTTGTTAAGAAGAAAGATGGATCAATGAGACTCTGCATTGATTATCGAGAACTTAACAAGATCACTATCAAGAACAAATATCCTCTCCCACGCATTGATGACTTATTTGACCAACTACGCGGAGCTCAATACTTTTCCAAGATTGATCTTCGTTCAGGGTATAATCAATTAAGGGTCAAATGGGAGGATATACCAAAGACGGCTTTCCGTACAAGGTATGGACACTATGAATTTATAGTGATGCCATTTGGTCTTACTAATGCCCCTGCTATCTTCATGGATCTAATGAATAGAGTCTTTAGAGAATATCTTGATCAATTTGTGGTAGTCTTTATAGACGATATTCTTGTCTATTCAAAGAGCAAGGAAGAGCATGAAGATCACTTGAGAATTATATTGAAGACCCTGAGAAAGGAGAAGCTTTATGACAAATTTACCAAGTGTGAATTTTGGCTTCAAAAAGATGCATTTTTGGGTCACATAATCTCAAAAGAGGGGATATCTGTGGATCCAGCAAAAACAGAGGTTATCGAAAGATGGTCAAGACCAACAACAGTAACTGAGATCCGAAGTTTTCTTGGTTTGGCTGGATATTATCGACGTTTTGTAAAAGATTTTTCACGATTATCTAATCCACTCGCCAAGTTGACTCGGAAAGGAGTTAAGTTTGTCTGGACAGAGGAATGTGAAGAGAATTTCAAGGAGTTGAAAAGAAGGTTATCCAGTGCACCTGTGCTCACACTGCCTTGTAGTGGAGAAAGGTTTGTGATCTACAGTGATGCATCCAAGAAGGGATTGGTGTGTGTTCTTATGCAAAATGATATGGTGATAGCTTATGCCTCACAACAGTTGAAAATCAATGAGCAAAATTACCCAACACATGATTTGGAGTTGGCTACGGTAATCTTTGCATTAAAGATTTGGAGGCATTACCTTTATGGTGAAAGGTGTGATATTTATACTGATCATAAAAGTTTAAAGTATATTTTCACACAAAAGGAGCTGAATATGCGCCAAAGAAGATGGTTGGAACTGATTAAGGATTATGACTGCTCAATCCATTACCACCCTGGGAAAGCAAACAAGGTGGCAGATGCATTAAGTCGACAAGACCATGCTAGTTTATCCATGATGAGGATCACAAAAGATCCAATATTTATGGATTTACAAAGGATGGATCTTGGAATTATAATGGAAGGGGAAAAATCTTATCTTTCTCAAATGAATTTTCAACCATCTATACATGTGAAGATTAAAGAGGCACAGAAAGAAGATGTCGAGTTACAAAAGAAGGTGAGAAATGTTCCTGAATTCAACCTTGATTGTGATGGGATAATAATGTTCAGGAATCGGGTTTGCGTTCCTCCCATCCCCGAATTAAAGAAAGAGCTGCTGGATGAGGCTCATAGTTCTTCATTCTCTATTCATCCTGGAAGCACGAAGATGTATAGGGACCTGAAAGAGTACTTCTGGCGGGATGGCATGAAAAGAGATGTTGCTGAATATGTCTCTCGATGCTTGGTTTGTCAACAAGTTAAAGCTGAGAGACAGAAGTCTAAGGGGATGTTACAACAAATACCCATACCCGAATGGAAATGGGAAAACATCACTATGGACTTTGTCACAGGACTTCCTAAAACATCCAAAGGCAATAATGCTATCTGGGTCATAGTTGATCGTCTTACAAAGTCTACACACTTCATTGCTATTAGAGAGGATTTCTCTCTAGATCAGCTTGCCAGGATATATATAAAGGAAGTGGTAAG
Source organism: Viscum album (assembly GCA_963277665.1). NCBI lineage: Eukaryota > Viridiplantae > Streptophyta > Magnoliopsida > Santalales > Viscaceae > Viscum > Viscum album. Next base: position 33,798,199 of record OY728131.1, read on the forward strand.
ATTGCATGGAGTACCACTTTCTATTATATCTGATCGAGATCCGAGATTTACCTCGAAGTTCTGGCGAAGTCTTCAGCATACTCTGGATACAGAGTTGAGTTTCAGCACTGCTTATCATCCCCAGACAGACGGTCAGTCTGAGAGAACAATTCAAACCCTAGAAGATATGTTGAGAGCTTGCTCTATGGATTTCAAAGGAGGTTGGGATCAACACCTACCTTTGGTGGAATTTTCTTATAATAATAGCTTTCACTCTAGTATTTAGATGGCTCCTTATGAAGCTCTCTATGGAAAGAAATGCAGGACTCCAACTTGCTGGGATGAAGTTGGGGAAAGAAAGCTATTAGGACCTGATCTCGTTGATGAAATGGCAGAAAAGGTCAGATCTATTCAACAACACATAAGAGCAGCTCAGAGTCGACAGAAAAGTTATGCCGACAACCGAAGAAAAGACCTAGTGTTTGAAGTGGGTGATAAAGTGTTCTTACGAATATCTCCCTGGAAGAGGGTTATGAGATTTGGAAAGAAGGGGAAGTTGAGCCCTAGATATATCGGTCCTTTTGAAATACTGGATCGTGTTGGGAAGGTAGCTTACCGATTGGCGCTTCCACCGAATCTCTCTCAAGTTCACGATGTGTTCCATGTATCTCTCCTGAGAAAGTACATACCAGATCCTTCACATGTACTCAGCTCAGAAGTTGTACCGCTGGAGTAAGATCTTTCTTATGAAGAACAGCAGATAGAGATTCTGGATCGTAGCGAAAAAGTCCTACGAAACAAGACCACTCGCTTGGTGAAAGTTTTATGGAGAAACCACCAACTTGAAGAAGCTACATGGGAGCTTGAGGATATGATGAGGGAGAAGTATCCTCATTTGTTTGTTGCAAAGTGACGAATTTCGAGGGCGAAATTCTTTTTAAGGGGGGTAGAATGTAACACCCGAGACTTTTATGTTATATAAATCATCAAAGGAATCTTTTTCTACACAACACTTGCTTGGCTTGCTTTACACGCAATCGCGACCTTCCTCGATAGCTTGCGTCGTACGCAATACCGAGTTTCACTAAACAACAATATGCTATTAAAACTAGCCGTTATGAATAGTAATAACCACTTTTTGAAATTTTATAAATTTTATTTTTAAAAATGGACTTCATTTTTGGACTCAGAATATCGAAATTAGCCTAGGGTGAAATTTTGGTATTTTTCTGAAAACTTTCAATTTTTGATGAATAGTGAAACCACTAAGTGGTAGGTTAAAAACTGAATTTTGCATAAAACTTAATTTTACCGCTTCTGTGAATGGAATTTCAAAAATCCGAGAGACACGGTTAATATCAAGGACTAAAATGTGGTTCAATGAGATGAAAATAATTTTTTGGTGAATAGTAACTTTTTACTATTTTTACCGCGGTTAATAGTAAATAGGGTAACTAAGGGTAAATATGATATTAATATTACCCTAAAACATGTCCTAATTCTATTGGACAAGTGTAATTCGACCAAAAACAAACTTAGGAATAAAATATGACCATTTAGGCCCACTTGGATTAGATTAGGACATTTATTATTTATTTATTTAAAGAAGGGTTAAAATAGTTAAAATCAAAGTTTAATAAGTAAATCATTTTTAATATAGGGTTATAAATAAGATAAATTCGATTGTAAATATTCATTAGAAATCTAACAAGATTTTCTACATGATGGTATTTTATTTGTAATTTTTAGACATCAAATAATTTAATTTATTTATGACACAAAGATGATGCAGTAATTATCTTATTAATGAAATATTGACAAAATTGATAATATAAATACCAAAATAAATGTAATTTGAGACTTTTTATGAATTACACTAATTTTCTAGGTTACTATGATATATTAGTATTGCTTTAATCAACTTGGTTCGAACATATAATTCTGTTATGACTTTCACAAAAATCATATATCAAATAGTGTCAAAATTGACACAAAATAGTTTTTAAATCAAATATTATATTATTAATTGTTATTTTATTCCTAAAAATCTAAGGTTCGGCCAAATGACTTAGATAAAGAAATATATATTAATAATAAACAATTTGGGGTTCGTTTGGCATGTTATAGTAAGTGTATTAACCATATAGTGAAAGAAAACAAAAAGACACGGTAAAAGTTAAATTAATTAACTTAGAGTTAAATCTAATTGATAAGGTTAGAATAATACCCTAAACTTGTCTAAATCCTATTGGTTGATAGTATTTCGACCCATCCCCACTTTAGCTTCGAAATAAGACCCTTTGGAACCATTATAAACCGATTTTGACTTTAATATAAAATAATATTTTGAGATATTCCTAAGGTGCCCCTCTCCTCCCTTATAAAAGGGCACCTCCTCCCCCTCCTCCTCACACCAATTTGAGCACTCAAGCTCGGCCAACCCCTGCCATTTTCTCCTATCCACTTCCCTAGAATAATCCTAGAGGTCATGGGCTTCTCCAAAGACCAATCTTAGTTCCTTAAGTGGAGGATTCAAAGAGGCGTTCCAAAGAAGAGGTAATATCCATTACCGATCTTTTCAATTTCTTTCTTCTTCAACTTCTTCTTCTTTAGTTGTTTCATGATAAAGTAATAACATCAGTATTACTTACATACTGATATGTTATTATAAATATGAAACAACCCTAATTCACCTTCTATCCATCCTACGGAAAAATGAAATCACCGCGCGTGCGTACGTACGGAATACCGTCTCCACGCCGTGGTGTAATCTATTTTCCACCATCACCATACAAGGATGGGTATAAATGGTGTAATGAGTAACTATATATGATTATTATGAAGTAATATTGATACTGAAATAATATATATATATATACTCCAATACAATTCCACGATCATAGGAACGATAACATCACTCGTGCGTACGTACGGAATACCGTCTCCACGATGTGATGCGACTCGTTCTACATGATCTTCATTTCATAATGATTATATAAATGAATTGAATGAATGAATATGGTATATAATACACTAATACCATTCTGTAAATGAATTATCTATAACCTAAAGATAAGAATAAGAATTTATTCGACAAAACATGCATAAGAACAAAAAGTTATAAAGACCTGAGTAACAAGTAACAATGAAATATTACTAACAAGAAGCTAATAATATGACCATATATGATATCATATCAATATGTATGATTATGGAATAAGTCAATAACATTATTTAAACCATTATACAGGAGCTTCGGACACGAACAAAGCAAATCGGACCTAAGGTAAGGGAAATATCACAATCTCATTTTTATCCGAGATTGTTTATTCGTAAGTATTTACTGGGGTGTATTTTATCATCCACATCCATGTTTACTCAATATGTAATATTATTTCCATCCACCTAAAATTGTTTAAATCCATTTTTACCCTTCAGTGAGTTTTTACTAATACGTATGAAAGGAATATTTTGTCGTTTTTCGTACGAGGTACTTTTTGACTTTTCCGACAAAAGTACGAAGAATGTTTTTTTAACTTACACGGCACGAACGGATTTCTACTGTTTTATAAAGCCTTATTTTCATGAAGCTTCCTCTAAAAGATTTCATGACTATTTTCAATAAAATCTCTTTCTTTTAAAATTGCATGATGTTTTGTGAAAAGAAATTGATTTTGAAGAAGAAAGGATATTTTCCTCAAGAATTCAATTCAAGTGTTTTATCAAAATTATTTTCCATCTAAGATAATAAAGAGTTCTGTTTCTATCCATATTTTTACATTGATTTGACTATGTTGTGATGTAATTATGTTTATGAATTCCTTTATCTTATATGAATTGATTTATGATGTCATGATGTTTCAAGAATCCCATTTTTGTTACATGTGTTATGCGATGATGTATGTTTTATGATTATGTGGCACACATAAGAAAGGATTCATTATAAGATGGGTGGGACCTATATCTACCTCCAATGCATTGGGTAATGATTTTATATCTCATGAGATAGACAAGGCTGGAACGGAAGGTTATTTCGGTTCAGTGATACAGGACTGAAACGAGGAGTGAACTCGGTTCAGAAAGGGACTTTGTCCACTAAGATAGTCTTGGCAATGAGTCATGACTAACAAGAAATGATTTTCCATGATTATGTGTGCATGCCACAAAGTTTCAAGTTTTATGTTATGATTACGGGGATCTCATTTTCACTTCTATGATTTATTCCATGTTAAGATATTATGATCTCTTTTGCAGGTTTTGATTTTCATAAAGATATGATATGATTTTTATTTCCTTCATTTGCCCTTGCTGAGCATTTGAGCTCACCCTTTTATGTTTTCTTTTTCCCCAGGTCAGGAAGATGGATATTAAGTAGAATATGCTAAAAGGGACCCTAGATATGATGAAATAAATGGGAGACACTGTAGAAGATTTATGAACCAGTTGTTTATGTTTCCCAGTTTCTAAAGACACTATACCTATACGGTCCTTTGTGGTTTTGTCATATTTTGTAATAAGAATACTTCAATTTTGAAGTATTAACAATGTATGTAAAGTGTGGGTCGTTATATAAAAAGTGGAGGCATGCCTTTGTAAAGTAACAAACACCACAGAGCAAGCAAGCAGAAGTAAACACTAAGTAAAAACTGGGTACAAAAGTAAGTGCGGAAAAAGTAAGTGGGCTAGGATACAAACCCAAACTGAAAGTAAAGTACAACTGGAAAGGGAAAATAGCAACTGAAAGTAAAGCCGCAACCTCGAGCCGTCCACTAGAAGTCCCACCTGAAGGGTGGGTACAGATAGCTTCCATAGCTCCTCGGGTCGAGCCGTCCGCTCCGAGTATGCCCCGCCCAGTGATCCACCTCCGGGTACTGACCTTCTCCTCGTGCCTCAACCACTATCTGCGTTGTCCGTCGTCTGCAACCAACACAACGTAGTGCGGGCATAGCCCGTGCAGGGGTGAGTATAAGCTACTCAGTAGGGACCCCGAGACCCCCGAAGGTCTTCCAGAATCCACAAAGGATAAAGCTCAAAGGAAAGATACAATCACGAAGTAACATCCAACAAGGCTTAGGTATATGACCATACATATACCTAAGTCATCAATTCTCGTTCGACTCCAACATCCGAACCCAAGTACAACCCAGTCCACACAGGAAAGCAAAACGTATACCCACATAGTATAGCACACCCCAATCCACAAAGGAAAGCAAAAAGGATTTAGCTCACACAAGTATTTTTATTCATATAACGATAAAGATTACCAGATATTGCCACTGATTCATCTAAGCCGTCGGACCGACAAAGGATCGATAGGTACTAACCCCCACAATGACCCACAAAGGATCTGACTTACAAAATATAGATTGGTAACTAACCCCCGCAATGACCCACAAAGGATCCGACCCATAATGGATCGATAGGTAACTAACCCCCGCAATGACCCACAAAGGATCTGACCCACAAAGGATCGATAGGTAACTAACCCCCGCAATGACCCACAAAGGATCTGACCCACCAAGGATCGATAGGTAACTAACCCCCACAAAGACCCACATAGGATCGGACCCACACAGGTTCTGTAGGCGCTGGCCCACACAGGACCGCTGAGCGCTGACCCACATAGGATTGGTAGCCCTGACCCACAAAGGATCGCTGAGTGCTGTAGTCGTCGTCGTCCAATCCACTGAGGATCTCTGTACAGTCGTCGTCGTCACAGTAGCAGTTGCAGCCAGCTCTAGGATTCCCGCACACAGCAAGCTCATTCGGGAGGGTTCGCTCCACGAGCCGAGAGGCTGATACATCAACTTACACATAGTCCAGAGTTTATGTATCAAAAAGTTCTGTATCGACAACAGGAACTCAACGTCGCAGATGGCGCGTCAATCGAACGCCCGGTCTGAGAGTTATTGGCCTTTTTGTCCCAGGGACCCGATTGGTTTTTAAGTCAAAACCAACCCAACCGTACTCTACCTGCATCTAAACCTCGGGTGGAGAAAGCCAAAATATCTGTCTCTCTTATAGGAAACCATCAATTCCGACAGTACGTCAATCGGACGTCCGAAGCTCAAGATATGAGCGTTTCCGCTCTGAGGGTCCGGTTGGTTTCGTTTACGAACCAACCTAGCCGAACCCAAAGTACTCCAAAACATTGAGTGTGATATACCGAAATGACCGTCTCGATCCCAGGATTGCATCACCGCTGACGGCGCATCGATCGGAGGCTCGTAGCTTAAGATACGGAAAAAAGACAGAAAAGGGTCCGAAAACGGGGGGTCTGGGCCCGGACCGACCCGGCCCAACCCCCCCTGGGTCGGCCCGAACTGGGTCGACTCGACCCGGGTCCGGGTCCTACCCAGCCGGCGCGTTGGCGCCGGCTCGGCGCAACACATGGTAGCCACACCACCCCCCCCCCCCCCCCCCCCCGCGCGTGGGCCGCTCCGTGACACCCGGACGCAGCTTAAGCCGCGTCCAACCTCCGCGGTCCCGTGCGGCTTCAGCCGCGGTGTGTCTTCCCGGTGGTGCGCCGAGCGCCGCCGCATCCTGCGGCCCCCGACGCTGCTGTGCTGGAGTGGCGCGCCGGTGGGGGGTTCCGCGTACCACCGGACGCGCCCCGGTGGTCCGATTTGCGCGTGGTCTTCGCCAGTGTACGTCTCGGGACTCGTTCTTCACTACAAAGCCTTCAAAATTAACTTGCGGCCCCGTTTTTCGTCGCCTGCCAATCCGCGCATCAACAAAAAACTGTGGAGGGTTGTCGGGCCCTGTTTTTTTGGCCTGCACCCTCCGCGTTAGTTGATAACAATTGGGAATAATATTCAACACATGAAAAACATAACAAGGCACAATTTTAATGAATTAAAATTGAACATTGATCTGGGTTCCTTGTTTTAGAAGAAACAACCATGGGAATAAATTTTATTCTCAAATAAAACCCTTACCTCGTAGCTGTCGTCGAACGAGAGTTCTTCGCGGAATTGACCGTCGCGGAAGAGGAGGATCTTCATGTCGCAGAAGGGTGTCGCGTCGACGATCTCCGAGGGTTAAAGAAAACACACGGATTTAATTTCACGTATTAAATCCATGTTAAGGATAAAATCCACAGATGAAATTTAAAAGATCCGAAATCTCCTACCTCAAGAACATGATGATCAGAGATTGTTGAGGGGAAGAACATCACGGAAGAAGCGTCGGGGAAGGAGAATCGTCGATGTCGCGGAACATGGTGTCGCGTCGTCGATCTCCAATGGTTCGGTGTTCTTCGCGTTCATCGTGTTCTTCGCGTTCTTAGGGTTCTTCACGTTCTTCACATTCTTCGTGAAGGGGAATGAAGGTACAGATTCTCCAAATCCTCTTAACAATCACCCCGTCAACAAAAAGGGAAAGGTGTTGGTCTTATTTTATTATTACGCCAACAGTTTGAAAACATGTAATGAAACGAAGCATTAATTCAGTGAATTAATGGTAACGACTTAACTATCCATTTAATAGGAGCATTTAGGAGTTTTAGAAAATGCCCCAGTTGAATTTCATTAATGAGGAGTTTTCATGGGTGTGTTACTTAGAGGAAAAGAAATGGTGGGGCTCATGTGGGACCCACATCACAAATATCCTACCAAGAGGGTAGGATATTTTGGATTGCCACCTAACTGCTTCAACTTAGCTCAAGTGGCTTTAAGTTGCTTTTAGGTGGCTTTAAGTGAAATAAAAATAATGTTGTCACACCAATTTATTTTATTTCTTAACTTAACCCCAAAAATTAAAAAAAACACACCCAAGAAAACACAACTCCAGAAGAGGCGTTTCTAAGGAAATATCGACGCTGCGATTCCATCGGTTCCCTCAGAATTTGATTCCGAGCGCCGGTTCAAAAGTTAGAAAAACCCGCTCGTTCATTCACTGAACGTACCCGAGCAAAACTTCGGAAAATGATTCCGTGCACACCGGGCCTCGGAATCAGGTGCCTTCAGAAACTGCGTCGTTGTAAAATTCCAAAAAAAAATTAAGAAAAAAATTTCCTTGAAATTTACTGGTCTTTACATCACTCCCACCTCAGGGCTTTATGTCCCCGTAAAGATACATCATAAACTAGGGAAACAAATGTGGGTACTGAGCATGCATCAGAGCCTCCCGCTCCCAAGTTCCCTCCTGGAGGTTCCCATGCTGCCATCTGATGCACACTAGAGGAATCGATCATCCACGTAGGACCCACTCCTGTCGATCCTCGATCTCTACTGGAACCTCTGCAAAAGTCGCCCCATCATCAATGTCTAGCTCCCCATGGTCAATGATGTGCATCGGGTCATGCACGTATCTCCTCAGCTGAGATACGTGGAAGACGTCGTGCACCCGGTGCAACAGAGGTGGTAGAGCTAGGCGATAAGCCACCTCGCCAATCCTGCTGAGGAGCTGGAATGGTCCGATGAAGCGTGGAGACAACTTGCCGCCTCGACCAAATCTCCGTAATCCATGTCGAGGAGAGACACGCAAGAAGACGTGGTCTCCATCCTCGAACTCTAGTGTCCTCCGCCTCCTGTCAGCATAAGACTTCTTCCGGCTCTGAGCTGTCCTCATCCGCTCCTGGATGACCAGAACCTTCTCTGTTGTGGCCCGGACCATCTACGGTCCCATAAGAGCTGACTCCCCATGATCTGTCTAGCACAAAGAAGATCTGCAAGGTCGGCCGTACAACGCCCCGTACGGTTCCATCCCGATGGTGGAGTGGTATCTGTTGTTGTACGCAAACTCCACCAATGGTAGGTGGTCCTCCCAGCTACGACCAAAGTCGATGACACATGCGCGGAGCATGTCCTCGAGAGTTTGAATGGTCCTCTCCGTCTGACCATCTGTCTGAGGGTGAAAGGCGGTGCTCAGACGTAGCTGCGTCCCGAACGCCTCCCGCAACCCCTTCCAAAGCTGGGAAGTAAAGAGAGCATCTCGATCAGAGACGATAGATAATGTCACTCCGTGAAGTCGTACAATCTCCTGAATGTAGAGACGCCCCAAGATCTCCACTGAGCCCTGCTCTCTGATGGGTAAGAAGTGAGCCGACTTTGTGAGTCGGTCGATAATCACCCATATGGAGTTGTGACCTCTAGAAGTGCATGGAAGTCTAGTCACGAAGTCCATAGATATCTCATCCCACTTCCACTCCGGGACCTCCAAAGGTTGTACCAAGACTGCTGGTACCTGATGCTCTGCCTTCACCTACTGGAAGGTGAGGCATTAAGAAACGAACTTTGCCACATCCTTCTTCATGCCTGGCCACCAGTGCTGTCATCTGAGATCCTGGTACATCTTCCCCACTCCAGGATGTACCGCCGAAGGAGAAGTGTGAAACTCTCTCATCCCCTCCTCCCGTAAATAATATGGTACCAAGGTATGTCCTCTAAAAAGGATGTCGTGCTCTTCTCCAAAGGAGAAACCATCAGGTGCCTATCTAGAGGATATCTGCGCACACCGTGTCTCACAGTCAGCGTCCCAAGTTGTGCCTCTCTGACCCACTGTAGTAGTGGAGGGGTGACTGTGAGAGACTGAAGGAAGGCTGCACCATCTCTATCCACAAAGGATATCCGCATAGCAGCTAGCTGCTATGTCGCCTCCTCGAGTAGGTGAATGCCCGTCCTCCTACCGAGAGCATCAGATACTACATTCCCCTTCCCAGGAGTATAGACTATCTCAATGTCATAGTCCTGGAGGAACTCGAGCCATCACTGATGTCTCAGGTTCAGGTCCTTCAGAGAGAAGATGTACCTGAGACTCTGATGGTCAGAAAAGAATGTAAAGCGCTCGCCCATCAGATAGTGTCGCCATGTCTTCAGAGCGAAGACCACTACTGCTAACTCTAGGTCATGGGTTGCACAGTTCTGCTCATGCGGCCTCAAATGACATGATCCATAGGCGATCACTGCCCGCTCCTGCATCAGGACACATCCGAGTCCAGTTCCTGATGCATCGCAGTAGACTACGTACCCTATCCCCTCCTCCGACAACCTCAAGATAGGTGCACTGGTCAATCTCTGTCTCAGCTCCCGGAAGCTCTGCTGACATCTGTCTGACCACACAAAGGGATTCTTGTTCTTCTTCAAAGCTGAGAGTGGTGCCGCAACTCTGGAGAAGTCTGGCACAAATCTCCAATAGTATACATCTAGTCCCAAAAAACTCTGTACCTCCGTCACACTCTTGGCTGGCTCCCAAGCTAGCACTGCCTCGATCTATGCAGGATCCACTGCAACTCCCGCCTCAGATATGACGTGTCCTAAGAAGTGGACCTCACACATCCAGAACTGACACTTCGAGAGCTTACCATAATGCTGGTGCTATCGAAATGTGTCCAGCACAACCCGCAAGTGGCATGCGTTCTCCTCCTCAGTCGTCGAGTATATCAAAATGCCGTCGATGAAGACTACGAAAAATCGATCGAGGTATGGCTGAAAGATACTGTTCATGAGGCCCATGAACAATGCTGGAGCATTGGTTACAACGAATGGAATAACCAAACACTCATAGTGGCCATAACGACATCTGAAGGCCGTCTTCTGCACGTCCTCATCCCGAAATCTGTGCTGATGATTGCCTGACCTGAGGTCTATCTTCGAGAACCACCATGCTCCCTTGAGCTGATTGAAGAGGTCATTAATCCTCGGTAGCGGATACTTTTTCTTCACCTTCACCTGGTTCAGGCGATGATAGTCGACACAAAGTCGCAAACTCCCGTCCACCTTCTTGGTGAACAATATCGGGGAAGCCCAGGGTGAGACACTGGGTCGGATGAATCCCTTGCCCTAAAAGTCCTCATACTGTACCCGTAGCTCTCGAAGCTCAGCGGGGGCCATCCGGTACACTGGAGTCGATATCGGGGATGTACCGGGGTACATGTCAATATAATAGTCTACCTCTACGTGAGGAGGTAGCCCTGGAACGTCGTCAGGAAAGAAGTCCACATACTGATCCACCACTGCAGGAAAACTAGGACTCCGCACATCAACTGCTCCTAGATTGAGGCTAGTCAACTGATGATTGATAGGCTATCCTCTCCTCTATAGAAGTCTATCCTATGCTACGTAGGATCCCTTCTCACCGGTGAAGGTGAACCTACTCCCCTCGGTGCGTACACATCATACCATGCGCCTAATATAGTCAATCTGTGCATGGACTATAGATAACCAATCCATGCCCAAGATGGCGTCGTAAGGCCTCGACGCCGCTACAAGAAGATCCCAGCCGAAGCTCTCGCCTCCTAGAATAAGCTCACACTGCCTTCACCAGTGCGTAATCGTCGAGTCTGCTGCCGTAGAAGTCTCTAGCTGTAAGGAAAGAGCCAACAGCTCTGTCAGAATCTCCGAGCTCCGAACAAGGGAAGCAGCTATGAAAGAGTGACTCGCTCCTATGTCTATAAGAACTGCAGCAAGGGTGGAATAGACATAGATAGTACCTCGAATCATCTTGGGCGCACCGTGGTCGTAGGACTTCACTACCTAGAGATGTGCTTGTCTCTGCCCGCCAGCTCCCTGTCGTCGGGGTGGACCTCTTGGTGGTGGTGGTGGTAGAGCCTCAAACTGGCGCCCACCACCTGCTACTCAGCCAGCTCATCTGCCTCATCCACCTCCTCCTTGCGGACCGCCACGGTCGACCCTCTGCCTCTGCCTGGGTGGCCCCTCAACCGTCTTCTGCTCCTCGGCACGGTGGGTCGGGCAGTCACGAGCCATGTGGCCCTGCCCGCCGCATGTGTAGCACTGTCTGCCTCTCGAAAGACTGGCTCCATGCTGTGTGCCCCGTACTGATGAGCCAGTGTCCTGTGGTCGTCTGCGTGATGGTCTTGTCTGCATGGACCCCTGAGTCATCCGTTGACTGCCTGCTGCAGAAGATTCTTCTATGTGTCGCCCTGCGGTAGGTCTCAGCGCTGAAGTAGACTCAGCAAGAAAGCTCTCGAACAGAAGGGCTCACTCCAGTACTCCTGCCTGGGTCGGAATGCTGAGTGAGATCAATGATGCCCTGATCTCATGTCTCAATCCCTGCCCAATGGTCCGGGCCCAGATGAATGGGTCCCGTACCATGTTGGACGAGTAGCGAGAGAGATCGGTAAATCTCGTCGAGTACTAGGCGACCGTCAAGCTACCCTGCCGTAGCTGAAGAAGCTCCGGGATGGACACCGTATGGAGGGTGGCCGGGACGAACTCTGAGAAGAAGAGCCCCTCAAAGTCTGCCCAGAGATGAGATGCCTCATCGTGCACCTGGAGCATCAAGCTCCACCATCGGCCCGCTACTGCGTGCAGTAGGCTCGCTGCGAGGATCACCATGAGATCCGTTGGTGCCCTCACTAACTGGAAAACTCGCACCACTGCCTCCAGCCAGTCCTCGGATGCTTGGGGGTCCATTTCCCCGCGGAACCTGGGCAGTCGCTGGCACTGGAACTCATGCAGTGCATTAAGGCGACATGCATCATCAGCGGCTGGGGCTAGAAGCATCGGTGGCTCGGCTGTTAGAGGTACTACCAGTGCCTCAGCTGTCAAAGGGACCTGCACCGAGGCCTCGTTGCTCGGTCTTCTATCATCACGCTCAACTCTCAGAACCCGAGCTGGCTGATGTCATGGGGCCATCCTGAAAAGGAAATAGATGCGCCACGGTCAGAATAGTATACCTAGTGATCTGACACAAAGTAATCACAAACAAAACTTAAAACACACACGCAATCAATGTTTTCGTGCATTAAGTCGAAAATCAGAAGTCAGGGTCCTGGTGTACGGATACGTTGGCCACCGCACCAACACTGGACTCCCTGACTAATAACCACACCCAATATGCTAAACACTATTGCTTCACATAGAAAAAAAATCATATTCCCAAGTTCTGCGGTAGAAGCAAACTCCTATGATACCAATTTTTCACGACCCGTCCTCGGGGCCCATGCCTTGACTACCCCAAACCCGCCTTCCATAGGCCAGGGGATGGTGACTAGCACCAAGGAGTAATTCCCGATAAAAAGGGGAGGCATTTCCTTTGTAAAGTAACAAACACCACAGAGAAAGAAAGCAGAAGTAAACACTAAGTAAAAACTGGGTAAAACAGTAAGTGCGGAAAAAGTAAGTGGGCTAGGATACAAACCCAAGCTGAAAGTAAATTAGAACTGGAAAGGGAAAATAGCAACTGAAAGTAAAGCTATAGCCTCGAGCCGTCCACTGGAAGTCCCACCTGAAGGGTGGGTACAGATAGCTTCCACAGCTCCTCAGGTCCAGCCATCCGCTCCGAGTATGCCCCGCCCAGTGATCCACCTCCGGGTACCGACCTGCTCCTCGTGCCTCAACCACGATCAGCGTTGTCCGTCGTCTGTAACCATCACAACGTACTGCGGGCACAACCCGTGCAGGGGTGAGTATAAGCTACTCAGTAGGGACCCCGAGACCCCCGAAGGTCTCCCATAATCCACAAAGGATAAACCACAAAGGAAAGATACAATCACGAAGTAAAATCCGACACGGCTTAGGTATATGCCAATACATATACCTAAGTCATCAATTCTCATTCGGCTCCAACTTCGGAACCCAAGTACAACCCAGTCCATACAGGAAAGAAAAACATATACCCACACAGAATAGCACAACACAATTCACAAAGGAAAGAAAAAAGGATTCAGCTCACACAGGTATACTTCTTCATATGATGATAAAGATGACCAGATATTGCCACTAATTCATCTAAGTCGTCGGACCCACAAAGGATCGATAGGTACTAACCCCCGCAATGACCCACAAAGGATCTGACCCACACTGGATTGATAGGTAACTAACCCCCACAATGGCCCACAAAGGATCTGACCCAGAAAAGATCGATAGGTAACTAACCCCCGCAATGACCAACAAAGTATCTGACCCACAAAGGATCTATAGGTAACTAACCCCCGCAATGACCCACAATGGATCTGACCCACAAAGGATCGATAGGTAACTAACCCCCGCAAAGACCCACATAGGATCAGACCCACATAGGATCTGTAGGCGCTGGCCCACACAGGACCGATGAGCGCTGACCCACATAGGATTGGACCCACACAGGATCGGTAGCACTGACCCACAAAGGATTTCTTAGTGCTGTAGTCGGCGCCGTCGAATCCACTGAGGATCTATGTACAGTCGTCATCATTACAGTAGCAGTCGCAGCCAGCTCTAGGGTTCCCGCACACAGCAAGCTCGTTCGGGAGGGTCAACTCCACGAGCCGAGAGGCTGATACCTCAACTGACACCTAGTCTAGAGATGATGTATCAAAAACTTCTGTATCGACAACAGGAACTCAACGTCGCAGACGGCGCATCAATCGGACGCCCGGTCTGAGAGTTATTGGATTTTTCGTCCCAGGGGCCCGGTTGGTTTTTAAGTCAAAACCAACCCGACCACACTCCACCTGCATCCAAACCTCGAGCAGAGTAATCCAAAATATCCGTCTCTCTTAGAGGAATCCATCAAAGCCGACGGTACGTCAATCAGACGTCCGAAGCTCAAGATATGAGCATTTCCGCTCCGAGGGCCCGGTTGGTTTCATGTACGAACCAACTCGGCCGAACCCAAAGTATTCCAAAACCTTGAGTGTGATAAACCGAAACGACTGTCTCGATCCAAATATCGCATCGCCACTGACGACGCGTCGATCGGAGGCTCGTAGCTCAAGATACGGCCAAAAGACCGAAAAGGGTCCGAAAACGGGGGGTCTGGGCCCAGACCGATCTGGCCCAACCCCCCTGGGTCGGTCTGAACCTGGTCGACCCAAACCGGGTCCGGGTCCAACTCGGCCGGCGCGGCCTGGCCTGGCGGGGCGTGGCCCGACTCGACAGTACGGCCGGGCGGCTCGGCTGGCGCTGGCCCGGCGCCGCGCAAGGCAGCCGCGACCCCGCCCCCTCCCCCCCCTGCGCGGGGGCTGCTCCGTGACACCCGGACGCGACTTAATCCACGTCCCTCCTCCGCGATCCCGCGCATCCGCGGGACTGACCAGCACCACCGCGGATGAAGCCGTGGTGGGTCTTCCTGGCGGCGCGCCGGGCGCCGCCGCATCCTGGCGGCCGGCCACGGCCGGCTGCCGGCGCCACCGTGCCGTCGTGGCGCGCCGACGGGGGGTTCCGCGGACCACCGGACGCGCCCCGGTGGTCCGATTTGCGCACGGTCTTCTCCAGCGTTCGTCCCAGAACTCGTTCTTCACTGCAAAGCCTTCAAAATTAACCTGCAGCTCCGTTTTTCGTCGCCCGCCAATCTGCGCATCAACGAAAAACTACGGAGGGTTGTCGGGCCGTGTTTGTTTGGCCCGCACCCTCCGCGTTAGGTGATAACAATTGGGAATAATATTCAACACATGAAAAACATAACAAGGCACAATTTTAATGAATTAAAATTTAACTTTGATCCGGGTTCCTTGTTTTAGAAGAAACAACCATGGGAATAAATATTATTCTCTAATAAAACCCCTACCTCGTAGCTATCATCGAACGAGAGTTCTTTGCGGAATTGACCGTCGCGGAAGAAGAGGATCGTCACATCGCGGAAGGGCGTCACGTCGACGATCTCTGAGGGTTAATAAAAACACACGGATTTAATTTCACGAATTAAATCCATGTTAAGGATAATATCTACAAAGTAAATTTAAAAGATCCGAAATCCCCTACCTCAAGTAGTTGATGATAAGAGATTGTTGCGGGGAAGAACGTCGCGGAAGAAGTGTCGTGGAAGGAGAATCATCGGCGTTGCGGAACACGACGTTGCGTCGTCGATCTCCCAGGGTTCGGCGTTCTTCGCGTTCTTCGTGTTTTTTGCGTTTTTCACGTTCTTGGCATTCTTCGCATTCTTCATGAAGGGGAATGAAGGTACATATTCTCCAAATCCTCTCAACAATCATCCCGTCAAAAAAAAAGGAAAAGGTGTTGGTCTTATTTTATTATTATGCCAACAGTTTGAAAACATGTTAAGTAATGAACCATTAATTCAAGTGAATTAATGGTAACAACTTAATTTTCCATTTAATAGGAGCGTTTAAGAGTTTTAGAAAACACCCCAGTTGACTTTTATTAATGAGGAGTTTTCGCGGGTGCCTTACTTAGAGGAAAAGAAACGGCGGGGCTCGTGCAGGCCCCACCTCACAAATATCCTACCAAGAGGGTAGGATATTTTGGATTGCACCCTAACTGCTTCAAATTAGCTCAAGTGGTTTTAAGTGTATTTTAAGTGTCTTTAAGTGAAATAAAAATAAATTTTTCGCACCACTTTATTTTATTTTTTAACTTAAGCCCAAAAATTAAAAAAACACACCCGAGAAAACGAAACTCCGAAAGAGGCATTTATAAGAAAATACCGGCGCTGCGATTCCATCAGTGCCCTCCAAATTTGATTCCGAGCACCATTTCAAAAGTTAGAAAAACCCGCTCGTTCGTTCACTGAACGTACCTGAGCCAAACTTTGGAAAATGATTCCGGGCACACCGGGCCTCGGAACCAGGTGCCGTCAGAAACTGCGTTCTTATAAATTTCAAAGAAAATTAAGAAACAAATTTCCTTGAATATTACGGGTCTTTACAGATGAGGCCACAACTCTATCATAAGTGCCTCTCTATCATGTGTATCATAACAATCATAATAATGATGCTAGAGAAATCAAACAGAAGGTATCCTCCTTCCAAAATGTAACCTAGTTTTAGAATCAACAATCCTGACTGGATCTTATACATGAATAAATCCTATTCAACATCATGATCACCCATCCTTGGAACTTGAGTCCAATCAGATTATAAAAATCATAGTTTTGATGCATGGAACACATTATGTTTCAATTTCTATTGGGGAGGAAGTAAAAATTGAAAAGAATGTTTCCCTAATTGATTAGCAACCTTAAAATTCCCACAAATGAGGAATAAGCTTCCCTTTCCTCCCCGGAGATCGATAATGCAACCAACGTGAAACCTTAGAGAACACACAATCACTAACTAAAAATTTCAATGGTCTGTGATGAGGATCGACATAAGATATACATGAACACTATGAAATAAACATTTTCTAAGGAATACACATAATCTTTTCTATTATTTCTTGAACCAATATTGGTCTAACCAAGTAACTTCCACCAATCTACAACAAACACAATAAAGATTTACAAGTTTGAATATAAAAGGCCCCAAAAGGATCCATCCTGGTCATAGAATGATATATATTTTTATAATAAAACTCAACCATCCATAATTAGTTATCCGAAGAACTACCAAAGATGAGAAAAAAAGAACAAAGTATATCCTCAAAAATATTTTTATATCTTTATGTCTTTTCATCTGACTACAGATGGTATTCCATGCTCAAATGGAATTGAGATCCCAATTCAATATAATATACTATCTATAAGAATAAGTAAACAAAGGATCCCTATAAAAGACTATATTATATGGAACTCCATTAAAATGAAAAATAACCCTCACATAGATATTTACCAAAACCTAATGTTTGGTTGTATCATGAATTTGTATAATGGGAGAAAATTTGGTAAATTGATTTATCACAAACTATATCGCATTATTCTTTATTTGGGATTGTAGAAACTGAAGCACAATGTCTATCGAAATCTCATCGAACTTCCAAGTTGGAACTAGAAGGGGATAAAGAAGCTAAATGGTTTTGGTTTCTTGTCCTTGACCTATTTGAATATATAACAATGGGAGATAGAATAAAAATTGTCCCATCTCATACCTAGAAACCAAAATCATCACTACATGTCATATAAAATCATTGTTGTTCTAGGTTTCACTACCCATTAGGAAGTATGAAAATCCCCCAAAACAAATTTCATGACTATTAATGACTCAAAATAATGATTCTCATAGCATTGAATGCCCTTAGTAGAGAATGAATAGTCAGCCACAGTCTCCCCACTATAAATAGAGTCTATAATGCAACATAACTCATCATTAAGATGTTTCTCCATGAGAACCATCATGAAAAGAGTAGATTTCAACTGAAAAGTTTCCAGGGAAACCTTATTCCCTAATTCCTTAGCACTGATATAAAAATGTATAAAAATAGCCATCAAATTCTACTATTTTTATAAATCTTTCATGGATTAGTTCATAAGTTTCTGGCTCAGAGAATCTGTAACAACATTCCCTTTCCTTGGGGTATAAGCGAGGTCAAAGTAGAAAGATTACAAGTATTACAACCAATGTCTCAGGTGGAGATTCAAATTTTTTTAGTGAATATATTAATCAATATCTTGTTGTTGGAAAACAAGGTAAAATATTCTCCTAAATGTTAATGATTCCAACCCATAAGCATGTGAATCACAAGTGGAAGTTCATGGTCATGGGTTAGGTAATTTTTATCATCTTTCCTATGATCTCAAGATCCATAGTAAACTATATGATCACCATGCATAATAACACATCCCAAACCTAAAAAATATTCATTAAAGAATACAAGATAACCCTAATCATCTTCTGGAAGAGTCAACACTAGTGCAGTGTTCAAAAGGTGTTAAACTCAAAAAATGAACTCTAACATTTCTCATCCCAAGAATAATTAATCCATTCCAAATTAGAGTATTATAGAATCCAACATTGAGATTTCCTTTCAATACCGGTGATAAAACCCAGGTATGACAAGGAATATTTGAATCTTGAAATCCATTTGATATTGTTACCATTTCATAATTTCCTTCACCTTGTCATTATGAACTGATATACCATGTTTTGAAACCACGTGTCCCAAGAAACTCACTTCATGAATCCTGAAATCATAATTTTAATGATTTTCATATATTCAGTGATTTCAAAACAATTCCAAAACTCTTCTCAGATGATTCACATGATCCTCCTTGAGCATAGAGTGAAAAAGGATGTCATCCACAATGAGAACCACAAATGTTTTAAGATACTCATGGAAAATATTATTTTTTATTCTGTAATGGCTATAAGATAATTGGTTAGACCAAATGGCATGAAAAAGTGATCATAATTTTAGAACCTCCTCCAAAATTTAGTCGTTGGAATGTCATATTCTTTTATTCTCAATTTATGGTAATCAGATCAAAGATCAATCTTCCAGAACAACATTGACCCAATAAACTAGTCAAAATATCATCAATATGTAGAAAATAATAATTTTTCTTTAACATAACACAATTAAGTTTCTAGTAATAAATGCAAAGATGAAGTGACCCATCATCTTTCTTATCGGAGAGGACCAACACCACCGAATGTGACTCACTCGAGGATATAAAGACTTTCTATAGAAGATCATCCAATTGAGACTTCAACTTTTTTATTTTAGATGGTTCCATAAAGGTATAGGGAATGTAGGTTCGTTGAGTCCTAGATAATAATTTGATAAAAGAAATAATCCTCCTTTACTCATGTAAAACCTAATAGTTTAGAAATTAATATGTTGAGAAACCTGAAAAATATTGGAGGAAGATTATCACTCAAGGATTCCCACTCTAGATCAAAATCAAACCTACATATAACGTTCCCCAACTCTGGATAAAAGGATATAGCTCTACTCTACCTCGAGTATCATTCTCCTTGAAAGATATGACAAAAACCATCTGTTATAGTAATGGTGTTCCATCTAAGAAAACTATAAATCTAGGATATATTAGAAATGATTCAATATATCATGTATAATATGCGATAAATCCCCATTTAGAGAACTAAAAAACTCCAAGAATGATCAATATTTAATAACTAAAAATTTTGGTCAGACAAATGCAACTATGCTCTCTTTTTAGTTTCTAGGGGTTTAGTAATATACAACACATAATAAAAAGTCTCCATAGATATATTTATCATATTAACTATATAGTTGAAATAAAATAATTAGATGCACTAATATTAATTAAAGAAGTCATGAATAACCATTCTATAGTGATAGTGCCTCTCATATTTTTTGGACCTGTGTCCGCATTATCTAGAGGCTCTTCCACTGTGAGAATGTTCTTAATTCATGATTATTGTGGCTAGAACTGCTTTTATATGAATAATATGACTTAATTGAAGATATAATAGGTGTTGGTAATCCCATTCTTATAAGAGGAGAGGAAAAGACATGGTAGAACTTCTATGAGTGACCTGATATTCCATTAAAACCACATATTTTGGGTCTTTTAGGCTCATTGAGGATTATCAACAACTTCCTCTTGGATATTATTCTCACCACTACTCATAGAAATGATGCTACAAAACATTATCATACAACATTGAAGACACTATATTAACACTCAAATTGAGAAATAAGGGAAATTAATCCCAAAATAAATGTAACAAAGATGTTGATTTCAATATATTAAAATCAAAATCATGTGAAGTAGTGTAAATAATTCTCAAGAAAACTTATCCAAAACTCCCCCATTGACTTAAGTCTCATTATGGAGATATTTTTATAGGCACTCAATGGAAACTACCTCCTATGACCCCACAAGAGTACTCAATTGCATAATAACATCAAATAAAGATTCTTAAATTGAACCTTTGATACCAATTTATCACGAACAACCTTAGATACCTTAGTTCAATATTACTCGAGCTTCCACATACATAGCCCAAAGGGTGTTTCCCGATCCCCATGGGTTAGAGAATTACACTTGGCATACAAATTTATGAAAGTGGAAAAACAATAATAAACACAATGGGAGAAAGATAAACATGTCAATATGCATACAAGAAAAACACTATAGAGGAAACTATAATAGAATTCAAATAGATAAGAAAACCCAAATTGAAACCACAATGTACTAGAAAACTAGATTAAACCCCAATTCATAGTGGACACCACTATCCAAGCCCAGGGATCCACAACAAGAGCCACCTCCAAGGGGATCTTTTCACTTACTTGAACCTCGAAAGCGATAGACTAAAAACACCTATAGGCACAGGTATGGGGTGAGATAAACTACCATTAGGGTTGGACTATGGATTCCATAATAAGATTCCATGTTTATTTAACTAAAATATTATTTCAATTTTAAATAAATTGTCCAGGAATTTTGATAGAATATTAAAAAAAATGAAAATTTATGTTCTAAATGATTTAAATACATTAAACAAATGGAATGGTTAACATTTTATATAAAAAAATATATATAAATATAGAATCCATGTTTAAAAATGTTTACAAAAACATTGGAAAATATTTCAAATTTAAACAAATGAGCAACAAGGACACTTGACAAAAGGTCTGATTGTTCTAGGCTAGGGGACTCCCTCCCACTCAAATGGTTATCATGATAATACGTGTACACAGGTCCCTCAAACACCGTTCAAATAGGACTCATCATCATCCCATTAGGGATGCGACCAACTGTATAAGTATTAATAGTGTTGTAAATAACCAATATTGTGTCGTCCCTAATAGCTCACTAACTACCTAGGATTTATTATGCTCTAATAACAATGAATATTGGTAAATTTCATTCAAAACTATTAAAAATTAAATTCAAAAAATTATTCCATTTCAAATATTATAATTTTACATTTAATAGTCAAAACGTTCTTTTAATCAAATCCTACCTTTTCCAAGATAAAACCACTAGGTTTCCATCGAAACAATTAGTAATCCATTTTTCTGAAATATAAAATTGAAATAGATTTCATGATTTTAATTCAAAAATTTAAATCTCAAAATTGTCCATAAATTTCACTATATAAATTCAAAAATTTAATTCTAAAAATTTTCCACCAGTTTCACAAACACAGCACAATTCACGGGAATTGGGATTTTTTTCCCAATTTCATGCCAAATCCAATTTAAATCCCAAATTCAATGGAATTGTGTTTTTAATAAAACTGCAGAAATAAATTTTTTTATATGAAAAAACAAAATTTTAATTATGAAACTTAGGGTTAATAAAATAGTCTATCATAAAGTAAAACAACTACCTTAGGATAACGAGATTAAGAAACAAAAACCGTAATCAGGGACTTCCAATAATGAATGTCAGCAATGAGGATAAGAGAGTAAAAACTATTTTAATTATTTTAAAAAATGTGGATTATATCCTCCAATAAAAAGGAGAAATATTAATCCTTATATATGATAGAGAAGATAGTGGAAGAAAGAGATCATTGGAATAAGCCTTACCAGGAAAAGATTCAATGTTGTACCCCTAGTTTTGATTCACTTCTGGAGGGATGTAGAGGGTCAAAAATAACCCCTTGGGAGACCCCAATAATATTAACCTTGTAAACACTTAGTTAGAAGTCACCAAGAACCTTAAGGAATAGTATGAGGTTCCTAATGAGTGATTATGGTTTTGGGTACCTTAGTTAGTTCTACCAAGTACCCAGTGGATCAATAATATTAACTTAGTAAACAATTCATAAAATCACTTTAATAAAAGTTATTTTGGTCATCTCAAAATCTATAATAAGATCCCTAAATTCACTTTCACATGGTATTATGATCATTTTACACTTATTAGTATTATCTTCAAATTCACCCTCTTCTCCTCTTCCTCCCATGTGATTCCACCTTAAACCCTAGGTATAAATTTGATCCAATTGGTCAAGTGAGATTTCCCTTTTAAAGTTAAATAATTGATTCATCTCAAATATTCTAATTCTTATATTTTATCAATGGTTTATGCTATAATATAATAACTTTTATCATTATTTATTGTCATCAAATTTTATTCTCCTAATTTACTTCTAGTTTGAAATTAGTGATAGGTTACCTTAGGTGCTATGATGGTATTAATTTGAATTTCTTTTACAATAAAATCAGTAATGTTTAATGTGGTAAAACGCTTAATTTTTATTGGTTTTATTTTAATCCTAATAGACTTTTAGTGGAATATTCTTCTTCCTATAACATGAAGAACTACTCAGCAATAAATGTTTGTTGTCAACCATTGTTCATCCATTATCTCTTAAAAGGTTATGGCTAGAAATTACATGGGATTGAAAGAATACTAAACTAATAAAATGTTTTCAATATAGAATGATTTTATAATAATGTGGTTTATTGAATAATGGATTAAATTTAGATAGTATAAACATATATCCATGATAGCATACTATAAATGACATATGATTACTTTCCTCATGATAATAGACCATATTGATTGTCTTTAAATTAAATTTTGATGGAATGTATAAATTATATTCATGATAAATGTATTGGTTTCTAAAATAAAGAAATTTAGTATAGTACTTATTTTGTTTTTTTTCAAAAGTTTCATCATTTTTCCTATGAGAAAATTTTCATTGTGATATTTTAAAATTATGGTGTTGTAATTGTAAGGGGGATATCATCTGCATGTATAAATGGTCACTATAAGGGATGATAAATCAGTGGCCATAAATTTAATATGAAGATACTTGAATTAATAAATAAAATTAAATGAGGAGATTATTATTCTTATGGACCTTTATAGTTTCATAGGAATTATAAGAGTCATCTGTATTGATAATTCATGAACTAACCCTACCATCAATACCACATTTTATTGAGTTTGGGGATATTTTTTCAAAATCATCCATCATGAGTATCTACCAAATTTACCTCAATAACTGACATATAAAATTTAAGATAAACCTCATGTGGGACAAAAAGATAAGTTATCATATAATAAATAAAAATGTGAAATGGAATAATTATGATATATCCCTCTAAGGATATTCATTGGCCTTGTGAACATCTATTTATTAGAAAAAAAGTAGGGATAAATTCTAATTTTGAGGTTTTTATAAGTACATATAATTTTTCACTAATAAAAATATGCCTCATAGCATGATATTGAGAAAGAATGGGAAAATGATGATGTATCCATAAAAAGATTCATTCAAATATAAGTGATAGAATAAGGGTTATTTATTCTAAATATCAGGCAAAGATCAGAAATTAAAATAAACATTAGATATATAATTATAAAATTATCATCAATATAATATCATATAATAAAGGTAAAAGTGTGTATATATCCAGAGTTCTCATAAATCCTGACGGCTTTTAGACAAATTTAGAATAATTTTAGTTTAACCTCTAGAAATCCAATATTGGGAAAAATTCCATATTTATTACTAACTTACTCATAGTAATTATACCTTAGGTCATTGATTTCATTGATAAAGTATCCATGCCTCTAGTAGTTTAATTTTTTTCAGTAGGAAGAGGATTATTATCCCTATGGGGAAAAATTTATCAATCACTCCTAGTAGAGACCACATTAGTATATCTGATTGATTGAAATAATTTTTTAATTCAACAAATAACCTTATAATTAATTTTAGGCTTAATATGGTATTCTAAGAAAACATTTATAACAATTATTACAAAAAAATAAAAAATAATGATATATTTATATATAGGTGCATTGATATATCATTTTTTGATATATTCTATACCAAATATTTGTTTTCAATTATTTTCCAATTTTAACAAGATGAAAATTCTTTACCTATGACGGTTGAATCGATTCATATGCTTAGAAAAATATCACATCATCTAGTTCAATGAAAATCCTCCTTGGTATATGGGCTAGGATATTTCCATCATGTGTACATAGTTTTTTCATAAAAAAATTAGCTCTTTATGATGAAATTATCTATAAATAGGGTTGGGGAAATTTACATTTTCTCATGAACATTAAAAGGTTATTTCTATAAAATGGATATTATCTAGGATATGTATGAAATTCCAAATATTTTCAACGTTCTATTGGATATGGTGAACCCCATAAATTCCATATTCACCAAAACCTTCAACCTATAACCATAAATTGATTAGGTATATATCACCACTACATAGATCTCAATTATTGTAACATTATCATACTCACAAAATCATGTATGGAATTCATTAGAAATCTATTTTTCAAATTAAAAATGGAAGATAGTATATAGTATACTCAATTAAAAATGAGAAATTTTCTCAGTACATGATATTTACCACAGATTATATTGTGTACTATCTTAGAATTATTAAGATAAATTTAAAGGTTAATATGAATTTATATAAAAACTGGTTCACTTACCATGGATTTTTTGGGAAAATAAGTAACTTAAAATACTTTCAACAAATTAAAAATTACCCTCTACAAATATATGTTTTTCTAATTTATGTATGATGTATAGTAAATATCAAGAATATCTAATAAAATTAATATTTTTTCATTATATAACGTTGAATATGAATTATAAATGTTAGTACACAATGACAATTGGTGCCACTATATTAGATTCATGACAATTTTGGATTTATTTATAACATTAATGAGGTATATTGGAGTTTTTTCACAGTTTCAATTATTGTTCTGTTCATTGGATTTCTAAATAAAGGTAAATATGGAATCCAATATAAATTTTTTATTATTATATAGGAAGACTATAAAGGGATATTTCATCAATACTAATGAGAGCATGAAATTTCAATCATTACTATTTTACAAGTAAATGTGGTAAAGCCATATAATGTATCTTTAGTGAGTATCCAATAGTATGTCTTGGACTGTTCAAAGATATAATATTTATTAGTTTTAAAGATATAATCACTGATAGATTGAAAAGAATTTCCCAATAAAAAATATAATTAATACTGATTGTAAACTAGAATTTTCTTAGTATAGTTCAAGGATTTATAAACACTTTTTTGAAACATTGAGAGTGATTTTGGGAATTTTTTTTAGAAAATGAAAATAAAGAATCATTCTCATGAAATGGTGTATAGGGACACATACAAGTAAAAGGTTCTCTATCTTCATGATGTTTTCATAGGAATGTAGAAAAAATGAGTTACTTGGAAAAGGAGTAGTTGGTAATCATTAAAAAAACAATAGATTTTACATAATTAAATTTTAATGATATTATTTTATATTAATTAGAGTTGATAAAATGAAAAAAAATTCATGAAGTTAAGTTTCATGAATTAGAATGGGCGTCATGAGTTGTGTGATGTCGATCATGAGTTATGTCAAGTGGGGTAGTGTGATCATAGATTTCATGACTTATGAAATGCCACTGTATTTAACAAAAACAAATGATCACTGGAACAATATAATAGACAAATTGACACAAATTGTTCTCAAGAGAATAAAATGATCGCATATCTCCAAAGTGTTATTGCACAAAAGGAGTTACATAAACCACTGAGTTTCATGAGGGACATGTTTTGAAGAACTAATTTCTACCAAAAACCATTTTCATTGACCATTGGCATGTAAAATGGGTAATAATTAATTACCAAACAAACTTAAACAACATTATTTCATAGCTACTTATAATTCCATTCATACACAAATTTAAAGACCCCTTATTTTATGTATTTTCCATTTCCACATTATGAATAGCGGGGAATGGGAGTTCTCACTAAGTGAGGACATTGAAAGTGGAATAAGTTATTTCTTTAAGACTCATTATAGATCATCAGGAAGGTGAATATTATTATATAAATAATTTAATTTCCAATATATGAATTATCAATGTGAATAACCATAGAAACCTACATGTATTCTATTCAATAACAGAGAGAGATAATTCTTTCATTTTATAATGTTCAAATGATATTTCCTTCCAAAATAAGTGATTAATGGGAAAGGTAAATAGGGTATCCCTAGTTTGGGGTGTGATTTGACCCTTAACCATTATAACCTGATTGGTACATGGGAGGATGTTTATTGTTTTAAAAACATATAATGGGAGTGTATTCCATAATTCTAGTAACTTAGCATAAATCCATCACTAAAAATGATTTAGTGAATTTTGGTACTTTGGAAAATTTTTATTATATGATCCTTATATCGGCATATTACAGGTCACCCATATAAATTCTTATTTCATCTTTTCATTATTTTCATTAACATTAGATGATCAAAATAAATGTATGCATTTTAACTGATCATTAATATATTTTGATCAAGGATTAGATTAGAGAACCATAAATAAAATAATTTTAAGAAAAAGGACACAGTATGGTCCCTAATAAAAATGAGGGTGAGATATATTTTAGATGTGATATATTAGGTTTCATATGGAGAAATTATAATGAGTTTCATACCCTAATTCCCCACCTCTAGGTATCTCCCACTAAGGACCCCATAGGGGTCGAAAGGTGGTATTTGAAAATATGTTTATTGCGATATATTTGTTTTATTTTCAATTTATTAATGTCAATTTTGTTTTAATTATATTCTACCCATACAACATGGGAATTAGTAAACTACCAAAATAATATTTAAAACAATAGTATAAATCCATTTAATTAAAAAATATAAAATGTGTAATCGCGATAATTAATTACATTTACTAAAAAAGGAAGGTACATGTGAATCCAATTTTACATATATAAAATCATTCAATAATTCTTTTGGAAGAGATAAGGAGCCTAATTTTTAAATTGGTATTAGATCTACTAATGATACAGAGATAACATGAAATGAAATTTTATAATTTTACCATGCATTATATGGACTATAATAAGAGTTTAAAGATAAAATCAAAGAGTTAAGAAATATGTTTTCTTCTAAAAAAAATTTGGATGTGAAAAAATCATGGTTTAATAACTGAATAGAATGAATTAAAGAATGATTAAAGTTACTACTCTTCTAGAGGAAAAGAATAATTATAAAGATATGCAATTTCTAGATATATTCTCAAAGGTATAAATGCTTAATTATGGTTCAAAATATAATTCCCTTTGCTCTAGATATATAAAAAACATGATGTATATGAAGGATGAAAATGCTACCCTGATGAAATAACTATAGAGGATAATTTGAGGATGAAGAAAAGGTGTCCCTAAATAAATAAATTGTGATAGTTGGTGGAAAAATGAAGGGTTATATGTTTTAATAACATTCACATGAAGTGAGAATATAGAAACATAGAATTATTATAAAGAATGGATTATACCTCTCAAACCACAACATGAGAAGAGGTTGAAATCTAGAAAGGAAGTGTGAATCTATTTGAAGGAGAAGTTTTCCCAACTAAAAGATTATGATGGTAATATCAAAATCCACATGGATATGTTGAATAAATATTGAGATAATAATAGGATACAACCCTTAGAAAAATCAATAATTAGATTCCACAAATTTGGAAATATAGAGTTAGTGAGTAAGAGAAAGAATATTTTAAAATCTTGAAGAGATTACTGTAAGATGAATGTGGGAACAATTCTTTACTACTATGGAATTATGATATATACCATGCGTATATTACTATAATTTTAAGGGGTCAAATTTAAAAATAAATATACTATACAAAAACATTAACTAAGGTGAAACTGTACAAGGCATTGTTTTAATGTTAGATGGCATATCTATAATGACCATAGTCATATCGATAAAATGCACATCAATAAGGGGACAAAATTTGATGTAAATTATTCCATGATTATTATGAAATAATACATGGATTAAATTGAATCAAATATTCTTGTACTTGGGAGGATGTTTACCCCATTGGAGGAAAATAATGGTCTTAGAAAATGGTAAACTAAACGCCAACATTAGTTTACCCAAACATAAATCATCAAAATAATGCAAAAAATATGGAATAAAAATAAGTAAGTTAAAAATTATACGATAAAGGTGTATGATTTTATAAATAATGATCCAATGACAAAGTAAACATTTGAGGTGGCTATATTTCCATCAAATTGGGTAGACAAGACATATTCTTTAGTGGTTCAGTGAAATGTACAATAATTAATTATGTGAATAAAACTATGAGATTTCCCAATAAAAAGGAACATTATTGCTTAAATACGAGTTCCTAATATTATATTTATTATACAGTTTCTTTTAAGGTAAATAATGATATTTTTAAAACATATATTACTTTAGAGACAACTAATGTGAAATAAGTGTCCTAAATTAATGCATATGTTTTGTAAGAAAATGAATCATGTAAGGATAATTAAATAGACAGATAGTTTAGAGGATAAGTTTAAAATTAGTGATGTATAAATAGATACTCTTTGGAAAAAGATCCCATGAAACGTGATATTTTCATATAGGACAAGGTGAAAAGATTAATCAAAATACAAGAAAAGTTAATAGAAAATAAAAAATAATTAAGAGTGACTTTTATGTAAGTAGAATCACACAATGGAAAAACACTAGAAAGTAATTTATGATGATGACCATAGAGAATGATTGGGATAATGAATATATTGGGTTTATATAAAAACATTCCTATAAAATTAAAATGGGGAAATGAATTTTTGAATGCGAAAGGTTTTCATAATGACCATCCACTTTCAAAACAATTATAAAAACTATCATCCATTCTCCTCATCTAATTCAATTATATAATTATTTTTAAAGTGTCATGGATTTCGGGGAGATGAAAGTGATTGGTATATTGGATTAAAATATTAATGTTGTATAAATGAATCATTTAAACCTAAAATTGGTCAAATATTAAAAGTGTATAATAGTGGTAGCTATTTAAATACGAAACTATAAGAAAATGGAACTATGTCGATAAAATAAGTAATATGTTTTATCCATTGGTATCCTTTTTGGAATTTCATATCAATAACAACAATGAAAATAATTTTTGTGTCAAAGTATGATCGTTATCATAGGAATATTTTATGAATAAAAACATAGTTGATCATATTTATTCACTGATAGTTTTTTTATAGCGTGGGTCATGGATCACATGACATCTTCCTTAGATGAAGTTAGTTTTTTATGGTTTCTTATGACTTATGGATAGATGTGAGAGAAATGGATATTATTTGTATTCTTGAATGTATCCATTTCTTCACACAATGTGTTAAAACTATGTAATATTAAAGGTTTTTCTCAAATTACTTTTCTTAGTGGTATGTCCACACACTATAAATCATTGAGAATAATTATATATTTGAAAAAATAATAATTTTTTTTAATATATTTCTCAAACCTAATTTCAAAATCATATAAATGATTTAGGAGGAGAAGAGATGTTTTGGATCTAAACATTTGGATTTAAAAGATGGAATATATGTAATAGATTCATATCATAAGGGGAGTATAGTCTCTCATTATATTTTTCAAGGAATATATAATTAAATGGGGAGATTTTTTAGTGTCCTCGTTTTATATAATTGAAATAGGATATGATGTTCAAAAAAATAATATATAGTCTCTCTTGTATAAAAATATTTGATATAGTGTTTTCTAACCCCATGATGACAAGGGGAGAAAGATAGTAGTGTTGACTGTGAAACCCTTGTATACCAAGGTAATGGTTTTCAATACACTATTTATTTAGTATATTTGGTATACAGTGTACTTTGGATTTGATTTCTAATGTTGATAAGAAAGTATCAAGAATATGTTCACCAAAATTTTCCTCAATGGGGGTGAAAAAAATATTTGTTAATGATTCGTTAATATGAGTAAAGTATAGTTGGAATATTTATAGTGTGGTTAAAATGTAGGGGGATTATTGGTACCAAATAATAATCTATTACACTATATTGGATTCAATGGAATTATTAAATTCATTGAAAAACATGACATTATAATTGGTATTTTTTAGAATATTTTTTTCCATTTCTATAGATGGGTAATGTGTTAGATCTCTTAAGGAAGAAAAATATGGAATCAAATATGGGAAGTGAACCTACATTATAAGAGGAATAAAAAGGGATATTAAAAATGGGGTGAGCCATGAATTTATATAATAACTATTGTAACACCCGAGACTTTTAGGTTATATAAATCATCAAAGGAATATTTTTCTACACAACACTTGCTTGGCTTTCTTTACACGAAATCGCGACCTTCCTCGATAGCTTGCGTCGTACGCAATACCGAGTTTCACTAAACAACGATATGCTATTAAAATATTATTAGAACTAGCCATTATGAATAGTAATAACCAATTTTTGAAATTTTATTTTTCAAAATGGATTTAATTTTTGGATTCGGAATATCGAAATTAGCCTAGGGTGAAAATTTGGTATTTTTCTGAAAGCATTCAATTTTTGATGAATTATGAAACCACTAAGTGGTAGTTAAAAAACTGAATTTTTCATAAAACATAATTTTACCACTTTTATGAGTGGAATTTCAAAAATCCGAGATACACGGTTGATTTCATTAAGTAAAATGTGGTTCAATGAGATGAAAATAATTTTTTTGGTGAATAGTAACTTTTTACTTTTTTTTACCACGGTAAAAAGTAAATAGGGTAATTAAGGGTAATATGATATTATTATTACCCTAACACATGTCCTAATTCTATTGGATAAGTGTAATTCGACCAAAAACAAACTTAGGAATAAAATATGACCATTTAGGCCCACTTGGACTAGATTAGGACATTTATTATTAATTTATTTAAAGAAGGGTTTAAATAGTTAAAATTAAAGTTTAATAAGTAAATAATTTTTAATATGAGGTTATACATAAGATATATTCGACTATAAATATTCATTAGAAATATAAAAAGATTTCCCACATAATGGTATTTTATTTGTAATTTTTAGACATTAAATAATTTAATTTATTTATGACACAATGATGATGCAGTAATTATCTTATTAATGAAATACTGACATAATTGATGTTATAAACACAAAAATAAATGTAATTTGAGACTTTTTATGAATCCCACTAATTTTATAGGTTAATATGACATGTTAGTATTGATTTAATTAACTTGGTTCGAACTAATAATTCTGTTATGATTTTCACAAAAATCAATTACTAAATAGTGTCAAAATTGACATAAAATAGTTTTTAAAACAAATATTATATTTGTAATTGTTATTTTATTCCTAAAAACCTAAGGTTCGGCAACATGACTTAGATAGTGTTATATATATTAATAATAAACAACTTGGGGTTCGTTTGGCTGCTTATAGTAAGTTTATTAACCTTATATTATAAGAACACATGAAGACATGGTAAAAGTAAAATTATTTAACTTAATGTTAAATCTAAATGATAAGGTTAAAATAGGAACCTAAACTTGTCTAAATTCTATTTGATGAGAGGATTTAGACCCATACCCACCGTATCTTCGAAATATATCAATTTGGATCTATTTAAAACCGAACTTGACTTTATAATAAAATAATAGTTTTTGTAATTCCAAAGGTGCCTCTCTCCTCCCTTATAAAAGGACATCTCCTCCCCCTCTTCCTCACACCACTTTGAGCCTTCAATCTCGGCCAACCCCTGAAACTTTCTCCTTTGAACTTCCCTAGAGACATTCTAGAGGTTCTGGTCTTCTTCAGAGACCAATTTTAGTGCCCTAAAAGAAGGTCTCAAAGATTCACTTCAAAGAAGAGGTAATGTCCGTTACCGATTCTTTCATCTTTATTTATTCTTCAACTTCTTCTTCTTTAGTTTTTTCATTATGAAGTAATAACATCAGTATCACTAATATACTTATATGTTATTATAAGTATGAAACAAACCAATTTCACCATCTATCCATCCTACGGAAAAAGAAATCACCGCGCGTGCGTACGTACGGAATACCGTCTCCACGCCGTGGTGTATCCTATTTTCCACCACCACCTTACTTGGATGGGTATAATGGTGTAAATAATGACTATATATGATTATTATAAAGTGATATTGATTCCGAAATAGTATACATACACTCCAATACAATTCCATGATCATAGGAACGATATCATCACTCGTGCGTACGTACGGAATACCGTCTCCACGATGTGATGCGACTCGTTCTACATGATCTTCATTTCATAATGATTATATAAATGAATTGAATGAATTAATATGATATATATTACACTAATACCATTCTGGAAATGAGGTATCTATAACCTAAAGAAAAGAATAAGAATTTATTCGACAAAACACACATAAGAACAAAAAGTTATAAACACCCGAATAACAAGTAGTAATGAAATATTACGACTAAGAAGCTAAGAATATGACCATATATGATATCATAAAAATAATTATGATTATGTAATAAGTCAATAACATTATTTAAATCATTATACAGGAGGTTCAGACACTTACAAAGAAGGTCGGACCTAAGGTAAGGGAAATATCACAATCTCACTTTTATCTGAGATTGTTTTTACTTTGGTAATTACTGGGGTGTATTTTATCATCCACATCCATGTTCCCTCAATATGTAATATTATTTACATTCTCATACAATATTTTATATCCAATTTTACCCTTCGGTAAGTTTTTTGTAAAAGATATGAAAGGAATCTTTTGTCGTTTTTCGTACGAGTTACTTTTTGACTTTTCCGATAAAAGTACGAAGAATGTTTTTTTAACTTATACGGCATGAATGGATTTTTAAAAGAAAATTTCCAAGAATCTTCCTTTACAAGTTTTCAAGTTTATTTATAATCAACTTATTTTAGTTTAAAATTTTATGACATGTTAAGAAAGGAAAAATGTTTTCGAAGTAGAAAGGATATTTTCCTCAAGAATGGAGTTCAAGTGTTTTATCAAAATTATTTTCCATATAATATAATATAGGGTTCTGTTTGTATCACTATTATTACATAGATTTGATTATGTTGTGATGGAAATATTTTTATGAATTCATTTATCTTATATGAATTGATTTATGATGTCATGTTGTTTAAGAATCCCATTTTATTTCATGGGTTATGCTATGATGTATGGTTTTTGATTTTGTGGCACACATAAGAATGGTATCATTATGAGATGGGTGGGACCTATATCTCCCTCCAATGCATTGGGTAAAGATTTTATATCTCATTAGATAGACATGGCTGGAACGGTAGGTTATACTGGTTCAGTGAAACAGGACTGAAACGAGGGTGACTCGGTTCAGAAAGGGACTTTGTCCACTAAGATAGTCTTGGAAATGAATCTTGACTAACAAGAAATGATTCTCTATGATTATGTGTGTATGCCACAAAGTTTCAGGTTTTATGTTATGATTATTGTGATTACATTTCACTGCCATGCTTTATTCCATGTTATAATATTATGATCTCTTTTGCAGGATAAGATTTCCAAAAGTTATGTTCTTATGTATATTATGTGATTGATATTTCTTTTTTTTTACCCTTAATGATAATTTGAGCTCACCCTTTTGTATGTTTTATTTCCCCAGGTCAGGAAGATGGTTATTAAGTATAATATCCCAAAAAGGGGCTCTAGATATGATGAAATAAATGGGAGGCAAAGTAGATGCTTTATGAACCATTTGTTTATGTTTCCCAGTTTCTGAAGACACTATACCTATACGGTCCTTTCTTGGTTTTGTTATATGTTGTAATAAGTGTGCTTCAATTCTGAAGTAATAACAATGTATGTAAAGTATGGGTCGTTATAGTTTGTATCATAGGAAAGGTATAGTCAACTTTTGGAAACTATGATGTAAAATCCTTAGTAAGAACCCTAAGGATAAGTCTAAGCATAGAACACAATCTTAGTTTTTTAGAAATGGCCATGAATAACCTACGATAAGACCTTAAGTGTGAAATTTAATTCTTAATTATGTGGTTTTCCTATTATAATTAGTGTTGCTCACACTATTCTTCTTGGTTTTAGTCAATGGCTGGAACCCGAAGGAATCGTGTTAATGAGGAATGCGACGGGCAATGCAACCTGAGAAACCAAACGTTATGGGATCTGGAATGCAAAATCTTGTAGCCATGCTCAAACAACTTTCTCAAGCTATGAATCATGCATGACTTCCAAACGAGCAAAGGAAGGAGCAACATTCTGTTGAATCCTTCATGAGGCAGCGTCCACCATCTTTCAGCGGGTCTACTGATCCATTAGTTGCTGAAAAATGGATTAGTACTACTGAAAAGATATTTTTAGTTCTACAATGTTCTGAACATGATAAAGTCATCCTAGCAGTGTATCATTTGGAAGGAGATGCTGACCAATGGTGGAATCTTATTAAGAATACGAGGCAAAGGGATGAAATTGAGTCCATGGAATGGGATGAGTTCAATAACTTATTTTTCAATAAGTACTTCCCTCATATTCTCCGAACAAAGATGGAGAAAGAGTTTCTTGAACTAAAGCAAAAGGATGATGAATCTGTTGGTACCTATAAAGAAAATTTTACAAGACTCCCAAGGTACGCTTCTGGTATTATTATCCAACCTGAGAGTAATATCGATCGATTATTTAGTGGCTTAAAACCAAGTCTTCGAAGGGTGTTAGCCATAAGGGACTTCAATAGCTACAAGGAAATCGTTCGATGTGCTCTCAATGTCGAGATGGTGATTGGAGTAACCCATCAGTAATATGGGTTTGATAAGAAGAGGAAAATGGAATTCAAAGGAAAATATAAAGAGCACACTGAAAAGAAGATGATATTTCCCTTATGCTCAAAGTGTGGAAAGAAACATGGAGGGAGTTGTCTTAAAGGGACAACTAAATGTTTCAAATGTGGAAAGGAAGGTCATCGGGCATTTGAATGCCGCGATGATGGGAAGAAGATGTCTAATGATGCAAACAAAGGAAGGGATACACGGAATGAACCTACTACACTTCAACGTTTCAAGTTCATGGAGATGGGACATTATGCCAATAAATGCCCTAATCCAAGGGTTGATGATGATGGTCGACGTCAACAAACTCTTAAGGCTAAAGACAAGGGAAAGTCACATGTAATTTCTATCAGCGATGTGGTGTACGATAACAATGTGGGGAAATGTACACTTACCATCCACTCTAAAGTAGAAAATGTTTTATTTGATTCTAGATCCACCCACTCTTTTATTTCTGAAGAATTTTCTAAGGGTGTCACCATATTACCTCAACAATTAGATGTTGAGTAAGCTGTGACAACACTTAATGGCACAATAGTCGCATCAAAAGTATATAATTCTTCTCCGATCGATGTTTGTGGGAAAGTGCATCCTGTAAATCTTGTGATCCTTCCTATAGTGGAATTTGATGTGATTCATGGCATGGATTGGCTTTCTTTATATGGATCTCATATCAATTGCCAAATAAGGGAAGTCACATTTCATATTCCAGATCAATCTATGATCATCTATCAATGCAAGGATGAACATAAACTTCCAGTGGAAATTTATTCCATTTTATGGGTATTGATTCCACTAAATGAAGGTTATTTATCTCAAATGGTTGGTGAGAAACTCACGATTAAGAACATGCCCATTGTACGGGAGTTTGATGATGTCTTTCCAGAGGAATTACCAGGTCTTCCACCGAATCGTGAAGTTGAGTTTTCAACATAACTTGTACCGGGTGCTTTGCCTATTTCAAAGACACCTTATAGAATGGCCCCAATTGAGTTACTGGAATTTAAGAAGCAACTCCAAGAGAATATTTATAAGGGATTCATACGCCCTAGTGCGTCACCTTAGGGAGAACCTGTTCTATTTGTTAAGAAGAAAGATGGATAAATGAGACTCTGCCTTGATTATCGAGAACTTAACAAGATCACTATCAAGAACAAATATCCTCTCCCACGCATTGATGACTTATTTTACCAACTACGCGGAGCTCAATACTTTTCCAAGATTGATCTTCGTTCAGGGTATCATCAATTAAGGGTCAAAAGGGAGGATATACCAAAGACGGCTTTCAATACAAGGTATGGACACTATGAATTTATAGTGATTCCATTTGGTCTTACTAATGCCCCTTCTATCTTCATGGATCTGATGAATAGAGTCTTTAGAGACTATCTTGATCAATTTGTGGTAGTCTTTATAGACAATATTCTTGTCTATTCAAAGAGAAAGGAAGAGCATGAAGATCACTTGAGAATTATATTGAAGACCCTGAGAAAGGAGAAGCATTATGCCAAATTTACCAAGTGTGAATTTTGGATTAAAAAAGTTGCATTTTTGGGTCACATAATCTCAAAAGAGGGGATATCTGTGGATCCAGCAAAAACAGAGGTTATCGAAAGATGGTCGAGACCAACAACAATAACTGTGATACGAAGTTTTCTTGGTTTGTCTGGATATTATCGATGTTTTGTGAAATATTTTTCATGATTATCTAATCCACTCACCAAGTTGACTCGGAAAGGAGTTAAGTTTGTCCGGACGGAAGAATGTGAAGAGAATTTCAAGGAGTTGAAAAGAAGGTTATCCAGTGCACCTGTGCTCACACTGCCTTGCAGTGGAGAAAGGTGTGTGATCTATAATGATGCATCCAAGAACGGATTAGGGTGTGTTCTTAGGCAAAATGATATGGTTATAGCTTATGCGTCACGACAGTTGAAAATCCATGAGCAAAATTACCCAACACAGGATTTGGAGTTAGCTGCGGTAATCTTTGCATTAAAGATTTGGAGGCATTACCTTTATGGTGAAAGGTGTGATATTTATACTGATCATAAAAGTTTAAAGTATCTTTTCACACAAAAGGAGCTGAATATGCGTCAAAGAAGATGGTTGGAGCTGATTAAGGATTACGACTGCTCAATCCATTACCACCCTGGGAAAGGAAACAAGGTGGTAGATGCATTAAGTCGACAAGACCATGCTAGTTTATCCATGATGAGGATCACAAAAGATCCAATATTTATGGATTTACAAAGGATGGATCTTGGAATTATAATGGAAGGGGAAAAATCTTATCTTTCCCAAATTAATGTTCAACCATCTATATATGTGAAGATTAAAGAGGCACAGAAAGAATATGTCGAGTTACAAAAGAAGGTGAGAAATGTTCCTGAGTTCAACCATGATTGTGATGGGATAATAAGGTTCAGGAATCAGGTTTGTGTTCCTCCAATCCCCGAATTAAATAAGGAGATGCTGGATGAGGCTCATAGTTCTTCATTCTCTATTCATCCTGGAAGCACGATGATGTATAGGGACCTGAAAGAGTACTTCTGGTGGGATGGCATGAAAAGAGATGTTGCTGAATTTGTCTCTCGATGCTTGGTTTGTCAACAAGTTAAATCTGAGAGACAGAAGTCTAAGGGGATGTTACAACCATTACCCATACCCGAATGGAAATGGGAAAACATTACTATGGACTTTGTCACAGGACTTCCTAAAACATCCAAAGGCAATAATGCTATCTGGGTCATAGTTGATCGTCTTACAAAGTCTGCACACTTCATTGCTATTAGAGAGGATTTCTCTCTGGATCAGCTTGCCAGGATATATGTAAAGGAAGTGGTAAGATTTCATGGAGTACCACTTTCTATTATATCTGATCGGGATCTGAGATTTACCTCGATGTTCTGGCGAAGTCTTCAGCATACTCTAGATACATAGTTGAGTTTCAGCCCTGCTTATCATCCTCAGACAGACGGTCAGTCTGAGAGAACAATTCTAACTCTAGAAGATATGTTGAGAGCTTGATTTATGGATTTCAAAGGTGGTTGGGATCAAAACCTGCCTTTGGTGTAATTTTCTTATAATAATAGCTTTCACTCCAGTATTCAGATGACTCCTTATGAAGCTCTCTATGGAAAGAAATGCAGGACTCCAACTTTCTAGGATGAAGTTGGGGAAAGAAAGCTATTAGGACCTGATCTCATTGATGAAATGGCAGAAAAGGTCAGATCTATTCAACAACACATAAGAGTAGCTCAGAGTCGACAGAAAAGTTATGCCGACAACCGAAGAAAAGACCTAGAGTTTGAAGTGGGTGATTAGATGTTCTTACAAATATCTCCCTGGAAGAGGGTTATGAGATTTGGAAAGAAGGGGAAGTTGAGCCCTAGATATATCGGTCCTTTCGAAATACTGGATCGTGTTGGGAAGGTAGCTTACCGATTGGCGCTTCCACCGAATCTCTCTCAAGTTCACGAGGTGTTCCATGTATCTCTCCGAAGAAAGTACATACCTGATCCTTCACATGTACTCAGCTCAGAAGTTATACCACTGGAGCAAGATCTTTCTTATGAAGAACAACAGATAGAGATTCTAGATCGTAGCAAAAAAGTCCTACGAAACAAGACCACTCGATTGGTGAAAGTTTTATGGAGGAACCACCAATTAGAAGAAGCTACATGGGAACTTGAGGATATGATGAGGGAGAGGTATCCTCATCTGTTTGTTACAAAGTGATGAATTTCAAGGGCGAAATTCATTTTAAGGGGGGTAGAATGTAACACCCGAGACTTTTATGTTATATAAATCATCAAAGGAATCTTTTTCTACACAACACTTGCTTGTCTTTCTTTACACGAAATCATGACCTTCCTCGATAGCTTGCGTTGTACGCAATACCGAGTTTCACTAAACAACGGTATGCTATTAAAATATTATTAAACTAGCCATTATGAATAGTAATAACCACTTTTTGAAATTTTATTTTTCAAAATGGACTTCATTTTTGGATTTGGAATATCGAAATTATCCTAGGGTGAAATTTTGGTATTATTCTGAAAACTTTCAATTTTTGATGAATAGTGAAACCACTAAGTGGTAGTTAAAAAACTGAATTTTTCATAAAACTTAATTTTATTGCTTCTGTGAGTGGAATTTCAAAAAATCCGAGAGACACAGTTGATGTCAGTAAGTAAAATGTGGTTCAATGAGATGAAAATAATTTTTTGGTGAATAGTAACTTTTTACTTTTTTTTACCACGGTAAAAAGTAAATTGGGTAATTAAGGGTAAAGATGATATTATTATTACCCTAACACATGTCCTAATTCTATTGGATAAGTGTAATTCGACCAAAAACAATGTTAGGAATAAAATATGACCATTTCGGACCACTTGGATTAGATTAGGACATTTATTATTAATTTATTTAAAGAAGGGTTAAAATAGTTTAAATCAAAGTTTAATAAGTAAATAATTTCTAATATGGGGTTATACATAAGATAAATTCGACTATAAATATTCATTAGAAATCTCAAAAGATTTCCTACATAATGGTATTTTATTTGTAATTTTTAGACATTAAATAATTTATTTTATTTATGACACAATGATGATGTAGTAATTATGTTATTAATGAAATATTGACATAATTGATGTTATAAACACCAAAAAAATGTAATTTGAGACCTTTTATGAATCCCACTAACTTTCTAGGTTAATATGACATGTTAGTATTAACTTAATTAACATGGTTCGAACTAATAATTCTGTTATGAGTTTCACTAAAATCAATTACTAAATAGTGCCAAAATTGACATAAAATAGTTTTTAAAACAAATATTCTATTGGTATTTGTTATTTTATTCCTAAAAATATAAGATTCGGACAAATGACTTAGATAAGGTTATATATATTAATAATAAACAACTTGGGGTTCGTTTGGCTGCTTATAGTAAGTTTTTTAACCTTATAGTATAAGAACACCAGAAGACATGTTAAAAGTAAAATTATTTAACTTAATGTTAAATCTAAATGATAAGGTTACAATAGGAACCTAAACTTGTCTAAATTCTATTTTATGAGAGGCTTTCGACCCATCCCCACCTTATCTTCGTAATATATCAATTTGGAGCTATTTAAAACCTAACTTGACTTTATAATAAAATAATAGTTTTAGTTATTCCAAAGGTGCCCCTCTCCTCCCTTATAAAAGGACACCTCCTCTCCCTCTTCCTCACACCACTTTGAGCCTTCATGCTCGGCCAACCCCTGCCACTTTCTCATCTTCACTTCCCTAGAGACATCTTAGAGGTCCTGGTCATCTTCAAAGACCAATTTTAGTGCCCTAAATGAACGTCTCAAAGAAGCACTTCAAAGAAGAGGTAATGTCCGTTACCGATTCTTTCATCTTTATTTCTTCTTCCATTTCTTCTTATTTAGTTGTTTCATTATGAAGTAATAACATAAGTATCACTCATATACTGATATGTTATTATAAGTATGAAACAACCCTATTTCACTATCTATCCATCCTACGGAAAAAGAAATCACCACGCGTGCGTACGTACTGAATACCGTCTCCGCACCGTGGTGTAATCTATTTTCCACAACCACCTTACTTGGATGGGTATAATGGTGTAAATAATCAATATATATGACTAATTATAAATTGATATTGATTCTGAAATAGTATACATACACTCCAATACAATT
Organism: Viscum album; assembly: GCA_963277665.1. Taxonomy (NCBI): domain Eukaryota; kingdom Viridiplantae; phylum Streptophyta; class Magnoliopsida; order Santalales; family Viscaceae; genus Viscum; species Viscum album. Next base: position 33,839,096 of record OY728131.1, read on the forward strand.
CCACGATCATAGGAACGATATCATCAGTCGTGCGTACGTACGGAATACCGTCTCCACGATGTGATGCGACTCGTTCTACATGATCTTCATTTCATAATGATTATATAAATGAATTGAATGAATGAATATGATATATATTACACTAGTACCATTCTGGAAATAAGGTATCTATAACCTAAAAAAAAGAATAATAATTTATTCGACAAAACACGCATAAGAACAAAAAGTTATAAACACCCGAATAACAAGTAGAAATGAAATATTACTACTAAGAAGCTAAGAATATGACCATATATGATATCATAAAAATAAGTATGATTCTGGAATAAGTCAATAACATTATTTAAATCATTATACTGGAGGTTCGTACACTTACAAAGCAAGTCGGACCTAAGGTAAGGGAAATATCACAATCTCACTTTTATCTGAGATTGTTTTTACTTTGGTAATTACTAGGGTGTATTTTATCATCCACATCCATGTTCCCTAAATATGTAATATTATTTCCATCCTTATACAATTGTTTATATCCAATTTTACCCTTCAGTAAGTTTTTTGTAAAAGATATGAAAGGAATCTTTTGTCGTTTTTCGTACGAGGTACTTTTTGACTTTTCTGACAAAAGTACGAAGAATGTTTTTTTAACTTATACGGCATGAATGGATTTTTAAAACAAAATTTCCATGAATCTTCCTTTACAAGTTTTCAAGTTTATTTCTAATCAACTTATTTTATTTTAAAATTGTATGACATGTTAAGAAATGAAAAATGTTTTTGAAGTAGAAAGGATATTTTCCTCAAGAATGGAGTTCAAGTGTTTTATCAAAATTATTTTCCATCTAAGATAATATAGGGTTCTGTTTCTATCCCTATTATTACATAGATTTTATTATGTTGTGATGGAAATATTTTTATGAATTCCTTTATCTTATATGAATTGATTTATGATGTCATGTTGTTTAAAAATCCCATTTTTATTACATGGGTTATGCTATGATGTATGGTTTATGATTTTGTGGCACACATAAAATGGTATCATTATGAGATGGGTGGGACCTATATCTCCCTCCATGAATTGGGTAAAGATTTTATATCTCATGAGATAGACATGGCTGGAACGGTAGGTTATATCGGTTCAGTGAAACAGGACTGAAACGAGGGTGACTCGGTTCAGAAAGGGACTTTGTCCACTAAGATAGTCTTGGAAATGAGTCTTGACTAACAAGAAATGATTCTTTATGATTATATGTGTATGCCACAAAGTTTCATGTTTTAAGTTATTATTATTATGATTACATTTCACTGCCATGATTTATTCCATGTTATAATATTATGAACTCTTTTGTAGGATAAGATTTCCAAAAGTTATGTTCTTATGTATATGATGTGATTGATATTTCTTTTGTTTACCCTTACTAAGCATTTGAGCTCACCCTTTTGTATGTTTTATTTCCCTTGGTCAGGAAGAAGGTTATTAAGTAGAACATTCCAAAAAGGGGCTCTAGATATGATGAAATAAATGAGAGGCAAAGTAGATGCTTTATGAACCGGTTGTTTATGTTTCCCAGTTTCTAAAGACACTATACCTATACGGTCCTTTCTTGGTTTTGTTATATGTTGTAATAAGTGTGCTTTAATTCTGAAGTAATAACAATGTATGTAAATTATGGGTCATTATAACTATTCTATGAGAAAGTGATCAAATGTTTTGTGAATGATAATTTTGGAGTATCCAGTGGTACAAATAGGACCCTTACATGATAGAAGAATATTCTATGATAATGATCCAGTCACCAACATCATACAAATAATTTCCCAAAAAATATTAGCATCAAGAAAGTGTTTCAATAGAAATAGCCTATGATGGTGTTCTAGGCTTGCATATGTTGGGATATATTCATTATAGATTGATTCTAGAAGTGTTTGAGTGATTTCATGAATTTTTAGGGTAAAATGGAGAAAGGAAAATTTTATTTGGAAAAGGCATGAAATGACTTATGAATCTATGATGCTATATGATTTTGGGAAGTTTTCATGTAAAATTTATGAAAAGTAATAGATCTTATGTAATCGTGTATATGTGAACCATTAATTAAGAATGTTTTATTACACATATATGATTTTTTCCAAATTAAATTTGGGAAATACATATTTTTATCGAAGAAATGTTATGTGAATAGAGAATATTTTAAAGAGACTTTAAAAGTAGAGTTTTATAAATTTATATTTCAGGATTTTTATAAATTTTTGAAATTCTTATATAAATACCCAATCAATATAAAAAGATAAAATTTAATTTGTATGGGTAATTATAGAGAGAGAAAAACCCTATGATTTCATGAAAGTTTATTTGTTTGAAAATTGTTATGTGAACCACTGAATTCCTTGAGTGAAATGTATGAATGGTGATGTTTTTCAAACAGACCATTTATATGGACTATATGCATGTGAAATCTATATTATTTATAAAATTAACTTATTCAAATGTGTTTTTACATACGAACTTACAAGGATATAATTACATGAATTTTGATTTGAAAAAATGTAATTATTTTTTATTTACACCTTCTGAACCATTAAGAAATATATTTTTCACATATTAAGGACATTTACAAATGAAGAAGTTATTCCATTTTTACTTAATAGTGATTATTATGGATAATAAAATACTTATATGAGGATTTTTATTACTATAATATAAAATATAAAGTGTAGATCAATGTAAACCTAATCGTATGTGGTGAAACAACAAAGAAATATTTTAAGGAATTAAATGCCAAAGAGAATTTTCTCCTAGATTATTTGAGTAATGGGATAAAAAATGTTATTTAAAATATGGTGATGTTTGAACGAACACTAAACCACTATAAAAGGAGTGAATCCTATAATGTAGTGATCCATACATTAATATTGTAAAGGGTGTGACCCTAGATATTGGAGTGACCTAGACGCAAAACAACAATGAAGTTAATTTCGAGGATTCTGGTGGATAAACAAATTCTTCATTAAATCTTATTTTATTAACCTAATGTGATCAAACCAATTAAATTATAGTATATTGTGTTCAAAATTTACAAAAACTATAACTAATGAATGTTTTTGTATGTAGGTTAAGTTATTATTAATCTAATCATATTTATGTTAATTTTAGGTGATCATTAATCAATTCATAGTTAGAGGAATTATGTAGGTTTGACTCTTCTAATAGAGATGACATGATACATTTGGGATGTGGTAGTTAGTGGTTTATGTGGGGAGGCTGGATTGTTTTTTATACCATGATTCTCCCATCATTCCATCAAATAAAGAACACATTTGTGGAAACTAAAAACATACTATATAAAATTAAAAAATGTAGAATTGGATGGTAAAAATATTAAAATAATATTATAATAATTTTAAAATCCATATAGTCACGAACTCCAAGAAATATCTGGAATGTGAAAAATAGTGTAAAAACAAAAGCAATGATTATTTTCAGGACATGAATAATTAAAATAAATATATATAACTATTATATAAAATTACTGAATGAATAATCCTTTAAATAAGAGGTAATTATAGAGAGTATACTAATTATCTAATAATCAGAATATAAAATTATTTGTAAAATAGTTATCATAGTTATAGTAGTTGTAAAACTCAAAAAAAATAAAATTTTCATTAATATTTTTTTTAAAAATAAATATTATTATTATATTGAATTATTTATCAAATTATAAAACATAATTCCTTAATAATTTTAAATTTAAATAATGGGTTCTTTAAAAAATTTAGTATAACATTAATTTTTGTTATAAAATTTAAATATTGGAATTTCATAATTTTGAAATTTAATTTGGTTGAAGTTTATACTATGAATCAAGTAAAATTAAATATAAAATAAAATTCTGAAATATGATCACCTACAATAAGACAAATTATAATTTATTCAATATAAATAATTTTTGTAGTTGTTATATGATTTTATTTAAAAGTAAAATTTCTAAAATTTATAATTTTAATTTTATTATAATGTACATAATTTTCAAAATAATAAAATCAAAATTAATGAATGGAAAATATTTTTTTCTAATTTTTTTTATTTTTTATGAATAATAAAAAGTTCTGGTTTTATGTACAGAAAATGTTTTCGGACATCATCATGATATAAATATAACCCATAATTTTTTTTTTCTATAATTGAAATTTATTTAATATGTAAAATAATTTATTTTAAACAAATGTTACATAAATTATAATCCACTAAACACATTTTCAATAATTAAGTTAAATTTTATTCAAAAAAATTGATTTTATTCTTTACTTTTAATTAAATATTTATGTGGTGACATTTAGTTATATGTGTATTTATACAGAAATCCCTGCCTTCTCATCCCATTACATTTCTAGTTTGAGAGTTGAAGGTGTTTGGTGCATGGTTGAGGAGGTTTCAATATAGTGTAGACCTATAATTATGATTATTATATGGTTTATAATGTCAATGGATTCTAACAACTAGAGATTGTGTTCACTACATTGCGTATGGTGATTCATGGAATGAGTTTCGTATGACTAGTTCCGTTCTAATTTAACTCATGATTTTAATGAATGATTTATAACATGAATCAAATTTAGGTTGAGAAACTATGAAAATATTTGGACGTTCATCTGGATTAAGGTGTGTGGATTTCACAAAAAGATTTGGTTGTCCTCAAGAAACATCACTACATGAATTGGGTATCCATTCCATAAATGTACAAAGGACTATGTTTTTTTTATAAATTCGAACAGACCTCAGTTGTACCCCATTTATTTCTTCTCCCGCCCTATTTTGGGGTAACCCAAGGGGATTTTGGTGATCCTTCATCACAAATTCCAATATATTTGATCTATTTATTTCAATGTTTTATCATTATAAATATTGGAAAATTTCTCCTATATTATCCATAGTTTCCTTTCATTCGTTTTTTATGGATATGCACTTTGGAATTTATTCTTTTTTTATAGTGAATTTAAGTTTCAGTTTCTATGATCTCATGATTTGACCTAGGTTGATCCATGGTTGACTATTGTGGTTGTGGTTTCTGGTTTCTTCCACCTTCACTATATCATGAAAATTGAATAAAAAATATTACATGATGAATGTAATCATCGTTCTCCTTATATATCTTCATGTGTGATTATTTCATTATTTTTCATGAATTTTGGTTAATATTATGGGTCATATTAATACTGATAATGAGTCTCCTAAATATGAAACTAATAGCAATGTGGATAAATTTCATTTTTTACTACATTTATGTAATTTATATTGAAATTATATATTCTTATTTATATTTATTGAAATAAAGTCTGTCGGGAGGCTTTTTATGATGTAGTTGAAATTTTTTGAGACCCCTTCAATGTTGATTATTTTCATTCACCCTGAATTAATGTCTTAAACTACATATATTTATAATCAAATGATTTTACATGGAAATATAAAAATTTTTGTTATTAAACTAGTTCTACATGATAGTGTAAAGTATTGTAAGACCATTAACAAATTCCTTAGTCTTTAGGTTATGGTGATGTTTTCGGTTATTATTTTTGTGTTTCTATGTGTGAGGTAGTTTTTTGTGAGGCGATGTAAATGAAAATTTTGGGTCAAGAATGTTTATGGAAATGTTTAAATTTTTGGTTGGCATGGTATGTGATATGGTTCGTTGTGAAATATTGGTGATTTGTTATGAATGGGATGTGTGGTGGTGGTGTTGGTGGGATGTTAATCTATATATTGGTTAATACATGATGTTGTTGGGGTGAGGTGCCTTGGATGATGTAATTTTTGGACATAGTTAATGTGATGTTCTTGAGTTGTTTTGTGTTTTTGTTGTGTTAGTTTCCCTGTTTTCCATGGAATATATTTTAATGATAAAATTATTTTTTTTTTGTGTTGGTAAATAAATATGAATATGCTAAAATTGGTGCGTATTAATTGGATAAAAATTATTGAATGGTTAATGAATAATTTAGGTAAATTTGAATGAAATCGATTAGTAAATTAGAGTTAGTGAAATCATGATAAATATATATAATTAATCAACCTATTATTGAAGGATTAATTTTATTCTTATGAGTTGTATTTGTGTTGTTTAATGCATGTAGTGGTTTTTGATGTTTTGATGGAAATCATCTACTGCAGTGGAGGATCTGTGGTTTATAAAAGTGCAGTTGATGTGAACCCTTAAGTTAAATAATTTTTTATATATATCTATAATTTATTTTCAGTTATATATATATATATTTTCCCCACTTGAATTGGATAACCATTCCAATGACCAAAGGTTTTGGGTTCCAATTATTTTCCACTACGTCAAGGATGGTGGTGATATGGGTCATTGTCTATGTATTCTTACACAATCTTCGAATAAGAATAAAATTATGGATTAGTGTTAGATATTACCTACTAGTTATGAGAATGTGATATTTGATTAGGGTTATGTGTGTGGGAAGTGAATGAGGTCAACATCCTTCTTGTTCATGATATCTTATAGCCCTAGTTATGTGATGAGATATTCATGTGATTGGGTTGTGATGTGATAATGACCGATGTAATCACTGGATGTTGGACCATTCAAGGGGTTGATAGGTAGGTATGGGTCATAACACACATAATTGATGGTAGGATATGTGATGTGATATGTATTTAAGGGATTTGAGAACATGATGTTTGTGGTTTGGGAAAGAGGGTGTAAAATCCCTGGGGGAGAAGAACATTGGAATCTGTTTTTATGTTCTTTATAATATGGTACTATATTAGATGTGTGATTTTATGATCATTCCATGGTGAGGTTGGGATTGGTTAATTATTTAGGTGTACATTTCTTTTGATGTTTATTCACTAGAACATGTGTATGTTATTTTTTCATGTGTACTCAAGACAATGGGTTTGATTATACTAATTATACATGTTATGCTCATCCTAAGTATATATATATTGTTTTTCCAAGTTCATGGAGTATTTTGGGGATTGATATGGATATTATTACCTAGGGGTTTGCTTTAATTTTGACATTATATTATAAGAAATTTATTTGGTTTTTACATGGATACTTTTATTTATTGTTGATTTCATTACTCGTGAATTGTAGGATGGTTTTTCATTTAGGTTTATATTAAGTTTTATAGTTTATTTGTTGTTTCTTATCTTATATAACAATATTGTATTATTATAGTGGTCAATTCCTTTCATATGTGATATTATTATACCCTTGGTGGTTTTCACCAACATAGGTCCTATTAGATGTGGGAATTGAGGTTCATTATCTCTCTTCCTTTATTACCGAACTAGTTAGAATGCCTATGAAGGGAGGTTGTCATGACATTATGGTATAAAATTTATTGTTTTATATGTTGGATGATGTTTGGAGTTATGAAATATGAGGATTTCATTGGTTTATATGACACCAGTGTTATTTGATCATATTGGGTGACATAGGCTAGAAAGACTAGCTAGAGAATAGGATTTTAGGCCCCCTCATGATACAACAATTGGAACCGAGGATAATTGAACAGACAAGTGTGGTGGAAATGTTTTTAATTTAAAGTCATAGGATAAGTTCATATATATTTATTTTTGGTGTTCATATATTAACTGCAAGGTTGTGGGAATTTTAGATGAATTAATTAAATAATTGTTGATAAAATTCCATTAACTTTTGCTAATGATTTATCCTTTAAAATCAAGAATTAATTCCTATCATCATCAATGAGTATCTTAGGTAGTAGAGGATCAATAGGTAGAACATTTTTATCATCAGAGGATTGAAATTATATAGGAGGATAATGCATGGTAGATGAATTTTTGTTCCTTTGGATGATAGATATTAGGTATTTAGGAGGGGGAAATCTCAAATCTTGAGATAGTGCATTGGTTTTGTATATAAATAACAATATTTTTATGATTACATTTTATAATGAGTTATATGTACCATTGGAATCTATTCAGATTTTGGGAGATGTTTGTTAGTAGTGGATTTTGTATCTTAGGAGCTATAAGGAGGTGTGTGTGTTGTGAAAATAAATTCAGACCATGTTTTGTTTGGTTTTCCAATCATTGATGATTAATGTGGAATAGATGTGGGGTATTATCTATCATAGGAATGGGATCCTATGTGTGAGGGAAATCAAGATGAGATTCAATGACCTCCATCAACCTGCTCTTGATTTGTTCCCCAATAACGAATCATGATCATGACATTCGGTGGAGGCCTTTTTCGAAGTGGCCCAGAATAAAATCACCATGTTTTGTTAACTTTTTAACTATTGACGAAGAGTAGGTATATGGTTATCCAATGGAAGATTAATTAGGGGAAATACACAATATGGAGTCTAGAAGTGTGTCTTTGATAGTATTGCTTCAGAATGTGCTTCGTAGATATTTAGGTAGCGAGGGTTACTATAAATAAAGAACTAACCATGGAAGATCCCTTCATGTACTTACAAGGTAGGGGGATTCAAAGAACTTTCCAGGGTATTCCCTTTTTCATTATATGAAAACGGGGGACATGGATTCCACCAGGATCAATATTGCATCACTTAGGGTGGCCATTTTCAGATGGACGGGTTTGCCACTTTTCTATAGTAGCATACGTGTCCTTTGCGGTAGTTTAGCTGTCACAAACCATCAAATCCTATTTAATAAATTTATGAAGATAGAGTTGTAAGGGTGAAGCCCCAGGATGGTCCTTATAATTATTGACCTTGGACATATTGAGTACATTGAGTCTAATATAATGGTGGTAGATGAGCAAGGATTTGTCTATTGTATTTGTTATTAGAGATAGTTCTAGCAAGGCCAAATGTTGTCTAATATTTGATTACTTTATCATGTACCCATCATTGTTACTTAATTTATTCTATAGTCTCATAATCATAGATTTCTACTATATCATCCTGAAATTGGTACAATAGGTGTGGATACTTTAAATTCCCCATGTTTTATCTATTCCAATTAGAGCATAATCTATATTTTTTGAAGATTTCTCAGGATGTAGAATGGCGATTTGGAGGAACTCGTCAGTGGGATATTTATTTTCATATATATATAACCATATAATGATAAAAATTTAATGTAATTTCAATATTATTTTTAGAAATTAGTTTCATTAATCCATATGATAGTTTATTTCTTTGATGTGTAGAGATAATGACTTCTATCAGATGGTGTGTGTGATTATCAGATGGTTGGTAGACAACTGGAGAAACTTTTGTCTAAGTTATAGGATTATATTTTAGAGGCTATGTAAAATGATGTACCTCGAGTTATATTGTAGTTACTCTATGATTTCTCATAAGAGGTTATGACACTACCCCTTGACATGACATCATGTTTGGAATATATTTTAAACTGGGTAGGCCTATGATTTCGATAGATCCCTATTAAATATCACCAGAAGGGTTATGTGATATGAGGATTTATATTGAAGCTTTGATGTAGAGGGGTTTGAATCATACTTAATGCCTATCCAAAAGGATCCCTAGTTTTTTTCTCCTAGAACATTGTGGAATGTATAAGGTTGTGTGAAAAATATCAAATATTGAATTCGGTAATGGTCAACAACCATTAACAACTTCGGAGGAAAAATTATTTTTTAAACCTACTGGTGGGATACTATAAGTTTTCAAATTTCAACAAGCAGTTGATATATCACCTAATGAGGGTAAAGGATGAGTATATCACAAATAGTGTACTTAGGAAAATATATTCGGAGTTCAATTTCTTGGGCACACCATTTGGTGTCAGAAATGTAGTTTCAATGTTCATGGGGATCCTGAACTTCTTATTTTGAGTAATACTTAAATAGTGATTTATAGTTAATGATGAAATATTGATAAACATGATATTTGAGTATGAGAATTTTTAAAATCACATATCTATCTTGTAGTTCCTTATAAACCACTAGATTTATGGAAAGTGATCCGTTTTTATGATCTAGATGAAAGTGGTTCATTTTCTTAGACATGAGGTTCCCCAATGAGGTTTATTCATGTATTATTCAATGACCAAGGAATATTTTTATTTGGAATAAACCAATACCCTTCAATAGGTTTATAGTTTTCTTAGAAAATGGTCTATTATTACAGGTTAGTGTGATATTTCAATTGGGTTTCAACCTTGACGATATATTTTTCATGGAAGTACTGGGACTTTTTTTCTACTGATTAACACCCTGTTTTGTTTTCTTACATGAAAAATATGTTTATCAGTTCTCCATTGATTTATTTTTCATAGGAATATTTGATGTTTGAGGTTTTTTTGGTTGTTTACCACCTAGTTCTCATATGTGTCTTTATTTTGATGAGGTTCATTATCACTTATGTTTCTTTTATGTTATGCCTCCAATGAATATTATTACACTATCAATGATTTTTATTTGGTATTTATAGTGTCAGTGATGTAGATGTGAAAATAATTAATCCATCGTTGAGTTCTCTTTGACTTTAACATGCCATTGGGTATGTTATTTACTATATGAAAAGTCAATAATTATGAGGATTTAAGGTTTGGGGCTCTACAGATGTATAGAAATAAATGATGGATCTTGTAGTGATGCATCATGATTTGGAGGAAAGTAGTGTTCTAGGTTGTCTACATCATATGATATTGAAAAATCCTTGACACAACATTTGGTGGAGTCTCAGGGTAGAGTCATGGAAGTAGAGATGATGAGTAACCATGTTGCCCATAGGGATGATTCAAGGAGATTATTATATGATGTAATGAATTGGGTTTTTTCTATGGTAGGTTTTTGTTTTGTTGAAAATGTGATACAAAGTTCATCATGAGTATCATTGATCACCATTAGTTGTATATCCTAGTATGACAATGATTTACCATGGAATGAAGATACATCATTGGTGGACTAGGATGAAATAGTTAGTGAACATTTTTGTTGCATGGTTTCATATTTTTAAGTAAAACACCCAAATATTTTACAAAAATATTTCCCATTAAATAATTTCATTCGTTTTACATTCGGTGTAATTCAAAATAGTGATTTTAATTTAAGTGTGATATACTAATAATATATTATTATGTTATATTTATCACATAACTATTGTAATGGTAGTTATGATTTGGGCAAACTAAATTATTATATAAGTATTTCTTCATAGTTTTAAAATGAATTCATGGGTATCATTTGACTATAAAAAATAAAAAACATTTGAAAATTGAAAATATGTTTTTTTTCCGAAAAAGGGTACACAAAATATATATATTATAAATAAATAAATTAATCACTATTCTTGAATTATTTTTTAAAAAATATATTCTATATTAAATTAAATTTATTAACAATATTTAATTATTTTTTATAGTCATGGGATAAGAATAAAGAAATTTTTATGCTTACTAATTCATATTTCTAAAAATCTTTTATTATCTCATTTTTTGTGCATATTTTTGTAATTAATTTCTACCACTTATAGAAAATATATCATGAGAAATTGATTTAATATTCCGATCATGATTTTTAAATTTTTTAAATAGTTACCTATAATTTTTAAGCATATCAATAGAAGCCATGGTTGAATTTATGACCTATATAAACAGCAAATTAGATTCTACATGGTAAAAACTAAATGTTATGTCTCCATTTTTCTTATAAATTATTATTATATAAAGTTAATTCTTTCCATTTCACCATAGTAACTATATTTAATTCTTTATGTGACACTTTTATTTAATGATTACCTATATAATATTTAAAGCAATGATAAATACAGAATGTCATTATCTAACTTTAAATTAAGTATTATTTTTCTAAATAGAGAGAAAATAATTTTATTAATGCATCAGAATTTCAATTTTTAAAATATATAAATTATTTTCATCGTGGAAATTTATTTCAAAAAAAATTCAAATTTATAATTACCTTAAATGATTATGTAATTTTGAGGTAGTATTTCACTAATTAATAGAATAAAATGATTTCAAAAATATTAGAAGAAAAACATTTGAATTACATATTATGTTTCAACAAAAATATAGATGAATATGGAAATTTATTTTTGTGTTAAAAGATTATAATCTAATTCAAACTTCTAATTTATGTCTTATATGTGAATTTAAATGATTAGTTGAAACGTTCATATATATGATATTTTATAAAAATAATAGTTAACTGACATAAGTAAAAAAGATTTGAAATCATGATAGTGGAAAATATGGATAAGAAATGGTATAAAAGTTTATTCTATAATAATTCATGATCAAATTTTTACATTATAAGTAAAATTATAACCCTTTAGTTGTGAAAATTATTTTACTATGGTTATGGTTAAATTGGGGTAATTGAGTGCTTAATCGAAATAAAAATGTTCAAACTAATGCCAAAACTTATCAAAATGTTATTATCCTATTGTATTGCATTACAATTAAAACTTATATTTGAGTCCCTTTAAATTTTTATTCATTTCACTATAAAATTTAATTATTATATTTTTATCATTTATGGTGTCCCAAGAGTTCCCTTCCACTCAATTATAAATAGCCATCCCACCTTTATATTTTTTCACACCACTTGGAGACATATATCATGAAGAAAACCTACCAAATAATCTTATAAACTCCCCTAAAAACATTAAATAGGTTCTCCTCTTTCAAAAAGAACAACCCCTATATCCTTAAGTGGAGATCTAATGGAGTTCTTTCAAAGAAGAGGTTATAGCCTTATTTGATCACTTTGTTTTTTCACTTCTTCTATACGACCTCTAAAACTATGGTTTTTGTAATAAAATAATAAATTCAGTATCCTAAATATATTTAAATGGTATTATAATTATGAAATCACCATTATCCACCCTCTTTACCATCAAATGGGATGCGAATTTATCACTTTTTTATACTTACGGTATACCATCTCTACATAGCGATAAAAACTATTTTACATCACCATATTTCATGGATTGTTATTACGCTGGGTTTACATATTTTTTGTAAATATTATTAAATAATTATTCTTCGAAAATAATATTCTCATTTTTCCTTCTTACCATGTTCACCATTGGAAAATGATAACATCACATGTGATACGTGTGGACTACCACCTCTAATAAGAAATGTGATTTGTGTTTCATTTTAATTTTATATGGATGGTAAAAAAGAAATATTTAATTTTTATATATGATATACGTGGTATAATAATGATTATAGAATGGGTATTTAATTATATATCTTTCATTTGTTGCATCTTTTTGAATGTGACAATATTATTAATGTGTGTGTATGTCCTACCATATCGAATGAATAATTCCATTCATTTTTCAATCTATAACTTTTATAAAGGACTCGATATATATATATATATATTGAATATATAATATATTTAAACAGTTATTAGAATTATGGAGATTAATTAACCATGGTCATTGTATAAGGAATAAAACTACTCAAATGAAGTGGTCATGAAAAATGAAACAGTTGACAACTGAAAATGAAACTTTTAATAAGGAAGTATTGATAAATGGGTGTTAAAATGGAATAAAGGGATCATATATGATATTAAAAGTTATTAAATGATTCGTGTATAGAATTATAATAAATTTACATTTATTATACATGGGTTAGACTACATTCTAATAATGTTTAGCACGAGGTAAGTGTTTATAATTTAAAATTATCTTTTTTTAGACAAATGTTATGTCATGAACCTATATTCAATCATGAGGTGTATATAGTTCTACTTGACATCATATATCATGATTATCAATAATTTCATATATTTTATGTTTTATTTTATGTTATTACTTCATTGGGATTATGATTTAAATATTACCAAATGTATTATGGTTTTTATGGAACAATCTGATGGTTTACTTGATTTTGTTATGATCATGTTTATGATGATTAAATATTATGATCTAACTCACAAGATACTAATGAATAATTATTCACCACTATTTAATCATCTATTAAACATGTTTTCAATTCATTTTTCACATTTTTTGTAATCATGAGTCTAAAAAAATATTTTTATGTAAAAGCCAACATTATTTATCTCTTCGAATGAATATGAATTCTCTTACTTGAAAATATTATCTATGAATGTTTTGTGGAATATTTTTACTATTTTTAAATCATTGATTATATTTAGTTTAACCCATTTTTGACCCTTTAAAAGGTGGTGTTAAATAATTATTTGTTTCTTTTTTTTGAATAATGCAGTCTTTTTATTATTTACAAAAGAGTGAAATGACTGTTTTATTTCAACTTATACGGTACAAATGAAATTTCCACCCAATAAAAAATCTCAATACATTTAATATTCCTTTATAATTTATTATTATTATACTAATATAAAATGTTTTCATGAGTATATATAAAAATTTTATATTTTAAAATGGTTATTTGAATGAAACAAGTATATATTCCTCAATACATTTTTAAAGTGTTAATTTAAAGAATTTTCATCTGAGCTGACATCTGGTAATAATTCCTAAATTTTACTAGGGATAAGATCTAATTATACCATTCTCATTATTTATCCAGATGGTTTATGTTTATTAAAAAAATATTTTTATAAATCCTATCACTTTTACGTGGGATATTGTAGGATAAGTGTTTAATGAAAATCATTTCTTATCATGGGTTCAGAAATGAGGAATGTTTTATGATCCTGTTGCACACACATGTATGATTTTTATTCTGTGATGGGAGGACCTATAATTATATATCCCTCCAATGCATCAGGTTAATATTAATATCTCATGAGATAAAAAATACTAGAATGGGATGTGAACTCAGTTTATTAATGGACATTTTTAACTATGATTTTCACCATGACTACTATAATAGTGTGGGGAGTGAACCTATTCCACCATTATAATAATTATGGTTATTCTTGAATACTATGAAATTATTTTTTGCACTTATTTTTATTCCACAAACATATAAATTATGTCAGTTTTATTCACTAATGGTTCATGTTATACCATTTCTTTTTGATTCACGTGTTAAGAACTGCAAATATTTATTACTTGACTCAATATTATGATCATTGATATGGAAGGTATTGTTATCAAAGGGTATGGCCATTCTATCATCATGTGATCCTTAATATCTATCTTTGTTACCCTATATGAGCATATGATTTGACCATTTTCTATTTATTCACCTCAGGTTATGATGAATGTTTTAATGAATGATATTAATAATAAGGTGAAATTTATGAATAACTATGTGGGAGATGATGTAGTTAGTTTATGGACTAATTTATTATGTCTCCAAGAATCCAAAGATACATTATATATATATATATATATTATTTTATCATGAATTATTTTATTATTTAGTTATTTTCATTTATTATGACCTGATATCTATCTAGGATTAATATTTGTCATTATCATCTGTAAAAGAGAAATGATTAGTTAACCATTAGAAACTAGGATAAAAAATTAGTGCAAACCATGGGGATACAACTATGTATCTAAAAAAATCCTAATGTTTTGGTAATAATCATGAATGATGAAGGATAAAGTAATTGTTTTTTATATTTAGATGAAGTTTTTTTATATTTATACATATTTACAATAGTTTTCAAGATTATTATGGTATTCCACAATGATTATTGTTTTTTACACTATTATTTTTGGGTTTTTAATGGATAGAAGTTGAAGGGATCATATTAATGTTGAATTTAATGGAAAATGAAATAATTATCATCCTGAGAAAATAGATGTTATGGGATAAGGAATGAATATTGTCATTTGAATTCTTACATACCCTTATCAATTTATGAATCATTCCAATATTCCAAATGATTAATAGAGGGAAACATTATATTGATTACTTCTAGAGGAATCTTCCACCATCATTTAGTGGGTCCACAGATCCACTACTTAGTGAGAAATGGATCAGTAACATTGAAAATAAATTTTCCATTCTCCATTGTTCATAAAATGAAAAAGTAATTTCGGATTCATGTCATTTAGAAGGTGAAGTAAATCAATGGTGGAATGTTATCAAGAACATGGTGTAATGAGAAGTAATTGACTCTATATCATGGGATGAGTATACGAGATTATTTTTAAATAAGGACTCTCCATATATTATTCTAATATAAATAGTTAGGTAATTTTTTGAGATAACATTTATGGATGATTAAAATATTTGTACAAGGAGGCTTAAAACTATGAATCTAATGTGATGTAATTGAATGATTATTTAGTGTCTTAAAACTATGTCTCTAATGATATTCAAATATTGAATAAATCTATATCTATGAAGAAATATTTTAATGTTATATCAAGGTGGAAAAGGATATTGTATTTACCTATATATACCACATCTTTTATAAGAAAAGAATGAGGGAATTGAAATTAAATTCTAATAATATGTAGAGAAGAAGATTAGGTTTCTTTTATGTTATAATTATGAATCAAAACATGGTAACCATTTTCTTAAGGGGACTAGTAAGTGTTTTAAGTGTGGAATGGAAGGTCATGAAGAAATCATATTTTGGTATGGTTTCAAGAGAATGGTCAACAAAAGGAAAAGTGGAAAGGAAAAACATAAAGAACTGCTCACACTTTAGACTTTCAAAATAAACATAACATCGAATTATTAAAACCAATGCCCGAACCTGATAGTTAGTAATGATGACAATAAAAAAACCTAATAACACCATATAAAATGGGTAATATCATGTGATAAATATGGGATTGTTTGACTATGATAACGAAGTAGTGAAATGAGTTCTTACCATCCACTCCAGAAGAGAAAATTACTTTTTTGATTATGGATCTACCAACTCTTTTATATCATATGAATCCTCTCTGTGTATAAATTTTCAAAAAAATGATTAAATGATGAGTTATAAATTATAACCCAAATGGTATGATTATCACATCAGAGGTCAATCATTGTTCACTGATTGATTCTTGAGAGAATGTGATTCCTTCAAACTTCATTAATATTCCTTCGGTATAATTTGATGTTATTATGGGAAAAGATTATCATTTTATAGAAATTTAACATCAATTATAGAGTGAGTAATATCACATTTTATAATATGAATTAGTCTATGATTGTATATCATTTTAGTGATAAATATGAACTTTTGATTGAAATTTCAAATAGTAAATGGGTCCTGATTCCATTTAAAAAGGGTTTTTTATCTCCGATGGATTAGGTAAACCAGAACATCGAAGATAATATGGATTTGAAAGAGATATTTGATGAATTTAAAAAATAGTTTCCTGAAATTACAAATTTTTTTGATGTTGTGTAAAAAATAGAACAAATAAATAGATCAACATATATTTCAAGGAATCCATATATAATGTCCCCAATTATATTATTTTAATTTAAAAATAAACTCACTAAGAATCCTAACTAGTACGACCCAATGTTTTATCAATGAAAATTTCTTGCATATAAAAATGTCATATAATCATATAAAATAACAAAATAATGAACTATTATGTATTATGTGACCATTATACATAAGTTCGTCACTTATGTGGTTTGAATTTCAAAAAAATATATTCTTCAATTGTGATCACTATGTTATTTGGAGTCTAATAAGATGGACGTACCGTTTGATGAATAGTAACATATCTTTATAAATATTAATAAATATTAATGAATAAGAAATCATCCAAATGAATTTAAAATTCAACCCAAAACGTATAAATACAATTTATACATCATAAAAGTGAAAAAATTATCATAGTATATGCATTGGTATTATAGTATGTTATAAATATTTTTATACAATTTTATGATTAATTTATTAATTTAAAATGGAAATTTATTTTCATAAAATTTAATCATAAATTGTTACTTTTTTTTCTTATGGTTATAAGATAATTTAATGGTACCTTTATAATTTTTTCAATGTGTTATAAAATGAATTATAGTTTTAATGATGATTTTGTTTACTAAATTATGATTTTATTTAAAAAATATATTTAAAATATTAATAAAATTATTTTATAAAAATTTTGTTAATATTTTAATTCCACACATTGAAAAATGGTTTGGGTGAATTTTTGGGATTTTTCTAAAACACTAGAATTTTTTATGAATTGTAATAATACAGTTTTGGGTATTTGGCCTCTTTGATGACATCATAATGATGTCATAATTAATAAAACTTTCTTGTAGACTTGGGTATAATAAAATAGGATATGAGGTGCCCCAAGTGGATAATATAGTTGGAAAATACCAGGGTCAAGCCCATGGTTTTGCAAAAAAACCCACTAATGAGGTGTCCTTTGAAATTAATAAAACTCTCTCTCTCAATTACTATAAATACCCACTCTTTCAATCATTTTATTTCTTTCCATTTCCATCATCATCGAAGGTCCACTATTTTTACTTCCCAATTATTCCTCCCAAGGTGTACTCAAGCCCTAAGGTCTCAACCTTCAATTTTATGGAGTTACTCCACATGGTTTAGGATCCTTTCAACCTCCTCTTTTAGTCAACACTTCTTTTATGTTATCTCTTTGAATATACATTTTCATATGATGGGGTTTGATTTTATGTATCCATAATACTGTACATTTTGATGAAAATTTGATGAGATAACATTTTTTCTCTCATCTATTCATCTAATGAAATTTTATGTGACGCCATTAGGTTTCCAAATTTTCATAAGGGATCTATCAACATTTCTTTCATTTTCAAGATCATTTATTCAATTTATCTTTTCCCACTCGATTTCATCAAAATGTTGTGATGAATATAGTACCTTAAATGTACTATAATTTTTTCATGATACAAGAATAACTCTTCATCATCTCTACATCCCCATTCATGTATACTAAAATCAAAACACCATCCGAGATGGGCTAATTTAACACATTTAGGGACGATGGGTTTTCTATTTCCATTATCATCTTAAATTATGATCATTAAACAATTTTAATGGTTGAAATAGACCATAATATGTTTTTATGTCTCATATAAGGTTATTTAATTATTTTTCATGAGGGTTTGATTTGTTAAATAGAACATGTTCATTGTGTTCAAAAACCTCCCATTATCCCGAACAACTATCTTTAGATAATTTATATTATGATTCAATTTCAAGAAAATAAATAAAATAGAATTTTAAACCATGTAACCTTTTAGATATTATATAATATAATATAAATCCAATTATGGACAACCATAACCATTTTAAATGATTCTATGAACATGAATATAAGTGAACCAATCATTAAAACCATGGAATCAAACGGACCTGAACAATTAAATTGATCTCCATAACCAATCAAAAAGCTTAAGAATTTACTCAAAAAGGTTTTTATAAATAATTTAAATATAGAATAAGTTTTTTAATTATTAATTAAAGAAACTAATTTGATTAATTATGTTGTTAATATCATGTGGAGAACACTGTCAGAATTAACGTAAGGGATCCTCTCTATTTCACTTTTATTCAATAATGTCCTCTATGTTATGATACTTTATGTATAATTTCTAATGTTTGGGTATGATTTATCACCTTACCCATACATACATAATGATTTATAAAATATGATAAATCCATTTCTCTCTCATTAAGAGCTCTAACGTACAACTAATACCATGCTGATATTCTGTAATGGATTCTACCTGAACTGCCTTTATTTTTTCAGGTTTCTGCATCTTTATTTTTACCCAAATAATGAGTCCATTTATTTTTATTTAAAAATTATAAGTACTTTTTATTAGATCCAAAATCATGTTTCAAGGTCCTTTCCTCATTCTATTTTGGGGATATACATGTTTTTAAGTGAATCCCTGCTTAATTCTCCCTCATAATCAAACCTATTTGGAGGAAACATCTCAAATTCTATCCCGATTTCAATTTCACCCTATTTCTGTTTTAATATACCATTTTATTTATAAAATCAGTCTTTTTAGTTTTAAGAAACTCAGGGTTCACATCTTTTTTTGTAAATTATTTCTTTCATTTTAATTTTAAAGGCCCTATAGTATTTTCCTTAAAACTACTCAAATACATTTTAATGCTAAAATTTATAAAATATATTTCTTAAAAGTTGTCACTTATTTTTGAAATTACGTAACATGATATATTCCTATTTTACCTTATGAAAATCCATTTATTTTATAATTACTTTATTTCAATTACACCTTCCATGATATGACCATTGGTTATGCTTTATGTCAAGATTGTGGTACCCAACTCTTTCCAGGGGAAACCTTTTTGTTTTTGTATGATATGTTATGTATGATTCGTTATGTGGAAAAAAATTCATGAAATTTAAGATGGGTGTACCAAGATAGATCACCAATTCACTGGGTAAAGTTATGTCTCATTAGATGTTATGTGTGACGGTCTTGGTGGTTAGCCTTGGCTTCTGATACTATGTGAAATGATCTTGGCGGTCAGCCTCGAATCGTACTAAAGTCATGTTTTATGTTATTGACACATAAATACTATTACATGTTTATATGATACCATGTTTATATGTTACGATTCCTTTTGTTCTATGCTTTTTATCATTATATCAGGACATCTATCCCATGTGTTAAATCCTTATTCTTATGTACACTTCCTTAATTTCAATTGTTGGTTATCCATTTTATCATGTTATTCCAATATCAGTCTATGATTTTGTATGAGAATAATGGAGGATAGAATCTCATTTTGGAGTTTAAATAAAAATTTGTTTTTTATAATGTTTGATTATGTACCTTGTCATCTAATACACTAACTTTACAATACCTGTCTTGTACTATAATGTATAATTATGCCTCAAATAATGTAATTTTTTATGTAAAAGGCTAGGGTCGTTATTGTTGGTATCATAGGATTGACTATACATTTTTTGATATTAGGAATAGAGAACCTTAACGAGAACATTAATGAAAATACTAAGCATAATAAAACATCCCTAAATTTTTTCTAAGTATAGTGAATGTGGTTTTTCATGAAAGCACTTCCCTATATTGATAAAAATCTGTAGAGGTGGATCTGGAACTAATGTTCCAAGGAGTTAAATCCTAGAAAAAGACTTTTGAGACGAACCCGAGGTATCCAGGTACATGATAATGGGACTTGATGGAATCTTGGTTTGAAACTCTTGGGGGATACACCTTGGTAAATTCATGATATTGGTACAAAGAATTACAAAGGGCTAAAACTAATATGATTATAAGTTATGAAATAGATCAAAGATAACATAGTTAGAAACATTTGGAATTAGAAGTTAGGATATACTTCTTCTTGAAATGTGTATCTAATTATGTCAAAATTTTCTTTTATTATTCTCAAGAGATAAGTATTAAATCCCTCTAATTGTGTGTTACTTTTCATAGGTAAAGGAAATAAATAGAAGAACACATCCCAACAATCTATGTGAAAGCGATTGTGAATAATTCCCAAATGACATGCCTGATATGATGGGAATGAGTGCTCAAAACTCAATAACAACACTTGATCAATTGGATGAAGTTATGAATAACAACTTGAATCATGTGGAAAATCCTCCCTCTCAATGAAAAGACAATGTTTCAGTAGAATCCTTCATGAGTAAAAGGACCCCATGTTTATCATATCTTCTAATCCCATCCTCACAGAGCAGTGGATTAAATCCATTTAAAATATATTCTCCGTCATCCAGTGCTCAGAAGAAGATAATGTTGTATGGGTGGTTTATAATTTTGGTGGGGAAGTTGATATGTGGTGGTAAGTGATCAATAATACAACGTCCCAATAGAAAATTGATTCCATTGATTGAGATGAATTCAATAGGATGTTTTTCAATATATATTTTCCTCGAACCCTATGTGTCATGTTTTCAAGAGTGTTCCTTTATCTAAAAAATAATGAATTTGAGTTCATCATGGCATTATAAGAAAACATTACAAGGCTTCCAAGGCATGCCTCTTGCTTTTCCACGAACACTTAAAGGAATGTGGATTTCTTCTTTAGCAGACAAAAACCGAGTCTATGAAAATCATTGGTGATTAAAGTTTTTTATAGTAATGAGAAGATTGTTTTTTTGTTCCCTTAAGGTTGAAATGGATATTGGAGACTCTCAGTGGTCTCGTGGGCCTAGTGTTAAGAAGATAAAATTCGAGAAAAACATGGTTGGTTCAAAAACATCCCATGATGGAAAGAAGCCCAGATATCCCTATTATAAAAGTTATCAGCAGAGGCATCCGAGAACTATCTAAACGGAACTAGGAAATGGATCAAATGTGGATTGATGGGATATCTAGCAAAGAACATCCAATGTGATATGAAAAATAATGTTAATTTAGACGAAGAAAGGAAGTTTTAGATCAATTCTCAACCAGTGGTGTAGTGTTACAAATACACAGAGAATGGGCATTATGAAAACAATTTCTCTAATATAAGGGTAGATAGAGGAAATAAAAAAAACCTATAAGGAAACAAGGAAGGGCTTATGCTGTAACTACTTCTGAGGTGGAGTCAGACAATGATGTGGTGATAGGTATGCTAGTTATTCATTCAAGAATAGAAAACATTCTATTTGATTCTTGTTCTACGTATTCTTTTATATCATTCATGTTTACTAGAACTTTTCAAACACCACCTTAAAATTTTTAGGATATTTTATCAGTGAGAATAAGGAATATAAATATTATTGCATCGATGGTTTATAACTCCCCCAGTTAATTCTTTTGGACTTAACCTCCCAGAAAATCTCATCATACTTATTTTAGTGGAGTTCGACTCTATCGTGGGAATGGATTAACTATCTTTATACAAAGACAACATCAACTGTAGAGAAAGGGAGATTACTCTTCAAATCCTAAAGCTCCCTCCAATTCTATACAAGTGTAAGGAAGAGGATGAATCTCTTTTAAAATCAGTGTCTCTAGTATGGATATTAATTCCTTATGAGCAAGATTTTATTGCACAAATGATTGAGACAAAGGGGAGAATCATGATTTAATACATTCCCATTGTGAGGGATTACACTAATGTGTTCCCTGAAGAGTGGCATGATCTTCCTTCTAACCGAGAGGTAGTGTTCTCAATTGAACTTATTCTTGGATATCTGACTATATCAAAGACACCGTATAGAATGGCCACTATAGATCTGAAAGATTTAAAGAAGCAGTTACAAGAGAATCTGGAGAAGGGTTTTATACGCCAGAGTGCTTCACCGTGGGGTGCTCCTGTCCTATTAGTCAAGAATAAGGATAGATCAATATGCCTCTACCATGATAATTGCGAGCTTAATAAAATCACGATTAAGAACAAGTATCCCCTTCCACGTATATATGAATTGTTCGATCAACTTCATGGTGTCAACTACTTCTCTAAGGTGGACCTTTGGTCGGGATATCAAAACCTAAAGGTGAGGAAGGAATATATTCCCAAGGCTGCCATTTGAACAATGTATGGGCACTCAGATTTCATAGTGATTCCCTTTGGAGTCAACAATTCTCCAACAATTTTCATGGATTTTATGAATAGTGTCTTTAGAGATTACCTCGACAAATTTGTGGTAGTATATATTGATTATGTTCTAATATAATCCAAGATCAAGGGGGAACATGTGGAGAATTTTAATACCATGTTAAAAACCATGTGATGAGAGAAGTTGTATAAAACATACAATAAATGTGTATTCTGGATGGAGGTGGTATCATTCATGGGGCATGTTATCTCCACCAAATGGATATCAGTGGACCATTCCAAGACAAAGGCAATTGAAGAGTGGCCCAAACCGACATCTGTAAGAGAGATCCATAGCTTTCTGGGTCTTGCTGGGTATTATCGGAGATTTTTGAAGAACATTTCATCATTGTTAAACCCAATGACCAAGCTGACATTGAAGGGAGTAAAGTTCATCTAAACTCAAGAATGTGATGACTATTTTAAGGAGATGAAAATTGGTTAATAAATGTTTCGGTACTCAAACTCCCAAAAAGTGGATAACTATTTTTGGGGTATATGGATTCTTTTAAAAAATATATTTGGATATTTGCTGATGAAAAATGATAATGTGATAGCTTACACCACAAGGAAGATAAAAATCCATTAACAAAACTATCCAACGCAAGATCTGGAGTTGGCAGCTAGGATCATTTCGTTGAAAATTTGGAGGAATTATCTCTATGTGGATAAGTGTGAGATATATACTGATCATAAGAGTCTCAAATATATATTCACAGAAAAAAAATCTCTATATGAGCCAATAAAGATAGTTATATCTCATTAGGGATTATGACTGCTCAATCCACTACCATCCCGGTAGTGAAAAAAGATGGATGACACTCTATATAGAAAGGATCATGCATCTTTATCAATATTGTTTATTAAAAAGGATTAAATCTTATTAGATTTTTCATAGGATGGAAATCAGAATCATTAAGGATGGAACATCATCAATCATTTTGAAATGATTTCTCAACCATCTCTCATGGAGGAAAGAAAGGATTCTCAAGGAATGGATGTGGAAATTCAGAAAAGGGTGGAAGCTATCATAAATGGGAAATACACCAATTTCAAAATTGATGAGGAAGGAGGTGTACGATTTGGATCATGATTATATGTATCATATGATCTAGAGATAAAAACAGAGATTGTTAATGATGCAAAAATCTCGACCTTCTCTATTCGTCCAGGGATCACAAAGATGTATTAGGATCTTCTAAAACCTTTGGTGACACGATATGAAATGAGTGATTTCTGATTATATAACAAAGTGCCTAGTATTTTAACAAGTGAAGGTTGAAAGATAGAATCCTAAAGGGATGATGAAACCACTACCCATACCAATATGGAAGTGGGATAACATCACCATGGACATTATCAATGGACATCCAAGGACATCCAAAGGAAACAATGCTATATGGGTCGTTGTGTATCATCTTACAAAGAATTCTCTGTTTATCGTGATTCGAGAGGACTTCTTGTTGGTTCAACTTGAAAGTATATATATAAAATAAGTAGTAAGGATACATGGAGCACCAATATCTATTACATCTGATTGTGATATGAGATTCACCTCGATGTTCTTGAAAAGCCTCTAATGTGCTCTATGCACTAAACTGAACATCAGTACAACATATCATCCTAAAAAAGATGGCCAATCTGAGAAAAATATTGAAACACTGGAAGATATTTTCAGATAATGTTCTAGGGACATGAAAGGAGGATAGGAAAACATCTTTAACTGGTTGAAGTCCACTATAAAAATAGATTCCACTCGATCATCTGAATGGAACTATATGAAGCCCTTTATGGGAAAAGGTTCATAACACTGGCTTGTTGGGATAAAGACGGTAATCACAAGTTACAAGGACCTGAAATGGTCAAAAAAATATGTACAAGCTTAAAAACATTCTGCAGCACATCAAGGCATCCCAAAGTCATCAAAATGGTCATGTAGACAATTGTTGATGAGACCTTGAGTTCAACGTTGGGGACATGTTATTTCTACACATATCTTTGTGAAATAAGTTCATAAGGTTTGGAAAGAAAGGAAGGTTATTTCTCAGGTACATAGGCACCTTGAAGATTATTTATTGTATTGTGGATTTGGCTAATAGACCTGCACTTCCACCTATCATGTTCAAAGTACATGATGCCATTCTTGTATCCCTCGTATGGAAGTACATAGAAGACCCTTAACATGTAATCTATTTAGAGAGGGTACAGTTGGAGCATGGTCTTTCTTATCAGGAGTATCAAGTAATGATCTTGGATAATAGAGATAACATTATATGTAACAAGACTACTCGCCTGGTCAAGGTACTATAGAGGAACCATAATTATGAAGAGGCAACAAGGGAACTGGAGGAACCATTGAAGGAGAAGTTCCCATAAATATTTATGGCCTAGAATGTAAAATGAAATATTGAAGGAATTTTTTTTAAGGGGGAAAGAATGTAACAACCCAATGTTTAAAAAATGAATATTTCTTTCTAATAAAAATTTCATATAATTATGTGAAATCAAAACACAATTGAATTCTATGTACTATGTGACCATTAAACATATGTTTTTGACTTATGTGATTTGAATTTTGAAAGATAGTCATCTATAATTGGGATTAGTAAGTTACTTGGAGTTTGATAAGACAAATATATTTTTTAATGAATAGTTCATACCCTTAAGAATATTAATAGACACTTATGATTAGTAATGTATAAAAAATCATCAAAAAATAGAAACTTCATCCATTAATGTATAAATACAATTGATACATCTTAAGATTGGAAAAAAAATCATAGTATAAGTATTGGTATTTTTGTATGTCATAATTTTTTTATTTACAATTTTATGATTTATTTAAAAATATTAAATGGAAATTAATTTTAATAAAATTTATTAATAAATTGTTAATTTTTTACTTATTGTAATAAGATTCTTTTATGGGACCTTGATTATTTTTACAAGGTGTTATAAAACATGTTATAGTTTTAATGTTGATTTTGTTGAATAAATTATGATTTTATTTAAAAATATAATTAAAAATATTTTATAAATAATTTCCAAAAAATGGATTTCATTTTTGAATTCCTTACATTTAAAAATAGTTACGGTGAATTTTTAGTATTTTTCTAAAATACCAAAATTTTTCATGAATTGTAAATATACAGCTATGATTTTTTGGTATGTTTGATGACCTCATAATAATGTAATATCAAATAAAAAATTATGGTAGACTTGTGTATAGTGAAATTTGATATTAGGTTTCCCAAGTGTCTAATATCATTGGAAAATATCCTACCAAATCCCATGGTTTTGCAAAAGACCACTAATGATGTGTTGTTTGAAATTAAAAAAACTCTCTCTTTTACTATAAATACACTCTCTTTCAATCATTATATTTCATTCCATGTCCATATTCCTCAAAGTTATGATTTTTTACCTCCCAATTAGTCCTCCCAAGGTTTCCTCAAGCCCCAAGGTCCCCACCATCATGTTTAAGGATTTATTCCACTAGGTAATGGAAACTTTCACCCTCCTCTTTTAGTCAACACTTCTTTTATGACAACTCTTTGAATTTCCATTATCATTTTTTGGGGTTTTATTTTATGTATCCCTATTAAAATACTTTTTATTTACATATTATTAGATACCATAATATCTCATTAATTCATTTTATAATATTTTATGCGACATCGTTAGGCTACCGAATTTTCATAAGGTATCTCTCAACTTTTCTTTCATTTTCAAGTTCATCTATTTTATTTTTATTTACTCACCTCCTTTCATAAAAATTTTGTGATGACTATAGTAACATACATGTACTGGAATGTTTTCATGATAAAGGAATAATTATTCATCATCTCACCTTTCCATTTATTTTTACTAAAATGAAAACACAAACCAAGATGTGCTAATTTACCACATTCTATGATGATGGGTTTTCAATTTCTATTATCATCTAAATTTATGGTCATGAAACCATTTTTATGGTTGAACCAAACCATAATATATGTATTATGTCTCATATATGGTTCTATAATCATTTTTTACACATCTTTTCTATTTGTAAAACAAACCATGTTCCTTGTTGTCAAAAACCACCAAATAACCCAAACAGTTATCATTAAATAATTTAAATAATCATTAATATTCTTTCCAAGTAACCAAATGGAATTTACAACCATGTAAAATTATAGATATTCAATAAAATAATATAACTCCAATTTTTGACAACCATACCCATTTTATAAGATTCTCCGAAAATGAATATAAGAGAACTGATCATTAAAACCAAGGAAACAAACGGACCCGACCAATAAAATTGAACCTCATAACGAATCAAAAATGTTATGAATGAACTCAATAAGGTTTTAATAAGTAATTTAAATATAAAAGATGTTATTAAATTATTAATTAATTGTCATAATTTTATGATTCTAGTCATTAATATCATGTAGAGAATACCATCAGACTTAACATAAGGGATCCTCTCAATTTCACTTTTATTCCAGAATGTTCTCTATGTTACGTACTTTAACGTAAAATTATTAATATTGGGATATGATTTATCACTCTCTCCATATGTTCCTAATTATTTATAAAATATTATAAGTAACTTTCTCTATCCTTAATAGCTCCTGAGTACAACTAATACGACACCAACATTCCTCAATTGATTGTACCCGAATTACATTTATTCCTTTCAGTTGCTCCATCTCTCTTTTCATCCAAATGATGTTATCCATTATTTTTATGTAAAAATCCTACATGATATGTATATGCTCAAAATTCCTGTTTCAGGATCCATCCATCATTCTATTTCGTGTATATAAATTTTTTTAAGTGATTCCCTCCTTAATTCTTCTCGATAAGCAAACTTATATTGAGGGAACATCTTGAATTCTTACCCGATTTCAAGTGTGATGTTCTTTCAATTTTAATTAACTATTTTATTTGTGAAATTAATCCTTTTATTTTGAAAATATTCCGGGTTCTCTTCTGATTTTTAATAAAGGATATATCCGTTTTAAATTTTAAAGGCTCTATAGTATTTTCCATAGAACTGCTCAAAAATATTTTAATGCTAAAATTTCTAAAATACATTTCATACATGTTTTCAATTCTGTATGAAATCACATAACATGATAAATGAATTTTTTAAATTATTAATATCCATTTATGTTATAATTTCTTTCTTTCATAGATACATTCATGATACATCCATTGGTTATTCTTTTTGTCATGAATGGGGTACCCAATTCTTTCCAAGGGTAACACTTATGTTTATGTATGATTGATTCTTTATGACTATCTATGTGGAAAGAATATTCATGATAATTAAGATGGGTTCCCCTAGATATCACTCCAATGAATTGGGTACTTTTAATTCTCATGATATGTTATGTGGGATAGTCGTGGCTTTTAGCCTTGGCTTGAGCTACTATGTGAAACAATCTTTGTGGTTAGCCTTGACTCATACTAAAGTAAAGTTTTATGTTTCTTCCACATTTATAGAATTCCATGTTTATATGATCCCATTTTTATATGTTATGATTCCATATGTTCTGTTCTTTTGTTATCATTTCCCCTGCCTTCTAACCCATGTGCTAAAGCCTTATTCTTAGGTATACTCCCTTAATGGGGTTTTAGCTTGTCACATTGTTCATATTATTTCAAGGTCACCCTATACAGATGTATGACCACAATGGAAGATATAATCCCATTTTTGAGTTTAAATAAAATGTTGTCTTTATAATGTTTGATCATGTACCTATTCTTTCAATAAACTAGAATTTACAATCCTTGTCTTGTATTCTGATGTATAATTATGCTTCAAATCATGTAATGTTTTATGTAAAAGGAAAGGGTTGTTGTATTTAAAATGAACTCATTTGTCCTAGAGAATAATCTAGGGGTGAAAATAGTATTTTTTTTATGAATAAACATATATCGATGTAAATTTTTCTAGATTATCACTAATTTAACAAGATCATATTCAAGAAAAAGTATCATCTACCATGAATTGATGAATTTAGACTAATTATGTTGGGATAAATACTTTTCCAATATTGAAATTATTAATAGATATCATAAAATACTAGTAATGGATGATGATATATAATTATAGAATTCCAAACAAGGTTTGGACACTCTAAAGGTATAGAGATTCAATTTTTTCATACAAATTACCCCTACATATTCGTGGTTTTAATGAGTAGATTATTGAATGATTATCTCTGTCAATTTTTATAGTATTTATATATGACATTAATAATAAATAAATAGAAAAGTATGAACGTGAGTATCATATAATAATTGTTATTAAGACCTTGATAAATGATAAGGATTATGAAAAAATTACCATGCATAATGTTTTTCTACAAAATGATTCATTATTAGGTCATATAATATCAAGTGAGGGTATATCGGTAGATCCTTTCAAGATAGAATTTCATGAAAATTTATCCAGAATAACCAACATGACTAAGATCTATAGATATATTAGATTTTATTGATATTAATAATTCATTATGTATAATTTAGTATGAATTTCTAATCCACATAAAAAGTTAACTTAGAAGGGAGATAAGATCTTTTTTATAGTGGAATTTGAATAAGATTTCGTCAATGTGAAGAAAATATTAGTTAGTGAAATGGATAAGGATATTTACTCCATATTTATTCATTGAAGTGGAAAATGGTATGTGTCATCATGGATAATGATATGGTGATAGATTATTCATCATGTTAATTGAATACACATGAGAAAATAAACGAACTCACGATTTGGTGTTAGTTATGATTACATATGAATTAAATATATGTTAAAAATATATTTTTCTATTATATATATATATATATAGTTTAAGAATGATAGAATTTTATATTTCTTCTGAATGTGATGAATATGATCAATATAATAGGATTTTATTTGATTAAATATTATGAATGATTAATATATTATCACCTTGTGAAAGTAAACTAGGTGTCAAATTATTTGAGTCAAAATGATTTTGTTATATTCTATACGATGAGTCCAAAAAATATTAAATATTAATGGATATTTAAAAGTTATATATATAAATCTAGGAGGAATATTAAAAATATTATCTCACTCAAATGTGTGTTCAGTTATCTATGAGTGTGAATATTAAAGTGGAATAAAACAATGATGTAGAGCTACAAAATATTTTGAAAAATTTTACTTAAGATTTATCGTGATTATAATATAATGATAAATATTAAGAATAATTTATGTTATCCTTACATAATAGATTTTATGAAGGATATATTATATAAGGCTAATAATTCATCACTCTTTATTAATCCAAGATATTCGAATCCCTCTATTGAAATAATTTTAGTACTCTAATGTGTTGGTATAATGTTTTATAATGAGTCATATTGGGACATGATATGGCTAGTGAAATTGTGTAGAAATAAAGATCCATTCATCACCATATCATGAAATCTTATATTAAATAGAAAATTTATTTCAAAAATAATAACCAGAATCTAAAATTCAATGTTGGTGAGAAGTTATTCCTATTATTTTCTCCATAGAATAAGGTTCTGTGTTCCATAAGGAATGTAATTGTGAACCATATGTATGTCATCCCTTTATAGATACTAGATCAACTAGTGACGTTATATTATCATATTGCGCTTCCACTGAACTACAATATAGTTCATGATGTCTTCTATATATCATTCTTGGGGATGTACATACATAATCTATCACTGTTACTCAACTCAGACGTCATACCGATGGGAAATGATCATTCTTATGAATAAAAACCAATAGAATCATTTTATCATCGATATAAATTGGTATAAAATAGACTACTAACCTTGTGAAATTTTTTAAGAGGAATCATAAATTTGAAGAAAAAAATTAGCAAACTGAGGATGTGGTGAAATAGAGATACCATCATTTTTTGAGATTGGGGTGTTTAATTTTTCAAGTGAAAATCAATTTATCATAGGTAGGATATAACACCATGAGACTATATAATATGTATCTAAAAATAGTTGGACTTATTCGATAGATTTCATTACATAAAACCCTGAGTTTAAGTGAATTGTAAGATACAATTAAATTATTAATATATTAAAGTTATCATTTAGATGATGGATTGGTGGTTGTGAATATAACTAGAAGAATTATGAAAACGTTATTGTTAAATATGTACAAAATGAATTCGTTGGTTATTAATTAATAATAAATAAAAATAAAAATCAATTGAAATTAAAATATTTTCCTCTAAGGAAAATAATTTTTATGCATGCAATGTATTTTTATATAAATAAATTAAATTAATATTTATTAGTGAATGATTTCAATGAATAATATATATTATATATAAAATTAAAATTTCAACGCTGGTTAAATAATTTTTCCTAGGGATGGAATATGAATAATCGAAGTTATATTCATAAAATGTATTTTAATAAAATGAATATTTCCACACCATTGTAATTATTATATTTTATATTAATTTATTCCACTTACTGAAAATAAATCTTCAAAAATTGAATATATATTTTCAATCAATATGTCTAAATTTTTAAAATTGGCCCCTTTTATTTTTAGGTATACAAATAGTAACCACGGTAAAATTTATCACCTAGGTAAAGGGTAAATCTTGTTAGACTTGATATAAACACTATGAAAAGTTCATTATTTGCCTTCTAAATTATCATTTTATATTGAAAATTGAACCCTGATTAGACTATTCTCCAAATTTCGTTTTTTATGTGAAACTATTCCCTTAAAATGAGAAACATAATATTATAATTAGATAATAAAACAAAATTTCCACATTTTACAATTAAATATCTATTATATGTCCAAATAGTGTAAAATAATGTTTTTGAATAAATGTAAATATCTATTATTAATCTAATGAATTTATTTTCATGATATAAATTTTTTTATAATTTTTTGAAATTATATAGGTGACTTAAATTCTTATAAAGCACATATGCTCTTTTTCTTCAAAAAAATTATTAAAAAAATAAATTATACGAAAATTATTAAAATTATTTTAATTTGAATGATTTATTGTGTTCCAAAAATATTTAGATTAATATTACATATTTTTGTCGAGTTTAAGGATTATATTTCAATTCCATATTTTTATTTACGTAATTTTTTTTCAAATTAAAGTAATACATACAGAGTCGACATTATTAAAATTTAATGAAAATAATATATTATTAAATTATTATAAAATAATAAAAATATTTAAAGAAGACTAGGTGGATAATATATGGTGAAAAATGATACCTCTTGTCAATTTTTGAACCCATTGTAACCTTATATGTTAAATTATAACCCTTAAAGATGGAAAAATATATTACTATGGTTATGGTTAAATTTAGTTAACCAAGAATTTAATCCAAAAGATAACATTTTATTTAATAATTGCAATGTTTTTATATTTTTAATACGTTATTTCATTGTAAAATGGATATTTTACTCAAGAAATGTTCCCTGTTGGCATTAAAATAATTCGGCACCTATTATATCATCCTTTAATGATTCCTAAACATTACTAGGGAAATGATCAAATGATACTGTCATTATTTATTTTATGGATGGATTATAATTATTATAAAAATGTGTTTATAAAACACATTTATTTTCCATAGGATTTTCTATAGTAGCTATTATCTATTCCAAAAATCATTTATTTGTTAAAACTGCAAAGCATTAATCCTATTGTAATATCTATGAAATATCAATAGAGCATTGACTTTTCTAGAGTAAGTATTGAGATTGATCTTAATCAGGTACAATATTTTCAATTATCTAAATTTTGTTTCTCTGTCAGTAAATAACAACGTACTGGACTATTGTTTTTAACGTTCCACTATAGGATCATCAGACTATTGAATCTTTTCAAGCCAGTACAAAGCCTCAATCGGGATTTGTAACATCATCTTCAATTATTTCAACAGTTCACGTAAATACATGTTATTTTACATAAAATACGTTTAGTACTTTGCTTTTATCATTATTAAGGTTTTGAATTGAGTTGTGGGTCATTGTATTTTGTTTTGGTTAATATTTTCTTTCACTTGAAGAGAAATCTGTTGACTGACTTCGATGATGAGGATATAATCAAGGAAAATGTTTCAGTGACTGGTGACTCTACACCACCATAAACTGATGAAACTAAAGTTCATGTACGTATGATGGATAACTAAAAGAAACAAATAGACAATGTTGACTAAAGGTTTGTCTTACGATACATATAAATTTTAAAAACACTATTTAAGCAATCTATTAGTTTCAACTATTCGGTTACAAAATATTTATCCACTACTATGTCTTCTTATAATGTACTTTAATAATGCCCTAATGATAATTTGAAATCATAAATTTATTAATATTGATGTAAAAATTATTTGTTTTCCATTAAATCATTTTTCTACATGTTTAAATCATATGTTGTCTTTGAATAACCTTATCATGAATGGTTATTAATGATGTCAAAATTCCAGGTGAAAATCATCCCTATACAATGTACAAAACATTCACCTGCATCTATATTTCAAATTTTGTGTTCATGTGTTATCAAGTCCTTATCCAATGAATCATTATTTCTGGAGGTTGATTATAATTTTTTAATGTTGGACGTTATTCATGAAGGATGCTTTTCATGGTCGACGGTTTTATTCTAATGCCGAACGGTTTTCATGGAGGACA
Organism: Viscum album; assembly: GCA_963277665.1. Classification (NCBI taxonomy): domain Eukaryota; kingdom Viridiplantae; phylum Streptophyta; class Magnoliopsida; order Santalales; family Viscaceae; genus Viscum; species Viscum album. Next base: position 33,873,218 of record OY728131.1, read on the forward strand.
TTTTTTTATCATAATTTTTTTCTGGATGTTTTCTAATAAGCTGGATGTTACTGATAATTGAATAGGAAAATGTGAAATTTTTTGGATGCTCAACGTTTTATTGAAGATTATTTAGAATATGTTTTTCATTCTAGACATCTTTATTGTTGGACATTTTGTTGTACTTTAAGATTTTAATTTTGCTGGAATGACATAAGTCTAGGCCTTAAACATTTCATTTCAATGTTTTACCTTCTATTCATGAATTCATGTTTAATATTTAGTTTGACTGATAACAGTAGTACTTTTCCTGTTGTAGAATTATTCTATATGATTTTGAGATCTTATAACATACCTTTAATTTGCTGCTTCTCCTCAGTCAGCCTTAGCCTGCTCCGCCTCCTCCTCCACCTCCGCATCAGTCAGCCTTAATAAAGTGTATCATGAAGACCCCAATTGTGGTGATTCATCCGCAATTGGTTATGGAGTGTGTGTAGCTATAGAGACTTCTTTTTATGGTATCTGACCACTTATATTGAAAATTGGGTTGTTAACGCTTATTTATTTTGTGTGGTTCTGTTCTAATTCTTTTTTCTTCCTCATGTTAATTCATTGTATTATTCAGAAACAAGGGTTATCTGTAATAGAAGTTGACGATGTGCAATACATATCAATGTGGGGACATGTTTTTTTCAAAATTTCAGGTTGGTTTTCTAATCCTCTTTAAATACTTATTTTAATTTGAATTTCTTTGTACCGAACAGTAGGATTTTCTTGAAAGAACTAAGTTACATTTTGAAATATGTTATGAATAACTTGCGTTTTGAAAACTCCCAGGAAAGGGTCAACGAACATAACTAAAGGGAACTACACTGGTATATTTTCTGTTATAATTGTATTTTATTACAAATGATTTGTAAATCTATAATTTTTAACTAATATTTCAGCATCCTAATTACTATAGTGGACTTCTATAACATGTTGCATTACCTTTACTTTCCATTATCCACTGATATCAAGGATAATGATCCATATTCCTTAAAACAGTACATTTTACAGGTCTTACCAGTCCTAATCATGATTTTCCTATATTCTATAGTCCATTTCTATATTCATGTGGAAGTTATTATTAGCATAAATGGATTTGAATTTGTAGGTACCTATTGCCCTGAATTTTGGATGAAATTTTCTTGAAATTTAGAAAATTTGACTTTGCATTTTCGGGTATTAGTTGTCTATTTTGTTCCATTTTTTTGTTTTCTGATAGATTTTTAGAAACCGATAATTCTCTACTTTATTATTTACATATATGAAAAAGATGTCACATATATCAGGGACTTTTTCCTGTAACTCAACATTTGGATTTTCTTTTTTCACATTATCATTTACATTATATATTAATTGAACTTTATTAATGATAGATTTATTACTATAACCACCTTTATAGTTTGTGTAGGTTTTGAAGCAATTTTCATTCTTTATTGATGAAACTCATGTTTCTAATTTAACTTTATCTATATTTGTTTTCAAATGTAACCTTGAAATACGATGTGTAACTGATTTAATGAAGTCACATAGAGGTGATTTCCAAAGACACTGAAAATAGTGTTGTATGTTTCAAGATTTCTTATTAAACAGAATAACCACTTTCTTAATAGTTACCTCTTTTTAAAAATATCCCATTTAATGATTATAGAAGCTTTATTTCTGAAAAAAAACTATCATATTTTATGATATCTCGTGTTTGCTTTAACTTAAAAAAAAGAAAAGTATAATGTAAAGCTATCATTCAAGTTTAGGGCTGAAATCCAACCTCATGTCCCAAATATGAATCTGAAGATATAGATGTCATTTGTTTCTAGATCAGTGTTCTTTAGTAGAAATTCCTATGATTAATGTAAGGTCACATAATACCCACTCAATGATGTTTAAAATATGTATGTTCATGTTCAGTAACTGTTTTTCATGAATTATGCACACATTCAACTGCTATGGATGGAGAACTCAGCAAATAAGAGTTAAAAAGTTGACTGTATTTGAAAGATTTAGTTGGAAGGCAATACTACAGTTTGACTATTTCATTTTTTTTTCATATTTGGTTTTTGCATTTTTTTACATTAAAAACTCTATTTGAATATTATATTTAAATTAGGGTTAATGAAATATGTTTACCATGTTTCCTGGATTAGATCCTGGCATGGATACTGCATAACATATGTTCCATGTCTATGTGTTTTCTCGGATCCATATAATGTTTAGAAAAACCCTTTCAATTTGTTATTTCCCATATTAGTTGAACATGATTCTATTCCTTATCATTTAAATTTGTTTCTGTTACCATATAATTTTATTTTATCATATCTAGGACATATCCAGAACCCATATACTGGTTTGACTGTTTCATATTTCTTTTCATATTTGATCATAGAAACACCATTGTAAATTTAATTGCTTCTAGGAAAATGATACAAATTTGTTTATTTTACATAAATTTTCAACATATTATTAGGAATTATATTTTTACTACAGATTGTGTATGTAGGGCTGGTGTCCCCATTTCCCAGATTTGGTGGTTGTTTCACCCCTCATCATGAATCCACATACCACCTCTTCATCTACAGAGATTAGGAAGGACATAATCAGTCAAGGGAGGGCAGATCTGTTTCACATTTGTCTATCCAGGTAAATATGGAATTATAGATTAAAGAACATGGGTTTGTGGTGGTTGGGGATATTTAGTCGTGGAATTAAAAATGCTACAACCAAGCGCTTTCATTGAGAGGAAAGTAAGGTATGTGAATCTTTTGATTTGGCTTTAAAGGAAAGTGCCCATTTAAGGACATATTTTAAATGGTTACTATTGTTACTTAGTTAAAAAACCTTTCACATTTTCGTCAAAAGTATATTATATTTCAATATCCTATTTCATACCTTATTTTCCTATCGTATATTTTGTATCAATAAGTAGTACACTCAAACTATTATTTTTTATACTCTCGGAAATAGGTTCCTAAATATTCTTCTGTTCAGATTTTTGAAATAAGAGTTAGGTGTGGGTGAGAACACCTTGCTCAGGAAGTTGAGGTCGCTCCCCCACCTCCAACCTCAGTGGAAAAAGGAAGGACAACTATATGTTCTAGATGAAAAAAATCAAGAATATATTGGAACAAGTATAGGAACATCGAGAAGCAGGAAAAGTGGACGCAATATAGCCACTCATGAGAAATATGTAGATCTTAATATTGAGAAAATAATGGTGATTCATCAAACACTTGGTTTCATTAATTTTTGATGACATGTATATATAAATTATGTATTCTATATTCATGAATGTGTATATATTCTTTGAAATTACATTCAAATTTCATACAATATATCTATAAATATTACCATTGCTTTCTTAATATTATATATTCAAATACCTTTATTTAATATATATAGGAAATTGTTTTCTAAATTTCTTTAGAGAAAGATTTGTTAATTATCTTATATGATTAAGTAGGATAAATAAATTTACATTCATTTAAAAATGTAAATTTTCACTTCAATAGAAATTGTCATATGCATTATCAGTTTTCGCTTGAATAAAATATAAGTGTGACATGACCCCTTTATGTGATCCGGTAATCAATGTTTTTCCATTATGAATTATCATTATGAACTTATATAGTATATAATTTTATTCCAATATGCATTTATTTTCCAGAAATTCATATTGGAAGCAATCCAAAAAAATTTCAAGTCAATGTGTAATTAAATGAGAATTCTGTGCAAATTCACGGGTTGGGTTCTAAATATAGATATACAACCCAGGAACATTGACAATTCGTGAAGAAACAACCAGATTATATTTTTCTATCTATTTTATTGATTCAATTTCATGTTTTAGTATTATAAAGTTGTTCTCAAATCTCTATCATCATTATTTATTTTATTACATTGCATCTTCTATTTCATCTTTGTCTCTAATTTCTATATCCCTCATTATATGAAGTTCTATATACAAGATGAATATTTTCACACCTTTTCCCCCCTGACATACCAGTAATTAAATTTATTATAATTTAATTTTTTTCATATCACACATTTTTATCAATACAACCACATTCTTATCATTTATTTCTATATGACTTTGTTTCAGTTCCCACATTATTATTATTGTGATTGAAATTGAATCTGAATTCAAATCTTCTTAAAATTTAAAAATTCATATACTTTTAATGTATCTTTTTTCGTTTTCAACTATTTTAAGGGTCTATTAATTTTCTATGAACTCTTATTCCATTATTATAAACCAGTAATTTCTAATTAAAATACTCTATACATTATTGTTTCTTATCCACTTTTATTAATATTAATCTATTATTAAAATAAAAATCATTAATTGAAATTTCCGTGCAATAGCATGGGCGAGTGCTAGTTTATATAATGATTCATCTTCATTCCAAGAAACCAAATGGAATTTATAGCCATGTAACATTATGGAAATTAATTAATATAATATAACTCCAATTTTTTATAGACATACCCAATTTATATGATTTTCTGATCATGAATATAAGTGAACAGATCATTAAAACCGAAGAAACAAATGAACCCAACTAATAAAATTAAACCTCATAACCAATCAAATAGGTTTTGAATAAACTCAAAAAGGTTTTAATAAGTAATTTACATATAAAAGATGTTATGGAATTATTAATTAATTAACATAATTTTATTACTCTGTTCATTAATATCAAGTGGAGAATACCATCAGACTTAACATAAGGGATCCACTCAATTTCACTTTTATTCAAGAATGTACTCTATGTTATGACATTTTGCATATAATTACTAATGTTGGGATATGATTTATCACTCTATCCTTAAATCCTTCATTATTTATAAAAGATTATAAATCCCTTTCTCTATAATTAAGAGCTCTTAAGTACAACTGATACAACACCAACATTCTACAAGGGATTCTACCCGAACTGCCTTTATTCCTTCAAGTTACTCCATTTTTCTTTTCATCCAAATTATTTTATCGTTTATTTTTATGTAAAAATCCTACATGATATGTATATACTAAAAATTCATGTTTTAGGACCCATACATCATTCTATTTCGAGTATATACATGTTTTTTAGTGATTACCCCCTTAATTCTTCTCGATAAGCAAAGCTATTTTGAGGGAACTACTTGAATTATTACCTGATTTCTAGTTTACAATATTTTCTATTTTAATAAACCATTTTAATTATAAAATTCATCCTTTTATTTTAAAAATATTCCTGGTTCACCTCTGATTTTGAATAAATTATATCTCCCTTTTTAATTTTATAGGCTCTATAGTATTTTCCATAAAACTGCGCAAAATTGTTTAAATGTATAAATTTCTCAAATATATTTCATACATGTTTTCACATCAATATGATATCACATACCATGATATATAATTTTTTTACATTATTAACAACCATTTATGTTCAAATTTCTTTCCTTCATAGATACTTTCATGATACACCTATTGGCTATTGTTTTTGTCCTGATTGTGGTACCCAATTATTTCCATGGGTAAACCTTATGTTTATGTAAGATTGATTCTTTATGAATATTTATGTGGAAATAAAATTCATGAAATGTAGTATGGGTGCCCCCAGATATCACTCCAAATCCTAGGGTAATGTTAATTTTCATGAGATGTTATTTGGGACGGTATTGGTTTTTAGCCTTGGCTTGAGCTACTATTTGAAACAGTCATTGTGGTTACCCTTGACTCATACTGAAGTGAAGTTTTATGTTTCTTACAAATTACTATTATTCCATGTTTATATAATCCCATGTTTATATATTATGATTCCATATGTTCCGTGATTTTATTATCATTTTCCTATGCCTTCAAACCCATGTGCTAAAGCCTTATTCTTATGTATAATACCTTACTGGGCTTTTTAGCTCGCCACTTTGTTTATGTTATTCAGAGGTCACCCTATGGAGATATATGAGAACAATGGAATATAAAAGCCCATTTTTGAATATAAATAAAAAATTTTCTATATAATGTTGGATTATATACCTAGTACTCCATGAAACTCGACTTTACGATACTTGTCTTGTACTCTAATGTATAATTAGGCTTCAAATCATGTAATGTTTTATGTAAAAGGATAGGGTTTCTATATTTAAAATGAACTCATTAGTCCCAGAACATCACCTAGTGGTGGAAATTTTATTTTTTTATGAATAAATATTGATCGATGTGCAATTTTCTTGATTATCACAAATTTAAGAAGATTATATTCAAGAAAAAGTATCATCTACCATGTATCGATGACTTTGGACCAGTTATGTTGAGATAAATACTTTTCCAGGATTGAAATTCTTAATAGATATCAAAATCTACTTGTAAAGGATGATGATATAAAATTATAGAATTCCAAACAAGGTTTGGACACTCTACTGGTATAGAGATTTCATTTGGTCATACTAATTACCCCTAAATATTCATGGTTTTAAATAGTAGATTATTTAGAGATTATCATGGAAAACTTTTTATAGTATTTATATATGATTTTAATAAAAATTAAAGGGAAAAGTAAGAAAATGAGTATAATATAATAATTTTTATTATAACATTGTGAAATTATAAGGATTATCAAAAAATTACCATATGTAAATTTTTTCTACAAAATGATTCATTACTAGGTCATAAAATCTCAAGTGAGGGTATATCGGTAGCTCCTTTCAAGATATAATTTCTTGAAAATTGGCCCAGAATAACCGATTTGACTGAGATCTATAGCTATATTTGATTTTATAGATATTATTAATTCATTATGTTGAATTTCTAATGAATTTATTATCTACACAACAAGTTAACTCAGATGGGAGATAAGATCTTATTTATAGAAGAATCTGAATATGATTTCATAAAAGTGAAGAATATATTAGTTAGTGTAGTGGATAAAGATATTTACTCCATATTTATTCATTGATGTGGCGAATGGTAGGTGTCATCATGGATTATGATGTGGTTATAAATTATTCGTCATGTTAATCGAATGCATGTGAGAAAATTAACCATCTCAAGATTTGGTGTTAGTTGTGAATGCATATGAATTAAATATATGTAAAAAATATATTTTTGTGATTATATATATATATAGATTAATAATGATTGAATTATATGTTTCCTACGAAAGTGGTGAATATTCTCAATATAATAGGATTTTATTTGATTAAATATTATGAATGATAAATATATTATCACAATGTGAAAGTAAACTAGGTGTCAAATTATTTGAGTAAAAAATGATTTTTTGGTCGTATATATGATTAATTCACAAAATATTAAATATTAATGGATATTTAAAAGTTATATATATTAATCTAGGAGTAAAAGTAAAAATATTATCTCACTTAAATGTGTATTCATTTATCAATCAGCATGAATATTAAAGTGGAATAAAACAATGATATAGAGCTACAAAAGGGTTTGAGAAATTTTTCTTGAGCTTCATCATGATTATAATATAATGATAAATATTAAGAATCATTTATTTTATCCTTACATAATATATTTTTTAAGGATATATTATATAGGGCTAATAATCCATCACTCTTTATTCATAGAAGATATATGAATCCCTCTATTGAAATAATTTTAGTACTCTAATGTGTTGGTATAATGTTTTAAAAAAAATCATATTGGGACCTATGATGGCTAGTGAAATGGTGTAGAAATCAAGATCCATTCATCACCATATCATGTTATATTATATTAAATAGAAAATTCATTTCAAAATTTATAACGGGAATCTAAAATTCAATGTTGCAGAGAAGTTGTTCCTATTATTTTATCCATGGAATAAGGTTATGTGATCCAGAAGGAATGTAATTGTGAACCATATGTATGTTATCCCTTTATAGATAATAGATCAACTAGTGATGTTATATTATCATATTGCACTTCCACTGAACTACTCTATATTTCTTGAGGTCTTCTATATATCATTCTTGGGGATGTACATACATAATCCATCGCAGTTACTCATCTCAGACGTCGTACTAATGGAAAATGACCATTCATATGGATACCAACCAATAGAAACATTTTATCATCGAGATAAATTGGTATGAAACAAGAATACTCACCTTGTGAAAGTTTTTAAGAGGAATCCTAAATTTGAAGAAGATATTTAGCAAACTGAGGATGTGGTGAAATCGAGATACCCTTATTTTTTTAGATTGGGATGTTGAATTTTTATGGTGAAATTCATGTTAACAAAGGAAGAATATAACCCCCTGAGACTATAATATATCTATCTAAAAATAGTTGGACATTTTAGATAGATTTCGTTACATGAATCCCTGAGTTTAAGTGAACCATAAGATACAATTAAATTATTAATATATTATAGTTATCTTTTAGAAGATGGATTGGTGGTTGTGAATATATGTTGATAAATTAAGAAAACATTATTGTTAAATATTTATAAAATCAATTGATTGGTTATTAATTAATTATAAATAAAAATACAAATCAATTGAAATTAAAATATTTTATTCTATAGAAGAGTATTTTTATGAACGCAATGTATTTTTATATAAATAAATTAAATTAATATTTATTGGTGAATTATTTTAATGAAAAATATATATTATATATAAAATTAAAATTTTAACATTGGTTAAATAATTTTTCCTAAGGATGGAATATTAATAATCGAAGTTTTATGCTTAATATGTATTTTTATAAAATGAATATTTCCACACCGTTTTAACTATTATATTTTATATTAATTTATTCCGCTTACAGAAAATGAATCTTGACAAATTGGATATATTTTTGGAATTAATATGTCTAAATTTGTAAAATTGGCCCCTTTTATTTGTATGTATAAAAAATAGTAACCACGGTAATATTTATCACCTATGTGAAGGGTAAATTAGGATAGAATTGATATAAACACTATGTAAAGTTCATTATTTTTCTACTAAATTGTCATTTTATATAGAAAAGTTAACCCTAATTAGACTTGTCTCCTAATTTCATTTTTTATGTGAAACAATTCCATTAAAATGAGAAATATAATATTAAAATTAGATAATAATACAAAATTTCAACATTTTACAACTAAATATCAATTATATGTCCAAATATTGAAAAATAATGTTTTTGAATGAATATAAATATCTATTATGAATCTAATGAATTTTCTTCATGATATAAATTTTTTTATAATTTTTTGAAATTAAATAAGATACTTAAATTCTTATGAAGCACATATGTTCTATTTCTTCAAAAAAAAAACAATAAATAAAATAAATTATATTAAAAATATTAAATATATTTTAATTTTAATGATTCATAGTGTTATAAGAAAATATAGATTATTATTACAAATTTTTTTGGAGTTAAAGGATTACATTTCAAATACATATTTTCATTTATGTCTTTTATGTCAAATTAAGTGAAAAGATACGGAGTCGACATATTGAAATTTTAACTAAATAATATATTATTAAATTATTAAAAAATAATAAAATTATTTGAAGAGGACTCGGTGGATAATATATGGTTGAAAATGATACCTCTTGTCAATTTATGAACCCACTGTAACCTTATATGTAAAATTATATCCCTTTAAGAGTGAAAAATATATTACTACGGTTATGGTTAAGTTTTGTTAACCAAGAAGTTAATCCAAAATGTAACATTTTATTCAACAATTGGATTGTTTTTAGATTTTTAATTGGTAATTTCACTGTAAAATTGTTATTTTACTCAATAAATGTTCCATGTTGTCATTAAAATAATTCTCCAACAAATATGTAATTCTTTAATGATTCCAAAACAATACTAGGGAAATGATCAAATGATATTGTACTTATTCATTATATGGATATATTATAATTATAATGAAGATGTTTTTTTTAAACACATTTATTTTCTATAGTATATTCTATAATAGCTAATATCTATTCAAAAAATCATTTATTTTAGAAACCAGTAAAGCATTAATCCTATTTTATTTTTTATGAAATATCAACAAAGCATTGACTTTACTAGAGTATGTAGTGAGATTGAACTGAATCAGGTATAATCTTTTCAGTTCTTTTAATTCTGTTTCCCTGTTAGTAAATAACAGCGTACTGGACTATTGTTCTTAACATCCCATTATAGGATCATCAGATCGTTGAATCTTTTCAAGACAGTGCAAAGCCTCAATCAGGATTGGTAACATCATCTTCAATTATTTCAATAGTTCATGTAAATATATGTTATCTTACCTAAAATAAATTTATTATATTTTTTTATCATTATAAAGGTTTCGAATTGAGTAGTGGGTCATTGTATTTTGTTTTGATTAATATTTTCTTTCACTTGAAGAGAAATCTATTAACTGACATGGATGATGAGGATGTGGTGAAGAAGAATGTGTCAGTGACTGGTGAATCCAAACCACCATCAACTGATGCCACTGGCATTCATATATGTACAATGGATAACTTAAAGAAACCAATAGACCAAGTTGACTAAAGGTTTGTCTTACGGTACATATTCATTTTGGAAAAACAATTTTAGCTATCTGTTAGTTTCAACAATACAGTTACAAAATATTTATCCGCTACTACGTCTTCTTATAATATACTTTACTAATGCAGTAATGATATTTTGAAATCATAAATTTAGTAATGTTGATGTAAAAATCATTTGTTTTCCATTAAATCATATTTTTGCATGTCAAAATCATATGTTCTCTTTGAATAACCTTATCATGAATGGTTACTGATGATGTCAAAATTCTAGGTGGAAATCATCAAAATACAATGATCCAAAAATTCCTCTACATATATATTTCAAATTTAGTGTTCACGTTTTATCAAGTCCTTATCCAATGACAAATCATTTCTGGAGGTTTATTATAATTTTTTAATGCTGGACGATATTCATGCCGGATGCTTTTCATGGTCTACTATTTTCTTCTAATGCCGGACAATTTTCATGGAGGACGTTGTTTATCAGATTTTCATTCTGGATGTTATCTAATAAGTGGGATGTTACTAATAATTGAATAAGAAAATGCAGATTTTTTTGGATGTTGTACGTTTTATTGAATATTGTTTAGAATTTTTATTTCATGCTAGACCTCTTAATTTGTGGATGTTTTGTTGTACTTTACAATTTTCATTTTGCTGGAAGGACATAAGTCTGGGCCTTACTCATTTCATTTCAATGTTTTCCCTTCTATTCATGAATACATATTTACTGTTTAGTTTGACCGAAAACAACAGTAATTTTACTGTTGCAAAATTATTCTATATGATTTAGAGATCTTATAACATATATTTAATCTGCTTCTCCTTCTTAGTCAGCCTAAGTCTACTCCGCCTCCTCCCCCGCCTCCGCATCAGTCATCCTTAATAAAGTGTATCATGAGGAGCATGATTGTTTTGATTCATCCGCAGTTGTGTATGGAGTGTGTGTAGCTACAGATGCTTTGTTTTAAGCTATCCGACATGTTTTATTAAACATAACCACTATTTGATTCTGGGTCTAGATGTAAGGTATCTAACCTCTTATATTGAAAAATTGTTTTGTTCTTGTTTATTTATTTATTTTGGTTCTATTATGATTGTTTGTGCTTCCTCATGTTAATTCATTGTATAATTCAGAAACAAGGTATTTCTGTAATAAAATTTGATGAAGTGAAATACATATCAATGTCAAGCCATTTTTTTATCAAAAGGTCATGCTTGTTTTATAATTCTCTTTAAATACGTATTTTAATTTGAATTTCAGTGTACTGAACTGCAAGATTTTTCTGAATGAACTACGTTTCATATTGAAATATGTTATGAATAAAATAATTTTTGACAACTCCCAGGAAGGGGTCAACAAACAAAACTAAAGGGCACTATACTGGTATGTTTTCTATGATAATTGTTTTGTATTACAAATGAGTTGTAAATCTGTAATTTTTAATTAATATTTCTATATCCTAATTACTATAATGGACATCTGTAACAGGTTGCTTTACCTTTAATTTCCATCATCCTCTAATATTAAGGATAATGGTCAAGAATCCTAAAAACAATAAATTTTACAGGTCTTAATAGTCCCATTCATGATTTTATTATGTTCTTTTATCCATTTCTATATTCTTGTGGAAGTTGTTACGAGAATAAATGAATTTGAATTTGCAGGTACCTGTTGCCAATCGTTTTGGAAGACATATTCATGAAAGTTAGTAGAACTGACATTTCATTTTCAAGTATTAGTGGTCTATTTTGTTCTATTTTTTTGTTCTCTGATTAATGTTCAGAATCCGATATTGCTTTACTTTATTATTTACATATATGAAAAAGATGTCACACATTTCTGTGACTTTTTTCCTGTAACTCTCACATATGGATTTTCTTTTTTCACAATATCATTTACATCATATATCAATTGAACTTTCTTTATGATAGATTTAGTAGTATAACAAACATTATAATTGGTGTAGGTTTTGAAGCAACCATCATTACTTCATTCATGTAACTCCTATTTCAAATATAATTTTCTGTAGATTTGTTTTCAAATTAATCCTTGAAATCATATGTGTTACTGATTTAATGAAGTCACTTAGAGGTGATTGCCGAAGACACTGAAAACAGTGTTGTATGATTCTAGATTTACTATTAAACAGAATAACCACTTTCTTAATAGTTACCTTTGTTTACAAATTTCCCATTTTCTGATTAGACATGTTTCATTTCAGAAAAAAAAATTATCCTATTTTATGATATCTCGTATTTTTTTTCTCTTACATAAAATAAGAGTATAATGTGAAGCTATCAATCAGGTTTGTGGCTGCAATTCAACCTCATGTCAGAGATATGCATCTGAAGATATAGTTTTCAGTTGCTTCTAGAGCAGTGTTCTTTAGTAGCAATGCATATGATTCATGTAAGTTAACATAATAACTTCTCAATGCTGTTTAAACTATGTTTTTCAATGTTTCGTAATTGTTTTTAAGCATTATGTACAGATTCAACTCTTATGGATAGAGAACTCAGAAAATTATAGTTAAATAGTAGACTAAATTTGATAGCTGTAGTTGGAAGGTAATACTTCAGTTTGATTATATCATATTTTTTTTTCATATTTGATATCTGCATTATTTTTTTACATTCAAAACTATATTAGACTATGCTATTTAAATTAGGGTTAATGCAATATGTTTACTATGTCTTCAGAATTTTTCCCTTGCATGGATACTGCATAACATATGTTCCATGTCTATGTGTTTTCTCAGATCCGTATAATGTTTAGAACAACCATTTCAGGAGGTTATTTCACATATTATTTGAACACGTTTCTATTCCTTATCATTGGAACATGTTTCTATTCCCATATAATTTTATTTTATCATATTTATGACATATCCAGAGCACAGATAATGCTTTGACCATTTCTAATTTTTTCATATTTTTTTTCATATTTTTTTTTCATATTTGATCATACAAACACCATTTTAAATTTCATTTCTTCTAGAAGAATGATACAAATTGTTTTTACATAAGATTTCAACATATTATTATGACTTATATTTTCACTACAGTTTGTGTCTATAGGGTGGGTGTCCTCATTTCCCAGATTTGGTTATTGTATCACCCCTCAACATGAATCCTCATACCACCGCTTCTTCTCTGGAGATTGGGAAGGATGGAATAAGTCAAGGGAGGGCAGAAATATTTTACATTTATCTATCCAGGAACATGTGGAATTACAGGTTGTAAAACATGGGTTTGTGGTGGCAGGGAGACATTTGGTTGTGGCCTTCGAAATTCTAAAACCAAGATATTTCATTGGGAGGAATGTAAGGTTTGTGAAACTTGTGATATGGATTTAAAGGAATGCACCCATTGAAGGACTGATTTTAAATGGGTACTATTGTTACACAGTAAAAAAACCTTTCACATTTATTTCAAAAGTATAAAATAGTTCAATATCCTATTTCATAAATTATTTTCTTATAGCTTATATTAGTATCAATATGTAGTACACTAAAACTATTATATTTTTATACTCTCTGAAATAGGTTCTTAAATATTCTTCTGTTCTGATTCTTGACATAAGAGTTAGGTGTGGGTGAGAACACCTTGCTCAGGAAGCTGAGGTCTCTTCCCCACCTCCAACCTCAGTTGAAAAGGCATGTCAACTATCTGTACTAGAGGAATGAAATAAAGAACCTCTTGGAAGAAGTTTAGGAACGTCGAGATACAATAAACGTGGACGCAACATAGCCACTCATGAGAAAGATATAGGTACTTAATGTTGAGGAAACACTGCTGATTTAGTAAACACTTTGTTTCATTAATTTGTGAGGACTTATATATATAAATTATGTATTCTATATTCATGCTTTTGTATATATTCTTTGACGTTACATTCAAATTTCATACAATATATATATAAATATTACCATTTTTTCATAATATTATGTCTTCAAATACCTATATTTAAAATATATAGGAAATTGTTTTATCAATTACATTAGAAAATGATAATTTAATTAACTTATATGATTAAGTAGGTTAAATAAATTATCTTTCATTTTAAAATATCAGTTTTCACTTCTATAGAAATTGTCATATGAATTATCAATGTTCACTTTCATAAAAATAACTTTGACATGACTATTGTATGTGATACTGTAATCAATGTTCTTCCATTAGGTATTATAAGTATGAAATTTTATAGAATATAATTTCATTCCAATGTTCATTTATTTTCCAGAAATTATTATTGGAAACAATCCAAATTTTTTTCTAGTTAATGTGTAATTAAATGAGAATTCCATGAAAATGCATGGGTTTGGTTCTAAATATAGATATATAACCCATGAACATTGACAATTAGTGAAAAAACAACCAGATTCAATTTGTCTATATATTTTATTGATTCAATTTCATGTTTTAGTATTATGAAGTGGTTGTCCACTCTCTGTCATCATCTATTTATTTTATTCCATTTCATCTTATGTATCATATTTGTCTTTTATTTCTACATCCCTCATTATATGTAGTTCCATATACATGATGAATATTTTCACACTATTTTTCCCCTAACATACCAGTAATTAAATATAATATAATATAATTTTTTTTTCATATTAATCATTTTTATCAATACAACCGCTTTTTTATCATTGATTTCTGCTTGAATTTGTTTCAGTTCCCACATTATTGTTATTATGATTAAAATTGAATCTGAATTCAAATCTTCATGAAATTTAAAAATTCATATTCTTTTATTGTATCCTTTTTCTTTTTCAACTATTTAATGGGTGTCTTAAATTTCTCTTCACTCCTATTACATTATCATAAACCATTACTTTCTAATTTAAATGTTCCATACATTATTGTTTCTAATCCAAATTTATAAATATTAATCTTTTATTAAATGAAATACCATTAATCGAAATTGATGTGAAATAGCATGGGGGAGTACTAGTTTATATAATGATTCATCTTCATGACAAGTAACCAAATGGAATTTACAACAATGTAACATTATGGATATTGAATAATATAATATAACTCCAATTTCTTACAACCATGCCCATTTTATATGATTCTATGAATATGAATGTAAGTAAATTGATCATTAAAACCAAGGAAATATACGGACCAACCAATAAAATTGAACCTCATATCCAATCAAAAATGTTTTAATAAGTAATTTAAATATAAAATAAGTAATGGATTTATTAATTATTTAACATAATTTGATTATTTTGGTCATTAATATCAAGTGGAGAATACCATCAGACTTAACATAAGGGATCCTCTCAGTTTCACTTTTATTCAAGAAATTCCTCTATGTTATGACCTTTTACGTATAATTACTAATGTTGGGATATGATATATCACTCTCTCAACACATCCCTCATTATTTATAAAAGATTATAAATCCCTTTCTCTATCATTATGATCTCCTAAGTATAACTGATACGACACTAACATTCTGCAAGGGATTCTACCTGAACTACCTTTATTCCTTCGAGTTGCTCCATATTTATTTTCATCCAAATGATGTAATCCTTTATTTTAATGTAAAAATGCTAAATTATATGTATATTCTCAAAAGTCATGTTTCAGGATCCATCCATCATTCTATTTCGAGTATATACATGTTTTTTAGTGATTCCCTCCTTATTTCATCTTGACAAGCAAACCTATTTTGAGGGAAAATCTTGTATTGTTACCCGATTTAAAGTGAACTATATTTTATATTTTTATCAACCATTGAATTTATAAAATTAATACTTCTATTTTCAAAATATTCCTGGTTCACTTCTAATTTTCACTTCTGTATGACATCACATACCATGATATATAAATTTTATACATTATTAACATCCATTTATGTTTTAATTTCTTTTTTTCATAGATACTTTCATGATACACCCATAGGTTATTCTTTTTGTTATAATTTTGGTACTCTATTCTTTCAATGGGTAACCCTTATGTTTATGTAAGATTGATTCTTTGTGACTCATTATGTGGAAAGAAGATTCATGAAAAGTAATATGGGTGCCCCCAAATTTAACTCCACTTCATTGGGTAATGTTAAGTCTCATGAGATGTTATGCGGGACAACCTTGGCTTTTAGACTTGGCTTAAGCTACTATGTCAAACAATCTTTGTGGTTTTCCTTGTCTCATACTAAAGTCTGGTTTTATGTTTCTTCAACATTAATATGATTACATGTTTATATTATCCCATGTTTATATGTTACGATTCCATACGTTCCAAGCTTTTTTTTCATTTTCCCATTCCTTCTAACCCAAGGGGTAAAGCCTTATTCTTTTGCATACTCCCTTACTAGGAATTTTATCTCATCACATTGTTCATGTTATTACAAGGTCACCCTATGCAGATGTATGAGCAGAATGGAAGATAGAAGCCCATTTTTGAGTTTAAATAAAAAAATTTCTTTATAATTTTTGATTATGTACCTAGTCTTCCAAGAAACTAGACTTTATGATCCTTGTCATGTACTCTAATGTATAATTATGCTTCAAATCATGTAATGATTTATGTAAAAGGATATGGTTTTTGTATTTAAAATGAACTCATTAGTCCCAGAGCATCACCTAGGGGTGGATACATTATTTTTTTATTAATAAATATGGATCGATGTTCATTTTTCTTGATTATAACTAATTAAACAAGATCATATTCAAGAAAAAGTATCATCTACCATGTATCGATGAATTTGGACCAATTAGATTGAGGTAAATACTATTACATGATTGAAATTATTAATGGATATCATGAACTACTATTAAAGGATGATGATAAAAATTATAGAATTCCAAATGAGGTTTGGGAACTCTAATTGTATAGAGATTCCATTTGGTCATACTAATCACCCCTACATATTCATTGTTTTAATAAGTAGATTATTTAGAGATTATCTTGGCCAATTTTTTGTATTATTTATATATGATACTAATAAAAATTAAAGGGAAAAGTAAGAACATGTGTATCATATAATAATTATTATTAAGACCTTGATAAATGATAAGTCTTATTAAAAATTTACCATTTGTAAATTTTTTCAACAAAATGATTCATTACTAGGTCATATAATCACAAGTGTGGGTATATCGGAATATCCTTTCAAGATAGAATTTCTTGAAAATTGGAACAGAATAACCAATATGACTGAGATCTATAGATATATTAGATTTTATAGATATTATTAATTCATTATGTAGAATTTTGCATGAATTTCTATATCCACACAACAAGTTAACTTGGAAGGGAGATAAGATATTTTTTATAGAGTAATTTTAATAAGATTTCATCAAAGTGAAGATAATATTAGTTAGTGCAGTGGATAATGATATTTAATCCATATTTATTCATGGACGTGGAGAAGGGTATGTGTCATCATGGATAATGAGATGGTGACACATTATTCGTCATGTTAATTGAATTCACATGAGAAAAATAACCAACTCACGATTTGGTGTTATTTATGATTACATATGAATAAGATATATGTAAAAAATATATTTTTGTGATTTTTTTGATATATATATATATATATAGAATAAGAATGGTATAATTTTAGATTTCCTATAAATGTTATTAATATGCTCAATATAATAATATTTTCTTTGAATAAATATTATGAATGGTAAATATATTATCACCCTGTGAATGTAAAGTAGGTGTCAAATGATTTGAGTCAAAATGATTTTGTTGTCTTATATATCAAGAGTTTACAGAATATTAAATATTAATTGATATTGAGAAGTTATATATATAAATCAAGGAGGAATAGTAAAAATATTATCCCACTCAAATGTGTGTTCTGTTATCTATCAGTGTGAATATTAAGGAGGAATAAGACAATGATGTAGAGATACAAAAGAGTTTGAGGAATTTTACTTGAGCTTCATCATGATTATAATATAATGATAAGTATTAAGAATCATTTATGTTATCATTATATACTAGATTTTATGAAGGATATTCTATATAAAGCTAATAATCCATCACTCTTTATTCATCCAAGATACATGAATCCCTCTATTGATATAATTTTAGTACTCAAATGTGTTGGTATAATGATTTAGAAATATTCATATTGGGAATTGAGATGGCTAGTGAAATGGTGTAGAAATCAAGATCCATTCATCACCATATCATGCTATCTTATATTAAATATGAACATTATTTCAAAAATAATCACCGGAATATAAAATTCAATGTTGGCGAGAAGTTGTTCCTATTATTTTGTCCATGGAATAATGTTATGGGATATAGAAAGAATGGAATTGTGAATCATATGTATGTTATCCCTTTATAGATATTAAATCAACTAGTGATGTTATATTATCATATTGTGCTTCTAATGAACTACTCTATAGTTTTTGATGTCTTCTATATATCATTATTTGGGATGTACCTACATAATCCATCACTGTTACTCAACTCAGACGTCATACTGATGAAAAATGATCATTAATATAAATAAAAACGAATAGAAACATTTTATCATCGAGATAAAATGGTATGAAACAAGACTACTCACCTTGTGAAAGTTTTTAATAGGATTCATAAATTTGAAAAAAGATAATTAGCGAATTGAGGATGTGGTGAAATAGAGATACCCTCATTTTTTTAGATTGGGGTGTGGAATTTTTAGGGTGAAATTCATTTTAATAGAGGTAGAATATAACACCCTGGGCCAATAATACATCAATCTTAAAATAGTTGGACTTATTTGATAGATTTCATTATATGAAACCCTTATTTTAAGTGAACCATAAGATACAATTGAATTATTATTATATTACAATTATCATTTAGATGATGGATTGGTGGTTGTGAATATAAATTGATAAATTAAGAAAAATATATTGTTAAATATGTATAAAATGAATTCATTAGTTATTAAATTATTATAAATACCAATACAAATCAATTGAAATTAAAATATTTTCTTCTAATGAAAATAATTTTTATGCATGCAATGTATTTTTATATAAATAAAATAAATTAGTATTTATTGGTGAATGATTTTAATGAAAAATATATATTATATATAAAATTAATATTTTAACATTGGTTAAATAATTTTTCCTAGGGATGGAATATGAATAATAGAAGTTTTATGATTCAAATGTATTTTTATAAAATGAATATTTCCACAAAATTTTCATTATTATATTTTATATTTATTTATTCCACTTACTGAAAATGAATCTTGACAAATTAAATATATATTTGGAATTAATGTGTCTAAATTTCTAAAATTGGACCGTTTTATTTTTAGGTATACAAATAGTTACCACGGTAAAATTTATGAGCTCTCTTGATATATATGGGAGACCCTTTATATATTTATTATTTGATATCACTTAAAATTAAATTTTATGAATGATTATATAGCATATAAATTAATTTCAATGGAAGTATTTAATTATTGTGAAAATATAAAATCTAAATAAATATGTAAACTATTGTAATCCCTTAAACATAAATTTTGGATTACATGTTATTGTGTCATGTGTAGTTGTTCTTGTTTTGTATCCCTGTTGGTGACATAATTAGGTGTGAATATTTTGTAGAATTGATGCATTGGGTGGTTGGAATTGGATACGATGTGGGTGGTTTGTGATGATGGCCATCTATGGTGGTTGTGATATTTCATGGGGATGATGTGCGATTAGTGTATTGTTTGGTTATTGAGACTTTTAGGTTTTTTGGTGAGGTCACATGGCTGATGTTATGTTGTGGCATTGGTTGATGTGAGATGGTTGAGATATTATTTTGTATAGTAATTTTAGTTCCTCAATCAGTCATGGAATAAATTGTATTGATGAAATAAAAATTCATATATTTTTAAATATCTAAAAATTGGTCATAGTTAGTCTCTACTAATCTAATAATATTTACTAAATGATAACTAAACGGTCTATGTAAATTTATATAAAATTTATAAGTAAATGGGAGTTGATGGAATATCAACATATCTTAAAAATTGTGAAGCCTATAATTTAATATGAATTGTGTTGTTATGTGTGGTGGTTATATAATGTGATGAATTTAGTGGTGGTGGTAGTTTTTATAGATGTCATATTGTGAAATGGTGGTGTTGTAGTGTATTTTAGTGATGTTTATTTTAACTAATTAATTTGGTATTTTTTCTAAAATATGTATCATTTATATTATGTAATATTTATATGTGCCACACCATAGTAGGATAAACATACCGGTGCCTAATTTTTTTGGGTTCTTGGAGTTGTCTCTAGTATCTTAGATTATGGTGATATGGATGGTTGGTTTCCAATTATTCCCCACTCTTCATTCAGGGGTGATGATAGAGGATGGTGTTAGGGATTACTAATTGGTGATGAGGATTTTATATTTGGTTGGGGTCATGCATGATATAATGAGGGAAAAAATCGGTGTTCTTCACAATCATGATACCATATTTCTATTTTTATGTAATGATTCTATGATGTGATGATTCTAAGATGTGACAATTATAGAGGCTAGCATGAGATGCTAGACCATGTAACAGTGGTTTATGTAGGGATGTGTCCCAACCCACATTATAGATTTTTTTGATATTTGATGTGATATATTTGGAAGGTATGAGATCGTATCATGTTTGATGTTTTGGAATGAGAGTGGAAAATCAAGGGAGAAGATGTTGTAGGGGTCCATTGATTATGTTCATGATAATATGTTACTATAGTGTAAATGTGAATTTTTTATTATGTCATGGTGAGGATGTTATTGTTTAGTTGATTTTTTTATTCTTGTAGGTTCTATTGTTCATTCATAGGCTAATTAGTATGCTCTTTTTAGAAGATCATGAGGGAAACTGGGTCTGATCCTACTGATTATAATTTTTATGCTCAACATGTGCACATAAAAATTGTTTTTTTGGATTCTGAAAGGACTTTGTGGCATGATCTAGATATTATTATCTTGGGTTTGGGAGTATTTGATGATTCTCTGATGTAAAACATATTTTGTTATTTACTGGGAGGCTTTTATTTTTGTTTTGAATGCCATTCATACATTGCAGGGTGATTTTGGGTTTAATTTTATTTGATCAGTTGGAATTTTTTATTATCTGTTTATAGAATCATCTGACATTATTTTATTATAGAGAGAGACTCTTTCTATAAGGGAGATTTTTATATTCATGGTACTTGTCACCAACTCATGTATGATTGGAGTGGTACATTAAGGTCATTATCTTTATTCCATTATGACCTTCAAATGAGGGGTACCTCTATAGGTATGGGGATGTGATGATTTAAATATAATATAAAATTATAATTATTAATTATATACTAATAAAAGTTATAAAAATCAATACTATTCATATTCTTGATGCTAAAATATTAAATTATTATTATTATAGTCAAAGGAACCCCTTCCTATTTGCAATATAAATACCCCTCCTCTACCTATTTCTCCTCAGATCCAAAATATTTAATATTTCGAAATATTTTCCCAAATACTTCTCTAAATTTTCATATCTATATTCTTAAGGAATCGTTAAATCCAAAATTATATCCTATTAAGGTTTTAGACTCAATCTAATGAATGTGAATCAATGAGTAAGGTAAGGGTTTTAAAAACCATGTCTTCACATTAAAATCCCCCCCATAATTTCTATATTAAAGGTTATCATTAAATTTAAACATAAAATATAATTTTAACTAAACTGTGATGTTTTTATAAAACTAAATTTTTTTAGTTATTTTTTTCTTTTAATATCTTTTTAAAGCATCACTCGTGATGGTTTTGTGAAACCTATGTGGGTGATGATATTTTATTTTGCACTTATAGTTTTATTGGATTTTTTGAAACAAATATTTAATTATTTAATTGAGAATTTATCATCAAATCATGTTACTTCTGGAATTATAGAAAGATAAATATGAAATAATAATAATGGTACAGAAAGTAAAAAAGTTGTGTTTTGTTTTTTATCCAAAACAAGCTTCTAAAGTAATTAGAATTAATTTCTAACTATATTTTTAAATTTATAAAATTATCCAGTTTTCTTAATATTTGAATATCATTAATAATATTCCATGTCACTAGTATAACTTATATAACCAAGTTATAACAGTCTTCAACTATTACCACTTCACTGAAGATACTTTGGTACTATTAATTAAACATCCTCAAAACAGAAAACTTGAAAAATTATAAATTTATATAATTAACCAAACCCGATAAAAATGAACTATAAGTGATGAAATAAATATAAATTTATTTTCAAAGCCAATAAATGATAAATATTGAAGTGCCCAGATCAGTGTGAATCACTGAGAGGGGGAGGGAGTGAATCAGTGATCCCTTAAAACTTTTTACTAATTGATTCTTATCAATTAAACCTCTATGGCTGGTTAAAGCCTCGATCCACTCTTCTTGTATCTCTCAACCTTTCCCGGATAATGCAGTAATGAAAAGGCACAGGACACAAGGATTTACAAGGTTCGGCACCAAAGGCCTACATCCTTGCCATGCTCTCTCAGCATGGATTCTCCCATTATAATCGGTTAGTATTACAATGGTCGATACAGAGTCCCACTGTATCTCTCCTGAGTCCCACAGGAGGGTCTTTATACTGCGTCCCACAGTGTTACCAGAGTCCCACTGGCCTGCTCCAGAATCCCACTGAAGACTTCTTCTCCCTGAGTCCCACAGGGTCTTCTTCTGGCTCCTCGAGTCACACGAGTAGCTCTTCTTCTTGTTCAGCTCTTCAAGTATCTTCAGCAGTCTGGGATAAAGACTGCTAGCCTTGCTCTGTACCTCTGATCACTTGTGATGATCAGGTCTTCTCGTCTTGCTCAGGATTTATCTCCTTCTTCTCAGGATGACCTGGCCTCTCTTCAATTACTGAATACTCAGACAAATGATATCTTTAACTTTAGTCTGGTCCAGTCTCAGTTCAAAACAACTTCATGCACTGAGTGCATGGCATCTCTGTCTCTTCATGCAATGATTGCATGGCCTTCTCAATTCTTCAAGAACCTCCTAGTCTTGGACAACTCAAATTGCACACAAGCTGATTCAGACTTGTTCACGTGTGCATGTGCATGCATGCAAGCATGCACTTCCCTTCTTTTCCTCTTGGTGCAATAAACCCACAAAGGGTGTAGTCAACTATAGCACACACCTTCTTCACAATCTTCACACACTTAATTCAATTTGCTTACACACTTAGAGTGTGTTCTACTTTAGTGTGGGTCTTTCACTTCTTTCTTCTTCTAAGTGTGAACACACTTTTAGTGCACACACTAGGTTCGGCCAACTTGTCTCTTTGCACACACTTGTTTCATTTTGCACACACTTGAAACTTGGCCTTCACACTTCTTGTACTCTTCCACTTTGCACACACACTTTGTTTTTCTCTTTTAAACTTCAAGTGTGCATAACCACAAAGCTACGGCCTTCACTTGTTCAATTTGCACACAAAGGCACTAAGCCTTGGCCTTCCTCTCTTTGCACACCCACTGCCCGTAGGGCCTTCTCCTCACTTTGCATACACACAAAGTGTTCTTCAATTTGGCACACACAAGGGCATGTCTCTGCCTCCTCTTGCACACACTTGAATACCAACACAAGGGCTACGGCCTCATCCTTTTCTTTTTACACAAAAGGCACAAAGGCCCTCGGCCTTCTCTTCTTCTCTTACCACACACAAAGTGTGGTATACTCCTTATGCACACAAACAGCCACAGCCTTCCTTGCTTCTTTGCACACACTAAGTGTTCAAGCCTTGGCCTCCTACTTCTTTTTGCACACACACTGCCCGTAGGGTGTCTTCTTCTTCACTTGGCACTCAAAGGGTGCAAGGGCTCGGCCTTCTCAATGTTCACAAAAGAGAGACTTCCTCGGGTCCTCTTACTCCATTTGCACACACACTGGATATGGCCTCGGGACTTCACTTCTTCTTCAAGGCGCGCAAGTGCAAGGGCACAAGGGCCTGAGCAGGGTGTGGCCTTCTCTTCTTCAACAGCCGCGAGGTGCACCAGCACTCGGGTGTGCAGCATGCAACACCACGAGGCGCGCAAGCCACAAGGATGAGTACACCTTGGGCGCGTAGGCTACTCCTGCCGCGCAAGTATGCGGGCAGGGAGAGCTCTTCCTGTCGCGCAAATAATGCGCACAGGGGACCTTCGAAGCCTCGGGTGGCTCCGGAACCTTTAGCCGCGCAAGTTCTTTGCGCGGGGCTTCTTCGCACAAGTGATGCGCGGAACAATACTTCGCGAGGCAGAGGAGCTCTCGCGGGTCTTCCAAGTTTTTCAGCAAGCGTTTCAGCAAACTTCTCGAGGGCTCGGCCTCTCTTTATATAGGCAGAGGAATACCCCATATCTTCCGCGTGATTTAACTTCAAGATCCCGAAGTTTTCGGTTCTTTAAAATCTTCCAAATATTTATATTTATCCTCTGTTTCACGCGGGATCTTTCTTCTTCGGTTTCCTCCACATGCATGCGATTTATAACGCATGCACGGCCTTCGTTAAACCTTATCCATGCAAAGGCACGAACACCGAATGGCCTCGCACCTCCGGTTGCTTTGGCCTCGCTCGAAATCCTCCTTTCATCGTATGCATGCTTATTTTATTGCATGGTCCTGTTCGTTATGGCCAGACGAGCACGAGGGTGGCTTCGGTTTCTCCAGAGGTGGCCGGAATCTCGAAACACTGTCGTCGGGAGGCACTGGTTCAGCGGCTGCTCGCGGGTGGTCTTCGTTCGAGATCGAGGATGAAGATAAGCCGGGAGCCGTTCGATCGGGCGAATGAAGGACATCGGACGGCCGGATTAAATCGGGGGAGCGGCGGATCAGATGAGCGGTCCAGATCGAGCGCGCGATGAGACGGACGGCCAGGATTCGCTCCGGGTGAAAAATGCGCGTCCCACATCGAATTCTCTCGCGGAATTTCCGCGGTTTATTACCCTGGCACTCACCGCTACTCGCCAGTTGAATTTCTCCCTCCACGGTGCCGCCCTGCACCGTGTTCTCCCTGCGGGCGCGCTCTGCACCCACTCTCTGCTCCTGCGGGCGCGCTCCTAGCGCCCACTATGCTCCTCCGGCGCACGGGTTTCACCACCGCGTGCCCTCGGGGGCTTATACACGGCCCCCTGCGCTCCTCCGGGCGTGCCCCAGCGCCTCTGTGGTGTCTGCGGGTGCGCCCCTGCCGCCCTGAGCTCGCCCCACGGGTTCCCCCTTGGGCGTGGCGCCTTAGGCCCACTTGAGCCTTGGGGTTGAACCCACAAGGTACTCACGGGCAGGCCAATTTTTTGGCTAAGTCTTGAATAAGACTTTGTAAAAACAAAGTCCTCCATGTAAAATATGCCAAGTGCCACTTGCCCTTCAAGGCATTCTTTTCCTTCATCTTCTTCTTGAGAATTCAAACATTAATCTTCTTGATTAAAAACAACTCCTCAATTTATAATTCTTCTTCACCATCTCATTTTCAACTTAGGAGAGAATTCTCAAGGATCTTCATCAACCGAGCTACTTGATCAATTATTTCTTCTTCATTAGAATTCCTCCATTCTTCTTCAACAATTATTCATCACTTTGTAATGGAATTCACGAAGGGTCTTCATCTTCAACTGAGCTCCTAAATCACTTAAATTCTTCAATGTGCTTCATTGATCTAATCAGAGATCAATTGGATCAACTTCAAATTCACATGCACTAAGTGTTAGTGCATGGACTTCTTCAGCTCACTTCATCCACTTAGTACTTGTGGATGGATCATATTGCTTCTTAAACTCCTCATGCATTGTCACTACAATGCATGGTCTTCTAATCATGTTGTGACATTGTATCCAGTTGATACAAGTTCTTGGAACTCTAAGAACAGCTCAACAATCGTCTGATTTTACTAGAGAATGTTTCAACCACATCTCCTATGCCACTTAGTGAATCTCCTAAGTGACATGCCTCTTAGTACCATGGCCATTCTCCTTCATCACCAACACCATCACAACCTTTGGCATTCACATCTTGACAATTCTTGACATCCATTCATTCTAAGACAACAACACGTCTCATTGACAACAAATGCAACACAGTGCACTTCAAATATAATATGGTTATTCAAGAGGTAATATGAGAGTTTTATGTAAGTGAGGGCTCGATGTAGGCTGTATTTCCTATTATTTCATGCCCAAGATATATATCTTTTCCCCTCTTACAAAATCTCTCATATGATTTGTATATTTTCAATATTTCATATTTATTTCAATTAGAATTCATTTTCCATCATTTTTATATTTATATCATTACGTTTTTTATTTCAGAATATATATTTTATTTAAGTGAATCACTACAAATATTATAAGGAAATATTTTCATGATTGATTATCCTTTTTCCCAATAATAATGTTTTATTCCTACCCATTTATTATTTCTTATATATAATTAAACCATTTATTATATTTTCATTTGGATCGTTGGGAATTAAATATGATCTGTTCTACAATAATTAGTTGAGTCTAAAGGAATTTCCATTTTACTATAATTTTTTACATCATTTTGTAACTCATTACTTTCTTGGGTTTAGTTAATGTTTACGATTATTGTATATTTAATTTCAATATTTATGAAATCTCCCTGAGATACAATTATTTTTTTATGGTTTATAAAATTATACCATACATATCTGATTGGATAATTATTACAGATCATGAAATACTATGTATGGTGCATGGGAAGTGGGCCTAGCATGTTAGGTTTTGTTGTCTTGGTAGGCATTCATATAATATATTTATACTTAAATGACTTATGTTTGTGAATAGTTATTATGTTTCCAATGAATTCTCTAATCCAATAAAATATTTTTTCTTATTCCATGTTTCAATATTTTACTTTATGACCTTCCTTATATAGATTCAATATTATGATTATTACCTCCTATTATTTAAAACCACATGTTTATCATGCTTTATCCCTTTACTCGGATTTAACACTCACCCATTATTTTATGTATGTCTCTATAATACCTCATGGAGCGATAAAATTTTGAGTATCCCTAAGAAAATATTATAAATATGTGAAAAAAAACCATGTTATTAATGTATTATTGTATATCTAATATCTCAATGAAATTGGACCTTTAGATTTATAAAACAAATATAGATATTTTTTAAAAAATTGAAATGATATGTGAATGGAATATAGGGGGTAATTATTGGTATCAGATCAAGCTCAAGTTATTTTTTGGGATTGTATTAAAGAACCTAATAAGATATACACCTTAAACAAATTATATTTCATATTATTACACTATAATATAATATTTTTTAGTGATTTATGAGATATTATATATAAGTTAAAAATATTTCAATAATTTTCACATTTATTAAAGTATTATCATCCCAAAGCTAAATTTTTATTAAACATAGATAAAAATATAATGAATCATGTAAACACCCAAAGTGATGTGAATTGAATATATTACCCAAACAATATGCATAATAGGATTGGAGTGTGAGTAAAATACATCATGGAAGTAATTACTTAATTGGCTATAGTTATTAACAGAAACATGACCGATGAGGAGTGCTGGAGTCCTCTAAATAAGTATATTATCATGGATAAGTGATTTATAAAACATTTACCATCATCATTAATAGATATTTTGATCTATTAATCATGGTAAAACATATATATATCATTCAAATGTGATTTACATCCCTTCATCGATTAATTAGTGAAAAATATTTCATTATTATAACATACATAGAATTAGGGTATGATCAACGGTGGAGATAAATCTAATAATCATTGAATATATTTTTATTTATATATTCAATAAAAATCTTGAAAGAATTGAGTATAAAATATGTAACTTCTACCCAACTAACATTAATGTGATGAATATCCCAAAAAATACAATTATTATCTCAATAGTGGAATTTGGTTTTATAATATGAATGGAAATTTTGTTCTTATGTGGAGCTAATATCAAATGTTGGGAGAGAGAAATAAATTTCAATATAGAAAACCATCTATGATTTTATACATGTACTTAGATAATTATGAATCATATTTGGCAATTCCATCTCATGTATAGATGTTGTTATATTAGAAAAATGAAATTCTAGATTGAATAATTCAATTAATGGAAGGGGTTATCCATTAGAGTTGTTTTTAACTTTTTCTTAATTGAGAGATCTGGTACCCTAAATTTTTTTACTTAGATCCATAACAATATAAATGATTCTCTATAGAATGACACCCATTTAACTATAAGAGTTTAAGATTCTCATTAAATGTAACATGGATATTGTTTTTATACACACATTTACTTCCCTATGTGGTTCCCCATAAAGGCTTTGATTTTCACTATAGCTTTTTATAATGGTATATAGAATTGTACAATATAAAAACCTGAAATGTATGGTTTGTATGATACAAAAATAGTTTTTCAATAGAAGTATTGTATATAATATCTTTTTATTTAATGGGATAGTAAAAAATAATGTTAACCATGACCCATTTATATAATTTTACCAATCTTAATATATGATAGGCTGGATCATAAGGCATGGTGATGGACTTCTCCTAAGTATCCCATGTAACCATATTGTATGATTTTCCTTCATTGTAAAGTTAATAATTAGATGCATTGGTATTTATTTGAAAATCTAAGAAGAAAAACTCTTACACAAAATTATCATTAAGATACAATACAAGAGATGTATTGGTAAAGAACAATTATACATGCATGAGATGTAAGGATCTACAAGATTATCTTTTAATCATGTTTTTATAATGTATGATTATATGTGAAAAACTAATTAGAATCCTCAAATATAACTATAAATTAGTTCATGGAAATGTATTAGGTGTGCATATTTTGTTGATGATTTTAATTACTCATTATAGATTCATATTCCTTCTTCATTATTAATGAACTAACACATTATGAATGAAGAAGAATATGTCACCTACATTTTTCTACTGAATAAGAACATAGATACAATAAGAGAAAAGAGGTTTATGTTATCCACTCAATTGATATTAATATAACCCTTTATAAGACACACACACACACACACGCCGAGAGAGAGAGATATATATATTATTGTATATAGAATAATTCATTCGTAGTTTGGTATAAGTATTTCATTTAAGATTTTTCATATTAAATTTATCTTATCATGGGTGATTTTAGGGTTATGTTTCTTATTGATTTTTGAAATTATAAAATATTTTTAAATTCCCTTTGAAACCTATTAGTAGTATTAGATCTAGAGATGTCTGAGGATTCTTGAAATCATAAAAGGAAATAATGAAATCCAAACAAAATTTTGTATTTTTATGTATTAACAATATATTTTACATGGGGTTTTTTTGGA
Organism: Viscum album; assembly: GCA_963277665.1. Classification (NCBI taxonomy): domain Eukaryota; kingdom Viridiplantae; phylum Streptophyta; class Magnoliopsida; order Santalales; family Viscaceae; genus Viscum; species Viscum album. Next base: position 33,903,106 of record OY728131.1, read on the forward strand.
AGGAAAAATCATTCCTTATAATACTGGGATGTAATTTAATGAGATTTAAAATAAATCTCTGTATTTTCTTTTTATAATTTCATATAATCGTATTTTTTATAAAAATATTTTTTTATATATTTAAAAAATAATGGTTCAAATAAAAAATATGATATATTTTTTTGGAGTTAAAAATGATATATTGTATCACATATATGGACTGGAATATTCTACTGTAAAATTCAATTTGAATCACAATATCGGAATATTATATAGAAATTTATAATTATCAATAAAAATATATGTTAGATAAAATTTATTGTTGTATTTTTACAATCATAGTCTACAATTTTCTATCAATCATAGAATATTATTGGGAATGACATTATTCACTTTTCAATATTTTAAATTATGAATTGGTTTTTTTATTTATAAATTTTTTATAAATATTTAAAAAATATATTTCTAGGTATTTACTTGTTTATGAAAAATATTTATAATTTATTTATTTATAATGTGTTTGTTACTAATTTATTAAATGTCATAAGAATATTATTATTGATATTATACTAATATTATGTGTTACTATTAATAATACCATTTCAAATTTATAAGGAATTCCATCTTATTAAATAAAATGGGGTTTTTTTAAAGTATAAGAGTTATTTATACATATTTTATAAATTATAAATAACTCATAATAAAACGCCTTTTTATTCATGATAACTATAAAATGTTAATAATAATTAATTTTAAATGTTCATATTAAAATAGATTTATTTTTAAATTATTTGAACCTCATCAAAAAGGTGTATCAAAGGAAGGTATTATAAAAATATTAAAACACATTTTTAATGAGGTTCAAATAATTTAAAAATAAATCTATTTTAATATGAAAATTTAAAAAGGTGTTTCAAAGGAAGGTATTATGAAAATATTAAATAATGTTTAAATATATGATATTTAACACTATGTAAATAGTTTACATAATGGAATTATAAAATTCTAATATTTTAAAAACAAATTATCAAATATTTGATGAAAAATTCCATATATAGTAAAATTATAAATTTTCTATCTATGAATATAATGTTTTTATATTCAAGTGTTATGAAATTCCCCAAAAAAATAACTAAAATTATAATGTTCTTAAGATTATGTTTGTTTTGAAACCCCGAAATAATCATTTATTTAAAGGTTATTACCCTGATTTATTATTTTTATTAATTTTTATGTTATTAATTTTTATGTATTAAATAGTTTATGATATCAAAAATTTTCTATAAATTAACATAGCAGACTAGGTATGACAATAGAAGACCTTAATTTTCATCTACCTCGACCTAGGTTTGTATTTGAAGTCTGGATCACGAATAGCATTTTTGAAAATGATCTATACATATTAGCTGTTATAATTATGATTGATTTCATTCTATCTTGATTATTATATCCCGTTTATAGATTGACATTTTATTAGACTTAACACTTTCCTCGATATTTGTTCCTTGTTCATGAATGGCAAGGGAAATATCATTATGACTCCATGCTTACTTAGGTAGTTATTTTTAATCAAATAAGATTCATAAAAATAACATGAAATGTTCATTTACAATATAAATTATATCTATTTGCATATTCTTATATGGTTAGTAATAAAACATTAGTATGTATAAAGAGTTATATATCAATACGGTCTGAATGTGTTGGTATGGTAAAAGGAATAACATTCCAAAACTAAATCATTATAAACATGCTTATATAAAAGTGGTTTACAATAGATAATATAGTGATATTTATATATCCTTAAAATAATATATGTCATATTACTTATAAATCCACACTTGTTAAGACCTCATTCATTCTCTATGGGTGACCCGAATGGTTAGATACCCATAAATTATCTTATGTATGGTAAGAAAGTAATGAAGAAGCACTAAAATATAGGTTCACTGTTATTAGCGTTTGTTTTTAGTCATAACTATCTATGAAACCCTAATTGTTATGATACAAGAGTAATGATGTTGGATTTTTTAATATTATGTATTAGATATTGAGTTTTTTCTATATAATAGTCTTATATGATATGATTGAAATGAGTAGTCTACGAAATATAGTCATGCATTATTTACATGATCAACCAAGATTAATTTGTAATGCCCCGACCCTAGTTACCCAGAGTCGGGGATTTATTAAATAATATTGGCATGATCACAAGGGATCTAATCTCTAAAGACTCATATTTTTAGTAGCCTTGGAAGTACTAGATACATACATAAGTATTACATTACATTTTGAAATGAAAAACAACACCATTGTGTCCCCTTCGAACAACCTCATATCCATTAGTATATTCCTACAGGTCAACTATAAAAAGAATCTTCACATCCTCGGAAAAATTAAACATAGAAAGGGGTGAGCTAATATACTAATTAAGGATAACAATATAGAGAAAACTGTGACAAATAAGCATTTACATTTAAGGAAATGTATATGACTATAACACAAGCCTTTTTAACATAAACTTCTGCATAATATGGAAAATATAAATCAAATAATTCCATTTACATATTCACATGGATATTCTACTTGTAAAAAAATAGAATGTAATATCAATATCTAATTTCATAACATTGGAAGGAATAATTTTGGACATCACAACTACATAGCCAAGGCCTCGTGACAAGAATACAAATAATAATTTTGTAAAGGCCTTTTCCCAAGACACTAGGTTATCTTAGGAGGCAAACCGATGCATCGGGGAGCTATAGAAGGCTCCACACGTCACTTACTAAGTCCAATGCATTCGTTATATGAAATGGTTAAATACTTATCTAAACATTCGTAGTAAAACTAGCATACGAAATGTCAATATTTTAACCACAAATCATGAATGGTATAAAAATATCACATCCACAGTCAAACATAACTAATTCAATACAATATGGAAGATTTTATTATAAAAAATCAATCCAAAATAAATATTAAAATACAATGAAGTATATTAACATATTTTAAAATGGTCATTAATACTATTCAAGATAAATACCCCTTTTTTCATGAAAACATTTAAAAGTGACACTATTTATCAAAGAAATCATTTAAAAGTGATTTTTGGATCAAAGTGTCCCATACCACATTGAATCTTTTGAATGAAATTTTAATTTGAAAACATTCATTTCCATATAAATAAATACATAATCCCATTGTTAAAACATGGGCATTAATGAGAAATATTTAGAAGAATAAATCATTAAAACATTTTAAACAATATTTGTGTAAAATAGTTCTTAACCATATATAAGAAACATGAATATAGGTAATTGAGGAATACAATTTATCAAAACATTATAATATCATTATAATAGAGGGATTCATGATAAAATATTTCAATGGAAATTGTATACACCATATAAAAGTGAATTGGTGCATAGCGACAAAGAGGTCTCAATGGAATGTAAATTGAGATGAAATCACTTATAAATACTGTATCCTTAGATTAAGGATAAATAAATGAAATATTTTTGTGTGAAATATATAAATACACTCAATATAATGGGATATTCATTTTAAATCAATCAGAGTACATTCACAGATATTCCTATAAAAAAACCAATGACTTGAATGTTTAACTCAATGAACGGAAGATGAGTCAAGATTACCCTTAACAAGTTCATATCATTGGAATGAGAATTTATCCGTGGAGTGATCATGTGTATCTAAATTATATCCACACAAATGGGACTGTAAATTAATAACAAAATAATAAATAGTTATTCCACACATTATCTTGGTGTAAAATAATCAATGATGTATGTGTAAATCCCAATGAGTAGAAATTGAAATTTGAATTTCCCGTACTGATTTTATAACTTATGAATCATAACTCCCATGAAATAAGGATCATACAATGAATATTTAAATACCCATAAATTAAAGGACCTTACACAATGAATACAACAATGGGTTGTATATACACCACACAAAACGAAATACTGGAAAATATAGCATGTATCTCAGGAGAAAAAAAGTCCGATGAAAACCCCTTACCTTGTTATAATGAATCAAGTAGAATGAAAAAAGTTAATAAACACAAAATTAATCAAATAATACAATGAATATAAAGATAATAATTATAATATATATCAAATGGTAGTACGCAATACACCACGTGCTATAAATAAGTGGCCAATAATGAAAATATCACGGAATTAAAAGTGAGATAAGAAAACTCTTACCATGTAATTTTCCAAAGTCGATGGTATGTAAACCTATAGTATAATAGTTAAAATATTTTTATTAATTTATACAAGAACTATATCCCTAAATATGATGTCATATATTATCTTTTAATATTGATTTGTTAATAATATTTCAGCAATATCATTGTTTTGGGAGGTAACTGATTCATTTTCCTTTATATGTTTTTTTATGTAAGTAATGTTTGTAATGGATAAGATGTAAATATCTTATCTAGAATGATATTATATTTGTATAAATTATTTTCAACCATAAAATGAAAATTATTCTTTAATGGCTATGATGGAGAATGAATCTAATCGCATTTGTGGAGACAGTAATCCGTACGTACGGACGAGTGATAATATCATTCAATTGAAGGTAAAATATTATATAATTGAATTCTATATCATATATACATAATAATTAACATTTTATATTTCTTACTGAAATCATTTATACATCATTTTATTCTCATACATATAATGAAGTGTTGAATAACAACTACACCACGATGTGGAGATGGTAAGCCGTACGTACGCACGTATGGTGACTTTACCATTAACAGGATCGATAAAATAAGTAATATGGTCATAAAATATTTATAATAACATCATAGTATGAATAAGTTACTAGAGTTATCTTTTCGGTATGGTAATAACAGAGAAAGAGTAAGTGGAAGAAGAAAAGAACATCAAAGAGGTGGGGAAATAATTTCTTCTTCTTTGGGTGCTTCCTTTTGATTTGATCAGAAGTGCTCCATAGGGTGGTTTATAATAATAGAAAGGACTATAAGATTATGTTAGGGTAGTTGGGTGGATATTTGGTAATGTTTTGGATAATAAAAATAGCTTTGGAGGTGTTAATTTGAGAGAAGGGGAAGTGCGCTTTTATAAGAGAGGTGAGTGTCACTTTAGGAAACGCTAGAAATATAATTTTATAATAAAATAATTTTCTGTTTCTAATGTCTAAAAAAGGTTTTATTTAGAGTATAAGGTGGGTATGGGTAAAAAGCCCTCAAAAAATAGCTTTTATACTGGTTTAGTTCACCATATTAACTTTATCTTTTCGATTTTTACTCTTAGTTAAATAGTTTGATATTTACCATATCTTGTGGTATTTTTATATAATATGGTTAGTAAACATACTATAAAATGTCAATAGAACCTCAAGTTGTTCATTAATGATATAGTTATCAATATATAAGTATTTTGGAAGAATATTTGATTTTTAGTTATATTTTATCATTTAATAATATAATATTTGTTTTAAAACTCATTTTTGTCAATTTTGACACTATTTAGTATTTATTTTTTGTAAAAGTAAAAAAAGAATGATTAAATGGAAGAAACATCATTGAATCAATAATAAAATTTCATATTTATCTATAAATTTTTTTTAATTTATCAAATGTATCAATTTAAATTTATTTTTATATTTATAATATCATTTATTTTAATCATTCATTAATAAGGTAGTTACTACATCATCATAGTGTCATAAATAAATTTAGTTATTTAATGTTTAAAAATTATAAATAAAATAACAATATGTATGAAATCTTTTTATATTTCCAAATAATTTTTTAGTCGAATTTATCATATGGATAAACCTATATTAAAAATGTTTTAGTAATAAAAGTGTGAATTTAACACTTTTAACTCCTCTTTAAATTAAATTATAATAAATTCCCAAATCTAATCCATGTGAGTCAAAAGGATCATATTTTATTCCTAAGGTTCATTTTTTTCAAAATAAACATATCCATTAGATTATGGACATGTGTCCGGGAAATTATAATATCATGTTTACCTTTAATTACCAAATTTACGTTTTTACGTGGTAAATAAAAGTCAAAAGTTACTATTTACAAAACATTATTTTCATGTTCTTGAACCAAATTTATTTACTAATATCAACCATGTCTCCAGTATTTTTGAAATTAAATTCATATCATTTGTAAAATTATGTTTTATAAAAATTTTTAAATGCACCTAGAATGTTGGTAAAAGACTATAAAAGGTTCAATAAAATTTTATTTATCTAAAATTATTATAAAATAACTCCAATGAATAAAATTGAACATTTATGGGTATTAAGTATCTATTTTAACTTAAAATAAATTTAAATAAAATAAATAATTATTTAAATAAAAACCTTGTTTTAAACAATAACACAGTGTTTTTCACAATTTAACAAAAATTGAATGTTTTCAGATAAATAGTAAAAATTTACCTTAAGCTAATTTTGTAATTAAATATCAAAAAAATGAAGTCCATTTTAAGAGATAAAATTTATAAAATTAAAAAAAGTGGGTATTATTTTTCATAACACCTAGTTTGATTAGTCGTGATGTGTTGGAACTCGAAGTGGCGTACAACGCAAGCTATTGCATTAATCCAATTAAAAACATACCGTAGAAGATTGGGGTATTACATTATACCCTCCTTCAATAAATTTTGTCCTCACAATTTATGCTCGGTATTGAATAATTGGGGTATGAAATTTCAAAATATCATATTTGAAATCCCACATCTAAAAATTGGTTAATAGGACCTCTATTTTAAAATAATTAAAGGTAAGTATGAAGGTTACCAAAAATAACACATACAATGGTTCCATGTAGGAAAAAATGGATATGGATGAGATAAATAATCATCAGGTAACGGAGTAGAGTGATTGAGAATATTATTAGGAACCAGTTAATGTTCTCAAATCCATAAAATTCGGATGGGTTGAAATGTCTTTGATTACCTAGTAGGAAAAGAAAATGGACAAGCTTTTGTTCTAAGTTCTATTTCATAATGGTGAGGAATTTATTTATTAGATTTACTAAGATCATATAGAGATACACTTACATTACAAGTATAGATTCATCCATTAATAAATTTCTACAACAAACACTTCTGTTCTCCAAATGATGAGTATTCAATATTACTTGGTTACACATGAATAACTAGAATCAACTAATAGAGAATCAAATAGTATAAAAAGTGTGAACTATCTATTTCCATTGTCTTTAGTCATTAATCAATAAAAAAATAGTTATTACATGATCATATGATCCCCAAAAAGAATAATCCTTTATAGAAATAAATCATACTCTTAATCTCCAAAGTTTATATAGACAGTACACAAAGCTCAACAAAGACCCTTCAATAATAATTTGTCCTTAAAATTATTCAAAATATTCTAAACTATGCTATAAACCCAAAATTTAGAAGTATTTTATCTCACAGACTTCCAAGATAAATATTAACATTTATTTCCAAATAAAACAGGCTACTATTAAAGTCACATACATAAAAGTAATTAACCTAATAAAATATTCCCTATGATAGGCTAATCATTTCCATAAATAATCAAAATCGCTATAAGTGCACAATAAAAAAATGGAATCTTCAAAAAAATAAACAAATCCATCATTAGTCCTCAAATGAAAACCCATTGTATTCTATTTTCCTTAGGCAAATAGTATTCCAAAAAGAGTGAACTTCTTCAAGAATAAAATTTATCACATAATCCCCAAATCATTTTCCTATACTAAGGACATCCATTTGATAAATAATATGATCCCAAAATCAATATATTCTTGATCCATTAAATCATTTAACTAAAAAGAATTATTCAAACTAACTAGGGACTTCACGTAGTCCAGTGGTATGTGATAAATCCTAGTCGCACTTTGGTTGTGGGTTCGATTCTGACAGCTTTGTCTGACGCGACGGGTTGTCACATAGTCGGCATGTTGTCCTTTTTCAAAAACTATATAATTTTATATCATTCCAAAAAATATGTTAAATTACTAAAAAATAATCATAATTTATTTTAACCACAAATGTTATCTCATCCCTTGTATTTTCATCCCAAAAAGTAATAACATGTATTTGACTCAAATTCATGGATCTTATAAAGACAAATGGTTCATTATAACTATATACACAAAAGAAAAGACACTTCTTCCTCAAATAGAAATATTACATAATAAATTGTAGGGCTACACATACTAGGAAAAAGACTTCCAAAGTGATCCATCCAACAAATATCATTAATACTCTTAAAAAAATTTCCATCAATTTATTTCCACATAGGTACTTCCTTAACTTATAGGTTATCCTATAGAATAGATCATTTACTCGGGTAATGCCCAGGTCCCCTACATTTATGGAAAATGACTGTAAATTGATTCTTAGTATTAGTTTTATTTTCTTCCATAGTACTCTTCATTTTTATTTGGGAATTATTTAATTTATGTCTTTCTTTTCCACATATAAATAATTTCTTTGTTCTATTGAGACAATTTCCTAGGTTTATCCTTCCACATATCTTGCATGATGTAAATTGGGATTTCTTTTATCCATGGTCTCCACTAGTAGATCTCTTAAAATTCTATGCCTTTCTCTTCATTGTTTAGTTCTAGAGTTGGTTAATGTATATGTTTTTGATCATATTTTTAGAAAAATGATTCGTCAAGAATCCAATATCTTTTATATCTATCAACATTCCATTTCTTTTCTCATTTCCACAACTGTTCCCACCTTGTACATCATGTTCAATGTTACAATGACTTCCTTGTAATATAGCCATTGACTAAAACCAGAAAGCATAGTGTAGTTATAAATATTTATAAAATCATTTAGAGAATATCATGACACATTATTTTCAATCTAGAAAACCATAGGACTAACCAAGATTATTTTTTCACATCTTATATTAAAATCATTCAAATTGTTTTGTAAAGAAAATGTCAATTATCTTATGCATATCCCCCGTGAGAGTCATAACCAAGAGCACAGCAAGGCCCGTTGTCATGTATCAGGATACCATGTGTCAAGCATGAAGCTCCTTTTCGGTCTTTTCACTCTATGGTATATCTATTCTAGAGTCGCATCTACCTGATTGTATCTAGACAGAGATGTATGGCTTGTAAAATACTCAAAATATGTACATTACCTAAATTCTAGGATTTTTTTTCTATACAAATCCTCGAAGTCTATCTTTGGTTAACATTCAAATATATGAGTTTATCTAACTGTAGTCTCCATGGTTTGTAATAAACATTTTTTTGAAAACAACTGTAACTCCACTACCCTAGTAACCCCAAGTCGGTTTATTATTACATAATATTGTAATGATCACCAGGGATTAAATCCCAAAAGATCAATTAGTTTAGTAGCCTTGGATGTACTAGATACATTCATAAGTTTTACCTTACATTATTAAATGAAAAAAAATAACATTTTGCAAACTTAAAACACATTCATATCCATTTGTCTAATCCTAAAGATCTACAATAAAATACTTATTCACATCTTGGGAAAAATAAAACATAGAAATTGGCGAGCTCAGATGCTATGTAAGGATAACAATATAACTTAATTTTTAATAAATAAGAATAAACATTTAAGGAAATGTATAAGACTAAATCAAAAGCATTCTAAACATAAACTTCAGCATAATATGGATACTATAAAACAAATAATGACATTTAATTATTCATGTTGATGTTTTAGTAGTCAAATAATCACATGAAATATCAATATCCAATTTCATAATGATGGAATGCATAATGTAAGACCTCAAAACCACATAGTCAAGGCTTGTGCTAAGACTAAAAATAAGATTTTTTCAAGGACTTGTGCCAAGATACTAGTTTGTCTAATGAGACCTACTGATTCATCGATGAGCTATAACAGGCTCCACCAGTCACTTACTAAGTCCAATGAATTCCTCATATGAAAATTGTGTAACATAATCTAAGCATCCGTATTAAAACAACCATAAAAAATATCAATTCTTTAACCACAAACCATGAATGGTATAAAAATAACACATCTAAATTCAAACATAAACCATTCAATACAATATGGAATATTGTATTATAATAAATCAATCCTAAATAAATAAAAAAATAAAATCAAGCACATCAGCATAGATGAAAATAGTCAGTACAACTATTTGACAGAAATAACCCCTTTTTCTTGAAAACTTTTAAAAGTTTCACTATTTATCAAAGAAGTCGTTTAAAAGATATATTTGGATCATATTGTACGATACCACTTAAAATTTTTAAAGGAATTAAAATTTCAAAAAATTCATTTCAATATAAATAATTACATAAAACCATTTTTAGAACATGGACATTAATGAGAAAGATTTATAAGTATAAATCTTTTAAAAAAATTAAATGATATTTGAGTTGAATAGTTCCTAACCAAATGAGGGACACTTGAATACATGTAATTGAGGAATAAAATTAATCAATGATTTAAAATATGATGAAAATAAAGGGATTCATGATATAATATGTCAATGGACATTATATACACCATATAAAAGTGAATTGGTGCATAATGATAAAGATGTCTAAATGGAATGTAAATTGAGACGAAATCACTTATAAAGTCTGTATCTTCAGATTAAGGATAAATAAATGAGATAATTATGTGTGAAAAATATAAATACACTCAATATAATTGGATATCTAGTGTAAATCAATCATAATACATTCACACATATTCTTGTAAAAACAAATCCAAATGACTTGGATGTTTAACTTAATGAATGGAAATTTAATTAAGATTACCCTTTACAAGTTCGTATAAATGGAATGAGAATTTATCAATGGAGTGATTATGTGTATAAAAATTATATCCACACAAAGGGGAGTGGAAATTACTAGATAAAACATAAATATTTATTCCACACATAATCTTGGAGTAAAAAAATCAATGATCTATGCGTAAAGCCCAATGAGTGGAAATTGAAATTTGAAATTCCCTTACCGATTTGGTAACTTATAAACCATAAATCCCATGAAAGAAGGATCATACAATGAAGATATAAATATGCATCAATTAAAGGATATTACACAATTAATTTAATCATGGGCAGTATATACACCACACAAAATAAAATAGTGGCAAATATAGTGTGAATCTCACAGGATAAAAACTGAGATAAAAACCCCTTACATCGTTGTATTCAATCGAGTCACGTGAAAAATAGTTAATAAACACCTAATTAATCACAAAATAACATGAATATAACGTTAACCATGACAATATAAATCAAATGGAAGTACACAATACACCACATGAAATAAATAAGTGGTGAACAATGAAAATCTCATTGAATTAAAAGTGAGATAAGAAACCCATTTCCTTGTACTTTTCCTTAGTCAATGGTATTTTAACCACCTGTATAATAGCTAAAATATTTTTATTAAATTATTAAAGAAATATATACATAAATATTATATCATATATGATCTTGTAATATTCTTTGTTAATAATATTTCAGTAGTATAATTTTTTCCATTGTTAACTGATTCATTTTCATTTATATGTTTTGTTACATAAGTAATGTATGTTATGAAAAAGATGTATTTTATTTTTATCCAGAATGTTATTATGTTCTAAAGAATTATTTATAACCATAAAATTAAAATTATTCTTCAAGGGTTAGGATGAGGAATGAATCTCATCTCGTTCTTGGAGACGGTAATCCTTATGTACACACGAGCGACAATATCATTCAATTGAAGGTGAAATCCTATATAATTGAATGTTATATCAGATATACAGAATCATTAAAATTTTATATTTATATTTACATCAATTATAAATCATTATTATACCCATAAAAATAATGAAGTTTTGAATAACAACTACACCACGACGTGGAGACGGTAAGTCGTAAGTACACACCTATGGTGACTTTGTCATTCATAGGATGGATAGAACAATGAATATGGTCGTACCATATTTATAATTACATCACAGTATGAATAAGGTACTAGAGTTATTATTTTGAAATGATAATAAAAAATAATGAGTAATTGGAAGAAGAAAGGAACTTGAATGAGGTGGGAAAATAATTATCTCTTCTTCAGGTTCTTCCTTTTGATTTAATCAAAAGTGCTTGTTAAGTTGGATTCTGAACAAATTAAGGCCTATAGGATGATGTGAGGGTAGTTGGAAGGATATTTTGGTGGGTTTTGGCTGAGATAAATGACTTTGGTGGTCTGATTTTGAAATAATGGGAAGGTCCCTTTTACAAGAGAGGTGAGGGTCACTTTAGGAAAAGTTTGAAATATTATTTTATAATAAAATCATTTTCATTTTCTAATGGATCCAAAAGAATTTATTTCGAGGATAAGGTGGGGATAGGTCTAAAACCACTCAACCAATAGGTTTTATATAGTTTTATGTCCTTTGGCCAGACCTATTTTTTTAGGTATGTTATTTCATTTAATAATATAATATTTAAAAAAACACATTTCTGTCAATTTTGACACTGTTTAGTATTTGGTTTTTATAAAAGTCATAAAAACATGGTTACTTTGTAAAAAATTAATTGAATCAACCAGAACATGTCATATTAATCTATAAAAGTCATCAAATTCATCCAATGTATCAATATACATTTAATTTTATATTTATATTATCAATTATTTTTATCATTCATTAATAAGGTAATTATTACATCATCATTGGGTTATAAATAAATTATATTATCTGATGAATAAAAATCATAAATAAAATACTATTATATAGGAAATAATTTTTTACTTTCAATGAATATTTATAGTCGAATTCATCTTATATATAACCCTATATTAAAAGTGTTAAATTATGAAAATTTGAATTTAAAACTTTTAACTCTTCTTTAAATTAAATAATAATAAATGTCCTAATCTAATTTACGTAGGCCAAAAGGATAATAATTTATTAATATGTTTTATTTGGGTCTAAATATTCTTATCCAAAAGATTTAGGACATGTGTTAGAGTAATTATAATATCATTTTTACCTTTAATTACCCTATTTACTTAAAACCGTGGTAAATAAAAGTCAAAAGATACTATTCACCAAAAATTATTTTCATCTTATTGAATGAAAGTTTAATTACTTATGTCGATTGTTTCATTCATATTTCTGAAATTCAATTCATATAAGTGGTAAAATTATGTTTTATGCTAATTTTCAATTGCGCCTAGAAGGTGGGTGAAAAAGGAAAAAAATTTAATAAAATTTTGTATATCAAAACATATAATAAAATGACACCAAATAATTACATTGTAATTATATGGGTATTATGTATCAATTTTGAATGAAAAATAAAATAAATAAAATAAATAAATATTTAAATAAAAACTCAGTTTTAAATAATAACGTACTGGTTTTTACTATTCAACAAAATTGAATGTTTTGAGAAAAATACCAAAAATTCCCCCAAAGCTAATTCTGATATTCCAAATTATAAAATGAAGTCCATTTTGAAAAATATTATTTATAAAATTTCAAAAAGTGTCTATTACTATTTATAATGGCTTGTTTGATTGGTCGTGTTGTGTTTTAACTCGAAGTGGCATACAACACAAGTTATTGGATTAATCCAAAGAGAAACGTATCGTAGAAGCATGGGGTGTTACATAATTATTGGTGATATAAAAATATATTTTCACTAATAGAAAATTATGTATTTGAAATGCGTAATTATATTAGTGAATGCATATTTTATAAAAGTCTTTATTAAATAGTAATAAAACACAATATTCATGTGATAAAAGGATATCTTGTACATAATCAATGTCATTTTCATCAAGGATAATGTCAAGATTAATCCCTAGTATTGTTAAGGTTAATATAATAAACTATTATGACATGTAAATTAATAAATATTATAATGTTTAAGGATAATTTTTATGTGTTAGAGAAATACATTCTTGAATAGCCAATTGTTGATGTAGGTCAATACCTGAATATATATATGCTTATGCAGCATAAAATGATTCACTTATTTTTTTCAAAGGAATTATATAAAAAATGAAATATGTAATTGTATTATATTAAAATATTATAAATATGATTATATGAAAAAATGACTTGGTGAGACTAAAATATTACATAATGCATATTTTGGTTTATGAATTTAAATTATTATAATATACGTAAATGTTATAAAAAAGAGTTAAGTATAATTTTCAAAATTATCTCAAAAGTCAAGAATAGAATGACTAGTAATGTATTCCAAGAACCTGGTTTTGTGTAGATATTATAAGTCAGTTAAAGTTCAATGCTCGTGAAGAAATGTTTTTTGGTGAGTCCAGTAATTTTTCCTTAGTGTAGAAAGTAAGGATAATTGAAACATGATGATATTATCAGTAAGGGGTAACAATTCAATATGATGGAATTGTGAAGATTCATTGTGGAGTTTTTTAGAAAATCTTTATAAATTCCATGAAATGTTTCGGTTGTATATAAATTGATTCTTTTTTGAAAGGTTTTTGAAATGAACTGTATACATTACTAGTGTAAAAATCAATAGAATATCAAAGTCTAGTGATTAATGGATTTATCTTATCATTTGGATTCATGTTATGTAATAATAATGGCTACATCAATGATTTGAATATAATTTAATATGTTAGGATAATATGGATATTATAAGGATGTGGATATTTATCTCATTTCTCATGTATGAAAAGAGAATATGTTCATTAAGAAAAAAATTATGAACAAAAAAGATTATTAATAATATGCACATAGTAAATGATTCACAAAATTCTATAAACTTTTTTGAAAAGTGGGTTAGGACAAAAAATTCTCTATGATAAATTTTCTATCTAATTTTACGTTAAAATTTTACGTAAGATTTACCAGCCACTTTGATAAATAGTTTTCTTTTCAGAGAAATACTCTTAACACATATAAATATATATATTATGTAGTTTCATTAATTTTTCGTTTATATATTCTTACTAAGAGGATCTAAGAGTTATTTATTAACAGAACAAGTTAATTTATCTTAACATGGTATTAAAATGGTAATATAATGTACAAGAATCTAATAGGAGTGTTTTTAATCTTATAAAAGTTCAAAATTGACAAATAATAGATAATAGAATTATAAATTATGTGAATAAAACTTAATATTATAAATATATTGTAATATGTAATAGTAATATAAAATGTAAAAAGTTATATTTAGTGACCGTGAAAATGTGACCATTATTATTTCCTAAATAATTTTATAATACAAATCATAGTGAATGACCATTTATCCAAAAGGACCTCAGTACAACTGGTGATTAATAATATGATTTATTCATAATTTTAAAGTGAAAGGATTAATGGAATAGGTTTCAATGATATTAGTGTTGAAAATATTAAAATATATATGTAGATAAAAGGAGTTAACATCATAACATTTGATGTTGTGGAGTTAATTAGTTTTAATTATTTATTGAGTTGATCAATAGGAATATGATTCCTAAATAAAAAAATTATATATACTATATTTAGTTATATATTAACACTATAAAGTGTATATTGGAAGGTTTTATCCATATAGTTATATAAATATTTCTCACATAGTATATATATATGTAATGAGTTAATAAATCCTTCAATATATTAGCAAACATTAGGCTGGTTTGTCAATTTATCATATATGAAATGATAGGAAGTTTCTTTCAATGGAATTTGTTAAGAATTATAAAATATCTTATAAAATATAAAATGTATCATATAAAAGTATATCTTTATTTTTCACATATTAACATTGGTCGTATAAGTGTTTATATTGATATAAATTTCATAATGTGTAATAGTAATTGACCTCTCAGTGTATAACTTTGAATTAATCCCCAACAGTTGTTCTTTATACAGTTTTATATGATATGATGAGATTCCATAATTATTATGAGTATTATTATTTTATGATATATGTAATATTCTCATGAGGATCAATTTTTTTCTATATTATATGAACTAATAGATATACTAAAGAGAGTTTCATACACTATATATTTTGTATACTAGGGGTGAATGGATCATATAGGTGTCTTAATTCTCTATGTTTGGTGACATACCTAACAAGATAACCCTGAAATATAGAAATGTATCTTATGAAATCCATTATGACTTAGCTAATCATGGTATTGTAAGGAATTTTGTAGATCTTATCATTGGTTTGAGAACAACTAAGATGTGATTTACGATGATGATAATATATATTCCCTATATTATGATTAATTGGGAATCATGTATCAAATTATAGATATTTTATATGGTGGTCATTCCCTATTTAGATGAGAATAATGTTATATGATCATCCATAATGATAAAATACATGTGATTCATTCATTAACTAGGTCAATCTATACTTGGAGAGTTAATAATACATGTGATTCCTTTACTTTATTGATATGCACCTTGTCTCATGGTAAAAAAATATCATAGAAAAATATCATATATAAAAATGTATGCTAGAATAAGATGCAACTAGTTCATGTGAAAACAATTCTCTAAATATATGTTTCTAATAGAGATCACATCATATCCCTTTTTTGAATTAGTAACATTATATGTATGGATACTTTTCTAGTGGATGGTTAGTACATATCATTATGGATATAGTGAACCATTTTTTTAAAAAAATTTATAATGTCTCATGGGGTATCACTTTTCAGTTGACTAAATATTGATTTAGTTTGACAGTGATGGCTACTCTGAAAGTTTGTTAGAGATAACCAAAAACATATTTGGATGGGTACTCACAAGTTCCTTCATATAATATAATAAAAAGTTAAATATTTTATACAATTATTATTGTATTTTAGAACATATCCTAAATATATTTTTTATACCCCATGTTTTTAAAAGAAGACCATGTTTGATAACGTAAATGATACACAATATTGAGCATAACTTAACAAGAAAATAATATTTAAATATGACCACTAAAATCCATTTGTTGTATTGAAGGGTATGGATAAGAAATAATTTATTATAAAATATGTATAAATATTATTTACAACAAATATTTATTAGTTAATTCCCAATAATTTAGTACGTAATTTTGAGTAAAGTCGTTTTATGCTTCAAAAACATGTTTTCTTCAAAAATTATTTTTATGAGTTTTTGTTTTTGGATAATAAAATTAAATGATTCCATATGATGATTTTTTTAAATGATATCATTTTTGGAATCTAGAAATTATAATTATCAAAGGGTTAATTTTTGAGATTTTTTTGAAATGATTAATTTTGCAATAAATAGAAAAAATTACATTTTTTGTAAAACCATAATTTCATTTAATGGAAAAATAAAATTATTATAAGAATTTTACTATAAACTAAAATAGTTGTCGTTTAAATTTATATAATATAATTTATTACAATTGAGTAAATTTTATCCATTATTTTGGTATAAGTTCGATTTTATTCATAAAAATAGATTTTTCTAAAAACAAATTTTCATTGTCGTATGTGTTTTAATCCTAAATTAATTTTATCAAATTATATAAATTCAATCATGAAAAATGGATTCAATATATGTAATAATAATTTCCAAATTTGACAAACATATTCCCTTTAATTTTTTGTCATTCTGAACAGTAACTCTAGTAAATTGTTTTCACCACCATAAGGGTAAATCAGGTAATTAAGGTTAAAAATTGTTAGTCGGAGTGGATACTCTAGAGGGGGGTGAATTGAGTTCCTATAAAAAAATTATGATTTCAAATATTTCTATCTAAATACCCTAATTTAAATAACAAGCTAAACTGTAGTGAATTTGTAGTATAGTAAATGTTCAATTAGGTTATCAAGAGATTTATTAGTTCTCAGTTAATCTAATATGATGATTAGATTAGCTTTTGAAACTAACCTATTTGATTACATTAAATTAAAACAATTTCTATTTTAACTATCAGAGTAACTTTACAATAGATTTATATTCAATGTACTTAGCAGCAGAATATTCAAAATAGTTTTAACAGAAATAAAAATGCACAATAGTTTTAAACAATAGGTTCAGTCTCAAGTAGAGACTTAGTCCTCTCAAATAGTTTTATATATACTATGATCCACACCCTGGATCGGGGTTCTACAACATTACACAGAATGTCCATGTCCTCAGACCTCTACCATATTTATTCGTGGGAAAACTAAAAAACAACACACAGGTTTTCCAGGTCTCACATGATATCTACCACTATCCACAGTGGGATACAAGTGTGTAAGGGAAAGATTGAGTTTGGATTTATAAATCCTCAATTTCAGCACAGGAGATACTGTGTGCTTAAAATACAGAGTACACAAACTACTCAAAAGTGAAAAAAATGAAACATAATAGATCTAAACAAATAGAGATGAGTTTATAATGCTCTATGTTTTTTCAGTGAAGCTCTGGACTCCTTGGATTGATGCAGATGAAGATTGGGTCCTTTTTTTGAAGTTGTTTGGAAAACAGAGTATCGATGTTTTGTTCCTTCACTTTTAGTACAGGTGTTCTGTTTGAAGTGTGAGAGTTTTCCCTGAACCACTTGAAACCCCTCTTTTAACTTTTGTTCTTGGGAGTTTGTCATGTTCTATGGGTGTTCTCCTTGTATGCGTCTCACTTTTCATTCTATATATCCTTATGTATATCTAGTGACATGTTTTTTTATGTGTGTTGAAGGGCTTAATCTCTAGAAGCTCGAGGTTCCCCTTTTATGTTCCTTGAGCTTCGGAAATAGGAATGATTTGTACGAGGTATGGTTTCTTGACATCTAAAAAACACCATTAATTAATTTATGTTTCATTAAAATCACAAAATATGATTTTTTCTAATAAGAAAATAGAGATAGATATTAGAGAAATAGTGACCGGTTTTCATTCAGTAGCTTTTTAAATCATTGAACTTTTAGAGGTGGAATTGTAATGGTAGGTCTCGTATTAGTAGCTATTGGTAGCAGTAGATCCTTCTTGTGATAGCTCCAGGTACCTGTGACTATAGTAGTGGTGATTCCTTTAGCGGTAGCTCTCGGTAGTGGTAGACTTATGTACTAGTGACCCATACTGGTGAGCCTGTAACGGTATACTGCATAATAGTAGCTATCACATTGTATCAGTCGACTCATGCATACCGGTAGACATACTCTATCGGTAACTCAGGTGTAACGGTAACTGTCTACATACTAGTGACCTATCTATATCGGTAGCTCATATGCATACTAGTGACCTTTCTGTATTGGTAGCTCATCAGCATACCGGTGAACTTTCTATACCGGTAGCTCTTTGTCTATTTATGAAAACAATCCACAAAATTAGTTAGAGTAAAATATTACAATTTAAATGAACTTTAGATTATCTTAATGTTCTTGAACGAAAGATATATCATTTTAACATATTCAACATTATTTATATTTTGAATTTAAGCACTTAAACAGTAATTAAAGTAATGAAAAATTTAATAAATAAGCATCATGTGGGATTTTCAAAACATACGTATTCATAACTGAGATTATTAAAACATAATTATTCATAATTTAGATTTTCAATGAATAATTATTCATAATTGTGATTATCAAAAAATAATTATTTATAATTGAGATGATAAAAACATGTGAGTCCAACAATCTCCTTGTTTTTGATAATCACAAATTATGGTAGGTAATCCAAATGTATCAGACTAAAATACAATGGTTCTTATTTATCAGTGTGTTCCAACAAAGGTAAAATTTATTTTAGAGACAAATAAAAATTCTCACGTTCAAATGTATCATGGAAAATTTGATGTAGTAAAGAGATAAAATATTAATATCTATGTTTGACATATGTCCCTCTTTTAATAAATAATCCTCCCTCTCCATCTGCCCCTTCATCTCCCCCTTCATCTCCCCCTCTATCATTTCTCCCATTTGGGAAACATTTCCCCCTCTTTGGGATTAGAAAAAAAAGGAGGTATTAAATAAGGATGTAAGGAATGTAGGGGAGAATAGAAAAGATGGAGAATAGGTAAAAATTGCTACAAAAAGAGGTATATATTAAGGATTCAAAAGTAAATAAAGATGTCAAAAAACAGTATACAATGTAGAAATGATCCCTATCAAATTCATCTAGACCCACTCAATACACTTATTGAATGTCCACATTGGATTTTCCTTTGGGATCTAAGGTAGACTTCGGCTGGGTAGCTTTAGTTGAAGGCTTGGGAACTCTAGAATTGACCACTAGAGGTTGAGCAATGGAGACTATCCCTGGCCTATAGCGGTTAGTCCTCAGAGTATTCATTGGTGTCAAGCTTTTGATCACTTGAGATGGAGTCATCTAAAAAGTAGAAGTCGCAAAGCCAGATGCAGGTAAAGATAGAGGTAAAATCACTGGCTGAGCGTCAACATGAAAAAAGGGCAGCGAGAGATTTTTGAAATCCATAATAATCCCTCTTTCTCTATCCATAGAAAAGATGAAGTCATCCTTGTTCTCTAGGAATTTTTCCAAAGCCGCATTCAGCTACCTGAGCTTACTCACATGGTCTTTGAAGTCTTGAGTCACAGGATGTAATTTCAAATTTTCTAACAAAAGTATGAAGTGATTGTTCAACTTATTTGTAGTGTATACCATTGGGAAATAGTAATACACATTGTCCATTTCTTCTTTCTGTGAAGAAATGCCCTCCCTCATAAAATCATTAACAATTTTTCTAATATCCCTAGTGGTAGTCACCACTTGGGTTATGACAGAAGGGTCTACAGAATCACTGGTGGAAGTCTGTCCAAGCTCTTCTCTCATCACATCTCTAATTTGATCAACATCTAATGAATTCCAGGGAGCACTCAGAGGTGCAATAGTGAAAGCTACTATTTCCTTAAAATAATTTTTCATCCCACTGATGAGTTTTCTCACAACAAGGTCCTGGGTGATGACATGTTGCTTCATGTAATTCTTAAATTCCTAAAAACTGATACTATCAAGCCAACTACACCTTTCACAAAACTAAAATCCTTGTCTGGTTGAGATTTAGAACTCATATAAGATTCCATAGAGACAAATTATTTCTTTAGAGATTCAAAATTATCTGCCAAGCTTCATACATGACTTTTTTAGGTCATAACTTCATCCAAAAAACCAGATACAGATTCAGTCATAACAGATTAAATGTATGATATTAAAGAGGTTTTCATTCTTCTCATTTCATCCACAAAACAGGTCTTGAGATCAAAATTCAACTAGTATAGGTCATCTTTTCTTACTGAATCTTCAGGTAAAGACTCAGAAAGAATATTATAAATAACATGTGGTCTACTAATGGGTGTCTCATCTTCAAAATTAGGATAGTCCAACCCAAAAACTACAAAACCTAGATCTTCTGCCGAGTCTTCAATTCCATGACCTACTGATACAGTACCATGTCTGCTGGAATGATCACCCTAAATTTGAGCATTATCCTGTACATGTACATCAATAGAAACCTCAGTAGGTAGGTCTCCCTCATAAGAATCATCCACAACCATCCCTATTTCAACAACATGAGGCTCATCAGGGATAGAATCATGTTCTGTCATCTCAACCAAACCAACCTCTACAGGCATAATAGAACTCCCAATTACTGGACTCAAACTCATGGTACCCTCATTTAAACTATTAGAATTAGATTCTCTTCTGGGTAAAGTAGATGGAGGACTAGCTTATCTATAAGAAATTCTATGAGGTGCATGGCTAGGTGGCAGGTCAGGATCTCCTCCTTCTTCCAATAAAGTCTCTTTATCCACATCATCACAATAATCAGGATCATCTTCATCAAGTCCTAGACCTATATCCCTCTCATCCTTTGGCCAATAAGTATTGTCCGTGTGATTATATTAATCATACAATTTACCATCGTCATTTACACATTTTTTCTTCCAAGTGTTCCAGCTTACTTTCATATACTTGAAAATTGTCTAAGTAATATAGAAATCATCTTTAACAATAACAGTTTCATCCCCTGATTCAGAAATACCTTTGACCTTTATCATAATTGAAATCAACTTATCAAAGAACATGGTATTTGTCTTTGATTTGGGTCTGGTCATATCCTTTATGTGAATCATTATCAATTTGAATAGATTGATCTTCACTCCATACCTAAACAGGTACATGAAATATATATCCTGAAACTTTAGGGTTGAAAAATCTCATCTCCTGGGACTAATCACATGTTGAATGAACTTAAACAATAATCTATTTTCTCCTTCCATTTCAGTAGCAATAACTTTTCTAGGTGATCCATTCCCAGTTAACTCATGAAAAGCAGCCTCATACTCAAAATGGTCACTAGGTGCATGTACTGATTTAAATGAATACCCATAATCTCTTTAATGAGGTACATGCACACTTTTAGGCCATTCAGTAGATCAAAACGATATCTCCTTGTCATTTACCACAAAAATAATCTTGTTCTCATCCTCATTCATTTCAAATCTAACAAACTCGTAAAATTACTTAACCAGTTTCTGGTAATAAGGACCATTGTTGTTTACAAAACAATCTAACCATCCTTGATCTTCTAAAATCATTAAAATCGGAGATTTTCGTGACATTAACCACTCAGCACAAATCTCCTTCTCAATCACTATTTCCCTCTTCGATAAATATAGATTCTCAGACTTTATCTTCTCGTTACTAGTACCACTACTACTTCCAGTGGCTCCAGACCTGACTTTTTGTAGCTTCACACTCATCTCATTACCTTCATCAACTATCGGTCACTTAATTTGGGCCATTTCAAAACCAAGAAACACAGGGTTCGCAAGATTTCAAAGGCTTGAGTATATGAGGACTTAGAAAGGGTGGAGTTCGCGGTGGATTGAATGTGATTTAGACTCCACTTTTATCATTTAGGAATCGAAACATAATAAAAATATATATATTAAACCCATAAAGCGTATCGTCTTAAAACCCAAAAATTTAAAACTCTGCGATATATCGGTAACCATTTTACCTGTGAGAATTATAATGGTAAGCACTACCAGTGAGGTATCCTAACAGTGTGGTTTGTCTAATGGTGAGGTTTGTCTAATGGTGGGGTTTGTCAAATGGTGAGGTTTTCCGAACGGTGAGGTTTGTCAAATGGTTAGGTTTGTGTAATAGTGAGGTATGTGGGTAGTTGATCATATCTAATTCATGTATATTGTAACTTAATATCTCTGAATATAAAGGATTTTTAAATATATCTACTAGTTGAAATTTAGTTCCTATAAATTAAAGAATTATATCACCCTTTTGATAGTGATCTCTGAGAAAGTGGTTCCTTACATAAATGTGCTTTGTTCTGGAGTGAGATATTAGGTTCTTAGAGATATTTATTATACTAGTGTTGTCACAATTAAAAGAAACATGTCTAAAATCATATCCATAGTCCAAAAAAGTGTGTTTGATCCACATAATCTATGAACAACAACTACTGGCTGCTATATATTCTTCTTTAGTAGTAGACAGTGCAACTAAATTCCATTTCACACTACACCAAGAAACTAAATATTTTCCCAATAAATGACACATTCTAGATGTGATTTTTCTATCTAACATGAGACCAGCAAAGTCAGTATCTGAATAACGTATTAAATCAAAATATTTTCCTTTTGGATAAAATAAACCTAAATTTTTATTATGTTTAAGTTATATGAAAATAATTTTTACAGAAATTAAGTGTGAATATTTAGGATTAGCTTGCAATTGTTCACACAAACATACACTAAACATAATATCAGTTTGACTAGCAGTAAGGTAAAGTAAGATTCCAATCAAACCTCTATAATTGGTTTGATCTACTAGTTTCCTAGACTCATCAATATCTATCTTACAATTGGTACTCCTAGGTGTATCACTTCCCTTATTACTATCCATCCCAAAATGATTTAATAAATACATTGTGTATTTACTTTGATTTAGAGTGATACCATCCCAATTTTGAAAAATATGAAATCCAAGAAAATATTTGATTTCTCCCATTAAGCTTAGTTCAAATTAATTTTTCATAATCTTTGAAAAATCAGTACATATAGAATTTTTAGAAGATCCAAAAAAAATATCATCAACATATATTTGTACTATCAAAACATCTTTGGATGTATTTTCGATAAAAAGAGTGGGATCAACAATATCTTTAGTAAAACCTTTTTAAATAA
Organism: Viscum album; assembly: GCA_963277665.1. Lineage (NCBI taxonomy): Eukaryota > Viridiplantae > Streptophyta > Magnoliopsida > Santalales > Viscaceae > Viscum > Viscum album. The sequence goes on from OY728131.1 coordinate 33,927,259, forward strand.
GAAAATTAGTAAGTCTATCATACCAAGATCTTGGAGCTTATTTCAAACCATATAATGATTTAAAAAGTTTAAAAACATGATTTTGATAATGGGGATTTTTAAATACAGGTTGTTGTTCAACAAAAACATCTTCAATTATATAAAAATTTATAAAATCGCTTTTAACATCTATTAGATATAACTTGAAATTCAGATGAGCTATATAAGCAAGTAAGATCCTAATGGATTCTAATCTAGCTATAGGTGGAAAGGTTTCTTCATAATCAATTACCTCTTCTTGAGTGTATCCTTGTGAAACTAACCTAGCTTTGTTTCTAATGATGTTGCTAGAATCATCAAGATTATTTATAAACACCATTTTTTTCTCTATGGTCAAAGTGTCCTTAGGACGTTCAACTAATTTCCAGACTTTGTTCCTTTCAAATTGTTTTAACTATTCTTGCCTATCCATTACCCAAAATTAATCTTTGATAGTATCATTGATATAATTAGGTTCCGATTGTGAAATATTATCTTTATGTTCAACCTAGTTTCTTAGAGAATCTCTAGTCTGTGTCTCTCTAACAAGATTACCTACAAGATCATTTAAAGGATGATTATTTGGAATCCTAGTGGATCTAGGAAATGTACGAGTAGAAATTTTAAGTACTTCTCTAGGTTCGGGTTCACTAGAAGAAGATTCTAGTATATTTCCAGAACTAGTTGTCTTTACAATAGGTTCACTAATTTTATCATTAAGGTTCGGAACAGAAAAATCTTCTTCATGATTTTAAAGAGAATGTTTAGGTTCATGTAGATTAGTTTCATCAAATTTGATGTGAATAGATTCTTCCACACATTTGGTTCTTTTATTAAAAACTTTATGTGATTTTCTAGTTACAGAATAAAGGAGAAAAATTCCTTCATCACTTTTTGATGAAAATTTATCCAAATTATCTTTAGTATTCAGAATAAAATCTTTCCAACAATAAACTTTAAAATAACTAACTTGAGGTTTTCTATTATTCCATAATTCATAATGGGTATTCTTATGTACTGTTCTAATCAATACTCTATTAATAATGTTACAAGATGTATTTATAGCTTCATCCCAAAAATAAATATGTAAATCATATTCATTAACCATAGCTCAGGCAATTTAATGAATAGTTATATTTCTTCTTTCTACTACACCCTTCTGTTGAGGTGTCATAGGGGAAAAAAGTTGTTATTGTAGCCATTGTGTGAGATGTATGATTCAAATTCATGATTTTCAAACTCACGACCATAATCACTTCTCATGATTTTAATCATAAGTCCACTACAGTTTTCTATAGACTTGGAGTATTTAATAATGTAAGAGACAACTTCACTTCTATGAGCTAGAAATTATACCCAAGTATATCTAGAAATGTCAACTACAAGTTCATAGACATAGTGCATCCCATTTGGACAAGAAACTCTGGATGGTCCAAACAAATCCATGTGAACCAACTCAAGAGGTTGAGAAGTTGAATCTTCATTCTTTGATTTAAAAGAAACTTTATGTTTCTTTACCTTTTGACGGGGATTACAAACTTTTTCAACTGGGAATTCAAGTTATGGTAGGTCTCTAACTATGTTCTTCCTTGTAATTTTTCTATGTGAATGTATATTTTGGTGTTCTAATCTTCTGTTCCAATGCCAATATTCATTATAAAAATCATTTAAATAGGTAATATTTTTCTTAGCTAAAGAATTCAAATCTACAGTATAAACCTTTTCATTTCTTAATGCAGTAAATACCAAAACATTTTTAGAATCAAAAACATTACATGAATAATTTTTAAAATTAACATTTAATACATCATGACACAACTAATAAATTATTAATAGATTATAATTTAGTCCATCATCAAATAAAACTATAGAAATTAAAACTGAATTAGTTTTACCAATCTGGCATATGCTGATGATTTTTTCTTTTGAGTTATCCCCAAAGGTGACGTGTCCTCCAACATCTTTTATTATTCTTTTAAAATATGAGTAGTATCTTTTCACATGTATTGAACATCCACAGTCCATGTATCATATCTTCACACATGAAATTTTCAATAATGTTTCCTAGAAGACATATTTAGACAAAAAATGATTTTGGTACCCATATTTTCGTTGGTCCAGACAGGTTAACAAGCAGAACTTTTGGTACCCAGATTTGTCTAATGTGTTTCATTTAATAAATAAATTTTAATGATTTTGAAAAATATAATTTATTTGATCTATAACTATGTGAGTATTTAGTTGAGACATAAGAATTTCTAGATTTAGAACTTACAACCTACTATCCAGATTTAGGGAAAATACTATTTTTGTAATCTATCTCTTTCCAGTTTGATAGCCTAAACCAGTAGTATAATTTGGTGCTACCTATTTTATAAGCATTTTAGTTAGAGTATTATTTCCAATTGTGATCTTCTATAAGTATTTTCTATGTTTCCCATTAGAAAATTTGAGTACAGTATTTTCTTTTACTGGTTGAACTTTCTTTTTCTTTTTTACTTCTAGAGCAGATTTGGAAGTTCTAGTTAAAGCATGATGTTTCTTTAAGACTTTATACTTGTCTTTCATCTCATTGTAGGTATCCTCTAGAATGTAAAATAATCATATAATTCTTCACTAGACATGTTTTTAGAATCAGAATCACAATCATCTCCAGAATAATAAGAGTTTCAAGAAAGAGTATTCTAATTTACCTCAGATGTGTTTGTCATAAAACACATATTAGATTTTTTATATTTTTCATCTTGAGTGGAATCAGAATCACTTGAACTATCTTTTGAAGCACTCCAGGTTCCTTTAAAAGCATTCTTATATTTTTTGTCCTTGTACTCATACTTCTCCTAGTACTTTAACTTTGGGCAGTCAGCATTAACATGTCCTTTCCTCTTGCATTCGTAGAAGACTATGTCATCACTTTTATCATTCCTTTTCCAATCATTCTTAAAATGAACTTTATTGTCATGATTTCTCTTGTAATTGGATTTTCCGAAAAACTTCATTTTCCTATAAAACATCATAAATCATCTGGCTATCGGGGCCATTTCTGCATCACTGTCAGATGAACTCTCTTCACTAATTGAGCTATCACTTGCAGCTTTAATTTTCTCTTTGTCCTAGATTGTTGAAGAAGAGGTATTGAAGGCTACTGATTTCATTCTTGGTTCATCTTCCCCTTCTTTGTTTACCTTCATCTCTTCATCAAACATCATCAACATACCAATTAGCTCTTTAACTGGCAGTGAACTTATGTCACATGATTCTATTATTGAAACTAATGTGCATCCCCATATTTCTGGTAGACACCTGAGTATTCTCATGATTTTCTCTTTTGCTAGAACAACTTTTCATAGTGATCTCATTTTATTGACTATCTCAATAAACCTGAGATACATATCAAAAATAGATTCATCACATTTCATTTTAAAATTATCATACATAATAGTGTATGTTTTTAGTCTCATTTCTTTAACATTGGTTGTTCCCTCATGAGAAACAACTAACATATCCCATATCTCATAAGCAGTATTACAAGCAAATATACAATTAAATTCATCATCTTATAAAGAAAAACATACGGCATTCATTGCATTACAATTATTATTGTAACCAACTTTAGTAGGTTCATCCAAATTAGTTCTAATAGTTTCAGGAATCTTATTCTGAGTCTCTATGGTAGTCCAAATGTCAAATCCCATACATTATAAATGAATTTTAATTTTTTATTTTCCAATGGGAATAATTAACTCCATTAAATAAGGGTGTCCTTTTGGTAGCAACACCTTATAATCTGTTATCCATAATTAGATTTTAACAAATGTATTTAAAGAGATAAAAAATAGGAAATAAAAAAATTTTATGATATTTAAGATACAACTAGAATCACAGTCGAAAAAATTTCACAAATAGAGTGTTTTGAAAAACCTTTATCCAATCCTCTGATACAAAATTTTGGTTAGAGTTGATACTCAATAGGAGGGGTGAATTGAGTTCCTATTAAAAATTTCTAATTTAAAATATTTCTTTTAAAATTCCCCAATTTAAATAAAAATCTAAATTGTAGTGAATTTTTAGTATAATCATGGTTCAGTTATTTTCTCAATAGATTGATTAGTTCTTAGTTTGTATAACCTGAAGATTAGATTATCATTCGAAACTAACCTATTTGTTTACAATAAATACAGACACTGTCTAGTTTAACTATCAGAGCATCCTTAAAATGGATTTATATTTAATGTACTTAGAAATAAAATCTTAAAAATTGTTTTAACAAAAATAAAAATGCATAGAAGTTTTAAACAAGAGGTTCAGTATCATGAAGTGACTTAGTCCTCTCAAACAGTTTTATATAAACTATGATCCACGCCCTAGATCGGGGTTCTACAATAGTGCACATACATTCTAGGTCCTCAGACCTATACCACAGTTCTACGTGGGGAAACTAAACAATAGCACACAGGATTTCCAGGTCTCACTTGACCTGACTACTATCCTCAGTGGGATACAAGAGTGTAATGGAAATATTGAGTGAGGATTTATAAATCCACCAGTTCGGTACCAGAGATTGTGTGTGCTGAAAATACAGAGTACACACATTGAAAAAAATTGCAAACAAATGAAACAAAATATATCTAAACAAATAGAGATGAGTTTAGAATGCTCTATGTGTTTTTAGTGAAGCTCCAGACTCATTGGATTGAAGCAGATGAAGCTCGATTCCTTCTTTGGATGTTTTTTGGAAAACAGAGTATCGATGTTTTGTTCCTTCACTTCCAGTACATGTGTTCAGTTTGAAGTGTGAGTGTTTTCCTTGCAGAACTTGAATCTCCTTTTTGAAATTATGTTATTGAGAGTTCTTCGAGTTCTACGTGTGTTATCCTTTATTGTGTGTCACCTTGAATTCTCTATATCCTTTTGTATATCCAGAGACTTATTTTTTATGTGCATTGATGCACTTAATCACCAGAAGCTCAAGGTTCCCCTTCTATGTTCCTTGAGCTCATATAATAGGAATGATCTGTATGAGGTGTGGTTTCTTGACATCCAAAATACATAATTAATTAATTTATGTTGCATTAAAAGCACAGAATATGACCATTGCTAATAAGAAAACAGATATTGAGTTTAAAGAAACAATAACTAGTTTTTATTCGGTAGCTTTTTGTATCTTTGAACTTGTAGTGGTGGACTTGTAAGGGTAGATCACGTATCAGTATCTAGTTGTAGTGGTACCTCATTCTAGCGATAACTCCATGTACCTGTGACAATATGTAGATGTGACATCCTTTAGCAGTAGCTCTAGGTAGTGGTAGACTTATGTACCTGTGACCCATACCGGTGAACTTGTAACGGTAGACTTCATAATAGTTGTTGTCACTCTGTATCAGTTGACTTGTGCATACCTATAGAATTACTCTATCGGTATATCATGTGTAATGGTAACTGTCTGCATACTGGTGGCCTTTCTATATCGGTATCTCATCTGCATACCAGTGACCTTTCTATATTAGTAGCTCATCTGCATACCAATGATGATTCTATACTAGTATCTCTTTGTCTGTTTATGCAAACATTGCATAGAATAAGTCAGAGTAAAATATTAAAAATTAAATGATCATTTGATTAATAGAATGTTCTTGAATGAAAGATATATCATTTGAACATATCCAACAACATTTATATTTTGAACATAATCACTTAAACAGTAATTAATGTAATGAAAAATTTAATCAATAAAAATCATGTGGGATTATCAAAACCTAAGTAATCATAATTGAGATTATAAAAACATAATTATTAATAATTGATATTATCAAAACATAATTATTCATAATTGAGATTATCAAAACATAATTATTCATAATTGAGATTATCAAAACAGGTCAGTCCAACAAAAATAATATCAAAATTAATATAAATTATAAAAAAAGTGATTTATTCTATTTTATGAAGTTTTCCTGACCATACTCATCGAAGATTATAATTTATGGAAATTGTTTTAATTTTTCATTCAAATTGAGTCATATATTTTTTAAGTAAGGAAAATAGAAATATGTCACTCTCTTGAATTTTTTTTTCTATTAAATTTTTACATAAGTATAGAAAGAGTAATTTTTTTATAAATAATTATTTTTAATATGAAATAATGATTCTATCATTTTAATTTTTTGTGAAAAATAATTTTTCATAATTTCTTACACAATGCAGACAAATTGCTTGTGCAAGCCACATAAAATGAGAGTAAATTATTTTAAAAACAGCTAAAAGTAATATTTTTTTACTATATGATATAGGAAATTATATTTATAGATATGTAAAATATATTACCTTTGATTTGAAGGTCTGTTTTAGAATTACGTTTTCGTCTATTTTTGTAAAATCCAAATTATGTTAATAGTTCATAAAATTATATTAATGGTATTTAATTTTAAATATATATTATTTAATTATTACAATTTTAAAGAGTACAATGAGGTGGATAAAGTTATAAAAATTCATACATTGAAAATTTTGGATCCAATTTTCATCTAATTATTAAATTAATAACCCATTAATATTGGAAAATTCAATACCATTTCTGAGGATAAAATTTGTTCACCAAGGTGTTAAATAAAATTATAAGGTGTAAAATGATATATAAACCAGTTAATTTTTTAAGGATTTTATTAATCATTTTTAATCCATATTTTAAAATACATGTTATTTTTTATCAATTTTACATGAGATAGACGTACAATAAATTATAATATTTCATGGACTTCCAAACATGACATAATGATATTTTATAATACAAAATTGTTATATAAAATGATTTCAATTTCATAATAATATAAGATTAAGTGAATTGAAAGGAATATAGATTAAAATATAAATAACATTCCATTTTTTTAATATCTTCCCTTTTATATTGACATTCATTATCCTTAAACAGTATAAAATGTTTTTATTATGGTAATTGTCAAATGGGTTAACGGGGGTTAAAATAAAGAGATAAAGGTAAAAACCTAATCTATGCTTGAATTAATTTTAATGTATGAGAATATTTCTACAAAAAATAAACATATATTCTATTTATTTTAATTTAAATCTATTCATATATGAAACTTAATTTATTTTCATATAATAATGTATGAAATTCCCAGAATGTGTGTTCCCTCACTTATCAAATGGCTCCCACTCCAATGATGGCCATATTTCAAGAGAAATTTCATAATAAAAATAACAAATAAATCCATTTATAAAAACTCTCAACACATACTCTAGATATTGTTTTTGTATAATTCCAACCCTAGATTATTTATTTTTTAAGGAAAATGATGTTGTTTGAATAAGTGGTACAACATGAAACCGAATTAAATAATTTTATTTATTCTTATAAATCATTAAAATAATAATCATCAATGATTAAATAATAATATAATAATATTAAATATAGTAATATTATATCATATTAGTTTTATAATTTTATTCTATAAAAAACTACCATCAAATGAGAAGTAAATCCATTATCCCGTGTGTGTGGTGTAAAACCACCTAGTAAACTGATATAACTATTTTTCCATCACCACCTCTCATGAATATCTGTAATTATGGATCTAATTTATATATATTATATTTATGAAATAGTTATAAATATTTAATAATAATATATAATCAATTTTCATTCCATTTAATCCATTAAATAATGATAGTGTTGTTCATCTGTATGTGTGGATTACCACCTCCACAAAGCAATGTAATTCATTTTTCATAATGACATAAAATGTATACTATATATATGTATAATTTAAGATAAAATGTGGAATTTATGATTTATTAATCATTATTTAATTATAAAATAATTTTTACCTTATTTCTATCATTATTATTGAAAAAATTGAAATGTTACTCATTTGTACATGCATACAGTCTCCATGATTATAATGTAATTCATTTTTTCTTACCATATTTCATGGTTTGTTTTAAAATTATAATTGAATATTTAAATTTTTATTATTTAATGAATATTATTTTTTATATGATTAAATGATGACATTTGTGACTATTATCAATATACCAATGACATTTTGATGTTATGAAACGAACATCCTCAAAATACCCGACATTGACTTAATGAGTTTTTTATTCAATATTTCATTAATATAAATTTAATAAGTTTGAATATTCTATATGATTAAAAAAATATAATGTTATTATGATGTTATATAATTGATAAATGATTATCATACAATATCTTAAGGACACACATGTAATGTGTGAACTTGAGGAACAATATTTCGACTCATTTTCCATTCATTGAGGCATATTTTAATGTTATTAACACAATTTATTTTGTTTTGGTGCATATACTAAAGCATTAAAATGTTATGTCATTGATAGATAATTATTCAATGTATTTTATATATAAATTCAAATTATTTCCCCAAAGGTGATTTTTCTTGAAATATACCAAGTGGAAGAGGGGTTCTTAACTCTATTTCCTTTCTTTGTTTTATAACTCTTCTTTGTTTACTTTTTTATACCATAATTTTTTTTAATTGATTTATAATATTATTTTATAATTTATTTTATCTTTTTTTTGGTTTAATTATATTCACACAAACACTACAGTGATTAATTATCACTTCAAATGGTATGATCATTGTAAGGGTTTTCTTTTTGACAATATCAATTTCCAAAGACATGTTTCATGTCATGAACAATGATTTACTTAAATGGTGAACATAATACCCCATTAATAATTTTTTCAAATATTAATGAAACTAAATCATGCTATTTGTAGATTCTTATCCTCTTGTTTCTTTCAACAAATTCATATTTTTAATGTTACCAAAGTGGTAAATATTTGTCTTACAATAAAATTTCGTTTAAATATTGATTATAAAATAGGCTCCATCTGGGGAAATAACATTATATTATTTTCATAACCCTCCTATATTTTCATCTACCTAGGTTATGAATGTGGTTTACTTATATAATTTCCATTTCCTTTAATATTCATTAATGAATCAACATAATTTTTATTGAAACATATTGTCAATATTGAAATGGAATTTTCCACGATAGTGTTATAAAATATATTTTAATGGTATTTTGATTCATCAATGACATAAATCCATGATGTTAATTATGATAAATGGGGGAATTTTGTAATGATTCCATACTTATTAGTTCTTTGGATAGATTATGACTCTATAAAAAACAGTTTGATGGAACATTTTATTTCTCACATGTAGATCAAATTTCGAATGGAATATTGGTTATTCCTTTGATTTTATAGTGAAATGTTAGATCAACGTACTTTTTTAAATATATATTTCCTAGAAATAATGTATGATGATTAAGTGATCTAGTTGTATCTCATGATGATGTGTAAACATGATATCAGTCATTATGATGGTTGAGCATAATATATCTCTCCAATGTATTGTGTTATGATTATATTATTTAATGAATAATAGTTTAATTAAAATGTAATAATTATTCCAATTTTAATAGTGATATATTGAATATGTTCTAGGAAACCAATATGTTTTATTGATTCTTTATATGTGTTTATTTGACCAATATAGATATCACATGGCGCCCAGTTATAAATTCTTATATGAATATAGTCTTTTGATAATTATTTATTCCATGAATCAAGTCTAATGATCCTGTTTTTGATTGTTATAAATTCTCATAATGTTATTACCATTCTCTTTGCATATATCATAATACTATTATTCTCATCATATGTACATAGATGAAATTAAAATTTTAATGCTTATGTTTACCCTTAATGAGTATTCAAGATCACCTTTTTTTGCTTCCATTTCTATAGTTTATGAAGAAAGGTTTTATTAATTTTATTCTTAAGAAGCTTACTAGAGGTGAAGAATATAGTGGGAGGTGATCTAAAGTTTTTATGAGATAGTGGTTCCTATATCAAGTAATTATGTGATAGTTTTTCCTATTTCACTAAATTTATAATCCTAAAAGGTCAGTAGAAATTTATGTTATTTAAAATTAAAATTAAATATCATATATAATAGATAGTTTAAAATGGGTTACATTTACATATATCAATGTAATAAATGTAAATACTTTGTTTTTTAATAGATCTGGGAGTGTAGATTGGGGGTCATTATAGTTGGTATCAAATCAGGGGTTAGATATATTTAGTGATTAGTGTGCTTTCTTGTAATATTATTTTTGACATCTGTGACTTTGTTTTGAGGTAATATTATCTTTACTATTGATCCTTTTTTATCCTAGTGTTTTCTAGGGAGTGTTTGGTGAAAAATGAATGTTTTTGGTTTGACAGAATGAGGCACATAGTTCATGCATAGTTTTTAAAAACATGTGCACTTGCCTAAGAAATTGTACATCCAAAGTGATATTTTGGATCGTGGATAACATCATGATTAGAACATATTTTGTCAACCATGTTCACGAACCATGAGGTGTGTTCCCCTTGTAAAATATCAGGTGCACGATTTATGCATGGTTTTGTAAACCTTGTGGGATAAATGTGTGACTTGTTTAGGTTATTAAAAGTATCAAATTTATCTTTGCATTATCTCATCATTTAAACCTAAACCACTCCCATATACCACATACATTACATTCATCCATTTGTGCTCCGTCCAATATTTCTTGGACATCCTTGGAAAAATTTAATGAGTGGTTTTGACCCAGAATCTTCAACAAAACATCAAGTAAGTGATTTCAACCTTGGTTTACTCCCTATTTCAATGGTTTTCCTACCTCTTTCCTGGGTTCTAATTTTATAGTGATGTGTTTGACCTATGTGAGGTTCTATATGGTGTTTATGAGCAAGATATTAAATTTTTTTGTTAAATAATTCCCTTATAGGTTCTTTTAGGGGTGACGTTGCGGTTTCACACCAATTTCTGGATGTTTCCATGCTTTAGGTAGGTGGTTCCATGATTTTACATTAATAGATTAGTTTTACTTGCTTTCTTTCTTTTATGAAATTATTATATGGTTTAATTTTGTGGTGTAGAATATATCATTGATGTTTTTTGGCTTGTATATATGACAAAAATATATTTTATTGATGAAAATGGTTATATTTTGCGTATTCTTTTCTTTGATATTTCTTAAAAGTGGTTTTATGCCATGTGTGGAAGGTGTGAAAGGTGTTTTTAAAGGAACATGAGGTATGGATGTATTTGAATGTTAATTTTTCAATGTAAATGGAATTTTAATCCTTTATATCCACCTTATTGAGAACATTTAATTTGACTTGTGATTTTTTTAATGTTGGGAAGTTTGTTTAAAGTGAAATTGGTGTGTGTGTGAAATTAAAAGGGGATTGGCCCATGTAAATTGTTAAATTTATTATTTTATTTTATTATAATGATTATAAATGGTTTTAATGGATAGTTAAAGTGGATAAAAAAATGACTTAGGATGGTTCAAGTGTGTGTAAATTATGAATTTGTTTTCTTTATGAAAATGATGGTTGCCTTATGTCGTTTTGAAAACATGGATTTCTTCATGTGCTTATGTGTCTAGTCATGTGTTGGTGAAAGTGATTTTTATATGACATGTAAAATATGAAATTGAGAAAAAATGGAATTTCGGGTACCTATGTTGGTAAAATAGAACTTGTAAACTAGTGATTCGGATGTGGCCATCCAAAATTCTTCTAGTGGATTAACACTAGTTAAATCAGAAGTCGAAATGTATGGATTCATATAGCATGATTAAAATTTACAACACTAAAAAATGTAATATGATCAGAGACCACTAGGACCATTTTATGTTCCCTAATAATGTCCTATGCATGATAAATCTTTTGTTTATGGTCATTATACCATTATTTCACAAAGGTATGAGGTTTCTATACTTCAACTTGTGCTATCTACCCGTAGGGATTTAACCATGTTGATCTATGTATCTATCGAATATGACATGATGATTATATGGTGTGGAACCATCACCCAACATATGTTTGACCTTTTGTATATTTTTTCAGGTATCATTTTGGAATAAGGTGGTTTTGAAATGGTTTTTAAAAATGTTTCCATGGGAATGGTTTTCTTAAAAAAAATCATAAAAATGTTTCAATGGATATATATAAATATGCATATTGAATTATATTATAATATTATTTCATGGAATCCATTTTTTTAGGTGGAATCAATTGGGCTTTGGATGAAACCCTAAATACTCTATTAGGTGTATATAGACTTTGTTATATATGAACTAGGTAATGGAAATATGTTTTGCGGTGGATCTAGTCACTAGTGTTTCACTACATGTTGAAGGGTTTAATGGTGGTAGTTTGAGGGTGTCACCTCTGACGTTTCATGGAGTTTTCCGAGTTACTTTTGAAATTTACATATATTTTAGTATTTTGGAGATTTTTGCAATGTTATAAAACATTTAATCTAAAAAATTATAGTATCTTGTTTTGTTATGATTATCTAGTTATGATTTTTTACCTTTCGTTGTTGTATATGATAGTATTAAAGTGTAAAAGAATTCTCAAGAATAAATGTTTGTACCCAGGAACTAGTTTCTAGCCCGTGGGGATTAGAACACCCTTTGGGCCATGCCACAGACTAGGTCGGGTGTCGGTTGGATGGAAACATGGCTTGGTTCATGACAAAATGGAATCAAGGTAGGTCGGAATCTTTATGGGACCTATCTATTAAATCACATTAATTATTTGGGATTTCAATGTAGACCAGAGAAAGAACAGTCGAGTATTGAAGTTCTAGATATGGGTAGGGTGCATGGGCATCACACTGTATGAAAAAACTCAAGTTACTATGGAAATTCAGGTATCTTTTAGTTTATTTGGATCTTATGGTTTGTTTAATGGTCTCAATGAGTTCCCAAGTCCTGGAAATCCATGTGATGCATGGGAACATGGTATAAGAGGAATCACCAAGAAAGTGGTGTGATTGGCATGTGGCAGTGAACCACATGGAAAAGTTACCCATAAACCCAACTTTCCCCCTTATAATATATTTTGTGTCTTCCATGGTTCTGAAAATTGTTTTTAAAAGACTTCTTTTGGAATTTTCAAATATGGATTTTTAATATTTTGAAGGTTGGTTTAGGATGATGGAAAAAGAGTTTTTGGGATCATTTAAGGGAATATTTATAAAATTAAGTCTTTATAAAATTAATTTTGAATAATGTGGAAATGGGTTTATTGAGAATTAAAATTTTTTAATCATAACATGTGCTATATCAAAAATCGTTTGTTTGGAAAACATGAACTATTTAAAGGTGGATTTTTGAAATTTGTTTTAAATTGGATTTGATGAACTACTGAAAGATATTTTTAATGGTATGAATTATAATTTTGGATGAAATACATTGGATTTTATTTTGAGAATAATGTAACAGATTGATATGTGGAACTTTACAATGTTTTTCTTTTTGGTGGATAGTGAGTTTTTTAAAAGACATTGAATTTTTTAAATGGAAATTAAATTGTAATGTAAAAAGTGTTATGTTAATGTTTTGTTTTGGAATGTGAATTTTTTTAACCATTAGTATTTCCATGAGTGGCTACATGCATGGACATATGCGACAATATGAATGGTTAATGACATGAGGGAATGGGTTTTCAGTTTGGCATGAAAATATGCATGTGTGAGGATCCATGGAACAACATTGGTGATTTTGAATCCAACAGAGCCTATTTTATTTTCAAAATTGATTTCAATAGAAAATGTGATGTTTTGGTAAATGTTAGTTATGTGGTGTGTATCTTTGTGATTAGTGACGGTTGCTTGTTCAGTGTTCTGAGTTTGATAACTCTTCATGTTTGAATAGTGTTTTATGTTTTAGCTATTTTTAAAAGGTTGGTTTTGACATAATGCATTGTTTGTCCTTTTGACAAATGTTTTGGTATTCTCTTGAGCTGGTCCATGAGTGTTCAGTTTTTATTTATAGTGAATTTTGGCTAATAGATTGATTTGATAGGGCTCCTAGATTTCCAATTGGCTACTTATACACCCCTAATTGATTCGATGTATATCTGAAGTGTAGTCGTGGGTGGTTCATGATTGGATGAACCTCCAGTTGATCAACATAAGAACTCTATTAATGATTTTAATAAATTGAATCGACCTCTTATTTTTTTTATTCCGGTCCTCTCAATGAAGAAGAGTGGATGCATAATTAATTTTTAAGCAACTTTTTTTCTTGAGTCTTTTGATTTTTTAATGGTGAACTCTGCCACCATTATTCTTTAATGTCCAACTTGGAGGTGGTGAATGGAATTCTTGTAATGGAATGAGGGCTTAAGCTGTTCGTGTTGGCCATAATATTAAAAGGAATATGGATATTTTGTTATATTTTTTCAGGAATTTGATCATGTTGTTCAATGAGTGTGAAAATTGTGGTTATAATAGGTCATCATGTATGAATGTTACAAAGAGCTATTGATCCAATAGATTCCAAGGTCTCTTTCCATGGTTCTTTAAAAGTGTTTATAGGGATAATTATGTAACTAGGTCCACCACATCGAAAGAAATACCCCATTCCATTTGTATTACTAGTTAATTTTTTGAGGTTCAGTTTAAAGTACCTTATTTCATAATACTCTTTTATCTATTTTCATCATGTTTTGTGGTGTTTTACAGTGTCATATTCTCTTCAAAATGAAGAGTTGAATGTTGTGGAATCTTTTGGGGACATTTGTTTTAATGGAAATGCGTTTCTATTTTGGATATTATAAATTGTGACGTTTCAAATGGAGGAGTGTTATGTGGGAGTATTTTTATATTGTTTTTCATTCAAGGTCAAATAAGATGATGCATGTGCATATTCTAAGTACTTTCTTGGTGATAGTTTCATGTTGGAGAAAGTGTGTCTTATGAGGTGTTGTGTTGTTTTCGTTCTATCTAGAATGTTCTGTGGTCGCTCGTGAAACCAAAGAATGTGTTCTGATTTGGTATTTTCATCTCCTGGTTTCCAGGAAGGAGGTGATTCAAACATCATGGCTCCAACCATAGGCTTCATAGTGATGTTTTTTCACTGTCTGGAACACTAGGGGTGTGAGGGACCTTGGTCCACTGAGGTCTCTAATGTTGGGTGGGGACAGTTTAAGCATCTCTTGTGGGATCGGTTAATCTCGGCCCACCGATATTGTCCGCTCTGGCCCAGTTTCTCCCCTGGGCCTCACGGCTTTAAAACGCGTCGATGAGGGGAAGGTAGCCACGGGATTTTAAACACCCACCAATCTCCTTCCACAACCGATGTGGGATTGGTTCAGTCGGGCAGCGGGCTAACAATCCTAGCCAGGGACCACAACAATCCCCCCCCAAGCCCACAGTGGTCCCGAAACCACCCTCTGATACCAATTGTGGGGTCGGAGAAAAACGGGAAGGATGGAAAGAGGGGGGGGGGGGGTGAATTTCCTTTTAAAAAAATGATAAACAAATTAAAATCAAAGTTGAAATGCAGCGGAAATAAAAGAGGCAATCACACAAGAAATTGATAACGGAGTTCGGCCAAAACCCGACCTATGTCTCCGCTCCCAACTCAACCGTTGAGAGATTCCTACCGCTTGCTTTTCAATGGTTTTAGCAAGAAACCCACTAGGCTTTAAGGTAGCACTAGGACCTATTACAGCTTGCTTTTATTGGTTTAGCAAGAACCCACTTGCTTTTGATGGTTTAGAAAGAACCCACAAGCCTTTTTAACGGGTGAAGGCTAGCTCACCGGTGACACAAGTCTTTTAAAAGGAAAGGCTTGAAGAAACCTCTTCACACCTTAATGGTGATGTGAAACCCAAAAGAAAGGGGGATGAGAAATGGTGTTGGGGTTTGTAGGCACAAACCCAATTTTAAGCTCAAAATAAATAAAAAAGAAAAACGTATTGGAGGAAGACTTGGGCGCCTTTGATTGATTGGAGATGTTGAAGGCCGCTTCCAAGCTTCTTTGGTGGAGCTCCTTGGATGTGGAAGTTGTTGGAGCAAGGTGGGTTCCTTGAAGGAAGTCCACCGGAGGTACGCCAAAGACGGAAAATGTGTACGGTGGCTTGGTATATGATCCGGTAGGTGTCCGGGGCTTCCTTGGCCTTTATTTATAGGCATGGAACCCTTGGGGAGTCTTCAGAGCTGTTGGAGAGGTCTTCGGAGCCGTTGGAGGCCAAAAGAAGGTTGACTGGTCAAAGCCAACGGCTAGTTTGACTGGGCCACCGGCTGGCCGGTGCCTTGGCAGAGGAGAAGCATATTGATCCAGGCTCTACCGGCTGACCGGTGGAGGAACCACCGGCTGGACGGTGGTGAGGCAGTAGCCATCACTGTTGGGGCTGGATGCCACCGGCTGGCCGGTGCTGAGGCCACCGGTTGGCCGGTGGGGAGGCAGTAGCTACCCCTTGAGTCTGGGTGCCACCGGCTAGCCGGTGACAGAGCCACCGGCTGACCGGTGGAGCCTGGCAGTGGGCAATGTCTCTGCCAGGTCCACCGGCTGGCCGGTGCTATCACACCGGTTGGCCGGTGGACTGAATTTCAGTCCACTTCTTGTCCATTCTTGGGCCATTCCTTTGGCAATCTTTTGCCTATCATCCACAACACTCAAAAACAAGGTTAGACAAATAATAAGGTGATTGTGATCATGAAAATCAAACAACGAGGGGAACGAGAGGTACAACAATCTCCCCCTATTTTGATGATCACAATCACCAAAACAATTAAAGCAAAAACATAAATTGAAAGGAAATGCTAAACAAGATGAAAAGGATTCTCCCCCAATCAATCAAGAAATTTCTCCCCCTTTGTGATTATCAAAATAGCGTGGGGCATAAAACTTGATTGAGGGATATTTGAATAATTCCTTAAACGGTTTCAAATTAAAGATCCTATTTTTTGATGGCATCTACCTCTTTCGCCCCCGAGGGCTACTCATTGGGTCGGGCTCCATTTTTTGATGGGACCGACTATAATTATTGGAAAACCCGCATGACCACTTTTTTAAGAAGCATAAGATATCCTATTTACAAAATTGTCATGCAAGGTTATTCTTTGTCTTCCCCCGAAGAATCCAAATGGACCCCTGCCGATATTAGAAACTTTGAGCTTGATGGCAAAGCCATGAACGCTCTCCATTGCGGCCTTGACCGAAATGAATTCAATCGAGTGTCTACTTGCACCTCCTCACATGAAATTTGGAAACTTTTAGAAGTAACTCATGAGGGCACTAACAAAGTCAAAGACACTAGATTGGATATGTATAGGCAAGATTTTGAGTCATTTTCAATGCATCCAAATGAGTCTATTTCCGATATGTTTACTCGCTTTACTGACGTGTGCAATGGATGGAAATCTCTTGGTGATGATGTTTCAGCTGAAACTATGGTCAAAAAGATTCTATGGGTCCTTCCGAGCTCATGGGCACCAAAGGTGACGACGATCCAAGAAGCTAAGGACGTCAAAAATATGCCGGTAGAGGAGCTCATCGGATCCCTTATGACGTACGAGATCAAGATGAGGAGGCAAGCTCAAAAGGAGGGCACACCAATCAAGACACCAAAGAACATTGCCCTCAAGGTACAAAAAGAAGTAAGCTCCTCATCATCCTCATCTTCCTCATCTACTTCATCTTCAAGCGGCGACTCGGAAATGGAGAATCTCGCCCGCCAAATGCACAAGTTTATGAAGAAGCACAAAAAGAAGAAATCCCGCAAGCATCGAAAGCAAGAACCCGACAAAAGATCGGAGCCCAAGGTAAAATGCTACGGGTGCGGCGAAAAGGTCCATTACAAGCCCGATTGCCCACTCAAAAAAAAAACGGGCCACGCAAAAGGAAAAAGGAAAGAAAAAGGTCCTCAAGGCGACATGGAGTGACACCTCCTCATCATCCTCCGACTCCTCCTCCTCGAGCGACCAAGGTACAAAATGCCTAATGGCATGTAATGAGGTAACATCTTCCGACTCCTCCTCCTCTTGCTCTTCAAATTCAAATTCTTTAAATCATCTTTCTTATGAGGATCTCCAATATGATAGAGATCAATTAGAAAATGGTTTTCATGAGCTTTCTTCAAAATTTGTTTCTTTGAAAAAGAATTTCAAAAAGCTTTCCTCCGAAAAAGACCAACTTCTCAAAGAGAAGGAGCGGACAATATCAGTGGGCCGAGATTAACCGATCCCACATCTCTATGTTAATCCTTTTCCAGGGGAAGGACCTGTATTATGGGTATATGTGTGAAGTCCCTATTTATCATTGTGATCCTTATTGGTAGAAGAGTTTGTCCTTGGTTATAAGGAAGAATTCTTGTCTCATTTTCTTGAACTCCAGCAGTTCTATCTTTTTGAAAGTGAATCTTTATTTGGTTTTCCTTTTATGGTCAGATTTTTGAGTCCATTTCAGTTTTGGATTTCACTCACCAATGGATGGTTACATCCCATGGGGATGGTGAATTCTGAATTTATTTCCAGTTGGTTTATAATTTCCTTCATCAGGCCCCTTATGGTGGTTGTTTGGTTTATGATGGGTTGTTTATGAGTGTTTCCTTCCAGTTGGCCAAAGGTGGCTATTGTTATAAATGGTGGGAAGAACTACCCTCGATATCATTATAGTTTGTTCTATTATTGGTTACTATCAGTGGGTTTTTTTATGATGAAGAGTCTATAAGAGCCATTAGTTTTAATTATATGGTTTAGTCCCTAGTGTATCTTGGCACTGAGAATTTTCAATTAGAGATGTCATCATTTACTCACACTCTTATAGGTTAACTTAGCGCCTTTAATGTTCAAAAAATTGTCTCATTTGTGTCATGTCTTGTAAAATATTAGGGTTGAGTTATCTGATGCTCTTTTAGAGGATGTTTTTGTTCATTTGATCACTTTAGTCAAGTGTTATGGTTTTTATTAGTAAATTTTGAGGTGTTATCAGCATTAGTGGGAGGATTGCACAGTTGTGAGGATTTTTTTCTTTTGTTATATCAATTGGAGGTGTTGTGGATTTCTATGTGTAAAAGTATATTATGGAGTCCATTTTGGCCTCCTAAGTTAAATATTTTGATCCTCTTATATACATGGTATCCTTTTTTTCTCCCCAATTCATGTTTAATTGTAATTTACTAGAGTTATGGATGAGTATCATGGTTTTATTGGGATCAAAACTCATAATGGATTTCCATGGGTGGAATGTTTTTATCGTGGGTTGAATTTTTAGATCGGTGACTTCTTTTTGAGATATTATTCTATTTATTATTGATAATATTTTTATCCATGATTTTTCCATATTTTTTTGGTGGGAAAATTATTTTTTGGGTTAACATCTTGAGGCGCATTGTTAATGCATGGTTTATCAAACCGTGCACCCCTATCAAAGAAACCATGCATCCCAAATGACATTTTAGATGGTAGATAACCACATGATGAGTGTAATGTTTGTACACCATGTAGACTAATCATGTTTTATGTTCCTCTTGGATAGTAAGGGAATAGAATTGCCACTCTATTTGGTATAACATGTGAGAAAACAATGTGATTTGTTGAAGACAATAAAAATTTAAAATTTACCCTTCTGTACTCTTGGGATATAAACCTAAACCACCCCCATCAGCCCCATATGTGACTTTCAGCCACTCTAGTTACATCAACGATTTATTAAGGTTCATGGGAACCAATTATTTGGTGTTTTTTACCCCAATTATTCAAGGAAATATAAAATAATGATTTCTCCCTTGGTTTCATCCCTTTTTCTAGAGTTTTGTTCTCACTTTCTTGGGTTATCAATTTCTAGCAGGGTTTTTAACCTAAGATGGTTTTGATTTTGGGTTTCCTAGTGATATCATGACTGTTTCTTAAAAATATTTCCTTATTAGGTTCTTTTGGAGGATTAAATTTGGTTTCACACTAATTTCAAGAGGTTTCTATGCTTTATGTAGGTGTTTCCATGCTTTTATATTATTATATGAGTTTTACTTGGTTTCTGTATTCCATGAATGTGTTATATAATTTAATTTTGAGATGAAAAATATATTTTGTATGTTTTTTGGCATGTATATATAATTTAAGTGGATTTTATAATGGAAAATGGTTATATTTTGTGTATGGATTATTGTGATGTTTCCTGAAAGGGAATTTATGACTTATGTGGAAGGTAGAAAAGGATTTTTTAAGGGAACTTCGAGTGTGAGTTTATTTGAAATTGGGATTTTGAAGGTAAATATATTTTTATCCAATGATGGCTTCCTTATTGTTCTTTTTTAATTTGACTTGTGATTTTTTTAAATTTTGTGAATCTCATTTAAAGTGAAACTGTTTTAGGTGTGAATTTCAAAGGGGCTTTTCCCATGGAAATTCTTAAATTGACTATGTGATTTTAATATAATGATGAAAAGGGGTTTAACGGATTTTTTGGTGGTGTGAAAGGTATTTCAATCTTGTTTTGGTGTTTATGAAATTGGAATTGGTTTTCATTAAAGAAATGGTGGTTTCCTTTTGTTGTTGTGAAAATAGTGATTTCCTTATGTGATTATGTGTCCTGGCATGTGTTAGTGAATGTGATGGTTGTTTGAAATGTGTGATTTTAAATTGATGAAAAAGGGAACTTGATGTACCTAGGTTTTCAAACTAGAACTAGTATGCTAGTGATACGAATGTGGCAAGCTCAGATTCTCTTAATGGATCGACGCTTGTCAACTTAAAGGTGGAAAAGTAAAGATTCAGTTATAATTATTGATATTTACAACACTAACTGATCACGTGTTCTTATTAGGGACTACTAGGTTCATGTGATTTACCCTCACGGTGGATCATGCACAAAAATATTGTTGGTCATGTTTATTATAAAATCGTTTCACTAAGGTATGAAGTTTCTAGAGTTCCACATGAGCTTTCTACCCTTATGGACATACCCATAGTGCTCTATATATCTCTCTCTCTCTATAATTACATGTTACACACATGGTTTGGTTTTATACATCAGTATATGGTGAACCTTTTGTGTGTTTTTAGTATTTTATTTTGAATTATTGAATTTTTTAAATAATTTTCCTAGAAAGTGTTTCCTTGAGAATGGGTTTTCTTATAATTTTTCTTAAAAATATTTGAAATGAATTAAATAAATTTTCATATTAAATTTTCTTATAATTTTATAGCATCGAATCATTTCATTTGGGTGGCACAATATTGAGATTTGGATCACACCCTTCATAAGCCATTGGTTGTATATAGACTTGGTTATATTTGGCCCAGGAAAAGGAAAGATGTGTCGAGGTAGATCCGGTTGCTAGATTTACACTTCTTGTTATAGCTTTTGAATATAGTGGCTTGATGTTGTCACCCCTTATGTTGTTTGGAAGTTTTTGGGTTATTATTTTAATTTTATTCTATTTTATTATTTTTGAATTTTTCTTATAATTGTAAAACCTGGAATCTGAAAATTTTTTGTATCTCATTTGGCTATGATTATCCAATTATTGTTTGTTTATATTTTTTGATTTTAATGAAAATATAAATGGAAGAAATAATTACCATGGTTTATTTTTTACAGCAAGGCATTATCTTCCATCACATGGGGATTAAGAATTCCCTTCATTCCATGCCACACAATAGGTCGGATGTCAGTTGGACGACACCCTGACTTGGTTAGGGAAACTTTTCATAAGTGTTATAGATACCATATTGGGTTTATAATTTTATGGATGATCATTAGTTAAAAGGATTATATAAAACTTTTTAGGTTTTATGTAATAATGTTTTGAGGTGATCAATGATATTATAGAGATTTTTTATAGGATTGAGTTATATGTAGCCCTTTTTGTTTATTATTAAGGATTATTGTGGAAGAATGACAATAATTCTTTGGAGATTCATGATCAAGTGTAACATATGAAATTCTGTGATAAAAAATTATTTAATATTAATTTACTTTTCAATGTAGAGTTATTTATTTATATAATAATTTTTTTAAATCATGTGTTTTTGAAATTCCTTTGGAGACCAATGTTGTATCTCACAATTTGAAGGTGTAATTATTTATAGAATTATCTTATCCTTTGAAAACCATTTCCATTTTGTTTAATATATAAATACATGAGTAATATCTTGATATCCATTTATGGATTTTGTTTTCTTATATATGTTGATTTTAGTATTTCTGGGCTGAAAAATAGTCAATTCGAATATTCATCTTTTGGAGAGAGAAAAATTATATTATTGTGGAAATTGATTAATTGGTTAAATTCTATATTTTAATTGAGTATAAGTCATTATGTATTATTCTATATTGTAACGCCCCGACCCCAGTTACCCAGAGTCGGTGCATTATTACATAACATTGGCATGATCCCAAAAAAGATCAAATATCGAATGACCGATTAGTATAGTAGCCTTGGAATAACTAAATACATTAATAATGTTTACATTACATAACAAAATGAAAACTACAAAAATATAGTCTCCATAGTCCACACTTATTTCCCCTCATACTATCCCGGCAGGTCATTCATAATTTACTTCTTCACATCCTGGGAAAAATAAGACATAGAAAAGGGGTGAGATCAAATGCCCAGTAAGGATAAAAATATAGCGGAAACATTCATAAATAAGAATAAACATTTAAGGAAATGTATAAAAAAATCCTTTTAAATATTATCTTCAACATAGTATGGAAAAAACAAAATGAAATAATGCCATTTACTTATTTACATGGATATTCTACTAATCGACTAATCAAAGGCAATATCAATAACCACCTTCATAATGATGGAATGCATAATGCCAGACTATCATGACCACATAGCCAAGGCCTCGTGCCAAGACTATAAATAAGATTTTTCCAAGGCCTGGTGCCAAGACAATAGTTTGTCTCACGAGACCTACCGATGCATCGAGGAGCTATAGCGGGATCCACCCATCACATATTAAGTCCAATGCATTTCCATATGAAAAGGATAAAACATAACATAAACATTCATATTAAAACTAGAATATGAAATGTAAATACTTCATCCATAAACCACGAATGGTATAATAATAACACATCCACAGTCAAACAAATCACAAAAACATCAAAACAATATGGAAGTTTTGTATCATAATAAATCAACTTCAAATAAACTTAATATCCATCAAAGAATTTTGACATAGATGAAATCAAAACTATTTGAGAAAAGTATCTCTTTTTTTGAAATCATTTAAAAGTCACACATTTATGAAAAATTCAGTTTTTTATCTACCACTTAGTGGTTTCACTATTAATTAAAAATGAAAGTTTCCAGAAAAATACCAAAAATTAGGCCTACACTATATTTGATATTATGAATTAAAAAATGATGTATATTTTACCAAATTTAAAACATATCAGCTTCATTAATTAATTTAAAAACTAATTCCCACCGTCAAAACAAATAGCGTGATTTTAAGAGATAATAACTATCAAAAGATTGACACTTGTTTATGTCTGGTTTAATCGTGAAATTATGTACAATGACCAAAATTATATTAAATGGTAAAAATATATTCTAAATATACATTAAAACTAAGATTTCGATTAAAAAAGATGTTTTTCATTAAAATTTAGTAATTTTCACTATTCATCAAAATATAAATGTTATTCAAAAAGTTCCAAAATTTCACCATAGGCTAAATTCAATACACTGAATACAAAAATGAAGTCCATTTTGAGAGATAAATTTTATAAAATTTAAAAAATTAGGTATTACTATTCATAATGGCTAGTTTGATTGGTTGTGGTGTGTGTTAGAACTCGAAGTTGCGTACAAAACACACTACTATATTATTCAAAGGAAAGCGTACCATGGAAGTTTGGGATGTGTCATTGTAAATTTTTTATGTCCCCATTCTAAAAAGTAAATTTATTTAGTCAAATTGAATATATAAATGTTTAAAATTCTGAATTTAAAAAGGGTTCACTATTAAAAGTTTGTAAAAGTGCAATACTGAAAATGAATTTGTTCTTGTATTATGTCTAAGAAACTCATAATATGGATTATAAAATTATAAGGCTTATATAAAGTTTAAAATTTAGTTAATACTATTCATAACCTCTTTTGAACGGCTTTCTTGGTAAGTCATGGTGTGCTTGAACTCGGTGTAGCGTGTAGTGCATGTTATTGAATTATTTTGAAGAAATAACACACTATGAAATCTTGGGGTGTTACATTCTCACCTCCATCAATAAATTGCATCCTCTCAATTTGAAATTGTTCTTCTAAAATAAAAGGTTGAATGTAGAAAATATCTTTGTGGGAAAACCCACATCGGAAATTGGGTTAATAAAATTTTGTCTTAATAAGAGGAAAAGTTAAATGAAAGGGTCACCACCAAATTATGATCTCTATTCAGAGAACATTGGTGGAAATTAGATAAATATAATTGGAGAAAAAACGTAAATATTTATAGGTAGTGATTGAGGCCATCAATCACAAAAAATTGTAAAATTGAGGGCCTTAAATTCAGAAATCTATGATGATTTAATATACCATCGGTTCAGAAAAACATATGGTATTCGGATAACACATTTTTTTTGTTTTAAGATCCCTTCACTAAAGTATAAGAATTAAATTCTTCATTGAATATTAGAAGAATAAAAATATATACGTGACAATTAGAGTCTCATCCTTTCACTATGTTCTACCACAAACTCATCTTTCACTCTAAAAGAAAATAGAACTTAAAAATAATATTCTATTTATCCTATTCGTATAGGGTTAAAAAATGAATTTATAAATCATCTAGTAGAACCATTAAAAAACGACATTATTCAATCCAGGACATCACGTGGGTCAGTGGTAGGTGATACACCCTTGTCGCCCTTCGGTTGTGGGTTCATGTCTCGCGGCCTTGCCGGACGCGACGGGTTGCCGTCCGACCTCCGGGTTGTCCTTTTTATTGAAATAAAAAATAATCCAAACTAGAACTATCCAAAATATTTCAGTCGAAAATTTATAAGGATGGTAAACACAATGAAGATCTTTTTTGCTGCGTAATAACATGTGAACACCTTCATCATGTATTCTTTTAAAACACTGCAACATCCTAAATTACCATAAAACCTTATTGATTACATTCATGATCCCTTATTTATTAAAGAATAATAGATATACCCCTTCAATCCAAAAATTTTGTAAACCCCAACAATGATGGAATATACAAATCATTAATCTGTTTCAAGTTAGTAAAGAATATCCAATATAATTTATCCAAATCAATCATATATTATTCAAAAATCACTACCTCGGTATCAGAACCATATTGTGGTTTATCTTTCTCTCATCCATATATTTTCCAAAAATTTAACCTTCTATTGAGCCACTTTTCTTTGTTCCACACAATCTCAAGTCCTTAATGAAATAATACTGCAGTACAATCCTTATATACTCCATAATTATTATTACAAGTACATTGTTGATACAACACTCAAATAACATAATCAACATAAGAAGACTAATAATTCCTCTTCATCTGTGGTAGTATCCTAACTTGATTATTATCCAATAGCATCATTTGCAGCATAGTCTGATGACTGGGAAATAGGTTCACGTAGTGTCCAAACTCCTTTCAAATGAAGCACTGTACATTTGAAACCATTTTCTTACCCTTGCAGTCACGTACTTTGTTCCCTTTCCCCCCACACTTATAACAAACTCCCATTCCTTTCAGGCAAGTTCCAGGGTGTTTCTTCCCACAGTTATTACATATGGGAAAATTATTCTTTTCCCTCTTCCCTTTATCCATCTTTCCCTATTCCATCCTTTTATTCTCTCGCTTCTTCTCAAAGCCATAGAACATAGTAAACTCTTTACTTATCTTATCAACACAAGATATTATTTCTTCATATGATGATAATACTTGGGAGACTATTTCACTTATAAATATTGGCTTAAGACCATGATATATATGATCCTTCTTTCTCTTTGGATCATGTGCATTGCTGGAGTTCTCAATCCTTCTACTGGGCGCCATTTCTAAACAATGGAATACACTAGATTATTTTATAAATAACAACACCTAATCCCAAACTTGTAAAACACATAACATAAATCGAATAGTTTTTGGATATATTCCATATTCATAAAAATGTCTCTTGTGAGGAAGTATATACTCATAAACCCTTCATAATGGTTTGTAAAGAAAATTAGAATTATCCTAAGCATATCCGCCGGGAGTGTCGTAACCAAGAGTGCAGCAAGGCCCGTTGTCGTGCACTAGTTCCCGTACGATTCTAGCTCAAAGCGGTGTTTTTGGGTTTTACCCTTAGGTACATATATGCCAGATCCGCCTCTACCTACTCGTATCCAGACAGGGGTGTATTGCTCGGAAAACTCACAAAATTTTTACAATACCAAAATTCTAGGAAGGCCTTCTATACTAATCCTCAACATCCATCTTATATCTATGTGCTCTAATCAATGTTTATCTAAATCTAGTTTCCGAGGTTTGTACTAAACTTCCTCTGATACCAAATGTAACACTTCGACCCCAGTTACCTAGAGTCGGTGCATTATTATAGAACATTGGCATGATCACAAGAAAGATCAAATCTCGAATGTCCGATTAGTTTAGTAGCCTTGGAAACACTAGATATATTCATAAAGTTTTACATTACATCATAAAAATGAAAACTACAACAACATAGTCTCCATAGTCCACACTCATATCCCCGCATACTATCCCAACAGGTCATTTATACTTTACTTCTTCCCATCCAGGAAAAAATAAAACATAGAAATGGGGTGAGCTCAAATGCCCAGTAAGGATAACAATATAGCGGTAACATTCATAAATAAGATTAAACATTTAAGGTAATGTATAAAAAAGCTTTTTAAACTTGAACTTCTACATAGTATAGAAAAAATAAAATGAAATAATTCCATTTACTTATTCACATGGATATTATACTAATCGAATAATCACATGAAATATCAATAACCACTTTCATAATGATGGAATGCATAATGCCATACTATCATAACCACATAGCCAAGGCCTCATTCCAAGACTACAGATAAGAATTTTACAAGGCCTTCTTCCAAGACACTAGTTTTCCTCATGAGACATACCGATGCATCGAGGAGCTATAGAGGGATCCACCCATCACATATTATGTCTAATGCATTCCCAAATGAAAAGGCTCAAACATAACATAAACATTCATTTTAAAACTATCATACGAAATGTAAATACATCATCCATAAACCATGAATGGTATAAAAATAACACATCAACAGTCAAACACATCACAAAAAATTCAAAACAATATAGATGTTTTGTATCATAATAAATCAACTTCAAATAAACTTCAAATCCATCAAAGGATGTTGACATAGATGAAATCAATACTATTTGAGAGAAATATATCTCTTTTTGAAAGCATTAAAAGTCACACATTTAATAAGGAAGTAATTTAAAAGAGAGTTTTGAATCAAAAGTGTCCCATAACACTTAGAAAATTTTGAAAAGATATATCATTTAAAAACATTCATGTCCATATTAATAAATCCTTAAAATCATTTTGAAAAAATTTACATTAATTAAAATGATTTAGAAAGATAAATCTTTAAAACATTTAAATTTCTAATTTTGATAAAGAGTACCTTTTAGAAATTCTTAAAATATTCATTTTGAAATCATTTAAAAGTCACATAATTATAAAATAAAACATTTAATTTGAAAATATCATTATAATATTGTAAGGGAAGCTATGAAAATTTTAAAATGGCAGAAAATAGCTGCACCTGCCGTATAAGTTAAAAAAACATTCTTACATTAATTCTGTCGAAAAGGTTAAAAAGGACCTTTTTTGGAAAACGATGGAAAGATTCCTTTATAAACTTCTTATAAAATAAAAAAAAGGGTATAAATTACTTTAACCCCTATTCTGTAAAATAGTAAGAATGTTTTGAAATACACTTTCAAGAAACATGGTTGTGGATGATAAAGAGTCCCCAGTAGATAATTACATATAAACTACCTCGGATAAAGAAGAGATTGTGAAATAACCCTTACCTTGTACTTTTCCATGGTTGGGGGTAGGTTAAACTCCTGTAAAATGGTGAAATAATTGTTGTTAAATTATAAAATAATCATATACATTATTAGTTTATCATATATGATCTTTTATCATTGCTTTGTTAAAAATATCTTAGTATTATCATCATTTCGCGTGTTAACTTACTAGTTTTCTTTTATATGTTTTGTTACATAAGACATGTTTGTCATGGATATGTTTTATCTTATTCATATCCATAATGATATCAAGTATTTAAAAATTATTTCTAAATCATCAAATTATAATTATACTTTAATGGATACGATGGAGAATGAATCCCATCGCGTTCGTGGAAACGGTAGTCCGTACGTACGCACGAGCGACAATATCATCCTTTTGATATTAAAATAATATTTAATTGGATGATATATATTATATAAAGAATCATTGTCATTTTATATTTATTATTTACATGAATTACACATCATTATTATACCAATCCAAATAATAATATATTGAATAACAATTACACCACGACGTCGAGACGATAAGCCGTACGTACGCACGTATGGTGACATGTCATTCAAACGATGAATAGAATAATGAATATTTTTGTACCATATTTATAATAATATTATAGTATATAGGATATACTAGATTCATTATTTTATAATGATAATAACATAGAAAGAAGATGTTGAAGAAGAAATGAATTTGAAAAAGGGTGGTGAAAACATTACCTCTTCTTCGGGTTCTTCTTTTTGATTTGATCAAAATGGATCCTTAGGTTGGCTTTCTGATCAATCTAAGGCCACTAGGTTGTAGTGAGGGAGGTTCAGAGAGTATTTGGGTAGGTTTTTGCCGAACCAAAAGGCTTTGAAGGTGTGAATTAATGAGAAGGGGGAGTTCCCTTTTATAAGAGGGGTGAGTGGCACCTTTGGAAAAGCACGAAATATTATTTTATAATAAATTCATATTTGGTTTCTATTGTCTGCAAAGTGGATTATTTAAATTTTAAGGTGGGGATGGGTCGAAAACCACTCAACCAATAGAATTTAGACAGGTTTGGGTTATTATATTAACCTTATCGTTAAGTATTAAATCTTAGTTAATTAGTTTCACTTTTACAATGTCTCTTTGTAAATTTATATTATATGGTAAATAAACTTACAATATAAATCCAAGAGACCCCAAAGTGGACCATTAATGATACACATATCATGATATAAGTCTCTTGGCCGATCCTTATATTTTTTGTAATTTAATATCAATTAATAATATAATATTTGTTTTAAAAACTCTTTTATGTCAATTTTGACACTATTTAATAATTGATTTTTGTAAAACTCATAACAGAATTATTACTTAAAAAAATTTAATTAAATAAATCCAAACATGTCATATTAACCTATAAAATTATTAGTATTTAGAAAAAGTTTAATATTACATTTATTTTGGTATTTATAATATCAATTATTCTAATTTTTCATTAATTAGGTAATTACTATATCACCATTGTGTCATAAATAAATTAAATTATTTAATGTATAAAAATTATATATAAAATACCATTAAGTAGGAAATATTTTTATCTTTATAATGAATATTTACAATCTAATTTATCTTATGTATAACCCTATATTAAATGTGTTTTAGTAAATACACTTTGATTTTAACTCTTTTAAATCTTCTTTGAATTAAATAATAATAAATGTCCCAATCTAATACAAGTGGACCTAAATGATAATATTTTAATCCTAAGGATGTTTTTGGTCGAGATAAACTTTTCCAGTAGAATTATGACATGTGTTATTGTAATATTAATATCATTTTTACCCTTAATTACACTTTTCACTTTTAACCGTGACAAATAAAAGTAAAAAAGTTACTATTGACCAAAAATTATTTTCATCTCATTGGACCAAATTTTACTCATTGATATTAACTGTGTATCTTGGAGTTTCAAAATTCCACTCATAGAAGAGGTAAAATTATGTTTTATGAAAAATTCAGTTTTTTAACTTCCACTTAGTGGTTTCACTATTCATCAAAAATGAAAGTTTCCAGAAAAATACAAAAAATTAGGCCTAAGCTATATTTGATATTATGAATTCAAAAATGATTTATATTTTATAAAATTAAAAACATATCATTTGCATTAATTAATTTAAAAATGAATTCCCGTCGTCAAAACAAATAGCGTGTTTTTAAGAGACAATAACTATCAAAAGATTGACACTTGGTCATGTCCGGTTTAAGTGTGAAATTATGTACAATGACCAAGATTGTATTAAATGGTAAAAATATATTCTAAATATACTTTAAAACCACTAAAATTCATAATTTATCAATATAAATTATTTTGATTAAAAAAGTGGTTTTTAATTAAAATTTACTTATTTTCACTATTCATCAAAATATAAATGTTATCTGAAAAGTTCCATAATTTCACCTTAAGATAAATTCGATACTCCTAATAGAAAAATGAAGTCCATTTTTAGAGATAAATTTTTTAAAATTTCAAAAAAAGGTAATACTATTCATAACTGCTAGTTTGATTGGTTGTGGTGTGTGTTAGAACTCGATGTTGCGTACAACACACACCACTGTATTATTTAAAGGAAAGCGTACCATGGATTATTGGGATGTTTCATTGTAAATTTTTAATATCTCCATTCTAAAAAGTAAATTTAGTTAGTCAAATTGAATATATAAAAGTATAAAATACTGGATTTTAAAAGGGTTCACTATTAAAAGTTAGTAAAAGTGCAATACTGAAAATGATTTTCTTCTTACATTAGGTCTATGAAACTCATAATATGGATTCTAAAATTTTAAGGATTATATAAAGTTTAATATTTAGTTAATACTATTCATAACCTCTTTTTAGCGGCTTGTTTGGTAAGTCATCGTGTGCTTGAACTCGGTGTTGCGTGTAGTGCAAGTTATTAAATTATTTTCAATAAATAACACACTATGAAATATTGGTGTGTTAAATATATAGAATATTAATTCATCTAGTTATTTAAAAGGATCCTGAAAATAAATATCCTATAACCATCGTTTCTAGTGAATCAATGTTCTTTTTACCACCTTATTGGTTTATGGTTATTTGGTCATTAAAATTCTCACGATTATTCAATTTATTGTGGTAAATATCCTCTATAACTCTACATCATTATTTGGGAATTAATTTTTTTCATTAATATGTACATTTTTACAGCCCATTAATCTTCTACTATTTGTAATCTAATTGTGTGTTTTTTCAAATAACATATATAGTTCTGGTTCCCACTTTTCAAGGTGAGGTTTTATTAATGTTTTTAGGATATGGGTTTTTAATAATTGGTTTCTAAAACTAAAAACCCATTTCTAAAATCAAATTCAATATATTCGGATACCCTTTATTAAAGGGGTATAATTTAATAACCTGAGTTATTAGAAGAATACTTATTTTGAGAGAATTAGAAATATGAAACACCGATCTAAATAAACCACAAAATATTATTTTAATATGGATGTTATAAACGATCCATTGAATTGGATGGTATGAGTATGATTAATTTCACTATGAAATATTAAAAAAAGTCCTGGTAAATAAAAATTTACTAGTTAATATATAATAAATTAGCACTAAATTTTCAATAAAGTCATTTTGTACATCAAAAATAAATTTTCTTCTAAAAATTATATTTATTTCTTTTTTCTGAATAGATAATATAATTATTTTTTACCACATTGAAAATGGTAATATTAATAAAATAATATCTCTTTTTGGAATCAACCAATAATTATTTTAAAAAGTAAAATTATGGGACATATCAAAATAGATTTATTTTTATCAGTAGTGAAAAATTAATATTTTTATGAAAATGTCATTTATTTAAATTGAAATGTCTTTTAATTATTTAAACTATTTCTTGATTTAACATAATTATTATATAATTATATATAATATAATTAATTACATTTCATTCTTCATTATACCTAGTTTTGGTATAAATTCATTTTTACTCTTAAAACACATTTTCCTAAAAATTGTTTTTCATTATATTATGTTGTGTAATATTTAATTTATATCATCCACCAATAGAAATTCATTATTAAAAACATTTAATCATTCTTTATAATTTGGAGGTGAAAATTTTGAGAATATTTGACTTTTAATTTTTTTCTTTATTAATTGTTACAGTAGTAAATTGTTTTCACATTGGTAAGTGTAAATCGAGGAATCAATGTTAAAAATAATAATCTTGGGATTGAAAATAGAGCATCCCAATCTTATATCCTCCAAAATGGTTCCTCAAGCTGGTGGGCCACTAGCCTTCAAGCATGCATCACCTTACTCTAGAGGTTGGTGACTAGTAGAGTGGTTCTAAAGGTGGTATAGTGGGGAGGAAATAATATCAAGATCTGTGATAAATACAATATATGAAATAATAAATAAATTCACCAGAATATAATAATGACTAAAAATCCATCACAATGAACAGGAATGAAAGTACATGCTTGGAAGTAAATATCATATAATTTATAGAGTATAATGTGAGACTCAAAATATAAGTAAATAAATAAAATACAAAATTAATATGTCCAATAGAATCATGACCACAAGTTCAATCCCTATCTCTCATACTCTACTCTAGAAAAGAATAATATCCACCATCATGCATGATACGTGATAGAAAATATCTAATCATGCAGTCTATTCACATACTAAATAGTAACATGAACAGGATGTGAGATTATCTTAGTGAGAAACCACCCAAGTTTTCTAATGAAATGAATTCAATTAATAAAAAGTATATTAGACTGTTAGAAAAATATATAATAAGTAAATAAGAAAATAAGACCAAGTTTGGATCAGGTTTCTCAAGGGACACCTGGAAAACCATAACTAGTTCGACCAAAGAAAGAATATATCTGGATATGTGTCACCACAAAATAAGGATATATATATATATATAATTGTGTATGTGTGTATATATACACTATATATGTAATAATAAATAGTCATATATATAGATATGTTGTATTATCCAAGACCCAAGGTGTAACTCACACATCCTGGAAAATCACTAATCATGTGGGACCCATATAGAACCCATAGAATTCTTATACAATAAAGATCATAAAAATATTTAAAATTTTCATTAAATTAATGGTTTCAAAGACAAGGGTGAACTAAGTAAAACTCAATCATAATGTAAAATCACAAGACCTATGGGCCTTTAAAAGTTGTATCATATATGGAACCTATGTATCATAGATGTTTTATAATAATTACATTTATCCTATGAGCCCTTCCATGGAATTCCATGTTGGAGTCCAAGTATCACTTAAGAAGTATATCACACCATAAATCCTATGAGTTCATCATGGGAATTCTACATCAAGAACGCCACATCACTTGAGGCATTTCAAAAGTTTATTTAACCTATGTTCCCATCCATGGATGTTGAAATCAATGTTGAAGTATTTATGAAGGAGTATATCATATCATGAAACCGATCATTCCATTATTGATATACCATATCTAGATCCTAATATCACTCAAGGAGCATTATAACTTCATTATACCTATTTTCAAATTTATATAAGTTAGTATAAACATATATACCACTCATATCATACTATAAAGGCATCACCCTTTGATTCCATCCTAGGTATTCCACTAGGGATCCAATTATCATGTGAAAAATATTACTATTTCATTTCCCAGTGAGACCTTATAAGCGAATCTAGTAGGAAAATGGGTATCACTAATTGGTATTACAATATCAGTCATCCAATTATCATTTTCAATGAATTCTTTCTTGGAAATCCAATTTTTGATCAGGTGTCGTGTAAACTCATTACAATATTTCATTTAACAATTAAAATATGAAATGAAGACATACATTCATGATATATATCATGAAAAATAAATAAAACCCTAGCCATTATTAATTCAAATTTAATTTTCCAGACATTAAATTTATTACAAGAAAGAAGGCATTGGAAAATTTCCCATGGACATATCAAAATTAATTAGACAATTTAAATCCATTCACCATAAGTTCACAATGCATCCTTCATTCGTGATATATCCACACACCTAAGGAGGTTTCTTGGTTACATGGCAATCACAATCATATAATGCAATATATATGAACAATCATTTAATCCAACCCTATTTTAACAATGAAAAACATTATAAATCCAAGTAGGATAAGTATTACTTATTATATTTAAAAAACATTTAATGATCAATATTCAACAAAATTTAGTCATGGGAAATTAAAGGGACACACCCTAGGGCATGTATCAATTTGAGGAAGGAATTCAAAAACTATGTTAAGGGTTCCAAAAAAACATAATGTTTATTTAATTTATGAAAAATTATAATTTGAGAGAAATGTTTTGGACGTTTGGGAGTGAATCACAATGAAAATTTATTACAGTGAAAAATAACATTAAGTAAATGAAATATAAAACCTACAAAATAAAAATTATGCTTCACTCATCCAATACCAAAAATAATTTGAAAATGGGATGAGATAAATCTATGGAATCTACAAACACCCTGAAAATTGAATGAATAAGATAACACATTAATTACATCATATTCAAGAAGTGAAATTTATTAAAGAGTAATTAAAACTCATTGAATTATTATGGGGTAACAAAAAAACTGATGTTGGTGTGATCAGACCCAGAATAGAGGAGATCCACGCATGGAAGATGGATAATGAGGATGGGGTGTGCATAGAGGTGAAAGCCGACAAGAGGCTAAAAATAAGGAAAACCTCATTTAAGAGAAGAGTAGAAAAATAGTAATTTTTCCCTTTAAATAATCATCATATTTTGGACACAATGATTTGATAACTATGATCCAACCATGTTGTGATACTACCCAATGTGTATCCACTCTCCCATGGCTAGCTTACGATGAGGAAAATAGTACACATCCCATGCTTCAACCTCTAGGATTTTCTATAGGCCCCTCACATGATCGTGTTGCCCAAGGTGAATTCTTTGAGAAATCATGTGACAACATCCAGTCCCGTACACTAGGCCACATGGTTTCCCCGGTAGGGATGCACACATTCTTCTAACAATTCACCTATAGAAAACTCAACACATGGTTTGGGCTTCGTGGTTGTTAATATCCATTATATAATCATTCACCATTTCTTATTTAATACTAAATGTATATTCTAGTTACAACATCTCTAAAACTGATATGATCTCTTGATATACGTCTTCGATAATAAACCACATCCTAAAACAACAATTTTATGCATTTTGACACCCATATTTACATTCTGAGGCTCAGTTAAAGTTTTAGACTATCCACCAAATGGAAATAATCAATTTCCATGGAGAATCCAACTAGCCCAAAGGCATGGGAACATATAATCTCCCCATTATAGAACATATCATGCTAATAATGTTTGGGTAAATAATGAAACATCACCTAATGTACATGGTTAGATAATTATTCACTGAAATAGAGATGTCACATTTCCTAATTCCCAAAACACCTATATGATTCATTTAAAATGTGTGATGCATAAGCCTCCAAAATCTCATTCAATGATTTTAAACAGAAAAAACCATCAAAATAGTATCGTACCAATCCCATATAACTCCATACATAATCACATCATCGTATCTTTTCATCAACTAGACCATGATACCTCCATCAATGTTTCTAGATTTAAATTTCTAATTATAAGTCATGTTGGAGCCATCATTGATATTTCATATGAAACACATCCTTAATTTCCAAGTGACACTCCAAATTTTTTTATAAAACCAGAAAAGGACATTAAATATTGTCCCAAATTTCATAAAAATGGTTTTACATTATAATTGCACTCATCCCATCCTAATGAGTTTATAAATGTGGTCCCATACAGACAACGTCAAACAATTCAAGATAACTCAATCTAACTACCTGACATTGGATACATTCAGAACACTTAGCACCTATGAATGATGGGTCACAAAACCCATGTTTTAAAACCTTCATCTCATGGTAAACCAAAACTATTTTTAGATTAGTTACTGAATCCCATAATAGAATTCTCATATTCTATCCCCGAAAACCATCAGTTAAACACGACTACAATCATTCTATAATTTAAGAACCATTATATTTTCAACCAAGCCTCTATGGATAATCAAAACAGAGTATAGGCTTGATGAACATATATGGATTTCATTAAAAACCATAATTTAATCATTTCCTAAAATATACTAATGATTCTATCTATAAATTTACTCCTTTATTAAATAGAATATGACTACTTAAGGAATCATCTAACAATAAGCCGATGGATTATCTACTCATATATGGATAATACACTAAAATTTATGACCAATTCAAAGAATACTTAAAAATGGGAAATGAATCCCTATCCTATGCACCTTCTATTTTATGGAAATAAAGATGGCATGGCTAAAAATATTTTTGTCCATAAGCATTATCATAACCTCACCCATGACTGATTCTCACATTCTAAGAACATTTACTATCGTGTTTCAGAAAAAAACACATTGAGTGTCAACATACTTAAATAGAAATTGGTGTTCCACAAACAAAGTATATTTCCATTAAATAATCCTTGATAACAACCCTCATTGAGTCCCTTCATCAAAAGAGTATATTATATACATGTATAATAGTGTATAGTCGATTCCCTCTTCGCATATTTCTTATTAGGTCATGATATTTGGAATGGGCATATCTAAACCAAAAGTATACTAAGATGATATTGATAGTAATTTATGGATCTCCCGATCCTTGATCACTTTTAAAAAGAGACATGTGCTTTAATTTAACCCTAGCACCAAGTCCCATGAAGGCGTGTTTCTTTGTTCAATAATAGGTCGACTATCTTACATTACATGGCCCATTCTTGATTTTTCCCTCATCATTGACTCTTTCATTTAATTTAACAATGTTCCTGGTCAATATACCCACAAGCATGAAATTCAAAAACATCATTCTCTGTTCCATCACTGTCCTGTCAATGATGTTATATTTTTTGATACTTATCTTTCACAACTGGTGTGAACTCAACTTTCAATTCATAGTGAGGGTAAATTCTATACCACTCGATTCGAGACCAAACTCATTTTCCCAGAATCTGTCTTTCAACGATGTCAATATGATCTTTTTAAATTGCATATTAGTATTTATTTATCTAGAAATTGAATTATGACGCATTTTTAAAATCTGTAATCTTATCTATGCCATGATTAGTTGAATGGTTTTGCCTCTCCCTAAACTCATTTTTGATAAGGATGTGTCAACCGCATGCCCACATGTCATCTAGTATATGAACCTGAAATATTCTACCCACCAAATAATTTTCTTATAAAAAAGTACCCTAGGTTCATAATA
Source organism: Viscum album (assembly GCA_963277665.1). Classification (NCBI taxonomy): domain Eukaryota; kingdom Viridiplantae; phylum Streptophyta; class Magnoliopsida; order Santalales; family Viscaceae; genus Viscum; species Viscum album. The sequence goes on from OY728131.1 coordinate 33,964,610, forward strand.
TAAATCCAAAGGCATCACCAAGCCTATATCATAAAACCTAAGTACATCATATGCAATTTATGTGAGATGAGTATAAAAATAAGCTCACTATCAATAAGGAAAACATAACCATGAGAAAACCTATTTCATAGGTTTCTCTAGAGAAAACTGAAATATGATCTAATATGATCAGTGTTAAAATTAAGGGAATCTATATCCATCCTCTGATCCATAAGGTCTCAGTAATGAGAACCACATTCCGTTTAATTTTATTTATTACAATGTATCTAAAACACCTATAAACAGACTTTTTTAAAAGGTTTAACATAATTAGGAAATGAACCATTGACCAACCAAGTTCAAAACTTATATTCATAGGTGTAACAACATCAACTATCAAGCATAGGGATTCGAGGACAAAATCATAATCTATTAACTAAAAACGGGAGTCCTCACTTAAATTATAAGGCTCAAATGTAAAGGGTTAATGAGCTAAAACATTACGGTATTATTAGACAAGAATAATCGATTGATCTTCATCTTACCAGGAAACTGCCAGCCTACCCAGGTGTGTCCTTTCATTATCTATAGTCTACATTGGAAAATTGGAACCCCAAAAAGCCTCATATATTAAAAAAATAATAAAAATTTAAAATAGATTTTTCATTTGAGCATGACATCACAATGTGATAAAACCACATTTAGAAAAAATTAATTGACTTTTAAACAATATTTATTCTCACAAAAAAAAATCCATAGGCACAACCACCCAACATTTAGGTTCAAATAAAAAAATAAAAAACCAATGGGGAATAACCACATTCTCTCTCAATGTATCTCTAAAGGAAACATTAAAAATTTACCCCTATCTAGGGGTCCGTAATTTAAAAATAAAAACATTAGTTCACTATAAGTCATTGATTAGATTCTCATTTATCAAAATGTTTATACATGACCATAATTATTGGATATCAAGTACCTTATTCAAAGGAAACTAGTAATCAGAACATTATTTATCTCACATCATGTAGCATATATGAAATATATCTCATTATTTCCTTTGAAACTTTTAATCAATATTTATTTAACAGTGAAATTAACACAATTATATTTGTTTATAAACAATTCAATTATATCTTATAGAGGAAAAAACTATTTAAGATATAATTGGAATTTTAATTTACTGTCTCTTCATAATAAAAAAAATCAATGATAGTTAAAAGGTATTTTATTTATTTTAAAGGGAACTAGTTAAGTAAGACTACATTATTATTTTATATGTTACATCATATAATTATCATCATGCACTTTAAACATCAGTTCCATTAACATTAACATACCCCCAAGGTTTAGTACTAGAACATGAATATTAATGATGAACTATGAGGGTCCCAATATTTTATTTAGCTCCTTAAAAAACCTTAATGGGTTTATTTAATAATCATGCCAAGACTGACTAACTACGATCAAATCTATTTTATCCCATAAGTAACATACTCCAACTAACCTACTTGGATTCCGTTTTTAATTTAAGAATTCATTCATATGTGACATCATTCCTATGTAATATTGGTATTGTAATTCATATAGGCAACCATTTTCTATAATAATTTAAATTTATCATATATTGTGGTTTATTCTGATGAATTACCATCCCCTTTATAAAAATTTACATTCTTTATAAGTTACAATTAAAATTCATGTAAATGAAATTATGCTTTTACCTTCAGTTTCATAATATATCAAGTTCATATATAATAGATATATTTTATTGATTAAATTTAACAAATTCTTAATAGACCATAAACTATTTAAATATAAATTGGAAGACATTTAATCATAACCATAATTTGTTTATCCCATAAGCCTAATGGTTAATGGATCAAAAAGTTCATTATACATTAATTATGAGGATAAAGTCATACGATATGGGAAAACACCATTTAGGACGATGAAAAAAAGTAACAACCAATTGTTTTATAATAAAAATATCATGATAAAAAATCAGAAAACATGTTATAAAATAAGGTATAATTAATAACCATATGTAGGCTATAAAAATCCTCATGATTATGGAAATATAAAATTTAAACTACATCACCTAGAATATGTATGGTATGATAATATCTATGGCCCAAGTATAATACCTGAACACACATTTCCTCTTTTCATAACTATACAAGTTTTAATTATCATAAATTCACAAATCATTGACCAATGAATATATAAAAAAAACTAAAGGTGACAAAACTTCCAATTGTAAAAACAAATAACAAGAACAATAGTATCACCCTAACAACATGATCTTTGGCTTATGTATGGGTTGTCTGGACCCAAACACGAGCTATTTTCCAATTTTCGATATATTCCTAGTCTCCTGTATACTATCCCTAAATAGTTCAACATTAGAAGAATAATCTATTATACAAATTTTGAAATCCTAATTGGGGAAACACTAAAATTGTTCCCCATGCTAGTGGCCCACTAGTCCTCAAGAGCACCTCCCCATAAATCTGAGGTTTCTGAAAATTAGTGAGGATATAATGGTTGTACATTTGGGAGACTATACCATCTCGGTACATGAAAAATATGTCATATTCAATAATAAACAATTTAATTGAAATATAACTATTGAAAATCAATGAAAAATTAATTAATAAACATGTATAAAAATGCACTAACACAAATAAGTGAAGGCTTAAATAGTGCATGGGGAGAATAATAATAGATTAAAATAAAAAAAAATACACAATAGCTATCTATTATATCATCAAGAACATGATATTGATCCCCTGATTCTATAATCTATCATAGAATATACGGATAACATCATTAATTAATAATCTATTAACATAAACTGACAATCAAGAGGTCTATTTGGGTACCGAACTATGACCCGAATATGGTGTTAAATAAACTTAGTAGGCCAACAATATAATATATAATTTTTTCAAATCTATGAATATAAACTATAGAAGTGTAATAAATAATAGATAAATAAAAAATAAGGAAATATGATCAAGTTTGGGATTAGGTTCCTCAAGGGATATCCTTCCAATAATACTATCTTTTTCTTAATCTAGAATACCTCTAAAAAATGCGTCATTGTGTTATAAGGTAATATATGTATATATATGTATATGTATGTATATAAATATTACCTATATCTAATAACATAAATATACATAAATATAGATACGTGTTACTATCCATGACTCAAGGATTAACTCAGGAATCCACAGAAAGCACTAGTCCTATAAGACATAAGGAGACCCCAAGAAATCCATATATAAAGGTGATCATAAATGTATCCACATGTTACATAATATTTAATCTTTATAATAAATGGGAAACATTATTTTCACTCAAACACAATATAGAAACGTATTACATGTGAGAATGTCCAAGGCTTTCAATATAAGGAACCCAATTTTCATCCATGGAATATCATAATTTAATTTAACAAATGATTATGTCTATGCAATTCCATATGAGAGTCCAAGTATCACTCAAGGAAATATCAAATCATTTAGAAAAGTAGTCCATATTAAGAATTCTGAATCCATAACCCAGTATAACATGAGGTGCATTATAATTTCATTTAACATATGATCCTTTCGAAAGAAGCATATATCAGATTCCAAGAATACATCAAATATTATATGACATAATGAAACCTATGAGTTCATATAGTTATCTCCATATCAATAGCCTAGTATCATTCAAGGTGTTCATAACTTCGTTGAAACTATGAGCCCATCCATGGAAGTCCTCATGATACTTGTTATCACACATAATGTTGTATAATGTTATAAACCATAGATCCCATAAGTGGTATTCCACTCAAGAACCATGTACTTGTCGTGTCATGGTAAAATAGCATTTTCATCTGAGGCCCTAATTGGTAATCCTATAGTGAAACATGTGCCGCTCATGGGTAATATAATATACATCATCTTATGAGCCCATCCATGGAATTCTTACAAAATAATCCATGGTTTTCTCAAGGCGTTGTATACACTCATTAGCATATTATAATTAACAATTTAATCATTATAGGAGTAAATCCAAAAAAAATTGTTGTATCCAAATAATTTGTGTAAAGACATTATCAGTTGAAATTTATCATTCAAGGCCTTTTATTTATTATAATAAATATTGTCCTTTAAAGACACCCATGTCCATAAGACAACTAATCACATCATTTAAATCAGTTAACTATAAGTCCCTATGGTATTTATTCATTAGTGAAATAATGAGCTAACTTAGGACTATGTTTGGTTACATGGGAACTATAATCATTGCATGTCAGTTATATGAACCCAAATTTATGTAGACCCATTTATATCGATAGTTAACATCATAACCTAAACTGGGATAAGTATGCCCTTTTTTAATTAGATCTATTTAATTATCACCATTCTAACAATGTTCATCATGATGAATTAAACAAACACACTAAGGGGGTGGACCAATTTGAGGTCACAACCCTCAATCTTGATGAGGGGTATATAGACCATCATTGGTGTCGTCAAGGAATTTAATTTTGGTCATTTCCTAATTTAGGAGAAATTCACTAGATGATATGATGTAATGAAAAATAAAAATAATTAACATACAAGTGATGCCTTAAGGGAAAAAAATATGAAACTAGCCTTATACCAAGGATGCTTCAATAATCTATTATTGGTATTTTATTTGATAGAGAAAGATAGTAACAGAAAAGAACTGTGAAAAAACTTGAAAATATGTCGAATGAGCTCACAGATTGTCACATCAAATGTGATATGAGAAATAGATTAATGATGAATAAGGAGTGATATAATTATTAAGGAGATTCCAATTCAGATGAAGGAGATGAGATAAGACCAATATGATTGGATATCCCCCCATGGATGAGGGATTTAGTGGAAGGAGAATTTGTAGGGATACTGGGTAACAATATAGGGGAAAATAAGGTGAAACCCATTTATGGGAGGTGGGTTAAAAAATAATTTTTCACATTAGATGAGATTCATGGTTTGGAAACATTGTTCGGATAACCAAAGGGAAACCATTGAAAACTATATTAAAATGTGGAGCCCACATCACAGTGGTAGAATTAAGTTAGAAAATGATACAGTCAAAATGCACCCACATATATAATTTTCTAGACACCATGCTTGGTTATGCTGCTTCAGGGTGGACTGTTTGAAAAACTTTGTAACACCCCTTATTTCCCTAAAATATTCTATATAGTTTCCCCAAATTGTAGAAATAATTTCATCGAACTATTAACCAATAGAAAACATGCCACCGAGTTTGGGCTGTAAAGTTTGAACTAACTTTGTGCCAACTATGGGTCACATCATGTTTATCATGAAATAGATTTTTCAGCTCGTGAAACCGCTGAAACTCATATAAACCCTTGAAGCACCAATATATCATTTTAATACATACCCAAAAAAAACTTTTTATAATTAAAAATATTGTATTTACCTCTGTGGAATAGTTAATGACTAAGATCATCCCCCAAAGAGGAAAAGTAAAATTCATCTTAGGATGCAATCATCCAAAAAAAAACATTAAAAAATCATGTAAACACGTTTTTATAAAATATAGTACGAGTTGGGTTCATCCACAATAATATAACATTCTAATTTTTCGATACATTGACTCATGTTTCCTTGATAATGAATTATATTTTATTTTATGTAATGAAAATTCCAAATGGCCACACCCTTGAATGATTTAAAGTGTAACATGAATTTCAATAATAATCATAACATATTAGGGAAATATGAGATGCTTAAATTTGAATTTTGTTTATGTTATGTTAACATCAACATCAAATTATGTGAATAATTTTTCAAATGACATTAATAGTAATTTATTATAAATATATATTATTATATTTTTTATAAATTATTAACATCATGTAATGGACACGTAGGATGTGAAATTTTCAAAAACGTCATCACATGACTAATTATGATCAAATTTTCACCCTATATTTAAAAAGTTTACCCATTATAATTGAAAATTGTCATTAACGTTGTATAGGAAAAACTGGTTAACCATGGGATTAAACCAAAATATATGGATTAAAATGGTATAAAATCCAATTAAATTTTTATTGGATAGTTATATCAAGACGATATTCTCTATATCTTATATTCCATTTTATTTTGGAGCCATTTTATATTACTCATATAGATAGTCAACTATAACATTTCATGAATTTTAAACAATCACATTGATGATATAATGTAATAAAAATTATTTTATTAAATTAATTAAATTTAAAAAAATTACAATATTTTCAAATTTTATTTAAATATTTTTCAAAAAATAAGTCATGGTCTGCTTATGAGTCAAATAACTTTGATATTACGATAATTGTCAATATGCAAATTGGGGGTTAAAACAAATAGATAATGGAAAACCTAAACTAAACACATCCAAATTTAATTGGATGAGAATATTTAATCCTACATTCATCTTAAATACTAATTATATTACATTGGGGACATTTTAATAGAAAAATTAATTTATATTATTTTAATATATTAAGAAATTCCAAAATGTCACTTCCGTCACTTAAAAAAGGACCCCCGTCTCCTCTACTATCAAAAATTATTGATCCATTTGGACCAACCAATTCCTATAAAAATACTTTAATATCATACCTACCCAATGTTATATGACTTATTTTTGGTAGAATACCAACCTTATAGGGAATAAGGTGTAAAATAATAGAGATTTTTTGAAGAATATGTATGGATTTTAAATGAATGTTTTATATTAATTTATTTTTCTACCTCCTTAAGAATTTTTTAAACTAGGAAAAAATAATAAAATATATATATTCCATATAGTAAATTTTTTTATTTTAATTTATTAATCCCAAAAATGGGAAATGAATTGATCATTCATGTGTACGAAAGACTATTGGGCTACAAACCGAGGTAATTATGTTTCTATCACAACCATTAAAATATAGTTATATTAATAGATTTAATTTGTGTAAATATATAAATTATATTCTTAGAATAATTATAATTATATAAATATCATATATCATATATTTTTTTGTCATTTAATCCATTGAAACATGATAACATCATTCATGAAAATATGTGGATTACCACCTCCATAATGTGATGTGAATTATTTTTCCGAACCACATCACATGGAATCTGTATATAAGTATATTAAAACAAAAAATTATATTTATTATATAATCATCGATCTATAAAGTTAAAAAACATAACTTATTTCCATCCATATTATTGAAGAATGGAAATATTACTTATGCGTACCTACGAACTACCATCTCCATGATTGTAACATAATTCATTTCTCCTAACCATTATTCATTGTTGATTTTACAAGAATTATTGATGTATAAAATATATAGTTATTTTATTAATATTATTCCTGAAAATATGGAATAGTAAACTTTTTTCCCACAATGAATGTGCCAAATTTTTTTTGTTCCAAACCAAACATGTAACACCCTGAGATTTTGTGAATTTTTTAAAAATTAATTTAATATTTTATATATTTTTCATTACAAAAAATATCGAGTTTGTCTTTATTTTCACGCAGCCCATATTTTTTACATATAACACTATTTTTGTCTTATATTTAACATAATACTGAGCTTAAACAAAACATGACATTTTTTAGAATATTATTATTTAATATGATAGTTATCACCTCGCAATTTGAGTGGTGGGTATGAATAATGTAAAATAAATTATGAAAATTCGTGGTTTGTACATGTGTATAAATTTAATTCTTTCATGTCCAATTAATTAAAATTTAAAATGAAAACTATATCAATATAAAGGAAAGATTATAATGGAAAACCATTTTTATGAAAACATACATGTTTTACATCAATAAATCAAACAAAAAATATTGGTGAATGATTTTAATGAAATGTGCATAGTAAATATTTAACCCAAAATTTAACATTCATCTTATGTGTTTTCAAAATAATATATAAGAATAAATCCAATTCTCATCATAAAAATATATTTTTCTAAAATCAATTTTTTTCATTCTCCACACATATTTGTAAAACAATTGTTTTTACATAAATTGGAAATATTTATGAAAAAATAAATTTAGTTATTAAAATAATAATATAAAAACTATCATATATGAATTTTTTTAATTTTTTGTTGAATACTGAAAAATATTGAATTTTAATTAAAAATCGCCTTTCAATAAAAATTCTAATAATGTAAACTTTCTTTTTAAATTGGTTTTAATTTAAACCGTTTAAATATATATATATATATATATATATATATTTGTGTCTGAGTGTGTGTGTTAATCTAATTTATTTCATTGAAATATTTTTTATATTAATGTTTTATATAAAAACCATGTAACCGTTTTGAAATCATTCTATTTAAAAACCCCCATTCTCACTGCATCTCTCAGATTAATTATAAATTTTGTTTCGCCGCATCTATAATTTAAATTTATAAAAAATTTAACAATATTTTAAATAGAATAAATTTTTTTATATAATATGTTCAACATAATTTTTGAAAAAAATGAAAAATGAAAACAATAAAAATTAATTTCCAAGGTAAAGGTAAAAATGGTTTTACTGAGGAGTTAAACTACAAAATTAAGGTGTCCCAATCAACTCATTTGAAAAAGGTCACCTGATCGCCACTCTTATTCCAATATTCAAACCATTTTAGGTCAAAAACCCCATCCAAAATCACTTAACAATATCCATAATATCATCCTATAAGCCTTTATTATTTATTAAATCCATCCATGGAAGGAGTTTTGTGAAATCTAAATAAGGTTACCTGAAGAAGAGGTAATATTCTTCAATAAACATTTTCTGTTTATATCTATACCTCCTTAAATTATTATTAAACCACACTTATATAGAAATATAATAATTTCATATATAATGATATTTTTTAATTACATGATCTACCATCATCAAATCTTCTGTTAAATGAGTTATGAAATCATTGTTCATGTGTATGACATACTACCACCTCATGAATTGATGTAATTTGTTCGTCCATTTACCTCTCTCATGATTGGGTTTGATGATAGATATATAGTATATATATATGATATATATAACATAAATTTACATATAGTGTCATTATATAATATATCCCATTTTAATCTCTATTCCAAATGGGATACGATAACGTTGATTTTGTGTACGACATACTACCACCTCATGAAGCGATGTGATTCGTTTTTCACTAACGCTTTACATGGAAGACAATAATGATAAATATAAGGAATGTTTGTGATATAAATGACATAAAAATTATATTAGTTAAATCTATATCATTTTGAAAATATAATATATCATTTTATTTCTTACATTTACACTCAATGAAATATGATCAAGTTGTTCATGTACGTATGGACTACAACCTTCAAAAAATAATACAACTCTCACTTTTTAACAACAAAACAGATGGATCATTTTTGTATGTATATTTAAATAAATTATAAAATATTTATGATATTATTATCATTATTTAAAGATAAAATATTACTTATATCATTTCCCAAATGATCTTTGAAAAATGGAAACAATACTCAAGCGTATTTATGGTCTACTATCTCCAAATAATTACGTAATTATTTTCTCAAAAAAATAAGTAATTATTGTTATTAAAATTATTATTTATGTAAAAGTTTTATAATTATTACTCTATTATTATTTGGGAGGTGATGGAACCATGATCCAATTATGAGGACCAAAAATAAAAAATCAAAACATAAATGGAACACAATGTAGTTATGATCCGAAATGTGATTTAAATAAGGGATTGTTAGTAAATAGGTAATAAATATTCATAAGTAAATAATATATGGTATGATATATATAATTAGTTTTATTAAATAGATATATTATATACAAATATTTTTTATACTGGAGGTTTTAACTTGTATAAAGGATGTTGGGAATTATGGTTAGGCATTTCTAGTCTCTCTTTAATTTCTTGGAGACATACGAAAATTAAACACTATATTATTTTGTGTGGTGTATTTATTGATATATAGACATATTATATCATGAATCTCATTATATTATTTTAATTTAATATTTAATTTTATTTTATTATTTATTATGACTTATGGTCTAAAGAATTACTAAACTGTAAGGTATTTTTCATCTCATTGTTATATCTTTGAGATACATGACATATTAAATAATATTATTATATACTATATATAAATGTATTTTAATTTTATTTTAATAAAATTAATGGGTATCTAAATATCCATTTGAGTATAACTAATTAATGGGGTTCATGGTTTATATGATCCTCAAGTGATAAGGGATTTATGTATCAATTTTCCTTTTTTGAGACATATGTTATGTAGTGCACCCAACATATTTTATGAGGTGTATATACATCCCCTATGAAATATAATATCATGAATTATTTTATTCACATGATATATTATGTTTCTTTTAGTGTTATTATTTTATGTGGTATATAATTCAATGTTACCGAATGAGTAATTGTTTTATGTTCAATCTCATCATTTGTTTTGATTGTTTAAGATTATGATTCCAATGATGAAATATTATAATCTATATCTAAATAATCACATGAATTTTATTTTACTATGTTTATATAATAAAAATACATATTCCCCTCATTTTATTCTCTTTATATACTTAAGATCTCAAAAGAATATTTTTATGATTTTTTTTATTTCTATCTACGTTTGAAAATCCATTTTCTTCAAAAACCTTGTTATTTAAAAATGTTCTAAAAGTTTTATTTAACTTTTCTAAACTGAGTTTTTAAAAACATTTTACTAATTTGAAACAATTTGTTTCATATTTTAGAGGAATATTAATTTATTTTTCTAAACATTTCCCATTTGAATTTTAATGAAATTATGAAAATTATATATGTTGTTTTTTCAGGAATATAATGAATAATATTTCATACTATCATAACCACTCAATGAATCCATTACTCTAATAAAAATTTTCAAATTTATTTTCCAATAAATTATTTTCCTTAATATTTTGGATCTTTTTTTATTTTAAATAAATTATTTAAAAATCAAAAGGATATTGAAAATATTTTATGTTTTTAAAAGTATGTTTCAATTAAGAAATGATATTTTCCTCAAGAAATGTTTTAAATTATTTTTAATGAATCCTTTATAGATTTTAAATGTTATTTTCTAAAAAGAGGATTTCAGAAAATATTTTTTAAAATTTATTTTCTCAAAGAATGTTTAATTTCATTAAGAAAATTCAAAGTTATTTATATTTAAAAATAATTCTCCATCTAAGAGGACATCCTTTGATGAAACTTATGATTTTATGGGGATTCGATCCAATGATTCAATAATTATTCATTCTCAAAATCATTTACATTTATGATGAGAAGATTTTTCAAATTAGGTTTCTCTACCATAGGTTATATCATGATAAAATTTATATGAAACACCTTTTTATTATTATGTTATGATGTTAATTTTTTTTGATCTTGTGGAATATATATTTATGAGTTCTATTATGTGATGGGTGGGACTTTTATCACATATAAATTCATTTTGTAATAATCTAAATGTCAGGAGATAGACAGGACTAGAATAGGGAGTGTGCCTGGTGAGTAAGAGACATTGTCCACTATGATGATATTTATATTTAACATTCACTACTATGATTTTTTGGGGGAGTGAGCTCGTTCTACTATGATACCCTTGGTAATGAGCATTCAATACTTTGTAAATAATTTTCAATGCTAATTTGTATGAAAACATTATATGTTTTAGGGAAATTTTATGCAATCATGGTTCAGGTTCTTTGATTTATATATGATCCATTCCATATTAATATCCAATATTTATTCCATGACTCAACATTATGATCTTTTAAACGCATGGAATGGTTTTCAAATGAACGAATCAAGTTCTCATACCATTATTCTCATTTTATAGATCTATTTCTCCTTGTTCACCCTTATTGGGAGTTTGAGCTCACAAATTCTTATTAATCCTTTTTATATGTGATGAAAAATGGTTTTTAAATAGAAATAATTAAGAGATATGACCATTATGGGAGACATTGGAAATATTTAATTAATTAATGAAATCGGGTTTCATGTTTCCAAAGGCACTATAATATTACATTCCATTGGCATGTGTTTGTGTCATGTAATGGAAATTCATCTAAAAAGATGTAATATCCATATATTAGAATCTTGGGAAGCTCTATTTTGAATGGGAGGGTTTTTTTTATAATTCGGAAACTAGGATTAAGAAAATATTAGGAAGATCTCTACAGATATTTATGAAGATATTTCTAGGAATGACTCTAAGGATTGTTAAATTTTTAGGAAAACTATGAAGAAATTTTTTTAAAGGATAAATAAATTATATTCCAAGAAATTACATCCACGTATAGATATGTACGTGTATGTGGTTCGAGCATTGAGGAAAGTTGGGGTAAAAAATATGAAAAGGGGCAATTACACTGGACTTGATTGTCAATTGTTTCTTGAAGATGGGCCTTACTTTACACCTGGTATGACACTCCTAGGGGATATTATTTTGAAATTCACAAACTCCTTACTAACCGTCTTGAGGGAGTTAAAAAATTTCCATGAATGAAGTATATTAAACCTATGGTGACTTATATTGAAAATTAGGTTTTATGATTTAGAAATCCTATAAGTTACTTTTCATTATTACATGGTTCTCTACTAAGATTAGTGTTTCTCACACTATAATTTTTGTTATATAAGATAGACGTAAACCGATGGAACCATGTTAATATTGAGTGTGATAGAAAATTTAATGATTATCCTCTTATGAAAAAACAATATAAAAGATATAATGAAATATTTTATGGTTGTGATCACAAAATTTTCTCAAGTTATGTATCATTTTGGACATTGGAATGAGAAATGCAGAAAACAACATTCTGTTGAGTCCTTCATCGGGCGAAACCCACTTTCTATTAGTGGGTATTATAGTCCACCTATTTCTAAGCAGTTTTAAAACACCACTAATATAATATTTTCAACCATATAGTTTATGGATCATGAGAATGTCAATTTTGTTCACTACCATTTTGATGTTGAGTCATGTAATGTCCTGGTTTTTTGATCAGATCAAAATTCCCAAATTTTTTGAATTTTGGAATTTGGTTAGTGATCCAACATGAATTATAGACTTTGGAACATAATTATAATATTTTTAATTTTCTAAGATGATTTTATTAAAAATGGATTAAATCATGGAATGTTCCTTAAGATTTTTAATGCGTTTTGGAAGCATCATGCATTGAAATCCCAGTTCTGGAAAAGGTAGACATAGGGGTATGGTTGAAACTCTATTTTCCTAACCATGCGGACAGAACCATGTAGAATATATTCATAGGGTTATAGTTTTATTATAACTATGAGGGCCCTTTGTGTCAAGTTAGTGGGTATTTTCGGGTCTTAATATAGGTTTTTCATGGTTGGTGCAAAGTTTGGCCAAACTGTAGTTCCAAACTACCCAACCAATTCTAAGGGGGTGACCATTTGGATAGTGAGTGTGTATAGTTGGTTAAGGATATTAGAACTGTGAATCTTAACTTTTGAATCTTTATGAAGTGTAAAATTACTAAATTACCCCTTCTTTAATTTTATGTTTGTCCCTCTATTTCACTTCCTCCAATGTGAGAGATTCATTCCAACTATCATGGAACTCTCTCAAGTACCTCATCCTAGGCTTTGAGCAACCTCTCTCATTTTGACTGTGATTCAATATCTATCAGGTGGGTTGGAGGTATAGTGGTACGTCCATCAATCCAATTTCTTCATATAATTTTTTATCTCACCATATGTAATTTTTAATTCTTGTGAGCTATATTTCCCTATTTTAAGTTTTTTTAAACTATCATTTTTCTCTTTTCAACTCAAATTATATGCCGATATTCGATGAGTGAGAGCCTATGAGTATAATGTAGTTTGCGCCATTATTTCTTCTTACATTAGTAGGTGTTTTGTGGTTTATAATGTAATATAAACATTGGGATTATCAGGTGAGACCCTAAAATAAATTAATTAATGACTTTTAACAGATTAATTAATTATATGAGATGTAGATAGGAATGTTCTTACATTTATGTAGACAGAACAAGCCAGGTAAGGGACTTTTGTCCAACTATGAAGGGCGTGTCGCTTTCTCTGTATTTAATAATTAAATTTTATTATAATTTCATTAGTTCCATGAGAATTTGAAGGGCACAAACATAGGATTTTAGGTTATAATGATCAACGGGACTGAGGTGACATGACTTGTCATGTTGGTATTGGATATAGATACATGGGGTGATGATGATCACAAAGTTTGGGTGAAATGGTTTATCATGATAGAGTTGATGAGGTCATTAGGATGAGGGAATGGATGAAATAGTTAGTATGGGGTTGGTTATCGTGACTGGGGTGATGTGGTTTCTTGTAGAAATGAGTTTTAGGGTTAGTTTTTCTTTGGTGTTGTTGGTGATTTCCACTCACCATGTTAGATGATGCACAACTCGAGTAAGGTGAATATAGATATAACATAGTTTCAGTGGTTTTGACCACTCGTTGTGGGTGGATGCCTCTATATAAACTGTTTATTATAGGATGCTGTTGAGCATTGGTTATGGAGGAGGTGATCAAAAAAATAAATAAATATTTGATGGTGATTAACCATTTAGTGATGGACCACCATTTGATGGTTTTGAGTCTATTAGTTGGGGAATGTGTCTCTCTATTATATTTGGGGATACTTTTCTATGATTATTGGATTACTGATATCATTGAGCCTCGGGATATCAGTTATTGAGTTGATTATTATTATTATTTATTGGAGGAAGGATATCGTCATTCCTAGGAACATCGATTGGTTGAGGAGATGGTGAAATTTTCAATGGAGTACTGAGGGACTAAGAACCTATTGGCTTCTCATGACATTTTTTCATCACATACTTGATTAATATCATTTTAGTTGATGGATTACATGAGGTTCTATGTGACCATTTTATGGGTTTAACAGGAGGGTTCACCTAGTACGATATTTTTCAGGGGACACCTTGGTGTGATGTCTTGGGTCCTCACCACTAAAAATATATATTTGATGACACATACTATATTCTAAATATATATTTAGGGAATTTTTCTGAGATATATTGATATTTTCCTAAGTTGGTAAATGATCACTTGTTTTTGTTGAGCATATATGGGGAGGGTTAATAATTAAATGTGTGTGAATTTCCTTTTTAATCATATTTTTAATACATTTAAGAATTATGAATTTATGAAAATAACATGTTGGAGGAGACCTAGTATGTTCATTCACACACCCTATATGGGCACCATAGGATGCATGTAAAGTTTATTGTATTGAGATATGGTAAGGTATTAGGCTCTATATTAGGACCTTGTTGATTAGTTTGCATTTATTTTTCATGGTATGGTTGGAATTTGACCATGTAGTTCCTCTATATCATGTTGGACCATAGTTATTGGGGTGTACTACATTCATATGGGATAGATGGTTGTGGAACTCGTGGTTCCTCTACATAATGTTGGACCTTTATTTGGGTTTCAATATATTTAATTATATGGATATCCAATGGATTCCATGATTATATTCATATATTATAATAATTTTTAGTAATCAATTATAAATTATGTTGTGGTGTAGGCTTTTTTATTACTGAAATTATTTTATTATGATTATGTTGAGTTTTTTCTATTTGTCATTTTGTTATGTTCTATATTCCATTGTTATATATATATAATATTATTAGTATAATCCGTATAATGTATAGACTCCCCACTATAACCTAACCAGACAACCACTACGATTCGTTAGCCTTACGTGTATGGGGAGATGAGCCTAAGGATTGGTGTCCAACTAGACCAGATCATAGTTTAAGTGAAAAATGATGTCGGGATGATATTGGTTTATTATAAATGATATGGATTTGTTTGGTACCATCTCTTGGTAAATATGAATAGCTTAAGAGTGAGATAATATAATTTAGGGTTACTGTAATGTCCTCGGTTTTTGAGCGGGTGAAAATTACCAATGTTTTTGATTTTTTTGTTTATATGGTGAACTAACATGAATTATAGAATTTTTTATTCTAATTCCATGATTTCAGATCCTTCAATTCATTGTTATTAATAATATTATACGTCTTGGTATGTTCCTCAATAGTTTGAATGTGTTTCAAAATCATCACGCTCTGAGATACAATTTTTGGGAAAGGTGGACCGAGGCACACATTTGGTGTCCGATTTACAAAACTGGGTGGCCTCAACTATTCATATTGTATTCAAGGGGGAATGGTTTAATTTAACAAAAAATCATATTTTATCGCATATAGTGGTTCTATGTAGGTATTAATAAAGTGTACAAATGTCGGTGAATGGCCTTTCCAAATCATACGTCCAAAATGTGCAACTCATTTTAATGGCATGTCCCTTTAGATAGTGAGTGTGCACAGTTGGTGCAAAATTAACCAAACTATTTAACATAACCATGATCATATTTAAGAAAGTGTAAAATTACAAAACTGCCTATCCTTATTTTTAATTTTATCCTTCAATTTTACTTTCTACCACACTTGAGATGCCTCGTAGTATCCCTAGATATTTTCTAATTCACTCTTCTTTGGATTTTTGCTTCCTTTCACATTCAGACTCTGATTGAAGATATATTGGGTTCATTGGAATTATAGTTGTATGGCCTTCATTACTCTATCTTCCTTTAATTTTTTATCTCACCATATAGAACGCTAATTCAGTGTAGCCTATTTTTACACATTTTCATCTCATTTTCTCGAACATTTATTTCTATCGTTTCAGATTGAGTTATAGGCCTATAATTGATGAGAGAGAACCTATAGGTACAACGTAGGTCATGAATATATTTTTCATAAATTTTACTAGTTCTAATGTTTTCATGATTTAATATGAATGCAAGGTTGACTATATAAGACTCTAAATAAAAAAAATATTTTATTTTAGTTGTTTAATTGATGATATGAGATGTGGATAAGAATGATCTTGCTACTTCAAAAGTGGACCAAGATGTGGATGGAAATTTTACCCAACTATTTAGGGTATGACTATTTCTTTAAATTAATTAATTAAATTCCTTTTTTATGTCATTGGTTCCTTGGGAATGTTATAGTTATGGACTGAGGCTTTGAGGTGATAGTGATCACCAAAACTGAGGAGGCATGATTATTCATATTGGGCCTGGCCCAACAGACATGGGGTGATTATGTTTACCAATTTTGGGTGGAATTATTCATCTGGATTGAGGCCACAATGTCCAATGGATGATGCAATCTTCTTGGGTCATGATATGGTGTGAACCATGGGAGATGGGTGACATAGTTTCATGTGAAAATTAGATTTTTCATTGTTGTGGCTTAGGTGTTGTTGGTGATTCATCCTCATTTTTGTTTTCTAACATGCATTTAGAGTCGTGTGCATATAGATATGACTCAATTGAGGTGGGGTTGACCGGTCATTTTGGGTGGAGTCACCTATAGATATTGTAGCTTATGGGATGGTGTTGACCATCAGTTTTGGAAGAGGTTATCATCTTATAAAACTTGGGTTGATGCTAATGGATAGTTTGGTGATGGTGTTGAGTCCATAAGTTCGGTAATGAGTCTTTAGGTTATACTTGAGGCTCATGGACTGAGATAGTTGGAGGTTTGGTATCACCATGCCTCGTGATGTAAGTTATTGATCTGATTCTGATTATCATTTATTTAAGTATGTATATCATCTTTCCATAGGATTTCAGGTTGTTGAGATGATGGTGAATATATAATTGGACTTCCAAAGAACGTGGTAATTATTTAATGGGCATTTCATTTGAATGTAAGATACTAAATTAGTGGAATGTGAGGTATCATATGGCATGAGGAATCAGGTGACATCTTTATGGTTGGAACCTGATGGTTCTCCTTGTATAATATACCTTAGGGACACCTGGTCAACAATCCATGGGTACTCGCCACTAAAAATATATATCTATAAAAACATATTGTACGAAAAATATATATTGGGGGGAACATATTCAATGATTTATTGGACGTCACCAAAGAAGGTAAAAACCAACTTGTGTATGTTTAGCATATGTTGAGTGGGTTAATTTTTAAGTATGTGAGTTTCCTTTTTAATTATAATTGGTATACATTATAGAATTATGGAGGTAAGATAGGTACACATTATTGTGTTCATACAAAAACCCTACATGGGAACCTTGAGAAGCCTGTAATCTTTAGGGATTTCAGATTAGGTAAGGGATTTGGATCAGGAGATGGACCTTAGATATCGGTCATTATTAATATCACATGGTACTGATGGTAGTGGACAAGGTGGTTCCTCTGCTTCATTTTGGACCATCTATTGGGTTTACAAATATATACATATTTGGTCGGACGTGGAATACATTTATTGTCTTCTTATTCTACATTAATTTTTATATAATAGTATAAAAATGGTATTATTGATTGTGTGTTGTTTTATTATGCTTATACTGAGTTTATTCTATTTCTTCTACTATTATAGTTATAATTAAACTATTATATATATATATGTACCATTAGATTTATCATCACTAGAGGTTATATTCTCCAACTATAACCAAACCAGACCCTTGTTACAATGTGGTAGCCTTTGGCATATGGGGGGCATGCATAATCCCCAATGGACAACTAGACCAAACCACAGTTTAAGTGGAAAACTAGGTCAAGACGCTACAAAAAGGATGAATGGCGGACTCTTGTCAAGAATAGGACCCCACATGATGTAATTGACTACATGGATTGGGATGAGTTCAACAACTTATTTTTCAATAAGTACTTCCCTTTCATTCTTCATAAAAATATAGATAGAGAGTTCATTGAGCTAAATCAAAAGGATGATGATTCCATTGGTTCCTATAAGGAAAATTTTACAAGAGTTATGAGGATAAATTTTGGTATTATTATCTAATATTTTAGTGAGGTTGATTAATTCTTCAGTGGATTAAAAAAAGTATCAAGAGGGTGGTATCCATAAGAATCATTAGTATATTTGAATAGATTTTTATGAGTTCTATCAAGGTGAAAATGATGTTTTTAGTTTCATATCAATCTCACGGTATAGATAAGATGTGAAAAATAGAATTCAAAGTAAAATAGAAAAAATATAGAGGGAAGAAGATGCAAATTCAATTATTTTCAAATTTTGGGAAGAAACATGGAGGAAATTCTCATAATGAAACTAATAAATATTTTAAGTGTGGAATGGAATTTCATCAAGAAATTTATAATTTATGCAATATTTAGAAGTTATAAAATGATTTGAATATTGAGAATGTCATACAGAATGGCCCTCCATTACTATGATTTTTCAAATGAATGGAGTGTGGGAATTCTATGAATAAATGAACCAATACAAGGTATAATGAGGTTGATAATCCAGAAAAAACTTCAAATGACAAATGAAAAAAGGAAATATTATGCAATAATGATTCTTGACATGAATCAGGATATTAGTGAACAATAATCCTCTCCTCCATAGTTGGAAATTTAATGTTTTATTTTATTTGAATGATCCCTTTGGTAATTCAAAAAACACTTATTTAGTGAAATTTTATGTGATTATCTTCCTCGTCATGAATTATAGAAAACATAAATGACATTTTATATTTATCGACATAATAATAAATCCAATATTCTGAAAGAAATGTTTTTTGTAATATAAAATGTTATTTAACTGATAATGATGGCTTATAGTTTCAATGAATATAGGTCTCCATGTGATACTAAAATAATTTTAATGTAATTTACACCCATTTGAGGTCTTGTGAGATAAGATTTTATCAAGAATAAAGATATTTTAAGAGACATTTATAGAAATAAAAATCATTCGTTTTGAATAAGTTTTACAGACAATTTTATTTAAATAGGGATGCATTTACACTCTTTGGTTATATTATTAATGGTACTGGTGACCTTTTGGGATTATTTCATCATTTATGATGAGGTAATTAAGGGTTTTAGTCAATATCCTTATAAATTCATCACACTTCAATACTACTAATGAATAATTCTCTATTCATCATCTTGTCCGATTATACCTTAATCAGGTGGTAAGGATACATGGAATACCTTATACAATTGTATCTTATCAGTATCTGAGGATTACCTCGATGTTCTGGAAAAGTATCCATTAAGATCATTATACATATTTGAGTTTTAAAATAGTATATCATCCATAGATAGATGGGCATTCTCATAGAACAATTCAACCCCTATACGATATCATAATATATTGTTCTACTTATTTAAAAACATTTTGTGATCCATGTCTTAAAATTGTTTAATTTTCTTCAAATAATAGATTTACATTAAAAAATCCTATGGATCTTGATGATCCCCCTTATGGAAATAAGTGTAGAACTCCAATGAACTATAATCAATCTACAGAAAGAAATCAATAGGGACCTGATCTAGAGAATAAAATTAAAGGGACTATTAGAACCATTTATCAACATGAATGTAATGAAAAAACATGATATAAATTTTATTACGATAAACATTTATGTTATATATAAATTTATATTGGTGAGAATGATTTTATATAAATTTCTCCACATAATAATTAAGGTAAAATGAATCCCTATGAAATCAATACGATATAAATACTTGATCGTATTGGGACTGAAGCATATCATTTTGAAATTCCACTAAACCTCTCTCAAGATCATGATTTTTTTCATGTATCACTCTTTAGTATATAAAAACCTAATTCATCACATGTACTGAACTCATATGACATTTCATTGTTCCAAGACATATCTTATGAGGAACAACCAGAAGAGATCTTGAATAGAATTGACTATGTTCTATGAAAAAATTCCACTAACTAGGTAGGTGTCTTTTAGAGAAAACATAATTCAGTGGAATCTTTGTGAGAACCTAAAGACATAATGAGGTAGAATTATCCTTAGTTATTGCTTCTAAAGTGATGAATTTTTAGGGTAAAATCTATTTTAACTTGGGTAAAATGTAACACCACAATATTATTTGAAATAGTTTATTTGAATAAATTTAATCTTTTAAATGATTTTCAATACATGAAATATGGATTTTATATTTCATTATGGGAAACACCATGTTTTCCTGTCATTAAACATAACATTGTTTTTGGCTAGCGTTACACACTACAAAAATTTCAAAGAAAACCTGGCATACTGATAGAAGATTATTATTTAATGTTTTAAGTAACATTAAAACATTGGAATGGAATGTATGAATATGGTTAAATAAATAATGAAAATATATTTTTTACATATGAATATAAAATATATTATTTGGTGAAAAATTATTTAAAATGAAAATAAAACTCATTGAAAATAAAGACAATATTTTTTCTTAAAAAACTATTTTTATGAAAATATTCACATCTAAAATAAATAAATCAAACTAAATATTTTTTGTTAATTAATTTAATGATATTTATATATAATACATCCAATAAACTATTTATCATTAATCTAATAAGTTTTCTATACATGATAAAATAATATATCCATTTGGAGTGCGAAAAAATATATTTTTCAAAGAGAAGTTTTATCATATTTTAACAATTATTTTCAAATCTAATTATTGAGAAATATAGAAAATTTATTTTGAAAAGTTAATTAATTTTTTTAAATCATTGTATCAATTTTATCATAATTTGCTTTATGAAAATATTAATTTTTTTTAATAGAGAAAATATTAATTTTATTTGTAAACTAACTATTATTTAAATTACTTATAATGTAACTTTTTTAACTTTTTTTAAATTAAAATTAGATAAATTATTTATATATAAATATAATTTATTCTATTTAAGTATTTTCTTATATTTACGTTTTAATTAAAATCAATTTAAACATTTAAACTTTTTCACATTGAAAAATCATTTTCTCATTGCGTCTGCATGATTGATTTGAAGAAAAAATTTAACACTTATGTGAATTGAATTTGAAAAAACATATTCCATATTTTGAATAAGAATTATTTATATTATATAATAAAGTCAAAATAATTTTATTCCAATATTAATAGTGATAACGTTAAAAATTAATCACCGTTGTTAAGGTAAAAATGGTTCTAACGTGAGTTAGACTAAAAAGATAGGGGTTAAAATGACATAAAAACTTGTATAAAATTTATTTTATGATAGTATTTGGACCCGTTTTATTCATATTTATAGATATTAATCCTTTTTTATCCTTTTTTCATTAGATAGACATGGGTATAGTTTTTCTATTTCAAACAATTACAAGTGTCCCCTCACCTCATATATAAAAGGCCACCCATTATCCTCTATTCATCACCCTATAATAAAATTTTGAATCAGCCAATACCTAACATAATATATCCCAAAATTCACTCATCACATCATTAATTCCTTATTTATGGAATAAATCCATCCAAGGATGGATATTAGGGTAATCCTAAGAAGGTTACCACATACGAAGTAACATTTTTTAAATAGAATTTTAATTTGGTTTGGTTGTCCATCTCCATCAATTATTAATAAACCATGAAGCTATAATATACTCAGTATATTCTATATAAAGAATAAAATTACTAATGTCCAAAAAAATTTCCTATTTCATAAAATGTGTTTTTATATCATAGTTCAGGTGTACGGTGGACTACCGCCCCATGAAGCAATGTCATTCATTTTTTTTAATTTCCACCTTTGACGGTTCGGTATGATGATGGATATACCATATATATATTATATTTGTAACATAATAATACCTTTTTATTATTATATAATGGGTATATTTTTAATATCCATTCTTTAGTGGATATAATAATTTTTCTCGTGTGTATTGAGAACTACTGCCTCGGGAAGTGAAGGGATTCATTTATCACTAACACATTACTTGAAAGATAATAAGAATATATTATATAAAAACCGTACTTTTAATTTCATATTTTAGGATGAATTATAATATAAAATTTCACTTAATACTACGCAGATAATCGATAGGTCTAGTGTGTTTGGGAGATTATGAAAATTACATAAAAACATAAAACATTAATTAAAACATCATTATTGATAAGTTCTTTTATGAAACAACTCCATTCCTTAATACTTAACACTATATGGGATAACATGAGGACATATATATGAAAGAGGTGTGTTATATATCCTAGTAAGGGATTAAACAAGTAATAACATGACAAAGATAGTCCATTTTGGAAATAGGAATATCAATGGAGCATAAAAGGAACGTGAATATAAAGGCAAGATATAGCCTAATAATCTTAACATGGAAATGTGGACACAAAATACAATATGATATTAAACATTTTCCAAAACATTAGGGCACTATAAGATCACACCCTACATAATCATGTCATTTTCATGCATAAGTGTGCCACATAGATCATATAACATGAGTTCATTCAAAATAATACATTATTCTACGATCATGTAATGTGGAATAAATACATGGAAGTACCCAATAAATAAGTATAAAATAATAATGGTGAATATAATTGATTGAGAAATGTGTATGATATTCACTACATGATGACTTTGTCATGGAAAATCATAGTGAAATTTTGGTAGCATAATGGCATGAAATAGAGATTTGTAAAATAGGTTGATGAGAGAGAAATGGGAATCACATAATTTATTCATGAAATGGATAGTAAGGGGGATATGTTATAATGAAACCTAGATTGATCAATTGGAAAGTAAAGGGAATATCATAATTGAGGTGCTTGATAAAAATAGGAGAGAGAAACCCCTTATGGAATTTTATCAAAGTGACAGCTTAGATAAGGGTCCAAATGGGGGAGGATAAATTATCCATCATTGAAATAAAATAAAATGTACATTAGTTTATTGATCATAAAATGATTAAAATATAACCAATTGAAATTAAGCTGACTAATTTCAAACATGGTTATTGATTTAAATTGAAAAGAGAAAATTGAGTATCCCTTACAAAATTTCAAAATGGTAATGAGTGTATATAAAAAATCATGGATGGATTAAATAGAGTGAATGGTACATCTAATTATTTATAAATAAAATTGATAGTAATGGAATTATGTATGATCATATCTTAACATATATATATATTGAAATTAAAAGACACATCACAAAAGGAGTGCATGAAAAAAGAGGAGAGTGAAAGATCCCTTACATGGATTTGTGACATCAAAGGTCTGGTATAGGCTTCTTAAGAGATTTGGCTATGGTAGGACACTAGGGATAAGGGGGTTGAGCTTGGTTGTTCTTAAAAAAGTTTTAGTGAAGAGAAATGGTATCATCTATGGGTTAAATAAGAAATGAGGGGGGGGGGGTGTTCTTTATTATTTTGGTTTTGGATGCTGTAATAGAATATATTAAAAACCAAAAACCATCCCATGTTTTTCCCATGGATTCCAGAAAAGTGGAGTAGAATAAATTATATTATAATGGAAATGTTGTATGATGTTAAAATATTTCCCATGCTTATGTGGATGTGATTCATACATTCAAGGAAATGATTTTAAAATCTTAAAATATTTTACATGACTTGGGGGATTAACTAAGGCTTTATAAAATAAATATAAAACCACATTATTTTAAATTTAAAACATATATTTTATCTAATATAAATTTTATTGTATTTATTACATCATTATTTGATCATTATAATGTCATAAAACACACTGTATATTTATATGGTATTTAATTTTCACACAAAAAACCATATCTCTCAAAAAATTCTGAAACATTCACCATGGGTTAATTTTGAAAACCTGATTATTAAAATAATATTTATTTTATCTAAACAATTATATATATTTTTTAATTTTCACTTTTAAAATAGAAACCAGCATTTACTGAATATTGATGGATTTTGATAAAAAAATTTATTAAATCATAATAAAAATTAATTTTAACATAATAATAATTATATGATCATTTATATTTAATGAATGTAATCTAGTAGTAATATTTTGTTAAAATATGAATAATTTTAATAAATATTAATTCATCTAAATATATTTCTTAATTGATTTTAAATTTTGACCATAAAATACTATTTATGATTTAAAAATCATTTACAAAGTACCAATTATAATAAATATTTATTTTTTATTCTATAAAAATATAATGTACATATTATTCTTTCTAGGGTCTTATCACATATATCATTATTACACTAGAAAATTCTCTATGTTTAAGGTGCGTGATGGAAAGGCTTTCATGGGGCCATTCGATCAACATGGTTGGGGTCGTGATCATAATGAACTTTAAATTGTCCTTTAAATGATTTTGGTAATTCTTAAGATGTTGGATATTGGCTTGGGATTGCTCTAGGGTAAATCGATAAAATTTTATCTCCATAAAAATATATGATAAATGGGCTTCATAGGGTATGATGCTAATAGATGAGGACATCACTTCCTTTGTCTATGTAAAAGGGATTTGTTAAAAACCCATATTTATACTAGTCGTGGGATGACATTTCAATCACAATATTATCTACTTTAGAGATACATAAAGTCCATTTAAATCTAATTTGACATTATAAAAAAATATATGCATGTGACTTATATAACCATAAGTCATTTGACTAAATAAAATGGGGATATTTTTTCATAATTGTTCTGGTCATTATAAACTTCCCACTTAATAAACATTTACCTATAAATTTCAGTTTCCCACTCAAAAATAGATGATGGTAACTATGCTTCGATACCTCCTTTAGTTCACACATTGATTTTTATAACTTTTGGTTTCTCCACTACAATTTGATGAGGGGAATCATATTATTTATTAGAAATGTTTCTCTATAGTCTGTGAACATCACCGACTTCTCCCCATCAGAAATGTCAATCTCTAATAGTACCAAATCTGGATTGAGTACATTTTATGTTTGGGTATGTACATTCTCAATAGGGATAAATGGAATACATCTTCTACTTGAAAGAGTTTTGGTGGGAGTGCTAGTCGATATGCCACTACTTTGATGTAGTCAATGATCTCAAAACAGTCAATATACCTTGTAATAAGCTTTCTGTTCTGCCCATATCTCATCACTACCTTCCATGGAGATATTAAGAGCAATACCATGTCTATGAAATTAAACTCTAAGTCATGTCGATGATTTTATCCAAGGATCGTTTATTGACATTGCAAAACTTTTATGTGCTACTGGATGTTATTAAAATTCTCCACCATTTCTTTGACCATTTCAGGAGGTAGAAATATATGTTCACCAACTTCAACCGATAATGTTGTTGTTCTACACCTCTTCCAATAAAGGGCTTCATAGGGTTCCATTTGGATTCTTGAGTGGAAACTATTGAGGTAAGAGAACTCCACTAAAGGAAGATATTGGTTCCATCATCCTTTACTGTCCAAAGATCTCAACATTTACTCAGGTGTTTGAATATTCCAATCATATTGGCCATCATTGTTAGGTTGATAAGTCGTACTAAAGTTAATCTCAGTATTTATAGAATGTTGGAGGCTTTTCCAAAACATATAGGTGAACCTTGGATCTCTTTTGGACATAATCGGTAGTGGTACTCCATGAATCTTTATAGCTTCATTGATGTATATCAGGTCCTTTTAATCTAGTAATAAATTCTCTTAAATATCAATGAAGTGTGAAGTCTTTGTATGATGGTACACATCAACCAAAATAAAAAGAAATTATATATTATTTACTTAGAATCCTAGGGACAAAGTTCATGGTGATGTTTCTAATTCCTAGGTTGGTATGGCTAATGGTTGAATCACCCCATTAATCATCAACATTGAATCCTTCACATATTGAAATCCTAGAAACTATGTTGTATATTCTTTTATCTCCTTCATAATGTTATCCCACCAATAGTGTTCTCAGATATCTGAATACATATTTATTATTCCTAATTTAATGGATAAAATCGAACTATGTAAATCATCCAAAACATCTTTCTATAAAACCAGATTTGATGGAACACATAGAAATGAACCAAATCTAACCATCCCTATTTCATTAACATGGATCTACAATTATTTTCCATTTCTAATTGTTTCCACTTTCTTGTGAATTTCCACATCATATTTTTTAGAATTATTTTACCTTTCCAAAAGAGGCAGTTGAATAATAATTTGTGAATGGATTGATAATGTTCTATTTTTTATGATTCTCATGTCCATCTTCTTTTGTTCTAAGATGATCATATCCTTATCAATTATTATCAATGATATAATTGACTGTTCCTTCCAACATAGATAATCATCCTTCTAATTTTCTTTCCCAGGATATTAGTGGATTGATTAGTCATAATCCTTGAAGAGATATAAATATATTCCTTGGTACATATTCAGATCTTTCTATGTGAGTATATATTTGAGATTTATGTGGTCATTATATATCTCAAATTTCTCCCCAAAGATATAATTATACCATATTTTCAATGCAAATATCATATATGCTAACTCCAGATTATGTGTGGGATAGTTTTACTCAAAAAATATCAACTCCCTTGAGACGTAATCAATAACATTGTTCTTTTTAATTATCACACATCCTAATATTATCTTTGAATCATAGCCAAAAATTTCAAAAATATCCCCACTTATGGGTCATCTGAGCATAGTTGTCGTGATAAGACTCCTTTTAAAATCAATTAATATTTATTCACATTATTCGATCAATGAAAATTGTACTCCTTCTTAGTTAGCTTGGTAAGAGAGTTTGACAATCATGAGATATTTATCACAAATCAATGATAATATCCAACTAACCCAAAGAAACATTGGATATCTATCATGGATGTTGGACTATTCCATCCATTACTTGCTTTTGTCATTTAAGGATCCACATACATCCTATTTCTGATGATTATATTTCCCATGTGTGAGACATCCTTCAACCAGAACCCAAACATGTTGTACTTTACATAGATATTCTCTTTTATCATGTTTTTTAGCAAAGAGGTCATATTTTTCTCATGATCATCTTCGGTTTTAGAGTATATAATAATATCATCTATAAATACAACCAAATATTTATTAAAGTAGTCTAAAAATACAATATTCCTCATGTCCATGAATATTACAAGAACATTCGTGTGTCTGAATGGAATCACCATGAACACATTTTTCTGTACCTTATAAGAAAAGGTGTCATGGGGGATATCATCTTTCTTTTCCATTAAATGGTAATATCCCAACCATAGATTCACATTGGATAATTATTGTGCTCCATGTAGTTGATCGACCAATCCATCAATATATAGAAAACAATAC
The DNA here is from genome assembly GCA_963277665.1 of Viscum album. NCBI lineage: Eukaryota > Viridiplantae > Streptophyta > Magnoliopsida > Santalales > Viscaceae > Viscum > Viscum album. The sequence goes on from OY728131.1 coordinate 33,992,917, forward strand.
TCATTCTTTATTTTGATTTTTTTTGAGATCACAATAATCAATGAAGAAGGGCATTGACCCATCCCTCTTTATAGTGAAGAAGACTGGTGCACCACATGGTAATGCAATTGGGTGTATAAACCATTTATCCAAATTATCATGTAGTTGTTTCTTTACCTCCTCAAGTTCCACAATATCCATTATATATAGAGCCTTGGATATTGGAAACTCTCTAGGTATAAATTTGATCGAAAAGTTTACCTCTCTACTAGGAGGAAGTCCAGAAAATTTCTCAAGAAACAAATTAGTGTATTCCGTTAGAATAGGCATGTCCTCAAGAATTATTCATTCCATAGACTCAGTAATTTGAGAAATATTTGCATGATCCTATAGAAATAATATCTATGCATGAGATGATAGTGGAAAATATGATTCACCACCATCAACACACTTATGTAGAATCAAGGGCTGATTCTTCATATGGAGAGTTATTTCCCTATCATGGAAATTCATTTCATCTCTATATAAGGATATCTAATCCATGCCCATAATTACATAATATTCCACCAAGGGATGTATCACCAGGTTCTCCAGGAAGTTTAGTCCGAAAATTGTGATACATTAGTAGTTATATTCATGGAATGCAATAATTACCCCATTTTTTGTTTTCAATAACATCTCTACTTCAATTTTTTTGGTGGTTCTTAGATTATTATACTAAACGTATTAGATATAAAAGAATTTGTAGAACCAGAATAAAAAGTAATTTCTCTATTATTGAATGAATAACTACTATACCTGTCAAAATTTTGTTTTCCGGATTAAGTTCAGAAGTAGTGATGGAAAAATCTATTCTTTTATTCCTCAGTGGTTGTTGGTCTCCTCTGAAAACCCTCAGATTATCGAACTAGTTCAAAAATTTCAGTCATTCCTTGATGTTAAAACAATGAACAATGCATTGATGGTTGACTGGATAATTACGTTACTGTATCACATTTTTTGTGTTTCTCCTATCGAAATATATTAGCCATGTACCATTTTATTCCACAACTAAAAAATTTCCTTGATCCCATTGGACCATTTCCTAGGAGCATCTTTACGCACCATTGACAAGTGTGGTGTTGGAAATTATGAGCACTATTAGATATCTCTAACAAACTGTTAGAATTGATCTCCACTTTCTGCCACTTATCCCCATGACACCCCTAGGATTCATTGATATATATCTCCATATTGAGGGAAAACTAGACAATTTCCTCATAGATATCTCAGAAATATATTTCTAGGGCTTTTCATATTCTAGTATTTATCCCACCAAAGAAGCAGTCAACATTGAATTATGGGGTAATGTCAAAACGATAGACGTATCATGCATGTCTTTTGAATGTTTATTATACACCCAAATAGATTCATCATCATTTTTTTTGAGTAAAAGAGAATCTCTTTCCATATATGATATAGGGTGAGGGGAAAATATTTATTGAAAAACCTTTTCTGGAAATACTTCCACTCCATTTAGACAATCCCTTCCTTAGGCATTGTATTCTTGAACAATTGCTACCACTGATCAGCTTCACCCTCCGTATGATAGAAAACCATAAGAACCTTCTCTTTTTCAGAATGTTGAAAGATGGAGAATATATTTTCGATATAATTTATCTATTCCTCTATGATTAAGGGATCAGATGTTCCACTAAAAGTAGTTGGACTTTGTTGCACGACGCTCTAAACTATGGGATTCTATCTCTCGAGGGGGGCACTCTTCCTACACTAGGTTTATATCTATAAAAGGAGTTTACTGAGAGATTATCATGAGAAAGTTTGCAATTCTGGGTCACAATGGGTTGGGAATTTCATTTGGGAAACCCTAACACTTCCCTTTGCATTAATTTTTTGTAGTAATTCCCATTCTCTTGTACCTTATTACCCTGAGTCAAGACAGGAAAACCATGTCAGAGTTTTTACAACTAGGTATATTTTATCAAAAATCATGTCTACTTGTAGTATCCATATTAGAATGCATTTTCTTGATAAACCACATACACTATACATACCAAAATTTAAGTATGTGTTATTTCCCTTATTATTATCCCCAATGGTTTTCACTATGGTATTCTTGTTCTAATCCTAAAAATAATTAAACCTATCCTATGAGACCAAATATAAAAACCATTATCTTTATATCATATTTAGACATGATGAATTAAATAAAATTGTACATAATACAACTCAGAAGATCTACATGCCTATTGTCTTTGGGAATTAGGTGCATCATGTAACAACATAAAACAGGAAATACCACAACATTATCGAAAACATCCTTGAAAAAGACTAAGTCATTCCTTCATACTGAACACTGCATGGGATAACCTGATGACATATATAAGAAAAGGGTGAGCTATAAATCTCATTAAAGAATTAAACAAGGAATAATAGGAATAATAAAATACATGTCAGACAATAGGAATATTAATGGATCATAACAGGATCATGAATATAAAAGGAAAAAATAGAATGAAAATAATAACTTAGAAATGTGGAAGCAATAAACAACATGATATTATCTTGAGTAAAACCCATTTCCTATTAATTGGCATGTGTAAATCTTTAATTCATATGATATAGCATGAGTATAAACCCACTACACAAGAATTAGTATGATAAACCCTCATTTCACATGAATTATCATGATACTAAACATTACCAACTACATTGGAGAACTATCAGGTCTCACCCTTCACAATCATTTCATTTACATGCATAAGTGTTCTATATAGATCATATAACATGAGATCATTAAACATCATATTTCATTCCATGATCAATTAAAGTGGAATAAAAATATTTAATCCCCCAATCAATAAGAATATGAGTAAAAAGGCAGATACCCTTTCTAGAGAAATGGGTATGTTATTTTCTACATGATGACTTTGGCTCGAGTAATCATAGTTCAATATCAGTAGTATAATGGTGCCAAATAGAAATTCATAAAATGGGTTGATGAGAGAGAAATTGTTCAATAATCATTTATTCAGGAAATTCACATTAATGGGGATACGTAATAATGTAACCCCACTTATGCAACTATAAATTAAAGGGTATATCATAATTTAGGTGCTCGATAAAAAGTGGAGAGCGATAAATCCCTTATAGAATTTCAGCATAATGAAGGCTTAGGTAAATGACCAAATGGGGGAGGATAAATTATCCCTCATTGAAATAACATCCAATAGAAAGTAGGGAATTAATCATAAAATTAATAAAATATAACAAATTGAAATTAACAATTCTAATTTCAAACATAGTTCTTAAATTGAAAAGAAGAGAGAAAAGTGACGATCCCTTATGAAATTTCGACCTGGTAATGAGTGTTTAAAAAGGATCATGAATGTCTTAATGAAGTGAAAAGAATATATAATTATTTATAAATAAAAAGAAAATTATGTGAAATATGTATGAACATAACATAACATATGTAAATTGAAATTAAAAGACATATCACAAAAAGGAGTGCTAGATAATAGAGGAGAGTATGAGATAACTTACTTGGATGTGTTAGTCTAAAGGATTGGAAGAGGCTTTTTAAAAGAATTTGGGTGTGCATAGAGGTCTCTAGGGATCAAGGGGAATAGGTTAGTAGAGCTTAAAAGAGTTTGGGTGAAGAGAAATGGGAGCTTTTGTGGGTTTATATAGGAAAAGAGGGGTATTTCTTTTTTGTTTTGGTATTGGAAACTGCACAATAAAATATTAAAAACCACAAACCACCCCATGAGTTCTTGCAATTTTTTCTTCTAAAGTGCATTGGAATAAATTAATTTATATGGTAAAAGGCCAATGATATTAATGTATTTACCTTGATTATGTGGAGGTGAGTCGTACATTCAAGGAAATGATTTTGAAATCGTAAAATATTTTATATTCTATAGGGGATTCACTAGGGCTTTATAAATTAAATAAAATATATCTAAAATCACATTATATGAAAGGTAAAACATTTTTTTTTGACAAATATCTCTTTATAGTATTTATTACATCACTATTGGGTCTATACGATGTCATAAAACACCAAATATATTACTATGGTATTTAATTTTTACCCAAATATTCGATTGTCATAGAAAATTAAAACAAATCGCCTTTGTATAATTTTTACATATTTTTTTAAAAAAATTCATCTTTTTATAAATATGTTAATATTATCTTTTGAAATAAAAACTTCCACATATTGAAAATTGACCTGTTTTTATAAAAACAGTTTTCAAATCTTAGTAAAAATTACTTTTGACTTCATTAACATTATATTATAATTTAAATTTAATAAAATTAATTTAATAATATTATTTTAATAAAATATTAATTATTTAAAAAATACATTAATTCATCAAAATAGATTTCTTAATTTAATTTTAATAATAACCAAAAATACTATTTCCACATTTAAAATCATTTATAATGTAAAAATAATATGAAAACAAATTCATTATTCTATACAAAAATAAAATATATATTATTATTTATATTTTCCCGATACATATCTCCATATTACACCATCATACACCATAAGTGTAAGGTGCACGATGGTTGGGCTTTCATGGTGCCGTTAGGTGAACATATTTTGGTCCATAATCTTGATGAGATTGAATGTAACAAGTAAATGGTTTCACTCTTTATTATGTTATTGGATCTCAAATTGATATTGGTCTGGAGAAAATTCTATAAATTCAATATCCCTTATAAGATATGATAAATGTGCTTCATAGGGAATAATCTTATCAGTTGAGGTCATCACTTCCTTTGTCTCTGTCAGAAGGATTTGTTAAAACCCTATATTTATACTAGTCATGTGATCATTGGTGAATGGATATGTTATAAATAGTAAAGACGCGTAATTATCATTTAAATCCAGTTGAATATAATAAAATTAATAAAGTGCATGCAACTTCTATAACCATAAGGAATTTGATTAAAAAGGGGATTTTATTCATAAATGTTCGAGTTGTTACAAATTAAATAAATATATGTGAGATAAATGACATAATTATAATATTAATGACATATTTATCATTATAAAAAGATTATATATCATTTTATTTATTGCCTTTTCACTCACTAGAAGATGATAACTACATTTAGGTGTTTTTGAACAACTACCTTCACGAAGTGATGTGACTCTCTCTTTTCATCACCACAACACATGAATGATATGTATAAATATATTTAATAAAAAATAATTTATTTATAATATTTTGAAAATTATTTAATGCTAAACTATTACTTATCTCTTAGCCATTATGATGTTTGAAAAATGGAAATGTTACTCGTTCATACATACTACCTATCATCTCCATGATTTTAACATACTTCATTTCTCCAATCAATTTTAATTATTGATAATAAAGGTATTAATAATTTACAAATATGATAATTTTGAAATTATTATTATTCTGTAGATTATGGAACCATGATAAATATAAGAGGTCAAAAAATAAAAATTCAAACATATATGAAAAACATTGCGGTTATTACCCAAAATGTGATTTTGATAAAAAAAATTAACAAAAGATTAACAAGTAGTCCTGAATAAATCATATATAGTGTGATTTATATATTTATATTTATATAATAAATTTATTATAAACTTATATTTATTATACATGAGGTTCAAATGTGTGTTAAAGAAGTCGATACTTAAGGTAATGTATTTCTAGTCACTCTTTGATTTATGGGAAACATATGAAAATACACCACTCTTTTCATTTATGTGGTGTAAATACTAACCCCTTCCAAATTTAGTATCATGAGTCTAATTTTTTTCATTATTTTTGAGGTTTCATTTTATTTCTATCTTTATTTGGGCTTACGATTTATAAAATCACTAAAGTAGTAAGGGTTTTTGTGTATGTTTTATATTAGTGTGATACATTCCTTATTCAAAACTTCTTCTTCATATGGGGTGTATATGCTATCTAGAAATTCCTTTTATATAATTATCATGACCATTATGGATATTAAAATATATATTTTTGGATATCTCTTTCTTGGTGTTTATGGTTCAAAATATACTAAAGCGATGATAGGTTTTTGACTCAATTTTCCTTTATTGATACATATGTCATGTTATGCCCCAATATTATTTTGTAAAATGTTTATACATCCCATTTGATAGGTAGTATCATGAACTTATATATTCCCAATGTATTTTAATTTTTTTTAATTTTATTATTTCATTGGTCATATGATTAAATGATACCAATGTGGTAAGAATTTTATGTTAAAATCACTTAATTTATTGGGATTCTGTATGATTGAGATTCCAGTTATGAACTATTTTTTTATGCCTCTTATGAAACTCAGAAATATTAAAATAATATTTTTATTTCAAGATAATAAATTTATTAGACTCATTGTTATCAATTTATATACTAATGATTTTAAAATATGGTTATTATGTAAAATTTTCTTCAATTCCCCTTCAGTAGAGAACTTTTTTTTCAAAACAAATTTTTTAAAAATGTTTTCAAAACTATTTTTAACATTAATAAAATTATTTTTTAACGAATGTTTTACCCATATTGAGGTTTAAAAAATATAAATGACTCTAAAAACCCAATATAAATATTTATATATACTAAATAAATTTTTAAGAATGTTTATTTGAATACACATACAAACACATGAGGGTCATAATAGTTTAGAGCCTTAGGGAACTTGGAAACATAAAACATGGTCCATATGTGAGATAAATAATCTACCACTATATACTTCCTAACTAGAAACCTTCTCTGAAATATCGGGCATTATTAATATCTGTATAACCTTAGGAAAGTAAATATAGGAAATGGCGATCTTAGTTGCTCAGTAATGGTAAACGAGGGAGATACATAGGCATAACATGAAAATAAGGGTACATGAACTTGAGAATACCATTTGAAAATCACCCCTATATATAAAGAAAAATAATCATGTGTTATAGAATGATTATGGTAATTTTAAAAGACATGAATCATATATAAATCAATGAATATGAGCCATGAGAGCATAACATTGGCATAAGACATGGAATTTGTTTTATAAACAAAAGCATACAAAATCATTGCCATATTATCTAGGGATCTTCTACAAGGACATAATAGTTGGAAAAGTCCTTTATTGAAATAGGTTCACTCCCAATTCCATCTCTATCACACTGAACTAGGTTGACTCCTTATTCCACCCCTATCTTGATGTGTTATGTTCAATCCATGTTTTATCCATGTTTTACTGAACCGATTTCACTCCGTATTTTTTTCCTATCTATATAATGAGATATAAATCATTACCCAATACATTATAAGGAGACATATGTCCTAGCCATCACACATTGATAACTATAAAAAAAATATAATAAACACTCATTATATCATAACCCATGAAATTAAATGGGTATCATAATCATTTCATCAAATCAGAACCTATAAAAAAGAGATAGGTTTTATAATAATTTAATCATAGAATAAACCCATGAAAAGAAGAAGGTTTCTTAAGAATTTACTCATGGTATATTCTATGGAAGAGAAATGCATTTCATAATAAACTTGTAATGATATAAATAAACGTTTTGGAGAAAGAATAATAATGTTATCCTTGAATCATATTCCCTGTAAGTAATATGTGACATCAATGGATGAAATCTAATATAGAAAATAAATTTGAAAAATAATTTAATACATTTCTTGAGGAAAATATACTTAATTCTTTGTAAATTTTTTTTTAAAACATTTGAAAATTTAAATACCTTTTTCATTGAAAATAACCACACAATTATATAAATGATAATTTGATGAAATTATTGTTTATCATGTCAGAAAGTTTTGTTCATGTCATAGACGTTAAAAAAATATTTCTTTAACATTTTCAGTAAAGGGAAAACGAAAATGTTTTGTAAAAAAATAAAGGTTCTATTAAAAAAAAGTAAGATTAAAACATAGGTAAAATTTTCTTTTATTAATAATTAAGATAATAAAAAAATATTTTTAAAAATATTTTTATAAAAAAAGTTTTTGTAGGGAAACATGTTTCTGGTCAAAGAGAGAAATAATGTTAGATATTCTTAAAAATATATTTTTTAAAAAATTATAAATAAGAGATAGTGGAAAAGTGTAATATTACATTAAAATTACATGAATAAACTAATGATATGAAAATTAATGAGAATTATTGAAACGATGATCATGATGTTTTAACATTTTATACTAAATCATAAACAATAAGAATAAATGTTGAGATTTTAACATAAAATATTTACCAATTTATTAACATTGAATTAAAATTCTCATGATGGGATAACCTTAAATGTATCATAAAATATCATGAGGATGAATAAATTCTTGATATTACATATCAAAGTGATTTTATGTACATATCATCGATGAATCTAGGTTTGTAACATAATGTACATCATAATGAAAGTAAATTGTGAAAAAAATCCCTTACTGCAAAGGTAATATTTTGACTGAAAAAACAATGAATGATTGATCCAAAAATGGATATTTAAATAAAAATAAATCTTTTTAGAATGATAATAAAATAAATTCATGTGTTGTATATACACCAAATTAAATAAATAGGTGGTGAACATGGAAAGTATCTCACGAAAGTAAAAATTAAGATGGAAATCCCTTACATTATGTGTAGCCATCAGTCATGATCGTTAAAACCATATGTATAATAAATATATGTATATTATACATATTAAATAACCATATTTATATATTTCACTCCACATATTAATTTATTTTGACCTTTTTTACCCATTTATTAAAAAATACACGTTAATGTTACATTTTTGGTAATAAACTATTTGTTTTTTGTATATTTTTTGGTTTGTTATATTTTTTGTAATTTTAATTTGATCATTCTTTCATAATCTCCAAAATGTAAACCTTGATATAAATATCATATATATTAAGTATATATGTATTTATAGTAATCTATAAATTTTTTATAGGAAATGAAATAAATTCTTCATGGAGATGGTAGGCTATACGTGGGCATGGACATTGTTTCCATTTTCATATTAGATTGAATGAAAGAAAATTAAATGATGTATTATCATTACTGAATAATTTTTATTTCAAATATATCATATATTTTTGTTAAACTATTCCTTAATACATTCCATGTAATGCATTAATGAATCACATTTCTTCACGAGTTGATAGTTCACTGTACACACGAATGACATTATCATATTCCGACAAAATAGAATGCATATAGTTATGTGTGATATAATAATTTAAAATTAATAATAACATAATAAATAATATATATATAATATATAAACAATTAATCCATCATTATTACCATCAATGGGGATTGGTAATTAAAAAAATTGATGACATCAATTTATGAGGTGGCAGTCACTCGTACAAATAAACCATGATTTTATAACCCATTTGATTGAAGTGGACATGGTTTTAGGTCACGAACATAAAAAAAACATGTCAATATATGTAAGATACTAATAAACTAGATAATATTTATATAATAATAATTGTATGTTTTTTTATTAATAAATAAAAGAAGATTTATCATTGATTAACCTTCTCTCTTATCTAGGTATCATCCATTGTTTTCACCAAAAACCTTTGTAGGATAAATTTATACCCAAACTAAGGATTCCATTATTAGGGGATTTAATTTTCAAAGTGATATTTTATTGTTTTTTAATCCAAATAGTATTCATGGTGTGAATATGCGAGAAGAGGGGTGGAATTTTATATGTGGGGGAGAGGACGCACTTGGTATTTTTGAAACAATTGAGTGATCCCATGTTTTTCATTTTTCAAAATGGTAAAAAAGTAGACCATTTTAAATATTTAGAGAATTTATAGTAGAAATATGTTCAGATAATAGTTTTTAAGCATTTTTATAGGATAATTTTACCTATATGTTTTTATTTTAACATAATGTTAAAGACATTTTTACATTAACTGTGGTAATTAATTTTTAATTTATTCACGATTATTTTTGTTAAAAAATTAAATTTTTTTAGTATACATTATAAATTTTACCAATTCAACATATGGAATCCATTTTCTCAAATTCCATTCACATATGTGGAAAAAATTAATTTAATATTAATCCCTCATATATGATGAGGAAAGCAGGGGTTTAAAGTGAAAATGGTCAAACTTTTTGAAGATTTTTATATCCAATTTCAATGTAAAATTTACTAATATTACCTATATTGTATTAATATATTTATTTTTTAACTAATTATAATTAAAAATAATTAAAAATAAAAATTAAATTTATAAATAAATTAAATAATATGGGAGTTTTTAATATAAATTCATTATTTTTCACTATTCCATAAAAAAATAAAAATTTTCATAAAAATATAAAAAATTCACCCTAAGAAAATTAAAAAATTAATAATTAATTATTTTATTTTATTTTACCAAATGAAATTTCTAAAAATGTCACAAATTAATTTCATTATTGTTTAGAAAAAGGCTAAAACATTTTTTGAGAAAATAGTAATTCTGAACTATATAAAGTCATTAACCAAAATTATGTATTTTATTATCAGTATATTTTATTTATATAAAATATTATCACTCATATTTAGAAAGTATGTATTACTATTAATATCACTATACTTAATGGACTTGTTATAAGAGTCATGTTTGACTAACTATATTAATAATATATCATGTTTTGGATAAAGGTTAGTGTTGCGTGTAATGCAATCTATGCCAGTGTTTCATATAGTGCATGCTTCACTGGATGTCACATAAATCAAAATCTTAACATTCTATATAATGAAATTCACACCATAAAATAAATGTAATATATTTGAAAAAAAATCATAAAAATATGGGGTTTACATTCTATCCCCCATAAAATGAATTTCTCACCAAAAATTCATCACTCTAATAAAAAAACAAGGATACTATTACCTAATCATATTATCAATTTCCCACAAATATTTTTCAAAGTAATTATTTAAAAAAGCAACATTGACCATCTGGGTGGTCATGTTTTGTAAGACATTATCTAGATGATTTAGAATCTCTACTGGCCTTTCATCATACAAATGATCTTTCTCCAGTGGTTTGACCAATTAGAACAGTAAATGTGAAAGTTATGTTTGTTATTCTTTAATAGAGATTCATGGAACACATATGTGACATGAGATACTTTTAAATAAATCACCAGGTAATAGGGTATCATCCTGATAAGATCAAGAATTTAAAATGGTTAGATATACCTGGTGATTAGTTTCCCTTTATTCTAGAATCTCTTATCCTTATTCCATGGAGAAATTATAAGAAACACCTTATCACCAAAATCAAATGTTATATCACACCAGAAATGTGCAGTATTATATTTTTGTTGATTCTAAACATCCTTGATGGTCAACTAAATGGAAATAACTTTATCTATCATTTCATAAGTTATCTTAGGTCCCAATATCTTTATTTCTCCAACTTCAATCAATCACATTATATCTCTACATTTCATTCCATAATGGGATATATAAGGATCCATCTAAATTATTGAGTGAAAAATATTATTTAATGAAAAATCAACTAGATGAATGTTTTTATCCCAAAGGACTTAAAAATAAAAAGATCAAGATCAAAACATGTCCTCTAGTGTTCAGATTGTTAATTCAAACTGATCATTTGTATGAGGATGATACATAGAGCTGAAACTCAACTATGTTTCAAGATCTTGATAAAGACATCACCAAAACCCTGAGGTAAACCTAGGATCCTAATAAAATTAACGGGAATTTTTATCTCTGTGAAACCAAACCACTTACATAATGTATATTCTAGAAATCCGATCCAAAGATAAGTCTTATATGATAGTGATGAAGTATGCTAACTATTTTAAGGCGATTAATTATAATGGATATAGAATTTTGTTCTATAGATGATTTTGGGAGTCCAAATACAACATAAATCATGATGATATTTAATTTCAATTTTTGTTTGGGTGATGGATGAAAAATCTTCATATATATTTGTCTTTTAGAATCACTTGATGACATAACAAGCACTGAGATACAGACTTTGTGATACGTTTCTTCATTCCCTCATACAAGAAGTATTCATTAAAATATATTTAAATATTCATACTTCTTTGATGAATAGAGTATGAATAACATTGAGGTTACTCTAAAAACTTGGTTTTTAGGTCTTTTATAGAAGTAAAACATACATGGTTCTTGAACATTATCATTCTATTATGATCAAGGTTAAACTCATGAATGTTTATTAGATTATTTTTAATCTGTTAATAATCCTTACATTCCACTTTAATCTACACTTGTATAGATGATAGACCATTTAATTGAGAAAAATAATATTTTCTCCTTCCTTCTTAATTTCCCAATCCTTCCTTTTCAAATATAGAAATTTTTTATCTTTTGTGATCCTCATACTACAAAAATCTATCATGATCCTTTTGACTCAAAGAATCAACTACATTGTTCAATTTTCTATATTGGTAATGTATTGATGAGTCATAATATTTAATCACATATATCCATATTATTTAGTGCATATTAAACTCCTTCTATGTGAATATATACATTAATATTTTATAATTAATATTTATATCACACTTATCTCCATCAAGACAATGCATCCATACCTTTAATGGAAAACTTACTGCCGCACACTCCAAATAATTTGTTGGGTAATTTTTCTCATGGAACATCATTTTTCATGAGGAATAATCAATAACCATGTAATTATTCATAATAACACATCCTTATTCTTTCATAGATTCATAAATATATATTACAATCCCTTATTCACTATTTGTTAACGTAAATACAAATTTTATGACAAACCTTCTCTATAGTTCCTTGTAATTTTCATCAAATTCATCTGTGTTGTGAAATATTTAAACAAACTGTCAATAATATCCAACTAAATGAATAAAAATATTCATCCAAGACACCGTGGTTGGTCTATCCAAACATTCAAATTCCTACATCTTTTATGGATCCACTGATATACCCTCTTTTGAGATTATAGAACTCAAAAATGAATACTTTTGTAGCTAAAATTCACAATATGTAAATTGTGAATATATTTTCTCCATCATTAGGATCATTAGTAAAATTATCCAGTGGTCTTCATGCTCTTCATTGATATTTTATTAGTTGATAACATCTTCTATAAGGACTACCACAAACTAATCAAGGTAATCTCTAAATAATTTATTCATCAAATCCATGAAGATGGTAGGGGAACTATTAATACCAAATGGCATCGCTATAATTTGTAATGTCCAAAATTTTTAAGGAAGGGAATCTTGGTTATATCATTCTTCCTGACACTCAATTGATGATATCCATAATCAAGGTCAATATTGTAAAATTATTGAGCTCTATGAAGTTAAACAAACACGTTTTTAATATAGGTAATATGATACTTGTTCTTAATTTTGATATTATTTAGATCCATATAATCAATAAAGAGTCAAATTGACCCATTTTTATTATTATAATAAAGAGAAGGTTCTCACAAAGGTGATACACATGGATAAATGAATCCTTATCATGGTTTTCCTAGAGTTTCTGCTTTTATTACTTCCAGTCAACCACATCCATTCTCTCAGGTGTCTTTAAAATTGGTGTGGAACTATGTAGGAGTTCTATTGAGAAATCAACATTCAATTTTAGTGTCTGGATACCAAAATATTATAGAAACAGATTAAAAATTTCCCACACAATCAGAATATTATTGATATCATGTTTATCCCAAACCATTTAAGATAAACACCCCTTCTGAATAGGAATCAAGAAACGTACAGTGTATTTGATCTCCATCATATGTTTATACTTATCATCAAATTTATAGATGTTTGTAGTTGTTTTGAAATATCAAATTTTACTTCCCTTACCAGATAATTTAGGTGGGATTTATAAATAAATAACCAATCCATTCCTAATATCACATCAGATTCAACTAGACCAAGAATGAAAAAAATCATGAACAACATTCCTGCCAATATAAACAAGAAATAAATCATTCACAAGAGATATGATTATCCTTCCATTAGGTATTTTAACTTATAATTATATATCTAATAATTTGGGTTCAATATTTATAATATTATAAAGATATTTATATATGAATTAATGGTTAGTTATATAGTCAAATAAGATATTTGATTTTCTATTGTGGAAGGTAAGTGTATCTTTCACCATTTCATTATTGAAATCGTCATCATAAACCAATATTAAATAATATTTCATCTTTTCATTTTTATTAAGAGGATTCTATCAATTATTTTCATCATTATCCCTTGTGTTAGGGAACAAGTTATCATAATTCCTACTCTCATTACATTGGATGTAGTGTAGTGGGGGAGGTTCATTCTTTTTATCTTTCTCCATATTCACGTAATTATCTTACTTCTTCACCTAAATTTGGAAATTAAATTACCTATGGACATCCGTTATATACTTAAAACACTTATTAGTCCCCTTAACAATATTAACTCTATGATTTTAACCACACATTTAGAATAAAGGAAATCTTTTCTTCTTTTCTCAATAGTTTTTATATTTCCTTTGAACTCCATATTATATTTCTTTTCAAAACCATGTGATTGATACATAATTCCAAAATCTATTTCATCCTTGATAGAACATGGAATAATATTTTCATAGCTATTTGAGACTCTTATGTATAGCTCCATTATAATAATTTGTTTTAATCCCCTGATGAATTGATCATCCTTATATTCATGTTAGATGATAATTTCAGAAGCGTACATGCCATGTCTTGTAAATGTTTCCCCATAGGTACCAACAAATTCATCATCATTTTTCATTATTTCAAGTAACTGGTTGTCAATATTTTTATGAATAATACTAAATACTTAATTATTGAAAAATATTTTTTTGAACTCTTCCCAAACCATATAATCATTTTCATGATATTGACTTGTATTCTTGATAAGATTCCACCATTGATCTGTATTTAGTTCCAAATGATAAATAGCCAAAATGAATGTTTTTTGGTTATGAACACTATCTAAAAAAATAACTTATTAGTCATATTTATCCATTTCACAATCACTAGTTCATAAGTGGATACACTAAAGGAAGGTAGATGTTTCATCATAATGGACTCAACAGTATGTTGTTTTGTTCTTTTTCTTCATTTGTTAGTCCAGTACGATCCATAGCATGTGAATGTTGTGTGATCCTAGAAACAAGATTTTATTTCAAAATACCAAAACATTTTTATTCACATTAGGTAAATGATTTCATTTTCAACTTCACTAACCATTATTATGATTCCTTAGGGTTCAAAAAATTGACTAAAACCAAAAAACATTGTTTAAAAACCAATAATCATAGTGGGGAACAACAAGATCTTTTGAAAAGACAACTTATATGATATATAATTAATGAATTATAATTATTTAATATATGACCCTTAGGTTTATCATAGGTAGTTCATAGTCAACATATATTTTCATCATTCATTATTGTTCATAACATGTTTGTTAATTTCCAATGAATATCCCCTGCGATTTTGAAACTAGGTGTACATCAAGGTGTATTTTCATTCACTAGTTCCCTTTTAATTTAAGACCAATATGAAGTTTTAGGTTTGTTTCCCCTAGGTAAATATATTTTAGAGCCACATCGACATGAAGTATACAATAATTGATGGAATTTATTTGAAACAACTTAGTCTATCTTTTATAAAAATTTCATGAAATGTTTCTATACTTCGACTAACACAGAACATATGCTTATACATATCCTTCGGGATCTCACTGAAGTTTTATGATACTAGTTTCTAAATTTTATCTAATCATACAATCCGATACCAAATATAATAAACCATTATGAATATAAAAATATATTCCATCTTTTTTGAAGTATGTACATTTCATTACAAAAACACATGCCTGAGGATTGTAATAGATTAGTGTCATTGGAAACATGGAAACATAAACACTAGTCAATAAGTGAGCAACATCATCTCCCACTATATTATTTACAAATATAACCCTTATTATAAATATCATATATATATGTATATCTTCATATCATGTGGAATGGAAACAAAAGAAATGGTGAGCTCATATGCTCAGTAAGGGCAAATAAGGGAGATGTGTAATAAAAAAATGAACGTAATGGTTTGAGACCATGAGCATAACATTTCAAAACCACACCATTCATAAAAAAGATTATAATAATTAGTCCTGGATTAGATATTGGAAATTCAGATAACATGTATCATAAGGGAATAAAATAACACAAGCCATGAGCTTATAGCATTAGAATAATTCCATGAAATTTTGGCATGCACATAAACATATAAAATCATTTCCAAACTATCCAAAGATCATTTCCATGGACATAAAAGCTTAAAAGTGATTCAATAAAACCGATTAACTCTATATTCTATCCCTATATCACTAAATTGGGTTTACACCCCATTCTACCCATGTCTTACTGAACTGGTTTCAATCTTCCTTCATGCCCCGTCTTACTGAACTAATCTCACTCACCATTTTGAACCTTTCTATCCAATGAGATATAAATCATTACCCAATGCATTATAGGTAGATATAGGCATCACCAATAATATAATGAAAACCATATTTATGTGTTCCTCAATATCATAAACATTCATCATATCATAACACATTAAATGAAACGGGTATAATAAAACTTTTATCATATAATTACCTATGGAAAAGTGACAGGTTTCATAATAATTTAATAATAGAGAACCCTATAAAAATAATCAGTTTTAATAAGTCTTTCCTCATGGTATAAATCATCAAATAGAAATGGGTTTCAAAATCAACATTCCATAATAAACATAAATCAATCAGAGAAACACTAAGAATGGTATCCTTAGATCATATCCCTAGTAAGGAATATTCAACTTCAATGGAAGAAATCATTTACGTAAAATTATTTTGAAATATTATTTATATCAATATTTTATTAAAATATCCTAACTTTTTTTTAAATTATAATCATTAAAAATAAATTTCATTCAAAATCATCATGAAAACATCTAAAAGAATCATTGAAAAATAATATTAACCACGATTTTGGAAAATTTTGTTTGTGTCTTACACATGGAAATAAATAATTCATTCACATTTTTGGTAAAAGACGAATGAGAATTATTTTGGAATAGTACATGAAGATTACATTAAAAAAATTAAACCTAAACAATGAATAAAAACGTATTTAATAAATAATTTTTGAAATAATAATGCATTTTATATAATATTTTTTGAAAAAATGGTTTTGGTGGAAAATATATTTTCAACTAAAGAGATAAATAAATTCATATATTCTTAAAAACATTTTTTGAATAATAATAAGTATCAAGGATTATTAAAATGGTCATATTAACTAAATATTTCATGAATAACCATATGATGAAAAAATTCTTGATAATTATTTATAGTTATATCATGATATTTATTCATAGGACAGATAATCATAAACAATCTATATATCTGATGATATTGAAACATAAAATCATTACCACTTTGGAAACATTGAATCATAATCCCGTTGAAGTAATAACAGAAAATAGAGATTAAAATATCATGAGGAATAATAAATTCCTAACATTACATGAAATAGAGTTTTTATATACACCTATTGAAATAATATAGGTGTATAACAAACATAAATCTCAAAGATATAAAACGAAGTCAAAATTCAATTACATGATTAGTAAAAGTTTTACCATGAACCCAATGAAAGAGAGGTACTAAAATAGATATGTAAACATCAACAATTATCCTGAGAATAATAATAAAATACAATCACTGGAATTATATACCCATATCAAATAAATAGGTTGTGGACATTTCATATGTCTTATAGAAGTAAAATTCTGAAATGGAAATCCATTACCTTAAGTCTTGACTTCCGTCATATTCATAAAAACCTAACGTATAACTAATATAAGTTTTTTATACATATTTTAATGAAACATAAATATATATATCATATGATATATGAATTTATTATGAAATATTATGACCCATTTATAAAAATATCCATGTTAATATTACATTTTGGGTAATAAACTCGTTGTTTTTCATATATGTTTTGATTTGTAATGTATTATTTCCTATTAATTTGATCATTGTTTAATAATATATGAAATTTAAACCAACATTTTCATGAAATTTTTATTCATTATATATGTATTTATATTACACCATAAAATATATATATACGAAATAAAATACATCGTTCATGGTGATGGTAAGTTCTAAAAATGCATGAAAATTGTTTTTGTTATCTTGTTGGATTGAAAAAAGAAGTGTAAACTGCATATTATCATTAAAAATAAAATTTTGTGCCAGATATATCACGAATTTTTATTAAAACCATCCTTATTACATTACATTTAACTCATGAACAAATAACATCGCTTTGTGGGGTGGTAGTCATCCATACACAAGAACATCGTTATGGTATTCCCACAAATTGAAAAGTATAAAGGTATGTGTGATATAATAATTATAGAAACGTAATAAAATCATAAATTTCATATATATATATATATATAATATAAAAATAAATAATTCATCATTATTACCTGACTGGAGTATTGGTAATGGGAAAATGAACCAAATCGGTTCGTGAGACGGTACTTTGCCGTGCACATGAATGATGATTTCAAAACCCATTTGATGGAATTCGAGATGGATTTAGGTCATTATATTAACATAAATAAATCTTATTATATGACATATAATGAGGTTATTATATAATAAAATATATAATAATAAATTAACGGGTTAGAGTATTAAAAAAATACTTGTTGATGAATGTTACCTCTTATTTGGGTATCCTCCTTAGGATTGAACAAAAAACCTACCTAATGTGGATTTGTGCACAAAATAAGTCTTAAATGATGACTGAAGGGAATTTGGGATGCTATTTTGGGTTGTATTGGATGAACTAATTTGTAGAAATTAATTTAATATAAATCATGTAAACATGAGGATAAAACGATGTTTAAAAGTTAAAATGATCAACAAGTTAAAATGTTTATCAACTACATTTCAAAGTATATTTTTTAATAATTAATTCAATTAGATTAATATCTTTACAGTTTGTCAAATTATAATTTAAAAAAATTTAAATATAACTTTACAAATAAACTAAATAAAAAGGTAGCTTTCAATTATAATTTAATATTTCATTATTCAATAAAAAATGAATCTTTACTAAAAATTCCAAAATATTCAACCTAAGCTAATATTGAAATTATAAATTCATGAATTATGTATATTTTAAAGAATTAAAATTTTAAAATTTCAGAAATTAAATTTATTATTGTTCAAAAAAAGATATATAATAACCTTTTTTAGAAAATAGTTTTTCTGAATCATATAAAGACTTTACTGAATGTATTATTTTTTATTGTCGATATGTATTACATAAATAAATAAATTATTATTAAAATTAAAAAAGTAGTTATTACTATTCATATCATTCATTTTAATCTCTATGTTATAAATACCATTATTCAATAATTATATTATTATTATATAATGGATTTGATATAATTTAGTGTTGTTTCTAATGCAATCTAAGAGAGTGTTTCATGTAGAACAATATTAACTTATTTTTTCATATAACGTAATCATTAATAACTAAATCATTAAATATGATCCATGAAATAAATTTAATTTATTTCAAAAATTAATAATTCAAAAAAACTGAGGGTTTTAAAAATCTTCATTTCATTTTCCATACAATAACCATTTGGTTTTAATAAAAAATATGAAAAGAATATTCGTTTATTTATCAATAATGGAATGAACAATATTTCTTACTATCATTACTTCTCAATGATTTCTAGAATCACTTATATTTTTTCTACGTTCTTTTTGTATAAATGTTTATCCTTAATATTAGGGAAATTTATATATTATAAATAATTTATTTCAAGACGATATGGATTTTGATTATGTCTAATATTAGAAAATGTTTTTTTAATAAAAAAGGTTATTTTCCTAAAGAAATTTTAAAAAATATTTTTAAGTATTCATATAAATTTTTCCAAAGATTATTTTAAATGAATGTTATTTCCAAAATAATTTTAATTTTTTGTTTTTAAGTGTTATTTTCAAATAATGTATATTTTCCTCAAAAAACATTCCAAGTGATTTCTCTTTCAATATCATTATCCATATAATATAAAATCCTTTTATTTATATTATTCTTTTATCTATATTTGAACCAAGGATACAATTATTATTCTATCACTGAATTTTTATGTTCATGGTGATAAAAAGTTTATAGAACCCATTTCACTTCCATTTGTTATAACATGATAAATTTATTATAAAACCTACATCTTTTGATGTTTTATTCTATGATGAAATGATTAAGAAATCAATATCATTTCTATATGTTATTAAATGATGAAATTTATATGAAACCCATTTCATTTCATTAGTTATGATATGATTTATAATTTATGATCTTATTTTGCACAGATATATTATTTCTTATATGTGAAAGGTGGGACCAGTATCTCCCTACAATGCATTGAGTAAGGATTTATATCGAGTGATATTAATATGAATAGAATGGTTATTGAACCCTGTTCAGTAAGGGACCTTTTCCACTATGATAGACTTGGGAGCTAATCATGACTACTATGATGGTTTGGAGAGTGAACACATTCAACTATGAAATCCTTGGAATTTAGTGTCCACTATTATTGAAATGATTTTCAATGATTATGTTTATTCCATAATTCCATTTCTAATGCCAATTTTATGCTATTATATCCCATGTTCAGGGATTTCCCTATTATGTATTCCTTATGAACTAATAATATTAATTCTAGGACTCAATATTATGATCATTGATATGCATGGTACAACTTTCCAATGTTATTCCAATGGTTTCATACATTTATGCTCATGTTATTATTGCATATCTCACTTAATTTTCCCATAATAAGAATATTATCCCACCCTTTCTTATGTTTTCTATCTATTGGAAATGAAGAATGGTTTTTATATAGGACTAATAATAGGGGAAGATTTTTATAGGATGAATTGTAAATCTATCATGAATTTAGAAGATTTTGTTCCATGTTTTCATAGGTGATAAACTATTATGGTCCTCAAGAGTTTGTTTGTATAATGAAATTAATATTAAATTAAAAATATGTAACATCCATGTATGAGAAGCTTGGGTCGCTATAAAACATCCTCAAAATACACAACATTGACTTAATTAATTGTGTAATTAAATAGGAAAATAAAATAAATTTAATTAATGGATAAATTATGTAGTAGTAAACCAATAAAATGTTTTATAGAAGGTAAAAAATTGATGAATATTTATTATATTGGAGATAATGGGAATTAATGTACAGTATCGAATCAAGTTAATGGATGTTTTATCAATTTCATTTCATAGAGGCATATTTAAATAATATGCACCTAATTTCATTTATATGGTGTAAAAATATACCATTTTAAATTTTATATAAAAAATCCTTCATTATTAATGGTATTTTAAGTTTAAATTTGAATTATTTCGTCCATGGATATTTTACATGAATGTTACCACGTTTTAAAGGGTTCAATTACTCAATTTTTGTCCATTGGGTTATAACACAACTTCATCAACTTTGATATACTATGATTATATCATGATTTTTCAATAATTTTATTTATGATTTATTTACACTTACTTAATGTCGTTTTACATATTTTCACAAAATCGCACAATGTGTTATTTATGAATTTAAAATTTATGATCTTTGAAGATGTTTTTCTTTTTCTCAATATCATTTTCTTAAGACTTCTTTCCTGGCATGCAACATGATTT
The DNA here is from genome assembly GCA_963277665.1 of Viscum album. Classification (NCBI taxonomy): domain Eukaryota; kingdom Viridiplantae; phylum Streptophyta; class Magnoliopsida; order Santalales; family Viscaceae; genus Viscum; species Viscum album. The sequence continues at coordinate 34,014,773 of OY728131.1, forward strand.
CTATGAATAGGTTACTAACTTCCTAATGATTAAATTTTAAAATATTACATTTTTTCATTAATGTATTTTTCAAATCCATATCATATTCTTTCCTTTAATGAATTATTATTTTAAATGTTACCAATTTGGTAAAGGCATTGTGTTAAAATATAAAAGCTTTTCAGTATTGTTTATTTTCATTTTTATTAAAGGGGGAATCATATAATCTTATTTTCTTGAACCACGTAACTTTTTCACCTATGGTTATGAATGTGTTTTAGTTGTTTAATTCCCATTTCCTCCCTTATTAATTAAAGAAACATTAAAAATGTAATTTATTACTGATACATATCTTGTATATTCATTTAAATTTATAATAATTCTCTTATAGATACATTTTTTCTAAAATTATTTCATGAATTTTATTTTTTTTAAAAATTATTTGCTAAAGGTGTTTTACATGATCTTCTATCTTATTTTAAAAGTATTTAAAATTATTTTTCCTAACATTATCAACATGGGATTCTTTTGAATCTCTTTACTAAATATTGGAAATAAAATTTATTTTTAATGTATAAGATATGAATATATTTTCCCTCCATCATAAAATTTATTTTTATAAGCTTCTAGCTATGTTTCCAATGTTTTTTTCAATTTAAATTATTTTCACAATTATTTTTGATATTTTATTTTTTAAAATGGATTTTCAAAGTGGAAATGGTATTTTCCTCACAAATGTTTTTAATGACCTTTTAATGGAGTTTCTATTTTTCAATGACATCAACCCTTTTTGTTAAATATACTCAATTGAGGATGTATTGTAAAGATTCTATACTCATTAATTATTTATATGAATTGTGATTGTGTCGATGTGATTTTCATGGAATAAATTTCGGTTTCATAGGTGAATAAATTTATTAAATGAATAATGGTAATTGTATATATATTTATGATCAAATGAAAGATATTTCTACTTTATTCATGTTATGGTTCCTATAAATTGTTTATAAAGATAGGTGATCAAAAAATAACTCATTTTGATAGGTGAGTCAAAATATTTCTTGTTATTATGAGTCAGGTTGATATAGATTATGATGATGGGTGCTCCCAATGTTTTTATCTAATTTATTGGGTAATTATTATGTTCTATAGAGTATTATGTTTTATGTAGAAAATATTAGTCATTGTAATTGTAATACTGATATAAATATGATATTCTAATAAACTCATATGTTCTCTTTATGATGTTTTCTTTATCATGTCACATGATTTGATTTTTTATGGGCATGAATTATCTTAATTTTAATCTCATGAACTTTAATTATTTAATTATATACTTATTCTCATATTATTCTCACTAATGATATTTATATTGTAAATATCTATGTTTACCCTCTCAGAATATCTGATCATGACAATGTTATGTTACCCTTTCACATGTTTATAAATATACTTTCTAAGTATGTTATGCCTATGAGGGTTACTATATGTGATGAACCTAGTTTGATATGTTCTTAATCCTTACGATCTAGTGGTTCATGGGTCAGGTTTTAATTTAATAGATTTTTCTAATTCTCAAATTCTTTAATACTAAAATATCATTGGGAATATAATTGATCCAAAATTACCTCTTGATGTTGAATATTTTAGACTATTTTAATCTGGTCAAATTTATTTGAATGAAATCCAGAAATTTGTATATTACATTCATAGCCTTGGATCCGGGAGAGAGAGTTTGGGGACATTATATTTTTAGGCAATGTTTCAGTATATATTATATATGTTGTTGTACAAAGTGAAAAATATAAAATTAAATTATGCATTATACCAACTAGAATATTGAAGGATTTGATGTTCCCTAAATCATTTCTATTAACGTATATGGTATGATCCAACACATTAAATAATTTAATAATTATTTAATGTTATAAAATAGTTGTATAACCTTGATATATTATGTAACATTTTGTGATTGTATGGGTAATTATTAGGGAATGATAACAATGTAACATGCGTAACATATTACTAATTATATTTTATGATTAGTTGGATCATAATTCATGATTATAGACTTCTAATATGTGGCACAATATGTCATATTATTTATCATTACATCATTTTAATTCTCTTCATGAGATGATTTGGGATTCAATTAATGATATCGGTAGTAAAAATATTCCATAATTTTATCATTAAGATCAATTATATGATTTAGGTAAGACTCATACATAATGATATGTGTGAATTGGAGATAGTTTCATTTAATCATGGTTTATAATGAATGATTTAATGTGGAAACTCAATGAGAATCTTTAAATACCTATAATATACACTACCATGAAAAGGTAGTGGGTGAGGCTGTTTTATTGGTGCATCCAAACCATAATGTTCTCTTATTCATCATTATTTATGTTTGAGTTGAAATAACACCATGATTGAAGAATAATCTCATAGACACGTTGTGTGATTCAGCAAGTTGGTGGTTACCTCCAGAGGTGTGGGATTACCCTTTCCACCCCTATGATATTCATAAAACCCTTTTGAAAAAATAAGAGGATGTTTTAGTGTCTATAACATAAGATATTAATGGTTTTATAGAATTTCTTAATTCTCAATTTTTCTTATTTCATATTAATTATCAAGGGTGATATTGGTGGTGGGTTTTCGATTGCTTTTTCTATGTTAAACATGTTTTGTTTAATTCCCTTTAAGACCTATCACATAATTCCTCTTTTTTATGAAGAAATATGGGTAAACATATATCTATAATAATTATCCTGAGATTAAAAATACCAGGAATCATAAAATATTTACTATGTTAATGATTCAGGACTTTTTAAACAAATTTTCTAGGGCGCAGTACTTATCAGAGGTGTTTTCTTAACAAGATATTATTATTAAAGGGTGTGAAAAGAGTATTTTCCCAAAATCAACTTTTTTAAAATATATGGACACTTTGAGTTCATAATGGTTACTTTCAGAATCACTAGTTCTCTGAAAATATTAATAGACCCTTTTAATCTTTTTTTGTGATTCTCTTAAAAAAATTTACTATTTTTAGATAACATTATCATATATTAAAAAATAATAAAATAACATGATAAGTTGTATTAAATGTAGACCAAAAAATTATTTTTGGTAGAGTATGACATATTCATATGGAATGTGATCACCTGTGAAAGAATAATAGTGGATTCATCATGGAATAATGATATTATTGAATGAATAACACTATCATTAATGATGAATATTCCTATACCCCTTGAACTAAATGGTTACTATAAATGGTTTGCGAGAAATTTATCAATATTTTTAAATCCTCTGACATAGATTACTATTAAAATATTAATTTCTATCATTATAAAAACATGTATAGAGACTATAAATAAAATTCAAGTAACAACACCCAAATTAACACTACCCTCAAATGGAGAATTATTTATGAAATAAAATGAGGTATAAAATAATTTAATTAGTGTTGAATATATAGAATATGATTATGTTTTAGCCTATGTCTCCAGAAATGTAAAGGTATATAATCCAAATCACCAAACAAAAAATCTATAATTTTTAGAAATAATATTTTCCTTTATGATTTGAATCCACTAGACCTATAAAATTTTGAAAAATATATTTATAAACAAATTTATGTACATATTCATATATAATGATATCAAGATATTTTAATAAAGATGGTTATATATGAATAATGATTATGAATTTTTCATCCATTGAGACCCTTGAAAAGAAAAAATGTGGCATCCACTCTTTGAAAATAATTTCACACATCATTAACCATGATTTGGTTAAAAACTGAAATAATATTATTAAATAAAACATTTATGGACATGGTAATCATTAAATGAATATATGATATCTTCTATGCTCAAAGTAAAGTTAGGCCAAATTTTATAGTGATTAATAAAGTTCCCCCTGTGTATAATGTAATGATATAAATTAGTGAAAAATAACGAAAGAAAGAGACAATCACCGAGTTTTACATCGAAAAATATGGAGTTCTAATATTTAGCAGAATATTATGTAAACCATATGAGAATGAGATATCAACGAAAACATTAAGAGATGACCAGAGCGCAATATTTACTATCCACCTAGGAATATAAAAGTGGTATAAAGTTCTCAGAAAAATATTTTGTTGATATAATATGATGAATGAAATTTTTTAATATATATAAAATAAATTGTATGGTAGAAAATTATGGTATAATAGAAAAAATGAAATCGATGATAAAATCATTATCCATTACAATATAGATATTTTATAACATCACCATGTATTTTTACGTGGGTCTTCAAAATATTTCCAATGAAAAATATTCCACATGGGTTGTGGGGGATTATCATATAAACACTAATAAATTAATAAAGATTCATGATTATCTTTACAGTAAATTTAATTTCTAATATATATATATATATATTATGTTGCAAGGCTACCCAGAACAACTCTATTGATTATATCTGATTAGTTTCTAAGATTTACATCAATGATTTTTAGGAGTTATAAGAACACATTGAATATTAAGTGAAACATTAGTGAAGCATTCCTAGATTAGTAAGTTAATAAATCTAAAAGGAGCATACATTTTTAAGAGAATATTCTCCCAACATTCTCTATAGACCTCAAATTATAATTGGATAATGATCTTCCTCCAATCTATTTCTCATAAAATAATTTATTACACCTAAGAATCTAGATAAATTTATATAAAACATCTATGGGATGAAATTTATGACTATAACATGATATCATGAATATAGAGAAATGATTTTAATGGAACAAAAAAATAGTGTAATAGAAGATAGAATTGCTCTAGGAAATTTAAAAACACATCAATGTAATAATGATTTATAATAATATCAATGATAATAATCATTGATATTGAAAAAAATTGATTTCATTGATTATTAATTTCCAAAAATATCTTTATGTAATATATTTATGAGGTTTCGAAAGATGTGAATGTATTCCCTTGTTATATTGACTACTTTGATATTCATGATCACATTAGAATGATGAGCAATAAAATTTCTCTTCCACCAAGCCTATATAAACTACATAATGTGTTCTACATATCTCTCTTCAATAATTTCATAATATATACCTCATATTATCTACATATGGAGGTAGTAGGATAGGATCACGATAAATCTTATGAGGTGTTTCTAATAGACATATTGGATCATTATGAAAACGTTTTAGGAAACAGGAAAACTCATATTGTCAATGTACTATATTGAAATCATAAGTATGAATAGGAAACATCAAAAAATGAGGATGTAATAAAAGCAGAGTAGCTAAATCTATTTTCATCTTATGGTTTGAATTGAAATTTATATGATGAAATATTATAATTGGGCAACATCAAAGACTTGTATTTTTTTACATATTATAAATTTCCTTCTCTAACATATACATGTCATATTTATGTACAATATATAATAGAAACCACATAAATAGAATAATGATAAATAAACACTAATTTATTTCATCAATAGGGAACAATATATATGATATATATATATATTCCATAATATGAAAATAAATGGGGCAATATGTAATATATATTATTTGAAAAATTTGAAACTCCAATGTGTTTTAACACCGCTTTTATTTTTTAGGGACACATTTGATTTAATTTCTACCAAATATTGTGTTAATCGGAGTATTTAATATTTTAGAGGTGTCTGTGGAGGCTTACTGTTATTTTACAGATATGTACATGGGTTTTATATTAATATGTAGTTTTATTCTCATTCCACGACACATAACTATTTCATCATGATGAGGGACACATTAAAGGATATCATAGATAAATGTTTTGGGTTTCATTTTGAAGTTGAGTCAATGTGGGAAACCATGAAGTGATGTGGTGCTAATGATTCTTGTGGTTGTATATAGTTGCTAGTTTTGTGAATTATAGGGGATGGTTACACCATGTTGAACTAAGATATCTTGTTTTTTTACTATAGAGAGGAGAGTTTCACGCTGAATAGATGGTTCATGCTGTATGGATATAAGAATGAATTTTTTATCTTTCATTAGTGTATAATATTTCATAATTAAAAAGAGAGTCACACATGATCATAACCATTGTATAGTAATTTCACTGGGACTATTGTGGAAAATCCACCATGCATTTCATGTGTGATATTTAGTAATAATATTAAATAATTAAATGGTAAAAATGTAATAAATTGGTTGGATCCCTTTTCATCCATAGGACAAAGACATCCCCCCTTCCACTATCTTGTATCCACTTGCTCCTTGGGATATACCTCATTCATGTATAAAATCATGTTTCATTCATCCCAAAGGATCAATTATGGTATGTATTAGATTCCCATCAATTTAATCATTATTTCTCTCACCATATGACTGACCTTCATCAATTACACCTTATTTTAGTGTGATGTTCCCATTGATTGAATTTCATTTAATTTTAAATAATGTTTTTTGAAAATATTTTAATATGTGTTATGGATTTAGATGTGATGATTTTTTAAGTATACTTATGTTTAAAAGACATGTGTTAATTGTGATTAAGGATGACACATTGTTCCCAATAAGAAATAATTCAATGAAAAATGTATTTACTTTTAAAAAAATTAACGTCTCAGGAGAATGTTTTGATTCAATTTTTTCATTGATCATTATGTTAGATATGACTTAGTGTTTTAAAATGGTGTTTTAATTAAAAATATATTGCACTAAAGAATAATTTATGGACCCACAACCACAACTGAGGATAGAAGGTCAGCCTCTAGCCATCCACTATGGATGTTTAGTGTGGGAGTTGCATGTCCATAGTGATGAATAAGAGTGTAGAGAAATCAACATGTGGGAGGAACAATGGAGGAAGGGGAAGCTAATATAGTTTGGGTCTAGTTGGTGTTGGGAGAGGATCTTGATACTCATTTAGGGATTGATGAGGAGAAAACAAGAGTATGTAATAATTGAAAGGGATGAAAAACTATCAATGTCGAAAGAATAATAGTGTTTCATTGTTCATTAATTAAAAATGATATGTAATTAACCAGTATTGAAAGATCTGATCAACTCGATCCGTCCAATCCTCATCGACATCATCTTTCTCTTCCCAAACAGGGCTTCGACATGCGGTGATATTTTTTATAGATGAACGTCTGAATGATCAAGACATATAATTCAATCAGTGTTATATTATTTTATAGATAAGAGTAATATTGAATCAACGTGAAACTTTAGTTGCATGAAATAAATATTCTTAAAGCATGAAGATATGGTATGGAGAAAGTTATTTTTTTTGTGACAATGATTTCTGAATTCGCACGTGAAGTCTTCATATCGATTTATACATGGTGTATGTAATTGTGCATGAGATAAGTTGGTGAAGTATTTTATATAAATACCCTGACATGTGATCGTTTGTTTTTTGAATCCTATTCAAATCTAATAGAGAATTAATGAGATAAATATAAAAGAATAAGTGATTTGTTTTCATGTATGTTTTCAAAGCTTTCTTGTTGAGCATTTTAAATCATGTTTATATGTGGATGGTTTTATTTCTCTAAACTAGTTTCTACATTCAGAATAATTTACAAGAATTAAAAAGGAAATAAGACCCTAATATACCTTAATGTGAAATATTTTGAGACACATGCATGAGATGATCTGCATTCATGAAAAATAAAGAGATTATTCATTAAATTGTTTCATATATAATCTGAGAAGAGTTCCACAAGTAGTGATAATCTATGTGAAGGAATATTATAGATATTATGTGGTTCATTTCTATGAGAACCAGTTTTTCATGAAGAATACTGATTGTTCACCCTAATTACATGATGATAAATCTGCTACATGTGACAATATGAATACTTGAGGTTGTGAGATACTCTTCCACAATGTACTAACAAGATGAAAATTGAGAATATTTCCCAATTGATATGAATACAATCATAAAAGAGATCTCAAAGGTAGTAATGATGTTATGTGGTTAGATAGTGTGAAACTATAGTGATTTTAAATAATTATATGAGCTGCATGAATAGTAAAACATGCATGATCAACATATGCATTTTTTAAAGTGGTGTTTAGGTCAAAGTCCAAAAAAAATTATTAAATAAAATGATTACATGTGTCTAAAAGATGGAATTTTTTTACAATATCTATCATATAGGGAACATAAATCAATATGGAGTTTGTTCTACCAGGTTATGTCATTAGTGACTCCCATATTAGCAAGTCCATCTGAATCCTTGTTCACTTTATGAATGGTATGAGTGAAAATATAGCTGATATCCCTGACAAAATGCATAAAATATATCCAACATGAAGTAATAAGCCTTGCATGGGGAATTATTGCATTCCAAAGATCATGTATAATGTTTATCAAATCTGTTTAGATCCATATATTTTTTCAGTCAAGTTACTTAAAAAAATAAATAGCATAAATCACACCCAAAACATCAGCTTATAAGCTGAAGGATAATCTATATCTACCACAGAACCACCCTAGATAGTGTATTTTAGTGGCCTATCCAGTATTTTAATCTTGATTATATCTGGGGGTAAAACAAGCATTGTAATTGCGGGTTTTAACAAGTTACAATTGTAATCACCTTGTTTTATAGTGCATAATACATGTTTTGGGTATAACCAACTTGGTAAGGTGTAGATCATTTTATCATACCTTTTAAAATCTTTTTTGTTGTGATTTCATTAATATTTTCACTTGTAGGGTGAGAATGATTATTAAATATAAGGGATTGAGACTTCAATCAGTCGTTGAGGTTAAATAATAGGAGAAAGAATTATTAAAATCATTTTATAACGGAATCACCCCCCATTGGCACATAACTGATCCTTGGACAACACAATTGGTATCAAATTAATATATACTCTAAATAAAAAAAAATAATGGATAATTTTAATTCAGTAAAAAACTGAGTGTTTCATAATTTTTATGGCATAGACTACCACAACTAGAAGAAGAGGATAATTCCTTACAATATATCCCTTTTCCTAGATTTTATAGATGTAACCACAGTTAGATTCCCAACTATTTTTGAGGATGTATCTTTGAATCAAGCTAAAAAGATAAATATAGAATTTGAAGGAATGGTTCAAAATTGAAATCATGATGGCTCTATTATAAAATGAATACACTAAATTAATGGGTCTCAAATCATCCAAGGAGATACGGGAAAAACGGATGTATATATATAAAGGGAATATTAATTTAAAGGAATCCATGATGAGAATATAGAGAAGAAAGTATGTAGATATCATAATGGATGATGATGAAACTAGTGATAACTACTTTATAAGTGTTAAATAGATTTTCAACAATATTAGATGTTTTGGAGAGAAGATAGATTATTCTACTACTGTAAAGAAACTAATGAAAATTTTCCAGATATATTCAACTTGAAGATTTAATCTCTAGAATATTGAAAAGATATATCATTGGTTTAAATTCATAATGTTCTAAAATATTATTAAATGAGAATATTTACAACATTAAATAATAAGGAAAGAGATGAGAAGGCCTTTGAATCCATGATTAAAGGTAAAACTAGAATCAAAGAAGAAATAGAATAAAATTATTCTAGGTATAATGAATCGTAATGAGAATTCAATCAAATTATGGCATTTTTTTACAAGAATATTCAAAAACAGAAGATGGATTGAAAATAGCAAACAACCACCAACGTTTTGGAATTTCCACAACACTGGTCAATTTCTGGTAACTATACAAAGTAGAATGTCGATGACACTATCTTATATGAAGAGGTTAAAAAATCCCCAAAATTAATTGGAAGACTAAAAATATTATTTTTACTTCATGAAAGAGAAATCTAATGATTATAAAATTTTTGAGTTGGAAGATGGAAGATATTCTAAGAATAATATGTTCTTTATGGAAAAATTTAATAAATAATTAGAATCATTTATAGGTAATGATCATTATAAGTGAAATAAATTATTATTGATGTTAAAAGAAAATTGAGAATCCAATCATATGTCAAATATGCAACTCAAATGAAAAAAAACTAAAGAATTAAATTGACAAGATCTCCATTGGGAATAAATAATGTGTCAACAAATAGGAGATGCATTTTAAAGAAATAAGTTGAAATAAAATAAAGACAGATGAGTTAGATGAAAGGATATGAATTATTGGAAATTAAAATATTGATAAGGAAGAATCAACATTTATTAAATTAAATAAACAACAATGATTCAAACTGTCTGAATCTGAGAAGATAGTGAATTTCATTGAAGAAGTACTTTTTTAGAAAGAGTTAAAATTATATGAGATTCAATATATGTACATTGTGGCTCAAAGTGATTTGAATAAGATGATATAAGCCTTTATCATGGATTTTTAGCTTAAGGTTAAATATTCTAAAACTGTTGATAAGAATGGTCCATAGAAAAAGGTTGATTCCAGATAAAATCCACCTCAATGTATAATTTTTATTTCTTATAGTGCTGGTCTGAAAGCTAAGACTAGATCCAATTTGACTAAATGATTGAATGGTATAATATCTTCCAAAAATGAAGGGAGATCAAATTTTTCCGGAATGATTTCTCCTAATAATATACACCAACAATCTATGAAAATACGATAGCTGAAGGACCCCAGAACACCCTAAGAGGGGAGGGGAGAATTAGTGTGTCAACTTTTAATTTTTTTTAAGTTGTGGATCTTTTTCCCACATTGGTAGGAACTTGTTATATATTTCAGTCAAATTAATAAAAGGATATTCCACAACACTTTTATGTGGTACACTGTAAAAGGCTACATCCATGGAGTATATTCTGATAATGTGTCGATCGTACCAAAATCAAATTATCATAACCAGTTGTGGAGTAAAATATTTTGGTCATAGTCACTCTTTTCTAGGAAGACTACCCTTTCAAATGTTTCAGGATGTCTCATTTCTTCCCTTAGAATAATTCTGAAAAACTCCCCTATCTCACTGCTATGAAATAAGTACAACTCAATTTGTAGACTTGAGAGTCACTTCAATAGGTTGGAATTGAAGTCTTCGTCTCTTTCCATTACGAGACACAACTTACCTCGAAGACCTTATTAGATTCTCTCTAAGATCCCTGAACACTAAACACTGATACTCAAAAAAACCCTTTGCAAAGCTCAACCCTTGTTAGAGCACACCACCTCACAGAGAAATACCCTTCACAGAGATCTCTTCCTTACAATTAAACCTACTTTTCGAAGCTCACATATCCAACATGGAACACCCCATCTTCACAAATCTCACATGAGTTATATGTACATTCCTCATTCAAGACATTAATAGCATATTTGTGAAGATCAAGCGCACATAAACAACTCTAATTCGTAGAGCACTCCTTCCTTAATGAAGTCAATGTGATCCCAGATTTTCTCACTTCAAATCATGTGAATATTAGAGGGATGGTGTCTTATTTATATGCATGGTTTAATGTAGAGATATTCTTCTTCTGGCATGAAATCTGAAATAGAAAATAACGTCTTTTCAATGCATCTCTCAATTCACAATGCTCGCCGTAACCCCAGATCCCTCCATCAAAAACCATCACACCGTTGAAAATCACCACCACAAATCACAACTACCAAATAAAGACTCTTAATTTCATAGCACAACGTCAATATCTTAATGTCTTTAAGAAACACACTTCATTAAACTCATCTATGTGAAACTCATTCCTTGTCCATATTGAATTGTATGTTCCCTTTCCATCCAATCTCCTTGATCACCAATGACAGGATTGACAACCAACAAAAACCATTCTTTTTTTCATCATGGAAAACCCTTGGTTCCAATAATGTCCTCTTTTGGGTTTGTTGGAAATCTCCAGGTAAATTCAACAGAACAACAGCCATGATCAACACCTATTGTGAAATAATCAACTCAGTTAACACTGTAAGTCTATCTGAGAAATTCTCGATTTATAAAACAATATGTAAGACATGAATCATATTCTAACGTGTTCAAGGGAATTCTCGGGGTGTCATAACCCCAGATTTTCTTCCCCCTTCACATTATCCATTTGGCTCTCATTGGGTTTCAATATTGAATTTATCCATTTCTCCCCCATTGGAAATAAATCCAAATACTAGTATTTGAACAATGTAGATATTGGAATATACCCCCTCTAGATTGTATCTCGCCCTTAAATCTAAATTAATTCCACAAAAAGATTGTCACAGTTTAAATAATTGGGGAGAGGGACGGGGGAACAACTATCCTCCCCATGTATAAGGAGGTGGATGATAATCGAGGTTCAATCGATGTTTCTCAAACACATATTCTGATGGTATCTTTTTCATAATGTCAGCCAAATTCTCTTAGTTCCTACATGGTCCATTCGAATCACACCTGGTATAACTTTTTCCATGGTGAAGTGATATCTTATTTCTATATGTTTTTATATGAATGCTGAGCTTGATTCTTCGTCAGATCAATTACACTCTAATTATCATAGTAAATAACCATTGGTTTTTCACATCGTAACATATGTTAGTCAATTGATACTTTATCCAAAGTAAATGAGTGAATTTGTTGGTAGAAAATATATATTCATCTTCAGTAGTACTAAGTGATATACTTTCCTATTTATTGCTCAACTAGTCCATGAATTTCTTCAAAAAATAGATTTCTCCACAACTGGTGGAATTTATGTCCACTACATCTCCATCCCATTTAGCATCAGAGAATTATGACAGTTCACTGTCTCTTCCTAAAACAATGTATAACACATAACTATGAGTACCATGAATGTACCTCATGATTATTTTCACTATTACTAAAAGTTCCTCCTTTGGATTACACTGAATGTAGGTTTCTAAGCATGTTGCAAAGAAAATACCTAGTAATGTCGATGTTAGGTACAATAGGCATCCTATGATTCTTCTACACATTGTGGGATCCATAGATATCCCATCCTCATGCTTTTCAAGTCTTTTTTCAAACCAAAATCAGGGTTCTCATTGGTTTGGAATATTGCATATTGAATTTTATCAACAGCTCTCTTGAATTCTTTTCTTGAGAAATGAAAGTGTAATCCTTATTATGAATCAACCACAACCTTGAAAACTATGTTAGTTGACCAATCACAATCATTTGAAATCCAGATTTCATGGGATTGAAAAATTCATCCACTGACCCATTCCTGCTTCCACTAAAAATAATATCCTCCATGTATACCAATACCATGAACTAATCCTTTTTCTAATTCATCACATGAAGATTTTTATCCAATCCTCCTATTTTAAACTCATACTTTCTCAGATAAGATTTCAACCGAGAGTACTATGCTGGTGGTGCTTATTTCTGGATAGTGAGAAAATTATTTAATTTCCATCCTTCAGTTCATTATTTTCATGAAAGAACCATGCATGTTGTTTGATGTAGACATATTCTTCTAAAAATCCATTTATGAATGTTTTCTAGATGTTCATTTTAGAATCTTTATAACCTCTTTGGATTTCCATGACAAGAATAACCAGATTAACTCTAGTCTTTCTACTAGAGAAAATTTCTCTTCAATATTAATGCCTTTGATTTGTGAGTATCCTTTTCAAACCAAGCACACCTTGTTTCTAACCACATTTCCATGACCTTCAAATTTTCTCTTAAAGATCTACATTTTACCAAAAGCATTATATCCTTTGGTTATCTTGAATGGGCCCCATGTCTAATTCTTGTCAATAAGATCTTACATTTTATTCATGGACTTCACCCATTATTCATCCTTTGAAGCTTCTTCAAATGAGGATGGTTCCACAAATGAAAGAAATTAAGAATTTGTATTATTCCCCATTCTCCATGTTTGTGTATGTGTAGTCTAAGCCCCAATAATTTTATATTGATCTATTTATTATCTTCGATTCCTCCTTTTAGATTCAATCGAATTCTCTCCAACCAAGGTTTTCTCATCAAATTCTTCTTCTTAGTCAACATCATGATGTGACTCATGAGAGTTTTTTACACCATTTTCTATTTATATATTTACATTTTCTACTTGTTCATGTTTTTTTCATCTTCTATCACATCTATATATGAATTCCTCAAAGAATTTGAGTTTTTATCTTCAATGATCTTAACATTTCTGATTTCCATAGTCCTTCCCAAGAGTTTTTTGAAACACTTATATGATTTTTTGTTCATTGAGTATCCAAAGAAAAATTCTTTAATTTCCATTATCACTATTCTTCACTTTATTTCCTTATTTGTTTATGATGAAACATTTACTTCTAAAAACATGAAATTATTTCAAAGATGGATTCCTTCCATTCTTCAATTCTTATGGTGTCATCATCTCACCCATATAAATACCTGTTCAATTTTGAATATACATTGTATCTTGGACAAACACATTCCATTAATTTCATTGAATACGACTCTCAATCTGTGTAGTTCTTTCCATACTATTCACTCAATGATTTATGGGATCAAAAACTCCATCTTGTTGTGGTGTTCTCACAGTAGCTACCTCTAGTTTTATCCCATGATTAACCGAAAAATTTTCAAATTCAATAGATGTGTATTACCATCCATTGTTAGATCCCATCACATTGATTGTTCATCCAGTGTCATTCTTGGAGATTCAATGATATCTTTTTATATAGTCAAGCACTTGTTGATTCCTATGTAGACCATTACACATGAAATTCTACTATAATCATCTATGAAAAGGACAAAGTAAATTTCTCCATGAGTTCTAGAAATATTTATCAGGGAACATATTTATGTATGAATGAGATCCAGAAGATGAGATTACATTTTATTATTTGAATGACATGATATATATACCATATTTCCCCAAATCCAAGCATCACTAGAATTTTCATGTTCACACTTCAGGTGGGGAATATCTATGACAATTTTCAGTTTCTATATCTTCACCATGTCTTGTTGATTGATGTAACCCAATGTCCGATGCCAAAGGTTATTTTATTCATCAATACTTTTGTAGAAAATGATGTCATTACTGTCAACCTGACATAGGTTTCCTTCTGTTCTGCATCATTTCATAAGTGAATTTCTTTTCTTTCCCTGGATAGTGTAGAATTTTTGATTAAAAGTAACTATAACTCCAAAGTCACAAATTCAACTCATGCTGAGGAGATTATAGCGTAGTCCATCCACATAAAGGAATACAATTTTCTTTATCGCTCCATTAGCTAGTTTAGTACTTCTAGTGACTTTTGTTTTTAGAGCTCCATCTTTAACAAACAATGATGTTCTATTAACATTCTTCTATGCATTAGTTTACAATTCTGAATTACCTATTATATGAGACAAACAAACGCTATCCACAATCAAGGTGTTTTAGATTTTTGTGGATTTTAGCTCCTCATCTGCAAGGTTTTATTTCTCAATTTTCTTCTTTTCATTCCATGATACATTGGATTGTGTGTAGGACACTGATGGCCTTTCAATTATCCCTTCTGCGAACATAGGTTCTTCATAGTCAAAATAATCTTCCAGAGGAGAAAACCTATTTTAAAGAGAAACCCTATCTTGTTGAAGTGATTTGAATTGTCTCAGACTTCATTATGATGTGTCCATGTCCCTCCTCTACCAAAAATAAAATTATTTTTGGCCAATGTTAAAACAAAAAATATATCCATTGAAATTTTTTCTTATATAAGTTGAAGGATATGAATTTGTTCTCAATTAATGAACTCCAATATCTCTCCCATTTATATTGATCCTTGCCTCTTCACAATGTGACATATTATGACCTATATATCCACTATACGGACCCTTTATGAGGGGAAATTTCATCTCACTTCTATTTGTACACATTCCTTCTTCCATGGGAATTTTTTTTGACTTCCTATAATTTCGGGAAGCTTGAGGATATTCTTCTATTCTCCTTTCCTTTTTATTTAGGGGTCTCCTTTTCAGCGCTTCTGGTAATATTTTCAACATGATAGACTTTCAGATTTCTTTTATTCTGGTTCACTTTATTTATAGAATTTGATGTTTTGGCATCGCAATTGGTTCAACTATTTCCTCTGTGTGCATGTCTTTGATAACTCAAAATATTTTCAATTCCATAAAACCCTCATTTTTATCTCATAAGTATATCATCATCTGAGAACCTACCAAATTGTATTTTCTTTTTTGGGACATGATTCTCTTTTGATCATACAACTCAAAGTAATAACTTCTTCTTCGAGTCCCCCAATATTTTTGGACTTCTCCTCGACTATCGTGGTATGGTCATTGATGAAATTTTCCTATTATTTGATTATGAGATTTATTTCAACTACCTCATCAGTCTATTAAAGGATAAATGATTGTACTTTAGCCAGTTCTCCCAGTCGTTCAATGTTTGCTTCAAGATGATCAACATATTCTGATGATTCTTACACCAATTTTCTTACACTTATTTCATCTCGTACACTTTTTCTCAGTCTTAACAAAAGATTCATTAAGTTGTAAATTAGGATCATAATTAGTTTTCAACAGGTTATCTCCAGTTTTATCTTTTGATGGTTTAGACTATTCAATGTTTTCCATCATGGAGGCATGGTTTCTAGTTTTAAATTCTTGTTCATTTTCTTCATATAATTCATTTTCATTATCATCAACTTCACAAAAAAAAATATTAATATATAATTTCATTCTAGATTTTTGCTATCCCATTTTGAAAAAACCATTAATGAGGATTATCGATGATTTCAGTTTCGATTTCTTCATCTTCAATGTTTTTTATGACCTGGGAGACAATGTGCCCAACATGTCCACAACGAAATCAAGCCAGAGGTAAATTCCCATTAAATTTCCATTTTCCCTAATGAAACTTCATGGAAATGGGAGAAATAATTTCTTTTTCCTAATCGTATTCCCCACTACTATGTTATGAAATTTTTAGTTTGTCCATGCCTTCAAATTATATTTCATGGCTCATTCAAATCATAGAATCATCTTGTTTGACACTCATATCATTTTCCACGAATGTTCTATGAAAATAATCTAGATAAAGTTTGAAAATATATCATTCCTCAAGGGATAACACCATTTCATTGTACAGGGGTTCAATTCTTCTCAATATTTTCTTTAAAATATCTATGTCTTTGATTTTTTCTCCTAGACCCCAAATTTCTCCAGCCACTACGGTAATTCGATTGAAGGAGTTAGTATTCACATTATGATGAATCTTTAGAATGTCAAACCTATTGTACGTGGATTATAGTTTCACCTCCAAGAATTTTATATATCCATCATAAATATTTTCAGGTATATCCCCATGGAATATTTTGTGGAGAAACTCATCACCTTAATGGAGATCTAATCAAAATGGGATGTGGTGAGATCATTATACGATTTAGCATCTACAAAAAGAATTTTTCTATCTATATATGTTATAGCCATCACTATAAGATCTGTAACATATACTTCTTTCACTGTAAAAAATAGGACTTCTATTCCAATAGATCTTATATGAGATCTAATTTTGTTATTCCAAATCTGAAAATTACTTCTATTAATGAGGGGGGCACCCCATACACTGGATGAATTCTCCATGACGGTATAAGATAGATCAACCACCAAGAACTTGGCTCTGATACCAAAAAACGACCCTGGAACACGGTGTGAGGGGGGGAGAATTATGGTGTCAACTATTTTCTATCTTAATGTTTTGGATCTTGTTCCAATGTTTTTAGGAACATTATAAATCTTTCAGTAAAATAAATTTAAGGAGATGACACAACACTTTTACATGGTTCACCAAAACGTTCTATGTCCAATTATCATCTATCGAAAGTGTGTTGGTCATACCAAAATCCACTAATCTTCACTATTTGTAGAGTACAAGAGTTTTATCATAGTCACTCTATGCTAGGAAAACTTCCCTTAAAAATGTTTAGGGTTGGATCATTACTTCCCTTAGAACACTTCTGTAAACTCCCCATAGCTCATTTCTACGAAAGACGTCTTACTCGGTTTATCGATCTGAGGGTCGCTTCAATATATTGGTATTGAATTATTAGTCTCAATATATCACAAAAAACTACATTCGTCAAATACCTGAGTAGATTCTCTCTGAAATACCAAACTACTCAACACTGATACTCAAAATATCCCTTTACAAAGCTCAACACTTTGTATAGCACACCACCATGTAGAGCACAACCCTTCATAGAACACTCTATCATCCAGAGAAACCTACTTTGAGACACTCACTTATCCAATGTAGAACACCCCATATTCATGAATATCACATGACTTTGAAGTATTGTCATTAATAAAGACTTTAAAAGTTTCTTTGAAAATCTTCATCTCACGTACAACAATCTGCATCACAGAGCACCCCTTTCTTCATGAAGTAAAAGTGATCCATGATTTTCTCTCTATATATTTTGCGAAAAATAAGAGGGTTTTACTATTATTTATTTTCATGGATGAGCATGGAGATCATCTTCTTCAATTGTGAGATCTATATTGGAAGGAAAACATCATCACGACACATCACTATCTTCACAAAGCTCTTCATAACCACAAATATCTTTGTCAAACCCTTCACACTACTACAAAGCCCCACCACAAAGATCCAATTTCAATATCCCTGATCATTAATGAGAGTATTTTCATGAAACATAGACAGTGCTCCTTTTAAGCAATGAAAAGTCTTGGTCCAACAATAACATCAATCTTTATTAAAGAAGTTTAATCAGTTCGCAAGATCAATGTTTAGAGGCTATAGCTAGTGTTGTGTTGTGTTTGGTTTTAAAGATTATTCAAGATGGTATAACATGTCACTACTAGGAAAAAGGAATGAATCCTGGGAGAGAAATGTTGAAGAGATGGGATCTGATTATTAGAGTATGAATCATGTGAATAATACATCTACTAAACTATCAATGTAGAACAAATATGTATTGATGAATGAAGTTTGTGGTAAATGTGGCCAAGATGTTCACAAAAATGATATATTTTGGGTTAGATTATTAAGTGAGATTCTACACAGTGTAAATGAGAATAGAAGTTACATGAAGGAAAGATAATACACACTATGGAATTATTTTATAATTCCCTTCAACTAGGGAAAGATGAGAAGCTTTCCATAGAAAAAAGAAAAGGCAGTTGAAATAGAAAAAGAATAAGAAATGATGATAAATAATATCAAAATTTTAACATTAATATTTTTATGTTTCAAAGGTGTGAAAAAATTAGTAATAGCACAAAACATTGAATAAAAATTCATATAGCCTAAGAAATGAAGAGAACCCATCCTAATATGAGGTTACAAAAATAATTTAAAGGCATGTTTGATATTGAACTCTTATCATGATTGTTATTTAGGAATAAAAAATCCCTTCCATAATAAATTATTTAAATTCTTATATACTAACATCTATGGAATTGAAGGATATGGATGTATTCCGTGATGGGGGCATAAATGCATTCAATCTGTCAAGTATTCCCAATTTTTTTACAATGATGATCACTCTCAAATTTATAATCATATTGTTTTTTAAAAACACTTATCATATGTGGGATGATATTTAGTTTAGAAAAAGGGAGATATAAAATTATTGAAAATGAAATTTATGATATGTTTGTTGAGATGTTTGTAGGTATTCACTTTCCAATATATCTTAAATTTCCATTTTAACGAAGTTGTAGAAATGAGTTTGAGAATAGTATCACATTAAAGAGTATGAATATCTTTTATCCTTAGGTGTCACCACTTTAATTTTTTATACAGGTTTTTCCCATGTAGACTTGGAGTTGATTAACAAAAGGACATTTATTTGGTAGAGTGTAGTTTTATTAATTGTGAACAAAATTAAATTTGAGAAGTTGGTTAATATAAGAACCCCTAAATGAACCTTTTTATTCAATAAACTAAGGGAGAAAATAGAAGTAAAATTTTGGCATATAATATTGAAAATAAATAAAATGTGTGATATTAAATTTCCCTTTGAGTTACTTTTATTTAACTGCCAGAAATTAATTTTTAGAATAGGTCAATATGTGTTCAGGAATAAGTTCTGATTATTGATTAACTGTTAGGTATTTCAAAATGAATGTTCCAGTTTTGATTGATGGTGACACATTCCTCTCATGAATAATAAATTCTATTAAATTTTATTTAAGTTTTACATGAATAATGTTTGAGTAGAATGTGGAGACTTAATTTTGTATTTTCACTTCTTATAATACATAACATAGATTTTTTTAATGGTGTATGTATTAAAAATTATCCCACCACATAGGAATGAATGAGGAACCCACAAACACTATGTTGGTGGGATGGTCAACCTCTAGTTATCCCACATGATGAAAGAGTATGGGAATGGTTCACACATCAAGTCACACGAGAATATTGCAGAACCACCACGCTGGGTGAAATAAAGGTAGAAGAAGAATCCAACATGAGTCAATGATCACTGGAATAGATATTAGACCATAGTACTCAACTCTAGATGTATTAGGAAACACATAGATTTATTAAGAAGTGAATTGATGGGAAAAATATCTCTATAGGAAGCATAATAGAATGCAACTATCCGTCTATTAAAAATGATCTGCAATGAAGCAGTGTTGCACAATCAGATCAATCTGACCCATATGATCATAATCAGTGTTGTCTTATGCATTCAACTAAGGGATTCTGAATGCGCTGTGAGGTTTCCATGCCTGGAAATCTTAATGATAATTCTGGAAAATTTGATCATTATTTGATTATTTTAGAGCTTAGAATAAAATAAAATCAACAGAAAGCATCATTTTCATGAAATATATTTTCTTAAACTAAGGAGATATTGTGTGGAGAAATTACTCTTATAGAGAGTTTGATTTTCAATTTCATGAATAATGGTTCAGAGTAATTTCACATTGCAATTATGTTAGTGTACCTAAGATAATTTAGTGAATAATTGTCTATAAATACCCTGATTATTTCCCATTTTTTGTTGGAAAAAAATGCATATATGATAGATAATTTGAGAGAAAAACATTTCATAGGAAGCACTCTATTTTTTGAATAAGGTTTCCATGTGTTCATGCTTAGAATTTTTATTCGTATTATCAGGATGATGATTTGATTTCCATGAACTAGTGTGAAATTTCATATTTAGTTATGCAAAGGAGAAATGAAATTAGTTAGAAATATGCTATTATGAAATGTAGTTTGAGATGCATGTATGAGATTATATGAATGCATGATAAAATGATGAGCTCTTTCATACCGTTATTGTGTGAAGAATTTGAGAATAGTTATATGAGTACTGATAAGATACCTGAAGGATCAATATAAATATTTTGAGGTTTGGTTCTATGAACATCAGTGTTTCACGAATTATAGTGTATAGTAGCTCCCCGATTTGATTACATAAAGAAAATTATACAACATGTGATAATATATGTTCTAGAATTTGTGATATATTGTTGTGAAATATACCTACATGAAGGAAATTGAGAATATTATACTATTGATACACATTAATGAATAAAGGAAATATCAATGGTAGTGTGGTGGTTATGTGGATAGACAATGTGGATCTACTATGATAATGAATACGTTTTTATGTTGTACACATTATAAGACATCCATGATCAACATATTCATAAAAAATGTGTTCTTGAAATAATATTGGATAAATAAACATGCAATATACATTTTATGTATATTGTGTAGTGTATTTTGAAACTGAAATATAAATTATCATAAAATACATTTATATCCGAGTTATTAGTGTATTCATATCAGTTAAGATAATTGAATACCAGTGAATAGTAAGTGAGGTCGGGACCTCAAACAAAAGGAAGCATGGCCAATGAACTTTATCATTGGGGAATAAAATTATATATAATGGGAAGAATGTTTTTGAGAAATACCATCATCTGTAAAAAGGATTTTGAATTATACATGAGATAGTGTGATATAGAAAGATCATAGATATAGATAATAAAAAGATCATTCTATACTTGTTATCTCCATTAGAATAATAAAGTTTAAGATGGAGGGATATAACTATTTGTTGCGATATTATGGTCGAGGGGGGGGGGGGGTCAAACCAATCACTGTGAAGAAGGTGAAGTTGGGGAATCTGACCGTCTATTGAAGGATGATTAGGTATGGGGGTATGACTGGAAATATAATTGGTTGGTTCTAACTAGTCACTATTGTAATAAATAATACTTAGAGTGTAGAATCCATGTTTAGGTTTCTATCCAAAATGACATAGAATAAGTCTTTGTATGGAACGTTACAAATTCCTATTGGTTGTTCTTTATTATATTCTTCTTGCAGGGTGAGGCTAATAATTATAGATGAGGGATCAACACTTTATTTAGTCACTTATGTTGAAACAAAAGAGAAATTATTTGTAAGAAATTGTGTGACAGTGATTTACCCCCCCACCTCTCAATGGTACCTATCCAATCCTTGGGCACTATATAGGGATTGTTTTCATGTGCATTTATTTCAATCGATTAGGGATAACTCAACTTGTGGTTTATATAAGTGGTACCTTTCTAATCCTAGGTGCATAGTTCCCTAATTTACTAGGTATTTACACATGTCTAATTCATCATATGAAATTTGTTAAAAAAATACTTTGGATATGGATATATTTATTTAACCATTTTTTAAATTGATTGTACAAATTTTATTGATTACTTTTGTAAAATTTTATATTACTTATAATTTTTTAATGTAAATAATTGAAAAATTATAAATTTAAATAATTAGAAGAAAAGATATATAAAGAGGATTTTTGAGTAATGTGTATGAGTAGATCAAAATAATGATTACCCAAATATGGTTCAATCATGTTCCACAGAAGATAAAAAAGGTGAATTATGAATTCCTGTTCCGTGATAAGATTAAATAGTATTGTTATAGATCATGAAAAAATTAATCAACCATATAAATGGATACATAAGGTGTGTAGTGGGATCCCCATAACATAATTCAAAATCAAAGATAAGAGAATGAGGCTATTTAAGGAGACTCATATTCTTTCTGTTCTTATAAAAGAATAAAATTTAATTGTTTTTTTTCATAGCTAATGTGAGCATTGAGCTATCACATGGGAATGAAGTTGCAGAAGAACTAATGGCATTGCATGGTCCCACCCGCTGAATCATGAGGACCTATGAAAAATCAAATAAATTAAAGATATGATGAATGATGTGTTGTTATAATGGATGATTCACCATGATGGGGAAGATGTGATGACATAAAATGAAGCACTAAGACTCACAGGATCATTGCTACGTCATGATGGATTTTCTAATTTTTTTTTTGTTTTATGATGAGGATTATGATTACTTGGATATGGTGGTCATGTAATGGTTCATATCACTATTATATGTAGGATTTATGTTGTTATTTATATGTCCATCAAACCAAAACCCTTATCTTTTTGCATAATATACTAATGTATGAATCAAGTAACTCAAAAACAAATCATGGTAATAGGAGTCCATACCAATTTTTTAAGGATATCAATTATTTTTATAAAATATATTGCAATATTTAACCATTTATAGTTAACTTTCATCATGTTTTTATTAGATATTAATTATTCAAAATTTAATGATAGGAAAATAATTATTATTTTACCATTATTTATTTTGACAATTCTTCGATCAAATTGAATGAGATGTTTTGGATGAATTTTTTTTGTGTAGGAGAGAGAAAATTTTAAATTGAAAGTTTAGAAAATAATATTGTGAAAATTAGTCATAATGAGAAATATAAAGGGATATTTTTTTAAATATTGTATGCATAGGATATTTCGCAAGAGGGATTGATTTGGATGGTGTTGGAACTTATAAGCTATGAATTTATTCTTATTGAGGGTTTCTCTCTAACTCTATCTCTCCCTCTCTCTTTGGTCTGTTATGTTTTAATATCTTGGTTAATGTAAAATAATTATAGGGTTGATTCAATGAATCAATTATTTTAATGATGGGTGGATGAATAAATGATTTCTAATTTGTGAAATTGTGATTCATTTTTATTTTTTTCACTTCCACATTTTTAAATTTCTTTTATTAATTCTTCAGGCATGACCATTATTTGTTAATTAATGAATCTAATTTTTATTCTATAACCTGTTCTTGGATGAGATGTCAAAAAAATTGTATGTTTATGATATATGATTAAACATTATTTTTGATTGCCTTAATATTAAAAGAAGAAGAATACTTGAAAATATGTATAGGGTAAATATTAATTAAAGAACAAATTACAAAATATTTATTTTTATAGATTCAATTTTCACAACAACCTAATCCTTGATTTAAAAAATTATAATTCGAAATATATCATGATCCTTGATTTATACTAATCCCTTATAATTTTAAAATTAATTTTTTTACATAGATTTAGAAATTATTTTTATTTAAATAAATAAATCATATTAACTTTTAATACAAGGGTTTATTCTAGGGTTCTTTATATCGCTGAGATATAACACGAATATTGTGGATATTATATAGTGTAACAATAGTTTTAGTCAATATATATCATGTTTAGTAATTCTAATAATCGAATTATTTCATTAGGAGGTGAAAATGATCAAAAGAAATATTGTTTTTAGATATATTGTTTGGGTTTGGGGACTTAGTATACAATTTGGTTTTATTTATTATTACATAACTTTTACCTCCGATTTGTTTTATTTTTTATTCATATTTGTATGCCTGCTTTTATTTGTTATCATTTTTATGTGATATAATTAATGCAAGAGTACATAACTCGAGGAAAGGTAATGAAGTATCCAAATTACATTACTGAGTTAGATAAGTGTTTAAGGATGGAAAAAATTAAAAAAATGACTAGATGAAATATATTATATGTCGATAGATTCATCGACTGAGGTCAAACAAGGAAAATAATTTTGATAGAGTATGTATATCATTCATGATTATGGGTACAACCAATATCCTGGTGCAACTGATCACTAAATACCACTTTTAAATAAAGTCTATGATCATAAAAATAACATTTAATTAAATCTAATAGGTTTTGATAACTCAAAAATAATCAATTACACACTTATGATTTTTCAGAGAGCTATATAATACTTTTCACTCCCATACTATTTTTTAAGAAAGCATAATTCATTGGTTGTTCAAATTATCACTAATTTTTAAAAGAAAATTGTTGATTCAAGTCATGGCACCAAATTCCATTAAATCATGGAATTATAGGGAAATATTATTCTTAACAAGATTTTTCCCCAATAAAAAATAATGTATCTTCTATTAAATATCTTATATTTAAAATAATTAAAATCAAAATCACAATATACTACCTAGGATTGATTTAATGTGATGTTACATATGTTTCAACACCTTGGTTAAGGGATTTATTTAATCATAAAAAATCTTATTATGATTTTTATTATGTTTATAGTTCAATTATCATTAATGCCTATATAGGATCTCTAATAAAGAAGATAGAGGAAGTGAATTCTATCTTTTTGGATGTCATATCTAACAAACTTTTAGTGATAATATGAAAATTTTAAAAATCCATAAAATGATTTTACGGTAAACCATAGTCATGTAAATAAAGATATCTCAATTATAATTTATATTTTTGTATCCTTCTTAAAATAATACCACATATGTTAACTATTGATTTATCCTTTATTATTTAAACTGTCAAAAATACTTATATAGAATGAAATACTTTTTTATTTTAATAGATAAAATCATTATTTAAATAACAATAACAAGGGGATCACTTTAGCACCAAACATTTTCATTTGTGAAAATTATGGAAACACTAATTAAAAATACCAGGTATTCCATCAATGAATTAAGAAATTTTTCCATGAATAAAAAGGTTTTTATAAGGAATCATGATTACTGAGTTGTACATTATAAAAATATTTTCAAGGAAACACCAATAAGAGTTCCTATTGGTTAAAAAAATCAACATCTCTAGATAATTGATGTCTATCACACATTGGAGTGGTAAAACTATAGATGGAAGTGTTGAATAAGTTTTAAAAACCTGAGAAAAAAAAGAAAATAGTGATTTAAATGATAATGATATAAGAATGGAGAAAGAATGTAAGATGAATAATAAGTTAGGGAAGATTATATATAACACTAAAACCACAAAAACTATTCCTAGATAAGATAAATGATGTTAAAATATTGGGTCAAAGAAATATTTTTCTTAAATTTTTAAAAAGAATCCCATGAACACATCATTTAAATCGATCAATGGGATGATTTTTCAAATGAAAAGGCCATGAATGATTTTACCTATAAAAAGAGGATTCATTAAGATATGGGTATAATACCACTCATGATATAGTGTTAAATTATAGTATATATTATTCTATCATAGGAACTATAAGATCAAACTTGTATTATAATTCATATTAATATTAAATCATATGATTTTAGAAAAAATTTATGTGATTCAGTTGAATGTTTCTAAATTATGTAATATGAACCATTAAATAATGTTTGATTATAATATATGATGACCACACAAATTTCTCATCTGTTTGTGGATACAAAAGTAATATAACGATGAGTTTTGATTAACGATATTTTGGTTATGGTGGATAAATTTTATTTTTAACCAAGTTTTCTTGTTATTTTTATAGATAAATAAATGACACATACTATTCATATAAGAATATTTATAGTAATGGAGAGGCCCTTATTTGATACTAAAAATTTGAAGTTATCTTTGAGTTTTTTTGTGATTTAATGGTCAAGTTTAACATCCATCCATGTTATAATGTGTTTAGAAGATAAAGAAGAGGATTTGAGTGAGAAAAAATAACCTAATGTTAGAGGATATTTCCACCCTTTTTGATAGGAATAAATAAGTTATTTAATAGTAAATTTAATAGGTATAAATTTAGGAATAGAATAATAAAAAATGGTTGGATATGAGGGTTTGGAATTTCTGAGAAACAATTCTTAATAGGCGGTTCAAAAAAGGAATGTAAATTTGGTTTATCCATGTATTAAAACTTCTTTTAAACATTAATTAAATAATGGTCTATTTTTTCATCATAAGTGGAGAGTATAAAACCTCTATTAATAGGAAATATTATTTTAGTGGAATAGTTATGTCTCATCTATCTAGAGGAATCATTGTATTGACCATTTTTTAAACCAAATCAGCCAACTAATTTTGATTCTTATATTTTGTGACACATGGTCAGGTAATTCCAAAAATATATACTTTAAAAAAAAATTAATGAATGGAAAATGAATTTTTATATTTTCTAGAATGTATATTAATTTAGTATTTAGGTTTTATCATATGATGTACATTAAATCACCCATATTGTTTTTAGCTATCATGAATTATATCATGCACTCACACATAGTTTCTTAGATTTTTTATGAAAATTATAGAGGAAGGAACAAAATGAAAAGATAAATGAAATTTAACAGTTTAGGAGTTAGAAAAATTCATTCAACACATATATTTTATGTTAAAATTTTAATATCGAATACATTAATTGTTTTATAATACCATAATTTATAATTTTAAATGTCAATTTTGAAAAAATTAAATAGAAAAGATAGGGTATGGATGGGTTGAGATAAAAATGTAAATATTATTATTTATGAATAATGAATGGTAATATTGATTAATTTATATAAATTAAATTCCTCAAATAATTTTGTTCTCTTATTTTGTGAAGAATATATTGATTGATTTGAAACTTTTATTCATGAAGGGAGTAATTCACTAATTTTTTTATGTCCTATTCTAAAACAAATATGAACTATATAAGAAATATTCTTTTAAAGACCCTATTTCATGAGAAAAATTAGGATATAATTAGTACTATAATGGAAATTTTCTAGATTTCAATTAATTAATACCTTCAAACATATTAACATGATTATGGTTATCAATTAAAAAATTTTTTTTACCATTTTATCCAAAGACTGACATAATGATTTATCATTTTTAACATATTAAAGACCAAAAATTTCTCTGATCATATGTTACATTATAATAATATTTATCCTTTCTAACTATATTCATTGGTATAATTACATGATTACTCTTTTGATCATTAATGTGGTATTTTGTTGTTTCACAGTACTTCTATATGACAGTTATACGTTTGAGTTTATTCAGTATCTCTTTCTTATTTTGGGATAAAATATAATAAGTTATCATATATTAAGCATTAAAGGGGGTTCCTAGATTATCTAAATAAAATAAAAAAATAAGTAAAAGGATTATTAAAATTCTAGAAAAGGTTAATAAAATTAGAAACTATATTCCATTTTTTTGTTAAGAACCTATGAAAAATAAGAGTAATATGTGGTGGTTTTGTTTTTTGATGGAAATTTTTGACGGAACTTTATTCCATTGATCTTACATGAATCTCCCTATTTATACATAATTCATTTAAATATCCATTTTCAAGCATTTGATTTGATCTTTTGACATTATTATCCCCCTAATTTTATCCTCATTTTTATTAGATCATTAATAAATGTAGTAAATCGTTTTTTCATAAATTTTTATTTGTATATTGAGATATTATTCAAGCTTATTGATAAATTTTATTTCAAGATTATGTAAAACACCAATTTTAACATGTATTTAGGGATGATTAAAAAACATTCTGGTACAATAAATCCTAATTATGCATTCATAATAATTATAATAATAATAAATAAAAATATTTAAATGGATAAATAGTAGAGTTTCATCAATATATAAAGAAAATTAAAATACGTAGCATCTTATTTTTATAGAAAATTTAGGAGTGGAATATATTTTTCTTATGTGATGTGTGAATGTATTATTATTCAGTAATTTTTTAGAATATTTTTTAAACAGTGGTACGATGAATTTTAGTAGTAATGATGTAGAGATTTACTCAATAGTAAAAGAATGTTTTTATATATCAGGGGATTTTTCCGCTATACATTATGTATTTATTTTTTGAATTCGTTTTATATATATTTTTATTCATTATGTTTTCATAATTATTATTATTCTCATGTTATTAATGAGATAAATTAATATATTATTATGTCATTGAATTTTGAAGAAAAGTAAAATAAAGTTGTAATTATGGGTGTTTTTTGTGATTAAATCAAAAGGAAGACTACTTATGTTAAATTAAATCAAACTATAAGAAAGATATTTAATGTAAGGATTTAATTCCTAAACTAAAGTATGAATAAAAATTTATTTCAAAATTAGTCAATAACTAATGTTGATGCATAAAGAAATTATTGTGATCCCAGTGTATCACTTTAGAATCAATGTCATGGTAATAATACAATTTTTCGTGATTCAAACACATTTAATATTAATGTTAGAATAAAATGGTTCATATTGAGCTCTAGTATGGGGATATTTGATTCCACTCTGTTTAAATGGTCTTATGAGAGAACTTATTACACAACAGGATTTGACCCACTGCATAACGAGAACCCATGAACCATGGACTAAAATAAATATAGGATTAAGACAATGTTTTGATCATTTATGTCACTCAATAATGAGAAACATTTTCTGACAGATAAAGGAAGTCTGTAGAATCATATGATCAACTTTATTTCATCAATTTTACCAAATAACAACGTTATTTAATGGTCAATATAATGATTCCATGGAGAATATGGATTTGAGATATTACAGATCATTGTGTTGTTGAGTGTTTATAACTATATGTACAATGAATTGTTGGTTACAGAACCTTCACAATGCAACCCTTTTCTTACATAGTAGCCTCATAAAATATCAATAATAACAATTATATATTATTTCAATTTAAACAATAATAAATTCCATAATTTTATGGATTTCGTATAAATTTAGAAAAGATATTTTTTAATTTAACATCATACCATTATATTTCACTATGGAAACA
This sequence comes from Viscum album, assembly GCA_963277665.1. Classification (NCBI taxonomy): domain Eukaryota; kingdom Viridiplantae; phylum Streptophyta; class Magnoliopsida; order Santalales; family Viscaceae; genus Viscum; species Viscum album. The sequence continues at coordinate 34,044,637 of OY728131.1, forward strand.
TTATAAATAAATGATCAAAAATTTGATATAGAAAAATTATAATTCATTGATGAATATTTGTCAGCTCGATTCTTCAGAAAATGTTGGGGATATTTATAGGAATGATATGTGTTTTTGTTCAACGAGAAAGAATATATACATGTGATAGTTTGACATGAAATATTGTTAGATGGAATCATAATGGGGAACCTAGATAGATTTTTTAAGATTAAAAGTAGGGGTGATCACTAATTGAGAGTTTTTCAACTAGTGGATGATACTGGATGTTATCAAATAATTCTAACTTAGTATCTCTCTTTCTATTGTGTTTAACATGTATCAATATCTTCATTTTTATGATAAGATGAAGAGGTAGATTATTTATGTTGTGTTTCCTAATAATGGGTGAAAACATAAATAATTTCCTTCATTTTTAGTTGCAATGTTTTTAGGTTTTTTCATGTAATAGTACAGGTTTTCATAAAATAAATATTTGTTATATAGATTAGGTAACCAGAAACAGCAAGTTTAAACGAACCATAATATAGTGTAAATATTATAATTTAAACATAATAGTTAAATCCTAACTATTAAATTTATTGGCATGTATACGAATAATGACATTTTTGAAAGATAATATGTAGGATAAAGAATATATATATATATATAAGTACATATTTTTTTTAAAAAAATTCATTATATTCATTGAAAATATCATTTTCTTAAAAAACATTTGAACAAATAATAGATATATATTTCCACTTTTTGAAAATTTATTTCAAATAATGATCGATAATTTTGAAATAAATATTTAAATATTAACTTATGTTGAATTTTTGGGATTTTTCTAAATTCATTATTTTTTAATGAATAGTGAAAAATAAATAATTTTATTGAAAACTATAATTTATTTGAAATTATTTAAAAAGTTATTTTTTATTATAAAATGGTTCAAAATTCATCTTATATCAATACTGCTATGATAAATCTAATTTTTATCATTGGAGTAAATTTTATTTTTAAATTCAAAAAACAATTATCATCCTTATGAAGAAATTTTATTACAAAACTATTTTCACCATGTCTGAAGGTTTTATTTTAAATTAAATTCTACCAATTATATGAATTAAAAATTAAAAATTATATTCTATATTTATATTCAGAATAATCAATATTTTATTATATTTTTAGCTTAACGTTTTTTCAAAAAATTATATTCCATATCCTTGAGTCCTTGGTTTGATAAAAAAACTAATCTAATGAGGCTTTAGTTATAATCTTAAAGAGGGAGGCTAAAGAAGAGGAAGGTAAATAATGCATGTGATGTATCAAGAATGCAGAAATTGATATCACCAAACCACTATATTAATTGGATTTTAATACAATAATATTTTCAAGTATGTTTATTTTTAATTTTTTTTGCATCACATGTTGCACACAACACTAAGCTAAAATGAATAGTGATATATAATTAAATATCATTATTTTTACATGACCATTATAATATAGATGCTAAATTGTATGGAAAGAATAGTATTAATCAAGTTATGAAATTTCAATATTTTATATTTAATCATATTTTTTAACATTCAACCAAATGATTATAAAGTTATAAGATAATAATGAATCTAATTTTACGTATTAAAAGGCCATATTTTTCTAAATACAATTTTACCACCTTTTGATGGTTAACCTGTTTTAAAGATAGTTTTTGACACTTTAATAAATATTATTTGATAAAATAAAATTATTATATTAAATATTAAAATCAATATTTATTTTTATGGAATGTTCGGAATTTTTATGGGTTTCATGTTTTTATGAATTGTGAAAAAATATATAAATTTAATTGAGAGAATTTTTTTTAAATAATTTATAGTGTTAAAGTATATTTTAATTGGTTTTAATGTATAATTAAATAAATTATATCCATTAAATAAATTTATCTCATTAAAATATATTTCACAAATAATTTATATATAAAAACATTTCAATCTTTTGAATTTTTTCACATTTAAATCCCATGTTCTTGTTCCTTTTATTGGATTAATTTTAAATTAAATTTAGAAAATTATGTTTTTTGAAATTTGAAAAATAGATTAAAAATTTGGAATTAGAGGATCCAAATTTATCTGATATTCCCCTTTTATTTTTTTGATAATAAGAATAATCACTTTGGTAGTTTTTATTACCAGAATAAAGGGTAAATCCGGTAATTAAGGGTTAATATAGTATTATAAATATAATAAAATTACCCCACCACATATCTTAATTTTATTCTACGTATAATGTTTTCCTAAATTATCTTTTATCTGATTTTATGGCTGATTGAATCTACTTGGAGGACTTTAATCACTGTATAGTATTTTATTTTAAGGAATGTAAAATATGTCACACTCAGGATTTTAATAAGTATTACATTTTTAATATAATGTTATTCAGAATATATATTCAACTATAAATAGTAATTTGAAATATAAAAGTTTTATCTTCAACATGATAATTTATTTTTAATTATTAGGTATGAAATGAATAAATTAAAGACATTCACAATGATTATGAAATAATTTTTTAGTTAATCAACATATCAAATAAATGTTGTTAAAAATATTAAAATAAATAAAATTCTATAAAATTAACATAATAAACTAGTTTTATATAATACCTAGACATATTAGGAATTTATTACATGTTTTTTTTTAAATATATCATGTTTTTATGAAATTTTAAAAAGGTAATGTAATGAACAGTATCAAAATTCACATTATTCATATTTTAAAAATAATAATAATTTAATAAATGATATAAAATTAAAAAAATATAAAATTCTTAAACATGATAGGGATATGATTTAACAAGTATTACATGATACATTTATGGTCCTTTTGTCATTTTATAGTAAATATATTAACCCTCAAAGCCTAAAAATCAATGTTCTCACGTTAAGAGTTAAGGGGGTTAAACAAGGGTTATTGAAAAATGATAAAGTAATAATATGGACCAAAAATATCTAAAAATTATTGGTAGAGTTTATTTAGACCCGTAATCTTCTTAACATGTATATAAATTTCATTGGATCCAATTTTAATTGATAATTAATAAATATTAATTAAATATATTTTGATCTTCAAAATGTGCCCCTCACTTGAATTATAAAAGATATCCTCCCCCCTAACATACATACACAACATTCATACTTATAGATAAACCAATAATATCCAATTTATCTTCAAAAAATAATTATATAATTTATTTAGATTCTAGTATTCTAAAAATACCAACCCGGTATCCCTAAAAAGAGATTTAAAGGAATTATGCCGAAGAAGAGGTAATTGTTTTTACCAAATCATTCATGTTCATTTATTATGATACTTAATATTCATATTTTTTCATTAAAATGTAATAAATCATTTATAATATATATTCTGATATTTTGTTATGACTACAATACAACAATAATCCTGCTTTTATCCTTCCTTTGAAAAAAGTAATCACCGTGTGTTCTTACGTACGACCTACTGTCTTTACACTATGGTATAATTTTTATTCATCACCACATTATTTGGATAGGTATAATTATGGATAAAATAAATATAAATAAAAAGGATGACATGATATTTATTCTTAAAAAATTAATCAAACATATACTTTCTTACCCTTCCTCCATTAAGGGAATTATATCGTCACTCATGTGTACGCTTGACAAACTGTCTCTAGGAAATGTTGTGATTCACGTTCCATGTTCACTATTCATGAATGATTATAAATATAAATATAATGAATAATTGTTATATATATATAATTACTATTATTTTTGAGATTATGGAACTAAATCTAATTCACATGAATAGGGACTTACATGATGAAATGAGCATAAGAAAATGGACCTGTAAACCCCTGAAAATGGAAATAGTGAAATATTATTAAAAATGGCGATAAAATGGTATAAGAGCATAATATATGATATCATAAATATTGATATAGTTCTGGTATAAAATAATCACATGCATTAAAACATTTTACCAGAGATTAAATAACGTTTAACTAAAGTGAATCACAATATAATGGATTTTAGTCTCTATTTCATGCTATTTAAAGTATCATTTTAAGTTATTAGGGATACGGTTCAACTAATTACAAAGTGTTAAGGGTTTATTTACCAATATAATAATTATTCATGATTATTTTTTATGTATTATTTAAGGATTATTTCTCTTCCATGTCCATGAATACTAAAACAGTTTTCAAAAATATTTTTACTATTCTAAAATGATTTTCTAAATTCATTTTTACCCCTTTTGAATTTTTATATAATGTTTTAAAATGAATATTACAATCATCTTCCACAACTAGGAAAATTATTATTTTTCTTATAAAAAAGCAAAAGGAATCTGTTTTTAACTAACATGTCATAAATAGAATTTTTGGCCGTCATGACACAATAATGTTTTGAAGCTTACTTGACAATTTTACAAGGTTATTTTAAAATAAAATGATTTGTCTTATAATTGTGAATCCTTTTACATAAATGATGTAAAAGTAAAAAAAATATTTCTCACAATGATTATCAATGATTTTATTTGAGTATATTCAACTATATTAATATCATTTGTGTAATTTTATGCTACACTGAGGCTGATAAATTATGGTATAATATACCATGTTTTTTTAAATGTTTCTATGATCAGTTTGATTGTGGATGTGCTATTTTGATACCATTCACCATATAACTCCGAATGGTTTGTGATTATGGTTACAAATTGGGGATGGTTTTTTACATTTCTAATAAATATATTGTTTACGTTTCACCCCATTCATATGAGGAATGTATTGGAAATAGTATGTTATGGTAAGGGCCTGTTATATCCCCTAGATTCGTTGGTAAGTCTCACAAGACAACCCAGAATGGGATTTGGCGAAGCCCTTTACTATTTATTTTTACATGGCTTGGTCGAGGCCTAAATGGTATATTCTAAATTTATAACATTATGAATTTCATCATAATGGGATTATTTATTGATTTACATGTGAGTATTACGTAAGTATTACTTCCATATATAAGTTTTATATCTCAAGGTATTGTTTTTATGGAATTATTTTATCATTTTTTATATCAACCATATTTTTCTCGATTTATAGATTAAATGACATGTGTTTCAGTTATTTACCTTTCAATAATTGTTATTTATTGGATTCTGTTTTATATATTCCATTACTGAACTTCAAATCTCACCCCCTTTATTATGTTTTTTTCCTAGGATGTCAAGATGTATAGTATGATTGATAACAAGGGATAATCTAGAAGAATAATGGTTTTCATAATGGAATCATTATGCTGTGTTTTATAATTTCAATTGTAATTTATGTTTAATGTATGTATCTATATTTAAGAAATTAATTAATTATTCGGTTCATTGGGATAAAATTTATTGTACATTATTCCCCTATAATAAAGTGAGTTACTGAATCCAGGTTACTGGGGTTGGGGTCTCTCAACATATTATTAATAATCTCTCTCAAACATACATAATCCCCTACTATACAGTTATGTAATGAATTTAAATTTGGAATATATATGTCTCTCACACATATACCTATCTTATTCTCCTTTCCGTTGATGAGGTAATACGTGCCCTATGTTTTTTCTCAAATTAATGCATTATGAAAACATTATTTATTATGATATGAGAAATGATTATGCAACCCATTTTCTTTCAATATGTAATTATTATGTTATTTTTTATGATTGAATTAATTTATGTTGAAATCACAGGTCCTGAATATGTTATGATGGGTACTCCTAGAGACAACTCCACTTAATATGATATTGTTTTAGTCTAACGATATTTCATGTACATGATTATTGTGTAAACCTAATTCATTATGGGACTTTTACCACCATAAGATAATGTCCAGGAAACTATACTTGACTCATGTTAATGTCATGTTATTTGTTTCTCCCATATTTCCAATTTTACCATGATATTATGATACCAAGTTTCTTATGTTATTCTCCCTTGTGATTACTCATTAGACTTCTATTTTATAGTGTCATTTAATATTTTTGACTCACTAGTTATGTTTTTTTAATATGTTTATTACCTTATTGGGATTGTTGGATCACCCCTTTCTTTTATGTATACCCTAGGTTATCCTATAAAATATTAGGAGATAAAATATACTTGGATTTCATTATTGGGAATGAAATAATATATCATATTTTAATTTTATTTCAATATAATATGAACCTATTATTCAAAACACACAAGGCCTCATGGTCATAGGGATGTACTTATTGAATATTTATTTTTAGAAAACTTTTACTAAGAACTATAAAAGGCTTGGGCCATTATATTTAATATCATCGAAAAGTTGTAGTTTAAATTTGGAAATTTGGATCATAAGAAATTAGTGGGAAACCCCGAGATAAGTCTATGGATAATTAAAATAATAATCCTTCTTATAGAAAAATATGATGGAGATTTGGTGAAGGATGAAGTGAAGGGTTTTCTAGAATTTTCATACGTGTCTTGAGAATACATGAGATGTGGATCTAGTATAGTTTTTCCTATGGAAGATAACTCTAAAAATAATGTATGGATCATGACTTGATCATCGCCTTGTGCTTGAGAGTGTGCCTTACCAACAGATGGTTTGAAACCTCCAGGGGACATGTTTTCGAAATTCCAAAAATATTTAAGAACCAATTTTAAGGAAAACAATAATTTATTCATTTAAAAACATGATATATAAATTACAATAGATAAACATGATTGAAACCTAGAGGCTCATAATTTTTTATATACTAATATTTTATAAATTATTCCTCTAATGTTTTTAACTTTCACATTAGTATGATTATTTGTTGTTACATTCTAATATTTGTTTCCCTTTTTATAAATCATGGAAAATAGGAGAAATTATTCCAACTACCACTGTGATATGAAACTTGATGATAGCTCTAATGATATACCTAATCATATGGGAGTGGGATTTGAGAACCTCAGGGAAGTAATCGATCAACTATTTCATGTTATGAATAATTACATGAATCATGAAGTACACACTACTACTCATAAAGAGAATGTTATAGTAAAGTATTCTATACAAAAATTCCACTTCCATATTATGGATCTTCTTTTCTACTCATCATAGAACAATTGATTAACATTAAAGATAAACTATTATATTTCCTCTAATTCTTAATGAAATAAAATGTTATATTTTCCATTTATCTCAATAAGGGATAATCTGATTTGGATTGGACGCAAATCATGAATAGAAAATAAAAATGTGACATTGATTCCATTAAATGGTATGACATAAATAAAATATGATCAAATAAATATTTTTCCTGAACTCTCCTTTATAAAATAGATTGGGAGTTTCTTCGTCTAAAAAATTAATATTATTCTATCAGGGTGAATGTAGAAAATTTCCCAAGGATTGTACGATATTACCCTACCATTGTCATCAAAAATTAATGTATGGTGGATTTATTTTTTTGTCTTACTTCCATATCTATGAAAATATTTGGTGATTCTATATTTTTATAGTTATGAATAAGTTCTTCATTCTTCCATCAATGTTTGGATAGTGATCGATGAATCTCAGGGGTCTCATGGGAATGAAGACCAAAAATACAAAATAGTGTTCCCTTTGGGGTTATCAATAGATAAATACCATGGAGGAATGAAAACCCAACATCCAACTTTTCAAAATTTTGGGATGAAGAATCCTAGAAAATATTTATCAGGGACTATGAGATGTTTCAAATATGGAAAAGAGGGGCATCATTCTCACTAGTGAAAGAGGTAAATGGAGATACTCATCAATGTGTAAGTATAAAATAAGGTTCATATAAACACTTATTATGTGGTTATTTTTTCAACTACAAAGAACATGGATATTTTGAAAGCCAATTCCCAAAGCCATGCTTTATCAAAGACTATTAATGGAAACAACCTCCAAGGCCTCATGAGATAGGAAGACTATATTCTATCACTACTTCTGAGGTGGATCATGAAAATTATATAGTGACATGTACACTATTTGTTCATTCTAGAATATAAAACATACTATTTAATTCTAGTTATATTCATTACTTCATATAATGTTAGTTTAGTATAACTATTCTTTCACTACCTCAATACATGGGGGTAGATCTATTTGTGAGAAAAATATAAATGAATGTGTTTCATTATAAATAGATAACCCCTCGCCATATATTTTTTTTGGATTGGATAATCCAAAAAATATCTTCACAATTCTATTCGTGGAGTTTGATGGAATATTAGGTATGGAATGGATATCCTTATATATATCAAACCTAAACATGAAGTGAGGGAGAATAATCTTCACACCCCATGTCATCCTCAGATTGTATAAAACTATATAGAGGAATATTAATTCCCATGGAATCATCAATTAATGAATATATATTATTTCCTTATGAGAAATCATATAAATACCAAATTATTGAGATAAATTATAGAATATTTCTTAATGACCTTCCCATTTGTGAGGGATTATAATTATGTATTCCACTACGAGTTTCATGGTTATCCTATTAACCTATAGTGTGAGTTATAAATTGAATATATACATGGATATCATCCCATACAATGAATCCATATATAATGGAAAATTGTTTACTTGGAATAGATATTGAACCAGTTAGAAGAGAATCTAGAAAAGGGTTTTATATTCCCACATTCTTCATTGTGGGGTATGCTGATTCTCTTCATCGGCAAGAAGGATTGCTCAATGCACCTCTACATTGATTGTTATCAACTCTAAAAAATCCTTTTAAAGAAAAATAATCCCCTTCTATTTACTTATAACTTGATCAATCAACTATGTTGGTCTAATTATTTCATTAATGTAGACCTTTGATCAAGATACCACTAATTTAGGGTGAAGGGGGAAGATATTTTCAAAACATCCTTTTTGAATATGTTAGGAGCACTATGATTTCCTAGATATTTTTTTAGACTCACTAACATTCCAAAAAATTTTATGAATGTAATTAATACAGGTATTAGAGATTACCTTGACATATATATGTTATTCTTTATTGATGATATTATGATTTACTCCCAAATAATGGTGGAGTGTGAGGATAATTTTAATACTATGATAAAACAATTTAGGGAGGAAATGTGAGTTCTTCATAAAGGATGTATTATTATTAGGAAATATAATCAACAATAAAGGGATATCTATATACCATTAATAGACATAATAATTCAAGTAATTGACTAGACCATTATTAGTAACAAAGAACTATAGTTTCCTTATACTAGAATGGTATTACCAAAATTTTGAGATATATATCTTGATTTTCAAAACCATTAACTAATACAACATGTAAGGGACTAAATTGTATCTAGAATAGTGAATGTGAAGGGTGATTAAAGGATTTGAAATTGAGGCTTATCACTAAACTATTCCGCACACTTACCTTAATTGGGTAATTTTTTTTGGAACATAATAAGGCTTCAAATAGGGGTTGGGGTTTTTTTAATGATATAGAATGACAAACTGGTAGCCTATGCCTCATAGTAGTTGACTTTTAATGAGAATAATTAGCCCACACATGATATGGAAATTGTTTTATTTATTGTTTCATCGAAAATATTGGTACATTATCTCTATGGGTAGAATATTGAAATATATATAGACCATAAGATCCCAAAATATATGGTAACATATAAATATTTTAATATGAACTGTTGAATATGGTTAGATCTGATCAATCATTATGAATTCTTAATCAATTAACATCTTGGAAATGCTCAAAAAGGGGAAGTTATTATGTAAAAATGATCTAACAACTTTATCAATTATGATAATTTATAAGGAAAAAATATTAATAAAATTAAAAAGGATTGGAATAGGAATCACAATGTAAGGAACATAATCATTCCATTCGTGAATTATTTTTTAACCATACATTCTGAATTTGTTAATGGTTTCTCAATGACATGATGAAATAATTCCAATGAAGGTCAAAACATAAGAAAAGTGAAATTCCCAGAGCTCAAATTTGATGAAGGAATTTTAATATTTGGATCATGAAATTATGTACCGTTTATTATCAAAATAAATAAATAACTTTTAAATGATTTGTGTAGCTCAACCTTTTCCATATATATAGGGATAATGAGGATAATGTGATATCTATGAGTGATCTATTGGAAGGATAATATGAATAAGGAGATCATAATATATATATCAAATTATCTGACGTGTTAGCATGTGAAAGATAAAACAAACTAGGAGTACATATAGGATTTTTTGGATTGTCCTATAGAAACTTCTCATTTTAATGAAATTTGAGAGTACTTGTCACTCAATATATATAAAAATATACACATAAGTGAGGGTATGAAAATACATGGAACTATAAAGTAAATTTTATTTGAAATAGATCTTAAATTTACCTCCATGTTCTTGAAGAGCCTCTATCATGATCTAAATATTGAGTTGAGCATCACTACGGCTTATCACCCCCAAAATGATTTCCAATATGAGAATACTATTTATAAAATGGAAAAAATATTGTGATTGTGTTTCATGGAAATAAATTAAAGATCAAATTACCATCTTTCTTTTTCTGAGTACTCATAAAATAATAGCTTCCACAATAGCATCCAAATGAAGCCTCATGAAGTTAATTGTGTAAAGAGATGCATAATACCTTCAAGATGAGATGAAGTTGAAGAAAAAAAGTTATTAGGATAATAAATGGTTGATTAAAATATATAAATGTTCTAGATTTAGAATCATAATAGAACTTCTAAGTATGGAAAAATGAACTATAGTGAAAATCATTGACTAGACCAAGAGTTTTAGGTATTGGAAGATGTTTTTCTCAATATATATATATGGAATATACTAAGTATAAATGGGATGATGGGAAAGTTAAACCATAGGTGCACTGTCCCCATTTATATTATTGATCTTATTAGATCTTTAGACTATCTAATAGAACTCCCCCAAGCCCATTCTCATGTACCCAACGTATTCCATGTATTCCCCTTGACAATGTACATACTATGTCCATAATATATACTGAATTCAATGGTGGTACACCTAGAAATGATCACTCTTTTTAGGAGTATTTGGTGATGATATTGTATTATAGAGTTAATGTTCCTTGAAACAAGATGACTCACTTGGTCATAGTGCCATGGTGGAACAACAAATATAAAAGTCAATCTAGGAACAAGAGAAGAAAATAAAGAAAAAGTACCCTAAAATATATTCACCTTGATCATTGATAAAAAAATCGATTGATAGATTATTTAATTGGGGAATAATGTAACACCCATTTTTTAATAATGATATTTTTTTAAAGTGTATAAAACATGCAACACCGAGTTTTAAAATACCCTAATATACTATTAATTTTATTATTTAGACATGAATGTTATATCCTCTACATTTACTATTTTAGTATAAATATTAATTACAAAATATTGAACTATAATTTTATAGGATGGATAATATATATTGATAACCAAGTACTTAGATTTTGGTAATGTATTTATATTTTTCAAAAATACATTTATCTCAAAAAATTTATATTTACTTGTTTTTATAAACAAATAAGAATATTAATTTTTACACTTTTATAAAATTTAATTTAAAAAGGACTACAACTATTGAATAAAAATGTAGATGTTATATTTTGGTCAATATTTTTGATTTTTCATAAAATTTTTATATTTTAAAGGAAAATAAAAAATAGTTCTTTTTATTGAAAACTACCTTTTCATTTTAGTCATATACAATTTTATTTTTAATAAAAATGTTTTAATAGTAAAATTGGATAAATAAGGTTATTATTGAAAATATTTAGCAAAATATAATCAATTTTATGTTGAATTTTCATATGAAAACATTTTTACATATGAAATCATTTTTTTGGAAAATAATTTCTTTATCATATCTATGAGTTTAATTTTAAATTAGATCCTCTCACTTATCTGAATTTTATATCAAAACATTGATTCCATATTTTGAAAAATAATACTTTTTTATATAATAATGTCAATCTTAAATGTTGTACATAATAAATAGTAAAAACAATAACAATTATTTATTGTGGTTAAGGATAAAACAAGTTTATCTATGGGTTAAACAAAAATATAACGGTCAAATGACCTAAAAATATGTCCTTATACTATTATATATCCATATTTGGGCCTTATATATTCTATTGTTCTTTAATGTTCTATTTTGTTTCTATTTTTCATGCAAAAAAAGTGGGTAAATTTATTTTTGTAAATTATTTCAAGTGATCCCTTTACCTCATTTATAAAAGGAAACCCCTAGTCCTCTCCTCTTTACATATAAAAAGACATGTGGTTCATCCACGCCCAACTAAAATACCTGAAATACATCCCTCCACATGGATTACATTCACATGATAGATCATAATTCTAGTCTATGTAGAATTTATTTATAATCCTCATGCAGTGGTATGGAGAAAAGGATGATAAAGAATGCACATGATGAATCTATCTCGAGTTAAAGGATCTCTCTAAACCACCATTTTTATTATTCTATGACCAATATCTCTCAAAATATCTTTATATATATATTTAATGTTATGGAACTATTTAAATTTTGTATATTTTCCTCTCAAAAATATATCTTTCTCATTATCCATTAGTTTGACGGGCTAATAGATGAGTTATGTTTATTTCTGAAATTCCATAATTAGGATATTTCCTTTCATTATGATATGAGGAAAGAATATGAAACCAATACTCTCTCTAAGTGTAATTATTATTTGATTACTTATTATGTACATCCATTATGTGGAACACATGTATCATGAACAAATATTTATGGGTTCACCCATATAGCACTCTAATACGCTGGGTAGTGTTTTAATCTAAGGAGACACCATGTGTGGGATTATAATGTAAACATTGTCTACTATGGGACATTTTCAAGAATATGATTTAGTCTAGGATGTTATAATTAACTCATGTTTATTTCATTTTATATGATCATGATTCATTTCAAATGATTAAATGATCTTTTGATAGCATTTTTCATATGTTATTCTCCTATGTGATTACTTGTGATCATTATCTTTTGTGATATCATGTTACACCTTTGACTTGCATGTTTGGTTTACTTATAAAATTTATTCCCTTGTAATTTTTCCACCCTTTTATTTTATGAATGACCCAGTTTATACTTTTATATTTTAGGAGCTCAAATGGATTTAGGGGGTCATTATGGAAATTTAAATTCTTATTTCATGTTTTAGTTTCCTATTAATGTAATATGGACATAGAATTCCAATGGCACTAGGCATCAATATTTTTTCAATTTATTTACTTTATATTTTATATTGAAAATAATTTACCAGTATCATCACCATTCATATGTTTCAATATTTAATCCACACATTTTTACATATATTTTATTTATTCTTCATGAATTATAATTATTTATTTACTAATGAATCACATCATAATGAATTAATTTTTAAATGCATTACTAATAACTAAAAGGGTATGTTTTGGTTATTTGTTAAAAAATTATTTTATAATTTCAAACTATTAAAGAAACTAGAATACATGATCACAATAAATGGTGAATTTATTTATTATAGAATAAATTCTAAAATTGGGATTTTTTTACATTCAATTTTGATAATATCACAATCATTAATTAAAAAATTAGACATTCATGTGTCTCATGATATATGATTTATCAAAAGGTTATACACTTTTGTTATTTAGTTATTTTATACTTAGTTCTAAATGTAATTTTTAAAAAAATCAATCAATTTTTTCAAATTTTTAACTAAGGATTCATACTACTAATCCTCATTTATATGGGTTTTACCATAGTTATTATTGATACTATAATATGAAATAGATTTTTTATTATTTATATTCAAAGTTTATAAATTATAAACATTGTCCAATTCTATAAGGGTGTGATGATGATTTGGTGAGGATGATGTATTATATATAACAAATAAAATTCAGCATCTTTAAATGATCATATTTCTATAGAAACCTTGAAAGGTAATGAGTGCATAGTAAGAGGTGTGTATTAAAATTGTTTCTCACCAATGACCATGTTCCATGTCATATGGATTGTAAAACAATTAATTTTCACCCATTAAACTTTTCTATTGATAATAATTGATTTTATGATCACCATGTAGGATCTGAGATTATTCATGTGTGGGGAATGGTTTTAAAATACTATCTTATGTTTATATGTCCTATGAGAGATATATTATGTTTGTCTAGAGTTTTACATATTAATCCAATATGCATAAAAATATTATAAACTCTATAAAAAATTATATAAGTGTTGAACTTATAACTATGATGAATTCTTATTGTTACATTGACCAAAATTGATGAAATGGATGTATCCTTTACACCTCATGAGTAGAGTTGGTGGTACCTCATCTACCATTAAAGAGATGATAGTGACTATGATGGGTTTTAAGGATTTATTAACACTCAATCAATAAAAAACAAAATTAACCAAATACCCAAGATCTACCATGCATAAAACCTCATTTATATATATATATATATATAATGAAACTATATACATTTAATAAAGATCCATTGTCACAATGTTAACTAATTATTGATTAATAACAATTTGTATTTTCCATATAACTCCTTTGTCTGAGGTGTATCCACTGGATGATGTGAATCTTCCATCATATGAGAACAACGTTTTATTTTAAAACCTATGCTAGTATATAATCATTTGATAAGAGGAGAATGATGGAAATTTAAGTGAATAAAAAACTTCATTCAACTTTCATGCCTATAGGGTAATCCTATTTATATAAAAAATTCATCTCCAAAAAAATTTCATCCTGAAAGAAGCTTCTCCCCTTTCTCTCACAATTTTGGGTTTCACGACTAAGTGTTATCCTAAAGGGAGAAATTGAATATACTCTCTAAATAGTGAATACTCACCACATCTCCTCAATGTGATTTCCATATGTTCGTCATTTAAATTTCACATATATTTTTTCTCCTAGGAACTCTGACTCATCCATAGTTTTTTTATTATGTTCTTATTTAGCGGTGGTTATGACATGATTCTCCCTCCTTATCACCGCCCCCCATTTCATATATTGTTTCCCCTCATAATTATATTTTGTGATTTATTAGTTTTATTTTCATTATTTTACATTAAATATGATGTACCTTATGTAAGCTCTCTTGTGATGGGTCTCTACGATAGTACTTTATACACCTCAATGTGTTTGGATTCCATAACAGATTTATGTTTCTAGATCATATCATCCTAGGGTACCATCATCGTTGTTGTCTATAGATTTTTTTTGTTGAGTCTTCCATTACTCTATTGAATTTACATAATATTTATCTTTATTTTATGTTTATCTTATCATATGGTTCTCTGTGGAACATATAGGATATGGTGACAGAAATAGTATGGCATAATATATGTTTCTTTTTTTGGCTTGATGTAACATGATGGTAGTAGTGAGATAGGGTTCCCATGAGATTATTCAAAGTTTGAGAATCTTTTTTTGGATGTCCTAGTCTTCACCTTTGTGACTATGTATATACAAATGTTTATGATTCTTTTGTGTTGGTTCTATTTTCCAATTGTTTCTTCAATTATGGTATTATCATATTATTGGGTGGATTAGATGATATTTAGTTATAGTAAAATGGGGTAATTATTTTTTTGTATGGAAATTATGTTATGGTGATCAGTGATGTTAATTGATGTTGATGGGTGGTGTTGTCTTTGGTGATTGGAATCATTAAAGTTACTAGTGTTGAGTTATGATGATAGTGATTATATTACCTAGTTAACATTACTTAGGTTTTCAAATATTGAAAATGTCTCAAAAAATAAAAATCATTCTTCTATGATTTTTATAGTGAGACTAGGCTCATTATTCATGTTTCTTCCAATCATGAAGTTCAATATGCAGTTGAAAAATCTAGGTGATACACCTATCTGGTGGTTTTTTCTTTTTTATTTTCATTTTTTCTACTAATTGGTTGTTGGGTATTTTAATTTTAAATTTTTATACATATTAGTTGTTTGTATATAGAAACTAATATTTTGACATGTACTATAGTGACCCCAGTAATTTTACACATAACAGTACATGATTTTAAGAATAATTATACATCAGAGTACAAGCTAAGGATTGTTATGTCTAGTGTCATGAAAGACAAGGTACATAAGACATAAAACATGGGGCTAAAACAATACTATATTTAATCCCCATAAACTGATCCTAAATTCTTTTTACCCCTTACATCTGTATAGGGTACCCAAGGGAACACATAAACCAAGGGATGAGCTAAAAAGCCCAGTAAGGGAGATAACATAAGGATACATCTTAAAAACATGAGTTAGGAGGCATGACATAATGATATCCAAAGCATGGAACATATGATCTCATATCATATAAACATGGGATCATATAAAAATGGGATCATATAAAAAAGAAATCATATAAATGTGGAGAAATCATAAAATATGTTTTTAGTACGTTTCAAGGCTTACCTCCAATCCTGTTTCCCATTGTAGTATGGGTTAAGGCTAACTGCCAATCCCGATTCCCATTTTAGTACGAGTCAAGGCTGACCGCCAATCCCATTTCTCATCAAATCTCATGAGATGTACCTTTAACCAATGCATTGGAGAACTATCTAGGTGCACCCATCTCAACATTTTTATGAATATTCTTTCCACATAAGTAATCATATATATTCAACCATACATAACCATATGGTTTACGCATGAAAAGAATTGGGTACCAAAATCATGACATAAAGCAGAACCAATGGGCGTATTAAAAATTTTTACATGAAAGAAAAGAATTAGAACATACATGGACATTTAAGAGGCATATATCTTGGTACGTGATATTAAAAAGGAGTGAAAACTTGAAAGAAATGTATTAGGGAAATTTTAGCATTAAAACATTTTATGTGGTTTTAAGGAAAATAGTATAGATATTTTAAAATAAAAAATTTCAAAAAATTTTATATAAAACCAAAAGTGTACCAAGAAGGATTACATAATAAAAATACTGATTTTATACCAAAAAATATTTCTTAAAATAAAGGATAGATTCTACATGAAATTGGGTAAAAATTCAGGTTGTTCCCTTAAAACAAGATTGCTTATTGGGGGGTGTTGAGGTGGGAATCAATAAAAACATGTATATACCTGAAATAGAATGAGGGATGAATCTCGGAACATGAGTTTAGAGAATATAAAATTATGTACAAGATGTAAATAAAAATAAAGTAAAACTTAATTTAGGTAAAAATAATGATAGAGAAACCTGAAGTAGTAAAAGAGGTTCGGGTAGAAATCATTACGGATTATTGGCAAGGTATCAGGTATACCTAAAATGGGATTGATGAGAAAGAATGGTTTTTATTGAAGCTTATAAAACATTATGGAAGTATGGTGGAGGTGTGAAATAATACCCCATAAGTAGGGATCACACATAAAAAGTCATAACATAGAGGACAATATTGAAATAAATGTGAAATGGGGAGGATCAATTACTGTAAATCCGTTAGTATTCTCCACTAGTTTATAAATCCATGAATGAACAAATGAGATTTATTAATTAATAATTAGTTGAAATATTATATATGTAATGTATTTATTATAACCTTTATTAGTTTATTCAAGTCCTTTTTTGATTAATTATAAGGTTCAATTTCATTGGTCGGGCTCATTTGTTTACTTGGTTTTAAAATATCAGTTCACTTATATTCATGTTTGGATAAACATGGAAGATGGAAATGGTTGTGAAAACATAAATTTGCATGACATTATTGAAAATACATAAGATTACATGGTATTAAATTTATTTTGGTTACTTATATTTAAGTAGAACTATTATATAAAACCACAGTGACAACCATTTTTGTTAATTGGTATGTTTGATTACAAAGAACATGTTTTTGTTTATAACATAATACCAATTGTACAAAAGGATTACAAAATTAAAAAATAGGATATATTAAATATATAATAATCTAGTTCAACCATAACATACATGGTTTCATGACCAGAATGAATGATTATAAGAGAAATTGATAAACAGTTGTCCTTGAATATGCTAAATTAGCACATCTCAAATAGTGCTTTCATTTTTTCAAATAAAATGCAGGGAAAGGAGATAAGATAATGAAATATACAATTAGAATTAAAATATTCCATTACATTAATGTTACTGGATTTATCATACTACTATGGTGAAGGGAGGTGAGGAAAGAAAAAAAAATGAACTTTAAAGAAATAAAGCAATTGGAAAGCGGAATTTACCTCTTGGGAGTTCTTCCTTTGAGAACATCTTAAGGGGAGATGTTTTAGTATTTTGAAGAGGAAAGGGAATTTTGGATTTGGTGGAGAAGCTTGGGGAGATATTTTGGTAGAATATTGGAAGGTTACAAGGCTTTGAGAGGATTAAAGAGAATATGGAGTGAGAGGGGGTTTTATAGTGGAGAATAGATGGTTTTCATAATTTTTTAATCATTAGTTTATTATTTCATCAAAAGAAAAGTAATAGTAAGTATTCCATGACCAAGAACAGTAGTAAATGCATATTAATTTAAAAAATGGTCCTATGTCAACAGGTCATCATCAATGACCCAATAAATCCCTCATTGAGCAATTATCTTAAATTATCACATTTTACTATTCATAAAAAATCCACGTTATTCAGTAAAATTCAACCTAACCATTTTTTGACATGTAGAATCCAAAAATTAAATCCATTTTTCAAAAATAATTTTATAAATATGATTATTTTAATATTTAATTAAAATCATAATTTATTTTCAAAAACCATTTTTAAAACATTCATATACTTATTCTAAAATATAGGTATATCATACATTCAAATTGATGATTATTTATATACTATAATAGATAATGTAACTATTCATTAGGTTATATCACTATTCATAACGACATGTTAATTTTCATAAGGGTAGGTTACTATTCACCAAAAATTATGTTTTTTTATCGGACTCTAAATAACATACTGATTGTAACCATGTATATAATATTTTCAAAATTCCAAACACAGAAGTGAAGAACATATGTTTAAAGGTCACTTTTCACTTAGTAGTTCATTATGTTGCGTTTTCATGTGATTTTGTGACATATATATAAGAATGGAATTTCCATTGAAACACATTGGGTGGTTACATTCTTCCCCCCTTATGAAATTTCACCCTCGAAATTTCATTTAAAATTCTATGATGTAAATAGGTGCGGGTACTTTTCCTTCATTTATTCCTACAATTTCCATGTTGCCTCTTCGTACTTGTGGTTCCACCATAGTACATTGACCAGGTGAGTAGTCTTGTTACATAGAACTTAATCTCTATGATCCAAGATCTTCCTCAACTTGTCCTCATAGGAAAGATCATCCTCCATCCGTACCACCTCTTTTTAGAGTACATGTGAAAGGTCTAGTATGTACTTCCGTTATAGGGATAAATGAAAGACATCATGTACTTTCAACATGGTAGGTGGAATTTCTATTCGATAGGCCGTAGCTCCAACTTAATCATGGATCTTGAAAGAGCATATGTACCTTGGTCTTAACTACCCTCTTTTTTCGAACCTCATGACCTTCTTCCACAGTGATATGCATAGAAATAATATGTCACCAACAATAACTCATGGTCTCATAGACTGTTATCCACATAACTCTTCTATCACCATTGGGCTGCCTTCATATGCTACTGATTGGGTTTCACCATCTCCACTATTTCTTTGACCATTTCAGGTTCCAGTATTTTATGCTCGCCGATTTTATCTCAACACATCAGTGTTCTTCACCTTTTATAGTAAAGGGATTCGTATGGTTTCATTCAGATGCTTGAGTGGAAACTATTGTTTTAGGTGAATTCAACCAATATAGAATGTTAGTACCATTCTTCTTTTAATTCCATTGATCCATCTCTCAATGTGTGTTCTAGTTTCTAAATATTTCACTCAGATTGGCCAACATTTTGAGGATGATAAGTCATACTAATGTTCAGTTCAGTGCTTAGAGAATGTTAGAAACAGTTTGAGAACTTCTAGGTGAATCTCAGATCTAGATCAGATACAATATTTAGTGCTGCTCCATTAGGCCTTACCACTTCTTTGATGTAAATCTGTGGAAGTTGATCCAATGAAAAGTCCTATTGAATCGCGATAATGTGAGCTGTCTTTGTAAGATGATCCACAATAACCTATATAATATTTTTTTCTCTATATTTATTTTCTATTCCTATGACAAAGTGCATGGTACTTTCCTCTAACATCCTTTCTGGTACAAGTAGTGGTTGCATCATCCCCTTATACTTTTTTCTCCTAGCCTTCACTTTCAGACACACCAGAAACATGGATGTATATTTAGGAAACTCCCTTTTGATATTATTACACAAAAAGTTTCCTCCGAAATATTGATACATCATTGTTCTCCCTAGGTGCATAGAGAAGGTCGAGCTATGTGCATCATTCAGAAGGTCCTTCTTTATCTCTAGATCATATGGTACACATAATTGTGTCCTAAATCTTACAACTTCTTCCACATCAATTTTGAAATTGGAGTATTTCCCATTTCTGATAGGTTCCACCCATTTCTGAATTTCCACATCTTTTCATTGATCATCCTTAATTTACTCTAAGAGGAATAATTTATCAATCATTTCAGAAATGATTTATGATTTTCATTCCATAATAATTCTCATGTATATCCTCTAGAAGTCTAAGAATATCAGATCCTTTTAAATTCACATCATTGGTAAAGATGCATCATCCATTCTACTTAGATCATATACCACCTTTTCTACCTTACTAGGATGGTAGTGGATTGACAAGTCATAATCATTAATGAGACCAATACGTCATCTCTAGCACATATTGATTTCTTTTTGTGTGAATATATATTTTAAACTATTTTGGTCAGTATATATCTCACACTATTCCCAATAGAGAGAATGACTCTAGATTTTCAATGCAAAGATCACAACGGCTAATTCTAGATCATGCGTAGGATAGTTTTGTTCAGGGATTTTCATATTCATTGAGGCATATGTTATCACTTTATAATTTCTCATTAGCACACAACCTAATACCTTCTTATAAGAATCACTACAAACCATAGAGATTTCTTCACTTGTAGGGAGTGTGAGTACTGTTGTAGTGATAAGCCTCTTTTTCAACTCTTTGAAACAGTCTTCACATTCCTATGTCTAGACAAACATTACTCCCTTCCATGTCATCTTGGTCATTGGGTTTGAAAATCATTAAAAATTTATCACAAATCGTCAATAATATCCATATAGACCCAAAAAGATACATATATCCATTACAGAAGTTGGTTTGGGCCACTCTTCAATCACCTTCATTTGTAAAGGATCCATAGATATCCATTTTTAGTGATAACATTCCCCAATAATGACACTTTCTCCATCTAGATCTCACATTTAATATACTTTGCATTCAACTTCTCCCTCAGTAATGTATTTATCATAGTATTAATATAGCAACCCTGCCTTTTCTTAAATTACTATTACATCATTTTAAAGATAAAAAACATAATAGTTTTACACATAGAGGATCCAAAGGTTTAGTGTCTCCGGAAAACTAGGACCATAAATAATAATTACAACATCAATCATAAACATTTATTTAATTTCTTTTTCTCTAGATTGTTATTGTCACTTTTCCTCTCCTTAGTACATGTAACCACATGAGGATATAAATAAAAAGGGGTGACATAAAATCACAGTATGAGGATAGATAAGAAGAATATAGCATGGGGTGATCATAATCATGACATAGGTAAAAGATCATGTACATGAGAGGAGCATAAACAAAAGACTTGAAATGTGGAAATGCATAAAAATGAAACATCATGTCTTAGTGGTTAACTACCACACATACATGAGAACCAATCTAGAATATTCTTAAAACATCATTTCGAATTTACTAATGTGATTCATCTCTTTACCCAATGCATAGGAGTGCTATATAATTTCGGGCGCACCCGTCACATTCAAACATTCATATTGCGCTATATAATTCTGGGAGCACCCGTCATATCATAACATTATAATTAACATGAATGACACATACAACATATATAAATAATGAACATAACTAACTCATGGAATGGAATGGGTTTCATTTCATAATAACACATTCATAAACATTGGGTTCCAAAAACCAAGAGGGAATAACATACTTGATACAAGAACCATCAACATTGAATGAGAAGTAAAAGGTGAGTTCTTTTGGAAAACATTTGGAATAACATAAACATCATTAGAAAATATTTATATCACAAAAAAGTAAAAACAATGTTTATCAAATGAACTTTAAGGAGTGACCATATCAAAAATGGAGAGAAAGAGATAAAACAGAAGGATGAATGTTGGGTTCGAGAATTTCCCATTACCTTGTATCTGAAGGCTTCCTTCTCTTTAATGTCCTATATAATGACATTATATTCCTTAATAAGATATTAAAGAACCATTTATAAATTAATAGGGTACATTATTATTTAATTATGTCATATTATGTTCCTTTGGATGACTTATAGAGTTTTAAAACATTTTTCAGGGATGTTGGTTTTTATTGTTTTTTCTTGGGTGGTTCACTTGTATTCATAAATTGAAGTTCGGGTACAACATGGGTAACAATACAGAACTAATATTACATGTTATTAATAAAATTACATAATTTAAAATGATCTTATAATGAGTTATATTATAAACCATGAGGATGAATCATTAGATAATAATTAAATGAAGATTGTTTGGGTTAATTTGGGCGGTTTTTCAATCACAATGAACTTGTTTTAATTTATCACTTAGTAATATGTTAATAAGTAAGTTAAAAACATTTAATATGAAATTATAAATATAAAATATTCTGTTTCAACCATAAAAATGGTTTCATTACTAGATTTGAAGGTAGAAATGGAAGAAGAAAGCATATCGTTCTTAAAGGAGATAAATTAACACCTCACGAACACCGTTCTATTCAACAAAATAAAATGAAGAGAAAATAGGGGTTGGAGGATATAATATCCCGTAAGAATCATAAAATTAAATTGCATTTATAATACTTGAGTTAAAATACCATTTGTATGATGATAGGTGGGGATAGGTCAAGAAATGAACTTGAACTTGAAAGGAAATTAAAGGAGAAGAGGGATAGAAATTACCTCTTAAATCCTCCTCTTGAGATCCTCCCTAAGGAAGATAAGCTTGATCTTTTGATGATCCCATAATCTCTTTAACATGGTATAGAGGATAGGGATGATGTTTGGACCATGTTTAGGGAAGTCTTGGAGCTTGAGAGGTGTGAGGAAATGTGGGTGTGAAGGGTGGTTTTTATAGTGGATGAGAGAGGGGTTCCTTAATATAAAATTAATTAGTTTATTAATTTCCCCTAAGCCAAGGAATAGTGAGTCTTGAATCACCACTAATAGTAATTTTATAATGTGATCCCGAAACAAGTGGGCTTATGTCAGCAGACCATCACACATGACTCTATAATTATCTTATTTAGCTTATTTTTGTAAATTATGGTATTTCACTATTCATCAAAAATTCAAGTATTTCAGAAAAATCCCAAAAATTTACTCCAACCATTTTTCGACATATATAATCCAAAAATGAATTCCATTTTTCAAAAATATTTTTCTAAATATTTTTCATTTAATTTTTAATTAAAATCTTAATTTACTTAAAAACAGTATTTTAGATTAAAACTGATTTTATAGTGTTTTCAAAAATTACATAGGGTCATATAAAATTATTTAAAAACTATAAGACATTGATTTGATAATTAATGAATACATTTTAAGGAAATGAATTTTCATTGAAATTAATTAATTAATTATAATTAATTATTTATGACTTACAAAATTCTAAAACGTTTACTATGGTCAAATTGTCACTGTCTAAGATGTCTAAATATTATTTAATTATTCATGGGTAAGGTTATTATTATGTTGAATGATTTACTATTCAAAAGGGGCATATTACTGTTCATAACGGTATGTTACTATTCCAAAGGGTACGTTACTATTCAATGAAAATTATTTTTGTTTCATTAGTCTCCAAAAATATTATTGAACACAATTGTGTATGTCGGATTTTCAAAATTCCAAACACAAAAGTGAAAACCTTATGTTAAAAGGTCACTTATCACTTATTAGATCATTATTTCGTGTTTTTATTTAATTTTATGACATAAATATAAGAATGGAATTTCCATTGAAAAACTTTGGGTCATTACATTCTTCCCCCCTTAAGATATTTCACCCCTGAAATTTCACTTTAAACAAATAGGTGAGGGTGTTTCTACTTCATTGCCTCTTCTGTTTCCCAAGTTGATTCGTCAAACATATGGTTCCTCCAAAAAACATTGACAAGATGGGTTGTGTTTTTGTGTAGAAGCTTATCCTTCTGATCTATAATCTTTACTGGATGATCCTCATAGAAGAGATCATCTTCCAGCTGCACCACCTTTGTGGTTAGTACATGTGAGGGGTTTGGTATGTACTTCCTCCATAGTGATACATAAAAAACATGATGAACTAGAGCCATATTTGGTGGAAGTGAAAGACGATAGGCCATGACTCTTATGTAGTCGAGGATCCCAAAGGGGCCAATATACCATGGGATTATCTTCCCTTTCATCCTGAATCGCATGACTCTCTTCCATGGAGATATTCGAAGGAATACTTTATCTCCAATGTCAAACTCCATGTCCCTTCGATGGTTGTACGCATAGATATTTTGGCGACCTTGAGCAACTTCGATGTGTTTATGAATGACTTGGACCTTCTCTGTCATCTATTTAACATGATCGGGTCCAAGTAGCTTTCTTTCTCCAACTTCATCCTATCAGGCTGGAGTTCTACATCGCTTTCATATAGATCTTTATATGGAGCCATCTGAATACTTGAGTGGAAGCTACTATTTTATGAGAACTCAACCAATGGGATATCCTGATCCCAACCACCTTTGAATTCAAGAGAGAAGTCTCTTAGCATATCTTCAAGCGTCTGAATTGTTCTTTCAGACTGGCCATCAGTTTGGGGGTGATAGGTCGTGCTGAAATTTAATTCATTACTCAAAGAATGTTGAAGGATCCTCCATAATTTAGATGTGAACCTTGGACCACGATTAGAGACAATTTAGAGTGGAACACCATGAATTCTCCCCACTTTCATCACATATATCATTACAAGTTGTTCAAGTGAGAGGTCTTCTCGAATAGCAATAAAATGGGATGTCTTAGTGAGTTAGTCCACCACAAACCATATCGCATTATTTCCGTTCAACGTCTTTGGGAGACCCGTGAAAAATTCCATAGTAACACTTTCCCATTTCCACATGGGTATAGTCAATGGATGCATAATACCTTTGGACTTTTGTCGCTCAGCTTTCGCTTGATGACATTCCAAGCACCTTAATATATTCCGCAATATCCTTCTTTCATGTTTTCCCACCAGATGTATTCTCGGAGATCACAGTACATCTTGGCACTCCCATGATGGATAGAGAATGCTATGCTATATTAATTATCCAATAGCTACTTCTTTATCCTGGGTGATGAAGGCACACAATGTCGCATTCCGAACCAAATCACACCATCATCACTGATATGGAAGTCATACAGCTTCCCTTCCTTTACTACATTCACCATCTTTTTAATCTCCACATCATCCATATTTTCTTCTTTAATATTCTCCTGGATAGATGGTTGTGGAAACATTTGGGAAAGGTAGGATGTATCCCCTGACCTTATAATTTTCTAATCCATCCTTTACATATCTAAGAAGATAGGGCCGTTCTCAATCTGAAACATGGATATAGTAGTGGGTTCTTTTTTGCATAGAGCATTAGCTACCTAGCTCTCCTTTCCATGATGGTTGTGATTAGAGTAATAATAATCCTTGATTAGCCTTAACCATCTCCTTTGATGCTTGTTTAGATCCTTTTGTGTGAATATATACTCTGGGATCTTGTGGTCGGGGTATATGACACACTTCTCACCATAAAGGTAGTGCATCCAGATTTTCAAGGAAAAAATCATGGCTGTCAGCTCAAGATCATGTGTTGGGTAGTTCTTCTCATGTATCTTCAACTGTCGGGAGGAATAGGCTATCACATTATCATTTTTCATTAGAACCCAACCCAAGCCTTTATTTGAAGCATCAATGTATATCAAAAAACATTCTCCACTTTTCGGTAGTGCGAGTACAGGTGTTGTGATCAGATTTTTCTTTAGCTCCTTGATGTTTCACGCACATTCTTCCGTCTAAACATACATTACCCCTTTCCTTGTTAACATCATTAGTGTATTTGACAATCGTGACAAGTTTCTCACAAAACATCGGTCGTACCTAGCTAATCCAAGAAAAATACAAATTTCTGTGACACTAGAGGGCCTGGACCATCCCTCAATCACCTTTGTCATTGAAGGATCCATAGATATTCCCTCACTTGTGATCACATGTCCCAAAAACATGACTTTCTTCATCCAAAAGTCACAATTTCTAAACTTGGCATACAACTTCTCCTTTCTCAATGTCGCCAAAACAAGTATTTGATGTTCTTCATGTTCTTCCTTTCACTTGGAGTAGATTAGAATATCATCAATAAACAGTACCAAAAATTTGTTGAGGTAATGTCTAAATACTCTCTTCATCAAATCCATGAAGATTGCAGGGGAATTAGTAGGTCCAAAGGGCATTACCAAAAACTCATAATTCCCATACCTTGTATGAAAGGTCGTATTCTGAATATCTTCCTTCTTCACCTTTACCTGATGATATCCAGAATGAAGACCCACCTTTGAGAAGTATTTAGCACTTCTTAACTGATCGAACATGTCTTCAATCCTAGGAAGAGGAGACAAGTTCATTATGGTGATCTTTTTGACTTTTGGATAACCAATACACAACCGTATTGTTCCATCCATCTTCTTCACAAAGAGCACTGGCGCACCCCAAGGTGATGCACTAGGGAATACAAACCCTTTGTCTAGATACTCTTCCAGCTACTTCTTTAACTCATCCAGTTCGATAGGATCCATCCTATTGGGACACTTAGAGATAGGAGTAGCTCTAGGTATGAGTTCAATTGAGAACTCTACCTCACGATCCAGGGGAATTCTGGGTAACTCTTCAAGAAATACCTCGATGTCATCCCTCGCGATTGGCATTTCCTCAAGTTTGGCACTTTACTTCGATTCAACCATTTGGGAGAGGTATGATTCTCTATAGGGAATCAACACCCACACCATAGAAGTATAATTCAAAGGAGATTCATGATATTCCTTGCATTTTTATAGAAGCATGGGATGGTTTGAAATATGAAATGATATTTCCTTTTCCCTATAGTTGATATGTTCTATATATAACGAGAGCCAATCCATTCCCATTATAGCATCGAATTCCACCAAGGGACGCATTACGAGATTTTTCGGAAAAATCTTCCTACATATGCCAATAGAAGAAGATTCAAACACTTGGGTGGAAATCATTACACCACTTGGTGTTTTTACAGATATCTCTAATTCAAGGTTTTGGGGCTCTGATTCTATAGTTCTAGAAAACATGAAAGCTATAAAGGAATCTGTAGAACCAGAATCAAATAAGACTTTTTCAATTCTTGAGTGAATAGGAAGTGTACCTTGTATGAATTCATTATCATGATCCACCTCCGCATTAGTGATGGCATAAGATTCCCTTGATTCATTGGATTTTGTGGCTACTGAAGCTGATTAACCTTGAGAATTCGAGGTATAGTGAACTAGTTTTCATAGTGTCCTAGCTCCCTATAGTTGTAGCATTAATCCATGAGTGGTTATCTCCATTCATCAGCTACATTCTCCTTCCTGTTCATGAATTTTCGAAACTCTTGAGCATGGTGTCCTTCTTTCCCACACATGATGCATTTCCCCATCAATTTGAGGTTGTTCCCATGGTGAAACTTCCCACATTTTTGGCATGTGGGACGTTGATTTGTCTTCCCACCATTGTCATTAGTTACACCAGCTTGAAACTCCATCTTTCTTTTCTTATCGCCACAACCATGGGACCATTCCCCAAACTCAATGTCCACATTGCGAGCACACCTAAAAAAATATTCATAACTTCCAAATTCATGAATTGCGAGAGCCTTTATAAGGTGTGGTTTTAATCCTCTAAAGAATCTATCAATTTTTTATCATTGTTGATAACAAAACCCGAAGCATACCTTGGAAGCCTTATGATATTTTCTTCATAGGTTGTGACATATTTTCCTTCTTTTTTCTTGAGCTCTATGAATTATATCTCCATATTCATACAAAGAGTGCATGGGAAATAATTGTTAAGAAACATTATCATATCTTCAATTTCCTCCCTTGGCATGCTGTTCTTAATCAAATCCCACCATTGATCGTCTTCTCTATCTAGATGAAAAACAGATAGCATTACCTTCTCCATCTCAGAACAGTGAATAATAGAAAATATCTTCTCCATGGAGTTAACCCACTATTCTACAACTAGTGGATCAAAGGATCCACTAAACATCCATGGTCGTTTCTGCATAAAACATTAGATAGCCAGTTGATCCATCGTTGGTGAAGGAGGATATTCCCCATCATTATGGTTGTTTTTTCATAACCTGAGATGTTTGAGAAATCATCATCATGATGTTTTGAACTCCAACAACCAAATAATTGGGGATGTTGTTCAGGCAATCGTTTCATTGGCCCCCGCACGAGTTTTTGGCCAGATTTCTCCTGGTTCCCACCATTTTATAAAATAGAAAAGGTTAGAACAAAACATAAGTAATCAAGTTAGGAATAACATGTTCATTTAAACAATTCATACCAAAAATATAACATATGGGATACCTATGTAAATATTCTTGTGTGCATATTTTTACTTAGTCATAAGCTATTGGTTTTCCCTAGGGTTCACTAATCCTAATTCCAAAATTAACTAAACCTTTACTTTGATACCAACTATAGCAACCCTGCCATTTCATGAAATAATATTACATCATTTAAAAGATAAACAACATAATAGTATTACACATAGGGTATCCAATGGTTAATTGTCTTGGGAAAACTAGGAGCATACATAAAAATTACAACATCAATCATAAACATTTATTTAATTTATTCTTCTCTAGCTTCTTATTGGCACTTGTCCTCTCCTTAGTGCATATATCCACCTGAGGATATACATAAAAATGGGTGAGAAAAAAGACCGGTATGAGTATGGATAAGAAGAATGTAGCATGGGGTGAGCATAATCATGACATAGGCAAAAGATCATGAACATGGGAGGAGCTTAAATAAAATACTTGAAATGTGGAAATGAATAAAAATAAAACATCATGTCTTAGTGGTTAACTACCACACATACTTTTGAACCAAGATGGCATCTAGTTAACTCATCATTCCACATTTACTCATAAGATTCATCACTTTATCCAATGCATTGGAGCGATGTATAATTCTTGGCTCACCCGTCACATTCAAACATTCATATTGCGCTATATAATTACTGGCGCACCCGTCAACATTATCATTAACATGAAAGCCACATAGAAAATATATCAATAATTAACATAACTAACCCATGGAAAGTAATGGGTTTCATATCATAAGAAGACATTCATAAACATTGGGTTCCCAATACAAAGAGGGAATAACATACTTGATACAAGAACCATCAACAATGAATGAGAAGTAAAGGGTGAGTTCTTAAAAGAAGAGTTCTTTTGGAAAACATTTGGATTGAAAAAAAATTCATTAGAAAACATGTATATCCCAGAAAAGGAACGTCCATGCTGAAAAAATAAACATTAAGGAGTGACCATATCAAAAATGGATTGAAATAGGTAAAACCCGAAGGATGAAAGTTGGGTTCGAGAATTTCTCCTTACCTTGTATCTGAATGCATCCTTCTATTTTATGTCCTGCATAATGACTTTATATTCATTAATTAGAAATTCCATAACCTTTTATATATTAATAGGGTTAAACTGGTTTCATTATGTCATATTACGTTCCTTTGGATGACTTATATAGTTTAAATACATTGTTCATGGGTGTTCATTTTTATGGTTTTTTCATGGGTGGTTCACTTGTATTCATAAATTGAAGTTCAGGTAGAACATGGGTAAACATACAGAACTAATATTACATGTTATTAATGAATTTAAATAATTTAAAATGGTCTTATAATGAGTTATATTATATACCATGTGGATGAATCACTAGATAAAAATTAAATGAAGTTTGTTTTGGGTAATTTGGGCGGTTTTTTGATCACAATGAACTTGTTTTAATTTATCACTTGGTAATACGTACATAAGTCAGTTCCAAAACATCAAATAGGAAATGATACATATAAAATATTATCTTTCAAACATAAAATGGGTTTCAAGACCAGATCTGAAGGTATAAATGTATGAAGAAAGCATGTCGTTCTTGAAGTTGATAAATTAACACCTCACGAACAACGTTCTCTTTAATAAAATAAAAGGATGATGGAAAATGTGTTGGATGATATAATATCAAATTAGCATCTTAACATTACAGTAATTTTATAATACTAGAGTGAAAATAGCATTTTGATGAAGATGGGTGGGGAGAGATCAAGAAATTTACTTGAACATGAAAGGAAATTAAAGGAGAAGAGGGAGGTAAATTACCTCTTAAATCCTCCTCTTGAGATCCTCCTTAAGGAAGATAATTTTGGCATTTTTATGAGACCAGAAGCTCTAGAACGTGAGAGAGGGTCTAGGTAGGATGTTTGGGTAGAGTTTAGAGAAGGCTTGGAGCTTGGGATGTGTGAGGAAATGAGGGTGTGAAGGGTGGTTTTTATAGTGGATGGGATAGGGGTTTCGTTAATATTAAATTATTTAGTTTATTAATTTCCCCTAAGACAAGGAATAGTGAGTCATGAATGAACAAGAATAGTAATTTTATAATGTTATCCCGAACCAAGTCTTCTTACATCAGTAGAACATCACACATGAATCTATAATTAGCTTATTTATCCTATTTTTGTAAATTATGGTATTTAACTATTCATAAAAAATTCAAGTACTTCAGAAAAATCCCAAAAATATACCCCGACAATTTTTCTACGTGTAGATTCCAAAAATGAAGTCCATTTTTCAAAAATAATTTTCTAAATATTATTAATTTAATATTAAATTAAAATCATAATTTAATTAAAAAACAGTTTTTATGATTAAGACTGATTTTATAGTGCTATCAAAAATTACATAGGGACTTATAAAATTTTTAATAACTCAGTTCCTATTTTTGAGGTACAGGTTTCTTATTTTCAATTTTCCTTAAGTGTTTTTGAGAAAATAAGGAACGTACAAAAAAATCCTATGTTTTTTGACTACACGTTGTGTACTTTTCCACACACCGTGTACTTTGTCCGTGTGGGATGAGTACACCGGGTGTGTACCCAAGTCGAAGAGGATGGGTGTAAAAACCAACTACATGCTGTGTAGTGTGTATTTAAACGCCATGTATTTAGTCGGAAGACAAATAGTATGGTGGTGGAAGCAGCCTCTAGTCATGCGATAGTACACGTTGTGTGATCAGGAATACACTCCGTGTACTCATGTCGACATATGAACAGTGCAGCGGTAGGAAAGGTAGCTGCCAGAGGAACAGTTAATTGAGAAACGTACACACTGTGTAGTCAATAGTATACGCCGTGTAGTTTTTTTCGCTTAAAATGGGCAGTAGCCTCCCCTGTTCACAGGGAAGGCTTAGAACCAGAGGAGTCGGGAGAGAGGGTCGAACCTTTGAGGAGCTCCAAATCATACGCCCGGAATTTGATTCTGCCTCTGTCAATCTCGTTGGAACCGTACGGGTAAGAATCTCCTTCCCCTTAATCCATTCTTACAAATTCTTTCCTGACCAGAAGTTATTTATGTTTGAAAGGAGTTTTCTTTAACCTCAGATCTACTAAATTCTTGGAAGATTCAAGGATCACCGTTCGCGTATACGGATCAGGGGCGATCGAGGTAGGTGGATTAGTGTTTAAATTATAACTATTGTGCGCTTTGTGTACCTTTGAGATAAAAACCCATGTTGGGGTGTCTTGTGGCTGAGGCCTTGGCTATTTTGAATACCTATAATTGTATAGGTAATTAAATGTGATAATAAACCATTGTTTGGGATCACTGCTTGGATCAAAGAGAACCCCGAGGGTACGTTCTTCTGTTAAGCTATTTGGCCGGATACCCAAGGGTATTCCATTGTAATAATATTTATTGAATTGTATTGAGAGTAATTTCATGTGTATTTCTTGTTTATATGTTGCGAATGGCCCAGTTACTTGCTGAGCCTGAGAAAAGTGCTTTACTTAGCTTGAGAACAGTGTTTCCATTTCCCTAGGAAAAGTGGTTATTTTAGCATGAGGGCAATATTAATTATGCCTATGGGTGATAGACTCTATTATTGAGGGCGACACTTTGTATGCTGGAGGGAAATATCTGTTATGTTTGAGTACAGTTACCTGAGGGTTTTGATTCTTGTTACCTGAGGGTTTTGTATCTGATTACCTAATGGTTTTGTTTCTGATTACCTGAGGGTAAGAGTTTACATGTCTGGTGACACTGAAGTTCTACATAGAACATTCACCGAGGTGATGTCTTATATTAAATAGATAAAATGAATATTAAAATGACAATATAACTGGTAAAGTTCGTTACTTTTGAGTACTTCTTAGTTTATTGCATTTACTACTGCACACTGTTGTTTCATATTTCCACACAGCTGGGAACGGGCCTTTTGTGGGTGCCTACTATGATTTATTTCTCACACCCTATTTGGGTAATGTCTTCGCCCCAAACAGATTAAATTTCTGCAGGTATTGGCAGGGGAAAGGGTCCCTATAAAGGTACATGATTGTAGCAGAGGAGTAGGAGGGCATGGGACCGAGCTTAGGCTTGTGATGTTGCAGCATTCTATCTACTCTATTTTTTTTCTTTGCTTTACTCTGTATTGTATTGTATTGCATTGCTGTGTAAAATGATCGGGCTATTTTCTTAGAACACGAGACATGTTGCATCATTATCTATATAACTGGTGGTAATCTTTTACTGCAGTTGTTTATTTTAAAAGTGTATGGTTTGTTTCTTCTGCTATTGTTTTATGTTTTATCTATTATTCCACTATTCTACACTTTGAACAATGAGGGCATAGTTTCCCCACTATCATACCTGGTCCCTCGCTGCTAGTCGGTAGCCTCTGGCGTTTGGGGAAATGCGCTTGAGGTCATATGACCATCCAGGTTCGAGGCACTCGTTGAGTGGAACCCGGATCCGGGACGTTACAATGTGGTATCATAGGAGTTATTTTCTTTGACTGACTATTTGTAGCCTTATTCAGGTATAGGACGAGAACAATAGTTGGTAATAAGTTGTGCCCAGGCATATCTAACCTATGTATAGAAAAAATCCAGTCTACCTCGTATTTTTGAAATTTTTCTGATTTTGAAAATTTTATAGTTGATTTGATTTCACCATTGGGTGACACACTTGTGATTGTGCTGTTTATATTTTATCCATGGGTTCTATATAGTTTCCACCTGATTAGATGAGGGTATTCCATCTCATGTATCATTACACACATGGTAGAAATCACATTCCATGCATAGCTCCATGCCACGTAGGTGCATTAGAAATTGAATGTTGTTGTGATAATTATTGTGCTAGCAAAAGTATTCTATTGTGATAGCAGGTTTGATAAATACCTACTATGTGATAGAGATTTTTCATGTGTGTATTATGAAAGAATGGATGAAAAAATTTGGTTTTTGGGGAGTGACGCACGCCTGTTGCAGGGCGTGGACAAAAACAATTATATTTTTTTCCTAGTGCAGCACAGTGGCTGACCAGGGTCGTCTCTCTTGAGGAGCCTTCTCAATTTGGTTCACTTAATTTATTCTATATCACCTAATCTATCTATTTTTGTGGTTTTTTAATTATTTAAAATAATGAAATGAAAAGTATGAATTCTAAATTTATACTTAGATGCAAGTCTAAACAGAATGAAGTTAGGAAGAAAGTATTTGGTCTGGGGTTTGGCCAGGTATTTAATCATTATTTTCCTTTATATGTGTGATTCTAATTTGATAACTCAAACATGAAATCTCATGTTTGAATTACTATTCTTTTCTAGAATAGAAATAGCTTGAGTTACATGTCTTTGGGGACCGTCACCCAATCGGGTACATTCGCCTCGCCCAAGAATACAACTCAAGTCTATCACAAATTTAGAATAAACATTAAAGAAAACTCATGAACTTCTTGACCCCCCCCCCCCCCCCCCGAGCCAAGCCTCGGGGTCAGCCTCTCATTCTCGAGAGTTGGAGATCACAATGGTGGATATATGAGGAGAGAGAGAGAAAGAGAGAGAGGAGAGTGGGAAAGAGGAAGATTAAATAATTTATAATGAAAGTGAAAATAATAATAATAATAATAATAATAATATTACTTATTATTATTATTATTACTTAAGAAAATAGTTTTCGAAAAAGGAGAGAGAAAGAAAGTAAAATAATTTGAAATTAAGATTGAGATATTGTAAATACTGATTATAATAATATTAATAATAATGATAATAGTTTTTAATTATTATTATTATTATTATTATTATTAAAGAAGAAATTAAATGGTGGAAACCAAAATAAAAATGCATGGATAAATTGAAAAGAAATTCAAATTACAAATTAAAATTAAAATTAAAATAAAAATAAAATAAGAATAAAATAAAAAGAAGAAATGAGGTGGAAAAGAGGAGCAGCAGCAGATCATGCCCCAGTGGGATCCCTCCTTGGATTTGGGTGTCGAACTGATGATTTTGGAAGGAGGAGAGGGCCTCCTTTTATAGGCAGATTTTCGTCCCCTGAAAGTTTGCACATTGTTGGACCCATAAGTGGTCGATTCACGCGTTTCCTCCTTCAGAAAAGATGCTCATAAATGTGTTTTCTGTCTCCCCTCAACATTTCAGCACATCTGGACTCCGGATGTAGAAGTTATGAATTTTTCATTGAAGGCTTCTGTTTCTGGATGAAGCTTCCAGGAAGGTTCCTCCAAAAGAATGTTGTTCAATGGCCTCCTTAATAACCTACAACATCCACCAAAATTATTTTATAGTCGGCTCTAGATGTCCTCGTCACATCCCAGGTGGAAACATCTCAGTTGGATGTGTGTAGGCCGCGTTTTGGTTCCGTTACTTTTCTCGTGTCCACGCTATCCACCCGAAACAATTGTCCAACTTCAATAAATTTTCAAGCCCTCTATATGACCGAATCAGCTCCTGGTCCAGAAGAAAAAAATGAAGGAAATAAAATACGGATTATAACAAAATTTTAATCACAAAATTTGGACATATATTTTATGCTAAATGACAAAAATACCCTTGTGGTCAAAATCTATCCAAAATCCAGAATTATACAATTTTCTTCAATTATGACCATTTTCATTATAAAATTCAAATTACCCATTATTTTAATAAAACAATGAAAAATATGGGTTTTATCATTGAAAAACAGTAAAAAATACTCATTATTTGGTCAAAAATATGCACGTAAATATGCTCTGTCAGGGAGCATGGGTCCTCATTGACCAGAATTTGGTGGATCCTTGAATTTTTATCTTGTTATAAAACATATAAGATGCCAAACATTGATTCGCGGGGATTATGGGCCCTCATGGATCAGAATTTGGAAATTAGGTGTTGTTTTTCTTTATTTTCTAGTTTTTGGAGTAGTTTTAGAGGACTACTATCCAGAAGACCCAGGATACACACCGTGTAGTTTCTCAGAAACACGCCGTGTGTTCTTTTGTTTGGGAATAAAAGAAAACTTTTTGAGAACACACCGTGTACCCTCACTACACGCCGTGTAGACTGTTCCCATGTCAAAGATAGTGTGGGAGGGGACACATGGAAGGGAATTGATTGGGAAAAACATGTTTTATACCTTATGTACACACAATGTAGTGTTGACTTGGAGTCCAGCTGTGTAACTAACAACACGGGTCGGTGGAATCGTTTTTGTACACGTTGTGTCAATGATGAACACACCGTGTAGTTTGGCTTGGGGACCCGGCCATGTAACTAAAAAACACGTGTTGGTGTCACCTCTTCTTGAAAATTCAGTGTACCTGTGGGACACATCGTGTAGTCTTGAATGGTCAGAGACCTTGTGGACTTTGCTGTGTGGCTAGGAAACGGGGTGGTGGACATGCCGTGTGCAGGTGTAACATGCCGTGTAGTTTTATCCGAGTAGTCGACTGTTTCACAAATGACAAAGGAGGTTGTAAAATTTAAACCATACACACCGTGTATATTAGATACACGCTGTGTAGTCTTGTTTAACGGGATCTGTGTGGCTTAGTCGGGTAGAAGGACCCAGGCAGGGAATGAAAAGTCTGGTACACGCCATGTAGTTAATATACACGTTTTGTAGTCTTGTTTTAAAAATCATGAATGACTTCTTCCTTCTATTGTTTTTCTGGTCCCATCATTTTCTGTCGTGATAATATTGATCTAAGTTGTGTTTTTGAACTTTTAGGGTCACGCCGCCAAGAGGAACACATGTTGTTCACCAGGAGAGCAGCAACGATTATACTCCAGAGATGATGGGCCATGGGATACCAGTGGATCCTACAGCAAAGATAGATGTGGCACCAGCTGTTATACCAGACACAGTCGTGGATGCGCAGTTCCGTGAAGGCTTTATGCGGTTCATGCAGACCTTTCAGCGAGCACTGTCGGCTTCCACATCTATAGCTAAGATGACTCATATCGTCCTGCAGAATAATCTGCATTTTTTTTTCAGGGGATGGCGGACCATAGGCTGCAGAGTCTTGGTTGGGATCTATGGAGACTATTTTTGTGAATCTTGAGATGCCTCTAGGGCATATGGTCAAGCTCGAAACTTATATGCTGCGTGATTCCGCCAAGAGGTGGTGGGATGTTACCACTCATACAGAGCATCACAGAGACATGGAGTGGGAAGAATTTTAGAGAGATTTTTTTGATTTATTCTTCCCAGAGACGCTAAGGGCAGATAGAGCTCGAGAGTTCATGAATCTATAGCAGGGCTCTATGTCGGTGATGGATTATTCTTCTCATTTCACCGAGATACAACGTTTTTCACCCGTTCTGGTGGGTGATGAGACGTTGATGGATAAACACTTTGAGGATGGTCTTCAAAATGACATCCGAGCACTTGTGAATGTTTTAAGTTTGCCTACCTTACATGCTATTGTGAACCAGGCACTGATTATAGAGAGGAACCTTCGGGAAGCTAGTGGTGCAGGGCAGGGAGGTTTGACACTAGTTTCTGGTACTATTTTTACCGGTAAGAGGAAGATATAGATGAATTTATCTCACAGTGACTGTACTAGCCACACATTTGCTTATGTTGGCCCGATCAGGTGCTACCACTGTGGTAGAGACGGTCACAAGAGACCGTAGTGTCCATGCGACCCAGTGGAGTGTTGAGCTTGCGGCATGATGGGTCATCTTCAGCACTATTGGAGGGAGTTTCTACTAGTGGCTAGTGAGAGGGGTTTTGTGCAGACTCTGCATGCAGGAGCAGGACCAACAGCTTCTTACCAGTCTGGAAACATGAATATGTCAGGGTGGGTAGGCAGATATGGTGGTCATGGCCATGGTAGCCAAACACCGGGATCTCAGAGGCAGCAAGGCAGGACAACTTAAGGTAGCCAGGCTGTGTCGCTGGGCCACGACATTGGGCAGGCATATGCAGTGCATCAGACCCAACAAGAGCTGGATCCCCGACCTTCTACTATTAGAGGTACTATTCTAGTAGCTTTTTTCTTATCTTCTGTGCTTTTTGATACGATTGGTACACATAGTTTCATATCTATGCCCGTTGTGGAGAGCCTTGGGCTCTGTGTTTATTCTTATTCTACTATTATGATGCTAGACACTCCCTTGAAAACCAGAACGACGTGTGTGCTTCAGTTCAAGGAGTGCCCCCTTGTGGATGGAAGGTGATATGGTCTATGGGACCTCTATGTCTACGATATGTTAGCTTATGATGTCATTCTCGGAATGGAATGGTTGGTTCCCTTTCGAGACTTTGTAGACTACTATCGTCACAGGGTGCCTTTCACGTCACTATATGGAAAAGAGTTTATACAAAAGGGTGAGTGGGATGTTTAGGCGAGTCAGGCTAGACCAGAGAATCACGGGCGAGGTGGAGTCACTGACCAGATTGCGAGTTTATATCTGGATGAACAGAGGACTTGTCAGCAGGATTTCCCTCTAGTGGATGATCGTTTCATGGATGTCTTCCTGGAAGACTTCTCGGGTCATCCTCTATAGCAAGTGGTGGATTTATTTATTGAACATGTGCTAGGGGCAGCAACAGTGTCCATTCCTCCTTATAAGATGGCTACATCAATGTTTCAGGATCTCAAGAGCCAGTTAGAGGAGTTACAGGAAAAGGGTTTCATCCGACCCAGTACTTCTCCTTGGGGTTCACCAGTCCTCTTTGTGAAGAAGGAATACGGTACCCTCAGACTATGTGTGGATTATCGGAAGTTGAACCAGTTTATGGTTAAGAACCGATATCCCTTGCCAAGGATTGATGCACTTTTTGATCAAATTCAGGGAGCACGAGTGTTCTTGACGATTGACTTGACATCCGGATATCATCAACTGTGCGTGATACCATCGGGTATTCCTCTTACATATTTTTAGAGAATACATGGTATGTATGAGTAGTTGGTTATGCCGTTCGGACTCACTAACAGGCCAGCATTTTTCATGGCTCTGATGAATCGTGTGTTCAATCCTTATCTTGATTATTTTTCCGTAGTCTTTGTGGACAATATCTTGGTGTACTCTCGCACACGACACGACCACACCAACCATCTTGAGATCGTACTGAGTACACTGAGAGAGCATCATCTATATGCTATGATCTCAATGTGCCACTTTTGGATGGAAAGATTCAATTCCTGGGTCATATCATCTCAGAGGAAGGAGTTGCAGTAGACCGAGAGAAGGTGAGAGTAGTTGTTTTCTGGGAGCAGCCAAAGAACATGTTTGAGATACATAGTTTCTTTGGGCTATCTGGTTACTACAGGCACTTTATATAGGGCTTCTTTCAATTTTCAGCATAGTTGACAGGTCTGACATAGAAGGGTGTAAAGTTCATTTTGTCGGAAGCTTGCGAGACATACTTTCAGAACCTGAAGGGAAGGTTGACATCAGCACCAGTCTTGATACATACAAGTCAAGGGAATATCGATGTAGTTTACTATGATGCATCTAGTATTGGGTAGGAGCAGTGTTGATGTAGGGCAACCGAGTTGTTGCGTACGGTTCTCAGTAGTTGAGGCCACATGAGAGAAATTACCCAACGCATGATCTCACGTTGGCTGAAGTTGTTCATGTCTTGCGTTGTTGGTGACATTATCTCCTGGGAGAGCATTTTGTGGTTTTCACTAATCACAAAGGTCTCAAGTACATATTTACTCAGCGTGACTTAAACCTGAGATAGATAAGGTGGGTCAAATACCTTTATTCCTTTGACTTAGAGATTGCGTATAAACCTAGTAAAGGTAATTTAGTAGCTGATGCACTGAGCAGGAGGACTCAGATACATGCACTGTAGGAGGCCAATTGTGAGTGGCAGCTCATGTCCTTGTTCTCTGAGATGCATTTGGAGGTGCACGACAGTCAGGGGAAGACCTCTCTTTCATCTTTAGTTGTGACTTATACCCTCCTGGATAGAGTGAGGATGAGACAACTATGTGATTCAGAAGTCCTAGTTCTACAGGAGTTGGTGGCGAGTGAGGACCCTCCTCCTGGATGGACGATAGTCGATTATGAAATTATGCATTTACATGGATGAGTGTGGGTTCCAGGGGATATACGGAAGGATTTGATGCAGTAGTTTCATGTTTCAACTTGGGCACTTCATCTTGGGGTTACCAAGATGTACCGTGACATGACACGTCTGTATTGGTGGTCGGGTATGAAAAGAGAGATAGCTGGTTTTGTTACAAGGTGTTCCACCTGTCAAGAAGTTAAGGTGGAGAATCAGAGGCTAGCCAGCCTGCTACATTAGTTACCCATCCCATAGTGGAAATGGGATGATGTCACGATGGACTTTGTGACAGGGTTGTCGAGGTCATCTCGAGGCAATGATGTCATGTCGTTTGTTGTGGACAGACTCACAATGGTAGCACACTTTTTTTCGATCAAGGAGACCTTCGGTGTTGACGATCTCGAAAAGTTTTACATCCAAGAGATCAGATGTCTTCATGGGGTCCCTCTTTCTATCATTTCTGATAGGGATTCCTGTTTTACGTCCTGTTTCTTGCAGAGTTTTCAGAGGGAACTGGGTACACAGGTGCTTCTGAGCACAGTTTACCACCCTCAAACTGATGGCTAGTCAGAGCTTATGATACAAGTGCTTGGGGACATCCTACGTGCATGCATCCTAGACTTTGGGGGCTCTTGGGAGAAGAACATACCCCTAGTTGAGTATACATATAATAATAGTTTTTAGGAAACTATTGAGATGGAACCATATGAGGCTTTATATGGTAGGCCATGCCGATCACCCTTGTGTGGGTTAGAAGAAGGTGAGGCAGCTTTACTAGGACTATGTCTCGTGAAGAAGACTTATGAGTAGGTCTAGTTTATTCAGAAATGGATGGATACCACCCAGTCATGACATGAATTTTATGTTGATCGCCGTAGATGACCCTGGGAGTTCATGGTCAAGGATCAGGTTTTCCTGCATGTTTCACTAAGGTTAGGACACAAACAGATCAAGAGACAGGGTAAACTTTCACCGAGGTATGTGGTTCCATTTGAGATTCTGGAGAGAGTCGGGCTGGTTGCTTATCGGTTGCAGTTACCACAGAGGTACCAGGACACACACAACGTCTTCCATGTATCTAATTTTCCCCTCTATCATTCAAACCCGTCTCACATCATTCAACGAGAGGAGGCTGAGCTTAATATTGATGCATCCTTTAAGAAGCATCTGATTCGTATCGTGGATAGGAGCATGAAGGTTCTATAAGGTAAGTCAGTTCCTCTTGTACGGGTGCTATGGCAGCATAGACGAGTGCTGGATGAAACCTGGGAGTGGGAGACCGACGTACGTGCTCAATGGACAGAGCTGTTCGGAGATTATCTTCTCCACCCGTGGAAGGGAAATTCGGGGATGAATTTCTTTAAGGGGGGAAGTTTGTAAGAACCCAGATCATATTTTTTGAGGTAAGTGTTTCTTCTTTTCTCTTTTCCGTAAGTGTTTTTTAGAAAATAAGGAAAGTGGGAAAAAGTCATAAGTTTTGTAAATACATTCCGTGTACTTTTCCACACGCTGTGTACTTTGGCTATGTGGGATGGGTACACAGGGTGTGTAGCCATGTCAACGAGGAAGGGTGTAAAAACTAACTACATGCGATGTAGTTGGTATTTACATGTCGTGTAGTCAGTCAGCTGGAAAATAGTAAGGTAGTGGAATTAGCCTCTAACCATGCGACATTACACGCCGTGTGATCAGGAATACACGCCATGTACTCATTTCGATGGATGAATAGTGCGGCTATGGGAAACGTAGCCACCAGAGGAACCGTTAAATGAGAAATGTACACACCGTGTAGTCATTAGTACATGCCGTGTAGTTTGTTTTTTTCACTTAAAATGGGCAGTAGCCTCCCCAGTTCATAGGGAATTCTTTGAACTGGAGGAGTCAGGAGAGAGGGTCGAACCATTGAGGAGCTCTAGATCGCACGTCGGGAATCTGATTCCTCCTACGTCAATCTCGTTGGAATCGTACGTGTAAGCCTCTCCTTTTCCTTAAGACGTTATTACCAATTATTTCCCGAGGGGAAGTTATTTACATTTGAACGGGGTTTTCTTTCACCTTAGATATACGACATTCTTGGAAGATTCATGGATCTTTGTTCGCATCTACGGATTAGGGGTGATTGAGGTAGGTGGATTGGTGTTTAAATTCCATCTATTGTGCGTTTTTTGTACTGTTGAGCTACAAAGCCATGTTGGGGTGTCGTGTGGCTATGGCCTTGGCTGTTTTGAATACCTATAATTGTATAGGTAATTATAAGTGATAATAAACCGTTGTTTGGGATCACTACTTGGATCCAGGACCACACTGAGAGTGCATTCCTCTGTCTATCCGTTTGGTCGGATACCCGAGGGTATGCCATTGTAAAAATAATTATTGAATTTTCTTTGAGAGGAATTGCATGTGCATTGCTTTTTTATATGTTGGGCATGGACCAGTTACTTTCTTAGCTTGAGAGAAGTGCATTACTTAACCTGAGGGTAGTGTTTCCTTTAGCATGATGGAAGTGGTTATTTTAGCCTGAGGGCAATATTCATTCTGCCTGTGGGAAATAGACTCTTTGCTTGAGGGAGACACTTTGTATGCCTGAGGGAAATATTTGTTATGTCTGAGGACAGTTACCTGAGGATTTTTTCTCTGGTTACCCGAGGGTTTTGTTTCTGATTACCTGAGGGTTTTGTTTCTGATTACCTGAGGGTAAGAGTGTACATTTCCAGTGACACTAACATTCTACTTAGAACATTCATCGAGGTGATGTCATATATTAAATGGATAAAATGAATATTAAAATGGCAATATAACTGGTAATGATAGTTACAATTGAGTAAGGCATAGTTTATTTCATTTACTACTGCACACTATTGTTTCATATTATCACACAGTTGGGCAGGGGCCTTTGGTGGGTGTATACTAGGACTTATTTCTGACACCATGTTTAGGTCATGTCTTCGGACCAAATAGATTACATTTCTACAGGTATTGATAGGTGCAAGGGTCCCTATTCTGGTACATGATTGTAGCAGAGGAGTAGGAGAGCATGGGATCGAGCTTAGGATTGTGATGCTGCTGCATTCTGTCTACTCTGTTTTGTTTTGCTTTGTTGTACTCTGTATTGTATTGTACTGTAATGCTGTGTAACATATTATGGCTGATTTCATAGAAATGGAGACATGTTGCATCATTATCTATAAAAATGGTGGTTATCTTTTATTGCAGTTGTTTATTTTAAAAGTGTATGGTTTATTGCTTCCAATGTTGT
Source organism: Viscum album (assembly GCA_963277665.1). NCBI lineage: Eukaryota > Viridiplantae > Streptophyta > Magnoliopsida > Santalales > Viscaceae > Viscum > Viscum album. The sequence continues at coordinate 34,087,833 of OY728131.1, forward strand.
TGTATATTTTATCTAGAATTCCGCTACGCTCCACTTTGACAAATGAGGGTATATTTTATCCACTATTAGACCTGGGCCCTCACTGCTAGTCGGCAGCTTATATCTTTTGGGGAAATGCGCTTGAGGTCATGTGACCAACCGGGTTCGGGGAACCCGTTGAGTGGCACCGAGATCCGGGACATTACAATATTATCTAAAAACTATATGACTTTGATTTGATAATTAATGAATACATTTTAAGGAAATAAATTTTCTTTTAATTTAATTAACTAATTATAATTAATAATTTATGACTTACAAAATTCCTGAACGTTTACTAAGGTCAAATTATCACTTTCTATAATGTCTAAATTTTATTTAATTATTCATGGGTAAGGTTACTATTATGTTGGATTATTTACTATTCAAAAGGTTCATATTACTATTCATAAAGGTACATTACTATTCCTAAGGGTATGATACTATTCACCATAAATTATTTTTGTTTCATTAGACTCCAAAAATTATCTTGAAGACAACCGTGTAGGTTGGATTTTCAATATTCCAAACACAGAAGTGAGAAAATTATGTTTAGAGGTCACTTATCACTTAGTAGTTCAATATGTTGTGTTTTCATGTTATTTTATGACATAAATAAAAGAATGGAACTTCCATTGAAAAACTTTGGGTCGTTACAATTCAAATGATCCTCAAGTTCCTCCTTTCTCTTGTAGTATTTCAGAATATCATCAATAAAGGCAACCAAAAAATAGTCGAGGTAATATGTAAAGATGCTATTCATTAAATACATTAAAATTTTGGGAGAATTAGTGAGTCCGGAGGGAATCACAATGAAATCATAGTGACCATACTTTGTTCAAAAGGAATTAATGGAAATATCTTCCTTCCTCAACATCAATTAGTGATATCTTTATAGAAGGTCCACCTTAGAGAAATAATTAGACCCATGAAGCTGATCAAAAAAGTCATCAATCTATGGAAGGGGATACTTGTTCTTTATTGTGATTTTACTTTTCTCATGATAATCAATGCATAGTCGCATTGATCCATCATTCTTCTAATGACGAGGACTTGTGCACCCCACAATGAAGCATTCAGGTGTATTGAACCCTTCTACATATTCTACTATAACTGCTTCTTCATCTCTTCTCGCTCTATGGTGTCCATTCTATAAGATGTCTTTTATATAGGTAGAGATCCAGGGATAGGTTCAATTGAGAACTCAACCTTTCTGTTTAGATGAAGACTATGCAACTTTTCAAGGAATATATCAGTGTAATCCCTATTGATGGGAATGTCTTCAAGCATGATTATCTCTTTCATCTCAAACATTTCAGCTAGATAATATTTCTCATAAGGCAGCAATATCAACACTTGAGACGATGATTCTAAAAGAGATGCATCTTTCTCCTTACAAGTGTATCGAATAATAGCAATACATTGGGATGTGAAAAGTGATCCCCCTTTCCTAAAAGTTGATATTGGATTTTTATAAAGATAGTCAATCCATGCCAAAGATAGCATCAAACTCCACTAAAGGATGTATGATGAGATTTTCAGGGAGATTTGTTCCACTATTGTTAACCGGGGAGGAGTTATAAACCATGGACACAATAATGTCCCCATTCATTATTCTCAAATATAACTTTTCCTCCAAATGTTGAGGTGTTTTTTAAACATTTCTACTAAACTTGCAAGATATTAACTAATGTATAGAACCATAATAAAATAGTACATTTTCTATTCTTGAATGAATAACTGGAGTACCTTTTTCTACATCATTTTTGCATCTCCACCTCAGCAGTAGTTATAACATAAACCCTTAATTTTTTCCTTAGAGGTTATCGTTGATTGCCTCCGATAGCACTTGGCTTAGAGAAATTGTTCGCATAATTCCCATGCTCCGTGACGTTGTAACATTGCACTACAAGCTGAGTGTTGACTTGAACCTTCCTTTCATCTTCCAGATTAGTGGGGTTCTTCATATCTTGGTGGAAGTTCTTGGACAAATGACCAAACATTCCATATTTGAAGCAATTCTTGCTTCCCGTCAGATAGAAACCAGGATGCTTCTTCCCACAATTTATTAAAGGGGACAATTTAGGACTCTTTCCATCATGGTATTTTTTGTTAACCCACACATGTTGTTCTCCATTTTCATCTTCTTTTCACTAGGCCCACGAGACCACTAGGAGTCTCAAATCTCCATTTCAAACTTAAAAGAACAATAAACTATATCATCATAACTGTCAAAGTCTCGAATCATAAATGCTTTTCATAGACTCGTATTTAGTAAGCTAAAGAAGTTATCCAACATGATTTCAGTTTTCATAATAAAGCCAAAGTCATACCTTGAAAGCCATGTAATATCTTCTTCATACGCCCTGATGGACTCATCTTCTTTCTGCTTCAGTCAATGGAAGTCCCATTCTATCTTGAGATAGAGGGTTCGAGGAGAATATTTGTTGAAAAACATCCTCTTGAATTCCTCCAAATCCAAGGAATTAATTTCCTCTTAGGTCATCATTTTCTTGATCAGTGTCTACCACTGATCTGCTTCCCCATCAAAATGATACACTAATAGTACCACCTTCTCTTCTTCCAAGCACTGGGGGATGGAGAATATCTTTTCAATGGAGTTAATTCAATGTTCTGCGAGTTGGGGATCGGAAGATCCGCTAAACATGGGATGCCTTTTCTGCATGAAGGATTATACAACAAATTTCTCATTCTTTAGAGGAGAAGGGAATTCTGCCTGATTTATGTTATTATTCATAACACGATCCAACTGAGCAAGTACTATCATGATGTTTTGAGCACCTGCTCTTGTCATATCAGGAATATCATTTGGGAAATCATCACATTTACTATCAAATTTGTTGTTGGAACGTGTTAGTATATTTCTATCTATTAACTAAGAAAAAGAACATATAACTAGAGGTCTTGAATTCTTAGATTTCAAGAATAAAGATGAATCATTGATCATAAAAGGATAAACATGTAATGGATCAGTATATCTTAACTTGTGATTCATTAGTTTTAAATCTAGGTTATCCTTAATCAATTTCAAATCTTATAATCTTATGGAATTTTTTTGTCCCTTAATAATGGCTTGTACTACGCTAGGAATCATCCAAATCATATCCCCCTATAGCATCGTAACCTAGAGTGCAACAAGGCCCGTTGTCGTGTACCAGGATACCCCAAGTCAAGCCCGAAACTCTATGTCGGATTTTTCACTCCAAGGTGAATCTGTGCCAGAGTCGCCTCTACCTTCTCATATCCAGTTGGATGTATTTTCTTGATAATCCACTTACTCTATAATTACCAAAATTTAGTGATGTTTTATTATACTTCATATCATCCTTAAGGTTCTCACTAAGGTTCCCTATTACTAATCTCAAAAAATAACTAGGCCATCCTATGATACCAACTATTGTGACACCATGCATTTTACACATAACATTACATGATTTTACGCATATTTATATAACATACTACAAGACAATAATCGTTAAGTCTAGTGTCTTGGAAGACTAGGTACATAAGATATAAAACACATGGTTAAAAAAACATTTCTTTATTTAATATCCATAAAGAGATCCTAACTTTCATTGATCCCTTACATCTACAAAGGGTACCCTGGGGAAAAAAAGAACAATGGGATGAGCTGAAAACCCCAGTAAGGGAGAGAACATAAGGATACGTATTATGAAAATAAGTTAAGAGGCATGACATTATGATATCCAAAGGTTGAACATATGAAATCATATCATACAAACTTGGGATCATATAAACACGGGATCATATAAACATGGAAGCATATAAATGTGAGAGAATCATAAAAAAATTCTTTAGTATAGGTCAGGGATAACTGCCAATCCTATTTCCCATTTTAGTATGGATCAAGACTAACCGCCAATCCTAATTCCCATTATAGTATGAGTCAAGGATAACCACCAATCCCGTTTCACATCACATCTCATGAGATATACCATTACCCAATGCATTGGAGCACTATCTGGGTGCACCCATCTCAAACTTTTCATGAATATTCTTTCCAGATAAATAATCATTCATATTCAAACATACATAAGCATAAGGGTTACCCATGAAAAGAATTGGGAACCACTATCATGACATAAAGCATAACCAATAGGAATATAATTAATTTGTAAATGAAAGAAAGGAATTTGAATATACATGGACATTAGATATTCACATATCCTGGTCCATGATGTAAAAAAAGAGTGACAACTTGTAAGAAATATATAGGGGAAATTTTAACACTAAAACATTTTCTGCGGTTTCAAATAATATACTATATAGATTTTATAATTTCAAAGGGTACAATATTTTAAATAAAACCAGATGTGAACTAAGATGGTTTTCATAATAAAAATACTTATTTTATAAATGCAATGGTTTCTTAAAAAAAAGTATATAGTCCACTTAATTTTTTTATTAAATTTGGGATGTTCCATTAAAATAATATTTCTTATAAGGGGTATCGAGGTGGGAATCACTAAAAACACGTATATCCCCAATAGGGAATGAGGGATGGATTTTGGAACATAAGTTCAGGTAATATAAACTGTATGTAGAATTTGTACATAAAATGTAAAGGCAAATTCAATTATGTAAAAATAATGATAGGGAAACCAAAAGGAGTAAAGGAGGATTGGGTAGAATTCATTACGGATTATTGGCATAGTATCAGGTGTACGTAAAAGATTTTTTTGATAGAGAATGGGGTTTCATATAACCTATACATAATGAGTGTAGTACGTGGTAGGTGAAAAATAAAACCACATCATTAGGTATCACACATAAAATTTCATAACATAGAGGACAATATGGAAATAAATGTGAAATGGGGATGACCCCTTACCTTAAATCTGTTGGTGTTCTCCACTTGTTATTAAATCCCCAAATAAACCAATTAGGTCTATTAATTAATAAATATAGAATCTATTCTATATTTAATTGATTTATTATAACCATTTTAAGTTCATTCAGGGCCATTTTGATTAATTTTATTGTTTAATTTCATTGTTCGGGATCGTTTGTTTACTTGGTTTTAAAAGATAGGTTTACTTATATTCAGGTTCAGATAGACATGGAAGATGGAAATTGTTGTCAAGAAATGAATTTTTATGCTATTAGTGAACATATAGGAGATTAAAAGGTTTTAAATTTATTTTTGTTACTTATATTTAAGTCTAAATATTATATAAAACCATAGTGACAACCGTTTTTGTTAATGAGTGGGTTTGATTACAAAGAACATTTTTTTCTTAATAACATAAATACCATTTGTACAAAAGGATTATAGAAAAGAATAAAATATATTACATATATAATAATCTAGTTCAACCATAACACACATGGTTTCATGCCCAGAATTAAATATTAAAATTGAAATTGATAAACCATTGTCCTTGATTGTGCTAAATTAGCACATCTCAAACGGTGGTTTCATTTTTTTCAAATAAAAGTTGGGGGAAGGAGAGAAGATAATAAAAAATCCCATTAGAAATAAAAAATTCCATTACATGTATGTTACTGGATTTATCATACTATTATGGTGAAGGGCGTTGAGGAGAGAAACCAAAACGAAAATAACATAAAAGAAATCAACGAATTGGAAAGAGGAATCTACCTCTTGAGACTTCCTCATTTGGGAACCTCTTATGGGGATAGGTTTTGGTATTTTTTAAGTGGCTTGGGGATTTTGGACGTGGGGGAGGATCTTAGGGTGATATTTGTGCAGAATATTGGCAAGGCACAATGCTTGAGAGGATTGAAGAGAAGAGGGAGTGAGAGGGAGTTTTTATAGTGGAGGGGAGGAGGCTTTTCATAATTTTTTAATCATTAGTTTATTGTTTTTTCACAAGAAAAGGAATAATATATATTCCATGACTAAGAATAGTAATAAATTATTTTTACTTTGATCCAATTGGACTTACATCAGCAGGTCATCATAAATGACTCAATAAATCCCTTATTTATCATTTTTCATAAATTTTCACAATTTACTATTCATAAAAATTCTAGTAGTTCAGAAAAATACCGAAAATTCACCCTAACCATTTTTCAATGTGTGTAATCCAAAAATTAAATCCATCTTCCAAAAATAATTTTCTAAATTTTATTATTTTAATATTAAATAAAAATAAAAATTTATTATCAAAAACCTTTTTTAAAACATACATTGACTTTTTCTAAAAAATAGGTAGATTATACTTTCAACTTGAATATTATTTATATACTATATTAGTTAAGGTTACTATTAATTAGTTTATATAACTATTCATTATGGTATGTTAATATTCATAAGTGTAGGTTACTATTCACCAAAAATTATTTTTTCTTATATGACTCCAAATAACATACTAATTGTAATTGTGTGTGTGAGATTTTCAAAATTCCAAAAACAAAAGTCAAAAACTTCTGTTAAAAGGTCACTTATCACTTAGTAGTTCATTATGTTGTGTTTTCATGTGATTTCATGAAATATTTATAAGAATTGATTTTCCATTGCAAAACTTTGGGTCATTACATGTACCCAGTTCCCACTTAACTAAAAAGTGTTTTTATTTAAAATAGATATTTATATAGTATTCCTGAATTTTCCATGATCTCCATGAATTTACACATGATTTATATGATTCATGAGTAAATGGAATGTGATTACATTGGTTTGTAACCCATGGACCATGTACTTAACAATTATGTTAATAGATTCTCCGTGTATTAATGATAACTCATGTGAATCAATAATTTAAATATTACCAATTAATTAAATACTAACACATTAATCATAAAATAAGATATATCAAAATGTTAGTGGAATTCCATATTTATATCACCCCTTATAATGTTCTAAATCCAATATATAACACAAAATATGATATATAATACATATATAAAAAGACTGAAGCCTTTATGGAATATCAATTTCAATATCCTAGGTACAATAAATCCATGTAGACATTGTATCATTTCACAATGTATTATATCACATAAAATATGATATGAAACCAGACCCGAAACACTTTTAAATATCATCCAAAACAATTATAGAAATATATGAACAACTACACCTTGTACTTCATCATATGTAATAGCCAGTGAATATCCATCCAAACTCCTTTTGGTTAAATTTTTTAAACATTTTTAGAGAATATCACTGATTCAAACTCAATCCCATTTATAGAACCACAATGTGTGACCCCATTGGAATTTGAAGCATTTTAAAAAATAGAAGTTAATGAAAACGTAAATGTAAGGAAAGAGTGATCTATAAAATATCATCTATTATGGTTAAGAAATATATAAATTTGGTGGGATATCCATAAATACATATATCTATATACTTGTATCCAAAATCTACATAAAATGAAAGCTTGAAAATGTATATAATATCTTTATCTGAGATATCAAGTAACCATGGGACATGGGGTATTTTAATTCTATATAGATACTCATACATTATCAATTCCTTTAGTATATAGTGATAATTTATATGAATACATCACATTTCTTTATCCTTTATAGACGAACAAATCACATTCCCCTCTTTCGATAGATAATCATATCGTATTCCTTATCTATGTGTGGCCATACAATTCATCGATCAATCTCAATTGAGATATGAAATTTCATACTCCTCATATGTGAGGATACATATCATCTGAGTTACAATATAACTAATGACCTGATCAACAACATAACAATCAATCACTAATTATCTTAGACTCAAGGCTTTCATAATAAAGGTATATGTGTATATAAATTCTCATTCTCGTATCTTTAAAACCTAAAGTATTAGAGACTCCTAATATGAACCATTAAACCCTAGTATACAATTCATATAATATATAACACTTCATTTGGTAATATTAATGTGCCATATAGTGAACAAAACCTTTTTTGTGACTCATCAGTATATCGTATATATTTATAAAATACTCATATTCATGATAACTGCAACATTTTATTATATCCAATAATACTACACAGTGGATATAATTTTGAGATAACTCATCTTTTTAATGGTCGGTTATCATTTCACTTCATGAAATACACAACACCTGTATGAAAGAATGATGAAGTGGATAATTACATTATAGAATAGGATACATTTATATTCATACCCTGAATTAATAATATTAATAAAACTATACATTGGTCCCATAAATGATTGAAAACCAAATCAACATGATGTTTGCTGCACTTTTAGGTGTATTTTTTAAGCATTAAAATTATTTATAATTCCTTACACAACTCTATGTGTCCACTTTATAAAAATCTTTATTTGAAATCATTAGTGATTAACATTTATGATATAATATTTTTTGAATAATTATGATATTTTGGAATCATATTCCTACCATTCAAATAAATTAACAATTATTCAAAATTCGGAACTTCACAACAAAAATTTTATGATGATCATAACATTTGTTTTCTTCAAAATCCTCCTTATAATTCCAAAATCATCAACATTCATGAAATATCTTCCATCAAAAAGTTTCATTGAAAGTGAAATTGATTTTTTACTTTTACTTTTATAATCCTTTATTTGTTGATGTTTAACTTCTGTACGTCAAAACAGAGTCCTACTAGAATCATATACACTATATTCAAATCAAAATAACCTTATAATGTATGCAATTTTTGTGTGAATAAATTATATTTATTTATTCTTAGTGGGAATATTCTTTTATTAAACCATTATATACATATCATATATGGTATTATATGAGTTTGGAGAGTTAATCGAAAGAGTAGAAGTTATTCTTAAAAATATTCCACTGATCGTTGGACTAAATACCTCATAATTTATAAAATATATGGACATACACTTTTATCCAAGATAAAATATTATTATACTTATATTCTTCAAATGTATGTTATATAGTTATATGTATCATAAACCACATATATTAAATCCATCATCTCGTGTTTTTCTAGAAAAATTGATTGACAAGCTACTTCTATTATCTTATTATATAAAAAATATGTAAATAAAATTCCATAATATAAATCTATTTGATCTTAATAATTAGATATTTTTATTCTACTCTTTCATTTAGAAAAAAGTTTCCTAAATATTAGAATTTAAAAAACATTCACTATTAATTCATCCATTTAATTTAATCTAATGTATACATAGAACATTTATAAAGTATACATTTGGTTTCTTATACACATCAAAATCAGAATTTGTTTTTGTAAAACCCATAACTAATGTGGGAATTCCATTGAGCCTCCCAAACTCCTTATAGTAATTTGGAAAATTCAAACCTATCAGAACAATGTCCATCGAAATAACTACCTCTAGGTTTCAATGAAATTGACTATATATTATGATAAATTATTTTTTACTCTCATAATAACTAATATTTTACCTGTTTGAGCTTTTACCCTCATGTACTATAGATACAAAATCAAAACCATAGACATCACATACCCTAGTTTATCTAATCTCATAACATTAATAAAATTGTGTAAATACTTATAAAACTCATTCACATTACCATAACATTTACAAAACGTAAATATAATTAATTCAATATCTGCAAAAATACTTAAAGTATACCTTCTACCATTCCATGTCTTTAATACACTCAATCATATTGAATATATGAGTGTATAATAAATTTAATCTAGTAATAATTAATATAAATATTTTAAAACCCAATGTTCATCATTAAATTATTTTTATAATAATATAGATTCAAGTGTTGAACAACCTCAATAATTGTTATCTATTGAATGAGTTAATAAAAAAAATAAAAAAAATCCCTTTCTTTCATAAAATTGATTCTTATGTTTTATATTAGTCCAATATGCTTCTTAAATTACTATTCTCTATATAAAAATTTATTTAAATATTATTTTTGAGGATGATATCGATTCCATTAACATAAAAAATATTTTTCAGATGAATTCCATCTTTTAAATCCCTTTAATAAAACATTTTGTTTAATAGGATCCCTCTTAAAAGATGATCCATTTTTAATAGATCATATCAATTATTGGGCCAATATCTACATGTCATCATTACATAGAGAATGTAATACTGAAAATATTATATTTCTATATATTTTAGATTACTATGTCATCCTTATCATATACGACCCTTAAAATGTTAAGTGGATAACTCTTTACCCAATCAATTTAATGGATTCATTCAACTAAATTCCTCTAGAATATTAATGGATATTGTTTCTCAGCTAATTAAAACTCAAATAATATACTAAAAATAATGTAAATAGTTGTTTGGAATAGCTAATTTCTTATATTACATACACAATATAATCTAGGGGAACCCAGATTTAGCATGTCCTACCCAGTTAGATGATCTATGACAGGAAAAGTGTCACTTTGTGAGGAATATAACCTGATGTACTTTAAGGGTATTTTTTCTTTCAGTTTTATCTCTTGGTATTCCCTTTAAAAGTATTCCTGATGATTGTTATTTATTTTTGAATTCTCCCAACAAATCTACATGTTCAGAATAATTTAATGTCCAACTCTTTATGTAACCAATAACATGTGTTACAAATTCAAATTAAAATCGAAACATATTTATAAAAGAACAAATTCATCACATGTATATGGTATATGAAACAAATTCATATGCAGGTTTAGAATCATATGAAATTTTATATCCTAATAAGTGTAATCTTAGATTTACAGATAACCAAAAGCCACTTTTCTAGAAAATGCATAAGCCACCTAGATATTTACCAATCTAACAAAAAATAATTCTACCCAAGGATAAATTAACTTAGAGAAACATAAATTCAATAAAAATTATAAAACCTAATATAAATATATAAAAAATGACTTTTATATTCAATATCATAACCAAATACAATCCATTGTCCATGTAAAATAAAATTAAATAAATTATTATACATAGAATGAAACTCCTTATATTCTTGTATTCCCATTTATAGATGAATTTTATAATATTAACAAAAAATCCACAATTCATAATATAAGAAACCTACAAATGTGAATATAAGAGTGAATAAATTAAATAAATGAATCATTCATATATTTATACATGAGAAGAAGAATTCGTAAATAATTCATAAATAAAGCAAATTATAAACAATTTAAAATTTAGTCATCGATTATACATGTGGGTTAATTAAATAAATATAGACACATTATATTGATATCTAATTTTAACTCTTTCAAATTATTTATCATACTATCATTTAATTAAAAAATATATTTATTATGTATAGGGGTTTAAAAAATCAAACACATGTGCGCACAAGAAATATCGGTGGGGCAAAGCTCATCCCTCCCCATAATGTATTGAAATCACACACTCAGACATCGTTATAATTTACTTATATAGGAAAACCCCATAGGGATTAATTGGAAAAAGGTCCCAAATATACAATGAGATTCCAACCTCCTATGTCCTAAAAGCCCTTGAAAGGTGTATTAAAAACCTATATGGGTGAATAGTACACCTTCTATATTATTACTCCATACAAATGACCAGGATGCTTCAGTACCTCGGTGCTATAATGCTATAGTACGTTCCACAATGTAGTGTAGTGAGGATACAACGCTTGTAGAAAATCCCACAAAATCTAGGGATATTAGAGATTTAACTCCAACCCTTCTTAATGTAGAGAAAAAAATATCCCAAAATGGATGAGGTCAATTAATAAAAACACCTTATAATGTTGTTTAAATAGTTTCATAAATAATGATTTTTAATTTGAAAAATATAAATTATTTATTCTGAATAATTATTTATATAAAATATAAACTCATTTATATTTATGAATAATTATTTAATTTATAAATACTTTATATATTTCTCATTTAATTTCTATATAACCTTTTACCTCTAAATTAAATTTCATTACATATAATTGGAAAAGGAAATTTAATATTATGTATTAATATTATGGAAGATTTAATTATTAAATTGTCCAAAAATTCATAATAATTAATTATAAATATCTTATAATTAATTATTTCTTAATTATTTTTATAAATTAAATAAAAAATCATAAAATATTTTTTATATAATATATAATAACATTATAAACTATATTATTTAATTAATTATTAAAATATTAAAAAAAAAATCATCTTTGGAAGGCCTTGTTGTTGTCAAATATGTTATAGCTTCCAGAGGGGGTGAATTGATTTTTAAACAAACCTATAATATTCCCCACTATTTAGTAAAATTTTGAATCACAAAAATTGTAATAAATGATATAAATAAATTAAATTAACAATAATATACCCAAATTTTGGTATAGAACATTTAGTTATTATTAAATTATTATTAAATCTATTTTAAGATAAACAACGTAATAGTTATACATCTAGGGATCGAATGGTTTAGTAGCATGGAAAAATCAGGACCACACATCAATTATACATAAAAAACATAAACAATATAAAAATAATTATATATCGTCCACTTAAAATTTTTCATGTTCTCTTTAGTACATGTATTCACAAGAATATATACATCAAAGAAAGGGGTGAGATAAAATCTATGTAAGGGGAAGGATAACACAGTAGGAATATGATATTTTTAATTAGTAGCACATTGGTGATCATTATCAGTGTCATTATATCATAAGTTTAGTATAACCCTCAACATAATGAGGGAGGAATTTTATTATGGTAAGTGATGTGATGAAGAATTAAAATTAAACATCATGTCATAGCAGTGAAGTACTACACATAGGTAGGAATAAATGTATCATCATGTTTATGCATAACATTTGTGAAAAATCATAAAATAATTATTTTAAACAATGATAGAATCGTCTTCACACATAATACACATAATCTAATCAGATACCTATAAATACCGAATTCATTAGAGGGATATATAATCATAAGACAACTTTCCACAAAATAATATTTACATAATCATGTATGCCACATAGAACGTAAAACAATCATAGTCAGGAATTAATCCATGAAAAGGAAATGGAATTATATGAATTTAATAAAGAATTATTTCATGAATAAAATATATGTTCGGAACATAAAAATTGAAAACATTTTTTCCCAAAAAACCATCATTATTTAGTGAATAACAAAAAAAATTAAATGAGTAAATGTTTAGTTTATCAAAGAACAGCCTTTTGGAAAATCATTGTATTTTGATTATAAATCAAGGTAGTGACATTTATATCAATGAAATAGAAAGGAATAATAGTGGAATGATATTTAGGAAAAGTTATTGGAATATCCTTAAAGAAATTGATTTGAATGGGGGATGACCAAATGAAATGGATTTGGGTCTAAGAATACTCATATATAAAATCGTGTTTTATTTCATCACATTTATAACTTTTGAATAGTTAAAACTAATTTATTAAAACATTGATCAAGAAGAAAATTATTTTAATATTTATGAATACTTCCATTTTATTTCATTTAATTATATTCAATAATTTTTTGGTCACATGGAATACAATTTGATATCATGTTTTCATTTTCTAATTCTTCTTTGATTTCACTATTTTTTCAATGATATATATAAATTAGTGGTATTAATTAAATAAGATTAAATTTGGTATATTTATACAATAAAAAATAATTAATAATTTATTAAAATAATCCATACTCATGGTGATAAGAAATAAATTGGCGACATCCTCATTGGTGGTTATCTAACTGTTAACCAGACATTTTCAAAAGAGATGGACTGGGAAGTATGAAATTTTAAAATGTTGTAAATATAATACATACACTAGGTTAAAACCATTAATATAATTATAAAACACTATTTAATTATCCAAATAATAATTATATTTAAAATAGGATTGAGAAAAAAGAAATGGATTGGAGAATGAGAGGGAGAATTGATAAAAACATACCATGTTCTTAGTGTTTATTCTTCTTTAAATCACTAAACTCCTTTGATGATTGGAGTTATATTGATTTATAAAGTATGTCAGTATTATAATAGACATATGGTTGATTATTTGGGATGAAATTTGTCTTGTGATTGTGTGGAGGGATCAGTTTCCCTAGTGGAGGTAGAGTGGTTATTTATACTTGAGGAATGGGGTATTTAAAATAAAATATAAAATACAATACAATATCAAATGTAAAACATGTTATAGTAATTTTTTTACAATTATAATCAAATATAAATATAATTTAATGGTTTAATAACTATAAACCTATATATAATTCGAATTAATTATTTTTGATAAAATGAAAATTGAAAAAATAAAAAATGTTGTTTTAAGGCATCTCATTTGAATATAGGTTTTGGAAAATGGTTCTTTAGTTTATAAATTATGTTTATCATGTTTTAATGACTCTTTTATGAAATTAAATATTTTTTCTCAAAAAATGTGTTTCTATAAATAATTATTTCATTATTAAATTTTGAATTATTACATTAAGATACATCCATTACATGAAAAACAGAATGTTTTCTATTCACATGATAAATAAGGTATTTTAGAAAAAACCAAAATATCACCCTTGAAAAAATTGGGCATGTTGATTAAAAAACTGAAATTCATTTTGTAAAATTAAATTTATAAAATAATTAATTTTAAATTTTAATATAAAAATTTTTATTTCGATGAAATATTTAAAAAATAAGTTTTTTAAAAATAATCCTATATTTTTTGGGTTTTTATTCATGATATTTATTTTTGGAATTAAAATATTTATATTTACTTATATTACTCTTGATAAATATTATTTATAGCATAATATATTATTTTTAGATTCAATAACTATTCATATAATAAAAATTATTTTCCCAATAGTCAAGTTAATTTTCACAATAGTCATCTTATTATTCCAATGGTCACATTTCCTCAATAAATAACACTTCAATAATTCACTAAATATTTAATAAAATTAATATCAAGGTTATATATTATAATTTTATAATATATTGATTAGTTTATTGATTTTTTTATAATTTTCTATAGTGTCTTTTCTAGGGGAAATTATTCTCGAAGATTGGGGAAATCCATATTTTCACATTTTTGCATTTTTATTTTATATTTTTTACAATAGAAAGGATTGGAATTTTTGTTAGCTTTTTTTATATCTAATGTATTGATATTTATTAATGAATTCATGCTATATTTATTTATATATATTATCTATGAGTATAATACTAATATAATATAACATACATTTATTTGTGGAAAAAATATCATTAATAATTTTTGGGTCATTAAATTATTTCCACCTTTTAGAATTTCATCCAAAAACTTTCAACTCATATTCTTGGTTGAGAATTGTTTAGGGTACTTATGTTTCATTGTTTCTGTTGGCTCCCATGGAGCCTCTTAATAATTATTGTTTTTTTCCAATAAACATTGAAAACATGAGATCTTATTTTTCATGTAAATTTGTCCCTATAGTTTGAGAACTTTAATAGATAATACTTATAATAGAGGCTATTTTCCAATTTTATAACCTAAAGATTTAATTCATGTGAGGGATTAGATATGTAATTACTCAACATTTATACACGGAACACATCATGTGCTTGATCCATTTTTAGTGGAATTGTATACTGATAGTCTGCTTCTCTATTAGGATAAAGGATCTCAAACAAGATAATGTACTTATGGATATGCTTCACACTATTTATAAAATAAATGTCACTCTTACATGGTGATGTTCACAATATAAAATTATCTCTAGAATCAAATTCCAATTCCATTTAATAGATATCAAGATATATATTTTTTCAACTTTGAGTAGATTTTATATATTTTAAAATGGCCCGAACCATTTCTGTAATCTCTAGAAAAAGTTCCTGTTAAAGTACATTAAATTCACAAAACTAATACCAACAGGTTGGACTTTTAAATCTCATCCCATATAGAGAGTCATACAGATCCATTTCTATACTAGAGTGGATGTTTTTTTGTATGAGAACTCCACTAATGGGGTATGTGTATCTCATCATCCATTAAATTCCATCCAGTATGATCTTATAATTTCCACGAGTGTCTTAATATCCTTTGAGATTGTCAATGTTTTTAGGTGTGATAGGTCATAATGAAATAGTAATCTTTACTCAAATAATGTTGGATACTTGTCCATAATTTAGATGTGATCCTATGATTTCAATGCATAATGATCTTAAGTGGAACCCCATGTAGACTCACAAATTTCTTCATAAATATTTAGGAATGTTTTTAAAATGAGAGATCGTATCAAAAAAATACATTGAGCATTATTGGTGAGTTGATACACCACAAACTATATCACATTGCATCCTTTAGATGTCTTTGGGAGACTAGTGAAAAATTTCATAGTGACAATCTCTAATTTCCATGTGGGTATTCGTAATGGTTGAATCATCCATTTGGACTTATTTTTTGCTACATTAACTTGAATAAAAACCATGAACCTTGACATATAAAACGAAATCTACTTCATCCTATTGTCTCTTAAAAAGTGTTCTTGAAAATCACAGTACATCATGGTAATTTTTGGATTTATAGAGAAGGGTGATCTATGTGAATTAATTAATAGATCCTTCATTATATCATGTATTTCATAAAGAAATAGTTATGAATCATCTGAAACCATCCTCATCAATGTGTAACTCATGTATCTTCCCATTATTTAATACTTGCAACTTTTTTTGGAAGATCATGATCATTACTTCGTGCGTCATGGATATTCTCATGTATAGATGGTTGGGGAGTCATTATGGAAAGGTATGATTTATTAACTACTGTATTTATTTGGATATCCATAATTCTCATATATATAAAGATATGGTATTTATCAATATACATCATTTATAAAGTATCAGTTTCTTTTATTCTAATAGAATTAACTACCTTTTTCTCTTATATTATATTGTTGTGAATAGTGTAATCATTGTCACTGATTAGCTCTAACTACCTTCTTTTAATCATGTTGATATTATTCTGTATTAGTATATAAATTAGAATACTATTATTGGTATATATATATTACATTTATCACTAATAATGATAGTACTATCAAATACAATGGGCTATGATCACATCTACTAACACCAGATCATAGGTTTGGGAGTTTTTATCATGGATATTTATCTGTCATGATGAAAAGACTATCAATTTTTTTCTTCATGATTACACATCCCAAGACATTATTTATAGAATCAAATTATATCACAATACATTATCCACTCATCGGTAGTTTGAATATGTACATAGTGATTAGCCACTTATTAATATCCTCAAATACTTCCTCACATTCTTATTTCCGCACATACATTAACCTTTTCCATGTTATCTTTTCTAGAATGATAGAAAATTATGTGAAATTTCACAAAAAATACTGGTAGTACCCTACTAATCCATGAAAACTATAGATTTACTTTATACTAGTGGGACTAATCCATTCCAAAATTTATTTTTACTTTTAAAGATCCAAAAATATTCCATCACATTTGATCATGTTCCCTTTAAATGTCACTTTGTACATCTGAAAGTCACACATGGTGAACATATCATGCATTTTATCATTTATTAATTTCTCTCATGTAATTATTAGACTCTCTTTCTCTTCCCCTTTTCAATTAGAATAAATTATAATATCATCTATAACAACAAACAAAAAAATCATTGTAGTCTCTAAATACTATATTCATCATATTTATAACGATTTCACGGGATTCAGTTTGTAAAAAGGGCATCACAATTAACTCATAATTTCTATACATTGTATGAAATACTATCTTCTGAATATCTTCTTTCATCACCATCAGCTGAAGATAACCAAAATAAAGATCCACCACTATGAAGTAATTATATCCTCATAGTTTATTATATAACTTATAAAAAATTGTAGAGGATACATATTCATTATAGTGATTTGGTTGAACTCTTGGTAACTTATACACAGTCTCTTTGATCCTTCCTTCTTCTTCACAATGAATATCGGAGCACCCTAAAGAGATGCACTATAGTGTATGAACCCTTTGTCCAAATTCTCTTGTTGATGCTTCTTTCACTCCTCTAGTACAATTGGGGACATCTAGTAGGGTAATATACATATAGGTGTGGGTCTATGTATAATTTCAATTGATAACACAACCTCACAAGCTGGGAGATTCTTGATAATGATTTGGGAAATATATCATTGTATTCCCTCCCAGTGGTATTTTTTGGCATTTTATTACCAGCATTTGACTAAAATACTTGGGAAAAGTATGGTTCTTCATAAGGTACCAATTCACACATCATTGAGGGATTTTCCAAAGATGATTAATGATCTTCCTTACATTTTTTGAGGAGCATGAGATGGTTTATAATAGGAAAATATATTTCATTTTTCTTAATTTTGATGTGTACTCTATATAATAAGATCCAATCCATACCCATTATAGAATTAATTTTTACCCAGGGATTCATTATGATATTTTCTATAAGAATCTTTCCATCTACAATTATAGGAAAATATTCCAACACTTTGGTAATAATGATCAAAAAACTATCTTTTTAAAAATTTATATCAACTTCAATGTTGCGAGGATTCTATTGAATAGTTCTAGATAATATTTAGGATATAAAAGAATTCATATAACTCAATTTAAATTAAAATTTTTCTAATAACGAGTTAATATTAAGTTTATTTTTTTTGATTTCATTTTATTGATTTTGGTTCTACCATTTTCTAGGGAAGAAAATTATAAAATAAAATTGAAGTAAAAAATCATGAATAAATAATTTATTTTTATTTGAAAAAAATGTCTAAAAGGATGTTTGTAGGATTCCATGTTTTATAATTATTCTAAAAAAAATAACCTATAATTATTACATATTATTAGAACTACACTACGGGTTGTCACTAATTTTTTCAAATTCCAAAAATAAATAAACCATACATGTGATAACCAATATAGCGGAACAAAATTTTCTTCCATAACTATTACATCATTTTTAATTGAAACATCAATATATTCATACATTAAAGGATAGAAATTATTGGTATCTTATGAAAATTAGGATTGTACATCACTTATAAATAGTAAATAATAAACATTATTAAAATAATTTGAATTTATCCACTTAAAAGTTTTCATAATCTCTATATTACATAATGTTTCCTATGTATATACATACAAAAAGTGGTGAGATGAAATCATATTATGGAGAATGATAACATTGTAGAAATAACCTAAATGAATCAATGTCATGTGGGTATTCATCATCATCATTATAATATTTTAATTATAGTATCATTATAAATATCATGATAGAGACATTATATAATTTCAGGGAATGTGGAATTACATTAAAATGAAACAACATGTCATAGTCTTCAAATACAAAACATAGTTGTGAGCATACCTAGCATCAGGTTCATTCATTACATTTGTGTATAATCATAAAATCATCTTTTTAATAAATATAGTATGTTATTCACTCATAATTAATATTATCTTATGTGAAAAAAACATTAACTAATGAATTGGATGTCTATATAATTTTGGGACTCCTCATCACATCCTAATATTTATATAATCATACATTCCACATAGAACATATAACAATCATAGTCCAAAATTAACCCACGGAAGAGAAAGTGTTTCAAAATTATTTCCTAAAGAATTATTTTATAAATAAACATAGGGTTTCCATATGAAAAATTGAAAATATATTTGGCATAAACATCATCATTAGTGATCGAAAAAGAAACAACTCAAGGGGAGTAAAATATGAGTTTTGTAATGAAATATTTTTCAAAAAATCATTGTATTTGTCTTATAAATAAAAGTGGTAACATGAATATGACAAAAATAAAATGTTATAATGGTGAAAGGGTATTTAATAATAATTATTTTATGATCCATACAAAAATTACATGAATGATAGATAAACCAGATAAAGGGATTTGGTTTTGACAATCCCCTTACCTTAAATCCCGCTTTATTTCAACACGTTTCCGCATCATTAATAATAAATGTTGGTTTTTAAAACCATTGATATATAAGTGAATTATTTTAATTCGTTCCACTTTTTATCAACTATATTCATTATATTATATTTCTTAATTTCCATGTTTAATGTGATAACATTTTGATATATTTCTTTCAATTAAAAAGTTTCGTTTTGCTTCAATTTATTTGTTTTCTTCAATGTAAGTTATACATTAGTATAATAAATACGTAATGATTAAAATAAATACATTTTTATATTTTTATATCATAAATAAATTATCATATATATCCATAGGATTAGTGATAATTAAATAATTGGATATTCTCTCATTGACTGTTAACCAACTATTAATAAGTCATTTTCAAAAGAGAGGGGACATGATGTATGAAAATATAATATTTGGAAAATATAATACATCGCAAATGATAAAATCATTAATATAAATAAATAATAACACTTAATTATATATATAATATTTTATTTTGAAATTTAGTGGAGAAAATAATTATAGGATAGTATAATTTTAGGTAGAATTGATGAGAACATACCAACTTCTCAGTGATGATTCTACTCTATGGAACATAAATCCATATATTATTGGAAGTTAATGGCTCTAAAAAGTTCATAGGTATGTTAAGTGTATTTATATTGACTATGTGGGATGAAATGTTTCTTAGAAATGTGATGGATGCATGTTTTTTCCAATGATAGGGAGAAAGAATGTGTATACTTAAAGAGTGGGGTATTTTTAGGATAAAACATTAAATAAAATACTGCAACAATGGTAAAAACTATAATTGTGATGTTTCTAAAATACAAAACTACATATATATATTAGAAATATTTTTACTTTAAACCCCTTTATATTTTTAATTAACTTATTTCATTGAAAATTAGATTGGAAAAGGGAAATTTGTTATTTTATGGGATCACTTTTGACTATAAGTTTTTGGAAAATGATTTTGAGGTATGTAAATAATTTTTTTTTATATTTTAATGAAAAATATCTGAAATTAAATATTTTTTGGCCGAACCTTAATTTATAAAAATAATATCTTCATCATTATATTATTATTGATTCAATTTAAGATAAACTAGTGACAAGGAAAATTTATTATTTACTATTCACATGAAAGTTGATGTATTTTAGAAAATTACCAAAAAAATAACCTTTGGTTAATTTTAACAAGATTTTTTCAAAAAATAATATTAATTTTTTTAAAATAATTTTCTAACATAGTTAATTAAAATTTTTATTACAAATATTTTTATTTATTATAAGATACATTAAAATAAAGTTTATTAAAAATGTGCATATATTTTATTTTGAGTTTTTTTATCCTGATATTTTTTTAGAATTATAATATTTATATTTACATATATGACATAAGATAAACATTATTTATATCACACATAATTATTTTTAAATTTAAAAACCACTCCAATGGTCATGTAAATATTCTATAAAGTCATGTTATTATTCCCAATGGTATGGTTACTATTTTTGATGGTCATGTTACTATTCAAATATTCACATTACTCTTAAAATGGTCACATTATTGAATGTAAATACCAGTCTATTTATTCAAAAAAAATTCTCTATAATTCATCACATGGATATATTTATCATTCTCTATGATGTCGATTAGTTTATTCATATTATGATTCATTTTGGCTATGTTGGTTGTGTGGGTTAATCAATCAAGTAGATTGGGGTGATAAATATTTTCCCATTTTAGTTTGTATATTTTATATTTTTTTGTAATTAAAAATTTCCCACTTTCCTTGGTTTTATAGATGACTAATTTAATGATCTTTATTAATTAATTAATGTATTTTTGGTTTTCGCATGAGATTACTAAGAATAATACATATATAATATAATATAACACATATTTATATATGAAAACAATTTCATTTAAATATTATAGGTTATTATAAGTGGAAAATAATTTATATACAAGAAAATTCATTAATAGATAAATAAAAAATTGAACTATAAAGATAAAAAATGTAATAACGGAATAAAATAATGAATAAAAATCTATAAACTATTTCAAAATATACTGTTATATGTTATATCAATTCTTTTCAATGAAAATATTCTCATTAAATTCTATGTGGTGAGTTTATCAATAAATAAAACGATATAAGCCATTTTTTGATAATTCATAACATCTTAATTCAAAAATATTAAAGGGTACAGTACATATCCCCTAAAATCATTGATAGACGTTGAAAATAGAAATAATTATACCCATGATTCTGCTTCATTACATAATTGATTGCATATACCATCCTCATACTTCTTTCAACAATATGGTTTTAACTATGTATTATTATCTATATAATCTATATTATAACTCTATATTGAAATTAAATTGTTGTAATAAGAAAATAATAGATTTTTTAGTGAGAGTTTCAATCATCAAAAGCTTTTAGAGCACTTTAAAAATTTAACCCAAAAAAATATCTCCATCACTGAAGTAGTGCATAGATATTATAATAAAAATCATGAATTTTTTCCTGAAATAAGAAGTCTTCTATTTATATGATTTAGCATATAAATACCACCAATAGTAAAATTTGTAGACTTTTTGCACAAATGATACTTTGTAACAAACTCAGAATATCTTAATTGATCTTTGGGAAAATGTAGTTCAGGTGACCTTGTGTTGTTTGAGAAGTTTATGGCTTGAAATAAATTAATCCAAATATATTATTTTTAATGTAAAACTATATATTAATAGAACTAAAACCCCATTATGTAAGTACATGTAAAACATACTGTGCATTTTGGTTCATCAAAGTAATGTATCTAAAAGAGTTCATTTCTGTGAAATGAATCAATATAACCTTCCTTTTTGATATTCAAAAATATGATAAATTAAAATTCTATGATGGAAAATTTAAAAATAATTTTTATTATAAAATACATTATCCCCCAATTATATGAAAAAAAAACTAAAAAATGCTATACCCCATAATAAATAAACAAAAACAAATAATCCTTTATCATCATTTGAAACATTTATCCCCTTTGAATAATTCTCTCATTCTACATTCCTCTCACTTATGAATCATTGTGATTATCAAAAATAAATGTGGTAGAATTAAATAAGATTAATAACAACGAAAATAATAAGGGTAAAAACTCCAGGGAATAATGAGGAACCATGTAGGAATAAATTTGACTTGTTGGTGTGGTATATGGATAATTTAAAAATGACAAGATTATATTTAACTCATGATTACATAATAATATATTGAGATTAACATTAATCATTTAATAATGAATCTAAGATATATAAATTCAATTAAGAATAAAACAAGTCATAGTGAGGGTGCCTCGGTTAATTTTTTAAGATAACCACTTGATGTGAATGATACTTCCAAACATTTAGATTTCATTACAAAAAATTATGAAAATTATTCATAAATGTTTTATTTTGAAATATTTACACGATATATCCTTAAACATTCATTTATAGATATTCTGTAATATATGACATGCATGCATAATGAGTCACCACAATTTTATAAAAAAATAATTATATCCCCCTTTCATAATGAGTTTTTAAATATCAAGAGGATTCTTAATAATAAATAAAAAATGATCACTCAACAATGATCATCCACATATTATATTTAATTAATTAGAATATATAATATTGTAATGGTTTTGTAACTATATATGTATGATTATTTTCTATTAATATAAATTTGAGACCTATATCTTATTTTGGTGTGTGATCCTAAAGGAAATAAGTTCTTATATCTATTAGTTTATCTCTTCATCCATGTTCTATACTCTTAGACAAATAAACAAAACTTCTTCCATCATAAATAATAATAGTTCAAGTTAGACTCATTTAGAAATTACTGAGTGTTTGATTCATCTATATCAATTGGGTACAAAAACATTTATATTTTTCATTCTCATATTCTATAATGGAAATTGAAACAAAATTTTTGTTATTTATAGGATAGGAAACTAATAATTCTATAAGGAAATAAAATGTTATGGAAGTGATCTTATTTTAATTTAGGATAATTCCTTTTAATAATTGAGTAATTTAGAATCTAGGAAACTAGATAATTCACAACCATCATAGTCAACTCATATTCACTTATAATAAGTTCAAAAAAATGTATGTGGGAACAATTTTTCTGGATGTCAATTTGATTTAATTAATTTCGATTTTTCTGATAAATGTAAAATTTATATCATTCTTGGTTAAAATGTCAAGGATCTATCATTCAATTATATAATTCATTTAAAAAAAATTATAATTTATCATACCAATCTCTTGGGTCTTGTTTAATACCATAATGTACCATTATAAAACAATAAACATATTTTAAAATTATATATCATCAAAACTAGGAAATTATTATATATAAATATCCCATTAAACGTAGCTATTTTTACAAATGTACTTTTTACAGAAATTTGAAATAGATTAAAATTTAGATGTATTATAATGGATAATAGTGTATGGATTGATTCAGGTATAGATATGGAAAAAGTACCGTTATACATTGTTCCATATTATTAGTAATAAACCATCACAAAAAATTTATAGTAATTATAAACAATGATTCCATTCTCATAAATATTCATTTTTAAGATCCATTTAACACATATAATTTTAAGATCCCTAATAAATTTAATAAAATTTAAAAACTTATTCCTTTAGAGATGATTAAAATATTCATCCATATGAATTATCAAACTTCCATCCCCTAAGGAATCATTTTCCATTTATTCTCATATTTTGATAACAATGAACGATTCACACAATCATTTCTTAATAAACTTATGGTTTGAACTAATCCATAAATGCAGTTATCTTTGAGAAGTGAGATTCGGGGAAAAAATATTATTTTGTAAAATGGAGTAAGGGTTGTTTTGATAATTGGGAACCATAACAAAATTATAAGAGATTGATAATTTTAAAGAGATATTTTTAGATTTGTGTCAAGGATTCTAAGGTGTTTCGGGTTCTCTGGTGGATATTGAATGATTTATTTTAATTTTTGATATTTTATAAAGTGATTTTAGCTATATCACATTTACCATGTGATTAGGTGAAACAACAGGGGTTGGTGTTTCATGGGGTGTTGGTAAATAGTTTTTTATTGATTTTAATAAACCATATACAAAACAAAAAATAGGTTTTAGATGAATCAAATTATTGTGAATCTTTTATTAAATAATGCAGTCAAACTGTGTGTGTGAGGGGGTGTGGCTCGAGACAGTAAGGGTCAAATGGATGGCACACAATCTTTCAAACCATGCGATAACCATTATACAGAGCATAATTATTTCAAAAATTATTTATTTATCATTTCTTTCCATTCATTTATTAAAAATCTCTCCCTCTTATTTTCCTTTTCCGGTTGAACTAGGGAGATCTCCCTTCCCATTCGTTCTTTATCAACCCCCCTTAAAAAATAGTGATATCTTTTTTTATCATTGATATGAAGAGATTTTCCTCCTATTATTAATTTATTTTTATTCTTCCTCCTTGGTGGATAATTTCATTATCTTCACCTTAGGGTTTCACTAGTGATTCCACCAAAGCATAGCATAGTCATCGTGATATGATATGGATTTTGATCTGTGTGGCTATAGGAACTTGTGGTGGGAAAAAATACCAATTCCTACTATTTTAATGGTGGTACATAACAAACTAAAACATTCAATGGGTTTCAATAAAATTTGGATAAATTGACCACTATTTCTGGTAATTTAAAAAGGTTATTTTTTTAGAATATTCTTTATTTAATGTCGATTGGGGACTTTACAATGTTCCTTGAGGTTTCAGTGATAAAACATCCATCATTAATATTTTAGAAAATTAATTCTTTTTTCAATAAATTAGAATATAAATTATAATTTTTTTAATTTAGTTAATTGATGTGATGGAATGATATGGGGCCTCAGGTTTATGGGAAATATATTTTTGGACAACAATGTCCATGGACAAGTATCATCATTTATTTCTTAAAATAAATTCATTTGTATAATGTAGGTGGTCCCTTGAGTATGAATAATGGTTTATACATTGTGTGTATATACATCTAATGAGCAGTTTTTACATGGATGAGATATCGAACAAAAATATGAAATTAATTTTTCTTTGGAAATGCCATGAGTAGGATGAAGATATTTTGGTCCACATTGTAACATTAAAACTATTTTGATGCCTCAATAATCTATGGATGGGGGATTGAATATAAAATTTTATCTTGTTACATAGAGACCCTAAGAGATATAAATAATATACAAATAATGTAGGGGCTATGGTATAAGTTTCCTTATAAATGTATTCATCGAATAGAATATTGAGATATTAATGTAAAGGGTGATTAGGCCAATATAGAATTGTGATATGCATTTAATACTATTGGATAATAGATTAGGGTGTTAGGTGATATTTCATTTACACTAACATGAATGTAAATTAGTGGGTATTAACTAGGTGGATTAATAATAGGTTGGGTGACTGGACTAACATAGGGTGACATGAAAAGTTAGATGGTAATCGTTCCACCTCTCTAGTGTGATGCTGGTGTGGTTATCCTTATGAGTCTTAAGTGGTTATAATGCGATTATGGTTATAGTGAGGGACATTATTCCATTAATGGGACATGACAAGATTGAGAGGTAAGAAATCTATATGGGAATCCAAATAGGGTTTCTAGGATATATCACTAATAATACTTCCATAATGGGTTCTCCTGTATCACATTATCCCTAGTAATGGTCAATTTGGTGAGGTAGTTTTTGTTACTCTAGGTTTTTTCCTGTAACCCAAGCATCATGGTGTGGGTATTTTATGGGTACAATGATTAGAATGGGTTATGAAACTGAGAATCCAACTAAGGAGTTGTGAGATGAGTTAGGTTGGTTTATAACCTCTTCAAGGATGATTTCTAATGCCTCTAATATTTATGAATGGGGAGTGGTCATTCCCTGGGTTTATGGAGTATTTGTTTAAGTGTATTCTAGTGGGGTGCAGATAATTCCTTTAGTTTCCGGATAACATGTTTTATGAGTAGGGTGATGGTATTAATCTAAGAATATATGTGGAATTATATATTGTTTCTTGGTAATTTCTTGGTATTCACCTATGTTTTAGAATTTATTATACAATGTATATAGTTTCATGGTAGAGTACACATGCACCCCTATGTTTTTAGTAAATTTAGGTTTTATGATTCACAGTAGGGAGAGGTTGTAAAATCCATAATTTTAAAAGTATATTATTTTGATATTTATGATATATTATTTTTAATATTATTTAGTGGGTTTTTGGTCTCTCAAAAATATATTAGTTGTTTTAAGTACACTATAGGATGGACAACACCGAAGTGTGAGACATTTTATACATGGAATCACCCTATGTGAAATGGGACGATCAAAATGCCTATGGTGGGGAGTTGAATTGTGTGTGGAGTACTGTAAGCCATCCTCATAACCACTACTATATTATCCTCATCTTGTTGTAGTCAAAGGCATGGTGGGTCCAAAACTATGAGGTTTTAACACTTGTCTATGGGAGGGCCATCATTTAGGTTTGCAAAGTGATTGTGTGATAAAGTCCTACATGGTCATGGTGATGATAATTTTAGTATTTTAAATATTCAATTTGGCCATGGATATTTATGGGTGGGATATTCCACATAGTGATGAAATATATTTTCATCAAGGGGGGATATTTATTGTTTCTTAACCCATTTCACCTCTATTAAATTTTTCAACATCTTCTGGATATTGTGTTGATTAAATTTCAAACATGTCATCTCTATGAAAATATCCTTAAATTTAAATTCTCTATCATGAAGGTACATTTTGAGGGGTATGTGATCTATGAGGTTGGAATTTTAATAGACTTAGAAAAGGTAGATTCTGTTATGTCTTTGGAATGACCAAGAATGTTTTTTAAAATCTGAATAATCTTTATACTAGCATTATACTATAGATGATTTGTAAAATACATACCACATATTGAAATGACAATAATTGGGATTAAAAAAGAGGTTCATGTATGAATGGTTTGAATAGTTTGATGATGCCTTCTTGGATTTAATGAAGAGACTAATGATATTTCTAATCTTTACATTTCTAGAATCTGTAATTGGATATATGGTTTACTCTGATTCCTTATGTATTGTTAATATGGTGTTCTCATGCAGAGGGAAAAAGTTATATATTATGGTTCTAATAAACTATGACTGTATGTTCAAAACAACCCTAATAATTACTTCGAGTTAGAATATATTGTCTATGATCTAAATTGTTTCACCAATATCTCTTTATTGAGTGATTTTTCATATACATGATCCATAAGATCTTATGGGAAATATTTTATCATTATTACATGAATATTTTTTAGAGGATTAAGTTTGACTATCTATAAAAAATATACTCATATATGGATTTTTAACAAGAGAAATGGAATGTTATTTCATGTTCTCCCATTAGGAAAATGTAGTATCTATGACATAGGATTTTAGAGGATGAATGAAACAAAATGAGTTGGATGGATAAGGGGATGATGGATGAATATAAGTATTGAGTAGTGGTGAAATGTTTGTATTTATATATCACATCTACATTGGTACACCAGGTGAAGTATATCTATGATTCAAATCGTAAATGCATAGTGATGCTAGAGAGGTTGAAAGGAAGTGACCAAGTTCCAGGATATTCAATATATAGTTATGGAATTTCTTATGTTCATGGAATAGTTTCAGTGCCTACTTCTATGATGGGAAATCATATAAGGGACTCCCATGAATCATTGTGGCCAGTGAATCAAGGGTTGGTGAATATATATTACGAGATCACATGCATGTTTTTCTATGTAGTTTTAATGAATGAAAATACATTTTTTTCCTATCTATTCCTTGACAAAAAAAGTATTATGGACAATAATGAACATGTTGGAATATTCTTTTAGACACATATAGTGTATTTTGAGTATGTTGGAATACATGATGATGAAATTTGTGATAGTTTTCCCTAGCTTTATGAAAAGTCAAAATATTAATGGGAGATAGTAGATCAGATAATATAATTTGTAAAATACCTAACCCCAGTAGCCTAGAGTCAATGATTACATTTTTACATTTTATTAATATACAAGGAATTAAATCTGAAAGGGCTAAATATTTTACTAGACCTGGTAAAATAGATACATTCTTTAAATTTAAATTAAATTTCAAAACATAAAATAAAAAAATAATTTTATATGTACATTCCATTATTCCCCTTAGTGTATCCATGAATATTAATAAAAAAAATCCTCATTTCCTGAGGAAAAATGAATCATAATAAATTGGTGAGATCAAATGATCAATAAGGGTTAAGTATAGTAGAATCTATCATGAATTGGAAAAGATAATCAACATGGTAAGGTAAATAACTAAGAAAAGATTCCATTTAATCAATAATGTGTCCATAATGAAAATATAATGCATAACAATTAGGTATGTGTAAATTATGGGGAAAAAATCCATTAAATAAATAACATGGGAACATTCTGTATCCATGGGTAATATCATAGTGAAAATATAATGGATTATAATAACTAAAATCTTAATGAAGGAAATTCTTAATTATTATATGGAATTTTTCCTAGGTATGTGATACCTTTCACATAAATTCATTTCATAATATTTTTTTAATATTTATGGTTGAAGACCAATTTAATTTGGAAATCTTATTCATCTCATGAGACTATCAATGCATTGAGGGGATTTTCTATATACAGCCCCAACATATTCTTGTATGTCCAAAAAATTACTCATATTTCAAACAATCAATATAATTCATAAAACATTTTCTTATCATCAAGTATCCATATTGAGTAAAAGATACTCATTTTAAATTTTTTCTTCAATTAATGAAATAACATTAAATGTAAACACCATATGTAAAAATGGTATAATATTTAAAAAATAATCATGTACATCACACATGAAATATAGATATTTAAGAGAAATGAATTTTCAATTAATAATTATAACAAATAAATAAAAGGGTCAGTATATACACCCCAAAAAATAAATAAGCGTTGAATAAAATATCCATCCCATATAAATAAAAGTGGAAATAAAATCAATTACCTTATGTTAGAGCACATTAAAATTTGTTAAAAAACATTTTATAATGGTTTTAGAAAAGTTATTAATTTATTTCATAATCTTATTTATATTTATAACATCATATATGATACTTCTATAATATTTCACATCCTTTTCATTATTAACATTCCATTATTTTCATTCTTTCGTGTGTTAATTTCATTAATTTATCATAAATATATTTTTAGGAAATTATTGGTTATATTGTATAGGATATAGATACCTAATATCCATAATTCTATAAATATAGTATTTAATAATTAAATATAATTTTTTAACAATTTTTAATTATTTATATGGAAAATTATTTACATCACCTCGTGCAGACGGTAGGTCGTGTTTATGCATGAGCGATGGTATCATTTCATTAATTTTGATTGGGTTCAGAAATGGAATATATATTAATTTTCCATAATCAATATCATTTCATAAGTTCCATATATATCCATTGTTTCCAATGTTATAAAAATCCTAGTAAAAGGGAAATGAATGACAAATTACACCACGACGAAGAGATGGTATGTCATACGTACGCACTCACACATGGTGCTTTTGTTTTTAATAGAATTAATAAAAGTAAAAATATAGTTGTACCGGGATCATAATAAAATATGAGAAAATATTTGATATTTTATTTATTATTTTAGTATATAGAAAATACATTAAGAGGAACTATAAGTGGAGGTAAACATGAAAGAGTCGATAAAGGTGATTACCTCTTTTTCGATAGACAACCTTTAGACCTCTTCTTAAAGGATCTAGGGTTGGTATGTCAGAAGGATCATAACCTATATAAAATATATAAGTAAGTTTGAAATATAAATTGGAAGTATTTGGTTTATGTATATGGATATATGTGGTTTGAATAAGCGAAGGAAGCCATGTCCCTTCATAATTGAAGTAAGGGGTTATTTTAGAATTTCTCAACATACTATATTATAAAAACAAAACTAAAAATATAAAATCACTAAAAAGTGAGTTATATCAAAAATAAGATGATTATTGTTACATAAACTCTCATTAAGTAATATTTAAACATTTTTAGGTAATATTATTACCCTTACAATTTGGTTTTATTCCTTATTTAATCCCTTTAACTCTTACCATTAAAGCATGGATTTTACTCTTTAAGTGTCAATATTGTTACTATAAAATGCCAAAAGGCTCATAAATGGAAAATGGTTTATATTTGAAACTATATCCTAATAATGTGGCCTAATGTATTATTTTTATGAATTGTATATATTTTAATAAAATATTACTTATTTTAAAATATCATCAACGTCAATTTTAACACTATCTATTACATTGAATTTTAAAAATATAAATACAATGTAAAAACATATAAAAACATAATAAATATTAAATATAAAAATTTCATATAGAAATTTCGTTTATGATATTAATTATCTCATCATAAGTTTTATTTTAATATTTTTAGTATCATTTATTTGATTTTTTCATTTAATTAAATAATTAATGGAACCTCATTTTGCAGGTAGTCAAGGTAATTATTTATTAGATAAAAAATTTAAAACAATTACCATGATAAATATAATTAATTTATATTTCATAATAATATTTATAATTTAAAGTATCATCTGAATAACACTATATTAAAAATATTATAACTATTAAAATTGTGAAAGTGAAATCTTTGAATTTTCTTAAAATAAAATACAATGAGGGTCATAATCACTTCCAAATGAAAAAACATATTATATATCAAAAACATGAATTATTATGAATTAATATAACTCAGTAAATAAAATTTTGGAAACATTTAGGGTCATTTTCTATTCCTTATAATTTTATTTTTAACCTATATTACCCAATTTATCCTTTATTGTGATAACAAATATTATCAAGGTTAATATTCATATTGGTTGAAAGTAAAACATTCCTATTAAAAAAGTTTAATCCTACAGAATAAATTATTTAAAATTTTTTAAAAATTAAAATCACATAATTTTTATAAATTAGTTAAATATTGATAATGTGAAACATAGTGAAAAAAAATTTTCTAGAAAAAATTATTTTTAAGAAAAAGTGTTCATATTAAAAATATATGGTATAAGGATGATAAAAATGAAATTAATCAAATTATATATAACTAAATAGTACTTATGTTACTTTATGATAAAATTCAATTCCTTAAGGTTATTTTGAATATAAATAAAATAATTATTTTAAAAAAATTTATTTCCCCTATTTATTATAAAATCAATAATTTAAAAAAAATCCTCAAACATCACTATAAGATATTCCTATTACTCGGATTTATAAAATGATATTAATTTTGTCAACTATATTTTATATAATTTGTTAAAAAATTATATTTTTTCATCATAAAAATAAATAAAATTTCTTTTGTAGAAAACATATATTTAATGAATAAAATGACTTTTCATAAGATTGTGTGATTATTTCCTATGAATTATTAAATATCAAATTCATATATATTTGATAATATAATTAACCCTATTCACAAATACTAAATTAATTGCTAGTCTATAATCATATATTAACATTTGCTAAGTTGGGTGTTGCAGGCAACGTAAGCTACCGAATATATTAAATTTATTTAAAAAGATACATATTTTAAAATATTAGAGTGTTAAAAATTGGCACATTTGTTACTAATATAAGAGAATGATTTTTTGGATGAGTTAGGAAACTATATTCCTTGGATATCACACAGTATCATTGGGTTCCTATGACCATAGTTTGAAATAGAGGCACATGTTTTTGTTTAACTATATTACAGAGGATTTCAAAAGGATTTGCAGAATTAGTTAAAAAAAGTAAGGGGTATCATCTACATATAGATTGATATTAATCATGGACGATCAAGGTCTTATGGGATATGATTAAAGAGAGCATCCCATAAATCAATATAATAAGGGATGGTCTTCTTTCCTTTACAGATATCACATAAAATATATGTTTCCAAGATTCAATTCAGATAGAATATTTTGAGGCTCTTTATGATGAGTATTTTTACTCACCATTGTGTTGGAATGAGGCAAGTGAGGAAGCTATTATTGTGATGATTTTGTGTGGGATACCAAATAGAGGGTAAAATTTATTAAGAAGCGTTTGGTTAGTGCTCAGAGTATAAGGTTGTTTTATATTGTCCAAAGGAGTCAAAAAATGGAGTTTCTATAGGTGACTGAACATTATTGTGGGTTTCACCTCAGTTGGGGCATGTTCATTTGTGAAAGAAATGAATCTATAAAAATGGGTTTTAGGACTATATATAATTACTAATCAACTTAGTAATATGTATTACCCACATGACCTTCCACTATGATTTATAGTTATACCTAACTATTTCTACATCACTCATTTTTGGAGGTACGAGCCTCACCTTTCACATGATCTTAACTACAAGGAAAATATGTTTCAACTAGATTCTTTATTTTTGAATCTCCACATGATGATTATATAATAATGAACCAAGGGGTTCTGGTGGGAATTGACACCACTAGTTTGATTATTAAGTAATTACGGATGTATGCAAGTAGAGATGTGGGAAAGGGTGTTTGATGTGTGAATTTTATGGCCTGAGTTATTCAAACATACCATTAGATACACTTATTGAAGATGATAATTCGTTAGGGGGAATATTTTTAATATTATCATTTTTTCAACTTATTTAGATATAATATTTTTGGTGTTTTGTTTTTTCTTTTGGTGATCTATAAACGCTCTTTGATTGTATAAATTAGGTTTTAGATATTTTTAGGTGAACCTCCGGTATGACCATGCCATAGTTTATGTTGTTTTATGCCCTCAACCTGCCTCAATGAAATGGGTTTAAAAAATGCTAGTGGTTAATTATTGTTTAGGGCATGGAGTTGTTTGATTCATATTATAGACCATGGATAGAGTAGAATCACCTCACTAGAGTGGAAGGTGTGGTGAATCCCGAATTGGAATGGTTTTGACACCATGCCATAGAGGGTTGTAGTTTTGGGTTACCTGGGATGGGGTTGATCAAGGGAACCATAACTATGATTGGAATCACCACATCATGGTAATGGTTACTTCAAAATATGAAACAGATTATTCAGTTTTTGAGGTTGAATGGTATTTTATGACTATTAATCGAGATGTGTGTGATCATCAGGAAGTATTGTTTAATGTTTTTTGACTCATTTGTCCAACATTAAATGATTAACCCTCATCCTATTTATAGTTTATTTGATCAAGATGATTTTAGATAAGGTGTTTGACTATATTTATTTCTTTTATTAGTGCCCTTGTGTGGTTCCTTCCTTATGAGGCTTCGTCGTATTGGTCTAGGATCATAGTGATCTCATCCTATCTTATATACTCACAATTCCAATAGTGAGGGAGGATTCTTCCATACAACTATCCTAGATATACCATTGATTGTATTTTTTTGTTGGGTATATTCATTTGATTATTATCCCTTGCCAACTTATCCATATATATAATTATTTTTTAATTCTATTTTGATTATTTTTGACCTATTGTATGGCTTCTTTTCCAATGAGTTCTCTCTATTTAGTTCATGGGCTTGAATTCGGTATCAATGCATTAAAATTAATGTGATTGGAATCACACTCATGAGGTGTAACATCCCGAATAAATAAATAATATGAAATTTTCATATTCATTAATATTTGTGAATTAAAAATTAATTTCACTTTAAATGGGTTGCTATGTTTGATAGCGTACCTGACACACAACAACTGGTTTCTTTGAAATCTTACGTTCCACACTAATAATTAGTATTGTTATTTTTAATGGTAGTCAAACTCTAGCCATTTTAATGGAAGGAATGAAAAAAATAACTACAATATGATTATACATGTTTTTTAAATGTATTTACATTTATCCAATAAAATTTAGAGGCTTAAAATGTGAATGAATCTAATTTTAAGCATAATTTACATAAAAAGGTCGATTTACCACCTTTTAATTGTGAACCATCATTAAATATAGTTCTTGCCACTTTAATACATTCTATTTGACCAAATAAAACCACTCTTTATAATGAAAACATCAAAATTTACTTTTAGTAAATTTTTGGAATTTTTTTGATAAAGTTCCTTTTTTACGGAATAGTGAAAAATATTGTATTTTGTTTCAAAAATGCCATTTAATCGAATTTATTTTTTAGATAGATTATCTATTTAATTGGTTTGAAACTGAAATTAGAGTATATTTTTACCATATAATCCAATATTGGTCATTGGAATTAATTTCACATTGAAATTGGACAAAAACAAGTGTCAATCATTTGATAGTTATTGTTTCTTAAAAACACTCTAATTGTTTTGACAACATGAATTAGATTTAAATTGATTAATGAAAATTATATTTTTTTAATTTTAAAAAATAGACATCATTTTTGAATTCAGATTTTCAAATAATGATTAGTCTGAATGTTTGGTATTTATCTGAAAAACGTCAATTTTTTATGAATAGTGAAACCACTTGGTAGAAGTTAAAAAAATAACTTTTCAATTAAATGAACTTTTACCACATTTTTTAATTGAATTTCAAAAATCTGACATACATGGTTTTTATTAGTAAGTAAAATGTGGCTGAATAAGATGAAAATAATTTTTGGTGAATAGTAAATTTTGACTTTTATTTACCACCGTTAAAGGTAAATATGGTAATTCAAAGTAAAAAGAATATTGTAATAGTTAAAAATTACCTTAACACATGTACTAACTTTATTGGATAAGTTATGGACGACCATGGTCATTTTTGGGTCTATTTTGGGACCCCATGGAGCCACTTATGAAAGAAAATGACACTTTAGATTAATTAATTTAATGTAATGGCAAAAATGACAAAAACAATTATCTATTAGTAAATTAATTTTTATATGGTGTTATATAAGTAATAAATTTTACTATAAATATTAATTGAAAGGATTAAGAGATTTCCTACATCATGGTATGTTTTTATAATTTTTAGACATCCAATAATTTATATTATTTATGACACAATAATGATGCAGTATTTACCTCATTAATAAATGATTTAAATAAATAACATTATAATGATTAAAATATTATCCAAAACATGTACAATTCTGATTGGATGATTTTATTTCGAATATGAGTCATCTTATCATCGACCTTAATGATTTTTGGATCTTTTGAAACTGAAGATTTTTTTATAATAAAATAATGTTTTCCCACGTTCCTAAAGAGCCCCTCCTCTCCCTTATAAAAGAAGACCACTTATAAACAATTACTCACACCTCTAAAGCCTTCTGGCTAATCCAAAATCTTCCTAATTAAGCTCAAAACATCCCTTTACTATTCCTTGATGCCTTACCTTATGCATTAGGCACTTCAAGATGTCCATTGGATAAAACCAAAGGGAGTTACCCAAATTAAATGTAAGAGTTTCTCTTAAATTGTTTTCTTTTATTTTACTTCTCCAACCCCTAAAATCTTTTTATTCCTTTATTTTGTAACAGCAACAGTATCCTAAATATAGTAGGATTTTTTTTATGAAAAGGATATAAACTACATTTATACACACCTCCATCTGATGGATGAAGAACACGATGTTTCTATGGATGGAAAACTAATGCCTCAGGAAAAGATGATTGTTCAAATATCTCCAACCACCTCTCATTGTGGCAATTATGATGTCAGTATATTTATATATGATATATATTATTTTTATGTTTTCTTTATGATTTTATAATTTCCATTTATACAATTCTTTTATGGTTTCCATTATGGGTGAACACGATAATTTCATTTGAGGAAGTGCAGACTACCGCCACCCCAAAGTGATATGACTCGTTAATACCATATTTGGGACATATAGAGGATGGATTTAATGGCATTATATATGATATTATACTGGAATTATAATATACCTATGTATCATTATGTTTTAATTCCATTAAAATAAGAAATAGAAATGAAAGTATTGTTCATGTGTACGTACGGCTTTCTGTCTCCATGAATGGTGGAATTCATTTATTACCTCCAAATGTTTTGTATGATTATAAATACCTTTATATATTGGATATATATGATATATATGATATCTAAATCATTCATATCATTCTTCAAATAATTAATGTTTGACTATGTGAGCAACTTGTAATTGTAAGAAGTCCATTTTTGAATCAAGTACAAAATAACAACTAAACGAACGTTATTAACATAAAAGATTAAATAATATTTATAACATTGTAATAAGTGATATAAAACAAATAATAAACTTGAAAGTGTTTTTTAAGAAATTGTAAATTTACTTTAGTTTATTATTCAGGAATAACATGGAACAAACGAGTCAATTCGGACACGAGGTAAGGGATTTTCTCATCTCACTTTTAATTCCACGAGATTTCCATTGTTCGCCACTTATTCATTGAATATGGTGTACTGTGTACTTACATTTGATATATATTATCATAATTCTCATTATATATTTGGTATTCTATGATTCATTTTTTAATTAACTTTTGGTCATACGACTAGATTGATTACAAGGAAGTAAGGGTTTTCATCTCACTTCCTAATTTTGTGAGATTCAGCCAAATATTTCCACTTTTTCCTTATGTGTGGTGTATTTAATTCCCATGATTTTACTATTTTTTGTAATATATATTCATTTATGGGAATTTAAAACTTCATTGTATGATCCTAATTTTATGTGGCGTATGTTTTGTAAGATACCAAATCGGTAAGGGAACCTTTCACCATCCTCTTTTTAAAAGACTTCTATTTGTTATGCCTTTTAATTTACATCTTATTATGTTGGGATATGTTCTTATATATCCTTATTTATGTAAAAATTATGTCCAAGTGATGTGATACCCTTTTTATCTCATCGACTCATTTTCTTAATTTTAAAGTGATGTCGTTAGGCTGTTGAATTTTTATAAGGTAACTTTTTAAACCAATTTCAATTCTTTGGGTTCAACTTCATGAATATGTCGTCGAATAAATATTTGTGAATGAACTATTATTTTTTTACAGTTAATATCCACATATATTGGGTGTATTTATATTTTTCACACATAATTATGTTATTGATTTATCCTTAATTTAAGGATACCATCATTATAAGGGATTTCATCTCAATTTACTTTGCCCCTGAGACTTTATTATTGGTATGCACCAATTCTCTCTTATATGGTGTATATAATATCTTTTGGTATATTATACATGAATAACTTTATTCTCATGATATTAAAATGTTTTTATTAAATTCTATTCCCCAATTATTTGTATTCAAGCGACTCTCGTTTTGTTTAAAACACTTTAATTGAAATATTGTTTTAAGTGTTTTAATGATTTATTCTTATAAAAATTTCTCATGAATTTCCTTATTTTAAAAATTGTTTTTATGGATTTATTTATATGGAAATTAGTTTTTTAAAATGATAATTCATTTAATAGATTCAAAGTGGTATGATACACTTTGATTCAAAAATCTCTTTTAATATGGTTTTGAAAATGATTTGGTGAAGCATAGTTTATTTCAATATCTTGATTAGATATATTGGAATGTGGAAATGTTACCTTTCTTTATACATGTGATATTTGTTATGATTAAGTTATGGTTTTGGGGAATTTTTTACGTATATGGGTGGTTTCATGATAAACCTAGGTAGAGTGAGCCCGTGATAGCTCTCAAATACATTTGGTAACATGACGGAGCTAAACATGATGTTTCTCCTATGGGATATAGGAAATATGCAGTTATGGGTATTCCAAGTGTAACTCCCTATATAGATGTTATGTATACAATGTAATTTTGATATGGATTCCATAATTAGCCTTTATGATTTATGATTTAGGTATGTTATTCATAAATATTATGACTTCATGAGGTATGATATGCTTAAAAAGTATGGTTTCATTGATTTGTATTTATTGATGGGATAATGTTTCATTTCATTATTTTATAACCCTTAATAGGATTTTTAAGATCATCCCATGTTTTTAAATGTTTTTCACATGACATATTCATAAATATTGTCAAGGATGATATTAAGGAAAATTCATGCTGTCTAATACATGGAACATGACATGTCTCTTTTTTTAAGAGTTATTATTTTATGAAAAAATGGATACTGAGTAGTACTGTCTACATGTAATATTAATGATTTTATGTAATTGTTATGTAATAATTTCTAAAACTCTATACCTGAAAATATCCTCAATGAAAATTATTCATTTAATTCATTATTAGTAAATGTTTAAGGTCGATTCCTTATAATTGGTATTAGAGGTCAGTTTAGATAACTTTAGTGGTTAGGGTGTTCTTCAAGCATAAGTGAAATTACCATAATTGTTAGGTTTATAGAAAGATTAATAGTGTTTTTAGATAAAGATAATGAGTGTATGATAACATGAATAATTATTTATCATCATCATAAGATTTTATATGATGATTTTATTGATATACTCACACTTAACTATTTGGTTTTAGTAAACGACTGGATCTAGCAGGCACCAATGTCAAAGAGGATTTGAAGAAAACTCTAACAGTTTTCTTAATGGGAAACTGAATTAAATTAAATTTTAAATGAAAACTCTTGTGGTTATTCTCGACCAACTATCCGATGTCATGTTTGACCACATTAAACATGCTGATTTTAATAAGGCATCGTATATGAGAGAAAAAATCCCCACGGAAGCTCAGGTAATAATCATAAAGGTATATATGTTCAAAAACCTATGTTTCAAGGATGTAGAAAGAAAAACCTAGGAAAATATTTCAAAGGGACAGGAAGATGCTATATATGTGGGAATGAAGGTTATAATGCAGGAAACTACAATGTAAGAAGGAAGCATCCAGTTGACACTAGGAAAGGGAAAGAAGTTCTTTATGAGGGATCAACTAATTGTTTTAAATGTGTTGTGCATGGTAATTATAAAGATAGATGACCAACGGCGAGGTTTAGGGAATGGGGTCACCCTGATCGTACCAATACATGTTTACCAATACCTAATTCCATTCTGATTGAGGGTGAAGAAACTGACAATGACCAATAAAAGTTATGGATTATTTCTTAACATATGATTTGATATTATGGAATCATAGGATATGATTCATGATTTTGTTTGTAGGAAATAAATAATTAAGAATATGTTGAAAAATAATAGATAATGGATCATGAAAAATGTTGAATGAGTATGAAGTCAACATATAATGGATTCAATAGTTATAGTATAATTTTTGATGGTGAAATGCTTAAAAGTATTAAGGATATTTTGATGGTGGGAATTACACCAGAAGGATTTTTATAGTATGTGTAACCCTGCTGTTTGATGTATGAAAATTTTATTCAAGGAATAATTATCTTTTCTTTGATGGATATAGTTATAAAGAACCATTTGGGTTTATATGATCCTTGAATTTGCGGAAACTACAGGTTAATACATTTTTGGGATGAAAAATGAATGTTATTATATAACCTTATTGGTTAAAATATGTTAAGGATATTTTTTATGAATTTATCTCTTTTTGGGAATGTTATAAAATTAAATAGTTTTTGAAAAAGGACAACA
Organism: Viscum album; assembly: GCA_963277665.1. Taxonomy (NCBI): domain Eukaryota; kingdom Viridiplantae; phylum Streptophyta; class Magnoliopsida; order Santalales; family Viscaceae; genus Viscum; species Viscum album. Next base: position 34,128,472 of record OY728131.1, read on the forward strand.
CGCAGACCATTTGACAACCTGTCGCGTCAGACAAAGCTGTGGGAATCGAACCCACAACCATAGTGGGCTAGGATTTATCACCTACCACTAGACTACGTGATGTCCCTGGTTATTAGGACTAATTATTTTAAGATAGATGATTTTATGAATCAAGATTAATTTGATTTTGGGTTATCTATAGAAATGACTAAAATATCACGGAGGATATGTGATTAGGTTAATTACTTTTCTATATGACACTTTAAGAGTAATTGATGTTATTTAGTGATAAATTCTACGATTTATCTTGGAAGACTATGTGATTAAATTCGTTTGAGATTTGGGTTTAAATCTTAGTTTGTATTACATTGAAATTTTTTTTGGACCATTGTTTATTGAATGGTCTTTGATGATCATTGAGTTTGTTTTTGACAAATTTGGGAGTTAAAGAGTAGTTTTTATTTTTTTTAAAGATTGACATTTTTTGGGTATTATTTGATCTGGTGCTAACCATTTTGGTTTTGGATAAGTTCTAAATACATGGGAAATATACAGTTCATCTTTTGTGGATTATTTCATTCTCTTGAAGTTTATTATAGTGCTCTTAATGTGAAAAACTTCATCCTAAATACTAATCGTTTGGTGAAAATATGAGTTTGTGTTAGAAATGTAGTAAAAGATGAATGTCTACCTGAAAAGTAAGTATGTTCCATTATGTTTTTAGTTAGGGTCATAAATAAATTTCTCACTGAAAAGTAACATAAAACAAAAACCGTATCTGTTAACTTTTCCTACTAGGGAATCAAATACTATTTAACCCATAAAATGTTTGTGATTTTCAGGTTGTGAACTTTCTCCTAAACATGTTTTCTATCACTCTACATCAAAACATGATGATTTAATTTCTTCTCTATATCAATGTTTTCATGGAATCCAAGTATCTATTGTCTGGGGTAACCTTTTTAATTCTCTTCCTTTATTTTAATGTGATAGTTTTATTGTCTCTTTTTCCAATGTGGGGCTTTTAATGAGGTTTTCAAGCACAATTTTAAAATTGCGTGGACCCAATTCCCAAAATAGGGAAGGATGTAACATCTTGGATAAATAAAGAATATTACATTTTCATATTAATTAATATTTTTGAATTAAATATTAATTTTACTTTAATGGGGTTTCTATGTTTGATAGAGTACCTGATGCGCAACAACATGTTTCTTTGAAATCTCGCGTCGCACACTAACAATTTAATACTATTATTTTAAATGCTAGTTAACTCCTAGATGTTGTATTGGTAGTAATGAACAATACTAACTACAATATTATTATACATGTTTCTTAAATGTATTTACATTTATCCAATAAAATTTAGAGGCTTAAAATGTGAATGAATCTATTTTATGCCTAATTTACATTACATGGTCGAGTTACCACCTTTTAATAGCGAACCCTATTTAAATATATATTAGGTCCCATTAATACATTCTATTAGACCAAATAAAATCATTCTTTACAATGGGAACATCAAAATTTACTTTCTGTAAATTTTTGGAATTTTTCTAATAAAGTTCATTTTTAAATGAATAGTGAAAAATATTGTATTTTAATTGAAAACTTCCATTTGATTTAATTTATATATATGGTTATATTATCTTTTTAATTTTATTTAATGTTTAATTAGAATATATTTTTACCATTTAATACCAATTTGTCCATTGGAATTAATTTCACTTTGAAATTGGACATAAACAAGTGTCAATCTTTTGATAGTTATTGTTTCTCAAAAACACGCTATTTGTTTTAACTACGAGAATTAATGTTAAATTAATTAATTCCACTTCTATGTTTTGGATTTGTAAGAATATAATTCAATTTTCAATTCTTAATATCATATAATTCTTAGGCTGAAGTTTTGGTATTTTTTCTGAAAAACGTCAATTTTTGATGAATAGTGAAACCACTTAGTAGTAGTTAAAAAATGACCTTTTCATTTAAATAAAATTCTACCACATCTGTGAATTGAATATAAAAAATCCAACATTCGTGTTTTTTATTATTATTTAAAATGTGTTTCGATAAGATTAAAATAATTTTTGGTGAATAGTAACTTTTGACTTTTATTTACCACGGTTAAATGTAAATAGGGTAATTCAAGGTAAAAAAGAATATTGTAATAATTCAGAATTACCTTAACACATGTCCTAACCTTATTGGATGAGTATTTTCTGACTATGGTCATCTTGAGGTCTATTTTGGGTCCTCATGGTGCCAATTATGAATGAAAATGACACTTTAGATTAATTAATTTAATGTAAAGGCAAAAATTACAAAAACAAATATCCATTAGTAAATTAATTTTTATATGTTGTTATATAAGTAATATTTTTTTACTATAAATATTCATTCTAAAGATAAAATGATTTAATACAACATGGTATGTTTTTTATAATATTTATACATCCAATAATCTAAATTATTTATGACGCAATAATGATGTAGTATTTACCTCATTAATAAATGATTTAAATAAATAAGATTATATTAATTAAAATATTATCCAAAAAATATCCAATTCCCATTGGATGATTTTATTTAGAATATGGTCCATCTTATACTAGACATTAATTATTTTTAGACCTTTTTAAACCGAAGATATTTTTCTAATAAAATATTGTTTTCAGACTTTTCTAAAGAGCCCCTCCTCTCCCTTATAAAAGTTTACCACTTCTAACCAATTCCTCGCACCTATCAAGCCTTTTGGATCATCCAAACATGGAAAAATTAGGCTCCCTACATCTCTCTACTCCTCCAAGAAGCCTTAATTTAGGTAGAAGGCAGTTCAATAAGTGCTTTGGATAAAACCAAATGGAGTTTCCAAAATTAAAGGTAACAGTTTCTCTTAAATTGTTTTCTTTTATTTTACTTCTACAACCCCTGAATTTTTTTTATTCCTTTAATTTTTAACAACAACAGTATCAAAAATATATTAGGATGTTTTAATGAGAAGTATTAGAACTACACATACTCAATCCTCCATCTAATTGAAGAAGAACATAATGTTTCTATGGATGGCAAACTAACGCCTCACGAAACGATGATTGTTCAAATATCTCCAACCACCTCTCATGATGGCCATTACGATGGAACTATATATATATATATATGATATATATTATTTCTATTTTTTCTTTATTATTCTGTAATTTCCATTTATAGCATTAATTTTGGGTTTCCATTATGGGTTAATGCGATAATTTCATTTGAGGAAGTGCGGACTACTGCCCCCTTAAAGTGATATGACTCATTAATACCATATGCGGGACGTATAAATGATGGATTTAATGATAATATATATATATATATGATATTATACTGTATTATAATATTCCTATGTATCATTATGTTTTAATTCCATTAAAATATGAAATAGAAATGAAAGTAACGTTCATGCGTACATATGACTTACCGTCTCCATGAACGGTGGCATTCATTTCTTTCCTCGAAATGTTATGTACTTTTATAAATACTTATATATAAGGGATATATATGATATATATGATATCTAAATCATGAATATCATTCTGGATATAATGAACCTTTGACTATGTGAACAACTTGTAATTGTAAGAAGTCCTTTTTGACTCAAGTACCAAATATCGACAAAACGAATGTTATTAACATAAAAGAATATATTATATTTATAACATGTTAATAAGTGATATAAAATGAATAATAAACTTTAAATATGTTCTCTTTAAATTAGAAATTAACTTTAGTTTATTATTAAGCAAGAACAAGGAACAAACACGTCAAGTCAGACAGAAGGTTAGGAATTTTCTTGTCTCACTTTTAATTCCATGAGATTTCCACTGTTTTCCCCTTACTCATTGCATGTGGTGGATTGTGTACATCCATTTTATATATATTATAATTATTCTTATTATATTAATAATATTATGTTATCCATTTTGTGTTATTAACTTTTGTCAATACGACTCGATAGATTATAATGAAGTAAGGGTTTTCATCTCACTTCCTAATTCTGTGAGATTCAGCAAAATATTGCCACTATTTCCTTATATGTGGTGTATGTACATCCCATGATATTAATATTTTTTTAAATATACTTTCATTTATGAGTATTTACATCTTCATTGTAGGATCCTTATTTCATGTGGCATATGTTTTGTATGTTACCAAATCAGTAAGGGAACCTTTCACCCTACACTTTTTAAAATACTAATCGTTGTTATGTATTTTAATTTACATCTTATTATTATGGGACATTTTATTATATATCCTTATTTATTTAAACATTATTTCTAAGTGACAATATACCCTTCTTATCTCATCAACTCATTTTCAGAATTTTAATGTGACGATGTTAGGTTGTCGAATTTTTATAAGGGAACTTTTAATCCCAATATCAATTCTTTGGGTTCAACTGTACTTCTTGAATATGTCATCCTATGAATATATTTGAATGAACTATGATTGTTTTACACTTAATATCAACTTATATTGGGTGTATTTATATTTTTCACACATAATTATGTGATTGATTTATCCTTAATTTAAGGATACCATCTTTATAAGGGATATCATCTCAATTTACTTTTCCACTAAGACTTCATTGTTATTAAGCACCAACTCACTATAATATGGTGTATATACTATCCTTTGGAATATTATATCATGAATACCTTTATTCTCATGATATTATAAATTTTTTATTAAATTTTATTCCTCAAATATTTTTATTCAATCGTCTCTCATTTTGTTAAAAACACTTTAATGGAAATATTGCTTTAAATGGTTTAATGATTTATTCTTATAAATATCTCTCTTTAATGAACATGTTTTTAAAATGGGTTTTAAGGATTTATTAATATGTACACTAATGTTTTAAAGAGTTAATTGATTTAAAAGCTTCAAAGTGGTATGAGGCACTTTAATTCAAAAATCTCTTTTTAAATGCGTTTGAAAATTATTTGATAAAGCATTATTTATTTCACTATATTGATTTGATATATTTGAATGTGGAAATTTTATCTTTCCATTATATATGTTTTATTTGGTATGATTATGTTATGGTTTTTGGGCATTGTTTAAGTATACGGGTGGTTTCGTGACAAACCTAGGGAGGGCGAGCCCGTGATAGCTCTCCGATGCATTGGGTAATGTGACAGAGGTAAACATGATGTTTCTCATAAGAGATTTAGGTAATATACTGTGATGGGTATTCCAAGTGTAACCCCCTATATAGCAGTGATTTCTATAGTGTATGTTTGATATGGATTCCATAAGTATACTTTATGATTAACGATTTAAGTATGTTTTTCATAAATCATATGATTTCATGTGGTATGTTATGATTAAAAATTATCGTTTCATTGTTTTGTATTTATTGATTGGATAATGTTTCTTTTCATTATTTTATAACCCTTACTGAGCTTTTTATGCTTATACCATGTTTTTAAATGTTTTTCATAGGACATAAAGATGAATAGGGTCAAGGATGAGATTATGGAAAATTCATGCTGTCTAAAACTTGGAACTAGACATGTCTCTTTTATTAAAGTGTTTTTATTTTTTAAAAAAATTGATACTGAGTAGTGGTGTCTACATGTAATATACAAGATGTTATGAAATAGTTATGGACTAATTATCTAAATCCCTAAACCTGAAAAGATCCTCAATTTGAATTATTCATTTAATTCATTATTATGTAATGTATAAGGGTGGGTCCTTATATGAGGTATTAATTTCTTTATCATATAGATTCCTTAAATAAATTTTTTGTATTGATATTTTTCACATGTCAGTGCATGTGCAGCTTATGAGGCCCATCCATGATGTTCATAACATGTTTGTTCATTTATAGTCTGTGAGACCCAATTTTAATGTTATTCTCATGTGTGAAAGTGTCTTTGTTAGTTCTGAGACTCATTATTAATATTTTATTTCTTGGATTATAAGTTTTATTCCCATTGTGTGTTCATTTCTGGCATTTGGAGGTTCTACTTATGCTAGAAACTGAATGGTGTATCATCATATCATTGTTAGACCTTATTTGGTAGAGTGTGTGAAACATGTGATGATGATGTTTATATAATGTGACATGTGAAGGAATATGTTATATCATTGAATCCTAAACCCTATTAGTGGATGAACATTATGTAATTGTTCCCTATAATAAGGAAATGATAGTGCATGATGATTATGTGGCCTAACGTGTGGTAGAGACTGGGCTCAATGGACTAGAGGCCTAAATTAGGTCATGTTAGACATGTTGATACATACATACATACATACATATATATGTAGTGGATTATTTTAGAGCACATGACCATGACTTCATTTATGAATATTTTTCTAGAAAGGGGTCGAAGAAAGTACAGTCAGGGTTTGTGGTGTCTTGGTTAGATCATGATCCCTCAACACATAATTTATGTTTTTTCTTAATAATTTATTTATTATCAATTCATAACGTTCTTATTTAGGTTCACATATGTTATGTAAATGTTTTTGGTGCCATACTATGTTGATATTAACTCTTTATGTGGGCATATTTATGTGAAAGAAGAATTCATCATCCAAGATCTATGAATGGGAATGGGCCCAAAAATAAAGATCTAAGGAGAAATATAATAGTGTTTATAGGTATTACTAGGAAGTAATGAAGAGTTATATCTCGGGGAATTTATTTTCCCATTATTTAATTTCATATACACTATTATGACCCACCATATTCAGGGTCATTTGTTCTTAATTTGTATGAATAGAGTTACCTAAAATTTAATTTATTATTGAAATTATATTATTCTATTATGTTATATCCTCTTTCTGTTATTATTATTTTCTCCACATGATTATGATTTATGTATTTTGATATTTAGGGTATTTTCACCCCGCTACACTACACAAAACCTCAATAATATTCAACATCCTCTTGTGTATGGGGTGTTATGCATGAGTTCATGTGACACTTCACCCCAAACCCAGTGAATTGGTTTGGGTAATTATATAGAGTAACATCGAGTTATAGAATGACTTGTATATGTTTGTTTCTAGGGAGATACCAACCCATTGTTTTTGGATAATTTGTATGTGTTTCATTATAAGAATAGTGGATACCCAAGATTCTGGACAATATATATATGTTACTTAGAAGGGTGAGTGAATCCCTTGTTTTTTATAACCTATTACTTATTTCCTAGTAGGGAGTGAATTTTCACATTTTTTCTAAATTTGGTTACAAGTTCTCATAAAGGATTTATGTATGCCTCTTGGTTTCATATAATGTTTCACAAGATTAAAGGTACTTTTTACTTGTTTAAGAATTTATTTCGAGTCCTGAGTGTCACCATAAAAAATTAGGAATGATAGTGAATATTTTGTATTTTTTTTCATTGTATTTATTTATTCTTATTATATAACATATGAATACACATAATATATTGGCTCTATAAAAGTTTCTTTCGGAAGTCCCATGCTAATTTATAAAAACACCATTCTATTTTTTCCATAAAACATAGGAATCAATGTAGTCTAGAAGGTTTTCATGTTTAGATGTGGAAGATGTCTAGTGTTTCATAATCTAGTTGGATAGATTGAATAGAGTCCCAAGACGGAAACTTCATATGGCTAAAAAATGGAAATATAACCTCCTATGTTTTTTTTATTTTTTTTATTTTTATATAAGGTTGTATCCAGGGGTTATTTGATTCATTGTATTATTATATACTTCTGAATTATATTAAGTATAACAAGATTCTTGTTTATTGTTTATGTGTATTATTTTTTATGAATATTACATGGTTAATTTTACATTGAATTTTTAATATTATATGAGAGTATATCTACCAAATGTAAAACTATAAACCCTTATTTATAATCAATAACTTTTTGTGTAAAAGGAGATGGTATCAATGTTAAATTGTACATCATTTTGGTAATTTTCTATTTTCCTATGGTTTGGGTGTCACAAAGTTGAATAGTAGTGTTTTACATAATCATAATTTTTAGGGGATGGAGTATAGGTAATATTGTATTGAGTTAGAGTTTGTGATGGACCTTATACTTGTGTGACATGAATAATTTTTTATGATGGATGGTGTACTTTAATTGAGATCTAGGATTATTGTTCATTTTTATTGATGTTATTATTGAGATATTTATGTTAAAGCGATGTGATTATTGGATATTTTTATTGTGGTTTTAAGAAGATGTGAAATTTTCACAAGGTCTTTTACATTCATCATTATTTTCATGTAGTATTAACATGAAATAGCTATTATTTTATGTTATTTATATCACTAATGATAAGGTATTAATTTCCTAATTATTAAATAGAAAATTGTTTTTTGTTTTCCTATATAACATGATTGTGTGATTCGACTCAACTGAACCATAATATTTTATTCACTGACATGTCATATAGATCTTATGAGTGAACCAGCCTTAGTAATGAATATAAAAGCATAAGTGTCAGGAATATATATCTACCCTTAGTGGTTCAATATAAGGAAATGATTCCATGATACTATATGAATAAGGAAAATGAGTTCAGTTGTTTATAATGTCACTAAAAATATACTTGGTTTTTACAATATTGATTCTTGGTGGTATTCTAAATAAATTAACAATATAACTAAGATATACTTGATGAAGATCATAATAGAATGATTTCATTATATATGTTGAAGAAATCAATGTACTCAAGGGGTTAGTATTGTATAAATATACTTTGTGAGGATTAATACATTAGATTGGGATGATGACTCCTCATGTAAAGCTTGGTTTTAATATGTATAACAGAACCTTGGTGTGGGTGATTTACGCATGTTAGATTACTTATGATAATTGATAGAGTAAAAAGAGGTTTACTGTGAGCTATGACATATCAGATACATGATATATTGACTAGTTACAAAATATTTTTTCAATGATTTGGGGCTTGAGATATTGGGGAATACATATTTTTGAGTAAATACGATGGTGTTTCTTTATTTTTATTATAATGTGATTCATGAGGGTAATTCGAGAGAGGGGTAAGCCCAACCATTTGAATTCCCTGAAAAAGGGAATAATAAGTAAATTATTGGGGTTTTAAAGTTGTTGTATGAGATATTATATTAGATATGTGTTATAGGATTATCTATTTCTTGGTATTTTATGATAAAAATTACATCAGGTACTCTAATACCCATGTTTGGTTTTGAGGGGAATGATCGGTAAGATTCCTTAGCATATTTATTTTGGGTTTTTATGGATAAGATAGATGATAATGATCCTAGATAGTCATATTTAGGATGGATATATCTTGGGTACACTCTTTTTCTTTTGAAATAATTTATATGTCATGGTTGATCATGTGATAGACCTTAGAATGGGTGAAATACATTGATTTCGAATAACACAAGGGTGGTTTTATATAATGCTATATAAAACAATACATGAAATGAGAATTTTTATTTTTTAATAATGATGACCCCATAATTTATAGTTTTAAATTAATAGGTTCATGATTTGGGATCCGTAATTAGGTGGAACAAGATATTACACCCATCAAGCATGGGAGAGATTGGGGTAGTACACACTAGTAACATGTGGTTCAATTTGAGTTATGGATTGATGACTATTAATTTTAAAGATGAGAATTGATTTACTTGATGAAATGAATATGTTCATGGTAACCCATGTTTTTTTATGAGATTATGATATGTCTACATGTGATGATGATAACACCATGGATCAATAGTGTTAGGGGATTAAAAATGGGGATCATGGCTTAAGAGTTGAGAAACATGTTCAATGATGTTACCTTTTGAGCCATCCCTCAAAGAGAAGTGTAAGGAAATACCTATATTGGGATTTGAACTATTAGTTGTTATTGTGTGTGACATTTTTATATATAAGTATTTAATAGATTCAAAGTATTATGTTTCTAGTGAGTTGGGAATGGGTATATGTTGATTTTTTTCCATTGAAACATAAGTGTGAGAGGTACATTCATATCAAGTAATAACATATTGTAAAAGATAGAGTATTGGCCACAAAGACTGGTTGCATATCTTGGATATGAAATGAAAATGTTAACACTATAGTGGAGAGTACCTCATGAGTCATGGATGAATGTCCCATTATGGGTACATTTGTGGAAATGACAAGACTAATCATTAAATGAATGATATTTCACTTGGATTTTGTTGAGTGGATTAACTCAATTTCATTGAGTTATATTGATATTAATAGATTTGATATTTAGTTATAATATTATATGGATCCCCTATGTTTAAATTGGGATAGATATTATTTAATGTGATCTTTATAAGAGTAGGATTATAGGTTTTTCGGTTCATAACAAGAGATCATGAAAGCTTTTGTCATTAGTTGTGGATCCAAAAATAGAACAGAAATGATTTTGGGGTATAGAGTTCAATGTGGGTGTTTGTAAAATATCAAGTTGCCAATATGGAATAATGAATTTAGATCAGGTGATGAGATATATCATCAGTGGGTGTGACCAAGTGTTTACGAAATATTGTTGGGTAGTTGTGTTCAAAAGAATATTTTTGCTAGGATTAGATGTGGTGATATGTATATTTCCCTTTGTATATTTTTAACCAATAAAAATGTGTTTTTAGTTTCAAATTACAATGTTATGCAGAACCATGTATTGTAATCATCCCTTATGAGTTTATCCATATATAGGGTATTACTAGGATCCGTATAATGAATTTATTAGTGACATGTCAGTTTATCAAGATATATGGTTGTCATTAGGAAACATCCCAATATTGGAGATGATGATGATTTGGTGGCTTTGTTTTTTTATTATTATGGTGCCTTATGTATATAATTATGTAGTGGAAGATTTTTAATGTTTTTGGTGATGAAGAACAGTGAGTATATTAGGAATAGATAACTATGGTACATCAAGTTTGATGACCAAAATAAAAATAATTCTTCATAGGGATATAAGTGTTATCATGTGGATGATGTAAAGAATAATGTTTTTATATGTTGTGAGATATAGGTGAAATATGATTCATTTACACTAATTTAGGGTTCATTTGTGAATTTGTATTGAAATAATATTTATGAGATTTGGAGCATCTTAATGATTTTTTATATGGATAAATTCCTAAGAGGAGCATCAGGTGCTTTAGATGACATAAGGTGATTCAGGTAGAATTTTGAAACATTGTAAATGGTGTTTCCCTATCATATAGTTACAAAATTATTAGTTGAAACCACTTGAGTAATCCATAAATGTTAGGTTTTCTTGAGTTTCTTCATATGATTTTTAAAAATATTTTTAAATACTCCAAAAAATTTGTAACATAGGTTTTGGAGGGATATACAGAGTTGTTGCATGATTTGGAAAATAATATTGAAAAACCATGTGAAGCAGTGTGGCTTAAAACAATGTGGGTTTCATGATTATTAATTGGTTTTTAAAACCTTGGTAAAACCATAAAACTATTCAAAAGTAATTGGACAATATAAAATGACAGTTTATCGCTCATTTTCGTAATACCTTTCCCCTCTTCTCCTTCCCTCATGCATGTAGGACCCAGGAGGTCCCCACTACCCCTTTCTCTAATATTAATTTCCCTCTAATAATTGTTGATCTAATTTCATTCCTTCAGTAATTTCAGGTGAGTTGTCTCCATTCATTCTTTTATTCATCTTATTCATTATCAATAGATAATTTCATTGTTTCCAGTTTGTTGTTTTGTAAATGATTCAATCATATCATGGTGTAATATTCTCGATATGAAGGCTGTTTTTTTAACATGGTGAGGAATATTATGGGAGGTTAGATTTGGATTATTTCATATCACAGTGATCAAGTTATGTTACACCATAAAATTTTCTAGGGGTTTTGTAGATATTTTACAAAATTGACCACTGTTCAGGGACATTTTGTGGATATTTTTGTGTAGAATATGATAGAGTTCATGTTAGGAGGGGGAAACACACCATACATTGAGGTTTTTGTGTGTTTATGTCACATTGTGAGATTTTATTCAATTATTCCTCTTTTAATTAAATTATTAAATTAATTACCAATTAGAATAACTAACTAATAGAATGTGATGGGTTGAGAGGGGGGCTTGGGTGGTTGGAAAATGATCAATTCAGCTTGGATGACCTTAGGTGAAGGCCATTAGGTCATTCTTAAAAGAAAATTACTTTGTATGATGTAGGTGGTCCCTTAAACATTCCCAACAGTGTATACATTGGGTTTATATGCATGTGATGTATAGTATCACCATTGATGGATGATAAAAAATAAGTTTAAAATTAATTTTTTTCATCAACTCCCATAAGATGGATGTCGTTTCTATGGTCCATGATGGGAATTTAACACTAGTGTAAATCCTCGATTATTAATGTTTGACGGATTAAATAAAAAATTATTTTTTACAAAAAGAGATCATAGGAGGTATAAATAAAATAAGATTAATGTAGTGTATCAGGCATGGGTTCTCTTAGAATCCTCCTAGTACGAGAATGTTTTGGGCTACGAAATATTGGTTAGTGTAAGATATAAAGGAAAATTTAGATTATATAGAAACTTAAGGATTTCCAAATAGATAGTGGTGATAGTGTTCCCTCCTCACAAACACGAGATTACTGGGATTCTTATACCTTTAGTGAATTTATGAATGGTTTGGTGAGAGGAATTACCTATTGTGACTAGGAATGTTATATTGGAACTATTCATTCTCTCAAGAGTGATGTTAGTGTTGCTTTACATCTTTGGAATGTGAAGACATTATGTAATTTTGGTGACGATGAGGGAAATTATATACTCCAAGAGATGAAATTAGACTGAGATATGGGAATTATATAAGTGACACTATTTAGGGTGTTCAGGATATGAAATGAAATAGGGTACCATGGTGTGTTCCCCAATATTACATTCACCCATGTTTTGGTTAGTATAGAGATGTTTGTGTTGTCGATCAATGATGTCACCTTAAAACATAATATTCAATAGTGTGGTCCTAGTTTGGTTCTAATGACTGGGAAAATATTTTTTCTGGAGAGGCCATATAAGGAGTCCAAAATTGGGTTGGGTTAGAGGCCAAACCATGTGAGGACGATATATTATTTGTCTCATATTTACCAATAATGTGGTAGTATTCCCCTAGGTTCTAGTGGTTTTTTTTATTTTCTTCTATTAAGTGTGTGGTTTTTTCGTGATTTTTTAATTAAATGATTTCCTATCATGGGGATGGTAATGCCTCTGAGTTTCCCAGTAACATTATATATGGTTTACATGTACGTTGTGTGTTTTCCATTGAATTATAGATGATATATTCAATTATATATAGTTTTTAGAATGTGAGAAGAAATTCCCCTAAGTTTTCTTCTTTTGTAGGATATTTTTTCCCTACGGGAGATTCATCCTATATGTTATTGGATGACTTATATGTTTTCCTTATAGAATGTGCCCACCCGGGAGTAGATACAAGATCTCTATGTTTTTCTTAGTAGGTATAGTAAGTGTCTGGGATCTAGATATATTGTTACAAATTTCCTAAAGGATAGGGGAGTTTAACTTAGTCTCTAGATGAGGTTACTTGTTTCTTAGAAGGGATTGTCTATAACTTAGAGTATCAAAATATTATTTCCAAGTTCAAAAACATCTATAAGTAGACAAATTAGTTGTGGTTGATCCTATGGGTCACCTTAAAACCTAATGATATATGAGGATTATTTTATATCATTCCACACTATATTAACTAATTTAATGAATAACAAATTTTCATACATCATATTTACTAGATATGTTAGGGACATTTTGGTGGTAACCTAATAAGTTGTTTTTGTCCCCTTCTCAGGCAACCAAGGCACTTGGGTACTCAACAAGGCATCGTTGTAAATAAGGTAAAAAACAGTTTATAAGTAATTTTTTATGATTAGTATGAGTTTTTGATGGATAATTGAATGTAGGATGTGATGAGGCTTAATGATGGTTGTATAAACTCTTCTATTTATTCTCTTCTACCAATTTGTCATTAGGGTATATCCAGTTAGCGATTAGATATAATCTATGACTACATACTTACACATTATATTTTTTATCATGATTCTTATTTATTATGTAAGAGCATCCTGATTATTAATTTTGATGATGCATAATTATGTTTCCATTTTTATTCATCCTAATGTGAGAGTATACTATACACATGGTAACATCTTAGACCCTTATTTCTAGTCCAAAAATTTAGCATATAGGGATACACACCTGAGGTCCAACAGTACCTCTATCTTCATATTCTCATGTATTCCAAGGAAAAGTAATAGAATAATTAATCTATATCACCACTAATATTATAAATATTTTATCCCTTAAAATAATATGGTTTCTGGGTAAAAGGGAAATTCTTTATTACCTAATAGTTGAGTATATTATATTAATAATTCGTTTGGTTTCATAGTATTCAGAGTACATGGTTCAATGTATGAATGTAAATTATAATGTGTATGAAAACTATCTATATTATTTTCATAATATATGTGTTTTATATTTTTATAAGGATCGACATCATCAAAAATAAAATGTACTATTTCATTCATGATTTGTGTTCATATATTGAAAACGTGATATATATTACTTGTGTAGGAGCACCCATAAAAATATATCAAACTATTTTGTCTCAAATTTATTAAGTTAATTTTTAGTTTAAAAAATTAATACATTTCAACTAAAAATTATGAAGTATCCAGGTTTTGAATTCCTTCATTTAAAAAATCATAATTTGTTTTTATTAAATATTGGTAAAATAAATATTAATTAATTTTTTAATAGGTAATACTAATTGCTTCAACCCAAAAAAACATTAGAGAAACAATATTCACCCAATGTTTAATGACCAATATCTTAGAAATTTATATCCTCCCTTTCTATATCAATATTTTTTAATATAGTTTGTAGTGATGAAAAATAATTTATACTACCCTGTACACTACAAGATTTTTCAAAACTAGAATTTACAAACTATCCATTATGAACACTTTTTTATTGTGATAATAGGTTTATTTTCCCCATTTTTAGAAAAAATATAAACCTTTCCAAAATATGATTGATTTAGATTTTATAAATTGAAAATAGAAAATATATATCTATTGTAGTCCTAAAATTAGACATGAACAAACTGTTTACCTCCAATACTCACTATTGGGTTTTTTCTAAAAATTTCAATGTGGACTTTGTATAATAGTTAAGAATATGATATTTACACAATATATTTATATCTTAGTATACACTTCATATCATATTAGAAGGGTTCACTCACTCTATAATAATTAATATTATATTTTTTATGATTTGTTACAATTCCTCATATAAATATTGTAGTCAAATTCCAAAAAATTTAGTGTGTTGATACTCTATACCCAAGACAAGACTTATCCTAAACCACTCTACGATAAGGAATGTTATATATAGTATACTCTAATAGGTCAAAAATGTAATCATTATTATGTATATTGATAGATATATGGGTAATTTTTGCAAACATGAGATTTTATATCCCCATTCCCAAAATAAAAGTAATAAACCTCATCACATAATTGAGTTATGATAAAAAAGATGCTGATAATTAATAGATCATAAATAATTTTTGAAATTAAAGTCTCATTTTGATAGGAAATATGCATGATTTTAATGATTTTACTATGTACATTTTTTAAGGTAACATTCACATCCATCATTTATTTTATGTTTCAGATGATAGTTTTGATCTCATCCATATGCTATGAACAACTGTTTCCTATCTACCAAGTATTATAGAATTTGGTACTCACCCGTTTGTCCTGAAATTATTGAATATAAAAATATGGAAACCAAGAGTTTTTGGGACGTGAAATATTTAAAAAAAGAAATTTAGAACCCATATATATAAATATAATTGATGTTGAATAGTTTACATTTATTTTTAAATATAATTCTTATAAGATCCAAAAGAATAAACCCCATTTAATGAGAAATGATTGGTATAGTGATCCCCCCCTTGACATTCAGTGTAGAAGGCTGTGCTATTAAGAATACAATAGTTCATATGGAAACGTGAATTATGGGGACATGTATAACTTACTAAGAAAGATATTATATATGTTCTCAAATATCCTTGATCCTTATCAAAAATATCATTTATAGAAGTAAAATTATGACTATGTATCTCAAGACATTAAATTTTGAACATAGTTTTTACCATTTCATTGCAAATATTAAAGGTTTAACCAAAAATAGTTTTCATAATCATCACAAACATAAGTTAAAAAAATTATGTTTTCCTTAGAAACTTTTTGCTTTGTGTGATCATATTCATTCATTAGCTTATTAAATATTTTATCCAATCTGGTAACATATTCAACAATTTCATTAAATAATTATGCATTATCTGCATTATTTTATGATATGGATAAGATAAATCTAGATTAAAATCCATAAGTGTATTAATAGCTACATTATCCATAAGTCATGAATTATTTTGAGTAACTATTTATTACATTGAAATGATCTTATGATTATTGTTACTTCCCATTAAACATTTATAAGAAGGGTATTCATTCACACTCAAGGTTCCCATTGCCTTCAAAACATTAGTTCCTTTCTATTTTCTGGATATTTTATATTCTCTCTAATTGTTCTCAAATAATGGTTATTTTAACCAAATTTACTCAATTCATATAATCAATATAGATAACTTGTAAATATTACATCATCCCATCCCTTATTACACACTTCCATTTTTATATCTTTTATCATTCTGGTAATAAATCAAAAAATTATTCTTCCCAAAAATCATTCTCATACACCTTACTGGTGAAGTATATTCACATTCAATAATATTATTATTTCAACATTCCAAAATTTTTGTTGAAAGATAATTTAATGTACGTGTCTTAGAGGTAGTATTCTATTTTTATAAGGAAAAAAATATTTCATTATCTTCTCTTTATCAACATCTTGATTAATTATATTATATTATAGAATGAATATTATGATTAGGTTATTAATATTTAGCATAGTAAGATGATTCATGTGAATGGTTATTGTTATTTTATATTCCAGCATTGTGGGGAGTATATCCATAATATCCTATACTAGTTTTTTATCATCTATCTCATTAACACCAAAATATTGTAATCAATTAACTACAATTATAAATAACTAATGAAACTCATCAAATGACTCTCTTTGAAAAAATGAAATGTGAAATAATGTGGTCTCATCATGGATACATTGGTCACTAAAACATTAGAATATCCAAAAGAATATCACTAAATTCATAAAAAGTCCATTAGTTGTTTCCCTATATGATATCTAAATATATAAATTCAAAATTATCAAACACAAAAGAGGATTTGGAACTTCATAACTGAATATATAATCATATTTTTAACATAATTATAGTACAGTATCTCCTTATCCCAATTTTGGTAGTTACTAATAATCATTTTGTAATCATTAACTGCAGTATTAATCACAATGTCATTTATCTGATATATATAGCCCCCCAAAATCATCACCCTAATTTATAAGAGACTAAATCAGATTATGATTTTCCAGAGTTATGATTAGTAATCTAGATATCAAATTTTAATAATATTTTCCCTTTTATACATTTGAATAATTTAAAAAATTACTTTCTCTAATACAAATTGTATCCAACACATATGGATGATTATAAAGGAGTGATTTTATGTTTAGACAAACATACAATCTATCCTACTCTTTATAAATATTTAAAATTACATATAGTAGAATAAATAATTTTGAAACAATAATAGTAACAGTAATATATATGTTTCAAAAAAAATTAAATGACGTTGATGATAATAATAATTCAGATAAATAATGTAAACGGAATAAAAATAATATATAATTCATCTATGAAATATATTTCTGGTGTATAATTTTTTAACATAATTAAAATATGTTTTTAATGGAAGTAATAGTTTTAGTCATCAATAATCATTATTTTTAATTAAAATTGGTAGGAGGATTAGTAACAATATCCATAAAAACAAATTACTAATAGTCAAAAATTTCCTTGATCATAAATATCAAAAAATTTACGTCTTATCTATATAATTCATTGATACACTTTAGTTGTATAAAGATATATTCTAGATAGCCTCTCTTGTCACACAAAAAAATGAATTCTCTATTTTTATATATCATAAAACAAGAAGTTAATAAGAATATATTACAATACCACGAATATTCATGATCACATAAGATTTTATTAAAGTAATTAAAATATGAAACATTGAAATTCTAGAATAAGATAACTTGCATTTATAATCCCAAATAAAACAAAGAAAACTCATTAGAAAAGATTATTTCAAGAAAAAAGTTTGTTTTCAAATCCTTAATAATGATGTTATAAGAAATATTTCCTCAAATAAATGATCTTGTATTTATAGGGGGTTTTTAACAGACTCTATATTTGTAAACTTCCCGCACATTGACACATAGTTTACTTAAAAAACACAAAACATATCACTTGATCTTTTAGTGAAAGTAGTTTAAGTAACCTCATGCTATTTTGGAAGTACATGGTTCAGAATTATCTCATCTTGAACATGTGATTATTAAATTAAAACAATAATAATATAAAACTAAAAAACATCATGTGTGTTCATGTAAATCATGGATACTGTGGTGATTCATCAAAATAAATGATTTAGAATATGTATTTTTAGAAAAATAACCCAAAAAATGTCATATTTACTGATATACTTGTTTAATAAAGTTATATAATCCTTATGTTAATAAATTTTTTAATATTTCTATTATACCTTATCATATATAGAACACATATTTTTTAAGAAAACAAATAGTGCCAAGAGCTTTCATAAGATAACTCATGTGGAAATTAGCTATCAAAGATTATGATATAGTTAATGTGTAATAATAACTAAATTTGAAGGTGGTTGGGGTATTAACTAAGTGGTTACGACTCCCTATAATCTTACAATAAACCCAATTTCAAACTCATGAAATAGATTTTTTTTGAAGGTATTGTAGCATTACTATATCACTATAGTAGTGATTTTTCTATAGTGGGGGATTGTAGCATCCATACTACTCAGCCAAATTTGGATTTTGTGACAAAGACTATGACTCTAGTATAACCAAGTAAGGTGGTTCTATTATAATATAGTATCCTTTGGAAGATGAATCAATGTGATAGTATTCATCAGGTGGACCTAACTAAGCATGGAAAGGGGGTAAAACAAAGACACACCCCTATGATTAGTCCTAAGATATCTCTGTATGAGGAATGGACTACCAAAACACTTTATCATGTGGGGATCCAAGAATAGAAATTTAAGAGGTTAAAGGGAGGGGTTGTTTTGTTTTATTAAAGTCAATTAAAATTTTAAAAAAACCCTATGATTCTAGGTCATCGGTCCATGTAATTGTTTCCACTAAAACACGTAAGGGTTCCCTGAAATATTTTTAAAAAAAGTAATTATCTAATAAATTAAAATTCAATTGAATTTGGTTCAAAATGTAAATAGAAAATTTAGATAGAATAACATGGTATTAACACAACCCATGGAAGTCATAGGCTATATAGGATACTCGAGTAAGATTAAATATATTTAAATATCATTTTTAATTATATTCCATTATATCACCTAAATGATGGGATTATGTGTTTTTATACCCTATATCATTTCTTTTGTCTGATATGATATCACATATCATACGATACAATATTTTAAAAACCAATTGTAACATTCCAACCCAGAGGCCACTAAATTGGTGCCCTGAGCTGAGTTGTCCATTGATCCCAAGAACACCTCCCCATATGGTAGAGGTTTCCAAATAGAGGATATGGTCTAATAAGTCGCACAGGGTGACTGTACCCTATTTACATTGGTAATCCGAAAGATAACACAATATAAATAGTTTATACAACATGAAATAACCAATTAACATGCCTATCCAAACATCTCCCTATCTAGGTACACAAAAGTAGTCAAAATTTACCATTTCATGACATGATAATTGTTCCAAAGTGAATAAAACCCAAAAAAGGATAAATCCCCAGATTGGGTCCCAAATCCATGTATAGATCCTCACCTTGGAATATCCAAAGTCCAAATCAAAATCCTATTACAGGGATTCTGCTCTTTTCCTAACTTGTAACCATGAAATTTGCTCAGGCACCCAACGATGACCTGAGTAGGGTGTGAATAAAAAACTCAGTAGGCCACCACTAACGATACCTACAAAATATATAGTCTAATATATTGTGCGTGAATGTATGAAATAAATTACCAAGTAAACTAAAATAAAAAATCAGAATCCATTAGTTATCAAAATGTATCCTAACCATTTCTATCATTATTACCATATTCACCAGTTATCCCTCTTGTTTACTTAATTCACTATCTTTATGTATTCCATGGGTTAGGAATACATAACATATATGCATGGGTCTAAGGAAATATATAACAGTACATAAGTGAATAAGTCATGTACCTATCTCACTAGGGATGAACACATCACCTCAACACATTATCTTCACATTGAAGCTTTAGTTCGGGTGGAATGAAATTGTTAGGGGAATAGATCATTTGTCCCCTTCACTAAACCATGCATTTTGTAGTGGAGTTTAGATCATCAGTCTCACTCTACCAATGGTCATAGAACCTCATGTCAATACCCAACTATACCAATCCACATTCACATGCTTATTTATACAGTCACCACAATTATACCATAACACAACCAATTATAACCAAATTAAATTCAAATAACATTATATATCAATTAACATTAGAACTAATACTATTCCATAAACCATTAATACATTTACCATTTACATTTCAATCCCATTAAACCCAATTCACATTCCCTTACGTTCACCCTTAAATAATATTAAACAATTACCATAAATTATCCAACTTAGCCCATACACCATTTCCAATGTATTTACCCACATATGAATTTTAGGTGCAATTACTTTCTCCCACATCACATCCACATCATCACATTCAACCGTTTAGGTATACCATAAAATTCCCATGTATTGACCCATTCAAAATATTTTTATATTCCCTTATTACATCTCATTTAACATATTTCTCCATTTTACTACACCATTACCCAATTAAAAGTTCACAATTTCATATGCACTAACCATATTAGGAATTTCCATAAAAAATCATTAAGAATTACACATAATATCATATAACCCATTTTACATATTTTAGTTCCATGCTAAACAACCCCTTATGACCATATCACCTAGGGTTCAAATATCATTATTCCATGTTCAACACAATATTCCATTGCCAATGTCCTTAATGGGAATCATATTATCAATCAAAAAACCTTCACATAACCTACCACTCTTTTGATTTTGGATTACCAGTGCACTTAATGGGTGTCCCTATAATGGGAAATTCATCCTCTATGAATCCCCCAAGGATTTTGAGGAGTTGAATTGGTCACATTGACACACTTTTTCAAAAAAACCTCTTACAGAATGAAGAACACAATTATGAAAAAACTGAAGCATCCATGCAGAAATCTAAAAAAACTATGGGATAAAACTTATAGGCCACCTACCATTAACCTGATGATGAACACACTCTCAATCACAGCCTTGTATCCAGATTCAACACCACTTAAAGCCCTAACCTATATTACATCATAAAAAAAGAGGGTTTTAGGGATTGATAATAATAGGGGAGAAAAAATAAACCCTAATTCATAAAATGGAATGAGGTGAAGAGTTATACTTACCAAGTGCTTTGATCGGTAATTTACGGCACTCCAAACGGTCATGAATTCAAGGATAATGGACATTGGAAAGGTTAGGTCATCCAACATAATCACTAGGGTTACATGAGGTGAAATGGATGATAAAACCATGTAGGTTTTTAATTACCATAATGTAATTTTTGTAAATTTCTCAAGTTTACTGGACCACATGGACTTACTGCACAGTTTTCCAAACTGTCCACAAACCATGTGTGTGCTACTGTCTAAGAAAATTTGAGTCACATAGTTACATGGGAATTGTGAATGGTTATATTAATCATATGAAAACCTTTCATAATCCTATGTCAAAGTAAGCATAGTCACCTGGGAAGCCCAATACGATTTTCACTTACCACGTAAAAAATATGCAATATGCCCAAAAGATCATTTTTCCTCATCCTTCATGCCTTAAACCCCTATAATACCCTTCAGCCTTATCATAGACTTGGGAAACACTTATTTACTCACAATAATATACTTAAACTTAGCATAAACAAAAACATACCTCAAGAAAGAATATAGTATCTTACACCAATGTTTTAACTTTTCCTCTTCCTATGATATCTGATATTTTATGTTGTGACTACATTGTAAAATAGGATATTACATGTCTCGCAAACATCAAAAATTAAACTAATTGATATTTTTAAATAATAAAAAATATTATTTATTATATAACATATTATATATTCATTTTAAACATGATTTCAATAATCATATAACATGGAATTATTTAGATACCATTGGTGTGTTTTAAGGAATGTTTGATACTCAATTCATGTATCGTTGACTACAAGAAAGCATAATTCATACATAAACCATGTATAAAACTAAAACCATTTATATATAAAATAAAAAAGCTATTTAGATTTCAATAATGATCCACTAGTAATGCATGTGTCCAAATTCTTAATAATGTTCTGATAGACATAGCCATAGGATCATATATTCATGGTGTATCCATACGATAAAATCGTGTAAACCGGGTGTAATAACTACCTGACATGTCGTGTATCCAATGGTATTTCCATGTGCAATAGACTAAGTTATACAATGTATACTCTAGCAACAAATTTTGTAACCAAGTATTACCAACAAAGAATTTGGCACGTTTTTACGACATCTCTGGTCATTTTTCAACCGTTGTTAGGCCATTAAGAAAATTAAACACAGAATGATCATGATTAATATGTTGATAACATGTTATTTTGAAATGGGTTAGACAATAAATTTTATAAAATGGGAATTCAACCACAATTTCATATGTATCAAAAATAAAATCAGTAATTTAAAACATAAACATGATCACTCTGGTACAACTTTTTGGTTTTGGGAATAGCAGAAGCATGTGGTCATGGGATATATATTAAATTTTATTATAATATTTAGTTTCTCAAAACATTATGTAAGGATACATAATGTCAAATTTATAATTAGTTTATTTAATATAAAAACAGAGGAACACATGATCTGAGAATTTATTCTTTGATGATGTTGTCAGTCATCTAAAATAGCACTTTCATATTTCCTTATTGGTACTTTAAGGATCCAAAGATATAATTCCTCTAGTAGGGATCTACACATTCTCTATTGATCTTCGAGAAATGTCAAACAATATTTGAATGCCAGCACAGTGATTTGATTTTCTTACATTATTTGTGTTAATCATTAATCATTTGATCTTGACGGGACAACTATTTAGTTTCTTGTTCTTTAGATGAATAATGAAAGGTTGAGTTGGGAGAATGTTACATTGTTCAAAATGACTCTCATGTTTCTATTTTTATTCAATTTAAAATAGACATAATGGTATATTAATAGAGATAGTGTTTAGATTAAAATAATTATTAAATTTCATGATGTACCTTAAATAATATAATAATACATAATAAATTAAAATCCAAATAATAATAATAATATTGTTATTATTAATTATTGTGTGCTCTATCATTCACAAAAATTTATATTATTTAATTCACCTGTTAATTAATATTTTTTAATAGATTTAGTCTTGAACCTTTCAAACTATTCTTGAATTTAATAAACTCCAAAATTAATATTTAATTTAAATATTTCATTCATCAATAAAAATTTTTGATCAATTAAACATGAATAAACTTTTCTCATGGAGTTTTTAATTATACATAATAAATAAATAAATTAAAATATAATTTAACTATGATCATCATAAACACTTATTTTGTGACCATCATTTATTCTTCCTCATTAACATTTGGAGAGCATACCAAAAGACCATGAAAAATATCAAAAATGGACCAAGTTACCCAAGATAATGAGCTCAATGTCACAATGATGACAACCTCATATGAATTCTTACTTTGTGAAATAATACCTTTATCAAAATATCTAATCGAGTAGGTCTCGCATTTGTGTCACAACAATTATTCTTGTTACATCATTCATTGACTATTTAAAATTATTATATGTTGTTTCACTATGGCCATGGAATTTAGTGTGAGGATTCAATTCCAATAAATAGTCCGACATATCAGATTCTATAAATATGGAAAGTAAATATCCTCACATTACATATCCATTAATGACATGCCAATCAGGATGCACCCAACATACCCTAACCCACCATGAATATATAGAATTAATTTTTTTCACCAAAAAATATAATTTCACAAGTAATGGAATTCATTAATGATAATATTAATGTCTACAGACCATTACGCACACTCACATATAATAATATCCGATAACACAAAAACTTATGTAATTATTACTGGTGGGGTTATTCTTATATTCTTCCTTAATAAAGATTACCAACTACAAACATCATAACAAGAATCCCCATTTTTTTATGTGTACTCACACTATATGTTCTATATAATATGTGTCCTATCATAGTACATTATCGAGACGAAGAACTATATTTAAGAATATAATCATAGGACATCAAGGTTCTCATCACAGTGGGTAACTACTATGGCCTTATCAATGTGACATATACTCAAGCACATTATTTCATTATAGTCATGTAGAACAACTATCAATATGTAATAATAGGTTTTGTTAATATTAAATAAATTGAAAATACAAAAACTCAATGTTCAAACAGTTGTTACTAGGACAAAAACTCTAACAGGGAGGTTATCCAAAGCTTAAACTGAGGGTACATGAGAGGTTTTCCCAAGCCTGATGTAGGTACTCTAGAGGTTATCCCACGCCTTACATTTTATGAATATCCTGGGGGTATCCTTGAAATATGTTTTCTTATGCTGATTTATTTTCCACGTCTCTATTTCTAATGGATATTTTATGCTTTTATGAACTATGTTCTTGGATTCCTTTATTATTCACGTCTTATGAACTTCCATGATTTTTTTCATGACTCCGGTTTATGATATATGATGTGAAGGTAAACATTTTAAAACATTATTCCCAAGTTATCATACACATATACTTCTTATATATTTATATCTCAAATTTTTCCCTTAATAGTCATATGATAAAACCCTTTCTTATGTTTCCATTACTAGGGATATGAAGAAATTTATTGTGTATAATATGTCTAAGAAGGGTGATAGTGATTAATAACATAGTGGGGCATGTTGTAGATCACATATATAGAAGTTATTTATGTTTCCATTTTTTAAATACACTAAAAATTAATGATTCTAATGTGGATGGTAATTTTACGTATTTAATATCCATCTACTATGATGTAATTTTAATGTTTGAGAAGTTTGGTGTCATTACATTTGGTATTAGTATATGGTTTAGTTATCCTTTTGAAAATAAAATAATAAAACTATATTGATATCCCTATGTATATATATATATATAAGTATATGTATTGTGATATTTCTGATGATAAGTGTAATAATGTGTTAACATATAGGAAAATATCATGGAATTTTGGTAAATGATAATGAGAGTATATTCCAAGAATTTACTTTCGTGTATGGATACTATAAGTGGACGTTGATATGGCATTGAGGTATCTAAGGGTAATAAATCCAAAATGGTGCATTGAATTAGACTCAATCATCACTTGGTTATTGAAAAATGTCCTTGATGAAAACCTATTGTGACACTCTATTGTTTTATGCTTTGAAAATTCAAAATCCCGTTTTGAACCATCCGGAAGTATATAAATATATGATGACTATAAATAAACCAGGGTAAACCTAAGGTGTCAATTATTGAAATGAATGTGTAATTAATTGGATGTCCTACTAATTATTTTTATTGACTATGTGTTTCTGCATTTTTATTATAGTTTCTCACAATATTATTTTTTGTTTTAGTCAGTGTTTGGATCCCGAAGGTACCATTTAATTATTGAATGTTATAAAAAACTCATTTATTTTCCTATTAATAAATCAAATATTAGGGTATATGTAATATAAAACCTTTTTTTATTCCCAAAAAACCTTCATAGGCTATGAATCATGCTAAACACATAAATAATCAATGTTGGGAACAATATTGTATTGATTCCTTAGTAAGAGAAGTCCACCTTCTTTTTTTGTTTTACATTTTTTACATGTATCTAATAAATGGATCAGTACCATTGAAAATATATTTCCTCTTAAAAAGAGTCTAGATCATTAAAATTTCATTTTTTTCATCTATCATTTGGAATTCCAATTTGATCAATGGTCGACACTTATCATGAATATGTGGAAACAACGTGAAATTGACTACAAATTGTGGGAGGAGATTCAAAACTTATTTTCCAGTATGTACATTCCTAATATTATTTATAGGAAAATATAGACATAATTCGTTAATCTAAAATATAAGGATGATGAATCTTTTGGTACCTATGATGAAAATTTTAGAAGACTATCAATTTATGATTTGGGCATTATCATCCAACTTGAAGGAATGATTGATCAATTCTTTGGTGGCATAAAACAATGTCACTAAAGGGAGTTGGCCATAAGAGACTTCATTATCTATTAAGAGATCATAAATTGTGTTATTAATGAGGAAATGTATATTATAGTTACCCATCAATCACATGGTATTTATATGAAAATAAATATGGAACTTAAGGTAAATGCTAAAAATATATATATAAAAATATTAAATTCCATTTATGCTCAATGTGTGTAAGGAAACATGGAGGAAATTTTCATTAGTGGACTTATAAATGATTTAAATATGGAAAGAAATTTCATTTAATGGATGAAATCTGAACTAGTGGGAGGAAGCTAGCTAATGATGAGAAAATAGTGAAATCCCCACAGAATTCGCCACCCACGCTATAGTACATCACATTCAAGGACTTTGGGAATTATTTAAATCAATGCCCCAATCTGTGGTTTAATGAGGATGATAAGCTATAGAAACCAATTAAGAGGAATTAAAAAAAATAAATATTAGGAAATCAAAACAACTTAAGTGAATAATGATAATTAGGGAACACTTATCCTCTCCACCTTAGTTGGAAATTTCATTATTGATTTTGTGTGAATGGACCTTATGAAAATCATATTGTTCATCGTTTAATGAAATTCTATGTGATTATAATAATTTGTTATCTTACATTATATATATTCTATATCATGGAAATAAAATTTAATATTCATTCAGTTTAAGGATGAATCCATGCTCCCAATAAATTGTTTTTATCTAGGATAAGAGTGTATTTAGGGAATAAATGGTTGATTCTATTGTGGAATCATATATATCTCCTTGTAATATTAATTTAAGTGTTATGAATAACATCATGGGTAAATAAATTTAGGGTTTATAACATTTAAAAAGTGTTAGAAACCCCTTTTGAGGTTTTATGTTATGATATTTTATCAATATTAAGGATATTTTGAGAGATTCATGTAAATAGAACCCTTTTTTTGTTTATGTTTTAGTGATTGTTTTGAGGGGGAATTTATTTACATATTATAGACACAATATTAAAGGTATTGATAACCTTTATCTTTTATCTTAACTATTTTTAAGTTATTTATGTTTTATTGAAATTTGGGAATGTTTACTGATTTATTTTAATATTGTTTTAGAAAAAGTATTAACACACAGGTTAGGTGAAAACCTGTTGCATCTGGAAAGGCCATTGGGCTTGAACCCCCAATAGAATAATTACAAGGGTATAGTGTATAACTCTAAACTATGTGGAAGGGTATTTATAGTGGGACAAAAAAAATAGAGGTATTTCTAATAACGTATCATGGTACTTTTTATTTCATCATGTTAATGTTAAGCGACACAACTCTACGAGTATTCTATAACCATTATCAATATATGTGTTGAAATGGAAAAACGTCACAATGGATTTTTTATTTTGACTCCCCTAAATTTATAAAGTGCATGATTCTATATGGGTCAAGGTTTATCTCCATAACAATTCATCACAACTTATCACAATTGGAGAAGACTTATCTCTTGGTCTACTTTCAAAATTTTATATTAAGTTAGAGCTAAGGATTCATGGAATAATCTACTACATTGTATCTAATCAGGATCTATGGTTTATATCAATGTTTTGGTGAAAACATAAAAAAATCATGAAATGGATCTGAATTTTAGACTAATGTACCATACATAGATAGATGGCTGGTCTGAGAGAAAAATTAAACCCTATATGATATGTTGATATACTCATCACTGGATTTTAATGGTGGTTGGGATCAACACCTTCCTCTAGTTGAGAATTAATTAAACAATATATTTCACTATAGCATTATGACGGGTCCTAATGAATCCCTATATGGGAAGAAGTGTAGAACTCCAATGTACTAATGTGAACCTATAGAAAGAAATCTATTGGTACCTGAGATAACTGAAGAAATATATTAGAATGTCAGAGACATTCCCCATCATACAATGGTGGCATAAATTAGACTAAAAACTTATCATTATAATCATTAATGTGATCTAGAATTTGAATATGATGAGAAGTTTTATTTCAAAAAAATAAATGAAAGAAATAAGGGCTGACTAATCCCTAGTTATATAATTTGATTTTGAATTCTAGACCATAATGATTTCGTGTCTTAACAATTGGTGCTTCCACTGAAAGTCTCCCAGGTTCGTGATGTGTTCCATATATTTTTCCTAAAGAGATAAATACATGACCCATCACATAAATAGAAAAAAATTCTCCTGCAGAGGGAGAATTATCTATATTTTGATAAAAAAACAGTAGAGATTCTAGAACATACTGATATTGTTCTATCCAAAAATACCACTCACGAGGGAAACCACCAGCTTGAGAAATATATGTGTTAACCTAAGGATGTAATGAAAAAACATTATCCTCAGTTGTTTACACCAACGATATGAATACCAACGTTGAAATTAATTTTGAGGATTTATAATTTAACAACATTATATTTTTATAATTATTTTATTTAACAATGTGTTATAGACTTTTACTATTGTTATTTAAAAACCATTATTATAAAAAAGTCATTATAAAAATAAGAATTAATTATAATGAAAAAGTATTAAATATTATGTTCAATGGTTTTATATGAATAAAACATATTGATAAAAAATAACAAATTTGTTGTAAAGTCATTATATGTTTTGAAAATACTATTTTCTCAAAAATAGTGTAATTTTTTCCAAAAAAAATAAATTTTTGAACATTTTATAAAATATATATCACAAAATAAACATCATTTTTCAAATATATATGTAACATTATCATAGGTTTTTATTTTGGATTTTTCTGAAATGATAAATCTTTTGATGAATAGAGAAAAATACAGGTTATTATTAAAAACTACATTTCAACATAAAGAATGTATAAGGTTATTTTTTTTAAATGGTTACAAAAGAAAATTTATTTCAATTATATTTTTATTAATTAGATATATTTAATTATAATAAATTTCGTAATTTTTTATGATATAAAGATATTTTTATACTTTGGAACATTTTCTCTTTGGAAAACTGATTTCTCGTCGCGTCTATGAGTTAAATTTTAAATTAATTTTTTCCAATTATATGAATTTAATTTTAAAAAACGGAATAAATATTTTTAATAATAATATATTTTTTAAAATTATTTCACCTAATTTTTTTTCAAAATAAATGCAAAAAACTGTAAAAAATAATTACCATGTTTGAAGCTAAAACGAGTTTACTGAGGGTTAAGCAAAAAAGATTAGGGGTATAATTTCTTATAAACATTTCAAGACCCTATTTTATGGAAATATATAAAACACATAACCTATAATTTTTTATAATAACAAATATATGATATTTTCCTTATATTAAAAATGTGGGTAAAATTTTTTATTTTTGAAAATTCCAAGTGTGTCCTTTCCACCACTTATAAAACGTCACCCCCTATCGTACCATATCCACACTTACAAAACCATTTAGTTAATGAAATCACTACCCAAATATATTCCTCAATTACCTTTCTACTTCCTAGGGTCATTTTTTTAATATTAAACCCTCCTAAAAATTCATTAGGTATAAACTTGAAGAGGTTCTCCAATGAAGTGGTAAAATTCATAAACTTGTGTTTTTGTTTAATTTATTCTTCCACATCCTTATGGTATTTTTAATATAGTAAAATATAGTAGTATAATTTTCATTAATTTACTTATATGTTATTATGTTAGTATAATAACCTATATCCATCTTCAATTTCATCAAATGGGGAACTAAACCATTGCTTATATATATGACAGATTATTACCTCATGAACCAATGTTATTCGTTTTCCATCACCAACTCTCACATGTGGATATAAGGATGGATTAAAAATTTATATAATATATTTATGATATTATTATAACTATGTAATTATAATATCACTCCAAAATTAAAACGTCCCGACCCATTATAAATCATTAGCATCACTCATGTGTACGCTGGACAACCACCCTGTCCAACGATGTGATGGGTTTTTCATTTTGGTTGTGCATGTTTTATAATATGGATATATTAAATTAATATATGTTATATTTTTAACATAATTATAATTTTTTAATTAATATATCACATATAACTTCTTTCCTTCCATTCCTTGTGGGAAACAATAACGTCATTCATGGGTACGGCAGACTACCGTCTCACGAAGAGATGTGGTTTGTTTTTCACTAATAATTTGTATAGAGGGTAATTATGATAAATCTAATGAATTAATGTGATATATATAACATAAAACATTATTATTTATTGTAAATATATAATTTAACTTTATTTGATTTCATCCTTCTAGAAAATGGAAACAGTGTTCATGAGTACGTACGATCTACCCTCTCTATTAAAAGTATATTTTATTTTATAAATCTATATTTTAAGGATTGAGATAAATATACATATTTAATATATATGATATTTATATCATTTATAAAAAAATTAGATAATTTAAATATTATCAATGTAATATTAATGATAATTAAAATTTAAAACAAACACAAAGAAGAAAGCAGTTAATACCTGGAACATGATTTTAACATGGAATTGTCAATAAAATTGCAATAAATAGTCATAAAAAATATAGGGTATGAAATATATATAATTATGTTTATTTAATATATTTATAACAAAAATATACTTATTATACAGTTGTTTTCAAAATCTATGTAGTATATTGAGATTTAAGGTAAGAGATTATTCATCTAAATTTTATGTTTGTGAGATAAATAACATATTCACCAATTTTTTCTTATATACATTTTATATAATGTACATGGATGTATTTTATAATTATTTTCATGAAAATTAGGTGTATTTATGAATTCATTTAATGATTATTCTTTCACAGGGTTTACATTTTAAATGATATCAATGCATTAATGAATTTTTGTCTCAATTTGTCTTCCTTGTGACTTACATTGTGTTACGAACTGATATTATTTCATGAAATGTATATAAATAACCATTTAATTTTTATATCAGGTATATCCTTAAGTTTATGATATTTAATTTTTCTTTTTTTATGTAATTATTTAATGGTACTTACATTTCAAAAGCCACCAAATTGATAAGGGATTTATTTTATGATCCCATTGTTCATTAGGATTTTATGTAATAATACATTTAATGATAAAATATTATGATCCATCTATAATGAAACTAATTAAATTATTTAACCATGGTTATGTCAGGAGAAAAAAATTTCCATTGATTTTCATCTCTTGGTTTACTCATGATTCGAAAAGAATGTTTTTAAATAAAACTGACTTAATTTCTATCTTTGATCAAAAACACCTTTTCAATATCCTTGTTTTCAAAGAATCTTTTAAAAATGGAATAATGTTCATATTGATTTTTTTAAAATAATTTTCACCCATGTTTAAATTTTTGAGAAAAAAATTAAAATTGATCTTCATTTTGTTTTCAAAATTAGTCCTGTTTTTATTTAACTGAAATTTTAAAATGTATATTTATTTTTAAATTTATGAAATTTTCCACCATCAAGACCAATAAATGTTTCAGATATTCATATATAAGTCTCAAATTTTAATTTAAAATAAAAAAATTTTGAAAATGTTTTGTGTTTTAAAATGTTTTTTTTTCAAATTAGAAATGATAATATCCTAATGATATTTTTAAAATGATTATTAAAGATTCCTTTATAAGTTATATATATTATTTTCAAAGAGAAGGTTTTCAAAAATATTTTATGAAATTAGCATTTAAAAAATAATATTCATTGATATTATATTTTATCAAAGAAATATTCCAAGTAATTTTTCTTTAAAAATAATTTTCTATCTAATATGGCATCCTTTTATGTAACTTATGATATAGTGGGGGTATGATCCATGGATAACATTATTATTCTATATGTGAATAGTTTATGTTTATAATGATAGAAGGTTTGTGAAACTCATTCCTTTTTCCATGGGTTATGTTAGAATTATATGGGGAAATGTTTATGAAACTCATTTCTTATCATGGGTTATGATATAATGAATGTATTATGAATTTATGGAAAACAAATATATGATTTTTATTTAGTGATTAGTGTGACCTAAATCCCCCTCAAATGCACTCTATAATGATTAATGTTGTATGGGCATGGAGGGTACATAGGAGGTTCTCCCAAGCATAAATAGAGGGTAAATGGGAGGTTATCCCAATATCAATGAAGTTACATGGTTGGTTATCCCAATACAAACATGTTGTGAATGTATTGGTGGGTATCCTTCACATAATATTTTATATGCTTATATATTTTCCATAATTTTATGTATTATTAAAATATTATGCTCTCATAGTCTATGTTCCTTGATTACAAGATTATTAATGTCTCATGATATTCCATGATTTATAAAATAACTCAATTTTATTATCAATGATATCTAGGGTATGGTTTATAAATATTATTCTCAAGTATGCAGACCCTTATGCTCATGATATGTTAGTATCTCCCTTGTTTACCCTTACTGGGTATATAAACTCACCCTTTATTATGTTTCCATTCCCTATGTTTGGAATAAATTTATTATGGATGATATTTCTATGAAGGTTTCTTGTTAGTAATAACTCAGTGGGAGAATACATAGCTCACTTATAGACCATTTTTATATGTTTCCATGTTTCCAGAGGCACAAGACTTAAACGATGACATAGATTGTTTTTTTATGTAATGAATATTCATCTCTGAGGATGTAGTATTTATTTCTAATAAATTTGGAGTATTAACCTAAAAAATGGGTAAAAAATAATTTAAACAAACATAGAATAATAATAAATAGGTTCCTGAAAACATTTTTAGAGAACATTGACATAAATGAAAAATTATTTTTAAACAAAGATAGAATTAAAGTCAAATTTCCTTATAAAAACATTCTATCTCTTGAGTATATAAAGGCATTAAAATGAAATAAAAACATTTTCTTTCATTAAATATATAGAATATATGAAAATTAATTTTTTATGTATTATCAAGATATTTCATCATTAGAAACATAATCCTAAAAAATACAAATTAATAATGAGATTGTATCATAATACACATACCTCTTATTAAATTTTGAATATTTAGACCCATGAGAGAATAAAATCTGTTGGAACATTAAATATCATGAAAATAATTATATCCATGATATAACAATTCAATGTGTCTATCACATCATAAAATAAAATAGGTTTATAACAAAACATATGTCCCTAAGAAAACAACTTGAGATGATAAACTCTTAACTCAAGTTCCACATGCATCTTAAGTACTAAAAACTCATCTATAATAAATTTTAATTTATTATAAATATAAAAAAAATTAATTTACAAACTTATAATATCATAAATTATACACTTATAATATTTGAACATCCATTTATTAAAAAATACCTTATTGAAAATATCTTTTTCATGTGTTAATTAATTTATTTTTCATGAGACTTTCGGTTGGGTAGTTCTAATCCTTGTACATTTATCAAGGTTATAAATTATCCAAAATTTTAATCACGATATAATAATTATATATATTCATTATATATATATTCATCAATAATGTATAGATATATAAAAGGAGGTGATGAGGTATCCTTTTATAATAGAGCAGCGGAGCAGTTTTGAAATTTCAAAAAAGATTAAAATATAAAAAAGTAATTATCATTACAATTGATATAAAATTAAAATAAATTAAAATATAATTTATTATTTTCTTGAAATAACACCAAAAGATTAAATTTTTAATTGTTTATATGGTGTTTTAAGGCTTATCGTTTGGTTTTACCCACTAATTAACATGTTTTTACCTTAAATGTTGTAACACCATTTTTCACACAAAATGGATTATAAATTTAATTATGTAGTGAAAAGTAGAAAATAAATGGAAAATGGATGATATTTTAGACCATATATTATTCATATTTCCCTCATTAAGTATTTTTATTTCTTAAAAAATTTTATTAAAAATTATTTTCATAAAATATCATCAATGTATTTTTTCATACTATTCATTTAATTTCATACTAATGACACCAGGATGAAGTTATAATTTTTATATAATCCATTAAAAAAATAAAATATTTTATATTAATCATAAAAATTCATCTAACAATATAAATGACACAAATTATACTAATGTTAATATTTTAAAAATATATAATTTTATTTTTAAATTATTTGAATAAATATTGTGTCAACATTGGGTAAGAATTTATTGTAATTATATAATTAAAAAAATTTAAATATATTTACATAATTAATATTATTTCATTATACTGAAAATAACTATTAATATTTACTCACATATTTATTTATCACAATGTGAACACATAATAGATATTTGAATTAATAGAGTGACATTTTTTCATTTTCTTTACCTAAAATATTATATAGGTCACTTTTAAAGATATAAATCCCATAAAAATCAAACATCAAAAGTAATATGATAAGGGTAAGAATAAATTCTTAAAATAATACTTTTGATTAATATTAATGGCCTTATAAATTATTTTTAACATAGTTTAACCTGGTATACCCATTTATCAATGTCCTAAATTTTTATTTATTTCACTATTCATCTCAATGAAAATTATAATGATATTATTAATTATATAAATAATTATAATTCAAAAAATTTACTTTATTTAAAAAAAATACATATCTATAAGTTTCATAAATTCATTTTTCTTGTATCCCATAAAACCCGATGAAAATGGTTTTTCGAAAAAAAAAATGTTTTTTATATATAAAAAGATTTTTATACCAAGATCACATATAATTTTGATTCATTTGAGATTAGTTATAATATTTAAAACTGAAATATTCTTATTTTAATTAATTATAAATTAATATTATGATGTAACTTTTCAATGATGATTTTACAAAAATTAGTATTTTTTACTATTCCCTAAAAAATCATAATATTCTGAAACATCCAAAAATTTCTTCCGATGTTAATTTTGACATGATGACTTAAAAAATGAATTTAATTTATCAAAATAATTTTTTTGAAATGGTAATATATTATCTAAGTGTTGTAAATATATTATAATTTCATTTTTTTACAAAATTCATTTTTAAAACATAAAACGACATCATGAAAAATTGAGTACTAATCTCCCAAGCATTAATCAACACATTTTTATTATGTGGGACATTTATAAATATTTTATAACATGGTTATTCTTTTCAAAAATAATAAATTTAATTGATTGGTATTAATACTCATGTTCAAATAATAATATTTAAATATTATATTATGGTTCGTTAAAACTCGATGCTGCGTGTAACACATGCTATCAATGAAATATATTCTAAATTATAATGTTTTTACACTCTAAAACCTTTATTAAATTTTACCTTTTTAATTTGAACATTGTCTCTACAATCAAGGATTTGAAATTTAAAATTTCCTTTGTGCAATAGCCACATCGTAAAAAGAGTTAATAAAATATCCTATTAAAAAGAGGGAAAATGAAATATAATGGTCATCGAAAAATTGGTTTACAAATAGGACAACATTATTGGGAAGTTAAAATATATACATAGATTAAAATTAAAATTTATAAATGGTTATGGGGATTGTTTGACATCATTGGTCACAATAAAGTTAATGATTAAGGGAATGTTAATGAACACAAAACCGTAAACCAATAATGTGTGAAAATGACATGGATTCATTAGAAATAAAGGTAATCAGATAATTTTTTTACTTCAACGTACTTTTCATTAAGTCAAGGAATTACATTACCACATATATAAACATTAAAATGAAATATACTTACATGATAAGTATAATTTCATCCTTTAATAAATGTCCACATCAATCTCAACTCTCTCTCTAAATGATGAGTATTCAAGAGGAATTATTCAGGCATTAAGAACATAAATCAAATTTTATCAAATCACGTAATAAAAAAAGGATAAAAAGGTTTTCATCCTATAATTTTTCATTAATATAAAACAAAATGGTTAGAAAAAGATAATTCTCATAATGAATAAAACACCATTTAAATAAATACCACATTAATCAAAAAATCCTAAACAATAACACCCAAATATCATCATAGATCATTAGATAAATAACTAACCTAATCATATTTCAAACAAATATTTATACCTAAATATTATAATTATTCAATCAAATATTCTTCCATGACAAGTTATCTCAAAATAACATCAATCACACTTAATGTCTCACTGTAAAAATCAATATTCTATAATCATATAATCTCCATGATATGGAAATAATTTTTATAAATAACCAAAATCACCATAATGTCTCATTAAATTGATATATTATTTTGAAAAATAATTTAAACATTATTACTCAAATAAAATACCATAATCTTCTATTTACCTTAATCAAATAAGGTTCTCAGAATAGTGAACTTCTTTCGAAATAACATTAATCACCTAATCACAAAATAAGTTTCAGTCAGCTGGTTATATCTAAGATAAAATATATATTTCCCAAAAAAAAATTAATAAATATCAATCACTTCATTAAAAAAATCCATAATAACCCTAACATCACGTAGGCTGACGGTAGGCATTCCACCCTTATCGCCCTTTTGGTGTTTGTTCAAGCCATACAGCCTTTCACGATGTGATAGGTTATCCCTTTTAATAGAAATATATTAATATAATTCTTATAACGTCCCCAAAAATATATTGAACATCCTAAAAAATAACCTTAATTATAATATATCATATAAACCATGACGTTGAGTAAAACCATTGAACTTATAAAAAATGATTTCTTCATTAAATAGATTTTACATTAAACCTATACTAAACACAAGGGTAATATTAACATTGGTTATTATCATGGGTTCTTATATTTCAATAAATTAACTAAAAAAAATAGGGTGGATTTAATACTTAGTTAATAAGTATATAAAAAGGAAGCATTGAAAATAAAATAATAAACTAATAAATAAAAATTATATCCTAATTTTGATTCCCTATGATTCAATATAGTGTATCCATGGTGATATAATTTTACATATGGTTCTTATAAAATTTTTCTATATCTAATCCCCAAAAAGAACTAGACCATCCTCTTATAGAAACTGTAGCAATCCAAGACTTTTACACACATTATTACATTATTTTAGGCATAAATTCCCCTTAAATATAAACCAATGATCCAAAAGAATAGTGTATTTTGAAGACTGGGTACATAAATAAAAATAATGAAACTAGCATAAAACATTTTTTTATTGATATCCATATTGAGTACCTAATCCCCTTTGAGCTTCTATAACTACATAAGATAACCTGGGGAATAAATAGACAAAATGGGTGAGCTAAAAAGACTAGTAAGGGAATAAACATGGAAATGAA
This sequence comes from Viscum album, assembly GCA_963277665.1. Lineage (NCBI taxonomy): Eukaryota > Viridiplantae > Streptophyta > Magnoliopsida > Santalales > Viscaceae > Viscum > Viscum album. The sequence goes on from OY728131.1 coordinate 34,166,477, forward strand.
ACATATCACATGTGTTAGAAGACATAGAATGTTAACATAAAATGCATTTCTCATATATAAACACATGGATTAATGTAGTTCAAAACATTTAATACAATGATCATAGAAAAATAGGTGTGTGTCATCAATATATATCAATACATAAACAAGATTTCAGGCTAACTGTAAAGACTATATCACATGGTGGACAGAGTCCCACAATGGATTATGTTTACTCCCTAATATCATACCTAACATCTCATGATACTAGAAAATTACCAATTTCATTGGAGTGCTATTTAGTCACACACATCATAATATGTACATGCATATGTGTTCCATATAAAGAAATTGAACATAATGACAAATCATAAGGGTTAACCATGGAATGAATCTGGTTTTGTAATCATGTCATAATGAAAATCCAATGTGTTTATTTATGTGATATCTATGAAATAAAGGATTTAATTTATTATCGGAAAAAATAATTTAAATATAATAATATATACTTAATAATTAAGTCAAAATTAAGTGAGAACATAAAAAAGAGTGGTTACATAACTTTCGTAATTTGTTACATAAGTATAGTTTTATGGAAGGGAATAAAGATAATTTAAAGAGGATAAAGGTATAATTATTATGATAAAAATAAAAATGAACTATATTAACATACATGATAAATTGAGAGATTTTATAAAAACATTTTGATTCCTAAAATAATTTATAAATTTCACTTGAAAATGGGTACTAAATTGAGAAGTTCATTTTAGTTCGGTTTACAAAACGAGATGAAATGAAAAAATATTTTCTTTAAACATGAAATTACCCATAAAATGTAACACCCCAAGCTTCTACGATATGCTTCTCTTGAAATAATGCGATAGCGTGTGTTGTACGCAACATCGAGTTCTAACACACCACAACCAATCAAACTAGCCGTTATGAATAGTAATACCTACTTTTTGAAATTATTATATTTTATATTTCAAAATGGACTTCATTTTTGGATTCAGAATATTGAAATTATCCTAAGTTGAATTTTTGGTATTTTTCTGAGAACTTCCAATTTTTATGAATAGTGAAAAATACTTAAAAACAACTTTTTTAATCAAAATAATTTATAGTGATAAATTATATTATTTAGTAGTGTTAAAGTATAATTAGAATATATTTTTACCAATTTATCCAAAGGTGTTCATTATAATTAACTTCACTTTGAAATTGGACATAAACAATTGTCAATCTTTTGATATATATTGTTTCTTAAAAAGACGCTATTTGTTGTGACAATGGGAATTAATTATAAAATTAATTAATTCAACTTATATGTTTGGAATTTTTTAAAATAGACATTATTTTGGAAATCAGAATATCAATTATAGCTTAAGGGGAAATTTTGGCGTTGTTCTGAAAAACATCAATTTTTCATGAATAGTGAAACTACTAAGTGGTAGTTAAAAAACAGAATTTTTCATAAAACATAATTTTACCACTTCTATGATTGAAATTTCAAAAATACGAGAGACACGGTTAATATCAAGGAGTAAAATGTATTTCAATGAGATGAAAATAATTTTTGGTGAATAGTAACTTTTTTCTTTTATTTACCACGGTTAAAAGTAAATAGGGTAATTAAGGGTAAAAATGATATTAATATTACCCTAACACATGTCCTACTTCTTTTGGACAAGTGTATATCGACCAAAAACAGCCTTAGAAATAAAATATTTTCATTTAGGTCCACATGGATTAGATTAGGACATTTATTATTATTTAATTCAAAGAAGAGTTAAAAGAGTTAAAATCAATGTTTATTTACTAAAACATTTTTAATATAGGGTTATACATAAGATAAATTCGATTTTAAATATTCATTATAAAGATAAAACGATTTCCTACATAATTATATTTTATTTATTATTTTTAGATATTAAATAGTTTAATTTATTAATGACACAATGATGATGAAGTAATTACCATAATAGTGCAAAATTAAAATAATTGATATTATAAATACCTAAATAAATATAATTTGAGACTTTTAATGAATTAAAATAATTTTATATGATAATATTACATATTAGGATTTATTTAATTGACTTTTTTCTATGTAATAATTCTTTTATGATTTTCAAAAAAATCAATTATTTAATAGTGTCAAAATTGACATAAAAGAGTTTTTAAAACAAGTATTATATTATTAATTGATATTAAATTATTAAACATCTACGGTTCGGCCAAGTGACTTATATCATGATAGGTGTTTCATTAATGGACCACTTGGGGGTATATTGGATGTATATAGTACGTTTATTAACCATATAATATAAAAATACCAAGAGACATTGTAAAAGTGAAACTAATTAACTAAGAGTTAATACTTAATGTTAAGGTTAATATAGTAACCCAAACCTGTCTAAATTCTATTGGTTGAGTTGTTTTCGACCTATAACCACCTCAAAATTTAAATAATCTACTTTGGAGCCATTATAAACCGAATATGAAATTATTATAAAATAATATTTCTATCTTTTCCAAAGGTGCACCTCACCCCTCTTATAAAAGGGCACTCTCCCTTCTCATTATCTCACAGCTTCAATGCATTTTGGCTCGGCCAAACACTGCCCAAATACTCTCTAAACATCCCTCACTACATCCTAGAGGCCTTCCTTTAGTCAAAAAGCCAACCTAAGAGCCCTTTTGATCAAGTCAAAGGAAGAACCCGAAGAAAAGGTAATGATTTCGCCACCCTTTTCCAAGTTCCTTTCTTCTTCCACTTCTTCCTTCCTGGTTATTACCATTATAAAATAGTAACTCTAGTATATTATATATGCTGTGATGTTATTACAAATATGGTACAACCATATTCAGTATTCTATCCATCATTTGAATAACATGTCACCATACGTGCGTACGTATGGCTTACCGTCTCCACGTCGTGGTGTAATTGTTATTCAATAAATTATTATTTGGATGGGTATAATAATGATGTGTAACTCATGTAAATAATAAATATAAAATGATAATGATTCTTTATATATTTTATACCATCCAATTATATATTATTTTAATATCAAGAGAATGATATTGTCGTTCGTGCGTACGTACGGACTATCGTCTCCACGAACGCAATGAGATTCATTCTCTATCGTATCCATTCAAGTATAATTATCATTTTACGATTTAAAAATAATGTTTAAAGACTTGATATCATTCTGGATATGAATAAGATACATCCTATCCATAACAAACATGGCTTACGTAACAAATCTTATCAAAGAAAATGAGTTAGTTAACACCCGAAACGACGATAATACAAAGATATTATTAACAAATAAATGTTTAAAGATCATCTATGGCATCATATTCTTGTATAATTTAATAACAATTATTTCAACATTATACAGGAGGTTAACCTACCCTCAACCAAGGAAAAGTACAATGTAAGGGTTTATTTCGCAATCTCTTTATTATCTGAGGTTGTTTATACGTAATAATCTATTGGGTTCTCATTATCACCACATATATGTTTCTTAAAAAATTAATTTCAAAACATTTTTACTATTTACTAGAATATGGGTTAAAGTTATTTATACCCTTGTTTGGATTTTTATAAGTGGTTTATAACAGAATATTTCCGTATTTTTTCAAACAAGGTTCTTTTTAACCTTTTCGACAAAATTAACGTAAGAATGTTTTGTTAACTTATACGGCGGGTGTGGCTATTTTACACCGTTATAAAATTGTCGAAGCTTACCTTACAATCTTGTAAGAATATTTTCAAAGAAAATGTTTTATTTTATAAATATATGGCTCTTAAATTATTTCAAAATAAGAAGAGATATTTCTCTAAAAAGAGTTTGGATTTCATCTATGTCAACATCCTTTGATGGATTTTATGCTTATTTGAATTTGATTTATTATGAATCAAAACTTCTATATTGTATTGAAGGTTTTGTGATATGTTTGACTATGGATGTGTTATTTTTATAAGATTCATGGTTTATGGATGAAGTATTTACATTTCGTATGCTATTTTTAATACGAATGTTTATGTTATTCTTAAAACATTTTCATATGGGAATGCATTGGACTTAATATGTGAAGGGTGGAGCCCGCTATAGCTCTTCGATGCATCAGTACGTCTCATGTGAAAACTAGTGTCTTGGAACAAGGCCTTGTAAAAATCTTATTTGTAGTCTTGGCACGAGGCCTTGGCTATGTGGTTATGATAGTCTGGCATTATGAATTCCGTCATTATGAAAGTAGTTATTGATATTGCATGTGATTATTCTATTAGTTTAATATCCATGTGAATAAGTAAATGGAATTATTTTATTTTTTCCATACTATGTGGAAGTTCATGTTTAAAAGGCATTAGCTTTAGTTATACATTGCCTTAAATGTTTATTCTTATTTATGAAAGTTTCTGCTATATTGTTATCTTTTCTTGGCATTTGAGCTCACCCCTTTCATTGTTTTATTTATCCCAGGATGTGATGAAGTAATTTATGAATGACCTACAGGGATAGTATGTGGGGATATGACTGTGGACTATGTAGAAATGATGTTGTTGTAGTTTTCATTTTTATGTTGTAATGTAAGACTTATGAATATATCTAGTGTTTCAAAGGATACTAAACTAATCGTTCTTTCAAGATTTGATCTTTATTATGATCATGTCAATGTTATGTAATAATGCACCGACTCTGTGTAACTGGTGTCGGGGCATTACAGTTGGTATCATAGAAAGTCTAGTACAAACCTAGAATGCTAGATTAATATAAACTCTGATTAGAGCACATAGACCTAAGATGGACTTTGAGGATTAGTATAGAAGAACTTCCTAGAATTTTAGTATTGTAGAGATTTTGTGAGTTTTCTAAGAAATACATCCCTGTCTGGATACGAGCAGGTAGAGGCGGCTCTGGCACAGATGTACCTAGGGGTAAAACCCGATAACACCGCTTTGAGCTAGACTCAAACGGGAACTGGTGCACGACAACAGGCCTTACTGTAGTCTTGGTTACGACATTCCCGAGGGATATACTTAGGATAACTTTCAATTTCATTACAAATCATTATGAAAGGTTTATGAGTATATACTTCCACAAAGAAATTTTTTTATGATTATGTATTATATCCACAAATAGTTCAATTTATGTTATGTTTTTTATATGTAAGAGATTATGTATTTTGATTTATAAACTGATCTAGTTTATGCCATTGTTTAGAAATGAGGCCTAGTGGAAGAAATGAAAATCGTATCAATGCACGCACTCCATGTAGGGGATTCTCTCCTGCTCAAGATAATTATAGTGGAGCTAGTGATGCAACTAGTGCCGATCAGCTACTCAGCATACTGGGACAACTCACTCAGGTTATGATTAATAACCTTACTCGTATGGAGAACCCTGATCCGCAGCGTGGAGGATCAGTGTTAGATCTCTTTATGAGGCAACAAACACCAAAATTCAATGGGAGTACAAATATTTTAATAGCTGAGCAATGGATAAATTCTATAGAGAAAACATTTCAGGCTTTGGGGAGTAGTGAAAGGGAAAACGTTATCATGGAAGTTTACCGCCTCACTGGAGATGCTGATCAATGGTGGTCATTGATTAAAAACACGAAGGAAGATGATAAAGTATCAAATATGGAATGGAGGGAGGTCAAAGATCTATTTTTAGAAAAATACTTTCCTCGTGACCATCGAGCAGATATGGAAAGGCATTTTCTGAGTCTGATACAAAAGGAGGATGAGAATGTTGCCAAGTATGAGGATAACTTTACAAGGTTATCAAGGTATGCTAGAGATTATATACGTAACCCACGACGTAAGATTTATCATTTCTTTGATGGGTTAAAACCATTTCTCCATCGAGCATTAGTCTCACAATCCTTCTTGTCGTACGAAGACATTGTCTCATGTGCTATCAAGACAGAAAAGGAATTCTCTATGTCTTATGACTTTAAATCAAAGAAAGAGAAGAAGAGATCTGCTGATCAATCTGGTAATTGAAATAAGGGGAAGAATGTAATGTTTGAATATCCATCCTGTGGTAAATGTGGGAAAAAACACCCTGGTACTTGCATGAAGGGAATGGGTGTCTGTTACAAGTGTGGTGAGAAAGGCCACCAAGCTCGTGAATGCAAAGGGAAGAAGGAAGCTACCAATGTCTAATTATACAATTGCAGGGAGATGGGACATTATGCAAATGAATTTCTTAACCGCCAGGGGAACTAACCTCAGAAGAAGCCAAGGGATCAAGGCCAAGCTTATGCTATCACTACTTATGAGGTAGAAACTCCAAAAGACATGGTTGTAGGTAATTTAATGGTTTCTTCAAGTTTATAAAATGAATTATTTGATTCTGGATCATCGCATTGTTTCATATCTTCCCAGTTTTCTATGAAAATTAGATGTTTCCAATTTGATTTAACAAGGGAGCTATTAGTTAAAACTCTTAAGGGAAGTATCATTGCAATAATGTTTTGTGAATATGTCCCCATTAGAGAACATAAATTTTATTTATCTTTTGATCTCATCATCATACCTATGATTGAGATTGATATAATCCTCATTATGGACTGGCTTTCGGACTATGATGCAAAGATTTATTGTAAGAAAAAAGAGTTTATGATTCTTGATGATGATGATAATGAACACCTTATCTTTAGAGAAGAATCGTCACCACATAATTCTTATCTAGATCCACCCCCAGTAGCTCAACTAAATTCAATTATTAGGGAGGAAGAGAATGAAATTACTGTGGGTGAGGAAATGAATGTTCAAATAGTGGATGTACCTATTGTGAAAGAATATGTAGATGTATTTCCGAAAGATTTACCAGGACATCCTCCAGAATGAGAAGTTGAGTTTTCCAATGATTTAATTCCTGGATCAAGGCCTATATCGAAGACCCCTTATAGAATGGCCGCTGTAGAATTAGTTGAACTAAATAAGAAACTAGAGGAATTGAGTAATAAGGGATTTATTCTCCCTAGTGTTTCTCCATGGGGAGCCCCTGTTTTTTTTTAAAAGAAATATGGATCTATGAGGTTATGTATCGACTACAGGGAGGTCAATGCTATAACAATAAAGAACAAGTATCCCCTACCTTGAATTGATGATTTTTTTGACCAACTGCATGGAGGTCAATAATTTTCAATGATTGACCTTTGATCTGGATACCATCAGTTCTGTGTAAAGAAGGAAGACATTCCGAAGACAGCATTTCGAACCAGGTACGGGCATTATGAGTATACTATAATGCATTTTGGATTGACTAATGCACCCTCTATATTCATGGATATGATGAATAGAGATTTCAAGGAATATCTCGATGAATTTGTGGTGGTATTTGTTGACGATATCTTGGTATAATCTAAAAGCTATGAGGATCATGAAATTCACTTGCGCATTATCCTGAAGACTCTGAGAAGACATGAATTATATGGGAAGTTTAGCAAGTGTGAATTCTGGCTTTAAGAGATTTCTTTTCTTGGCCATATTTTCTCTAAAGATGGAATCTCTGTTGATCCTTCTAAGACCAAGGCAATCCAAGAATCGCCAGCACCTACGGGTATAACTGAGGTACGCAGTTTTTTTAGTTTGGAAGGTTATTATCGATGTTTCATCCAGAATTTTTCCCAATTGGAAAACCAATTAACGATGCTCACACGTAAAGGGGTTAAATTTGTTTGGACAAAAGAGTGTGAAGAATGTTTTGAAGAACTGAAGATAATATTATTCAATTCTCCTATATTGACTCTACCATCGGGGAATGATGGGTTCGTTATTTATAGTGATGCATCGAATAAAGGACTTGGTTGTGTACTTATTAAGAATGATAGGGTTATTGCCTATGCATCACGACAGTTGAAAATTCAGGATTAAAGCTATTCTACTCATGATCTTGAGTTAGCAGCTGTGATCTCTGCTTTGAAGATATGGAGGCACTACCTCTATGGTGAAAAATGTGAGATTTATACTGATCACAAGAGTTGAAGTATATTTTCTCACAAAAAGAACTCAACATGAGGCAAAGGAGATGGCTTGAATTACTCAAGGATTATGATTGTACGATACACTACCACCCGGGGAAAGAAAACAAGGTGGCAGATGCTTTGACCAGAAAAGATCATTGAGTTTTGAACAATATGAGAATTGAAAGGGATCCAATTTTCATGGATCTAGTGAATATGGACATGGGAATAACCAGGGAAGGTGAAACATCAATGCCTTTTCGAATGGTTTCCAAACCATCTTTACTAGAAAGGATTAAGAGTTCTCAGAACGATGATGAAGTATTTCAAAAGAATATTTAAGATGTGAATGATGGGAGATTGAGAGACTTTGTGTATGAAGAAGGAATTTTGAAATTCAAGAAGAGGCTTTGTGTTCCCGATATACCTGATCTAAAAAGGGAATTTTTGGATGATGCCCATAGTTCCAATTTCTCTATACACCATGGGAGCACCAAAATGTATAGAAATTTGAAGGAAAATTTTTTGTGGGAAAACATGAAGGGGGATATTGCTGATTTTGTGTCATGGTGTATGGTTTGTCAACAAGTGAAATCTGGAAGGCAACAACCTGGTAGAGTATTGCAACCTCTTCCCATTCCGGAGTGGAAATGGGACAATATTACGATAGACTTTGTCATGGGGCTACCAAAGACTCCTAGAAGGAACGATGCAATATGGGTCTTTGTTGATCATATTACCAAGTCAGCACATTTTCTTTCTATAAGATAAGATCTACCACTAGAACATCTAGGAATACTATATATTGATGAAGTTGTGAGACTTCATGGAGTACCCCTAAGGATTTTTTCTGATATTGATCCCCGTTTTACTTCAACATTCTGGAAAAGTCTTCCGAAAGTCTTGGATACTGAACTTCATTTGAGAACTACCTACCACCCTCAAACAGATGGACAATCAGAACGAACTATTCAAACCTTAGAAGTCATGTTGAGATCCTGCTCACTTGACTTTCAGGTTATGTGGGATCAATATTTACCTCTGGTATAATTTTACTATAACAATAGGTTCCATTCGAGTATTCAGAAGGCACCCTATGAAGCGTTATACGGAAAGAGATGTCGTACACCAACCTGTTGGGAGGACATTGGTGAAAGAAAACTTGTAGGCCCAGAACTGGTGGAGGAAATGATGGAAAAGGTGAAGGTAATCCAAAATCACATCAAAGAAGCTCAAATTAGGCAGAAGAGATATGCCGATAATCGAAGGAAGGATTTGAAATTTCAAGTCGGTGATCATGTTTTCCTAAAGGTATCTCCATGGAAGGGAGTTATACGTTTTGGTAAGAAAGGTAAATTGATTCCCAGGTACATCAAACCTTTTGAAATTCTAGAACGAATTAGGGTTGTAGTTTACCGATTGGAAATGCCGCCAAGTCTCTCCAAAGTTCACGATGTGTTCCACATATCTCTGTTGAGGAAATACTTGCCTGACCCAATGCATGTACTCACCTATGAGGAATTAGAACTGTAACCCGATCTGTCTTATTGCGAAGAGCCCATCAGGATTCTTGATACGAGAGAGCAAGTATTGAGAAACCAGACGACTTGTCTGGTAAAAGTCTTGTGGAGAAACCATAAGATAGAAGAGGCAACGTGGGAATACGAGGAACGTATGATGAAGAACCACCTGAGTCTTTTCATGCGGAAGTATTCTAGAAATTTTGAGGATAAAATTATTTGATGTAGGGGAGAATGTAACACCCCATGCTTCTACGGTACGCTTCTCTTGGAATAATGCGATAGCGTGTGTTGTACGCAATATCAAGTTCTAACACACCACAACCAATAAAACTAGCCATTATGAATAGTAATACCTAATTTTTGAAATTATATATATTTTATATTTCAAAATGGACTTCATTTTTGGATTAAGAATATTGAAATTATCCTATGTTGAATTTTTGGCATTTTTCTGAGAACTTCCAATTTTTATGATTAGTGAAAAATACTTAAAAAAACTATTTTAATCAAAATAATTTATAGTGTTAAATTATATTATTTAGTGGTTTTAAATTATTATTAGAATATATTTTTACAATTTTATTTAATGGTGTTCATTATAATTAATTTCACATTGAAATTGGACATAAACAATTGTCAATCTTTTGAAATATATTGTTTCATAAAAACACGCTATTTGTTGTGAAAACGGGAATTAATTATAAAATTAATTAATGAAACATAAATGTTTGGAATTTTATAAAATAGACATTATTTTTGAATTCGGAATATCAATTATATATTAGGGTGAAAGTTTGGCATTGTTATGAAAAACTTCAATTTTAATGAATAGTGAAACTACTAAGTGGTAGTTAAAAAACTGATTTTTTCATAAAACATAATTTTACCACTTCTGTGATTGGAATTTCGAAAATCCTAGAGACACAGTTAATATCAAGGAGTAAAATGTGGTTTAATGAGATGAAAATATGTTTTGGTGAATAGTAACTTTTTACTTTTATTTGCCACGGTTAAAAGTAAATAGGGTAATTAAGGGTAAAAATGATATTAATATTACCCTAAAACATGTCCTAATTCTATTGGATAAGTGTATCTCAACCAAAAACAACCATAGAAATAAAATATTATCATTTAGGTCCACTTGGATTAGATTAGGTCATTTATTATTATTTAATTCAAAGAATAGTTAAAAGAGTTAAAATCAAAGTTTATTTCCTTAAACATTTTTAATATTGGGTTATACATCAGATAAATTCGATTGTAAATATTCATTATAAGGAAAAAACGATTTCCTACATAATGTTATTTTATTTATAATTTTTAGATATTAAATAATTTAATTTATTTATGACACAATGATGATGCAGTAATTACCATAATAGTGAAAAATTAAAAAAAATTGATATTATAAATAACCAAATAAATTTAATTTGAGACTTTTAATGAATTAAAATAATTTTCTAGGATAATATGACATATTAGGATTGATTTAATTGACATTTTCAGATGTAATCATTCTGTTATAATATTCACAAAAATCAATTATTGAATAGTGTCAAAATTGTCAAAAAAGAGTTTTTAAAACAAATATTATATTATTAATTTGTATTAAATTCATAAAAATCTAAGGTTGGGCCAAGAGACTTATATCATGATATTTGTATCATTAATGGACCACTTGGGGGTATCTCGGATGTATATAGAATGTTTATTAACCTTATAATATAAAAATACAAAGAGACATTGTAAAAGTGAAACTAATTAACTAAGAGTTAATACATAATGATAAGGTTAACATAGTAACCCAAACCTGTCTAAATTCTATTGGTTGAGTGTTTTTCGACCTATCCCCACCTTAACCTTTAAATAATATACTTTGTAGACATTAGAAACCGAATATGAATTTATTATAAAATAATATTTCTTGCTTTTCCAAAGGTTCCCCTCACCCCTCTTATAAAAGGGAACTCTCCCTTCCCATTAACTCACACCTTAAAAGCCTTTTGGCTCGGAAAAACTCTGCCCCAATACTCTCTCATATTCCCTAACTTCATCTTAGAGTCCTTCCATTAGTCAGAAATCCAACCTAAGATCCCTTTTGATCAAATCAAAAGGAAGAACCCGAAGAAGAGGTAATGATTTCACCACCCTTTTTCCAAGTTCTTTCTTCTTCCACTTCTTCCTTATTTGTTATTACCATTCTAAAATAATAACTCCAATATATTATATATACTGTTATGTTATTATAAATATGGTATAACCATACTCATTATTCTATCCATCCTTTGAATAACATGTCACTATATGTGCGTACGTACGGCTTACTGTCTCCACGTCGTGGTGTAATTGTTATTCAATAAATTATTATTTGGATGGGTATAATAATGATGTGTAACTCATGTAAATAATAAATATAACATGATAATGATTCGATATATATGTTATACCATCCAATTATATATTATTTTAATATCAAAAGAATGATATTGTCGCTCGTGCGTACGTACGGACTACCGTCTCCACGAACGCGATGAGATTCATTATCCATCATATCCATTCAAGTATATTATCATTTTATGATTTAAAAATAATGTTTATGGACTTGATATCATTCTGGATATGAATAAGATATATCCTATCCATAAAAAACATGTCTTACGTAACAAAACGTATCAATGAAAACGAGTATGTTAACACCCGAAACGATGATAATACTAAGATATTATTAACAAATCAATGTTAAAAGATCATATATGATATCATATTCTGGTATAATTTAATAACAATTATTTCACCATTATACAGGAGGTTAACCTACCCCAACGAAGGAAAAGTACAAGGTAAGGGTTTATTTCGCATTCTCTTCATTATCCGAGGTTGTTTATACGTAATAATATACTGTGATCTCTTTATCATCCACATCCATGTTTCTTAAAAAATGAATTTCAAAACATTTTTACTATTTACTAGAATATGGTTTAAAGTCATTTATACCATTGTTTGTATTTTTATAATATGTTTATAAAGTAATCTTTCTGTCTTTTTCCAAACAAGGTGCTTTTTAACCTTTTCGACAAAATTATGGTAAGAATGATTTTTTAACTTATAAGGCGGGTGCGGCTATTTTCCGCCGTTATAAAATCGTCAAAGCTTCCCTTACAAGCTTATAAGAATATTTTCAAAGAAAATGTTTTATTTTAAAATATATGACTCTTAAATTATTTCAAAATAGAACGTGATATTTCTCTAAAAAGAGTTTTGATTTCATCAATGTCAACATTATTTAATGGATTTTACGCTTATTTGAAGTTGATTTATTATGAATCAAAACATCTATATTGTATTGAAGGTTTTGTGATATGTTTGACTGTGGATGGGTTATTTTTATACCATTAATGGTTTATGGATGAAATATTTACATTTCGTATGCTAGTTTTAATACGAATGATTATGTTATGCTTAAACCTTTTCGTATGGGAATGCATTGGACTTAATATGTGATGGGTGGAGCCCGATATAGCTCCTCGATGCATCAGTATGTCTCATGAGACAAACTAGTGTCTTGTCACAAGGCCATGGAAAAATCATATTTGTAGTCTTGGCACGAGGCCTTGGATATGTGGTTATGATAGTCTGGCATTATGCATTCCATCACTATTAAAGTGGTTATTGATATTGCATGTGATTATTCGATTTGTAGAATATCCATGTGAATAAGTAAATGGAATTATTTCATTTTTTCCATACTATGTTGATGTTCAAGTTTAAAAGGATTTTGTTTTAGTTATACATTGCCTTAAATGTTTATTTTTATTTATAAAAGTTTCCACTATATTGTTATCTTTACTGGGCATTTGAGCTCACCCCTTTGAATGTTTTATTTTTCCCAAGATGTGAAGAAGAAATTTATGAATGACCTACAGGGATAGTATGTGGGGATTTGAGTGTGGACTATGAAGAAAAGATGTTGTTTTAGATATCATTTTTATGATTTAATGTAAGACTTATATATATATCTAGTGTTTCAAAGGCTACTAAACTAATCGGTCTTTCAAGTTTTGATCTTTCTTGTGATCATGCCAATGTTATGTAATAATGCACCGACTATGGGTAACTGGGGTTGGGGAATTACATAAAAAGGATGAATTGAGATTGGTAAATAAGTTTGTAAAAATACATATAATCTAGTAGAGTTATTTATTATTAATGAAGATATAAATTGAGGCAAATAGGGAGAAATAATGGACCAAAGAAAATATGGAGGTTCAAATATATACCTTACATTGCGCTTTCCTTTAGTTGAATGTGATGTAAAATATTGTATAATGTTTTCAAAAATATTATTTATTTATAAGATAATAATAATAATATTTATTTTATCATATATAATCCTTATATAACCTCTTACCACCCACTCGTTAATAATAGTTCATCATTACCATTGTTTCAAGTTTAACTGCTTCATTTTTCCATGCATGTATTTTCATGTAAGCTATGGTTCTTGTGCATGGTATATAGATTCATCATATCCATAATTTTATTAATGCTATAAGTATAATATTTAATGAATTAATGAATTCTTATAACAATTATTGAAATTTGGACATGGAAAATGAGTCACATCGATTGGTGGTGACGATAAGCTTTGTGAGTAAGGTAATCATTACCTTATAAGAGAATGGGTTGAAAAATGAATGATATATTAAATTTTATAAATCAAAATCAAGTTTCAATTATCATATAAATCAATTATTTCCATAATAATAACCATCTAAGTAAATTGGTAGTGAAAAATGAATTGCACCGCTACGTGGAGACGGTAACACAAACGTACTAACAAACGAGGATTTAATTTTTCATAGGATAGATAAAAGGTAAAACATGGTTGTATCATAATAATAATAACATCATTATACATATATGATACTCCGTTTATTATTTTAGTATAGTTATAGAATATTATTAGGAGGTTTTCGATGAATTAAACATTAAAAAGTTTGTATAGAAAATTACAACATATACAGAGGAGATCCTCTATAACTTATTTTACGAGACATAGGGTAAGTTTATTTTGAAGAGATAGACCCACAAGAATGTAAATGATTATTTTTAAAAGAGAAATAATCATAGTTTGGTCAAGATATATTTCTTCAAATTTGTGTAAATATGTGAAAGAATATTTTCCCTTTTATAATTGGGGTGAGGGGAACTTTTAAAATTACTCATATTATTAAAATATTTTAAGACTATTCTAGATCTAGATGTTTCCAAATAGACTATAAATGCATAAAGGGTGACATATTCAACCACATATTATCCAATTTTAGATTATTAATGTTTTTTATTATTTCTACATAATTTAATAACATAATAATCTCTTAAAATATCATTATTGTCCAATTTTATAATATTAGTTGCGTTGATATTAAAATCATCAAGAAAAACATTTCAAAACCAAATATTTTATTATATATTAAATTGGTCATGGACATTAATAGAATTCATGGATAATCTTAAATATCTATAAATATTTTTATTAAAATATTTTTAATATCATTTATTTGATTTTTTGATTAATTGAATAATTAGAGCATCATCACCGTAATAACATTTAAAGTAATTCCTTAAAAATTAAAAAAATTACCATGATTAAGATAAATATTTTATAATTCAAAATAATATTTATAGATGAATATATATTCTAGATAAAAAAATATTGAAAACGTTATACTTATTAAAAATAGTTGTGTGACATCTTAGACTATTCTTTAAATAAAACATTATAAATGTTATAATCATATCCAAATGGAATAAAATGGTCTTATAAAAGAACCTTGAATGATTATTGGTGAAAATAGATCATTCAATAAAAATGAGTCAATTGTTATGGTCAATCTACCATCCTTAACAATTTATTCTTATCCTTAATTTCCTAATTTCAATTTACCGTGGTAACAAAATTACTAATTTTACTTTTCATATTGTTCAAAAATTAAAGGGTTATGTTTACTAAATTTGGAAATCATGATTACAAATCTGGAAGATTTTTTTAATAATTAAATACACATAAGTTTTATAAAAAATTAAATTTATATTGGTAAAATGCAATGAAAAATGGGTTTTCTAGAAAAACCCATTTTAAAATATAAAATGTTTTCATACTAAATTCAAGTGTAAAATCCATTTTAAAAACCCATATATGGATTATTTTTATTAAAATTGAAATAATAAACTAATTTACTTATTGGGTCCAACAATAAAATCCACCAAGATCAACCCATCACATGATATGAGTAAAACTGTATAACAAAAACCGGTTTTATATATTAAAAACAGGACGTACAACCAGATTACAATGCAGAAATAGAGATGATAATGAAAATGAATTACAATACAAGACAAACCGGATAATTCATAAAGTAACTCATATTTCCATGTGACTAGAAATCACCTCCAGATCCACTCAAACTGAGAGAAACAATAAAAAGGGAAGCCCTCATTATATAATATGGTATTCCCTTTACCGGGATTTTACAATATAACATCTAATAATTCCCAAAAGAAAAAGTACGGTGTGAACCAATGCCATATAAGAAACCAGTGTAGTTTTTTACAAGGTATAATATCTGGAATTTAAAATTTATATCTTTAAAAAAAATTCAATGAATTTTCAAAATATAAGCCCAGTTTTAATATTTTTCTCTTTAGATTCTGTAAAACCCATTTCATATTTCCAAAATATGAAATATGACATGTATGAGTGATAAAATAAGAAATAATATCCATGCATGAAAAGATATAAAAGTAAACACAAATCTAGGAAATAACATATCATGTGAAACTATGTGATAAAACTTTAAGTATAAAAACTCATGAGAAATAATCCATGATAAGACAATAATTAAATAAAAAATAATGAAACGAAAAATGAAAAATCACTATGTATTGTGCTCTTGAATGTGGTATAATTCTTACCGGAAACCTACAATGCTAGATATTCATATATTGGATCCTAAATATATTGAGTCTTATTATTCAAAATCACAAAAATGTTACCTCCAAGTGGTGTAACACACACTAATCATACCCGTGTCTCTATCTCGACCACCTATGGTTCACAAGGAGAATTTTTAAAAGTTAAATTCAAAACATTTCTCAAAATTTTATAAAAAATTTTCAAAGATAATTAGATTTACATCCTTGTTTGAAAACCCATTTCCAAATCATGTAAATTCATTTTACAAGAAAACCCCATTTTTGAAATCCTTTTCCTTTCCACGAAATCATTTGAATCCAATTACCACTTATAATCAAGGAAACCCCTAATGTAATTTTAAAAAAAATACATAGAATGCCTCAATTAACCCATTTTTTCAAAAAAAACCTACCTTAACATGGTATAAACCTACTTTCTTTCAAAAACATTGTCCAGAATTCAATAGTATTTACTCTCCAAGAAAAGGTGCTCCAAGAAACTAAAAATAATCAGTATAAAACACTATCTTATCACTAAATAACACCCAAATAATATAATGAACAAATAACTATGAGAAAACAGAAGTAACACTTACCCAAAGAGATTAAATCAAATCACAACAGTGATCAATCACTAAACCAAGAAATCAGGGAGGGAAAGAGTCACCCAAAATCACATAGGGATATCACTAGGTTGATAGAAGGAATGATGAAAATTAATTAATTAATTAAATTTCTTCACATGTCTTTAAAATTCAGACACTTAACTATTACACAGAATGTAACCCATTTACATGTTGTGTATTACTTTAGGCTTAGACAGTCCAAAACTACCATCACATTTTTATTAAAATATGATTTTCTATCTTTTACATAGAACGTACATGTAGCATGTCATATAAACCATTCACATCTTGTATCTGGTTCGTAGATTCTACTTGGAATCCATTATGAGGAGTGTACTTTACTCTCACTATGTGTATGTGCCCAATGGGCAACAAAAAACAACAGAACTAAGCGGAAACTTTCAACAAATCCCTTACTTCAGCATTATAGTTATCCTCCCAATTTTCATCCATAATACCGTAACAAAAAAAAGGGAAAAAATAATAGCACAAAAATATACCATACTAAATGCTAATGGGGGAACTATAATCTCCCTCCCATAAAGGATTTCTTTTCCAAAAAAACCATCAAGATCTAGGATCCTAAAAAATAGAAGGTCATTGATGTATCATCAATGAATCCTTCTCCCACATCTTGTGGATATTCTATGTGCACTTCCATAGTACCAGAACCAGGGGTACATATTATCATGATGTACCTTATATCGATGATCTATAACCTGACCTGGAAACTCAACTAATGTGGTTTCGGGCTTGAGATCAACATCCTCAGTTATGTCTTACTCAGCCTACCCATCCAAGGATTTCCTGTGCAAGGTGATACTTTGAGGAAGAACATATCACCAACCTCAAACTCCAGCAGCCGACACTGATGGTCCACTTAATATTTATAATGACTCTATGAAATGATCAAAGGACTTTGTATAAATTACAAAATCTCTATCATTTCTTAAACAAAACTCGGATGAACCAAGGACTACTCTCCCAACTCTTTCCAACTCAAGGGAGATCGACATGGCCACCCACACGATTTCTCAAAGGGCACTATCTTTATCAAATCCTGAAAACTACTGTAATATGAAAAGTCACCCAAAGGAAAATTCTTCTCTCAAGATCCTCTAAAATCAAGAACCCAAGCTCAGAGGACATCCTACAGAACCTAGGTAGCCCTTTTTTTATCCATATGTCTGTGGATTATAATCAATTCTAAATTTAACCCATCACCTCTTACAAAATGTTTTGGAACCTGGACGTGAACATCGGATCCCTATCATAAACAATTGCAAAGGGAACCTCATGATGGAACACCATATCAAAGTCATATAATCCCCCAATATGATCCATTTTTTTCATCCCAAATAAGTAGGAAATATACTTATTTCATTATTTGATCAATTATCACCCAGATTTCATCGTTCCAATATAATGTCTATAGAAAACCAATGATTAAATCCACAAAAATATCATTATACTTCTACACCAGAATTGGTAAATCTTGCAACCACCCCGTCGGTCTCTGGTGTTCTCCCATAATTCACTATCAAGTAAGGCACCATAAAACAAGATCCGCTGTCGAAAATTTCATCCCATAACACCAATTCTGATTCCTAAAGTCATGATATTTATTGGTATCCCATAGCATCATGGACTAACAATAATAGTTTCTACTTTCCAAAAACTCTCTCCAAAGGGAAAATTGAACAAATAACATTCTATTAGAACCCAAGGTCCCACTAGAACACCGAGACCACTCACCCAAGGTCTCCCTACCATTAAGGATTTCACAAAATAATCCATACTTAGTTTCTATCACTTGATAAATCTTACCTTTCCCATTTAATGTTATGTCAGCATTCATCGAATCTAATAACACCTATCCACCAACCTCTTCCACACTTAAGAACATCTTAGAAAACAACCTCATTAGAGACCAATGATCAACTATTTACATTATGGATTTTATTAGTAATTTTCTTTTCAATTCATTGTCAACCACATTCCCTTTCCCATGGATATAAACAATATCAAAATCAAAATAATGAATTTTATATACCCCGTATCTCTTTCAAAAATTTCAATCCCTATGAGTAATAATATATTTTTTGTATCTTTTGATGAGAATATGTTGTAAACCTCTCCCCAATGAGATATTGATTCCCTGTTATGAGTGTATGCGTAACAAATACCATCTCAAGATCATGGGTAGGATAGTTCTTCTCCTGAGGGAATAACTGGAGAGTGACATAATCCATAACCTATTTCTATTTCATAAAGATGCATCCAAAACCCATACCAGAACCATCATAGAGAACATAATAACTCAACCATGGTTCCGGAATAATAAAAACATGTGCTAAATTCAACCTTGTATTCATATCCTCAAAATATATATAACAATTTTCATTCCATTAGAACATTAAAACCATATGGGTCAATGTTTTAATTGAATATACGAGCATGGATAAGTCAAAATAAACCATCTATAGTAACCATCCAAACCATTGATGCTCTGGATATCAAACACATTTTTGGGATGTTCCCAATACAATAATTCTAGTACCATTTTGGGATAAAATAACATACACTTCTCATATATCATATGCCCTAAAAACTTTACCTATCACATATAAAACTCAAAATTATAAATCGTAGTATACATATGATATTATTTCAAGGTTGGGATAATGATATCCAAATGGTATTTATGCACCTCTTATGACTTATAGTAAATTAAAATATCTTCCATGTACGCAAAAACAAAAGAATCTATGAACCCAATAAAAAATTTGGTTCATAAAATCCATATACACCACGAGATCATTAGTGAGACAGAATTGTATAACCAGAAACATAAAATTCTCATATCTACTCTTAAATGTTTTCTTAGTTATATTATCTTCTCAAACTCTCAGCTATGGATACCCTGGAAATAGTTCAATCTTAGAAAACTAATGAGACCCTCTAAAATGATAAAAGAGATCATTAATACTTGGAAAATTATATTGGTTCTTAATTGTCACCCAATCCAACTATTTATAATCAAGTCAAAAAAATAAAGGTCAATCACCAAAATATCCCATCCATCTCAAAGATCATAATCGTCACCTATGAGTCAAGACATATGAAACGTTTTTTAGACCTCATTTATAAAGTAATTGAAAGATCCAATAAGAATGGAATAAGTTTCGAATTCAATACCAAAAATAAACTAAATTTTATGATACAAAAGAAGAAGTAGCACCCATATCAAACAAAGAAATTCTGATGGAAGATGAAATAATCATTGTAACTCTAGTAGTAACTCTCCTAGCTCAGATTCCACTAGTGCCTACACAAATGGATAAATTCATATTTCATTATCCAAATGAACATATCCCTAATCCTAAAGATAATACCCACCACCCATGGAATCATTTAATAAAAAGATGAACCCTTGGTGAGAGTGGATCCTTTCTTAATACCTTGAGACATATTTTCAAAAAATCAATATAGATGTCCAGATTATCAACAAAGATGACATGTCTTAGGATCCTCCACATCATTAGGCTTGGTATGACCTCACCTTATACACTGTTAGCGGACATCTCAATGTTCCCCTATCGTCACCCCATAGGTTTGTCCTGATGAAAAATGACCACTCTTATGCTTCCCTTTCAGGAAATAAGTAACACTCTGGCTAACTATTAAACCAACTGAAGCTCCATCGAATCCTATCATCCTATTTGTGTCTATCTCATCTTAAGATTCCTTTTTGACCACCTCCACAAAGGTCTAAACAAATAAGAGTATCAACATCAACTGAATATCAAGCCTTACACATAACTGAAACCTTTGAGCCTTTAGGTACTCATTATTGACAAGATCAAGTGTCAGATTCACTTACACAGAAAAGTGGGTAGAATACCCCTGAATGATATGCTCCCCCTTCTATAATGTTAGAAACATTTAGGTCTTTACCACATGAATTTTTTCTATATGGTAAAATATTTTCTTGAAAGAATACCATGTAAGATCCTCATGTACCTTAACATTCACTATATATTCCAACAATCTCATTCCTAATCCCTCAAGCATATACATGGAAAAACCCAACATATGATCATTGATAATATTCAAGAAATTCAAGATCATTTCTATCTTCTCAAGACAATATTTAGATTCCTAGTATATATTCTCACCAAAAATGATGAGTGGATTCTTATTGGTAAATTATGATCCATGATTCACTATGCTTCATCAGTTCCTGACACCCACTTGACCTAGACTCTGAATAGTGTAGATAAAATCTCCAACCAAAGTATGGTCCACTATAAGATTTCTCTTTCATACATATCTCATAGATTACTCTCTTGGATTGGAAGGAGCTCTTCTCAGAGGTATTTTTTAACAAAAAACAAAATCAATCAGTAATGAAAATATTCCAAAATTCATATGACCAACGTTTGGTATAGATAAAAAATATTTTAATATTAAGAATTTAAAGAAAGCCTCAAACATCCTACAACTAACCATATACAAAAATATTTACATTTAAATAAAATTCTAATACAGTTAATTCAATTGAGTTCAAACCTCATGTATCATACCTAGCAAAAATATCTAACCACCACATTGACTCAGTTTCATTCATTGAATGGAGTTGGCCAAGACCCTTTTCGACACCTACACTCTGAATTCTGGTAGTCAAAACTATGGTATACACATGAAATAGAACCAAACATGTTCATTGCTAACATACATTAGGATGAGCATACCATCTGATACTAAATTATAACAAACCAACATGGGATAACTATAAAAACCACCTGAACTGATAGGTCACATGATATGTGTAAAAGAGGATTATAAAACCCATTCTTATATATAAGTAAAACAAGCCATACAAAAAATTGTAAAGATAAAATAGAGAAGATAACACAAAAAAAATTCAATATAAGATAAATAAAATAAATAAAATAAATAAAAAAATTATGTAATATACCTATGTGACCAATAATCACCTCCAAACCAACCCGAACAGAAAGAAACATCAACAATAGAAGCCAATGTGGTACAAGATGCTCTTCCCTTACCTGGATCATGAAATAAGATGTCTATAAATGACCAGAGGAAAAATTATGGTGTGAGAAAAAGACCTATAGGACACCCCCAGAATTTCTATATATGGTATAATATCTAGAATGAAAAAATTCTATATTTTAAAACAAAAAAAATTAATTTAATAAAATTAATCTCTTTGTAAATATTTTTTCATTTGGTGTCCATAAAATCCAATTGGTATTATCAAACAAGAAATATAAAAAGTAAAAGTGAAAAAATAGGATATCATATTCATCCATCAATAGGTATACATGAAAACACATATCCATAAAACAACCAATCATATGAATCTATGTGATATAACATCGGATATAAAAACATGTGTGCCAAAGTACATGATAAAAAAATCATGATAAAAAAAATCAAAAGATGAAAAATGAAAAGGAACCTAATATTAGGATATTCCATATAAGAAAATTTATACTAGACACTTACAAGACTCAACATGAATATGTTGGATCTAAACATCATCATGTCCTTCCAGTCGATATCACAAAATTAACCTACTCGTGGTTCACTAGGCACTAAAGCCACGCATGTCTCTATCTTGATGAAAAAATGGTTCCCAATCTGCATTTTTCAAATTAAATTCAAAACCATGCTCACAATTTTTGAAAACCATTTCCATGAAAATTTTATCTGCTTCAGAGTTTAAAAACCCATTTCCAAGTCATGAAAATCCATTTTCAGTGAAAAATCCGTTTTTGCAAAAAAATAATTTTTCAAGAAATAATTTTAAACCAATTATCACTTCCAATCAATGAAAAAAATGAGGTAATTTATCTTGAACAATAGTAAAATTATCAAATTAACACATTTTATAGAAGCACCTGTAAAAACCAAGATTCTTTCAATAACAGTGATTGGAAACCAAGAGTACACCTTCTAAAAAAATGAATTACAAGAAACTAAAAAGTATTTTTTGAAAACACTATATGATCACAAAAATATAGAAAAACCATAGCCTCAAGAAAACCTAAGAAGAACTAAAAGTAACCCTTACTCAAATAGAATAAATCCAATTCCAATATAGATCAATCACTGAACGAAGTAATCTTGATAGGAAGGAGTCACCTAAAATCACTTAGGTATCTATATAAGTTGAGGAAAGGGAAGCTAAAAATGATTTATTGATTTAAACATCCACATAGGAGCTTAAAATACTGACTTGTGTCTATTACATATCGTGTAACCCATTTGTATATCATGTATTCCTTTGGACTAGATACACCAAAAAACCCAATGGGTTTTTTTTCAAAACCATATTTTTTTCCTTTCACAGGCTGCATATATGTTACACATTGTGTAAACTAGTCATTCCATGTATGAAATTCAGGGTTTCTACCCGGTAGCCATTAAAAAATGTCTACATCACATAAACAGTGTGTAAGTTCCCAATGACAAGAAATAACTGCCAAGCTATGAGGGAAATTCTAAATATTCATTAAATTTTCCATTTCAACTGTCAACCAAATTTTCATTCTGGAATACTGTAACCATAAAAAAGGAAGATGAAAACAATTAAAAAATGCACTAGAATAAATTTTAAAAGGTCATTACAAATCCAAAACATATTTTGACCTTGTAAATACTTTAAAATAAAATACTATATTCAAAAAAATCATTATTTACAATATTCACAGAAAAATAAATATCTTCATCAAATTCTCCAATTTAAATCTCAAAATGAAACTGAAATTTATTTCATCAAATAAATTTTCTAAAAATTATAGAATTTAATTATAATATTCACTGAGAAAAAAATAAAACCCATTTTTTAAGAAAATTTATTTCTTTGACGAATAAAATTACTTTAGTAACAATTTGAATGATTCTTTATATTGAATTAATTAGTACATTAGAAATGAGTATGAAAATTATACAAATTATAATGTGGTTAACACTATTCATTTTTTATAATTTAATAGCTAGGTTATAATGGTCATATTTAAATAATAATATTTCTTTTTTCATTTATCATTGGTGTTATGTATCTTATACGCTATCGAACAAAGACATTATTCTTCATAAAAACAATTGGATGATACACTTGTAATACTCAATTAATAGATTATTCAATTTTCAAGGATCAATAAAACATCTCTTAATAGTTCATTCATTGGCTACACCACTACCAATAGAATTTCAATGTAGGAACTAGACTAGACAACTATATTGACATGTAGTTCCTTGAACTTTCAAGTGAAGTCCAATCTTATAAAAATCATAAACATTATTTACACAGTTTTTTGACTCAAAAGATACAAGAAACTATTTTTATATACTTTATTATGCCATATTCAGATAATTCAACCAATGTCTTTCATAACAAGTCCTTAATAGTAGGATGTAACCTCAATTAGTGTTGGCGAGCATCCCATATGCCTGGTTTTGATCAAATTCGATTGACGGAAGGTGTTTGTGACTTTATATTAGTTTTAGGGGTTTTAGTTATTAGTTGATGAAATGAAATTATTTTCTATCTAATAAGAACATACTATGTGGTAGTACTCACAACAGACCATCAAATAAATAGAAAACATTCATCATGTTATATTCATTTTATTTGTGTGTGTTTGATTTTTATTTTATTTGATTGTGTGTAAAAATAACATATGAATAAATTAATAAATTATGCATAAATAAAATTAAATGATGTTATCAAGACAAAATACTGATTTTATATCCATTAAGTAAATAATTGATCAACCTAAACCATAGGGGTAACTCTTTGAGTCACTAAACATGTGACTCGAGTTACAACGCTCACCAATCCAATGCATCAAACTATTTTCGGGTGCATCACCAAATATAAGGGTTAAATAATTCTCTATTAAATCTCATTATCATATAAAAATATGTTCACACATGTGAGGGGATCTTGTAAATTATAAATATAGAGAAATAATTTTATCTGGGTGTGCATGACCTTATACATATAATGAGACAAAAGATAATATGTAGACTAACCATTATATAATTATTATAAACTATGCATTGAAATAAATAAATAAATAAATAATCACCAGACATTAATTGGTTGATCTATGGATCATGATCATTATATAGGAATTAAAATCACATATATTAATTATATTGATAAAAAATTAAACTTATAATAAATTTATATAATGATCTATTGATTGAAGTAAAATATTTTTTATGCGCAATTAAATTGGACCTGACAGATCAAGTAAACCCAACCTAGTCCATTCATAATTAGTAGAGTTCATGGTCTAGCTCACATGGATATGGTTGATTAGGCCGGGTTCAAGATTGTTCAGTAATAAGATTCTGTATTATGGGGTGCTCTCTTGGGAAGTAGAAATAGGGGTGCAACCATGAGAGTCTTGTGGTACGACGGTAATCAGATGGTGAGGCAGCTTGATGAGAGGGAAGGAATAGGGTTAGGCGATGTAAAATAGGTAGGAGGGAAAGACAAAATATGGTTAGGATTAAGTTGGAGGTGGCAGCCGGTTGGGACCTTAGGGGTAGTATAATAAGGGATGATTGGAAAGAGGTAATTCAATGGGATGATGCACATGGGTGGATGAGAACTAGATAGAGATCATCCCCAATGGCACAATGGTGGTCATGGATTCTATCTGATCTCAGTGTGATGGAAATACATGAGTCAGATCATGTCTCTTCATATGGGTGGTAAGAATCCATTAAGACGAGAATTGGAGAAGGCTCAAGTCCCGCCAGTCGGATAGTGTCTCTTCATATGGGTGGTCGGTATCCATTAGCAATGTGGTACCTTCTTGTTGTAACCCTCATTCTCCATGGGAACTATCAAAGTCTGAAGTCCCACTAGACTCAGACATTGTGCATATTATTCAAATGGTGATTAAAATACATTTCTAAGTTGGGTAATGTGGCGTTCACATGGTCTTGGTCTCCCCGGGTTGGGTGTCAGTGTTAGCCACCGACGCTGTCATGAAGCACAGTCCTGAATAGAAGCCTCTGAGTGGTGCCCACACTCTCCCATGAAGAATCTAGGGTTTCTTCCACATTTTCCTTTCTCCTTCCCCCTTCGGCTGAGATCGGTCGGGGTATCTCCTTTTTGTCTCATCTTGGACATTGCTCTGGTGTGGCACGATGGGATCTAGTGGTGTTAGACGATGTATCCAGTCTTAGTGACGATTGTCTAATATAGTGTTTCAGATGTCATGCTTCGCGATGATGCACCTAAGAGTTGTTCCTCAGTGGCGGTGTGATTTCGAGGTTTTGGTTCAATGCATCGCATCTTTCTGGAATCGTCAGTTTCTCGGCTATGCTCGCAATCACTTATAGTTTGTCTCCGGTGGTCTTTCTAGCATCTTCTGAGAGGCTCCAGATTATCAGTTTATCTAGAGATTCTAGGTGAGGGCTCTGGTTGGTTTCCAATGGGCTCCATGTCTGATCTGTAGTGCCTCAATGGGGGGTGGATTTGGGTTTCCTACTATGTGTTTTCTTTAGGTGATGGTCTATGGTGTTATGTTTTTATTCCTGGATACTACTAGTTCTTTTACTCTCTATCTCTCTTGTGATTGATTTGGTCTCGGTGGAATGGTTTATTTTGTCAACTTGGAATGGTTGATTTCTTCATTCATAGCCTTTTGATGGAAGATGATCATTTGATTTGGGGACGTTTTAAATATTTTGATGTTTGGATTGATCCTAGAAGTGGGATGTTTGTGTATCCAGACTCGATGACATGGACATAGGTCGTGAGGGGGATTCTGATATGGTTTTTCTTCATTGTAGTGCTTTTGGTAGTTGGTTGTTTGAGAGGGTATGATTTTTTCCAGGAGATCGGGCGTGTTCTTGTCACAAGACAATGGCTTTCTGATTTTCCTTATAACATTGGAGTGCTTCAACATGTTTTTATGCTGGCGAGGGCTGTTCTAGTTTTCAATTTTTACTATTTTTGTCCTTCGGGTGTGATTGTTGATGTCCTTTGGGTTTTATCATTATTACCTTAAAAGTAGTATTTATCAATAATAAAAACATATTTGAAGTCCTTCGAGCCATTAGATGGATGGTATCCCGTAAAACAGAGGATAACCGGATGTGGACCTCAGTTGTGGGAGTGTAGTGGTGTCATTGGCCGATGAGGACGGTGCATGATTGTTTCTGTGAGAATCATCCTTACTGATTTAAATTTTAAAGTAACTTTTCACATTATATCCTAGTGTTTGTTGATTTTGCAATTTTTGGTGTCCCTTTTAATTATATCATGCGTAGAGATATCATTCCGCACTTTTCCTCACCTCTTTCCCTCCTTCCAAGCACAAGGTACACACACTCAGAAATTCATCCTTACTCCTGGAACTTTTGACCCAACTGTGATTTAGGGTTTCTTTCTGCGTGATGTCAAACTCAGTTTCCTCCTCGGAATTCCATCTTCTTTCTCAGTGGATACGTCTTGAAATCAAGATCCTAGCCTCTTCCGGCACATGATTAGTTTCAATCCAATCCTTCATTTCTGTTTTCATCATATCCTCTAGCTTCTGATCCTTTCACACTCTATGGCCAGAATATTTCCCCAATCATTCTAGTTATATAGATTGGCTAGTCTGTGAGGATTCATCTCATGAATGACAATAGAGTTCCGTCTTCTGCAGTATTAGAGGTACTTCATGAAAAGGGAGGTACATAGGAAGACTCTTGATGTAATCTTCATCCTTAGTTTGTGATTTTCTTTCATGTGAAGGGAACCCTTGCATAATCTCCAGAATTCGTCATTACGGTGGAATTCATGTGCCTTTTAGTGAAGGGTTCCCTGAATATGGTTCACCAAGGTATGGTACAAGTAGGGATTTTACTCATTGTGTGTTTAATATGATTATCTGTGTGGTTCATTGAGGCCCCCCTTACACTGTATGCGACTTCTAAAGGCATCCACCCACGACAGGGTCAGCCCCAGGGCAATCCCCAAAAGCCTCTGGGCCAGGGAAACACTCAAGTAAGGAAAACTTTTACCAAGAAAGGGAATCAATTTGAACTTTTTACTATAGCTCTCAACGTATTTAGGGAAAATTTTCAGATATTGGTTTTGAGAAACTGTCTTTTTCGAGCCGTCATTGGCACACAGTGGTCCAAGTCCAAGAAGGTATCTGCACACCGCAGGTATTAATCATGATGTCCAAGCTCCTAGAGGATTTGATTTAGCAAAGTGAAAAATTTTGCTCAGGTTTTCCTATGTTCACGATCTTGGAAATATGGTTTCACCTTTATAATGGATAATGATCTGTTTTATAGATGGAAAAAACTATTGATTATAGACAAAGGGAAAAATACAATTATAACCTACAATAGTGATCATACCTTCCTGGCACGGAACATGTCCCTGTTATTAATTGAGATATCCATATCCCAAAGAACTTTCAACCTGGGTGCACTGGAAAATACTTTGCAGTCAGTATTGTGTTTTGGTAATGGAGTGGAAACAAGGGAATTCAAATATGGACATCAATTCTTTGAATTCATCAGCATGAAGGATAAACAAAAAGTTCTCCAAGGGAGGATGTTGTCATTCCATGGACATATTTTGATGATGGAATACCCAAAGAGTATAGAACATATCTTTACTACTAAATTTTCAAACTCCCTTTTATGGATAAGTTAAAATTGAATTCCATTCAGTGTAAAATCAGAACAGGTGATGTAAGAAATTGGAAATTCTATTTAATAATTCATGGAATGGGACCGATCATACCCTATACATCAGGGACCATCATTAAGGATTATAGTGATGATTGAGGCAGCCAAACCACTCATGAGTGGTACCTTCATAACACATGATGGATTGAAACATTTTATGTCCTTTAAATATGAAACGATTCCAAATTTTGACCTTTTTTGTGGTTTTCTAGAATATTTAGGGAAAGGTTTTTTAGAAAAGGAGACAAACAAAGAAGGAAACATGGTGATGTAGTACGGTCCATGGATACACGTAAAAAAATGAAAATTTCTTTCACCCCCGATGTAGAAAATATATGAGATAAATAAAGACCCCCAAGGCTATCAAATCACAAATGGTCCTATACACAACAAAATCATTTTTTGAACCTCCTCCTATCATGGAAAATATATGTAATCCAGAGCAATCGAGTGGTTCCATGAAACTTCTGAATTATTCCCCAGTGGTGGAAACTAAAAATAATGACAAATCCCAGATGGCCTCCTCTATATCAATGATCATGTCCGTAGGATTTTGCCTTCAAACCTTTAAGGATTATCCTCAGCCTCCAACTATCCCCAAACACATTTGTTCGTACCCCCTAGACATCATGAGTACTCTTAGGGGTTTTCCCACATTTTAAGCTATATACAACCCGGTGCAGCCCATCTTCTCACCATTATGCCTATGCCTAAAATGCCACGTATGTCGAAGTGGATGGAAAGAGGTGATTATGGCTATGATAATGGATCATCAGAAACTATTAGATCAAAAAGATTGTCAGGGGAACCATTATAAAATGAATGGAACCCCAAAAGGAGGAATGTTTTTGAAGTTGGAACCCTGATCGAATTACAATAGGTGGAGGCTTGAATAAACTAGTCGTATCTATCACAATGATCGTGCTAAGATGTAACTATCGTGGGCTTTTAAACCCATGAATGGTGTGGACGCTCAAACAAAATTGTGCTAAAAGTATCCCTAATTTGGTTTTAATGTTTGAATACATGTTGGAAAACAAGTAAAACCCTATCATTGCACACAAAAGTAGATTTTATGGTTGCTTCTTGGTCCAAATCCATGGAAACTTAGGGGGGGATGTGACTTTTATGGAAAGATAACATTGGTGTCAAAATCATTTCTAATTGTTAAAATCATGTGGCTAAATCGATCCATGATGACTCCTCTCCACCATAGACTCTTGTTGGGTTTTATGGATGGAAATCTCAAAATGAGAAATGAAAATTTTGGTAACTTCATTGTTTTAAACAACGAAGAATGTCCGGTCATATCATATTTGGTGGTTACTTCAATGAAATACTATTTTAGAATAGAAAAAGGGGTGTTTTTTGGTATTCTACTACACTGGTTGGCTTCCAGGATGAGATCTCTAGGGAAGACCTATTGGACATTAGATATACAGGTAGTCCCTTCACCTGGTTTCTAGGGATTTAAAAAATCACACACATTAGAGAGAGTCTTGCAATATTTTCGGGCTTAAAAGAATGGATCAACATATTCAGAATGTTCCATATCTCTCACCTAGCACAAAATTCATCATATCATTTCCCTATTGTCATTGGTTTCTATCACAACATTCACAATATATGATATGGGAAACCTTACAGATTCAAATTCTTCTAGTCAAAAGATCATTAATGTGGAGAGATTGTCCGCTCATGCTAGAAGGGTGAAAATTCATACATTTATTTAAACCACCAAAAGATGTCGTATATGTTGAGTTCATGTAGTAATAGAAAATTTCTTCAGACTGACAAGAATTGTGACTCAATTAAGATATATTTAGATTCCATTTTGCATGATCATTGACTGATGCAATCATTTCCAAAATTAACTTCCACCAAGGAGAATTGAATGTGTCCCTTCGTATTAAAGATGGATTATGGGATTTGAACACATGTTAAGACCACATTAGTGAAGGGGATGCCAAAAGCCATTATTTTCACTAGAAGGCTTCTACCATGAACAAAATAACACTATATCTTTCCTCCAAGATCCTGATGGTGGATCTGCATTCAGTGTTCAAGTAATTCCTCATATTATTTGCAGTTATTTTAAAAGGAGTTATTCGACCAAAGATTCCCCAATATCGTGTGAGGTGAAATCATGTATCAAACTCATGATCACTAATGTGATGAATCAACATCTCCCAAAAAAATAAGTTTATGGGATCCTATGGGCTCTAAAGAAAATCCATTTCACAAAATCCTTAGGTTTAGATGGATTCCATGATCTCTTCTTCAAGAAATACTATCACATTATTCAACATGATATTTCTTCCCATGTGAAAATTATCTGGGGATGGAAAATCAACCCCTTACCCTCTCAATGATACCATTATAAACCTCATTAAAATGATCATGAAACCTCTATCCGCTTCAGAATTAATGAAAATTATCTTATACAATATTTCCTATAAACTTTTATCAATGATTTTAGTTAATCGACTGCACATTTGGATACCTTCCATTATATTTTAAAATCAATGTAATGTCATTGTAAAAATCCTCATCAAGAATAATTCTATTATTTCCCATGATATGTTCCCTTAAATGAAAACATGTTCGGCTATGAAATAAGGAACTATGGCATGGAAATTGGATATGAATATGGTGTATGATAGCATAGAGTGGGATTTCCTTCTGTTTCTTATGACAATAATGGTCATTTTCTCAAATTAGATTTTTATGTTCCTGAAATGTGTATAATATCCTTCTTTCAGGATCAATATTAATGGTGCACTTTCACAATGAATTGCCTCAACCCGAGGCCTTTTCTAGGGCGACCCCCTCTCCCCCTTTCTCTCCATTTTTGTGTCTGAGGATTTTTCCGACATCATTTTGATTGATGATTTCTCAAACATGATTCATGGGGAAAAGATGTGTCATATTATCCCACCAATATCTATCACTTTTTGAAGATAAATTCCTTTTATTCTCAATAGAAAACCATTTTTAATGCCTTTCTATTTGTAATGTGATCCACCTCTATGAGAGGGCCTATTAATAGGTGATTAATCTAGAAAAATCGTAAATTTACTTCCACTCAGGTGTTCCACCAATAAATAGAGCATAACATTTCCTTTCAATAGAAATTAAAATGGTCGATATAAATAATAAATACCTTGGTATCCCCATGATGGTAGGCCAATCAAAAAAAAAATTTATCATCCAAAGTGGACTGAATTATGAAAAAAAATCTAGGGTTGGTCTCTAAAAATAACTTCTAAAGCTGGAAAAGAAACTCTCATCAAACAAGATCTTCAGTCTATCCCAAGATATATCATTTAACTGTTCAATATTCATGGTGTGATTGTTGACCAAATTCACTCCCGCATTGACATCCTCTAGTGGGGACATTTTAATGGGGGGAAACAATTCATTGGATTTCATGGAATTCACTATGACCCTCTATTGTGGGTGGTAGTATGGGATTTTAGGACTTCTCACTATTTAATAATGACTTATTAGATAAGTAGGGATGATGCCTTCTTACCCATCGATCATTTATTTGTGCACAAGTTATCCATGTAATAAATTTTCCCAATCTTATTTTTTGGAACTCCTCTCTTAGGCACCAACCCAGCATCTTATAGGGAATTATTTTGTGATGACATAAATTACATGATAAAGGAATTTTCTAAATGATAGGGGATGGAACCAAAATAAAAATTTGGAATTATCCTTGGTTGATTGATAAAGATAGAATGCTAGATAATTCCCCACCCTTTCATAGATCAGAGGATGCAAATATCTACTTACTATTCGATGATACTAGTTCTGGTTGGTGCCAAGAAAAGATTAGCTCTTTGTATAATTAAAGGGATAAAATTATTATTCTTATCATCGCATGTGTGATGGATACGGGGAAAGACTATCTCTTTGAGAGAAATAATATATACATGGACATATTTATTGAAATCAAGATACATAAATTCTCTTGATGCACATATTGTGGATAGAGAAGGGCTCTAAAATATTCTTTGGCACTTGGATGTCTGCCCAAGGATCTGTTAACTCTAGTGGCCAATTTGTACAGGTATCCTTCCCACATTGAATTTTCTCTCATTTCATCATATTATGAACAACAAAATTTTTTACTTTTTCTCAAATAATATGGAATCCTCCATGAATTATATCATTCATTGTCCCAAGGATAATGTGGTTTGGAGTGCCTGGGGTTGTATTACGGATCGTATGCTAGATGTGGTAGTGGATATCCAATCACAACTGATGACGTGGTCCTCCATATTCACTAATGATAAGGTTGGATTTTTGTGCACTGTGGCTTAGATTTTGTGGGTTAGAAAAAATGATTTCATCTTTAATAACATATCAAATCCCTATGGTTTCTAGATTGAATGAGAAACATCCTAGATTGATGGGTTGAAATGGGACCCTGATTAGAATGGGTTCTCTAATTCGGAAGTAGTTGAATATAGATGGAATATCCCTATAGAATGAATATTTAAGATCAATATTGATGTTTATTTCCCCAAGGATGGACATGTTGGAATCATATTGATGGTATGGGAGAATGGTGGTAAGATCTTCATGACCAGACAAGATTTGTTCCAAACTTTTTGGGATCTCGCTGTTGCCGAATACCGCATTGTACATGTGGGGTTGACCTTTGCAATATATTACAGATGGTGTTATATAAACATCAAATATGATTATCTCCACATAATAAATACTACCAACACAAATGAGTTTGAAATCCAATATTATGGCTTCCTCAATAGTAAAATTCAGCCTCTGAATCACATCTTTACAATTTGATCTTTCAAATTCATCAAAGGTGAGGGAAATGTTACAACAAAACATCAGGACACTCATTTTATGTCTAGAGAGAACCACCTATGTCTTGATTTTTGATCTAGTTACTCCTAATATTCCTGATAAATGAAATTAATTTTGTTTGTCAAAAAATTTAAGATAATGACCACAATCACATTTTTTTAAATTATTATAATAAAATAAAATTCATTTAGGATTTTAACTATTTTTTCGTATTTTTATAAAAATCCATGGAAGAGAGACCCACTAGAGAAGACTATTTTAGACACTGGAGATATGTTTGGTGTTCAGGTTCACAAAAATTAGTTCCACAGATGATTTCAGGTAAATTCAATCATATATTATTTAATTTAAACCATTAATAAAACCATTTTAGACTAATTTAAAAACATAATATGGTCACACATTGGTCATCTAATATCATATTAAAATGTCATGTATGGAATTGGGACTATAGTGATTCCCTTTACACGTGTTTATCTAATGTTTATTGTTTTTATTTTTTTTTTAAACAACATGCAATCACTTCGATACAAATTGATGGTACTATGCATGACGATGAATCCTAAAATAATTGGAGAATTAAAATATTTCACTAGAGGTCGTCATAAATACATCATCTTTAGAGAATTACTTCCTGATTAAAACATGATGATATTCATGTGTGGTCAATATAATTAAATCAGCCACAACTTTTTTGAAATTCAACAGGAGTGTAGATCATTGAATTCCATGTTCTATCAGAGAGATTCAATGACACATTCAACATCCCGAAAATCATCGCATCGATGATCCATCGATCGATTATGCTGAACATCAATAGAAGCTCAGACCATATACTTCTCTCTCTAGGAAGTGGCGGAGGTTAGAGGGGCTCTCATATATTGTGTGATGACTAGTTACCTACATGAGAGCTTCTCCTAATTTATATATTGAGTCACAAAAACACTCAGAAATGTATTAATATCCCACATAAATTAATTTTCTTATAAATAATAAATTAATGATATTACCTGACAACTTCATTGAGTCATACATATCATTTATATTTTTATCACATACATAAAATATATTTAAATATAATAAATGATAAATTTTAACCATTAAAAAAACTCAATATTCCCATAAATATTAAATGATCCTTGAATTTAGAAAAACATTTGTTCAAATAATATATTCCATCGATTCAATTTAAAACTTGAAAATAAATTTAATAAATAAATTCAATGTTAATTATTTTAAAATATAATAATAAAAATTTATTTATTCCTTGGATATCTTATATACGTGGACACATTCTGAATTCTATGGTGGGGCCCATAATTTTCTCAACTACTATTCATTAGAATTTGGTAGACTTTTGAATACACGCATTGTGTGGCCCTATTGGCCCTTATCAAGATAGTAGTGAAAAAAATTCATAGACAGTGAGTGGAGTCTAGAAACCCATCAAGGAACTTAAATAGATAAGGTATAGTCATTGAAATGACTATCTTTCTTATGAACACATGTCCTGTAATATAATCTCTTTATATCATGTTATCTCATAAATCAAGGCGCATACTCTATATCCTTATCATTTCTTTCTTTATTATACATTGACCTTACTAGATGGAATTACAATATTATACCATGTCCACGTATTTATTGAAGGTGATACTAACCATATAAATTAGGGCCACGATATTTCTTCCTATCAGAAGTGTGAAATTATTTCTTGATTATTCAATCAATGTCATACCACCAATGATGCACCAAATTAAATATAAATCACTGTGTATTCAATGCCATAGTTTTTTGTTTCTGGAATCAATGTATGTGATCAGGAGATATATAGTGACAATAATCTCAAGTCACAAGACTATTACACATATTCATAGATAGAAACTACCAATGATATCTAAAACGTATAGGGATCCTATTGGCATGTCATTCCTCAAGATCTAAACTACTCCAGATCACATAGTGTTAATTTCATGAGAATGAGCATTAATTATTATAAATAGTGAGTACGAGATAGTCAGACATCAACTCTGTCTAGTCAGTATGGTGTATTTCGACCACATGAAATATGTATAATATTGATTTCATAGTATCTTGGGGACAAAATTATAGCCTAGGAACCACTATAACCTATTGATATGAGAAGTAACCCAAGGATATTACTATATGAATAGTGGATGCATAAATATCCACACAATTATGTTAAGTGTACATCCTGAATAACTCACTGTATACATTATATGGTAATACCAAAGTACTGTTTAAGGTGGGTCTAGGGAACCCACTTTTACAACATGATGTATTTGACTACTCCCATCAAACCAACATTGTTTAATAGTATCCAAGGGTATAATCTATTTATCATCTTTATGCACATTCACCAAATTCTTGGCCTTTCATCGTAGAGTCATTGGGTTTTATCATCCTCACTCATGATTGCTTGTGTCACCCACCATTGATCAGAGTAATACAATTTTCATCGATGAATGAATATTTAAGTTCTACCAATGTCCTATGAGAGTGGTGGAGGTTTAACAATATTTTTCATTAGTTCATTCTGGAGAGATTTTTTCCTGATGTTTCTTGGGAACAATAAGTTCGTAACCCTAGAAATTTGTATAACCTAGTATTTATATATCAATTTAAGGGTTGGTAATTATACATAATACCATATCAAATTCAATGTTCCTTGGTAAATATAATGTCTAATAAAAATGTAAATAATATTTTTATTTTCATGACATGTGAAATACCAATAAATAAGTAAATATTATTTATTAGATTAATAAATTATTATTTATTTAAATGATATATAAAATATCATTTCTAAAAGGACAATTAAACTCATCTTGTTTATCCTACATAGAATTAATTGATCCATGAATAATGAATATTTATTTAATAAAAAAATATTACTACATTATTCATAGATAAACATGAAAAATATATATTAACTAAATCTAAAAAATAAATATTTATTATTATATGACTAATTTTTTATTAATCTCTATGACTTGTGATTAAATACTTTCAGGAAAAATACCTATGTGTAAATGAATATCATTTTATAAATAAATAAATAAATATTCTTTCAAATGATATTTAATATATCAATTCTAATTAGAACATTAAAATCTATCAGTTTATCGAGTTTGATATCTACCAAACAATGAATAATGACTATTTTTATAAATTAATAAAACATAATTATTTACCGATAAATATAATAAATATTATATCCACTAAATATTTCGAATAAATATTTGATATTATTTAACTCATAATTTCTTACTATGAATAACTCATGATTATATCTTAGTGATCAACCGGCCCCAATTAATTATTAATCAAAAAATCATAAAAATATTTATTCCAACTTGTGAAATTTAAAAAAATTAAAATTCCTGATATAATTTGTGGGTGACCCGTTAAACCTATTTCTCATTGGTGTGAGGAAAGACTTCTTAAAGTCCTAGTTAAGTATATTGAATCATGACAAGGCACCCATATAGAAAGAAGTTAATGTGTCAGTTGTTTAAAAACTCATATAAATGTTAATTATGTAATATAATCCCATTATCATAAAATATATAATCAATCTGGTTGTATTCTTATGTTATCAACCTATGTCGTTAATGTCTAATTCTTTGAATTTCTGAAAAAAAACTACCTTCATATAGAACATCATGGACATAGAATTAATTAGGTTGTTTCATTCCCATTAAATGTCCTACTATATAAACTTATGTTAATGAAAATAATGGATAAATCCTCTATAATATTATTCATTAATGTAATATCACTCATGACACACCCAATGAATCCTACTTCTTCACAAGAATATTTCATTACTATTTTTTTCAATATATCAAAATATTCCATTCATTATAGGTATTAATAATAATATTAAAGTATAATTATCAATACACACATATATAGATAGAAGCATCCAATGACACATATAAATGTGGATTTCTTAAAGGAGGTTCATGTTCTTATAATGCTTTTTTAAGAATATTAACAAGGTTATACACCATTATAAAGTGTCTTAATGTCTTATGAGCGTCCAAATATAATATAATGTATCATTTTTTCTCCCAAATGATATTGTCCTGCTATAAAAAATATATTTAAGAATATCATCATGGAACTTATTTGTAATCATGATAGCGGGGGAACTCTTATACACTTTTAGTGAAATATTTTTTCTAATGATATTACGACATACTATATCACATAGATTAACAATAATAATGTGATAAGAGTTTTATTAATATTCAAAAAAATGAATATGGGTAATTTTAAAGTATATAGAAGTTTGTTCTAGGGAACACAATCCATCAATTATATATAGTATAGTTAGTGATGAGTCATAAATATCTTCCATTATCTTTTTGGGAATATTCATTATAGGTTTCAACATATATACTTAACTGGGGTCCTATGGTGGGAAATATATTACGATATGAATTATTCTATGGAATGAAATCTATGTTGTAACATACTCTTGTATGGGGATGTGAGGAATTTTTTATCAATAATTATTTTAAAAAATTATCCGCCAATTTTTTTAAAAATAATATACCAATGGTTTGAAACCTATTTATAGCCATTAAAGTTGATGGTTTAGCCTATACCAAAAGTTTCATGTACCGTTTGGTGATTTTCTTGTTAGTATAGACCACTACCAATAGTTTGAGAAAAATGTTTTTATAGATCACCTATACCAATGGTTCTCAAACCATTACTATAATAAATTTAAATGAAAATAAATATACCAATGGATTATTAATACCGTTGGTATTGGTCATCGATTTAAAAAAAATCTTGTATAGTGTATTGATACCACAACCTTCCTCATATATGTAAAAAACGTTACCACTATAATACAATATGTTTTATATTATTAAGTTAAAAAAATACATAAATACATGTATAAAAAAAATATTTATATTAAATTATTAAATATAATTATTATTAATATTAAAAAATAAAAAAACCATATATACCAAAGATTAGGTCAAACTGTTCATATTGGACTTCTATTGATGAAAAAAAATCCAATACTAGGTATTAATCCCACAACCTGTAATGTCTTGACCTGGGTGATAGATGGTGGTTCCCCAATATAGTCAATATCATGATCTCAAGAACACATCCAAGTATTCTATAGGCTTCCGACATGTAGTGTGGGTTTGATAAGTTAATCATGGTGAGATTATACCCTCTTCTATTAGAGTAAACACCAAAAAATAATAATAATAGCGGCATAAATAATCAAAGAAAATACCAATATCGCTACATAAACAAAGCATTAAATACAATATCCAAATAAAGCAGAAAACATTCAATGATAATGTAAGTGTCAAGCATATAAAATCTAAAATGATATAAAGACACTAAGGACTCCCAAGAAGGTCTCAAACCATGTCTGGTTCCCTTATCTAAGCTTCATCCCAACTCGGTAATCTAACATAGGGACTTTTCCCATAACCTGTCCTAAAATAATAAAGTCTATTCAGGTACCGATCAGGTATCCCATGTAGGGTGTGAGTAATACTTTTTAGGCCACCACCAATAGTGTCAAAAATAAATTCTGTCAAATAGTTTATGTTGTTATATAATGAATGAAAATTCATTGCATAAGTAAACAGTTATCACATTATCATTTGTTCTTCCATTAACCATATATACTCCAAGGTTCCCAATTAAACAGGTACCTCAATGTCTGCTTCAGCTTATGTCAGATACTGAAGTGTTCCTAGGTAATATGACATCTTAATACCTACTTCGGATCATGCTTGGACCTAATGTATTCTTAAGGTAGGCCATATCTCAGAGTACCTTTATTACGGTTCTTTAAATCCACACATAATTACCAAAGTTACCAAGATCAAAATTCATAATTAAGATAACCTAGATTCCATTCTCACATCTCAATAGAATGACCATGTTCCTATTCTTTTACTCATAAGTACAATGAACATGTTATAATTTATACTTCTCAATTGAATGACCATGTTCCCATTCCTGTACTTATAAGTACAATGTCCATGTCACCATTTATACTTGTTAATTTAACAAACATGTTTCCATTACTTTACCCATAAGTACAATGACCATGTTATCATTTATACATCTCAATTTCGAATGATTGTGTTCCCATTCCTTCACACATATAAAATTTCACAATTAATTATTCGACATCATTTTCATTAATAATTCAAAATTTATTTTATCACAAATAAACCCTATATTGATTTCCCAATTAATTAAGTATATCAAATCCCTTATTTAATTCAACAATTAATTACCCCATGTCAACCTGTTCAATATAACTCAATTAAGTCTATAATTAATTATCTCAAAGTAATAACCCGAAAATCCCATAATTATTCTACAATTAATTATCTCAATCATGGAATCAATATCTCATAATTAATCTACCATTAATTATCTCAATCAAAAATATCTAAATCATATAATTAATACTCCAATTAATTATCTAAATGGAAATCCCTCGTTCCTCATAGTTAATTCCCCAATTAATCATCACGTTCATCACTAAATCCAATTAACCAATTGTCCAGAATAACTAAATAAATTATTGACATAATTTATATATAATGCTATAAATATTATAAAATAAATACATATAAAAAATCACAACTATGGGAATTGAATATTAGACCACCTACCTCAATTCATTAATGAAGATTGACTAACATAAATCATCAAAAATTGGACTTCACAATGACATATTTTTAGATCCAAATCTCAAAATCCTAAAAAAATATTCACAAACAATGATCTCTCTAATTATAGATATAGTTCAATAATCCATGATCTAGATTCACTAAATAATGATACATATCAGGAAAAACAGATAAAAACCTCCATCAAAAGAATTAAGGAATGAAGGGGTATGAACCAGATAATCAATGGGATAGAATCCATTACCGGGAGAGGAGAAGACCCTCAATATGGGATTATAATCATGAATAATGTTGGTCGGATGGCCTTATAATCCCTATATAAATCATTTAAATCATCCAAAATCTTTTTGGTTTGAGTTTTGGTTGAATGGGGGATGTTTCGAGGGTTCAATTGGATTTAAAAAATACTTTCTGGCCATTGATAATTACCACGCAGGGTTTCCAAGGTAGGGTTGGATGGTTTTTCCAAACCGTGGGTCAATTGAATGCCTTTTATTTTTGGGGTGCACTTTTTGAATCTTTAGGTCAAAGAGTTTTAAAATCCATGCACTATCTGTGTGAACCCTCATTTTCCATGGCTACATGGTTTTTTAGGCGGGGCACACAATTTTATCCAACTATGTGCCAACCGTGCACAGTCCCCTATTCTTCAATTTCTCTAAATTTTCACAAAAATTATACCACAATTTAAATCCTAATTAAAAGGTACTCAAATAAAAATAAAACATACCAGAATTAATGCCTGGGTATACTCCATAAAAGTTTAGGATATTATACAACCCACCTCTTATATTCCAATAACATTACCATTATCCTACAACATGTTTTATATTTTTATGTACAAAGACATATATTTATGTTTGTATGTATGTAAAATTATTTGTATTAAGATTTATATTATAATTGTTATTATAATGAAAATATAATGACAGGAATGGGTGGTTTGCATGAAACTTCTAAACGTAATGCACAACAGTCAACAATTTCATGCAATTATGTTCATAAGGAAAATTTCATAAAATTATAGATGCTTCATATACATCCTAGATGGAATCTAACAGAAAATGCATAAATGTCATTTAACTCCAAGTTATGTGACACAGACTCTGAAGATAGCACAGATCCCCAACCATGTTTGAGAAAGTCAGTGTTGTGTGAGCCTGTGGGGTTTTTGTGAGCCAGTTCTTTGAATGATCCAAATTTCTTTTAAATAGAGAGTCACTACACTATATTATGTATGATCCAATGGAATTTATTAGGTTCACTATTATCTCATAAAACTCTTTCAACCTTTACTTCACAAAACCAAACACTACAATGGATTCTCTTATATGGTAAACTTTCATGAAACATCACACATAAGTCATAAATCTTGTCTTTCAATTATGTATGATTTTAGGGATAATATATCGTTCTTTTTTTACTAAAACTTCATATGTTTCATTAGGATAATAATAGATCTTATGTGAAAAATTCAAAATATATTCTATTCCTATTATATTTCGTTTTTCTTTTAAGTAAATTTTCTTGTTTTTTATTGTAGGTGACTAATGGTTCATATAGGCCGGAGGTTGATCATTCTTATCCCCATCACCATTCAGAAGTAAACCATGATATTTTTATAGTTTTTATGGTTCGATAAAACATCATAATGGATTCTACTATAATTTTTATTTAATATTTTCAGTTTTAATTATTTCAACCTTTTTTTATGTTGTTCTAAAAGTGATGTGGTCAGTTTCTTGTATATTCATCCTAGCTACAAAAGTGATCAAATGAAATGGATGTGGAGAGATGAACATGATTGGTTTTTTGAGGATGTCGGACATGTGATGCAAGTATGTTAACTGAGTATATGACTAAATATTTTATTATATTAAATGTTTAGTGATAGTTTCTATAAACCACTGCAAAACAAAGTAGACTCCATACATATTAGTGTTGGTTTTTTATAAAAATAATTAGATTTAGATTTTTCATTTATTTGTGGGTCTGAAAAACCACTGCAAAATAAAACCATTGATACCTTATTTAGCATCATTTCAAATATTTTCCCCTACATTTATTAAATAAAAAATTTATGATTATTATTATTAATGATGAGTGTATAGAAGACCAATTTTAAATAAAAAAACAACCCTTGTCTAAATTATCACTAAATAAACTCAAAGTATCTCTACCTGATTGCAGAAAATAAAATATACGGTGATTTGAGCAATTACTACCAATTTTTTTTTCAAGGGTTTAAACTGTCTCAATAGTAAAAAAATGACATGTATAGGTAGGTTTTGGGTGTAGTTAAATGAATAATTATACATTCCAACTATGATTTAATCTCACAATATCCCTTTATCCCCATCCTAATATAGATAACATAAGATAAATAAATCAAATAAGGATGTATTTTCATCAAATGTAGAATGATTTTGGGAAATAATACATGTATAGTGGGGTAATAATTTTTTTAAGTGGGTAAGGATGTTCTATTATAATATATGAAATATTCAATCATGTTTTATTATATGCCCTTATTTATATTATTTGACTCTCTTATTAATCATATTCATACTTTATTCTCAAATTTTTGGTGGGTTTGTTGATGGGAAATACAAGAAGCACTGGACATCATGGGGTTATTTGAGCCGTTCAAAACATACAATTGGTCATGGTTTCCGAAACATGGAAATCATAACATGTCACTTTAGGAAAAAGGATTTTGTTCATTATTATGTGATTCATTGAACACTACTGTAGGTTCACATTTATTTAGTGGTACCCTCTAGCAATGCTAAAAAAACAATGTTAAATGGGTAAATTTTAGTAGTTATAATAAAAGTGATGAAGAAGAATACCCATTATCATCACTTATTCATCTTTGGAAAAGGGTAGATTTTATTAGTAATTAAAATAGATGACAAAAATCACTCTGAAAATTTT
Organism: Viscum album; assembly: GCA_963277665.1. Taxonomy (NCBI): domain Eukaryota; kingdom Viridiplantae; phylum Streptophyta; class Magnoliopsida; order Santalales; family Viscaceae; genus Viscum; species Viscum album. The sequence goes on from OY728131.1 coordinate 34,209,812, forward strand.
AATTTATAAATAGGTATTTATATATTTTTAATTATTGTATATATATACTTATTTAAAATTATATACATAATTATAAATTTTTATATATAAGTAATATATTAAAAAAAGCATAATACATTGAATAATGTCCATATTTAAATTTTTAGATTTGGTATATTTATATAATTATTTATTTGTGTGTCTATAATATATGTATATATAATTATATTATACAATTTTCATTTAACATATATGATATATATATACATATGAAAAATGGTTTGCAAGCATATATATATTATATATACTTAATGAAACACACTCACATATTCTATTTTTTTAAAACTTATATATTAATACACATATTTTATTAGCATACAATATTTAAGAAATAGCTGATGAAGACTACCTAGGAAAGAGTAATATATATTCTATATACATATTCAAATATTATTAAATATTATTTATCTAGAAATATATATATATATTATTGTATGATCTATATTAAAATGTGAGTGTGAGTTTGTGTGTCTGTGTGTTTATGTGTGTATATGTATGTGTATATTTGAATATGTATGTATAAATGTATTTGTATGTCCATAAGCGTATGTGGGTAGATAGATACATCCATGTATGTGCGGGGTTCACTTTTATATCACACAGACACATATGTCCTTAGGTTCTTCAGACACACGCTTACACATAGACACACACATGCATACATGTAAATAAATGGTTATATATATATATCATTTATATAAAAAAGTAAATATTTAAATGAATTTAAATCATAAAATTAACTTATATTTATAATTTTATGGATTTTATAATTAATATATTGTTTTATTTTATTAATAAAATTATTAATTAATATTTATATCTGAGAAATTAGTGATATATATTTTAAATTATTTTTTATATGTATATATAAAAAAATATTTCAACATTTTAATAAATAATAATATTTTTAATTATAAATACTCTACAAATGTAGTTTATAATTAATAATATTTTTTATATACAATCAATACAATACATACATCAATACAATTAATTATTAACAATATATAATGAATAATAAAAAATTTAAATATATTTAAATATGAATATAACAATTCATATATTTAATATTATAGTTTTATAATTAATCATATATTATAAAATATTATACAAAATATTACTAATTATACATTTATTAATGATATGTTTATAAATAATTATTCATTTATATAAACAAAATTATTTTTAATTATAATTAATATATTCACTAAAATATTTCTTAATAAAATATTTATTATAATACTGGCACATTTTTAAATATATATATCACTGTATGAAAAAACTATTACATTTATAATATTTAGTACTTTTTATTAAATTATAATAATTTTTAATGTATGAAATTTTATTCTAAATTAATTTTGAATTTTCAAATTTATCAAAATATTAATACATTTATTCAAAATATTTATCATAATATTAATATATTTATTTATAAAATTATTATTTATTCATTTTTAAGTAGTAAATTATTTTAAATATATTTTAAATTATAATTTTTACTATTCTATCATTATTATTTTAATATTATGTCATTTTAAATTTGAATATCTACTATTTTTTACTCATTTAAATATTTTTTAAATTTATTTATTTTTCTTATTTATTCATTAATAATTTATTATTTAATAATATATTTTTAATTTATTCATTCATTCAAAAACATTCTAATAGTTTTAAATATGTTTAAAATTTATATAATTAAAATTAATTCACCTTTTATATTTATTCATCAGTATTTCAATTTTAAGTATTTAAAAATTTATACAAATTTTTAATTGGCCATTTACAATTAGCAATCTATTCTTTGTCTTTAGTATTAAAATGAACTTTTTATTAATTTTTTATTAGTAATTTATATTTCAAGAATCCAAATATTAGTTCTAATGTTTATACCCATGTAGGATTCTTTTTACACCACTAAGTTTATAATTTATAAAAGATATCCATTATCTACACCAAATTTATCACCAATATAATCTATATTAATTAATAATTATTCATTTAGTGCTAACAAAGTTTTCATATATAAGTACTTTTTTCTAGTAACGAAATGAAAATTTGTTCTTTTAAATGAACACTAGTATCGTCAATCCCTCATTCGTTGTTCAAGATTTTCACAGAAGACAAACTCTGCTGTGACTTCAGCAAACATCTTGGATGAATAAAAAACCTAAATAATAATTATACGATATTCCAATATTTTTGATATGTTTATTTAAGGTGAGACACATTTTTTGGTTTCTCTTCCTAGTGTGTTGATAGATCGTTGCTCATCTTATGCCCTCACTGTTGTCTTCCACTCCATGAGATTCTTATTTCAGATGTTAGGGTAGAGAATATTCTATTTTCCCTTATCTTTTCTATATTCATTCTATTGTCACATTGTTCTATTTTCGCCCACTTAATTCATTTAAATATATTTAATATTTAATGTTAATAAATGAATTGGTTTTAATTTATTGTATGTGTAGTTTTTATTTGATTGAATGAGGTAATCTAGAAAGAGGTTTTGGATGAAAATTTTGAAGTATCCTTTCACTAGCATAAATGGTAATTAATAGCAAATAAAATAAATTAATTTGAGATAATAATTATATATTGGGATTGGAAGGATATATAGATTTATAATTGTTTTTAAAGTATAAATTGAAAAATCTATTTTTATTATAATGTTGAAAAATAGAATTTAGAAGGAATAAATTTTATTTTCAATGATTAGATGGGAATGGAAATATAAAATAATTATTTTTGAGGTGTTTAAGGACTCCAATTGAAATTTGGAGTTGATTTTTCAAAATTATAATGTATTTAATGAAAATTTACATTATTTATTGAATTATGTAATAAAAGGATGAATTATGTGTTGAATCGTGAATAAAAATCCTATGTAGATTATATGGGAGGGTACAAAAAAATATAGTTGAATAGAAATTTTCATTTATAATATCTATTTTAGAAAATTAATGGTTTGTACGCATAGATTTTAAACCATAATTGTTTTTAAAAGAAACATTTATTTGTTGTGGATTTTTTAATTTCATTTCAATTTTCAATGGTTCAAATATATCTAAACTAACTTAAAAGGTAATGAAGGCATGGGTGTGTATTTTCCATTAAATATTTTGAAATTTTTATTTCAAGAATTGTTAAATATTGTTCATGTTTTTTTCAAACTTCTATGAGTATTTCAAAGAGATTAAGTTTTCCATGATATTTTGAAATGTTTGATAAAAAATTTGTTAAACAACGCAAAATTGGTTTTCACACCTTATAGCTTCCTTGTAATGTTGTTTTTTGGTAAATTTAAAAATATTCAACTGTATAGAAAGCTAATAATTAAGAAGTATTCAAAATATAATATGTAAAAATGTTCACACATCTCAAGGATGAGTTAATAACATTAATTTTGTAAATACCTATTTTGGTTATGGATGTTTATAGATGGAATTTGATATCATCCATAAATTAAAAAAAAATTGTAACCATAATTGATGTGATTATTTTATTTATAACACTATAGATACATTGATAAAGATAATTAATGTATTTTTATATATGTCTTGATAGTGACATATTATTTTATGTACCATAATAATTATCCAGTTAATGAAATCAATATTTTTTTATACACATTATTATAACAAGTTTTTTATTAATTTATAATTTGTATCAAATATGAGGACTATATGTGTATATATAAATAATAGTTTTTTTGGGATCATAAACTCATAAATTCTATATATTTTATTACATATTATTAAATATAAATATTATAGAAATAAATTTGATTAATTGGAGTCTAAAATGGGTAGATTTCATTCTTATGTCAAAATAGTATCTGGATGGGGTAAAAGTGTTCATCAAGTTCAAAAAAGAGCATGTATATGATCCTTCTCAAATCATTTTCTAGGGTTTATGTTAGTATTATTCAAGATTAGTTGGTATAGGGAAGTTAAAAGAAGATTATATCCATAATAGAATATATCCATTTTATAAATATTGGAGTAAACATGGATAATAACGAAATGCAACTAGAGACTAGGATTACATTGTTATTTATGGATCATATGATACGATTGAAAGTGAGAATGACGATGAATATTTTATTGTGGATATAACTACCTGTTTAAATTATTATTTCATGTTGAGGAAATGAAAATAACAATTTCAGATGAGCATCATGATTTTCCAATGATGTTTGAGAGGGTAAAGAGTTGTTCAACAATATCACTGTATGCTGGTTGTACCAAATATACATCATTTTTAGTCATACTAAATCTATATAATTTGAATATAACAAATAGATAAAGTGACATAAGATTTATATAACTACTCACTCTCTTGAATAATATGACACCAAAAGTAAATGAGATTCCATTCCAAACATATGACGCTAAATGAAAGATATGTTCAGTGGATTTGATCCCAGAAAGAATGAATTCCTATCATAATGAATTAATATTATTTTTCATGAATCATAAATACCATTAATAATTCCCTAAGTGTATTGTGTCTCAATTAAAGAAAATGAACCAAGTCCTCAAAATGGTTTATGGTACATTATAATCATTAAATGGTTTAATAACCTAGATGAAAGTGAGGATGTTATGAGGACATTTATATGGAATTCAGATATATGAATTTAATATGGTAAACATAATCACCAATCAAATTCTCTTTAGTAGAAGAATGTTTATCATGTATATAATGAAGTTGAAAAAAAGATGAGAAACCTCAGTCTTACTCTATCTATAGAAGGAATGAATACTTTTGGTGTACAAATTATCACTCATAGTACATGGATAGTTATTTAGGTAAATTATAACTTTTCACCATAGACATGACTGAAACACTAATATATTATTTTGTCTTTAATTATAATAGGACCAAAAGAACAAGATAATGATATTTATTTTTTTGGATCCATTTATTGAAGAACTAAAATTGATATGGGATTCATGTGTTATATTGTATGATTATCATATAAATTATTATTTCACATTAATATCTGTGTTTTAGGGAATATTGAATGAATCTCCTGCTTAAGAAAATTTCGCAGGGTATTTCATTAAATGAATTATAGGGTGAACCATTTTTGAAAATGTTTCACACTTACATTGGTCATAACCTTCCTTGGAGACTGTTTTTTGTGGTCATCACAAGTTTTTTAATCTGATGGCGTAAATACAAAACTTGGATGACATTATTCAATAATAATTTATAATAAAGTATGTCACTATATCTAGTAAAATCTCATTATAAATTTGAGAATGTAATGGAATCACCACAGTATTTGGAAATCCCGTTTTGAAAAATCAAACAAATATAGGGTAGAGAATTATTTTAGTTTTTCCTGAATTACCAAATTAGAATTGTTTTTACATCAGATATTTTCTTGATATCATGAACAAATAAAAAATGTTTGTGATTGTTTCATTGAAACCTAACTAAATACTCACAGAAAAATGATGTATGTAATTAAGGATATTTTATACATTATTGACATGGGGATAAGGGAAGAGTGTGTTCTAGTAAAGGGTGAATGGAATAATTATATTCTCCCAATATCTTACACTCCTTCCAGGTAAGATAAATTTATAATTTTCATCTTTTATAATGGGTTAAAAGATCCATAGAGATATTAATTAAAATTAAATAATATATTGTTGATGACTAATTTGAATTTGAAGGATCTAAAATTTTCTTAATTGATTTTTTTGATTTATTATTTAATTAATGTGGATTTTTATCAAATTGTAACTAAAAATTGATGAAAAATATTAACCATGATTTGATTTTTTAAGCCATAGATGGTGGAGTTATAGAACTACAAAAATTAGCATCTTTCAAAAGTAAATTTTATATCATATTAAGTGAATCTGAGATAAAATTATCTTTGAAATCATTTGATATATTGGTTCACTAAATGGATAAATGGGATAGAGATAATTGGCTAATTGGTCTTGTATATTATAAATGGATGCATCAAATTGAATGGTAATTGATTATTTTTAAAGGTTACTTCAAAAATTGATTTTAAATAGAAGGTTGTATTATAAAAAAGTATATTTTTGAGGAATCCATTAAATGATATAATAAATATTTATTTTATGAAGATAAAATTGGTCTCCTAAATCATCATTGTAGAAGGAACCTTGTGTGTGAAGTAATTTTATAAGAGTGTGGAACCATGACTCCCTTTATGTTTTATCTAATAGTATAGAGTTTTCAGCATATTTTGAAACACATAATGTAATTCAAACACATTTTATCTATCATGTATTTTAAACTGAATATAAATTACACATAATAAATATTTTATAGGATAGTATCAAGACTATGTTTTTATCTAGCTATCTAAAAATAAAAATTCAATTATTGAATAAATTTGTTTGATGTACAAATGAAAAAGTGAACATGAATTATCTTACATTGGTTATGTAATTAACAATTATACATTTAACACAAATTAACCCAATAAAAATAGTATAATAAAAGATAGTTGAGTTACTCCATCGGTGAAAGTGATACATGAATTATGTTCCAATGATATTATTCCAATTGTTTTTAATATTTCATACTTTGGAAAAATATAATATTTAGATACCTGAATTTCTCCTTATAGAACTTTGAAATATTTTGAAATATTTTTTCAGAGCTAGGAGCATAGACGACCTGTGATTCTTAGGCCCATTGTTCCCAGAATTAATTTTAAGAAAATATTAAATATGATTTTATATTGAGTGTGAACATTTAATTATATAAAAATGTCTAAATATAAATTGTATGATTGGATCAAAAATCTGAGACCACGGTTGGGTTAGAATTGCTATTTTTTACCATGGCGTGATATTAAATAAGTCAGTGTGGGATTCCCTGACCCCTCACTCGTTGGTTGTGTTTTTATGTTATTGAATAAATTAATTTATATAATTCATAAAATTTATTTTTGACCTAATACAAGGATATAAATATAAAGGATTTAGACTCATAATCCTTGCAATTCTCTAAAAATTTCAAACAACTTCTCTGAGGAACTCCCCAGATTAATGTAGAGGAATTATGATACTTCATATCAAAGTGATTTGATTCACAACAAATGCTACAGATCCCAATGAATATTTTTTTCATCAAAGACAATATACACAATCTGGATAGGACTCGTCATTGGTGTTTTTACACCTTTTATGAAATGATTGATCATTTTAATAATTATTTCTTCAATCTTCACCCCTTTCACATGCCCGATTACTGAAATTAAATAGTTTATCAATTGCACATCTAACCTCATATTACCATTCATGATTATTGGAACAGAAATATTATTTAATGAAATTTAAACATTAGTTTACGGTGATTTCTCCATTGATTATTAATTTTTTTCATCTTGGAATCCCTGTGGATCCCGATTATAATTTTTTTTGGGATACCTTTGCCTAATCGGGTGCTTGAATTGATAGGGAATCGATGAAATGTGAATGAATTGTTGATTTGAGCACAGATATGGAAATAAAATGATGAATGGATGAACAATATGATTTTTATACATCCTGATCTGGGAGAATGAAGGTGTGGAAATGTGCAGAATAACTTGACAAACCCTCATTGTCAATCAAGGATGATTCAGGATTAAGGTGATGGGAATCTATGTTTTTTTGGCAAAATCTGGAGATTTTAATGTAGAATCAGGGAACCTCAGCCGTGGGTGAAGCAGTTTCAGAAGAACCTGGTAAAATTAATAAAACTGGTAGAAAACCTAACTACATATCGTGTTCAACTAAGAACACATAGTGTGTATCCTCACTCAGTGATTGTTCTAGTGTTTCAGGGAAGATAAAGATGATGTAGCATGTACTCCCCTTGACACGTCGTGTATCACCTTCCCATATCAAACTAGACTTGTGGTGGAACATAAAGCTAGGCACACTCCATGTTCCGATTACATGGTCATGGGTTCTCCACATGAGCAGAAACCCATGTGTACCAACACACTGAGTACTAGAGTACAGGGACATAGGGTTTGGGTACATGGAAATAGTCATTAAACACTGCCCCAGTCCTGGATAGTTAGGACATGGCATGTAGTCCACCAACATAAAATGTTCTACAACAACAGATGTGACCCATGTACTACCTATAGACATGGACAGGTAGTGGAGAGGGACCACATGTCATGTGGTTCCCCTCACACGTCGTGTTCTAGAGAATTTCTTCTGAGCAATACTCAATAATCCATACCTCCTTCATTTGAACTAGTATTTTGTCCTACAAGATGCCTATCTTGAATTGTTTTTCATATATATAGTCATGGTGAACTATAAAGAGGATTTAGAGATATCAAATAAATGTTCCATGTTTGGAATGTACCGAGGTGACGTCCAATAATTTTTGTCACTATTAAAGATTACCAGAGTCTTACTGGGCTTACCCTCCAGTCGGGATGGGCTGTGGAATTCCCCCATGGTAGTTCTGGGATTACCCTCCAGTAGGAATGGGTTGTGGAATTCCCCACATGATCCTTCTGAGTTATCCTCTAGTAGTATTTTGGTAGTGGAGTTCCTTGATGTTCTAGGCTTTCCCTCTAACTAGGCTTGGCAGTGGCATCCCCCAATGGAAGTTCTGGGCATACCCCCTAACAAAACTAGGTAGTGGAATTTCCTGATGATCTATCATAGTTTCCCTCTAGGTGGATCTGGACAGTGGGGTTCCTTGACATATTGTTCTTACCCTCTCTCTAGGCTAGGAGGTGGTGTTACCTAATGGTAGTTATGGGGGAACATTCCAGTAAGACTATGCATTGGAATTCCCTGATGATCTTTCTGAGTTACCCTCTAATATGATCTGGGCACTTGAGTTCCCAAATGTTTTGGGCTTACCCCCTCTAGACTGAGATTTTTAATTCCTTGATAATATTTTAGGCGTAACCCTATATCTGAGATTTTTAGTGGCATTTCCCTAATGACTTTCAGGGTGTACCCTCTAGTAGTATCTGGGGAGTGGCATTCCCCGGTGACGTTCGAACGTGGTACCCTACAGTCAGGTTGGGAAGTGGCGTTCCTTGGTAACAACTAGGGAAAAACCCCTAATTGTGAGGTATAGGGACAAGGTGTAGTTTATCATACCCTTGGGCTCATGAGATTGAGTGGAAATTTCCCCACTAATATTAATTCTTGTGAGGAGACATAAAATCTTACAGGTGGGTCAGTGATAACAAAACCAGTTAGAATCAAGATGTGGTGACTGATCCCCTTTGACTTTTCTCTTCTGAGAAAATGCATGAGGGGTTGGGCTTAATATATGGATTTAATTTGGAAATCTTGGCTACTCATCTTCTTTTACTTAGCATATATATATATATATATATATATATATCTTATTATTTTTCCCACACAATGGGTTTTTCTTACTCTACTTCCAGGAGAGGTGAAGTTGAATGGTATATGCCACATGATTTATTTTTCTTGCTTCTAATGGTTGGAAGAGTCTACTCTCCTGCTATAGGATGCAAAGTCTTAATGAGGAGATCATCTCCTCACTATTTTGAGCTCCATGAACTACCTCAGAAACAGTTTTTGCCGGCGCCAACCTTGATCAGTTATAACGAAAAATTGCTGATAAAGGGGAGTACCTTTATCAACGCTCTTCTTAGCACTGATAAAGGGGACCCACATGGGTTTGTGTATTTTTATCATATCTAATACCTTGTTCCTAATATATGTTACATAAATTATTAATTTAAAACAAACATCATAAAATATGAGGTTGTATGAAATTCATGCAACTCGCCTTTTAACCATAAATGTCAATTTTCTTTAGTTACATAAGGACAACTACTCAAATGAATTTTATTGATGATATTGATATATGTCACAACGTTTTTCTGACATTTAAGAAGATAATTTGGGTAGAAATTAGTGTAACATTATGTTATAATTTATCTATTTTAATAATAAAATAATATAAATAATATGTGATTTACTCTTCATTATCCTTTTCAAAGTACATTTATATTCTATTATTGTTGAACATATTTTGTATTAAGGTTTCTAGAAAGGTTTAGACTTCCTTTTAGACACTTCATAGAATGAAATAAATCATTTATGTGGAGGGGAAGATAAAACGACATCCAAAAACCATTTATACATACATGATAAACCAAGAATCGTGAAATTAATTCATTACTCATCGTAAGGAGGAATCATTTCAGGTATATTATAATCGGTAATATTTTATTTTAAAATATATGTATTAATAACTATGATTTAAAATTTTATATTTATAAAAAAAAGAAACAGTGTATATAAAATGAACAGTGTGCATTTAATCCAACACACACCTACCATATATAAAGGATGGGTTACACTACACATGAGAAACAATGGTATGTATTTTAAATTTGCAGTAATAATTTTAGGTGATATGAATAATATTAGAAATATTTAATTCTTATATACATATTAATTAATCTTAATCTAAATACACTTATATTCTAACTCTTGTGAGGTGTATGGTGGATCATACAAAAAATAAAAGACAAATAGTAGATGAAAAGACACAAAGTGTTTGAGATTAAAATGCATGTATGAAATAAACCTAATTATTTATGCATCAAATTTGTATTATATAAAAATGAATAATAATTTTTGTTTATTATTTATTTAGTTTATATAAAAGAACGTTCATCATCTATACCATATGAATGGCTCATTTCAATAGACTTGAAGCATCCAAAATGATATAGTTGCGATAGAGGTATAAGTTATGGAGTGTCATCACGAACATATTTTACGAAATCAAATAGGTTAGTGGATTCATATAAGAAAATAGATGAAATGAATCCATAGATGAATTCTCTATAATAAATTATAATTATTATTCTAACCTATAACAAAATATTATGTTAATGGATCAATGATAAGAAACAACAAATAAACAACCATTTTATGAATATCCATCCACCTAGCATTGTGGATATACATTTCACTAAAAGTTCTACTTTACTTGAGTTAATCAATTTCTTCATAACCATTTCTACAAAATATGAATCTTACTAATACCAACACTTTTCCTAAACAAAAATTATATAGGGTGAAATTGATTTTGATTTATATTTATCGACACCCACCCATAACCTTGATGTGATGGTTAATATATAAAATATCCATGGAGATATTCTAAGCACAAAACCAACTTTTAAAATTTCATATGTGAATAGGGATTCACATCAATCTTGGGATGATCACTAACTATTTATTTCCCTTTATAATCTAGAAAATAAAAGGTTTTAACTTTCTATTTTAACATTCATGGCATGTCTATCTAATCATACAAAAAGACATGATGATGGTGAGGTATTCCCTTAAGATTTTTTATGAAAAACGTTAACAATTAATATAATGAAGTTTGAAGGAAGGTATGTTATTGAAGATAGGAAAATACAAGGAGAAATGGGTAGTAGGGCCCAAATGATAAATATGATCGACTAAAATATCAAAAGTACATTATGATAGCACCCTTACCCCACCAATTTCACCTTCTCATATATTGACATGATTAATTAATGCAAATACAACATTTAAAGATCAAATTATGTCCAGAATTTAATTTTATGAATATATATATAGAGAGGAAATTATATTCATGATTAGACATGAGAGTATAAATAAAATTATAAAAAATAAAAGGCTAGTAATATCAGCTTTGAATATATACATGATATGAATTTAAAAAAAATCCAATAATGGATCTATTATATTAATTACTATTAAATATTATTCATATTTGAAACAGACATGTATAACACTACTATATGAATGGGAAACCCTTTGAATAAAAAATTGGACCCATTAATCCCCATATGACTTCTATACAATAATTTAAATAGTGAGAAGTTGAAATTTTAGATAATGTAAATAATGTAGATTCAATATTTCAAGAAAAAATAAAAAATTATGGGAAACTCTTAATACCAAAAATGCATGGGTAAAACTCTATAATCTTATTATATAAAATATATTTTCATTTTGTATAACTTATTCCATTTTTTTCATAAAATCAGTAGATACTCATTGATATTATTATTAATACTCTAAGTATTTATTTATTGGATCCAAATCATATATTTCTTACAAATTTACCACACATGCTGTCCTTTATAAAATTTTAATTCCCTAAATTGATCATTTTACAAATAAACTTCCAGTTAAAGGTTTTATGCGTTATTTTAATTGGTATTGTTTTACCATACAATTGTGTTTAATTATAATCAAAATCAATATATGAGGATTGAAATTATGAAGATGGAGACATTGATTTACTTCAATTAAAAAATTATTAGATTATATATAATAATATTTCACTATCAAAACATATATCCAGAAATATTAATTACTATTTTCAATGTTTCTACAATTTCTAAAATAAATTAATGAAAAAATTGAGGTTATTACAATTTTCAGTTTAAGAAATATATGTTATTCCATCAACAAACTAAAATCCTTGATGAGGTATTACCAAGGTTGTTATAATTTCATATAAAATATTTACAAATCATTTGTTTATTTATATTTATCTATTACAACTGATAATTTCAATATCTCACATATTCTAAAGAGGAAGTAGATTTTTTTTAGAAATAATTGACATGATTACATGGTGCTAGAGTTTTGGCAGATGTTATGAAGATATTGTTTACAAATTATTATTTAGTTAACATCTTATCATTTTGTCCAGTTATTTTTAAGTTAGTTACCTATTAAATTTTATACACTAATTATTTATTTAATATTAATATAGAACATGAAGATGGGATTTCATAATAATTTTTTTCCAAGAATTTTGTTCATATAAAGAGTAATAAATGTCTCTGTATAAAGTTCAGGGTACTTCTTGAATGCTAAAATCATTTCCATTGATAAAAACCTCAAATTATAATAGTTGATTTATTTGTTTACATAATGCGTATACTAAATAGAAAATGATAATAGTATTAAATAAGGACCTTGGACACAATATGTAGGACTCTTATTCTCTATATTGGAATAAATTGATTTTAGAAAAAAAATCATGATGATGGATTTAATTGGGATGATACACTATTGTATCGTTTGATGATATCTCCACGGAGCTATTTATTCTTTATTTGTTTTTCTTATATTCAGTAGTAATGTAGTAAATTAAATTTTTTTCCAATACAATTGAATAATATTCCCCTAAATCAAATTAGCATGTTACTAATAGTTTAGAATGTTATTTAATTTTAATATAGTTTTTGATTTTCGTATACAACTATCATTTGTACAAATTTATTCTTACTCCCTTTATGATTATCCAAAAAACTTTAGGGATATACATTCCTCTCAAGGAATAATTTTATATCATAATGCATGTTACATTGTCAAAACTATTAAAATGTACACATTTTGGTTTGATATGTTATAAGAATTATCCAAGATTTATTTCTGATAAGTTGGAATAAACCACAAATCAATCTAACGCATAGCATGGTTGATATGATCAAATTTTCATGTTTTCATTTAAAAGTTCCATTTTAGTTCAAAATATATACTTCACACTCAAAATTGAGAAAAAAAGACTCATATTGTCTTAAAAATCTAATACAATTATTTTTGATTCATTTAATATGTACATGAATTTACCTTAACTCAATTAAATAAACAATGTGGCTGATATGACTGAAATTTAATGTTTTGAATTATAAATGGAATTTTAGTTCGAAATATGTATCTGACACTCAAAAAAAAGAAAAAAAATTAGATTTGTCTTTATATTTTAGTACAATTTAAAAAAATTAATTCGGTATATGAAGGAAACAACCATACGTCAATATGATAAATAGTGTGCCTCGTAGGACTAATGTGTGTGTTTTCCATTGAAAGGATATTTTAGGTCAAAACACATGTTACTTAATCAAAATCAATAAAATAAACCTATAATTTTACATACATTATACCAATGATCTCCAATTTATTTTTTACATGAAAGAATTAATCACACTTTAATCCAACACATTATATGTCAGAAATTACCAAATGTAAATGTTTTAATTTTTAAAAGTGACATTTTAGTTCAAAAAACATGCCACATACCCAAAACAGAGAGAACATAATTATATTATCATGATATTTTAGTTTAATGAACCACGATTAATTTGTGACTCGAAGGAATCAACCATCGGAAAACCCCATGCAGGATGTTTCCAGTGTGACTATAAGTGCGTGTTTTTATTTAAAAGTGATATTTTAGTTCAAAACAAGTGTCACATTGTAAAAACCAATAAAACAAATGAGTATAGTCTTCAAACTCTATAATAATGATTTTTTATTCATTTATGATGTATGAAAATCAATTTTACATCAATATAATACACAAACTGGTTGACATGACTGAAAGTGTGTCTTTTCATTTAAAAATAACAATTTAGTTAAATATGTTTACCACACACTCAAAAATTATAAATCATAGTCAAATTTTATTTCTATTTAAGGTAAAATTCTATAACTAATTTTTGACATGTATAAATCAACATTACATCAATCTGATACACGGTGTCACTAGTACGGCTAATAGTACATGTTTTCATTTAAAAATGACATTTAGTTGAAACCATCTATCATGCATTAAAAAAGAGAAAAATCTGTTAAATTTTCTTTATTTTTACTAAAAATAATTATAATTCATAATTTACATGTATAATCAACTATACATCCTTTTGACACATGGTGTGGCCGATATGATTGAAAGAGAATGTTTTCATTCAAAAGTGGATTTTTAGCTCAAAATGAACATTAAAAAGTCAAAAAGTAACTGAAAACACTCTGATTATCTTGAAACTTTTTGAAAGAAGTCCATAATTTACGTTTTACATATATGAATCAACCTCACAACAAACTAACACACGGTGTGTCCAGCAGGACAAAAAGTTAATGTTTTTATTTTAAATAACATTTTAGTTAAAATTGTCTGTCACATATTCCAAAATGATCAAACTCCTATAAATTGTATTCATAATTTATAAAAATGATGTATAATTTCTTTTTGAGGTTTAAGATATAATTTCACATCATAACACAACATGGAGAGGTAAAAATCAATGAAAGTAAATGTTTTCATTTTTTAAGTGAAATTTTATTTCAAAATGCATGTTACATACAGAAAATTGAACAATGATGCTCATATTTTCTTTATATTTTAAGACCAGGATACCTTATTCTATTTTGAGTTCAAAATAATATTACATTCAGTGTTGCTTATATGACTGAAGGTATGGATTTTCATTTGAAATTAACAATTTAGTTCAAAATGTGTACTACATACTTATAATAAGGAAATTTATTTATATTGACATGATATTTTATTAAAATGATCAGCAGTTCATTCATTAAATATATGCAATAACGATACAAAAATAAAAGACACAATGAGGCAGATATGATATAAAGTGTATGTTTTCAATTAAACAAGATATTTTAAATGAAAATATGTGTCACATATAAAAAATTGATCAAACATGCTCAAATTTTACCAATACATTACAAAAGTAGACTATAATTTATTTTTTACATTTAGGAATTATCCACAGATAAATACAATTCATGTGATCATGATAATAACTGAATGTGCTTGTTTTCTTTATTAAAGTTATATATTATTTCAAACACACCACATACTAAAAACTGAAAAAAAAAAAACAATGTTCATTTTTTCTTAATAATTTAAGAAATTGATTAGTAATTCATTATTGACATGTAAGAATAAACTAAACTTCAATTTGATTCACAATGATACTAAAATGACTCCAAGTGAGTGTTTTCACATTAAAATAACATTTTAGTTAAAAACCTGAATCATGTGCTCAATTCTAAGA
Source organism: Viscum album (assembly GCA_963277665.1). Lineage (NCBI taxonomy): Eukaryota > Viridiplantae > Streptophyta > Magnoliopsida > Santalales > Viscaceae > Viscum > Viscum album. The sequence goes on from OY728131.1 coordinate 34,225,740, forward strand.
ATAAATAAATGTATTTCCCAATTTTTTAATGTCCTAGATTGATAATTCATTTCCTATTTTTTGGAATTAACTACATATAGATCTTTCAATTAGTGTGGTTGGTATTACTAAAAGTTCATGTTTTCATTTAAATTAGAGAAATTATTTAAAAACATCTTTCCCACATTAAAAATTGAATAAATGTGACTGAATGTTCAAGATAATTTAGGAAAATTATTTTTGATTCATTTATGATCTAGATGAATTAATTAAACATCAATTCGACACACAGTGTGGCTCGATTGATTGATAGTTATTGTTTTGAGTTTAAAAGTGAAATTTTAGTATAAAACACATCTCACATGCTTATACATAAGAAAATGTTCTCTAATTGTCATAATAATCTAGGAGAATGATTTTTTTTCACATGATTGAATTAAAATCAAGTCAATCAGACACACGATGTGAATAGTATGACTAACATTAAGTGTTTCCATTTAAAAATCACACTTTTTTACATCAAAATGTGCATCACATTCTCAAAACCAAACAAACACACTCATATTGTACTAATATTTTATGAAAATTATTAATAAATCATTAATTATGTGTATAAATTAACCATATTTCAATTTAACAGATGGTGTGGTCGATATTACGAAAAGTGTATATTTTCATATCACTAAAAAGAAATTTGGTTTTTCATCCATTTACAAGGTTCTATGACTTTTAATATCAATTATAATAAGAAATTGATATTTTATTTGGTGGTTTTTATGCTTAAAAAAACCATTCCATATCTCCCCTACTCCCAGTCCACCCCCCTACTCCCCTGATTGCACAACCATTGCCATTCGTTGTCACCTCTCACCATTGATGTTCTGAAGCCCATTGATGATCCAACTTGTTTCTGGTATGCTTCCACATTCCTTAGATCCTGCTCACTATTTCTGCTCACCCACCACCAATCCTTCTCCTACTTTCCACTGTTTTTGGACTATCTTAATCCCACGACTACTACCTCCCCCAATTTTCTACAGTAACCACTATCCCAATTTCTCCACACCCAATGCCTCCCTTTGTCTTCATATTCATGAGGTAACCCAATCTTCATGATTTATTATTTTTTCATTTAAATATATCTATATTTTAGGGTCATAATATTTTCGTGCATATATTATAGAAAAATATTTTATTTTCCTCCATCCCCTTGTATTTTCTTGAATTGTGGTCCATTTATTACGAAATCACACTCATACCAATGCATATTTTATAAATTAATATGGTCTAAAGTATTTATTCAAGGAAATTTAAAATTATTTCCACTTATTTACCTTGGTTTTATCACACTAATTTGAAATTCAATTAGGCGTGCATGAAGCAAATCATGAAGTTAGTAGAATAATGGGGTATTAATGTAAGGATTATTGTAGAATCCATATTGGTCATACTTTCTTTTGATATAATATTTAGACACTCTCTATTGGATTGATTTTCATGAAAAAATATGGTTCAAGCCCTGATATTATATAGTGTGTTAGCTATATTAGATGAATTATTTGGAAATTCCTTTATGGTTCCCATTGAAACCCTCTTGAAACACTCTTGATGAATCATAGTTAATGATATATTCTTCTAGAATGAAAACTCAGTTAGTCACCCTTGTACATCCTAGACATCCTAACACATGATATGGTATTCCAAATAGTTATGAAACACATGAGATTCAAAAATTATTTCTAAATGAATGCCAATTTTTTTATGTTTAATAGCATTAATGTTTAGAAAATTTTGATCTTTGTGTCTTCAACCCAGTAGAATCAGACTATTTTAACAGTATTGATTATCAAAATCTCATAAATATTTGAAAATAAAAAGATATATGGACTTATGATTTATGGTAAGGTGAAATTATTTCTAAATAATGTTTTCTAGAATAACATATCTTCATTATCATATTTTCCATTAATAATTAAATTCATCTTAGTGGAATCGATCTGAACTTTGATTCCTTTATTACACAACATAATAATTTGTAAAGAGGAAAACGAGTTTCAGGAATGGTAATTGGTTACCATTATGTTGAAGTTTCTTTATTCGAAATTAGGAAGTACCAATAAATTAGAGTCTACCAAATAGTTTCTTTTGGTATAGTTTTTGTGTGTGTATATCTCCTTAAATGAGGGTTTTTCATATAAATTCATTCGTTGAAATTTTTTAGATTCCTTTAGATGCACAAAATATTTCACGAAATGCTAGGGGGGAAAGATCCAATAGTGACCACCATTGGAATTGATTTTTTAATTAAATATAACTTTCAATAAATCCTAAAATTTTTATGTTAACTACATATAGAATAATTGATTTATTTTATTTATTGACTATATCCATATAACCTTATATTTTAATTAAATAATTTAACAAAAAATATGTAATGACCTAATGTTTTGTCATTGGAAATTCTTTTTTAATAATTCTATCATTTAATCACATGAAATCACAAAACTATGAACTGATATGTACTCTATGAATTATAAACACAATATTGTCATTTCATTGAATTGAATTACAAAAATCTGACATACACGGTTACAATCAGTGAAATGCTTGGAATCTAATTGAACAAACTTAATTTTTCGTGAATAGTAACCTAGCCTTATGAATATTAACCTACCCTTATAAATTTTAATATGACCCTTATAAATTTTAAATCATTAAAAATTATAGTAACATTACCCATTTATTTATACATAATATTTAGGCATATTATAAGTGATAATATGACCATAGTAAACGTGTTGGTATTTTTCTAAGTCATAAATAAATAATTAAAATTAATTCCCTACCTTAAAAGATGATGTATTTCATTAAAAGTTGTTCATAAAGTATCAATTTTTTATCTCATGGTTTTAAGATAATTTTATATGACCATATGTAATTTTTGAATGGATTATAAAATAAATTACAGTTTTAAAATATGTATTTTTCATGTAAATTATGATTTCCACATAAAATTAAATTAAAAATATTTAAAATAATATTTCTGAAAAATGGATTTAATTTTTGAATTATACGTGTAGAAAAATGGTTAGGGTGAATTTATGGTATTTTTCTAAAATACATTAATTTTTAATAAATACTAAAATACGATAATTCACAATAAATGCTAAAACATAAATTTCTGCATCATGCTTGAGTCATGGATGCTATAAATGGACATTTTTTTCAAACAAACATGTAGATATTACTATTTGTTTCCACAATAATCACTATTATTTCTTTTCTTATTGAAAAATAATAAACTAATGATTAAAATATTAAGAAAACCCTCCTCTCCTCCAATATAAAAACCACCCACACTCCCCACTTCTCTTCAGTCCTATCAAGCTTCGTTCCTTCCCTAAATTCTACAAAATATTATCCCCAATATCCTTCCCCATATCAAAAATCCCTTGGACTCCTCAATAATCCATATCCTCTCACTTTAAGAGGCTCTCAATGGAGATAAACTTAGGAGCTAAAATTCCTCTTTCTGATTCTTATATTTTCTTTCAAGTATTTTTATTATTTTTTATATCCTCAACACCCTTCTCCTAAATGGTATGATAAATACTTTGACATAAATTTAATGAAATTATATTATTCTAATATGATATTTTATCAAAATCAGACTTTCCCCCTCCTTTTATACTATAAATGAAAACACCATCCAAGATGTGTTGATTTATCACATTCAAGGATGAGGAGTTTTCAATTTTCATTACCATATTCAATAATGGTCATGGAAATATTTTAATGGTTTAACCAGATCATAATAATTGTATTTTATCATATTTAATTTTCTATAATCCTTTAAAATTTAGGATTTAAAATAATAATATAAAACAAGTTAATTGTGAGAAAAATCACCTAGTAATATAAGCTATTGTCATTAATGTGTAATATAATGATTCAACTTCACTCCAAATAATAAAATGAATTTTACAACCATATATCTTTTGGGATTGTCAATAAAAAATATTCTACTTCTATTCTATAAAACCAATGTCATCATATATGTGTATCCGAACATGAATATAAGTGAACCGATCATTTAAACCAAGGAATAAAACAGACCCGAACAATGAAATTGATCCTCATAACCAATCAAGAAGTTTATGAATGAACTAAAAAATGTTATAATAAATTATTTAAATGTAAAATAGGTTATGGAATTATTATTTAATGAAACTAATTTTATAATTCAGGTAATATATATTATGTGGAAAACCCCATCAGCTTAAGGTAAAGGATCTTCTTTTTCTCACATTTATACAAGAATCTCTTCTATGTTATTCCATTTAAGTATAATTCCTAATGATGGGGTATGATTTAAAACCTTCCTCATACTACCCTCATGATTTATAAAATATTATAAATACATTTATCTCTCATTAGGACTTCCTATGTACACCCGATACTATATCAATATTCTGTAAGGGATTTTTCCTTAACTAGCTTTATTCCTTCATGTGGCAATATCGTTCTTTTTATGTAAATGATGTTTTATTTTATTTTTTATGAGAAAAGACTACATACTATTTATATTATCCAAATTATGTTTCAAGTTCCATCGCACATTCTTTTTTGGGCATATAAATGCTTTTATGTGATTCCATCCTTAATACTTCCCAATAAGAAAACTCATTTTAAGGGAACATCCAAAAAATTTACCCAATTTAAAGTTCACTATAAAATTTTTTTTATGACATGCTTTTTTTTTAAAATATGTATTTTTATTATGAATACGTTATTGTTTAACTTCTAGTTTTATGGAAAAGATTATTCCTTCTTCAATTTTAAATTCTATTTAGTATTTTCTTTAAAATCGCACTAAAATGTTTTAATTATTAGAATATTATAAATACTATTTTTACAAGTTTTAACTTCTATTTGGAATAATTTACTTGGATATATTCCTATTATAACTTATTAATATCCATGTATGTTTTAATTCCTTTCTCTCTTGAACACTTTTATTATACTCCCATTCATTATGATTTATGACAAGAATGTGTTACCCATTTCTCTCCATGGGTTCCCTTATGTTTATGTATGATTTTTTATGTATATTTAATATTCATGAACAATTTAATATGGGTTCATGAAAATAACACTCTAATTCATTGGGTAATTTTTAGCCTCATGAGATGTTATGTGCAATGATCTGGGTGGTTATCCTTGATTCATTCCACCATATGCAACAGTCTTAGTGGGTAATAATAACATGTACTCCTCTATGTAAAATGAGATTTCACTCAAGATAAAGTCATGATTTTTGTTCCTAAAACATTAATATTAATACATATTTATATGATCCCATGTTTATATGTTATGAATCTATATTCCAATTTATATCCGAATGTCACGATTTCTAACCCCGATACCAATGCCTTATTCTTATGTTTATTCCTTTTTTGGGATTTTACCTCATCCCTTTTTCATGTGATCCCCAGGGTATCCTATGTAGATGTAAGGGATCAAAGGTTGTTATGAGCAGTTTATGAAGACTAAATAAAGAATATTTTTTTAGTTCCATGTTTTATGTACCTAGTCTCCAAAGACACTAGACATCACAATCCTATGACTGTAGTCTGATGTTTAATTATGCTTAAAATCATGTAATGTTATCTATAGAAGGATAGTGTAACTATAGATGGTATTAGAGGACGATATAGTTATTTTTGGAGATTAGTAAAAGATAACTTTAGTAACAACATTAAGGATGAGACTATGTATAAGAAAACACCTCTCAATTTCTGTAAGTAAATAGTAAGTGGGTTTTAAAGAAAATGCATCCATGTCTGGAGACAAACATGTAGAGGTCGCTCTGCAACAGATGTATATAGGGGTAAAACCCAAAAACACTGCTTTGAGGTAGACTCAAATGGGAACTCGTGTACGAAAATAGGCCTTACATCACTCTTTGTTAAACAATACTGGGGGATATTATTTGTTATATTCAAGAGCATGGTATAAACAATTACAAAGGGAATGAAAAAAACCCATAGGAATATAAGCTAAGAAAGAGATCAAGGATTACCTATATTTAGAAATATGGAATAACAAGTTAGTATATACTTCTCATATACAATTTTATCCTATTATGTTCAATGTTTTCTTTTTATTCTCAATAGCTATGTATTAGATGCCTATAATTGTACATTATTTTTCTTAGTTAATGGTGTAAAATAGAAGAACACATGGAAACAATAAACATGATAGAGAATGTGAATATTTCCATAATTATATACCTGAAATGATGGGAATGGGTTCTCTGAATTTTATGAAAATACATTCTCCACTCGATCAAGTTATGAATAATAACACGAATCATGTGGAAAACCCTCCTCTACCAAGGAAAGAGAAAGTTTCCATTGAATCCTTCATGTTGAAAAGGCCTCCCGTGTTTAGTAGATCTTCTGATTCCCTCCTCATGGAAAATTTGATTTACTCCATTAAAAGTATATTCTCTATCATAAAATGCTTAGAATAAGAGAAAATTGCACTGATGGTTTATCAATTTTATGGGGAAGATAATCAGTGGTGGACAATGATCAAGAATACAAATCCCTAATAGGAAATTGATCTCGTGGATAGGGAGGAATTAAAGATAACGTTTTTCAATAAATATCATCCCCAAACCCTATGTTTCATGATGGAAAGAGAGTTCCTCATAATCAAGTAGAAATAAGATGAGTCAATCGGGGAGTATGAAGAAAAATTTACAAGTATTTAAAGGTACGCCTCTGGCTTTATCATAAACATAAGAAGTAAGTTGGATCACTTCGTTAGTGGAGTAATGTTAGGTCTTTGAAAAGTGCTGGTGATTCTAGACTTCAATAGCTATGAGGATATTTTCTATTGTCCCCTAAAAGATGAAATGGGGATCAGAGAGTCTTAGTGGTATAATGGGCCTAGTGAAAAAAGATACTGAAATATTATGTGGGTGGTACTGCAAATAAATTCCATGATGGAATGAAGCTATATCATTCCATCTGTAAAAATTGGGGGAAAACCATCTGAGGAACTCTGTAAATGGAACCCATAATTGCATCAAATGTAGAATTTGGGACAACTAGATAAAAACAGCAAATTGTATATGAATAATTCCGCTAATGTGGGAGAATGAATGAAGGTTCAGATCAACACTCTTCTTATAGTTCAGTGTTACAAGTACAATGATCATGATATGTAACACCCCAAAATGATAAAGGGTTAAATGACTAAATTATATGACTCATGTCAACAAGGTGCACCTTTTTTTCGGGAGCCTGTTTGATTAGAACTCCACAATTAAGCGTGCTTGGCTTGGAGTAGTGATCATGATGGGTGACATTCTGGGATGTTTCCCAGGGTGTATGAGAGTGAGAACAAAGTACACTAGAAATGACATGTGTTGGCATGTGGGGACTATCATTAGTCAGATGCCCCATTCAGGCATGTGGGTGGACCCTAGGGTGGGACCCACATGTCTGCGGGGCAACTGGTGGTACCTAGTGGGCCAGGACCCGATGGCCATGTTAAGGCGGGGTGGTTGTGTTGTCATCGGGACCCAGTTGTCACATTTGGTATCAGAGGTGGTACCCAACCTAAAGTGTGGTGCACTGCCTGGGTTGGGATGTAGGGCCCACAATGAGAACGTTGTGCTCTAAAGGGGGGGTGATTTTAACACCCCAAAATGATAATGGTATAAATGACTAAATGATATGACTCATGTCAACAAGGTGCACCTTTCTTTTCAGGAGCCTGTCTGATTAGAACTCCACAGTTAAACGTGCTTTCCTTGGAGTAGTGATCAGGATGGGTGACCTTCTGGAAAGTTTCCCAAAGTGTGTGTGAGTGAGGACAAAGTAAATTGGAAAGGACAAGTGTTGGCATTTTGGGACAATCATTAGTCGGATGACCCGTTCAGGCATGTGGGTGGACCCTAGGGTGGGACCCACGTGTCTACGGGGCAACTGGTGGTACCTAGTGGGCCAGTACCCGACGGCCTTGTTAAAGTGGGGTGTTTGTGCTGTCACATGGACCCAGTTGTCACATGATAACTTTGCACATAATTTCACTATGCCAAGGGTTTTGAGAGGACAAAGAACACTGGAAAGGACATGTGTTGGCATGTGGGGACTATCATTAGTTAGATGACCCGTTCAGGCATGTGGGTGGACCCTAGGGTGGGACCCACGTGTCTGCGGGGCAACTGGTGGTACCTAGTGGGCCAGTACCAGATGACCATGTTAAGGTGGGGTGTTTGTGCTGTCACATGGACCAAGTAGTCACATGATAATTATGCAAACAATTTCACTATGCCAAAGGTTGTGAGTGGAAATCAACAATCACCTTCAAGGGAACAAGGAAGCCTTATTCTATCACTAATGTAGAGGTGGATCCAAACAATGATGTGGTGAGAGGTATACTAGTTATTCATTCAATAATAGAGAACATACTATTTGATAATGGTACTACACATTATTTCATATCTTGCAAGTTTAGAACTATTCAAACACCACCTTAAAATTTGGAGGATAGGTTATTTATGAGAATATTGAATGGGAAACTAGTGGTATGTAGTGGGCCAGTACCCGACGGCCATGTTAAGGCGGGGTGGTTGTGTTGTCATTGGGACCCAGTTGTCACATTTGGTATCTGAGGGTGTACCTAGCCTTATGTGTGTTGCACTGCCTGGGTTGAGATGTAGGGCCCACAATGAGGATGTTGTGCTCTAACGGGGGGGGGGGGGGGTGATTGTAACATCCCAATATGATAAAGGGTTAAATGAATAAATGATATGACTAATGTCAACAAGGTTCACCTTCCTTTTTGGGAGCCTGTCTGATTTGAACTACACAGTTAAACATTCTTGTCTTGGAGTAGTGATCAGGATGGGTGACCTTCTGGAATGTTTCCCAGAGTGTGTGTGAGTGAGGACAAAGTAAACTGGAAAGGACATGTGTTGGCATGTTGGGACTATCATTAGTCAGATGACCTGTTCAGGCTTGTGGGTTGACCCTAGGGTGAGACCCACATGTATGCGGGGCAACTGGTGGTACCTAGTGGGCCAGTACCTGAAAGCCTTGTTAAAGAGGGGTGTTTGTGCTGTCACATGGACCGAGTTGTCACATGATAATTATGTCCACAATTTCACTATTCCAAGGGTTGTGAGAGGAAAAGTTACACTGTAAAGGACATGTGTTGGCATGTGGGGACTATCATTAGTCAGATGACACGTTCAGGCATGTGGGTTGACCCTAGGGTGGGACCCACGTGTCTGCGGGGCAACTGGTGGTACCTAGTGGGCCAGTACCCGACGACCTTATTAAGGCGGGGTGTTTGGGCTGTCACATGGACCTAGAAGTCACATGATAATTATGCGAACAATTTAACAATGCCAAGGGTTGTGATTGGAAATCAACAATCTCCTTCAAGGGAACAAGGAAGCCTTATGCTATCACTAATGTAGAGGAGGATCCCAACAATGATGTGGTGATAGGTATACTAGTTATTCATTCAATAATAGAGAACATACTATTTGATAATGGTACTAAACAGTCGTTTATATCTTAAATGTTTAGAAATGTTCAAACACCACCTTAATATTTGGAGGATATGTTATTTATGAGAATATTGAATGGGCAACTGGGGGTACCTAGTGGGCCAGTACCCGCCGACCTTGTTAAAGTGGGGTGTTTGTGCTGTCACATGGACCCAGTTGTCACATGATAATTATGCACTCAATTTCACTATGCCAAGGGTTGTGAGAGGACAAAGCACACTGGAAAGGACATGTGTTGGCATGTGGGGACTATCATTAGTCCGATGACCCGTTCAGGCATGTGGGTGGACCCTAGGGTGGGACCCATGTGTCTGTGGGGAACTGGTGGTACCTAGTGGGCCAGTACCCAACGGCCTTGTTAAGGCGGGGTGTTTGTGTAGTCACATGGACCTAGTAGTCACATGATAATTATGTGAACAATTTCACTATTCCAAGGGTTGTGAGAGGTAATCAAAAATCACCTTCAAGGAAACGAGGAAGCATTATTCTATCACTAATGTAGAGGTGGATCCGAACAATGATGTGGTGACCGGTATAGTAGTTATTCATTTAATAATAGAGAACATACTATTTTATAATGGTACTACACATTCTTTCATATCTTGCATGTTTAGAACTATTCAAACACCACCTTAAAATTTGGAGGATATGTTATTTATGAGAATATTGAATTGGAAAATTATCATTTCCACAGTTTATAACACCTCCCTAGTTAACATTTTTGGACTGAACCTATCATAAAATATCATCGTACTTCCTTTATTAGTGTTTTACACTATCTTGGACATGGATTTACTCTCTTTATACAAAGACAACATCAACTGTCAGTAAATGGATATCAGTCTTCACCTACTGAATCATATTCCAATCCTTTAAAAGTGTAATGAGGAAGAATAATAACCTTTAAAACCATGGTCTCAAGCTCGGATATTAATTCCTTATTAGAATGAATGTATAGAACAAATTATTGAGAAAAAAAGAGCGAATCATGCTTGAAGACATTCCCATCATGTGGGATTCCACTGATGTATTTCCAAAAGTGTTGTCTGGTCTTCCTCCTAACCAAGTTGTTGAGATCTCAATTGAACATATTCTTTGATCTCATCCTATATCAATGAAATCTTGTATAATGGAATCTTTAGTGTTGTAGGATTTGAAGAAGCAGCTACATGAGAATCTAGAGATGGCCTTTATACACCCAAGTGCTTCACCATGGGGTGATCCAATCCCCATTTTCGTGAATATATATGGATCAATGAACCTCTCTATTTATTATCGTTAGCTCAATATAATCATGATAAAGAACAAGTAACCCATGCCATGGATAGATGAATTATTCGATCAGCTTTGTAGGGAATGTTATTTCTCTATGGTGGACCTTCGGTCAGGATTTCACAAATTAATGGTGAGGAAGGAAGATATTCCCAAGAATACCTTTCGAATGAGGTATGGATACTATGATTTTATTAGTGATTCCCTTCAGACTCAGTAATTTCCAACAATTTTAACTGATTTAATTAATATAATCTTCACATTTTACCATGACAAATTAATGGTAGTCTTTTTTGACGATACTCTGATATACTCAATGACAAAAGAGGAACAAGATATGAATTTGAATTCAATGTTAACGAATTTATAAAGGGCGAACATATATGAAATGTACAATTAATCTGAGTTTTGGATGGAGGAAGTACCATTCTTGGTGCATGTTATCAGCAGAAAGGGGACATATACAGACCCATCCAAGACAAAACCAATTGAAGGGTGGACCATGCCAACATCTGTGATAGAGATCCATAGTATTTTAGGTCTATTAGGCTATTATTGATGATATGTGAAGAAAATTTCATTATTTTAAAACCCAGTTACCAAGCTAACATGGAAGGGAGTAATGTTTTTATGGACCCAAGAATGTGAAGAATGTTTAAGCAGTTGAAAAAGAGGTTATCACTGCGCAGGTACTCACACTCCCAAAAAGTGGGGAACTATTTTGGGTGTATTGTGATTCTTCAAAGAAGGTCTTATATTTTGTGCTGATTTAAAATGATAAAATGATATCCTAGACCTCAAGAAAACAGAAATTAAATTAGCAAAACCATATTACGCAAGATCTTCAGTTGGAGGATTTGATCATTGCATTAAAAATATAGCAGCATTATCTCTATGTGATTAAATATGAGATATATAATGATCAAAATAGTTGGAAATATATATTCACACAAAATTAACTTAATATGAAACAAAAAATATTGATAGATCCCATTGAGTATTATGACTGCTCAATCCACTACCATCCTGGTATGTCAAATAAGGTGTTGTATTCTCTATGTAAAAAGAATTTGATATCTTTATAAATGATGATAATTGAAAATGATATGATATTATTAGATTTAAAAATGATGTACGTGGGGATCAATAAGGTAGGGACATGATCAGTCCTTTCTCAAATGATCTCTCAACCATCACTAATGGATAAAATAAAGGGTGCTGAAACAAAAGATGTAGAAATTTAGAAAAAGGTGGAAGCCATCGAAAATGGGGAATCCTCAAAGTTAATGATTTATGAAGAAGGGGTTTCTATATTTGGGCCATGATTATGTGTACCATATAATTAATAGTTTAAAATTATCTTTGAATGACACACATAAATCAACCTTCTCTATTCACCCAGGGAGCACAATGAAGTATCGAAGTCTCCAAGGGAACTTTTGGTCGGATAATATGTAGAAAGAAATTACTGAGTATACATAAAAGTTACCGGTATTTCAACAAGTGATGGATAAAAGACAGAAGTATTAGGTGATGATGAAACCATTAACTATGCTAACTGGGAAGCGGGAGAACATCACTAGGGACTTTGTCATTGGAAATCCAAGGAAATTCAAAAGAAAAAATACTATATGGGTCCTTATGGATCATCTTATGAAGACAACTCATTTTATCACAATTCAAGAGTAATTATCATTGGATAAATGTTCAAAGATATATATATATATATCAAAGAGTTGGTAAAGATTCATGGATTACCACTATCTATTGTATCTGATTAAGATCCGAGATTCACCTCAATGTTTAGTAAAAAGTATCCAAAAATCTATGAACTTTGAACTGAACTTCAATACGGCGTATCATTCTCAAACTGATGGCCAATATGAGTGAACTATCCAGAAACTGGAAGACATATTGAGGGCATGTTCTCTGGAATTCAGGGGAGTATGAGACCAATATCTTCCACTGGTTGAATTGTCCTACGACAACAGTTTAACCTCGAGCATCCAAATGGAAATATACGAAGTCATTTATGAGAAAATATGGTTAAAATGGCCTATTGGGGGAAATTTGGTGAGATTAAGTTTATAAGACCTGAAATGGTTAACGAAATGGTGGTGAAGGTGAAAACCATTCAGCAACACATCAAGGCATCCCAATGTTGACAAAAGTGTTATATAGACAATCATTGATGATTCCTTGCATTTAAAGCTGGTTACATGGTATTTCTACACATATCTCTATGGAATAAGTCCATGATATTTGTGAATAAAGGAAAGCTAATTCTCAATTATATCGGTCCCATAGAGATTATTGATTGTGTCAGGGATGTGGCATATCGACAGACACTTCCACCTACCATGTCCAAATTACACGATGTCTTTCATGTATCCCTCTTATGAAAGTATTTACTAGACCATTCACAAATACTCTCTTTAGATGTGGTATAGTTAGATAATGATATTTCATACGAGGAGTAGCCAGTGAAGATATCGGATCATAGAGATAAAGTAATACGTAATAAGATTACTCACCTGGTCAATGTAGTATGGAGGAACCATAAGTACGAAAAGGAAACATAGGAATATGAGGAAGAAAATAAAGAAGTGTACTGACACCTGTTTATGGCTTTGAAGGAAAAAAAAGTTTGAGGGTGAAATTTCATAAGGAGGAATGATGTAATGACCCAATGTTTTATCAATGGAAAATAACATCTTATAATAATGTCATATAATAACATTAAATAAAAAACAATGAACTAGTAAGTACTATGTGACCATTAAATATAATATTGTCACTTTTTTTTATTTGAAGTTTGAAAATATAACATACACAGTTGTGATCAGTAAGATGTTTGGAGTCTAATAAAAAAACATATTTTTTTTGAATAGTAACCTTCACTTATGAATAGTAATATGACTCTTACGAATATTAAATCATCCAAAATAATAGTAACCTCACCAATGAATATATAAATAAATTTTCTACATTATATAAGTGATAATATGACCATAGTAAAAGTATTTGTATTTCTATAAGTCATAAATATTTAATTTTAATTAATTAATTAACATAAAAGAAAATGTATTTTCTTGAATGGTGTTCATAAATTATCAATTTTATGTCCTATAGTTTTAAGAAATTTTATAGGAGCTTATATATTTATTGCAAACATTACAAAATCAGTTATAGTTTGAAAATCTATATTTCACAAGTAAATTATGATTTTAATAAAAATAAAATTAATAATATATAGTAAATTATTTTTGAAAAATGAATTTCATTTTTGGATTCTACACATCCATAAATATTTTGGGTGAATTTATGTGTTTTTTATACAATAAATGATTTTTTATATAGTGTAAAATAAAATAATTCACAATAAATGTTAAAACCTACATTTATGCATCTTGATTGAGTCATAGATGATGTAAATAGACATTGATTTGAACTCACATGCACATATTTAATTTTTTTTCAGAAGAATAATTTATATTTCTTGTCTTATGAAAAAAATAATAAACTAACGATTAAAATGTTAAGAAAACCCCCCTCCACTCCACTTTAAATACTACCCACACTCCCCACTTCTCATCACTTCTCTAAAGCCATGTTATTTACCTAACATATTCCCAAAAAATTCCCTAAGCTCCTACCTCACATCCAGAAGCACTTTTTCTACTCAAATGACCAAATCGTATACCCTTAAGTGGTTCTCAAATGAGATAAACTCAAGAGCTAAATTCGTCTTTCCGATTCTTATATTTTCAGTCAAGGTAATTACTTTTACTTTTTCTTTCCTCACCTCCCTTCACCCAAATGGTATTATAAATCCAGTAACATAAATGTACTTGGATTATATTATTCTAATGAGATAGTTTATCCTAATCTATCCTTCTACCTCCTTTTATACTATAAATTAAAACACCATCTGAGATGTTTTGATTTATCACATTCCAGGAAGACATGTTTTTAATATTTATAACCATATTCTAGACTATTCATGAAACCATTTTAATGGTTGAACTAGAAAATAATATATGTATTTTATCTTATTTATTACTCTATAATATTTTTAAATTCATGACATAAAATAATAATATAAAAAATGTTAATTGTGGGAAAAATCACCAAGTTAATCCAAGCTTTTATCATTAATGTTTTAAATAATGATTCAATTTCTCTCCAAATAACCAAATGAATTTTACAACCATGAAACCCTCTGGATGTTCAATAATAAAATATATGTCAATTATGGACATCCACTCTCAAAATACATGTGTATCCTAACATGAATATAAGTGATATGTCCATTAAAACCAAGGAAACATACGGACCCGAACAATGAAATTGAACTGCATAACCAATCAAAAGGAATATTGAAGAACACAAAAAGTTAATACTAAATCATTTAAAATTAAAATAATTTCTGGAAATATCAATTAATGAACCTAGTTTTATTATTCAGGTCTTAAATATCAATTGGAGAACATCGTTAGCCTTAAAGTAAGTGATCCTCTCTTTCTCATATTTATTCAAGAATCCCCTCTATGTTATGTCTTTTATCATATATTTCCTAATGATAGGGTATGATTTTTCACCTTCACCATACTTTTCTCATGATGTATAAAAGATGATAAATCTCTTTCTCTCACACTATGACTTCCTATGTACACCAGATACCATACCGATATTCTATAAGGGATTCTACCCGAACTGCCTTTATTCCTTCAGGTTTTTATATCTTTCTTTTTACCCAGATAAAGTTGTCAATTATTTTTTTAAAAATAGCTAAATATATTTTATATACTAAAAAATAATGTTTCAATATCCATCCTTAATTATTTTTTGGGTATATACAAGATTTTAAGTGATTCCCTCCTCGATACTTCCCAATAAGTAAACTCATTTTAAGGGAACTTCACATATTTTTACCCAATTTCAAGTGAAATATAAAATTTGACTTAATCCACCATTGTTTTTATAAAATAAGACTTCTTTATTATCAAAACCTTCTTGTTTCACTTTGGGTTTTGTATAAAAGATTATTCTATTTTTGATTTTAAATGAACTTTAGTGTTTTCCTTAAAATCACACAAAATGTTTTAATAATAAGAATTTCTAAAATGCTCTTCTTACATGTTGTCACTTATGTTTGAAATCACATAAAAATATATATTCCTATTGTACCTTATTAATTCCCATTTATGTTTTAATTCCTTCCTCTCGTGGATACTTTTGTGATATACCCATTCATTATGCTTTATGAGATGAATGTGATACCCATTTCTCTCCACGGGTTCCCTTGTGTTTTTGTATGATTGATTATGTTTGTATATTTTTGTTTAAATAATATTAATGAACATGTTAATATGGATATTCCTGGATAGAGATCTAATTTATTTGGGTAATGTTAAGTCTCACGACACATTATGTGCAATGGTCTTGGCATTTCGCCTTGATTCGTGCTACCATGTGCAATAGTCTTTGTGGTTAACCTTGACATGGGATCCTCTATATGCAATGAGCCTTGAATCATGATAATGTAACGATTTTTGTTGATTCCAAATTATAATGAATTCATGTTTATATGATCCCATTTTTATATGTAATGATTATATATGCCAATTTATATCATTATGTCATGATCTCTAACCCTTGTGCTAAATCCTTATTCTTATGTTTATTACCTTACTGGTATTTTAGCTCTTCCATTTATTGATGTGATCCCCAAGGTACCCTATGAAAATTTATGTGATAAAAAGTAGTTATGATATCATTATAATGATTAAATAATGAAGTGTTTTTTGTTCCATGCTTCACATTTTATGTACCTAGTATTCAAAGATACTAGGCTTCATGATCCTTTGTTTGTATAGTAATGATTAATTTTTATTAAAATCATTTATTTTTATGTCTAAAAAGATAGGGTTGCAATAATATACATTTCAATACACTTACTAGAAAGAGTCTTTTAAAAATACTTTAATTACAATGATTATTATTTCTAGTTTGACCCAGGTTTTTTTATTATACTATCATATAAAAATATTCAATGATATCTAAATTATTTTCCAATATTAGTCACTAAATTAATTTCATTATTTAGTAAAATTTAGATTACAGGTTTTATATTCCACTATAATGACCTTAACATCTTTGAATTATGATGTTATTTTTAATATTATTGAAAAAGGATTATTAGGATGCATAGTTAGATGAAAGTATATACTAGTGTATATACATGATATATATATATATCACTATGATATGTGATGTAAAAATATTATGATAAATATAACAATAAATTAAAACATTTTGAAATAAAATTAAAATGTAAATGGTAACATTATGTATATATAGAGATGGTAGTTGCATGTTTCTATAATTCTTTTTTATGAATCAATTGAAATTAATTTTTAACATGGTTATTGAAAATGTTATCACTATAAAAGGATATTATGAGTCATTAGATGATTTTATAATATATTAAGGGATTTCAATATTATATTTGAGTCAATGTAATCAGATTTTGAGGATAGATATCCTGAATTACTTTTGTAGAGTGATTTTTATAAAATAATAATTTGTATAAGATGTTTACCATACAACTATTTATAAATATTATTTGATATAAAATTATAACAATTCATTTAATATTAATTCTTGTGTTGTACTTATTATTTATTCTAAAAATACATATACTGATAAGAGTATTATTAATCTTCTAAATAGACTGATTAGAGGATATTTTGAGGTAATTGTATTGATTATTGATTTCACTGGAGGATTTAAAAGTGATTATATTATATTGGCGTATAGATAATGTGAACCAAATATATAATCACATGACATACTATGAGGTAGAACCTATTCCTGAATGGGTTTCTAAAAATTTATAACAGTCATACATGTTATGGAAAAGAATATATACATTTTCAATAAACAAAAACTATTCAAATAGTTTTAATGTGTGGAAGATTGATCTATTGTATGAAATTCTTACAATGATGGTATATAGGTTATATCCTTAAGGAATTATATTCCAAATTTTTTAGTCTAGGGATATCAATTTGTGCTTTGGTGTACATCATGTTTCATTGAGGTTTTATTAAATTCATTATAATGAAAAAAAAAGAATTTTATTATAGGACTACTATTTATAATAATTTCTCATTTATCAATGAGTAATTTCACTTTAAAGATTTGAATAAATTATGAAACACATTCTTCAACATGTTATTGGTGTTATTTAGACAAAATAGTTTTTTTGACTATAAGATTTCTGAGCCATATCCCTATGTTGTTCCATTTATATAAAACATGGGTTTCATATACGAGACATTAAATACACGTATAAATGCCTATATACAATTTTAAAATGAAATGTTCCTTTTAGATTATTGTACGGTCTATAGATCTTCCTGCTAGAATGACAATGGGTGAAATCAGACTCATCAAAGTCAAATTGTGATACAGGATAAATTTATTGTCGTAAATAAAATTTATTACTTTCCACTGAATCCATTGTTGAAATTATTATTTATTTAAAATAATTTTTCTCAACTCATTAGATTGAATTTCAAATGAAATAATAAAATTTATTATCTAACACACTTAATAGACATTATTTCAATTAAAATGTTCGATCAAAGTCAACCAACGTTTCTAATGATGGTAATAATGTTCAATTGGGGTTCGTAGTGGAAAATTTCAATTTGTTGAAGTATATTATTAGTCAAAATCCTAGAAATCTATCTGTGGTGTTGGTTCTATATAATCATCCTCTATGGGTTTTTAACAAAAAACATTTCTATTACTTTCCATTCTTATTGATAGACATATAAGCCAAGTTGATAATATTAATGTCAACATTCAAATATTGATGGATGATATAATTGATTTTTTGGGTAATGGTGTGATGACTTATGATTGTGAAATGAATAAAATGTTTAATCTATGGGATTCTTTTTGGTTTACAATCAATGAATTCCCAAAATATGAGAAATACATATGAAGGGTTGAAATATTTTGACAATCACATACTGCATCACGGTTAATTACAAAAACAATTAATGATTGTTAATCACCCTATGTTTTCTAAATGATGATGGATATAAGTAAATATTCAGGATCACCTTTTCTATGAAATAAAAAATGGTTTATGTAATAATTTTACAAGATAATATTATATATATTGTTTCAACTTGGAGAAATGATTTCCACCCATATTTTATGTTTATGGTTCATTTGATATTATAACTAACCGATGAAGTAATGTTTAATGTTCTATTGTAATTTAAGTTGATGTATCATATTGATGAGTTTTATAATAAATTGAAATTATTTTTATATAAAATATCTCATCTATATGCATCAACATTAAATGGTTATTTGAAGGATGAGTGAACTACTTTTGGTGTTTAATATGTAATGGATGTGGAAATAAAATTATATGAGCCCTATCATATTCAAGATGGTCCTATTATAGTAGAAATGATATTTCATATAGAAAATATCTTGTGGGTATAAGATCATTGATACATATTTTTCAATACTCCATCAGTTTCACTATTACTACTGTTAGTGTCTAATCACTTTATTTGTTCAAATGTTACATTATTTTATATATAAGTTCATCATTTAATCATGGAATTACCATTTTGATGAAACACACTAATGATCTAAAATAATATATGGCTTGTTCTAGGGATTATCATATTCAATAGTACCATTATATGTCATTTTATTATTGGTTTAATTATTTTTTATATAGAAATGGATTTTCATTATGATTCATGTATAGTGCTGATATCTTTCTGCATTACTTTTTTTGAATTCAATAAAATATAAAGGTCTATAACTATTGGTAGTTTTGTGACCCAACACTTTCTAAATAATTTAACCAACTAGTTGATGGTCCATCTATAACTAATCATCAAAAATCTTAATTTGATAATGGATTTTAGATACTCATTAAATAAGTTTATGACAAATGATCATTGCAATAATGTGTAACTGGTTGTCCATTTTATCATTTTGGGTTATTAATATGATCAAGTCAAACACATAATTTATGTTGTATACATGAACTTATTAAAAAACATATTGTTAAAGTGTAATTGGGATGATCCAGTACATGGAACTAAAGTTTAAAGAAATAAATTTAAATTACTGAACATTAATAGTATGTTTGATATATATGAATGATTTAGTGAAAACCATTCATTTTGTAATCTCATGTAGAACATGTTTTCTTTGATACTCTATCGTCTAATCCAAATTATCAAGTTTTTGTGAAAATACCAAGGTGGGAGGTTTTTTTAATTAAATAATATGAACCTGATACTTTTTTACTTTGTTCCAAAATAACTTCGTCAACACTCTATATCTCAATGTGAAGAAGATATTTTATGGGTTAGGGAGATTATTGAAGGAGAAATGATCTATTTTCATGTTTAATGAATGGTCCTATTTTTTACATATCTTTAGTTTAAAGTAATTTTAAAACTATTTTACTCTATAAACAATTTATATGTTTTTTGTGTATTTATTATATATTTTTTATATATGTAGTCTATGTTTGTTTAAATAATAATTAATTATAAGACTGTAGATATGAGAGGAAAATGAGAACTAGATCCACATCATTCTATAGAGACATCTGCATCCACATGTTGAGGTATATATGAATATAAATGTGTTTTTAATTTTCTTAATTAATCATCAAACATATTTATATGTATAAAAATATATCTAAATATGTAAGTAACTTTTTTACTAGGATATCAATCTGCCTTTTCTTCCTCTTATAGTAGTTCCCTAGACTAGGAATTTCATCAAGAAATTATGATGTAAATATTGATATATCATTTGACGAGACATGTCATCTAGTGGGATAGGTATACCTTATATTTATTCAACAGTAGATTCATATCATATGTAAATGACATAGATTTTCAGTAAATAATATTGAATGAGATTCATTACAACATTTACATTAGATAATATATATATTGATGTTTAGGCACAAGGGTCATTTTAGTATTTTAGATATGTTTAAAAAAACGCCTAAATTTGAAATAATTGTTTTTCATAAAAATAATAATATAAGAGTGTTACCCAATTATTTTCATCAAATGTGTATGTGAAAATGAAGTAAAATGTGAAATTATTATCCATTCAGAGTGAATAGGGGGAAGTGGGTACCAACTATGGGTGCCACATACATTCTGGATAGAGTATCGATAGGATTTATTCCATCTGAAATGTGTAACTTGGTTGTATATTGGTCCAATGGGAATGTGATGGTGAGCCTATTTATTTAATTTTATATATTTAAAATAATTTTTATAATTTTTAATGTTTACAATTTGAACTAATTGAATATAGGTTGTGGAATCACATCATACCGACAATCATGCGTTGTAGGGAACACCTCCTATGCTCGAGACACATCAAATGTCCCATAATCAACTTGAAATATTTATCATTTAATTTTTATAATTTTTATTTTCCATGATTTTTGGTTCAATAGATATATCTTAATGCAATATATTTATGATATAAAGGTGTTATATATGATATAATATCTTTGTGGATGATACTTTTAATATATAACTTTCCATAGAGAGGGATGAGATACTTCATCACATCATGGGTCATGGAGGGATGGATACATCTTGAAAAATGTTATTGGAATTTCTCATTCTATATTTTCACAGACTCATGTTGTTTCTCTTATTTTCACTGGGATTAAATAACATGTGATATATTTGGAGGTAGGGATGTGTACTTACAAGGATGTAAATTCACTATTAATGGTTGAGGTCAGATCACTATGGGAGTATATGCATTTTGGTGATGGTGAATAGGATCATAAGATGATTGTTTACACAAGACTTTTTTATTTATTATTATTAAATTCATTAGTATTTTATTCATAGTATATATGTTTTAAACCCTGGATAAATTGGACATAGGTAGCATCTATGAACATACATGATGCATATGATCAAAAATATGTGTTTCTTTTTATCTTTAAGGGTTTTCATTAAAATTATATGTCTTATTTCTTTTTTTAAGTAACCAGTAACATTTACATTTATATTTAAATGATATTTAACCAATAATAAATTCAAAACCAAAAAAAAAATTTTATATTTATTATAAAACTTATGAAATTAATCACTAAGTGATTTTTTTATGTTTATATACAATAGTGTGTTAATTGGATGCTTAGAATGGTCAGTAAAATTTATTGTACATTTTGGAATTTATTATTTTTATTAAATTACATGTTACATGTTTAGGAGTCAAAATGTGTAATTACACTTTGATTAGTGTGGGAACATAAGATATCGATGATATCTAATGGAGTTCATTGAAATATTATTTAATAAGTGTCTATAATAGGTAGACAAATTTTAATTTCCATGAAATCAATAGATAAAAATTTTTGGGACATTTTTTTCTATAAAAATAAATTCTTTATCCATCAGATGTTAATGTCAGTTGGTATGGTGGTAAAATAATTTGTAACATTGTTTAGTTTTATTAACAAAATACCTCCCATCAATGGGATGAAAATGAGAAAAATAAATTGGATTGACATGAAAAAGTTAACAATGAATTCATTGAATCATTTATGATTTATTGGAATAATCCATGTGTTAATCCAATTCTTAGATTTATCTATACAACTTATTTTATAATTTTAATTTATTAATACTTTTGTAATAATTCTAAAATCATGTTCATAGGGGTCAAAACCAACCAAACAAGATCTATTTTAAATAATATATTATGGTATTTAAATTTAATTCATTTAAAATATCTATGAATTAATATCATGTGAATTGGATACTTGAATATCTTGATATGATGGAAAGTTCCTTTCCTCCATCAGATTTGGTTCGAAGTGAAAAATCATGCAAAATGGGTAAATACCAAGAAAAATCAGTTTTATTAACATTCAATCATGATATAATTATAATTGAGTTGTTGTTTACCTATAGGATTCAATGATGCATTAATCGAATGTCTGTATCACTTTGTATGATGGAAAATAGTGGGTAACATAATATAATTTTATTAAAGGCTGTCTCTCCTTCTAGGGGGTCCAAATTAGAAAAATACATCAAATTTGTATGAAAATGTCAAAGAACACTCCTAAAATCATTTTAGAACTTTTTGAATGAACTATGTGTCAATCTGATACCAAGATTGATCAGTATGTCTTATGGTATGATTTAAATTTTTTAACATTTCTGTAATAAGGAGAAAATATTTTGTGTTGGGTTAAAAATTTGCGAAAGGAGATTTTATTGAAAATAAATCTTAGTTCATTGATACTTAAGTCAACTAAAATCTATTGGAAATTATCATCACATCAATCAAATTAATGAATTTCTTAATATGATTTAAAGTTTCATTTTTCCCTTAATACTGTAGTTAAGAGAAAAATCATGTAAAGGGGTTCAATACCAAGAAAAAACATTTTTATCAACATGAAATCAAGGGTGTGTGATCATCGAGAGATTTTTTATCCATAGGAATCAGCATTATATCAATCAGATTCTCATGTCCTTATTATAATGAAAAAATTGGTAATATTTTATAGTTTCATTAAAAGGACATTTCTCCCAAAGGGGGAAAAATGATCAAACAACATTGTATTGATGTAAAAATCTAAGATAAAATTCCATGATTCATTGTTTGATATTTTGAAATAAACCATGTATTAAAAGGATTTCTAGATTTATTGGTATGGATTAAGGTAGGATTTTAAATTATTAACATTATTATAAAAATGGAAAAATAATATATATAGGTGTAAACAATGAACAAAAAAGTTTTAGTTGACACAAAATGTTTGGAAAATGATCTTTACATTATTTTTAATCTATTGTGGTCATCAAAATTTTAGTTGAATACCAAGATATATCAGTATAATCAACAGTTTTCTTTGTACCGTGAATTTGGTGTTAAGTGAGAAATGATGTAAATGTGGACAATACTAAAAATGTACTTATATTAATCCAAAATATTTTTTTTTCTATATGAGAATGAAATATACATTACTGAAATTCTTATAACTCTTACTATGATGGAAAACAATGGGTAATAATGTATTGTTTTTTATAATGACATATCTTCCTACGAGGGATGAAATAAATAAAAACAACATCAGATTGAAATGAAAAGAAAGAAGAACATTACTAGAATATTTTTTGATATTTTAGAATCAACTATATCTCAATATGACATTTATATTTATCATTATAACTTAGGTTTTATTTGACATTTCCAACATTTGTGAAATAGTTGCAAAACTATTTGTGTATCAGTTAAAAACAACCAAACAAGCTCTTATTGACATGAAATATTAGTGTAGTGATATTTATTTAATTAAAAATATATATGAATCATCATTTTGTTAATAAATACCAAAATTTATTAGTTTTATCAGAAGTGTCAGTTGTCCCTCAGATTTAGTGATAAGTGAAAAATCACATAAAAGGACTCAATACCAAGAAAAAACAATTCGATTGACATGAAATCTTGGAAGAACAATAAATAAGTCATTATTGATCTATAATAATCAAATACATATAAATAATATGATAATTTAACTATATATGTCATAAAAATGTTAACATATTATAATTTTATTAAAATGACATATCTCCCACTATGGGGTCAAAATGAGAAAACTACTTCAAATTCACATAAAATTATTGGATAATGTTCGTCAAATCATTTTTAACATGTAATAATCAATCTTACATCAATCTAATGACCATATTGATCATTATTGTAACGTTATTAATTGAAAATATTAACATTTTTTTAATAAGAAAATAATTTGTGTAGGGGTGAAGACTAAAAAAATATGATTTTATTGACAAAAAATTAAGACACAATCATTTAATTCAATATCAGTATGTAGGAATCATCAACATGTCGATCAGATTCCTGAATTTCTCAATATGATCAAAAGTGGTATTTTTTCTAGGATTTGTAGTCAAGTGAAAAATCACATGAAAGGTTTCAATATCAATAAAACACACATGCATTGATATTATATATTGGGAGAATGATCCATGGGTCGTTTTTCATATGTATGAATCAGTACTATATTAATAAAATTCAAGTTTCACTTATATGGAAAACAACAAGTAATTTTATATAGTTTCATTGAAATGGATTGTCTATTCATAAGGGTTGAAATGAGAAAAAAACTTCAGATTTAGGGTAAATTGTTAGAGAAAATTCATTCAATCATTTTTCATCTATTTGAATCAACCTTGTTAAAATCAATTTCCCTTATTGATTAGTACGGATTAATGTAATATCTGACATTATTAACATTTTATATTAATGGAAAAATCATTTTTATAGGAGTCAAAACCAACCAAATAGGCTCTGAAAGAAATGAAATCTTATAAAATGATCTATATTTCAAATACAATTAATAGGAATCATCAATACATTGATTGGATACCTTAATTTCATAGTATAATTAAAAGTGTTGTTTTTCCCGTAGATTTGGAGTTAATAGAAAAGTCACTTAAAAGGGGATAATACCAAGAAAATTCTATTAGAATAACATTAAATCATGGTAGAATAGTCATTAGTACATTTTTTATCTTTAAAAATCAATGAAGAAACAATCATATTCTCATGTTACATGGTTTTATTGAAACAAAAAGGTAACATTTCATAATTTTATTAAAATTACACATACCTTTTTAGGGGTTCAAAAATGCGAAAACAACATCATATTGACATTAAAATATAACAAAAACTACTCATGTAAATTTTTATCTATTAGAATCAACCACGCATCAATCTGATTCCAAGATTAGTTGGTATGGATTAAGGTATTTTTTGATATTATTAATATCATTATAATAACGGGAAAATCATTTCTATAGCGATCAAAATTGAATAAATTATCTTATATTGGTATGATATCATTGTAAAATGATTTTTAGGTAATCAATAATATGTAAAAATCTTAAAAACATTGATTGAATACCATAATTTCTTGATAAGATTTATATTGGAATTTGTTCTGGGTATATAGAGTTAAGTATAAAAAAATATAAAAGGGGACAATAAAAAAAGAACATACTTGGATTAACATGTAATTAGTGGAAAATGTTCACAATATTTTTTTGATATATACGAATCAATGTCATATCAATTAGAAGGTAATATCGCATGAAATGATGGAATAAACTAGGTAACACTGTATACATTTACTAAAATGATATATACCCTACTACAATAATTCACCATCCATTCCCCATCGAGGCTGATTTTCTAGTGGCCTATAGTCAATTGGACCTTTCGAATGGTCATACATCTTCTTGTGGCTAGTCCTCTCATGATTTATAGTAGCTCCTATGAACTAGGGAAATTTCTCTTGCTCGCCTTGGATGTGTGTCAGCACTAGCTGATATTTCTTTTGTCAAGGATCTAGATAGCGTGAGTTTCTACCTTAAAGACCCCGGGTCCCTCATCCACTTTCAAGTGGTCATCGTAAGTAATAACATTGGGTACCTTCCATGATCTGACTAGCAACCATTGATGAGGATGATGACGACATTGGATCACCTAATAAGGCTTCTGTGGGAAACTTTTCTTACTTTCTCCCATCATCTCATAAACGTTCCTCTTGTCGTGGTCCTGAGTTTGCAAGTAATCCCAGGAAATGTTTGCAGTTGTCGAAACCTGCTCCACTTCCTTACACAAATTGTCCAGCATTGGCCAACCCGATTACAACTGAATTTCTGGATTCATGGAGTGTCTGGTATGAATTGAGGGAGATCCCTTAAAATGATGATATTTGGTCACTTCTTCAGAAGGAACGCTTCGATCATTTAAGTTTTTGAGGGATCCATTTCTCTTAACGGTATTTCATCCGATAAAGAGCCTGATGAGGTGGTTTTCTATTTAACTGAAATGGATAAGTGTCTTCATGCTCATGCCGACAGAACTTATGGGTTGGACCACATGGAATTGATGGTAGTATTATAATGGTTTATGGGAAGATTTTTATCTACAAACTCTAACATTAAATTCTTTTAATTGAAAGATACTGAACCTTTCCTCCATCCTCCCCTTTTTATTAAATAGTGGCCTACAGGAACTCAGGAAATGACTTTTTCACCAATTTTTTCTCCTAGAGGTACTGTGGCTAGGGAGTGTGACCCATCAGTGGTAGGGGGTACTGCGGAAGGATCCCTTAGAGCCCATGAACGTATGGAAGAAGTTATTTTAGACCCTACCAAGGTGTTTCCTCCTCCATTTTCTCTTAGAGATCTTATTCAGGATCCATCCCCTCAGCAGTCAAAGAAATACAAGCAAGCCACCCTGCTGTCTAAGTGCATTCGAAGGGGGATCACAAGTAATTGTCTATTTATATGTTAATTTTATCAAGTAACCTTCTCTTTTTGACTCACTAGTAAATATATAAACATTGATGTCGGGTCCATTCATAACCAGATGATGACTGCTTGGGAATCTATAGTTCCTATCCCTTTTAGGGCAGAGGAAGGGACACTATCTGTTATTACTGATAGGAATAGGTAATCCCTGCTATTTGAAGAGATTGGGGGTGCTACTGACCTCTCAGGTGTTCCTGCTCTTTCTTAAATAATCATTTATCAAATAAAGGAATAAAATCCAGAAGTTGAGGGATCACATGACCATGCTGAGTCGATTCTCTGGGAGAGAGATATGGTGGACTTTATAGTAGGGATGAGTCCAGGAGTGAACCCCAAGCCTTGCTAAATCTTTTAGGGGACCCTTATATTGAGCATCCAATCAATCTCGATTGAGAAGATTTTCCCTTGTAGAGGGAGTCACTTCTGAGGCTTATATTCCTCTTACTCTTTGTAGATATTGGAAGTCACAATATGGGAGGCTGATGTTTTGTCCCCTGAAAATTTTGAGCAGGCTGTAATGCCCTTTTTCCCAGTTCTGATAGATGTTATGTATTCTTCCCCTAGGATTATGATACTAGTATCCTTTTCATTACAGACTATCCCATCAATCCGTATATTACTCATTATCATTTTCAGGGCCACCTTGAGGGATACTATTGCATCCAAACATGGCCCTAGGTCTTCAATATTACCAAGTACCCATGGGGTGAAACTAATGATTGAAGATATTGCGCCACTTATTTTAGATAGAGATACTTCTAAGGGGGTGGGAGGTATTAAACTCTTATCCTCCCTATCCTCAGAATCAGAACCAAAACCCTTAGTAATGGAGGATGGCACCCCAACATTGTCATCTATTACAATTACAAGAGACGAGACTATTGTAGGGTCGAGCCATTCTATAACTGCTGAATCAAGTGACTCTATTGTACCATTCATTCCCAACTAAATTTCATCATCATGGAGTGATTGAGATATTGATTTAGAAAGATCGGTTGATCTTCATCCCATGAGTCAAAAGGCATGGAGGAACAATTGGAGATTAATTTCTCAAACCCCATTGGCTGATATTCCAGCGAAATTTCCAATGTTACACCACCATTCTGTGGTCCTGGTCTTTGGTGGAGTTAACAATCATGTAATTCATGATATAGTAAGGTAGTTGGTAGTTCCACGGGAAGTAAATGGTGGTATTGAATCTCAACTTTCGACAGTAGAGTCGATGGCTTATCTTGCTTCTATAGAAAAAACATTTATTGACAAAGATGACACTAATGTTGATGAAGTTTCAAGTTTTCATAATGAACTAATGAAGATAGAGTCTATGATAGAACAATTCTAATTGGAAGTGGAGTAACACTGACATAAACTAGAGTGGCACAAACATGATCGAGATCAGGACACAACCACCATTGAGGTGGGAGATATAAAATGAATGAAGTGGAATGAGCGACCTTCATTCCATAAGGACACAGTCATGCTGCGGGTGACCACGGAGTTTGAAACTAAAAATTTACTGAAGCTTCACCAATCCATTGAGTATTATAATCAATCATCAATGAAAATCTACGACTCTAAAAAATGTATCTTATAATGATCATGTATTTCTTCCAAAAACAGGATCAAAGTTGGGGATTCCCACAATATATTTTTATGAAATATGATGGATTCATTTTTCTTTTTAATTTTTTGTTTCATTCTTTTCTTCCAGGTCAATTGATCAATTATATAAAAATCATTTCAACTATTTATTATTTTAAACCATGATTTGAAAGCATTGAACTGAAATAAAAAAATTGTGCTATAATTTTTTCATGACCCATGAGACTTAGGGAGTGTATTTTGAATATTGCAAAGGATTTATGGAACACCTCATGAACTTTTATGTATTTTTCAATAATAAAATAATTGTCTCATATTACTTCTTAATATGGTATTAGCAGGCATAACATTACTTTTTCTTAGGTCACCTTCTGTGGGTTTTCAACCTATCAAGGTTTACACATTTTTGTGGCTCAATGTTTTTTAATGAACTAATACTCGACATTTACACAGAGGTTCTGTTTTCATATTTTCCCTCTGGAAAGTATATGAATCATCCATTCTAGCAGTTATTATTTATTCCAATCAATTTTTTTACTAGTGTTTTATCTCAATCATCTTTGACAAAACCTTATGGGGAAGGTCCCTAATTCGGGACTATCAGCCAGGAATGTCCTAATATCCGTAATACATGTATTAAAGATTTTCCATGACCCTTAATTTGTAAATTCTAGACATTCATGAGGATCAGGAGAAATTTTAGGCATACATAGGTTAGAAATACCTCTCTTGTGGAAGAACCTACCATTGATTGATGGACATTTTTTGGGAGCCATATGCAGAGCCACCTGGGAATGATGTGTATTGTCCCCAAAATGTATCTGCAATACACTGTCCTTCCATCTTCAATAGCCTTGTTAGAATTTTAAAAACATTGAATTTATTTTAATATCGAGAGCAATAGTGGGTGATTGGCCTGAGTAGTGTTATCTAAAAACATTATGGACATTTATATCAGCTATGAGTGGGAAAATATTCATGCATGGTTCTCACTTGTGTGAGGGAGAGATGATGAACGGTCAGTTTAGTTAGGAGCCTTTTTTATGTCAGGGGCACTTGGAAAGGAAGAGGGTTCATAAGCTATTATCGAGGAGCTTTCCATATACAGGGTGTGATAGGACAGGAATGTCAGCTGAGCATACATAAGATAAAAAAGACTCTTCTGAGGATAAATTTTCCATTTTTGGCTGCCATTTTGTTGGAATCATATACAGATACACTAGGACATGATGTGCATAGTCATGTAATGGTGTTTGTAGGATAGTGGCCATGCATCTCCGATGGCCATTGAGGATTATAAAGATAGAGAACTTTATGAATATGGTATTTGACCTTTGAAAGGGGATAACAAGAGAAAAAAAGGGGAATTTTAGCTGAATGTTTTCAGGGGAAACCCGAACACGAGTGTGGGAACTCTTCTTTTTTATGTGGATTTACCTCACGCATATAGATGAAGTATGTTTAGAAACCTCAAAAGTGACCAGAGATTAATCACTCCCACATATTCTGATATATCACAAACATTTATATTGAGGTAATTCAAACTATGAAATTGAGGACCCTTGAATCAAGAGGTCGGTAATGAGGCTTGGAATCAATTGGGCATACTGGGATATGGGAGGACTCTCTTGGGGACGAATTTGCATTTGAATGAAAACAATTTTGTGGGAAACATATGCAGATCCACCGGGGAATGGGGTGTATAGTCAAGAAATGGTGTCCATGGGGCACTGGCCTTCTATCTCAGATGGCCTTGAAGGGTTATGTTGATTCAAGATCACTTAGAGCATAGAGTTTGAAGTATGGAAGGAGTGTATGAGGACATATTGGGGGATTTTGGGCTGTGATTTGTTCATGGAATTAGGTGTCCCTTACATGGATTTTTCTCGTATGGAGGGTGATCATTCATTCCATCATTGGGGTACCTGGTAATTTAAAATCACATGGACAGGATGTGGGGTTCCTCTTGGGGATGTGAACCGAGACATTCCTTTTAGGGTTGTGTTTCTAGGACCAAATACCTATACTATTCATCCATAATGTCACGTTGGATCTTGCAGTAAGATCCCTAAGCTCACATGAGTTATGCTAGGTGTCAGAAACAAGGGATTACATGGATTCCAGGTCACATCATAGGAAATGAAAAATCAACATCAGAGGGTGCTTTGGGATTAAACCCTTGCTATGTAGTTTAACGTCATACAAGAAAGATGATTCTGGACTTGCAGATTAATGTCATGTGGCGAGGACACGATGATGTGCAGTTTAAAGTCATCCAATGATGACGCTTATTTTTTCATAAAGATATTTAATAGTTTTGAGTTAATCGTAATTAAAATGTCCAAACATTCCTTAGACATGGGTGATGATAGAAGGTGTAAACCATAGTCTGGAGGAAGCTTGAACTATGAAGAATGACATGGGGCTTGGAAGCAATTGGGGGCACTAAGATTGGAGAGGACTTCTATATGGAAGAATTTTCCTTTTCTTGACGACCATTTTTTGGGAAACCTCTGTAGAGACACGAGGGCATGATGTGAATAGTCAAACAAATGTGACTACATGACACCGGGATTCCATATCTGTTGGCCTTGAATGATAATGGGGATCCATGTTCTCCAGGGGTATGTAGTTTTGCAAGAGGGAGAGATATTCCTGGGAATGTGAGAAACAACCAGATTGGGATTACCCATGAAACACTAGAGCATTCACACAGGTATGGCTCATATGTATATGGGGAAGAAGGATCTTTTGACTTCTCATGAGTGGGGGCACATACAGGATC
Source organism: Viscum album (assembly GCA_963277665.1). NCBI lineage: Eukaryota > Viridiplantae > Streptophyta > Magnoliopsida > Santalales > Viscaceae > Viscum > Viscum album. The sequence continues at coordinate 34,257,427 of OY728131.1, forward strand.
TTGTAACACTAAGGACTAGGCCACACATATCTCAAGAAGAATTTTTATTTTTATCGTCATACGGAAAGGACCGTTCATAGACTCCCCATATAGGTATGACCTACGTATGGGGAAAGGGGAATTTTTTAACGGTGGATAGGTCGGGATTCCAAAATCATGGGTCGCTGCGTATCCTGGAAAGGAATGAATCAATCAGTACGTTGATCTAAATGTCCAATAATAATTTTTTCACGATGTGTAGGGTCATGTGAGTGAATTTTTTTTGATGATGATGATGGCTGTGTTGAAATTCCAAATTCGTGTGTCACTACCAATTCTACAAGGGAAAGAATCAATCCATGCTTAGTTCTGAATTTTCCCTATACCTATCTGGCTTAGTCATAGGGGTGGGAACATCATCGTTATGTCCATTATGGTTTCTAGGTATATTGTGTTACTCTATAGTATTCTTTCACAATAGAATCCCTACCACTTATCCTAAGCTCACGTGAGATATAATGGATATGATAAATAATGATTGATGAGGGTTTCACTTACAAATATAGGTAGATAGGGTGCATAATGGAGGCATTCCTTTTTTTAGGGATAGTCTAAGATTAAGGATCGAGGCATCACTACGTGTCATGTGAGGGTGAGAATCTAGCTGTATGTAGTTCTGTGAGAGATAATAAAGTTTATTTTCATTCAATTAGGATGAATTATGTCATGAAGTTTAATGTCTTACAGAAAGGACGTGCATCACAGTTCAATGTATTGTTTTCGATATGAGTTCCTTATAGTTTTACATCATGTGGGAAGGACAATGACTCATAGTTTTGGGTCATTGAGTTTGGACCAGGGATTTTCTTTATTGTTACTCATAGTTTATGGTTTTAGAGTTTGGACTATACATCACATTCTTGATACTCATAGGTTAAGGTCTTGGAGTTTAAAAAATGATTCAATTTATTTCTACTCATATTTTAAGGTCTTATAGTTTGGACCATGGCTTGATACCACACATCTTAATGTCATGTTGGTTAGGACAACAACTCATAGTTTAGGGTCATAGAGTTTTGACCATGGATCTATACCATTCATCATAATGTCATGTTTTCCATGACAATAACTTATAGTTTAGGGTCATATAGTTTGTACCATTACTTTACGTTACAATTATAAGATGTACTTCTTTAGGAACATTGCATTTGTTGGAGCTGTGATGAGTTTTTAGTCCATTGATATCATGGAGAATGTTCTCTTGGAATAGAAACTATGTATGACATATAGTCCTTCACACTTTGGTTCAATCATTGATGGTTCTTACAGAGTATCATCTGTGTTCTAAGACTAACACCATTTATCCACTGAGGAAATATCTAAGACAAACATTTTTGTTAAAGGCTTGTGCAATCGAGATTTTGTAGATACCCAAATGGTGTAGAGTTTGCAGTCTTTTTTCATCAAGTCACTCTAACTCATCAAACCATCTCTGGGACTACTCTTCCCAAGACAATGGAATGCATATGGATACGCTAAATGATGGCATTTCAATTTTGATTGAAAAAATTGCATCTTCCCCATATATTAGTGAGTACGGGGCTGTATAGGTGGCAGTGTATGTTGTGGTCTAGTAAGACCATAAAGCTTGAAAGTGATTATATGGACATGATTTATTAACCTTATCAACCATATTGGGAGTATGTTGGACATATTTCTATTGAAAGCCTCTATATACCCATTCACCACCATGTGGTAGTAGGACGAATGACTATCTTTAATTATATACTCCTGGTATAGATTTTCCAAATTAGTAGAGCAGAAGTCGGTGTCGTTGTCCATCACGATTGTATGGGGGACAGAAAATCTGTTAATGATGTTGTACATCACAAAGATGATGATGTTTTTCACCTTTAATTCCTTATGGGTTATGGATTCAGCCCAATTGGAAAATAAGTTGGTCACTGAGAGTAAGAACTGGAATTTTATTGGTTGTGTCATGAGGATACAGTCCCACAACATCCATCCCCTGGGAGGCGAATGGCCTGGAGTACATAGATACATGAAGTTACTCTGGGGTTCGGTATATGAAATTGGAATGAAATGGGATGGAATGGAACATCCAATCCTATATGGTACAATCCTTTATCATAGTGGGAAAGTAATACCCATGCCTTCTGATTTGATGAGAGAGCTTAGTTACTGATTGGTGCTCTCCACAAGCTCTGTTGTGCACTTCCTTCATGAAAGAAACAGTCTCTTAACCATTAATCCACCTGAGAAGGACACTATTAAGGCCTCATTTTTATAGAAACTTTTCATGGTTTACCCCATTTTAAAAGAAAAAATTGACTACATGTCTTCAGAACTGCTCTCTTATAGACCAATTTGGTTGGAGTTCCCCATTATGATGGTAATTTGCAATGGGCTTCATCCAACGGGTGGTAAGAACATAAGTCTTAGAGGGAAGTCTAATTTCATTGATTTCATCCACATTTCTCTAGATAAATGGAATGACCATCGGGTAGTGGGAAATACTACTGACCGTTTCATCACAGTCTGTATTGACTAAGGATGCGGCTGTATTTTTCAATGGTCATTCTGAACATTTTGTGATCGAGGGAGATAGGTCAGTGTTCGTTCTGATGGGAATTCTAACATCAGTTCTCTAACATGGTTCATCAAGGGGACCAATACTTCTTTCTTAATGACATACTCACTATTGACCTATATTATGACTAGCTCTGAATCACCCTTTATTTTTAGGTGTTTAGATTGCACATGATGTTCCAGTTCCATGCCTGCAATGAGGGCCTGATATTCAGCTTCATTATTTGTACACCCTGCTAAAAGCAAGAACGATTATGGAAATATGCCCTTTTCATGGGATACGAGTCTAACTCCTAGCCCCACATTGTTGAGATTGGGATCCTCCATCCTTTATACTATCGAGATTCAAGAAGCACCATCTATGTACATTTCCCATGTCTGGGTATCCTCCATAACGGAAAACACTTCATCATCCAGATGTTCAGCATCCAATGGTGTTGTTTCTTTACAGGGGTGCTCAATCAGGAATTCTTCTAACTCTTATCCTTTGATGGCTAATGGGGTATGTACCGTATGTCAAACTATTATAATATGACCACCCATCTTGATATGTTCCCGTTCAGAATGGGATGAATGATGATATATTTAAGTTGGTTGTAGTTGGAGACCAGGTGGACCTCATGGTGCTGCAGGTAATGATTGAGATTCTGAACCCTGAATATTATGGTTAGGATGTTCATTTCGAATTTTGAATTCTGACTTTCAGCATCAATCATTGTTTGGATGATGTAATAGTGGTTTTTCTCATTGCTTCCATCATTCTTCTCTACGAGGAAGGCGGATAATGAGAATTCCAAGGATATATAATACAAAATTAGTGGTCTCCCCTCAACTGGTGGTATTAGAACCTACAAGGATATGAGATTTATTTTGAGATTGTTGAACCCTTATTGTAAATCATTATCCAACTCACATGTAACTATTTTCTTCATGAGTCTGATGAAAGGTAAACATTTACCTACTTGGTTGCCTATGAGGTACCGAATATAGGCGAGGTTCTCTTGTAGACCTCTCAACATGGTGAGGTTTCAAGGTGGGGACATGCCAAGGATGGATTTTGTCTTCTAGAGGTCGAATTTGATGCCATGATGGCGTATGATGAAGTTGAGGAATTTTCCCGAGGTAAAAAAAAGGCACATTTTAGGGGATTCATCCTTAAACTATGTTTCCATAAATTGTTGAAGATAGTTCCAATATCAGCTAGGTGGTTTGAGCACTGTCATGATTTAACCACCAGATTATTGACATAAAACTCGATGATCTTTCCCAAAAGGGCTTGAAAATGTTGTGCATGGTGCGCTGGCTTATGGTGTTGTCAGTCTTTAGACCCAATGACATCAACATATAATAGAACACTAACTGAGTGTCCCTAAAATCAGTATATTCATCATCTCCTTAGGCCATCAGGATCTAGTTATACCCTGGATAGACATCCATATAAGATACGACTTCATATCTAGTTGTTCCATCGATCAACAATTTTGTGATTGGGGACGGGAATTCATCCATTGGGAAATGTTGATAGAGGTCCCTGAATTCGATGTGTATTCTAATATTTCTATTAATATTTTGGACAAAAATGTGTTTGCTAGCCAGATCGGATATTGGACCTCCTCTGTGATAATGGAATTTATCAATATGTCAACTTCAGCCTCTATTTTGGCTGCATGCATCGGGTGGGTTCTTTTGGATGCCTTCTTATAGCCTATGGGAACATGTGGTAAGCCTAGATGATGAGTTTCAACCTCAAGATCGAGGCCCAACATTTCTTTGTAATTCCAAGAAAACCCATCTTGGTTATTCTTTATAAAGGAGGTGTAAGCCTCATGTTCCTCAACAAATATAGCCACTCTGATCAGAGTGGGACAAGGGTCATTTTAGTTTCCCAGATTTATCACCCTAAGTTCATTGATTGTGTTGGAGACACCTTATTAAAATTTAGGAGGGATATATTTAAGGTATTCTTCCTCCTAATATTATTCTTCATCATCTTCATCTTATTCCTCTTCAGATGGGGAGATGATTTTTTAGAAAAATTATCAAATGTCTAGAGAGAAATCATCTTTTTCCGTAGTGAGTAAAGCGGGTGTACTTTGAGGTTATAAGGATGGGTTGGGGTAATTTCTGGTTGGTATTTTTCTGTCCCTATAGATGTCAGTCTGTTCATCCGGGCCTTTGTACTTCATGGCTGTAACAGAAACCATGCTGACAATTGAGTCTACATTTGGACTTTCACTTATGAATTCAACATGGTTCATGGGTTATACATACTCTTCCCCAAGATGCTGGAGGTGTTGGCCAAAGCCGTTTCCAATCCATTGGGGGCACTGATCCATTCAATCTCACCAGTTTAAAGATGTTTTTATTCTAATTCCTAGAACACTACATCAATATAATGTGACTCACATGACTCAAACATGGATTAATCAGTGTGCACTATCATATTACTTCCATTAGCACAATATTTGATGCACTGATGGTATGATGTAAGAATTTCAGCATATTGATGCAGCCATGGCCTCACTAACAGGATGTTGAAGGCCATACATTGTCGTACTACTAGGAACTCGGAATTTAACATGAGATATATAAGAGAAGTTTTGTTATTGATTTTTCCTAAGGGTTTATTCTTTCATTTTTCATATCCCATCAGATTAGTAGTGCCTCGTGTTATGATGTCTTCATCATATCCCAATCAACCGAACATACACAGTAGCAGGAGGTTGACTCCAGATCCATTGTTGATGAAGATATTTCGTAAATCAATTACATTTATCATTATGGACACATATAAGGTTTGTATGTTACCTGTAATGATGAAATATTCATCCCTATTCATGAAGGATATGACCAAGTGACATTTATTAGGACTGATATCTGTCTGATAGACTTTTTCTACCGCCACTACGGCCTCGAACTGCTAGGGACATAATAAGGCTTTGATGAGTATTTACCTAAGATCCATTGATTGGATAAATATATCCAGGATTAAAAAAGTTTCGTGTAATGAAACCATCAACTTTAGAATATCATACTTTGGCTTAAAGGTCGTTTCTTCCAAACTTTGAGTTTCTCTTTCATAGACACGTTTGTAGTTTGGGATTTGGATGTTGATGGTTCAACCTCTATGATTAGATATGGTGGTGTTGTGGTCCTTTTTGGGTTTGGATGTAGAGACCCATGCTTAATGTACATTGACATTACATTACATTTGCAGAATACTTAATACACAACAAAAACAGATGCCCAAAGATTGTATTAGTTTAGTGTCTTTGGAAACTCTGAACAAAATCATCTAAAACTGGTGAAATATTTTTGACATCTCCCATAAAGTTCCTTCCCATGTTTCATACCTAAAAACATTAATATATATCCTGGGGAAATGAATACATAAAAAGGGTGAGCTCAAATTCTCAGTAGGGGTAAACATGGAGAAGAAAAAACAATCCCTAAACATTTGAACGTAAAAACATGAACATAAAACATCAAAATCATGAGTAATGACATAAATATTGGTAGTACATAAATCCTAGATCATAGAGGAACATTTATCATGATAAAATAGCATGAAAAAAACATGAATTGTGTAAATCCATAAAGCACATGATTAGATTTCCATATTATCCAAGGCATTGCTGCCAAGACCATCATAGTGGACAAAGTCCATTACTGAAATGGGATTACATGCCGTACGAGCCCTATATTACTAAACCGTATTAACTTGTCATTCTAGAAATGTCTATCTCAAGAGATATAAATCTTTACCCAATGAATTTTAGGGAGATATTGGTTCCACCAATCTCATAAAGAAATCATTCTTACATGTTCCAAAAAATAAACATAAATCATTCATCATAACCCAACGAATAAAATGGGTTTCATAAACATCATCCCATCATAACATAATCCATATAAAAAAAATGGATATCATTTCATCATAACAAAAATAAAACCATGTAAATAATAGAGACATTATACATGACACATAATCATACAAAATAATTTCATCTTATATGGAAAATAGTTTTGATAAAACACTTGAAATGAATTCTGGAGGAAAATATACTTTCTTCTTCAAAATCATTTTCCTATCACAAAATGCCATGAAATTTTAAAATAAAAGGATTTTGTTGAAAATAAACATGAAATATTAAAGATTAAGCTTCATTAAAATAATGAATTATGAAACCATAAAAATCTGTTGATGCCAAAAAAGTTAAAAAAACATTCTCCTAGTACATTTATCGGAAAAGTCAAAAAGTACATTGTATGGTACACAAAAGAATGATTCCTTAAATTAATCCTAGTAAATGTGAATATGGTTAAACATGACAATAAACAAACAAGGAAGAATAGTAAAAATTTTATGAAAACATTTTTTTGAAAACATGGACATTGATGAAAAATATAACCCTATTAAATAATTATGAATAAACAATTTCAGATAAGAACGAGATTGGAATAATTATCCCTTACCTTATCTCCAATTTCTTCTGTCTGTGTATGAACCGCCTGTATAATGATTTAAATAATGTCATTTACTTATTAATAAATCATTGTCATTTTTATAAAATCATATATGATTCAGTTACGACTTTATGTTACTCGTTCATTTGTCAATTCCATGTTGAAGCAACGTTTTGGGTAGTAATAATTTCATGTATCGTACATGTTTGGACTTGTTTTCATTGAAATTATTAATTATATCATTATTTTTGAACATCCATATTTTGAAAAATGAATTAAATATCCTATATATTCACTATATAGTTATATATATACAATAGGTTGATAAATGAAATGAAATACACCATTCGTGGAGACGATAGACCGTACGTAGGCATGAATGCTGTATTCGTTTCCTTATTTAATTGAATGGAATTAAGTAAATGAAAAATATATATACATAAATCCAGTAGCATTTTTATGTAATATTTATTATATATACTTTATAATAATTTATGAATGGTTAACATGGAGAATTAATTTCATTGCGTCGTGGAGACGGTAATCCGTACGTACGCACAAGAAATGATATCGTATCCATAATTATTGAAAAGAATTGGAGTGGATGATATAATATCTAAGAATATTTATGATGTTATAATTATCATATATAGTTATTATTTCCACTATTATACCCATCCATGTATAGTGGTGGTGAAAAAACAGATTACACCATGGCATGGAAACGGTAATCCGTATATACGCATGCACGGTGATTTCATTTTCTGTAGGATGGATAGAAGGTGAAATAGGTTTTTTTTTCATATTTATAATAACATATCAGTATATTAATTATACTGATGTGATTACTTTATAATTAAACAACTAAATAAGAGGAAGTATAAGAATAAAGAAACTCGAAAGAATCGGTAGAAGAGATTACCTCTTCTTCACACACCTCCTTTGAAATTTCTCTTAAGGGACTAGAGATGGACTTTTGAGAAGACCAGAATCTCGAAAATGTTACTAGGGAAGTTTAGAAGAGTAATGGGCTAGCATTGGGTAATCTTGAAGGCTCAAAATGGTTTGAATAGTAGAGGGATGAGGTGCCCTTTTATAAGAGAAGAGAGGGGCTCTTTCGGAAACCTCCAAGATATTAATTTATATTAAACTCAAATACCCCCTAAAAACACCAAAAATGACTCAAATTCAATGATGAGATGATATAGGGTTTTAATCTCATCAACCAATAAAATTTATACATGTTTTAATTTTATTTTAAACCTTATAATTTTTATTTATACTTATTAAATCTATTTAATTTTATTTTTGGTAATAATATTCTAATTTTTAAATTGTTATAAATACTTACTTATGTGTTGTGAATTTTCCATTATTAGATACATTATTATATTTTAGATCATATAAGTTTCAATTTTTAATTTTTAAAAAATTTTGTGATTTTTAATCAATTTAATAATATGTTATTTTTAAAAAATCTCAAAAGTGTCAATTTTAACTCTATTCATTTATTTGATTTTAAATAAAATCCACAAAGAATATATATTCGAAAAAAAATATTTTATAGATTCATAACATGTCATATTACTCTAAAAGAACTTAGATCATTTATTTGTTCATATAATATTTATTTAAACTATTTTAGAACCATTAATTTGATATTTCTCTTAATAAAATAATTAATACATCATATTTGTATAATTATTTAATATACATATTTTTGCATAATAATTAAAAAAAAAATTAGTGATGAATATAAATCTAATATATTTCATAATAATACCTTTACTCGAATTTATCTTCTATGAAATCCAACTTTAAAAATGATATAATTATTAACTTATGAAGGTGAAAACTTTGACATCGTTGAAAATAAAATAATAGAAATGTCATAATCTGTTTTATAAGGATCCAAATGGTCCAAAAGTCACCTTTTGGAGGATTTTGGCGTAGATATACTTGATCAATAAGATCTGGCCAAGTGTTTGGGCCTTTTGATTGGCATTATTATTTTAATAAAAACTATATTATGAATTTTTCACTAAATAAATAATTTCTACATCATAAATATATAAGCTATTAAGGTAATTAAAACTTTCATAAAAATTACAAATAAATTACCATAGAAAAAAACATTTATCTTTCAAATGAGTATTTATAATCGAATTTATATTCTGTATAACCTTATATTAAAAATACATTAATTTTTAAAGTTTGAGTGAGAAATATTTGACTTTCTTTAAATAAAATAAATTAATTGTCTTAATCACATCCATGTGGGTTCCAAAATATACCATTTCGACACAAGAATATTTTAGAACGAGATATAATCATCCAATTATATTAATAAATGTGTTAGTATAATTTTAAAATATTATTTTTACCCTTAATTACCTGATTTACCTTTAATTGTACTAAATAAAATTTACCGTAGTCACTATTCATAATGTCTAAAAATAAAAATTAGCCTATTAACATAATTTGGAACTATTTTTTCCAAATATAGAATCCATTTTTTCAAATTCAAAATATTGTAGTTGTAGTATTTAATTAAAAATTAATCCCACTGTTGACAAACAGGTTCTAAAAGTTAAAGCATTTCAAAAGATTGAAATTTTTTTACTTATGAGTTAAATGTAAATTTAATAATAATTAAATATATAATATTAAATGGAAAAAATATATTCTATTTATACTTTAAAACCATTAAATATTATAATTTAACCATATAAATTATCTTGATGAAAAAAGTAGTTTTTAATTAAAATTTAGCATATTTTTACTATTCAACAAAATATGAAAGTTAATAGAAAAATATTAAAAAAGTATCCAAAGATAATTTTTATAAACATATTTAAATGAATAAGTTTATTTCATCAAATGTGACATATTAATGCGATAGAAACTAGATTTAATGTGGGTGCTCCATCAAAAGGCAATAAAACTGCATTTTTTTAAAAATACTTATTTTACCCGAAAATTTTATTTTGATCCCATACCATATTTTAGAATATGTGTAAGATGAATTATAAATTTATAAAATTAAAAATGTGGTTAATACTATTCATAACGGCTAGTTCATAATAATATTATAAGAATATATCATAGTTTAGTGAAACTCGGTATTGTGTGCAACACAAGCTTTTGAGGAAGGTCACACTTGTGTGAAGCACAAGCCAAGAATAGTGTTTGTGTATACTAAAAGATAATATACTGTTGCGTATAACACAAGATAATCATGCTGTATCGTACAACACAAGACAACAAAGAAATTAAAAAGAATATTTATCATAATATATCGGGGTGTTACATTCTACCCCCCTTAAAATGCATTCCGCCCTCAAAATTCGTAGGGTATATAAATGGTTTACTAGTTGAAAGTTTCTTTCATAGAAACCCACATTGTAAAAAGGAATACTAAAACATAATTTTAAAAACTATGGTATGAAATGTAACGGTTACCCGAATTAACACATCGCTGGGTTTCCTCATAGATGAACATAAATGAAAATATGGATATGGAAAAGAAATCAGACCGCAAAGTACTGATTGAGAGTGGTAGAGAACATGGTTATGAAAAATCCTACAATTAAAAATCCATAAATTTGTGGTGATCTGAGGTACAATCTGATTCATCGGATATGTGGGTACTAGGACAACATTTTTGGTTTTCAAGATTATTTCCCTAATGTTGAAAAATTTTCGAATTAAAAGAAATACTTACTTGAATTTGGTACAATCTCACCGTTGTCTATGCCTTGAACAATATACACTTCATCTCTTAATGAAATGAAGTAGAATTTTTCATTCATGAAGTGTTAGCAGATCATGCGATATAATGATAGGTCATTCCATCTGTCTCAAACATAAGGTTAGCAAAAGCTATTAAATATACATAAGTTCATCTATGGTGAGATTAATCATATATGGTTCCAAAAATGGACTTATACTTCATCAATAATACCGGTTAATAAAATAAAACTAGTTTCTACTAACCAAGGACATCCTGTAGGCTAGTGGTAAATGATAAAGGCATGTCACACTTTGGTTGTGGGTTTGATTACCGAATACTTGTCCGACGTGACAGGTTGTCTCTCGTCACGCAGGTTGTCCTTTTTCTAAAATTAAACTATTATAAAATTCCAGAAATAATATAAAAAAAATTGTAGCTTTAAACAATACTATATTATGTCCAACTTAATCCATTCCAATCTTTAGGCTTATCAAAAATACTTCTGTCCAATCTCACAGTATAATGAAAAATATTATTAGAGAGGTCATTTAACAAGCATTTGAATACAATCATTTATCCCCCATATATCGTAAGATATATCTTGTTGATCGCATTCCAAGCATGTGAATACCTTAATCATGTATTCTCTTGAAACATGAATTACCATATAACCTTGTTTAGTACATGAATGCTATCAAATTTTAACTCTTTACACATACCAAAATCCCAAAAATTCTATATACGCAAACCATGATATCACTTTTTCTTTATATCAGTCATGAGCTCATAACATATTATTTCCACTTTATCCTTTCATTATGAACATATCATCTACTTTCCAAAAATATTTCAATCACTTTTCATGGTTAACGGTACCATATTTTTATGGAAAACCACAATGGACCAATACAGAGATATTTCAAAATACCATAAAAGTACCTCCACAACATTATTCTTGAATTCCAATACATAAGCCCTTCAATCCATCCTCTTCAATTATTTTCATGGAATAAGTTCTTCCTCGATTTAGAAGAAACCACTTTGGTCCGGGCATTGAGTTGGTTAATTCCTTTATTATCCACAGATAAGACATTGAACTCCATAATAGTCTATCACTCTTTGACCCTTTTCCACACATAGATAACATCATCCCCTCCATTTGAGGTATTCAAAAAGGTTCTTCTTCCCATTTTCTTGATATATATAAATCTTCATATAATATCCTTTATCTTCCTCTCTATGAGAACATGCATAAAAGTTTATCTTTCTATTATTTGATGACTTTGGAATAGCACTAAAATTCACCTTGTTAATCATATATCGTGTTGACTGATTCGTAATAATTACAATATCATTCACTCTTGGAATTACACAATTTCTCAGATCATAGTCACCAATTTTCCCATCATATTCAATGTTAACCAAATTCCTTTTTTCTCTCCATTATCTAAAACCAGAAACCATTGTGTAAGAAACAGTTCAAATAATGGGGAACCACATAATAATAAAAATTCACTTATATGATGTATAAAATATGACACCTACTTTAATCTATGTCAACATAGGTTCACCCTATGTTATTCATGATCGTAAACATAATTCTAGGATAGTGGTTTATACTTATAATTAACCTTAGGGATATCCCTAGACAAACCATAGAAATGTCTCGAGGGCTATCACTAAAATTTTCACATCCTAGTTTTTAATGGTTGACTAACCATTGATCTGATACCAACTGTAGATACCCAAGCTTGATGTACATGGACAATACATTACTTTTTTGAATTACTTAATACATAACATAGAAAGTCACCCAAATACTGTATTAGTTTAGTTTCATTGGAAACTTGTAAGAAAATATTATAATTATTGTTAAAGACCTTCATCATCTCCCATAAAGTTCATTCCCTTTTTTTCATACCTAAAACCTTTATTTATACCATGGGTAAAAGAAAACATACTAAGTGTGATCTCAAATTCTCAGTATGGGTAAACATGGAGAACATAAAACAATACATAAACATTTAAACATAAAACATGAACATAAAATATCAGAACCATGAGTAATGACATAAATCTTGGGATCACATAAGGCAAAGATAATAAAGGAGCATTTATCATGATAAAATAGCATGGAAATAAAACTTGAATTGTGGAAAACCATACAACACATGATATTATTTCCATAGTATCCAAGGCATTGCTGCCAAGACCATCATAGTGGACAAAGTCCATTACTGAATCGGGATTACTTGTTGTTCCAGCCTGGTATTACAGAACTGGATTTACATGACATTCCATACATGTTTATAACATGATATATAAATCATTAACCAATGCATTGGAGGTAGATATAGGTCCCCCAAATCTCATAATGAAATCATTCTTATGTGTGCCACAAAATAAACATAAATCATTCCTCATCACCTAATGAATACAGTGGGTTTCATAAACATCATACCCTCATAACATCATCCATATAAAACAAATGAATATAATATAATCATAAGAAAAATCAAAACATGTAAATAATAGAAACATTATAATTGAAACATAATTATACTAAATAATGTCATCTTATATGGTAAATAGTTTTGATAAAACACTTGAAATGAATTCTTGAGGAAAATATCCTTTCTTTTTCAAAATCATTTTCTTTTCACAAAATGCCATGAAATATTAAATGAAAATGTTTTTTTAAAAATAATCCTGAAATCTTATAGAGGAAGATTTATAAAAATATGGCAATATGAAACCATAAAAATCCATTCACGCTGTATAAGTTATAAAAACATTCTCCTCATTCTTTTGTCGGAAAAGTCAAAAAGTATATTGTATGGTAAACCAAAAAAGATTCCTTCCATTCATCATAGTAAAAGTCTAAAATGGGAAAACATGATTTTAAACAAACATGGAATAATAGTAAAACTTCTATGAAAACATTTTGTTTGAAAACATGGACATTAATGATAAATATAAACCCATTAAATACTTACGAATAGACAATATCCGATAAGAATGAGATTGGAATAATTATCCCTTACCTTATGTCCAATATCTTCCGTATTTTTCCGAACCTCTGGTATAATGATTTAAATAATGTAATTGACTTATTAAATTATCATAGTAATTCTGATGATATCATATATGATTCCCTTATGAATTTATATTACTCATTCATTTGTCAATTCCATGTTGAAGCAACATTTTGGTTGATAATCATTTCATGTATCGTACGTGTTTGGACTTGTTGTCCATGACATTATTCATTATATAATTATTTTCATACTTATAGAAGTAAAAAATTATTTAAATATCATATATATTCGGTATATAGTTATATATATACAATAGGTAGATAAATGAAATGAAATACACTGTTCCTGGAGATGGTAGGCTGTACGTATGCGTGAACGTTGTTTTCATTTCCTTATTTAATTGAATGGAATTAAGTAAATGAAATATATATATATACATAAATCAATTATAATTTTTATTTAATATTTATTATATATAATTTATAATCACTCTTGAATGGTTAACATGGAGAATGATTTTCATCGCGTCGTGGAGACGATAATCTGTACATACACACGAGCAATGATATCGTTCCCATAATTATTGAATGGAATTGGAGTGGATGATATAATATCTTAGAATCGGTATGATGTTATAATAATCATATATCGTTATTATTTCCACCGTTATACCCATCCATGTATAGTGGCGTTGGACAAACATAATACACCATGACCTGGAGACGGTAATTCATACATACGCACGCGCGGTGATTTCATTTTCTATAGGATGGATAGAAGGTGAAATAGGATTCTTTCGTATTTATAATAAAATATCATTATATTAATTATACTGATGTTATTACTTTATAATGAAACAACTAAAGAAAATATGTAGAAGAATAAAAAAAACTAGAAAGAATCGGTAGAAGAGATTAATTCTTATTCGACACACCTCCTTTAAACATCATCATAAGGGACTAGAGTTGGTCTTTTGAGAGGACCAGAATCTCAAAAATGTTACTAGGTATGTTTAGAAAAGTAATGATTTAGTTTAGGATGAGTATAAAGGCTCAAAATGGTGTGAAGAGGAGAGGTATGTTGTGCCCATTTATAAAATAAGAGAGGGTAACTTTTGGAAACTTCAAAAATATTAATTTATAATAAACTCAAAACCCACCTAAAAACCTCCGAAAACACTCAAATTCAAATATGAGATGATATAGGGTTGTAATCTCAAGAACCAATAAAATTTAGATATGTTTTGTATTTATTTTATACCTTATCATTTTGATTTATCCTTATTTAATCTATTTAATTTTATTTGTGGTAATAATATTCCAATTTTTTAAATTGTTATAAATTCTTACTTAAGTGTTGTGAATTTTGCATAATTATATATTTTATTAAATTTTAGACCATATAATTTTCAATTTTTAATTTTTAGAAATTTTTTTGTTATTTTTAAACAATTTAATAATATGATATTTTTATAAAATCTAAATAGTGTCAATTTTGACACTATTCAGTTATTTGATTTTAAATAAAATCCAAACATAATATATATTCAAAACAAAATATTTAATAGATTCCTAACATGTCATATTCATTTAAAAAATTTATGGATCACATTAATGTTTTCATATAATATTTATTTTGATACTATTAAAACCATTTATTTGATATTTCTCTTAATAAAATAATTACTACAACATTTTTGTATAATTATTTAATATAAATATTTTATCATAAAAATTAAAAATAAAATCCTATGATGAAGATAAATTTTATATCATTCATAATAATATCATTACTAGAATTTATTTTCTTAGAAACCCAACATTAAAAATGTTATATTTAAAAACTTATGAAGGTGACAACTTTGACATAATTTAAAATAAGATAATATAATTGTCATAATCTGTTTTATAAGGCTCCAAATGGTCCAAAATCCGCCACATTGAAGATTATGGTTCAGATATACTCGACCAATAAGTTTTGGTCATGTTTTTAGGCCTTTATATTGGAATTATTATTTTAATAAAAACTATATTATCAATTGTTCACTAAGTAAATAATTTATTTATCATTAATATATAAGCTATTAAGGTAATTAAATATTTCTTAAAAATTATAAATAAATTACAATAGAAAAGAAAAACAATTTAGATTTGAAATTATTATTTATAATCGAATTTATATTCTGTATTACCTAATATTAAAAATAATTAAATTTTTAATGTTTGAGTGAGACATATTTCACATTCATTAAATAAAATAAATTAACAGTCATAATCACAACCAAGGGGGTTCCAAAATATACCATTTCGACACCAATATATTTTAGTAAGAAATGTAATCATCCAATTATATTAATACAGGTGATATGGTAATTTTATAATATTTTTTTATACGTAATTACCTGATTTACCTTTATATGTAGTAATTAAATTTACTGAAGTTATGATTCATAATGTCTAAAAATAAACAGTAGCCTATTAAGGAATGTCTGTCTTGTGTGCAACACAAGCCATGAATAGTGTTTGCATATACTGCAAGTTAATACGGTGTTGCGTATAGAGAAATCTAATCTTGGTGTAGTGTACAATAGAAGATATCAAAGAAAATAAAAAAATATTTATCATAAAATCTCGGAGTGTAACATTGGCCAAAAACGTTGACCTGTATTCCATGGGCTATTTGATATTTTTTCCCCTATTGGATATTCCAAGATAATTAGGCTTTTATTTCTTTCGATGGAGGAGATGGAGCATTCTGATTCTTGTTGTGTCTCTTGTAGGGTCCTTCTGTGAGTTTCTGCGATTTGAAGGGTTTGTCTAATGACATGGCCTAGATTGTACCCCTATCTTGATCATGCCTTCTAAGAAACCTCAAGCCTCTTTGGACTCTTCCTCTAACTCTCCATTATATTGCAGGGAATTCAGGTTTGTTGCTATAGTCTCTATCGGAGAAGGGGTCCCTCAAGTGAATGACATTAATGGGGTCGAAGATTAGTTCTTGATCCAAAAATGTTTCTATCTAACTATCTCATTTTGATGGTTCCATTTGGCAGGGCGGTGCCTGTTCTTCGATTTGGTGGGGTGGTCCCCATTGTACCAAGTCAGCTGGCATGAAATCCGAAAGCATCAACACAGGATTTTGATTTGGTGTCATCTCATATTTTTTCCCTTACTTTCTTCTATTATGGAATTTACAGGACCACGAGGCCAAGGAGGATAGATATGTTGTATCAGCAGGTTTGGGGGTACACAATTGGTTGATTTAGGTAGGCCTAGAAGATTCCATGGACTTAGTTGATGGTATTCCGAGTTATCCAATTGTCAAAAAAATTCTCCTTCTCACCGGAAAATGTTTACCATTCCTCTCCTTCTCTTGAATTTTATGTGGAAACATACGCCACTTGTGATGGTGTCGGGCCCAATATGACATTCCCAGAATCCACCATCCTTTTTAGGAGAGCCTTGATAATGAGAAATTCCTAGATTGTGTGTCCCAGTATCCAGTGATGAGGAAAATAATTTGGATAGTCTTCGAGGCCGACATCATTGGCTTGATTTGGCTCTAGTAGCTAGAGAAAGTTGTAATTCATGGAGACTATGAAATAGTCACTGACCTAGTCATGTAAAAATGAATAGAATTTATTTCTTCGTTCATTGAACTTATTTTATTTAGCACCACATCGGTTGTATTTCCATGGTGGGGTGGTTGTTGGCATCCAGGGGGTCCTGCATGGTTTGGAGGTGGCCTCACAACTAGAGAATATGTCGTGGGTGTCTTAATCATGACATATAATGATTCATATTTTCTAATTCTCTTAAAAAGGGATGATGGGGCCACTCAGTACTTAATATTGGTTCGCTATAAGGATTATTATATCATTTGGGAATGGTAGAGAAATTTTTAAAACCACTAGTGTACTTCACTAAGATGAGCAAAATCCGCAATTCATCATAGAGGTTATCGATGCACATGGAGAGAATCTCATCTAAGGGGAGTAGCTGGTTTAGGGAATAAGTATGGACTTTCCACCTATAAATGATGTATGAGACTCTTTCTTTCTCTCTCTACTTATATTTCATGAGGTCACTGACCATTGTCTTAGGCAGTGTTGAATATAACTAGAAGAGGAACTGTCAATGGAGGTCCTCCCAACTTGTGATTGATTTGGCTGGATGGCTAGTATACCATTTGAATGCCGATCCTTGTAGGGTACATACAAAGCAACTGAATTTTACCACTTGTTGCTACTCCAGAGTTCCCATCATGGGGTCACAATAAGAGATATAGTGAATTAAATGATATTATAGTTCCCCTGAGCCATTGAATACATGGAATATAGGGTTCCTGGAGTTTGGAGGTTGGGGTACATTACTCACCCACTCGGGGTAGGGTTTGCGCTCTGCCTGTATTGGGGTGCACTACCCCTCTATAGATTCTAGCCAAGCCTTTATTTTCTCGATGGTATTCAATTGCCTTTGATTCATATCACGTGGGCTTGAGCATGAGCTGGTGTAGTAGTGGCAAAGAATGGGCATGCCAGTGCTGATGGAATTTGGGGTTGATACCCTACCAGAGGAATCAATTTGGGGTTTACCTGATTACATTCCTGCTGCCTTCTCAATGGTGGTAAGTCTTGATGCCATTCCGGGGCCGATTTGAATGGACCTTCATGTTTTTCTTCATTCACTGAGATGAGTGCCTATGGCATGGGAACCTCTTCTGGGTGTATGTGTTGATGTTTCACAGGGGGGACAAATATAGTATGGTAGCTCCCTTGATGTAGTTCATCATTAATTCACCTAAGCTCTTTCACTTTTTTCTTCAACTTGGTGAAACTTTCCTCAAGATTGAGGGGCACATCCTCATGGGGGGAGAAGGTGGGTCATTGATGACATTGGATTTATTCTTCCCCATTTTGGGGTTTTTTGAGGGAGATAATGACAGATTAACTGAGGTTAGGACCTTCTTGCTGCTTGATGATACTAAAGTTAAGAAAATCATGAAAACTTCCATTGTAGAGAGGGACTTCAAAATGGTCGTCACCATGGAAAGGATTACAATCATGACATGATACTTGGCTGCAGGGTAAATTTATGTGGTTCACATCATGGGGAGGGCATTCAGGATGTACTAAAATTAGGGGAGGACCTTCTGTTTACTTAATGTATTATGGGGAGTACCCTCTTAGCAACATTCATTGCAGGTAGGGCCTTCACAGTGGATGCCATCACAATGAGGAATACCATCTTGACTTGATGTACGACTATAGGGAGAAGCATATCTACATTTTATACAATAGGGAGGACCATCAGGGTGGACAAAATCAAGGGGAAGACCTTTTTTTGTATGATTTTCTGGCCGAGGGGAGGGCTACCTCAACACACATTAGTAGATAATCTATCGCGATCGATCATTCTTAGCCCACGGAGTGAGCCCTCATGGCTGCTATGTGGATGAATTTCAGAGATGTTGGTATAGACATTAAAGGGAGGGCCTTCGAAACTACTACTAAAAATTATATAATTTGGCAATTGACTTACTAGTTCTAGATACGTAATTAATATATTTTTTAGGGCATCAAGAACCCCAACTTCTAGTAGAGCCGAATCAGGCCTATTCTCTTCATTTTCTAGTTGCCATTGGAGCGTTTCATTTTTCTGTGCTCTATTTCTTGTAACATGTTCCATCAGTTATCTATAATGGACTTCATATATGACCCCCTGTCCTGTTGGTTATTGTGACATTGTTGAGATACGTCGACAAACATCTTGAGTTTTGGTTGGAATATATGCATCTCGTGAGAAACCACCAAGTTTGGACCAATATCCCCCAACTGGAACATGTATTTGATCCTGATCTGGTTTTCTGTGTATCATAGGATATTGTTTTTGACCCTCCTCTAATATATAAGTGATGCATAACTACTCTAGATTAACTGACTCATTTGGTGAGTGAGTCATTGCATTCGAGGAAACCAGGTCGTGGGCCCGATTTCTTGCATCTACTGCCGATGAAATGATATATTGGGATGTTTGTAGGACATGTTTTGGAATCAACCATTGATCATCTATCATTAATAGGATGTGAAAAGATAAAAATTTGGATGGAATGGGTGTGAAGGAACATTTAAATATCAGAGTAAGAGTTTGTGCCTACTCCGATCAGCCATGAGTTGTAAGTAGATACCGGCAGTTCCCCTGTGCCAGGACAGATGAATGTGTATGTTGCTGGTTTACTTCTCCGGTTGCCACCATATTTTAATGGTGGGATTTTTATTCATGAGATTGTATTTTATCCACTCTCTTTCCACTGTATTTGTCACATAGGTGTTGTATGCATCTGCTGGAATTTGGCTCCGCTCATATTCAGTTCAGTCCTATTTGGATGACGGGCTTGATATGTATCAACAAGTATTTATGCCTATGTATAGCTGGGTGTTGACCTATTTGAATGGTGGACTTTGTGTTCCTTGGTAGATATCTGTATATTTATGTAGTTTGATGCTCTATCTGCCCAGAGGGACTAGCGAGCACTTGCAAGAATGTGCATGTGATCATATTGTGCAACGCTAGTTTGGTTCTAGGCTTGAGTGGAGAGTGTAGAGTGGAATGTCTACCATTTGAATGATGCCCTATTAGTATGGGGGAGTTTCTCATTAGGAACTGGGGTGATAACATGTTACTGATTATATATTATCCTCCCTTTGAGGGCTACCCAAAGGTCTCAGGTCTCCTTGACTTTAGCAGGTTCCCAAGTCATAAAGACCTCTTCGATGGGAGGAGGTATGATCATTCGATGTCGGTTGTGATTCTCTCTAGTGGGGGCCTGTGAGTAATACCCTGGTGTAATTGCGATTAAGTTTTCAGCATTGACATCATCTACCTTACTATGATATGGAGGTACTCAATGTCACGTTCTAGGGACAGGCTCCAGAAAGGGTTTGTGACAACCACCGGGGTCGCCCTGTGCTACGGTGATGTCCACAGCTGAATAGGTAGTTGGTAGACCTCTGAAAACTTGAAGGATTTTCTAGTGGCCCCTACTATGGGGAGAGTACCATTTCAATGGTTCTCCCTGATCAACATGTTGAATACCCATCGTTGATGATGTTGGGTAGGAGAGGGGGTCTTTCTCATCACTAGGGCCCCAACTGCATGTGGGGTCACTGATGTATGTGTTTGTATTTGTCATTGGGATGTCATTTGGATTGATGGTAGAACTTCGGGAACCTATAATATACCTATGTGACATACAAACCACAAAACCTAGTCAAAGTAGCATTATTTTAATCATATGAAAATTTGGTGATTCTCTTTGGCCCTCTTACCCACATTATTCTGTTGTGGGATGAAGGGTCTTGATTGGGGTAGAACTGCCACCTTGGTTAAGGATTCATGTCTGGTTTACAATTTTTGTTCCACCTCCAAGGTGGCACATTTAGTGCATACTGTGGAGAAAAAAATGGTCTGACGTGCATAATTCTTTTGTCTATTATCATTGGGGTAGAACCACCAATTTGGTTAAGGATTCACGTCTGGTTAACCATTTTTGTTCTTCCTCTGAGGTGGAATGTTTTGAATGGTGTGTAAATGGTATGATGAGGATCATCACTCGTCCCTTTTTCTGAGACGATTTCCTATCATGTTCACCATTTCTTTTGTTTCTACCCATTATGTGTCATTAATCGTTAGACGAAGGCTAGATTAACCCTATTGGGACTGGTCTAATAACCCATTTCATGTTTATAAAGAGGTTACACAGTCAAATGATCTCCAACATGTGATTTCATTGGGTCATGTACTTGTGAAATCATTCCTCCTCAGATATAACTTCCTCAGATGGTCTCCAACGTGTTTATTTGCGGAGCCAGAAACACCCAACGACCATTGTATCCATGATTCATGGACCTAATTTACAAAGGAAGGTGCTTGTTGATTGATGATTAGACCAAAGACACTTAAGGATTCCATTGGTCAAGAGGATGGGAAGTCTGACTCATTGCACCCTTCTGGGGGAGGATTGTCACCTATTCTAGGACTCTCTTATAGTTTTAATTCATTTTTAACCTTTCCTGATTCCATGGTTCATTCCTAAAGAGTGTGCCCACGGGCTACCCTTGTATTACCAAATCATCGTAGGCATGCATATATTGAATGTTGTGGAGGTGATACTATCTTGAACCATAAAATAAGGCACATTGGTGTTTCTATTTATCTAGGGGGACATAAAGTGATATGAAGTTGGGATAAGATCCATAAGATGGGTTCCCTATGTATCCTTGAGAGAGGAATCAATACCCACTTAATTCGGATCTAGACGGGTCATATGCATGGAGGCCTACCATCGAATGTGACACAATTACGTGAAACCATTTGGATGGGGATCCATTTTAGCATACACCTACGAATAGGCATACTAAATATCATGATTTTATCAGGAATCAGAGTTCCTGTAGTTTATATTTAATGTGGCTTTCACATGGAAGATTCCCATTTGAAATAACATGATTGGGTGAACCCTTTTTGATGACACCCACCTAATATTAGACCTTAGAATATGCATCCTAGGTATCCTAGTTAGATAAGTAATCACAATTCATGTACTTCATATTTTATGGGTCTTACGCGCGGAAGCTACACATTTGAATGGACATGATTTGGTGAACCCTTTTGGATATTCACCATTTTATGCTCGGGCCTTCGAATAGGCGTCCTACGTATCCTGAATTGAGTAGGAATTTGAGTTCTTATAGTTCATATTTGTTGGGTATTTTAATCATCACAAGCCTCTAAGCCCAGATGAGTCAAGCTCAGTGTGAAAAACAAGAGCATGTGAAATAATAAATAAACCACATGTTTCCTCTCCTATTGGTGGGAGAGGGAGAGCATATACTGGAAGATGACGGGGCAACGATTGGAGAGGGAACGAAGCAGTGAACCTTTCCATGTGAGAATTCAATAAATTTCATGTGGCATGGCCTCAAAATATTGGGGACTTACCTCAGTGGGAGGGCCCTGGAATATGTTTTGGGAAAGGGAGGTGTTCCATCCTCATTCAAAGAAGAATCGACCATGTCTACTTTGACTGATGACCATACCTCATTGAATGGAAAATAAAGTGATCACCCTTAATACCTAGAACATGGAGGTTCATGTCAGCATACCAATGTTGGACTGTGGGTTACCATGGGAATGTATATCCATATGAATTCCCGAAGCCCGAACTGTTGTGGGGAGAGCATTCGTGACTCTGCTTACCATGGGTATATTGACTCAAAGGGGTGATGATGAATGCAATGGTCTGATCATATGGGACGGGTGACTTTGAAGGAGGCTTTGGAATGATTCCAAAGGACTAGTTTGTAGAGGGACCCTGGAGGGCTGGACGGTAATGGAGGGGTTTGGTTGAAACCTGAGGAAATAATACATGAAAACAACACATTTTGCGTAATGATTTATTAGGGGGGTTGGGGGAGGCTCAACATACCATAGTGGTATTTGGGTAGAGGGGGCATCCAAAAATCAATGCAGTACATGGGCATGCGTATAATACACCGTGTACCATAGTGGTATGCAACCCATCATGTCGCTTTGGGATACATCTGTGTAGAAATACAGTACGCGACGTTGGGTTCATTCTACCTAGAGGTACACTATGAGGAGTACCATATTTAATTTGGGTTCAAGGGATCATCATTCATGGGGAGTTCAATTATGAGAATTATGTTGTTTTTGG
This sequence comes from Viscum album, assembly GCA_963277665.1. Lineage (NCBI taxonomy): Eukaryota > Viridiplantae > Streptophyta > Magnoliopsida > Santalales > Viscaceae > Viscum > Viscum album. The sequence continues at coordinate 34,280,989 of OY728131.1, forward strand.
GTCACCAATTAGCTTCGTGGTTCTGTTATTATTATTCAATTCTACAATTTTATGGTTTGCTACTGGATGTTCCTGTAGAGGGTGTGGTTCGTGATTCAGGCTTCACCAATGAATCTAGATTGAAGTAAGAGTCTTCTCTAAACTCTTTATTCCAAATTGAGAGTCCCCTTACATCTTTATTTGTTCCTCTCGTCACCCTTGTTCATCCCTTTCTCAATTCCTTATAAGCTCATTTTTTAGATCATCAGGGGAATCATATTAATCGGAAAACATCACCATTTTCAGTGGCCCAAGAGGAGACACCCTGACCAATAAAAAAATCAGTGAACCGAGGTTTTTCAGAGGCTATGATTCGTGATCAAGGTTTACAGAACCCTACATGTTCACTTCATCCAAAAACTAATGAGTTTTCAACACGGTGTGCGGATGGTCCTCACGTACACAAATCCTTTGGCGGCGTGGTTCTTGGTATTCCTTGTTCATAGGAGATCGATCCGTGGGACAACGGTTTTGAAATCATTTTATGTACCTGGTGGATTGCAATCGAGACGGTCCGAAAAGTTTTCATAGGATGGTACGCGGGCCACATGAAATTCTTTGAAAACTTGAATTCATTCAAGTTTCTTCTAAAATTTTAAACTGAATATGTGTCCATTAATCATGTTTTACTTTTAAGAGTACATTATTGCTTATATAATGTGATTTTGGGGGTATTTTATTCCATTGAAAGAATTTTTAGGATCCTACAATCACCTACCATGTCTGGGAAAGGTACAAGACCGTGTACCAGGTAGTAGGAACGATAAGCTGGAGCGGTCTACGAAGCCGAAAACAGTTCATTGTGGAAGGAATTGTGGTATATGGATGTCTTGTTAGTGGAAGAGGAAATAGATCACAATGGAGAAAAGGTAGTATTCAGAATGCAAATGAGAAGTGGTTTTTTAGAAGGCTTGTAGTTCACTGTGGCATGAGGATGAATATACGGATGAACGAAATCAATGATTTTTTAAATCATGGATTAGTGGATTTTGTGGATATCTTTTCCAATACATGGATAACTAATACCACTGATTAAGAGAGACCTAATTTCATTAGAGAAAATGTCTTTGGTCATGGTATTCAGCGATGTCTAATATATGGTCACGAGGATGAATTCTATGGAAGCTATGTTGGGTCATGAGGAAGAATTGTGCTAATGGTTTTTGCGGAGAACTCAGTCCCGCAAAGGACATGATACGCATAGGAAGAAGGCATGGTATGAAGGAAATTTGTGAAGGCAGTTCACAAATAGAGAAGATTTCATGAACATGGGGTGATTTGAAGAGGAGGATCGTGGAGTCAGTATGCAGAGGCTGTATGCAATAGAGAAGGAGGAGGCAGTCCACAAATGAAGGAAGGCTCATGATAGTGGTACATAGAGGTGGTGTTCCGTGTACCATAGCCAGAAGAAAATACATGTTGAACAAGGGAGTTTGTGATTTGTAAAATGACTCATGTGAAAGATTCAATTCCATTTTTGAAAGTATTTTCTAGTACCTAGCAGCACTCAGGAAGGTGGAATTCATCTACTGGTGGAAATGGAACTTCAACTGATCATCTACCTAATGTTGAGGATTTGTGAATTCTTGCAAATGAAGGGACCTATATGTCCATAAAATGTGTTTTACTTACATGTATATAAACTATTAATGGATTAATTTTCATGAGTAGTGAACAAAGGAAGAGGAAGATGGTGGCACTTTCCACCGAAATTGACACAACGAAAGAAGAATAGGGAGTGACCCTTGGGAATGCAGTGAAAAGACACAAAACCATGAAATGGCAGTGAGCCTGGGCATAGAGGATCTAGCCTGAACATTGTACGAATTATTGGACATGATCCTTAGTAAATTTGGTACATCAAAACTTCATCAGTGAATGCTCCTTGAACATATCCCAGTGAGGGTGAACCAAGTAAAAATTATTGCGTCATGTGCATTATTTCTTATCTATTCATATATTGTTATGGGAGGAAGAGAGAATTGAGTTTTGTTTAACAATGAAACATGTTCCAAAGTAAAAAAGTTTTAATCTGTCATACATAGATTCACTCCCTCCCCCCTCTAAGGTTACTTGAACTAGGGGACCTAAAATTAATCCCAAATCTTCTTCACACCCTTCTAAAAAGAGGAATATCAAGGGGAATGTAATGGAATCTTTTTTATTTTTCAGGTGGAAATAAGGAAAAATTGAAAAAAAACAATACCAATCCAAAAAAAGGGGAACCTTTATTTGCATTTTCTATCATGTGAAATTTATCTATTTCAATAAATTGGGTATTAGATATAGTTTATGGTTCTAACATATTTATTAAAATACAAGAACCAAGTAGATTCAGAAAGATTGATTTAGGAGAGGTATATATTTGATCATCCAATGGAGCTAAACGTTTTATGTAGATATCTGGGAATACTACCTCATTTTTCAAAACATAATGATCATAGTCCAAAAGGGTTGTTATTATGTGCCTTCAATTACCAGAAACATTATTTATGTTTCCATACTTCATACAAATGAATTTAATTTCTAATTTGAAAATAAATTTTACTTATTTAAAAAATTTATAATTAGTTATGGTAAGACACATTTACATAATGGATTTTATTTTTTGGATTACACAAACCAAATAATGCAAATTGATAATGATGTAACTTCACATGACTCATACCAATACCAACTTTTTAGTCACCCACTAGGTCATGTAAATGAAAATACTTTAACTAATATACATCAAAATGAATATTTAGATTATTTTGAAATAAAAACACTTGGTTGATGTCACGCGTATTTACAAGGGAAAATTAAAAAATCCCTATTTAGTGGGATAGGTGGAAGGGCTAATTATATTCCTTATCTAGTTCATACCGATGTGTGGACCATTTTCTATTGATGTAAGGGGTGGATACCCGTACATCATAACTTTTAATAATGATTTTAGTAGATATGGATACATCTAATTAATGATCTATAATTCAGATTCTTTTGACAAATTCCAGGAATGCAAGAACGACGTTGAGAACGACCAAGGTTAGAAGATTAAGAAACGAAACTCAGATCATGGTGGAGTATATCTTAATAAAGACTTCATTGATTATCTATAATAGTTTAGAATTTTAACTCAAGTCACTCCTCTATTTTCATCTTAGTGGAATTATTTAAGTGAAAAAAGGGGCCAAAATTATTCGAAATGGTTAGATAAATGATGATTCATGGAAATATTCAATTATCCTTTTGGGGATTTGCGTTACAAATAGAAGAAAATATACTAAAATGAGTTCTAACTAAATAATGACACAGAATAATACCATACCAATTTTGGAATGTAATGAAACAGGGTTTTAATACATACAAGTGTGGGGTTGTGATGCATTTGTTGAGGCTTCTTTTTGCACCAAGATTGCACCCCAAGGAACAATGTGCATCTATATAGGATATTCCAAAGAAAAAAGGGATGATACCTATACAATATTTCATAAAAGAAGATTTTGGTTTATAGATGTACCTAATTTAATCAAGATAATTTTACCTCTAAAATGGATATTGGTAGTGATATAGAATTATATGAATTCAAGGCTCAAGATACATAAGATTTGGCCCAAGAACAAATTCGGAAAATCCTTTTGAAGAATAAATTATTCCAACGACACAATTACTGTGTAGAAGCACTCAAGAGGTTTGAGAATCAGAGTGGTATGGTTTTCTAGTCACTGATGATGGTGAATAATTATTAGTTGTTAATAATCTTCCTCCAACCTACAAGGAAGTAGTATGCGGAATAGATGTAACCAATTGGCAAGAATCCATGAATTCTCAAATGGATTCAATGTACCAAAACCAAGTCTATATTTTGGTAGACCCTCTTGTTGATGTAAATCCCATTGATTGTAAATGGGTATTCAAGAAGAAACAATACATAGAAGGAAAAGTCAGTGCCTATAAGGAATGACTGGTTACAAAAGGGTTTAAAGTGTTTCGAGGCATTAACTATGAGGAAAACATTTCACCTGTTAAAATTATGAAATCCATCAAAATTCCATGAGCCATTACAGCTTTACAGACTTGTTATATTTGGGAAATGAATTTCAAAACATCATTCCTTAATGGGAACCTTTTATGAAGATGTATGTATGACATATCATGAAGGCTTTGTGACTCCAAAGGATGCCAAAAGGTATGCCATTTATAAAGATCCATTTCATGATTAACGAATGATTCCAGGTCATAGAACATTCATTTGGATGATGCCATAATGAAATTTGGTATCATAAGGAATAAATTAAATCCATTTATCTATAAAAGTTTTGTTTTTGGTGAATTCATTTTCATAATAGTATATGTTGATGACATATTACTCGTTAGAAAAAATAGCAGTCTTACAGTCTGTTAAGATGTGTCTGAATAAATGCTTCTCTATGTAGAATTTGGGAAAGACAACATATAATATTGGGATCGAGATTCATCAAGATAGATCCAAGAGATTATTAGACTAAGTTATAGTACATATAATGAAACGATCCTGAAGAAATTCAGTATGGAACATTCCAAGAGTGGATTATTTCCAGTATCACATGGTATTTATATTTCTAGGAAAAATTATCATGTGATATGTGAGGAAATGAATAGATTGAAAAGGATTATATACTTATTAAGGATTGCTTCAGTCATGTATGTTATGTTATGTACTAGGATAGATGTCTCGAATGCATTAAGAGTGATATGAAGATGTCAAGTTGATCCAGGTTATCTCCACTAGATGGAAATCACAACATTCCTGAAGTATCTAAGGCATACTATGAATATGTTTTTAGTTTATAAAGTTGATTAGGAACTAGTTATCAGAGGATATGAATATTCTAGTTTCCAAATGGACCCAGAAATGGTGAAGTTGCAAATAGGATACATCATTACTTTGAATAGTGGTTTTTTGAGCTGGAAGAGCTCAAAACAGACTATGGTTACAGATTATACTGTAGATCCCAAGTATATTGGGGGCTTTTGAGGAAAATAAAGAAAAAGTTTGGATTTAAAAAATCATCAATGATATTGATGTGTTACCTAGCATTAAATATAATATCGCATTCTATTGAGATAATATTGTAGCATGGGATCTTATAAAAGAGACAAGGTCACATCATTGGATGAAACACATAGTTTGTATATATCAGCTCTTGAGGGTTTTTATTAGAGTGGAGAAGTTACAGTGAGTAGTATTTCCCTAGAAGACAACATGGAATACCCCTTGAGTAATTCCTTGACACAGTATAAACATGACTATCATGTGAGGTCTAGCATACTAAAATTCATAGGTTGTTATACCTAGTCTAAGTTAGAGTTAGTTAGAGTTGATTTCTGTGGACCAACTATTTATACTTTTATTACATAAATATTCAATTTATTGAATATTAATAAAACTTGTTATTACATATTTTTTTTTTGCATGAATCTAATATAATAATCTCATGGAGTACATGTCACATTGATAAGGTCCAAGCAGTTCCCCGCTATGATAAAAATATTGATGATCTATGATGATATTATCAATTAATGTTTTGTGGTTTGATAACATACTATGATGGGAAATATAGTACATAGACTATTAGGTGTGAGTACTCATAAGAAGATAAGGCTTTGTCTCAGGGCGTTCACACTTGGTAATCTTCAAGATTAGAGATTATGAGAAAAAACACGTGAGAAAGAATTCCATAAGCTTTGGTGTCATCATATATTCATATCTATGAGTTTTTCTGATGGTCTATAGGCATTAAGATTATTATAAATTCATGTTACAACTCATGTAATTAGATGTATTTCTTAAACCATGATGATAAAAAATCCTGGAAAAGTTGGATATGTTGGTTGTGTCACGAGTGACATGTCATTAATTAATAAGTCAAGGAAGGATTTGTCCCTTCAATATTTATTGAAAATGATATCCCAACACATTGATTGGAATATAACCATTGCATTAAATTCAATGTCCATGGTGTAAGAACATGTTTTATATAGATAGTCAAAGAAAGATATATCGAGCATATAGTTTGGTGAAATGAATGTGAAACCTTCTTAATGAGATATTGTGAAAAGGGAATTGTATTACATAGTGAGAGTCCATATGTGGTTGTCAATGTTGAGACATTAATTTCCTTCTCTTTGTAGCCTTGGCTGCTTTCTAGATAGTAATCTTTGACATTAGTTAAGCCCACCTACTACCGACGAGAATGAACCCTAGAGGTTCACACACGAAGTGTTTTCATTGATCTCATTTAAATTAAATTTGAATTTAATTAATGGAAGAAAATTAATCTCAAGTCTATGGAATAATTATATTCAAGTCATACTGATTGAATAAATAAAATAATTATTCATTCACCGACATGTGGATAAAATATTTATTTTAACTAATGAATATGTTAACAAACATTTATTTTCTAGATTGTGAATAAATGTTTTTTATGAATAAAATATTTATTCATTTATTCAATAAATTTTAGAGGAGTTAAAACAGACCAAGATTGAGACTGTTGACAAATATTAAATAATAATACAGTTACATAATATTTCTTATTGTGAATTTTGGCACAAACCACAAAATAGTAATAATATAATAATTATTTTATGGAATTGGTTTTATAAAACGTAATAAATCTTATTTAATATCCCGTATGGTATTAAATAATTTTTGAACTTAAATCATAACCCTATAAATAGAAGAATATATTAATTATGTAGAGTATTCAAAAAAATGGGAATAGAGAATTATTATGTACAATGAATTATATATCAAATTCTATTTTTCTCTCCTTCTCTAGAATAAGATGTTTAAGATATATTTATTCAAGACAGAAGAATGAGTTATCAATAATGAACAAATCAATAAATTATAGTCACCATGTTAGCATCTGAAGGTCGAGTGGTGTTTCTGGTAGATCATTAGAGTACATGCAGATCATTGTGAGTGGGATTCTTTCCTTGGATCCTCACCAACAAAGTGTAGGTAATCCAAACAGGTCTTTTGATATGATAAAAATTTCCCATTGAAGAATTTTCTAAAGACCACAGATTTAATTTTTAAAATATTAAATAAATTAATTACAAATTTGAAATGTGAGATCATAAAATTAGGTTTTAAGTGATGATTATTAAATGAAATTTAATATATCTCCCACCATCGTACACTTTATTTGTTCCTAGAACCATCAAAAGAGACACCCTTCCATGTAGAATATTAAAACATGAATTGATGATGTGTCCTACAATATCTTATCAATGTATATTGACATGTTTTGACAAGAAATTATTCCATGTCGTATCATCTTATAGTAATGATGGGATCCTTCATCAAAATACATCACACATATCAAAAATGTATCTTGTACTAACCATATGGATGGTAGTTTAGTAACACCCTAAAAGTCCCCATTTAATTACTATACAATATTAATGGTCATATTTTTATATCTATAGCCACCATCATATGTTAATAACTATTTATCCTTTGATATCAACATCATATAATCGTATACATATTTATTAATCATTTGAATTTCATCAAGTTTCTGATAGAACATTCCTTGTTGGGGATCATTTCTTGATACCAGAAGAAAATAATGCATTTACAACAATATTAATTTCTTTACAAAATATTTAATTTTATGAAAGCGTACACATTCTAAAGATCTCTTTCATTATTGCCTCATATTTTATATTCTTATGCACATTATAACACACCATGATATTGAAAATAAATTTAACATTGAATTTATAAAACAATGAGTCATTAAAAAATACCACTATATTATAACCTTGCTAGTAAACATAGTTTTACCAGCTCTGTGATTGAAATTACAAAAAACAAACACACACGTTTGTGTTAAGTAAGTTATTTAGATTTTGATCGAATCAAATTAGTTTTTTGGTGAATAGTTACATACCCTTAGGAATAGTAACATACCCTTATGAATATTAATTAATATTAATGAGTAGAAAATTGTCCAAAAAAATAGAAACTTCACCCATGAATGTATAAATACAATTTAGACATATTATAAGTGAAAAATGATCATAGTATAAGTATTGGTATTTTTGTATTTCATAAATATTTCAATTAAAATTTTATGATTAATTTTATAATTTAATATGGAAGTTTATTTTCATAAAATTTAATCACAAAATAATATTTTATTATCATGTGGTTATAAGATAATTATAAGGGACCTTGATTAATTTTTCATTTTGTTGTAAAACTACTTATAGTTTTGATGTTGTTTGTTTCGAATATATTATTATTTTATTTTAAAATTAAATTAAAATTATATATATAAATAATATCATAAAATGGAGTTTTTTGTTTTGAATTATACACATTGAAAAATTATTATGGTGAATTTCTGGTGAGTAGTGAAATTTGATATTTTAAAAAATATGCTAAACAAATGAATTTCCACAGCATCATTGAGTCATGGATGATGTAAATCAGTAGTAGTTCAAACTCACTAGCCCTTATTAAGTTTTTTTGAAACAATAATCAACACTATTGGTTATATTTGGAAAAATAATAAAATAATGATTAAAATAATGGAAAAACCATCCTCTCCTCTACTATAACCCCCCTATCTCCCTCTTCTCATCAGTCCTCTCAAGCCTTGTGGATTTTCTAAATTCTATCCAAATATCCACCCAATATCAACCCCAACATCCATCATCCCTTGGTCTCATAAAAAGACTAAGATCACTCCCCTAAAAAAGAACCTCAAGGACGATTGCATCAATAAGTAAATTCCACTTTTCATTTCTTTTATTTTAAGATCTTTTGTTTTCTTTTTCTGTAATCATCTCATTTTATCCAAATGATTTGTTGAATCCAATACCTTAAATGTACTGGAATATTGTTATAATAAAGTAATAATTATTCATCATCTGTCCTTTCCATTCTTTTATAATAGAGTGGAAAACCCCATTCGAGATGTGTTAATTTATCACATTCAAGGACGATGGGTATTAAATTTCAATTACCGTATTCTATTATAGTCATAAAACCATTGTTATGGTTTAACCAGACTATAATATATTTATTATAACATATTTAAGGTTCTGTAATCATTTTTTACACATGATATTAATTTATAAATCAAACTGAGTTTGTTGTGATCATGAACTACCAATTAACCCATTAAATTTTCATTAAAGTTTTATATAATGTTTCATCTTCACTCCCAACAACTGAATAAATTTTATGACCATGTACTATTCTTGTTGATAACTAATAACATACAACTTCTATTTTGGACCTCCATTCTCAGTCTACACGATCTCCCATACATGAGTATAAGTAATTAGATCATTCAAACCAAGGAATAAAACACTTCCAAACAATGAAATTGAATCTCTGATCCCACCAAATGGATATGAATGAACCTAATAAGGTTATAATAAATAAATTACATGAATAATAGGTTCTAGAAACAAAAATTTATGAACCAAAATTTTATTACTCAGGTCATTAAGATCAATTGAGGAACACCTTTAGACTTAAGCTAAGGGTTTTCCACCCGAACCTCCATTTTCAATCAGGTTACATTAATTATATACATACCAAATTTAAATTCATCATAATTTATATTCCCTCATAATAAATTAATTTTTAATTTTTTAAATATATTTACCAACCAGAATCCTACCATCATTTAGGGGAAATTATGCATTTTAAAAAGAACTTTAAAAAATTATTCCCGAAATGCAAGCCATATTCAATAGAATTTCTCAAATTCATTCCTATTTTCAAGGGGAATATATAATCTATTATTGGAAACCAATACTTTTTTATAATCTATAGTTTTATTTTGATAATAATATTTTACTTTACATATGGTTTTCTATAATAATTGTTTCAAAAGAACTCTTCTTTTCATTGTAAAAGAGTATTTATCTGAATAATTACTCGATGATTTTATAAGATTATCTTCATCTATTTTAACACCCTTGTTGACTAATAAGTATTATTGAGATTAATATTTTATGATATCATCTACCATATTTAATTCAATGGTTTATGATTATTTTGACTGTGAATGTTCTATCTTAAAATCATTACCCAATTTACTCTGAATGGTTAGTGTTTATGATTAATATTTGGGGAAAGTTATATACATTTCATATATTAGTTTCAATGTGAATGTATATTTTTTTTATGATTATCCCCATTAATAAGAAGAATGAATTTGACTGACAAGTGTCAGGTGGTTCCCTCTATATCCCCTCGGTGCATGGGCAGGTCACATGAGACAAACTACAGTCATGGCACGAGGCCTTGACAAAATGGATATTTATGGTCTTGGCATGAGGCCTTGATGGTATGGTTATGATGTATATCTTTATGAATTACCTCATTATGAAAATATTATTGATGTTTCATGTAGTTATTACACTGGTAGAATACCCATGATTATGTTTTATTATTGCATTATTTATTCATCTCAAATTCTTACCATAATGTGTTTAGGTTTATTTTTAAAGGCATGGGTTTTTTATTATTAAACATGCCTAATGTCAATGTGTATGATATATTCCATTGTATTTCCTACCATTAATAAGTCTTTGAGCTTAATCCTTTCTTATGATTCATTTTCTCAAATACATGAATTTTTTTATTATGAGTGACATGTATGGATTATCTTATTGTTGTGGATGTTCCCAATAAAACTTCTATGTTGTTTTTCATTTCATGTTGTAATTTTCAACTTATGTATGTATATGGTTCTCCAAAACTACTAAGTTATTAACTATTTAGGGATATGAATTTCTTATAATCATGCTAATGTAATCAAATAAGGCACCAAATCCATGGAACAACTTGGGTTAGGTCCTTATAGTTGGTATAAGATAAGTTTTAGTAGAAAACATGGATACTAGATTTAGAAAATGTAGATTAGGGAACATGACCCTAAGATATTATTTTAAGAGAAAAATCCAAGAACATCGTAATTTTATTTTAAATATTATATTATGAGTATATTTTTTAAAAATACCTCTCTTTATAGATACTAAAAGTGGACATGGTTTTGGAATAGATGTACATTGCAGGGGAAACTCTGACACAGGGTTTCGGGCTTGACCCAATGTATCTTGGTGCATGAAAACAGACCTTACTATGCACCTGGTTTGACACTCCCAGGGGATATTCATAGGATAATAATTTTATTTATAATCCCTTATAAATTATATAAATGTAAATTTTTCCTCAATGAAACCATGATTCTGATTATAGGATTAACCATGCATAGGATTTCAATTTATGCGAAGTATTTTTCTAAGTTGAGATTATACATTATGATTCATAACATAATCTAGTGTATCCATTATCTATAAATGGCGTCTATTCGAATAAATGTAATCCACATTTATATATGTATCTGTTCTATATATTTCCCTCTAATTCAAGATAATGAAGTTGGATCTGGAGCTACGAATGTTGCTGAGAAACTTATATCTATAGAGGGACAACTGACTCAGGTTATGAACAATGACCTTACACGTATGGAGAATCCTGATCCACAATGTGGATGATTAATGGTATATCTCTTTATAGGATAACAACCTCCATCATTCAATGGGACTACAATCACATTTATAGCAAAGTAGTGGATAAGTTCCATATAGAAGATATATCTCTATTTGGGATGTAATGAAAGAGATAAGGTGGTCATCATGATTTATTGTCAATCAGAATATGCTGACTAGTGGTATTCATTAATAAAAAACACAAAGGAGGAGGATGAAATGGATGATATGTAATAGAGGTATTTAAAGTAAATCTTTATAGGAAAAAAAAATTCCCAGTGAAAAATTAGCTGATATGGAAAAAAAGTTTCTAAATTTGAGGAAAAATATGATGTGAATGTTGTGAAGTATGAAGAAAACATCACCAGGTTAGAAATACATGTCACAGACTAAATAAGTAATCTGAGGAGAAATATTGATTGTTTATTTCATTTTTAAACCATTACTCTAAAGGGATATAGTTTTCTAATGTCTCTCATCATATGAAGATATAGTCTCAAGTCCAATCAAGATGGAAAAGAAATATTCTAAGTCTTATGATGTTAATGGAAAGTAAAAGAAGAAAAGGGCTATAAAAAACTACGGAAATGGAAATATAGAAATGGGGAATAAGGGAATAGTTGACCTCCCATCACATGGTAATTGTTGGAAGAAACACCCTAGCACTTGCCTCATGAGAATGGGAGTTTGTTACAAGTGTGAAAAAAGGAAACCTATCTTAGGATTTTGTGGGGAAGAATGTAGTAATCAACATTCAATTCTACAATTTCAGGGAGATGGGAAATTGTGCACATTAATTTCCTAAGTGTCAGGGAAACATTCCATAAAGAAGGATAATTGAGTAAGGCTAAGCTTACGTGGTCACAACTACAGAGGTTGAGGTTCCAAACAATGTTGTGGAAGGTACATTAATCATTTCATGAAACATATACAAGGCTTTATTGGATTCTATATCATTGGACTCTTTCATATATTCCCGGTTTACCATGAAGATTACATATTTCCATTTTGATTTAGTAAGGGAGTTTTCATTAAAAACTCTTAAGGGAAGTATCATTCTAACAAATTTGTGTCAGGCAGTCCCTATTATGGTATATAAAGGTGATTTATTTTCTAATATTATTATCATACCCATGATTATATTTGATATAATAATTGGTATGTATTTGATTTTGAACATTGATGTGAAAATTTATTATAAGAAGAAGGAGGTTACAATTTTTTAGGATTATGTAGAATCCCTTGTCATTAGGGTAGAAACATCACCATATGATTCTCATCTAGATCCTCCCCCATAAGCTCTACTAAATTAAATTATTGGTGGAAGGGAATGGAATATCTTTGGGTGAGAAAATGGATTTTCAAATAGAGTACGTACCTATTGTGAAATAATATATTGATGTGTTTTCAAAGGATTTACCTGGATCTCCTCCAGAGCAAAAAGTTGATTTCTCTAGTGATTTAATTCCCAGTTTAAGGCATATTTCAAAGAATACTTATAGAATGAACACTTTGGAACTAGTATAAATGAAGAAAAAGCTAGAGTAATTACGTTATAAATGATTTATTCAACCAATTGATTCCCCATGGGGAGCCCCGGTTCATTTCTACAAGAATAAATATTGATCTATGAGGTTGTTCATTGACTACATTGATATCATTTCTATAACAATAAAGAACACGTAACCCTACCTCGTATTTATGATTTATTTGATCATCTTCATGGAGACCAGTATATTTTAAAGATTTAACATCATTATGGATATAATTAATTACTAGTAAGGAAGGAAGAAATTTCAAAGACAACATTTTGAACAAGTTATGTGCTTTATGAGTTTACAGTAATTACTTTTAGACAGACTAAGGCATCTTCTATTTTCATGGATCTAATGATTAGGGTTTTCATGGAATATATTGAAGACTTTTTGCTGGTATTTATTAATGATATCTTGTTATACTACCAAAGCTAAGAAGATTATGAAAATCACTTGCACACTATTCATGAATACTCATAAAAGAAATGAATTATAGGGGCTGTTTAGAAAGTTTAAATTTGGCTTCAATCAGATTCCCTTCTTAGAGACATTTTATTAAGGATGGAATATCTATTGATCATGCAAAGTCAATGAATGTGCAAGAATTTCCAACTCCAATGAACATAACTGAGCTATGTAGTTTTATTTGTTTACCAGGTTGTTATTATTATTTTGTTCAGAAATTCTCACATTTACCCAACCCAATTATGAAGCTTACTCATAAAGGGGTTAATTTCATATGTACGAAAGAATGTGAGGAGTTTTTTGAGGAATTTGAGAGGAAATTGGTGAATGATCTGATCGTGACTCTACCATTGGGGAATAATGGGTCTATGATCTATAATGATGAATCAAAGAAAGGATTGGGTTGTGTCCTTATATAGATTAATAGAGTTATTGAATATGCATCAAGGAAGATAAAAATTAATGAAAAAAACTCTCCAACTCATGATTTATGTTAGTAGCTATAATATTTCCTTGGATGAAATGTAGACAGTATCTCTATAGTGAAAGTTGTGAGATATATACAGATCAAATGATTCTAATGTATATCTTTTCATAGAAAGAACTCAATATAAGGAAATGAATATGGCTAGAACTGCTCAAGGATTATTATTTTTATATACACTACCACCTAGGAAAGGATAATAAGGTAGATGATTTATTGATCAGGAAGGATCATGGTGTTTTAATCAAAATTGAGGATTGAAAGAGATCCTGTTTTCATGGATCAAATATAGTTGGACATGGTAATTATCAAAGAAGGTGAAACATCGTTATTTTTAAAATTGGTTTCCCAACCATCTTTACATGAAAGGATGAATAGATCTCATCTTAATGGTGAGAAAATTAAAATAAAAATTAATGATGTGAAAGATGGGATGTTGCATGACATCATATGTGAAGATGGAATTTTGAAATTTGGGAAGAGGCTCTATGTTCCCTCTATACATGAGATGGAAAAGAAGTTATTGTATGATTCTCATGGATATTATTTCCCTATAAATCAAAGTAGCACTAACATTTAAAGAGATTTGAAGGAACATTTTTTGGGGGACAACATGAAGAGGGAAATTGGTGATTATTTATCAAGATTTTTAGTCTATCAATATGTAAAGTCTGAATGACAACATACAAGAGCAGTCATGAATCACATACCTATTCCTATATGGAAATGGGATTACATCACCATGTATTTTGTCACTAGGTTACCAAAAACTCCAAGAATGAATGATGCAATATGGTTAATTGTTGATCGATTTACGAACTTTGTGCATTTCCTCACATTAAGGGAGGATTTTACACTCGATAGGCTTGCACGAATCTATGTTAATGAATTTTTAATACATCATGGGGAAAAATATTTCAATAGTGTCTAATCGCGATCCTTAATTTACATTGAATTTATGGAAAAGGATTTAGAATTCATTGGATACTGATCTTGGATTGAGTACTTCTTATCACCCTGAAACTGAAAGGCAATCAGAAAGGACGATCAAACCATAGAGGACAAGTTCATATCATGTTCAAATGACTTTCAGGGAATGTGGTATCAATATTTACCATTAGTGTAGTTTTATAACAATTACAGTTTCCATTCATGTATTCAAATTGCACCATATGAAGCAATGTACAGAAAGAGATGTTGTACACCAACATATTGGGATGAAGTTGGATAAAAGAATCTTATGGGCCAAGAAAATTTGGAGGATACAAAAACAATGGTAAATATGATTCGAACCCATATAAAATAAGTTCAAATAAAGAAACATAGCTATGGAAATAACCGAAGAAAGTATTTATAATTTCAAGTTGGATATCAGGTTTTCTAGAATGTATCTTAATAAAAGGGAATTATAAGATTTTAGAAGAATGGGAAACTTAGTCCAAGGTACTTTGGTCCTTTGGAAATTACAGTGAAATTTGGAGTTTTGGATTATCATTTGGTTGTGCCACCTAGCCTTTATAAATTACACTACATGGTTCGGGTCTCATTATTGATAAAGTACATGCCAGACCTAATGCATATCATAACATCAGAAGGTATAGAATTAGAACCTGGCCTATCTTACTATGACAATACTATCTTGATTCTAGACACTATAGTACAAGTTTTGAAGAATATGGTGAATCAACCGATAATTATACTTTTGATTAATTAGAAAACTGAATAGTTGACAAGGGAGCCTAAGGAGCTTATAATGAAGAACTACCCAAATCTTTTTGGGAGTATACATTCTGGTAATTTTGTGGATGAAATTTTTTTAAGGAGGGGACCCCAATATTTTTAGAATAAAATTAGTTTTAAATTCATGAAACAAAAAGTCTCTACAAAACACCACTTTGTTATAACCTATCTAGTAAACATAGTTTTACCACCTCTATGATTGGAATTTCAAAAAACTGACATACACGGTTGCATTTAGTATGATATTTAGAGTCTGATAGAATCACCTTCATTTTTTATTAATAGTATCATACCCTTGTAAATAGTAACAAACTGTTATGAATAGTAATGAATAGTAAATCAGCCATAAATTAAAAACATCACCCATTAATTTAAACATTAAATTTAAACATCTTATAACTGAAGAAACTATCATATTATAAATATTGGTAACTTTGAATGTCATAAATATTTAAATTACAATATTATGATTAATTTAATAATTTAAAATATAAATTTATTTTCATAAATTGTAATAATAAATAATTAATTTATATTTTTATGGTTGTAAAATAATTTTATGGGAACTTGATTAATTTTTCAAGGTGTTATAAAAGGGGTTATAATTTTAATGTTTTTTTCGAATAAAGAGTGATTTTATTTAAAATTAAGTTAAAAATACATAGAAAATTATTTTCCAAAAAATGAGTTCGTTTTTGAATTCTACAAATTAAAAAATGATGAGGTAGATTTTTTAGAATTTTTTTGAAATACTTTTATTTTTATTAATAGGGAAATTCAATAATTTACATAATATACTAAATAAGTGACTTTATGCATCATGATTGTGTAATAGCTGATGTAAATTAGAATTGGTTCAAACTCACATGGACTTATTACTATTTTTACCACAAGAATAAAAACTATTGGATGTCTTTGGAAAAATAATAAATTAATGATTAAAATAATGGGGAAAACCCTCCTCTACTCCAATATAAACCCCCTCGCACCCTTTTCTATTCACTCCTATCAAGCCATGTTCCTTGTATAAATTCTACCAAAATCCCCTCCCAATATACCCACACATATAGAAGACATTTCTCTCATAAAAAGTCGAAAATCTCTCCCATATAGAGGCTCTCAAGGAAGATTACTTTAAGAGGTAAACTCCTCTATTCCTTTCTTTTATTTTATGTTCCATTATTTTCTTTTTCCTTCCTCACCTCCTTTCAATCAAATTTTGTGATTAAACCAGTAACATACACGTACTGTAATGTTTTTATGATAAAGTAATATTTCTTCATCATCTCTCCTTTCCCCTTATTTTATAATAAAAATGAATACACTATCTGAGATGTGTTAATTTATCATATTCAAGGATGACAAGTTTTGAATTTTCTTAACCATAAAAAATTATGAAAATGAAACCATTTTTATTGTTTAAAAAGACTATAATATATGTATTATAACTTATTTAAGGGTTTTTAGTCATTTTGTTCATATAATATTAATTTATAAATCAAAATGAGTTCTTTGTGATCAAGAACTGCCAATTAACCCAAACAATTGTCATTGAAGTTTTATATAATGACTCAACTTTATTCCCAATAACCAAATACATTTAATGAACATGTAATATTATGGTTGTTCACTCATAAAATATAACTTCCATTCTATACAACCATTCTCATTCTACATGTTTAGTCATACATGGATATAAGTAACCGATCATGAAAACCAAGGAAGAAAACACTCCCAAACAATGAAATTGAATCTGTTAACCCATCAACAAGCCATAAAAGAACATAATAATGTCATAATAAATCAATTAAATTTTTAATATTTTATGTAATAATTAATTTATGACCCTAAATTTTATTATTCAAGTCATTAATATCATGTTAGTAACACCTTCAGACTAATAGTAAGTGTTTTCCACTCGAACCCCCATTTTCATTCAGGTTACTATTATTATCTACTTACCTCAATTAAATTCATAATAATTAATACTAACTGCTCATTTATTCTTTGAGAATGATCTATATATGTGTTACAACAATAATCCCACCTTCATTTATGAGGATTTATATAATTTAAAAAGATCATTCAAAAATTCTTCATGAAATGTGAGATATATTCAAGGGAATTTCCCAAATTCTTACCTATTTTCAGGGGCGCTCAATAATCCGTTTTTGGAAACCATTATCTTTAAAAAAATATTTAATTTTATGATTAAAATACTATCTTACCTCACTTATGGTTTTATACAATGATTGTTTCCAAAATAACTCTTCTTTTCAAAGTAAAAGTGTATTAACCTAAGGAATTACTCAATGATTTTATAAGAGTATATTAACCTATTTCAATAATCATGTTGATTTTTATAATTACGGGGATTAATATTTTATGTGATCATATTAAATTCTTTAATTTAATAGTTTATGATTATTTTGAATTTGTATGTTCTATCTTAAAACTATTCTCCAATTTACTCTGAATGGTTTGTTTTTATGCATAATGTTTGGGGAACATTATTCAAATTTTAGATACTTTTTTCAATATGAATGTAAATTTTGTTTAGGTTTATCCCCATTCATATGAATAATTCATTGGACATATTAAGTGTCTCATGGGGCCCTCTATATCCCCTCGGTGAATCGGTAGGTCTCATGAGACAAAATATGGTCGTGACACGAGGCCTTAACAAAATGGATATTTATGCTCTTAGCACAAGGCATTGATAGTGTGGTTATGATGTCCCGCATTATTTATTCCCTCATTATGAAAATAGTATTGATTTTTCATGTAGTTATTCGACTAGTAGAATACCCATGATTATTTTTTATTATGGTATAATTTATTTCGATCAAATCCCTTCCATGGTGTGTTCAAGATAATTTTTAAAGGCATGTGTTTTTTGATATTCACCATGCCTGATGTTTATGTTTATGATATCTTCTATTGTATTTTATACCCTTAATTATTGTTTGAGATCACCCATTTCTTATGTTTTTTATTCTCAGGACATGAAGGAGTTTACTATGAGTGTCCTGTAGGGATAAAATTATAGTTTTGGATGTACCCAATAAAACTTATATGTTGTATTTTATTTCATGTTGTAAAGATAATCTTATGTTTGTACTTAGTTTTCCAAAACTACTAATCTATTCATTCTCTGGGTATTCAATTTTCTTATAATCTGTACAATATAATCAAATAAGGCACTGACTCTAGGAATCTAGGGTTTGGTCCTTGCACACATTACTATCAATATGTTTGATGAAATATCGATGAAAATAATTCATTTATCACCATGAAACTCTATCATTGCTAATGACCTCTATAATTACATTATGATGATTATATATTTGACATAATACATGGATTTTAGTAACATGAATGTGTGTACAATCCCAAAACCAACTCATCGATTCCTAATTTTCAATCTCAACAATGGGAAATGAAAGTGGGAGAGGGGAACAAATACCTTTCTATATCGCAGAAATAAGTAGAACTATTTCATATCTATAGTAAATATAAGTTCCATCCACTTGAATGAATTATTTTTTATAAATAAAAGCAGCAATACAAGGCCTGAATCCCCAAAATGTCCAATAGAACATCACCTTTTGTTTGATCAAATCTGTGACCTAGGGAGAAATATTAAATAGTTTCCATATATTAAATAACATGATTGTTGAGAGATAATAATCCCCTTAGCCATGGAAAACTTTCGTATGATTCATCCCAACCACCAAATAATTCCACAATTTCTTTTTATTTTTTATTCAAATCATTTTCATAGTGTATCTTGTTTTTAAAAATTTATTATGTTTATTATTGGACACTGGATGTAGGAATCTATTAACATGTCCATGTCATCTCAAAAACAAAAATTGATATGAACTCTCCTACAACAAGATTGGATGTACACAAGTATGTGGTCCTTCCAACATAGGTATCCTATAACATGGAAAAAATATCATATATTTCCCAAATTCAAAATTTATATTCTAGCCCATATTTTTACACTGTGTAACACCCCAACCCCAAAAGCCCAGAGTATGTGCATTATTACATATCATTGACATGATCAAGAATGATCAAGTCTTAAAAGACTGATTAGTTTATTAGCCTTGGAAGTACTAGATAAATTCATAAAGTTTAAATTACATCATAAAATGGAAAAATACAACAACATTGTTTCCATAGACAACACTAAGATCCCACAGACAATCCCTGCAGGTCATTTATAATATACTTCTTCACATCGTGGGAAAAATAAAACATAGAAAGGGGTGAGCTTAGATTCTCATCAAGGATAACAATATAGTAAAAACTTTCATAAATAAGAATAAACGTTTAAGGCAATATATACAACTAAAACAAAATCCTTTACAACATAAGAATCTTCATAATATGGAAAATATAAATCAAAATAATTTCATTTACTTACTCACATGGGTATTCTACTAGTCGAATAATAACATGCAATATCAATAGCATCTTTCATAATGATGTAATGCATAATGCCAAACATCATAACCACATAGTCAAGGCCTTGTTCCAAGACTACAAATAAGATTTTGTCAAGGTCTTATGCCAAGACACTAGTTTGTCTCATGATACCTACTGATGCATCAAGAAGTTATTGCGGGCTCCACCCGTCACTTACTAAGTCTAATGCATTCCTCATATAAAAAGTATATAACATAAAAATTAATATTAAAACTAGCATATGAAATGTCAATACATTATCTATAAACAATTAATGGTAGAAAAATAACACATCCACAGAAAAACATATCAAAAAACATTCAATACAAAATGGAAGATTTGTATCATAATAAATCAACTTCCTACATGATTAAAATCCATTAAAGGATGTTGACATAGATGAAATCAAAATTGTGTGAGGGAAATATCTCATTTTTTTGAAATCAATTAAAGTTATATAATTATAAAGTAAAACATTTCTTTTGAAAATATTATTATAATCTTGTAGGTGAAGCTTCGATGATGTTACAACGGCCGAATATTGTCTCGCCCTATGTATAAGTTAAAAAACATTTTTTCCTTAATTTTGTTGAAAAGGTCATAAAGTAAATTGTTTGGAAAACATCGGAAAGATTACTTTCCAAACATAGAAGGTAAAAAAGGGTATAAATGTCATTAATACATATTCTAGGAAATATTAAAAAGGTTTTAAAATTCATTTTTAGGATACATGGATGTATATGATAAAGAGGTCCCAGAAGATAATTACGTATAAACGACCTTAGATAACAAAGTGATTGTAGAATTAACCCTTAACATGTTCTTTTCATTGGTCGAGTGTAGGTTAAACTCCTGTATAATGGGGAAATAATTGTCATTAAATTATACAAGAATCATATTCATTAGTATGGTATCATATATGATCGTTTAATGTTGCTTTCATAATAATATTTTATTATTATCGTCGTTTCAGGTATTAACTGGTTCAGTTTCCTTCATATTCTTTGTCATGTAAGTGATCATTGTTATGGATACAATGTATCTTATTCATATTAATATATTTATTATTTCAATAAAAATTATTTTTATTCATCTAATAAAAATTAGTCTTGAATGGATAATATGGGGAATGAATCTCATCGTATTTGTGGAGACGGTAATCCGTATGTACGCACGAGAAACAATATAATTCTTTTGAATTTAAAATCATATATAATTGGAAGGTATATCATATATATATATAGAATAATTATCATGTTATATTTATTATTTATGTAACGCCCCGACCCCAGTTACCCAGAGTCGGTGCATTAATTCGTAACATTGGCATGATCACAAAAGATCAAGTATCGAAAGACCTATTAGTTTAGTAGCCTTGGAAACACAAGATATATTCATAAATGTTACATTACATCCTAAAGTGAAAAACTAAAATAACATAGTCTCCATTTTCCATGCTCATATCCCCTTCAGACTATCCCGGCAGGTCATTCCTAAAATACTTCTTCACATCCTGGAAAAATTAAAACATTGAAAGGGGTGAGCTTAGATACTTAGTAAGGATAACAGTATAGCGGAAGCTTTCATAAATAAACATAAACATTTAAGGAAATATATAACTAAACAAATGCCTTTTAAAAATTAACTTCAACATAATATGGAAAAAGTAAAATGAAATAATGGCATTTACTTATTCACATGGATATTATACCGGTTGAATAATCACATGTAATATTAATAACCACTTTCATAATGATGTAATTAATAATTCTAGACTATCATAACCACTTATCCAAGGCCTCATGCCAAGACTACAAATAAGATTTTGTCAAGGCCTCGTGACAAGACACTAGTTTGTCTCATGAGACCTGTCGATGCATCGAGGAGCTATAGCGGGCTCCACCCGTCACTTATTAAGTCCAATGCATTCCTCATATGAACAGGTTTAAACATATCATAAACCATAACATAATCATATCACATAAAATATGCATAAAGGAAACATAAAATTTCCACATTTCAATCACATGATATCAATAAAACACTTTTATATAATAAAAACACTTTCAAAACCATTTTCAATACCAAAATAAAAGAAAATTATAACATGATATTTATTTTTCATTTTAAAAAAAAGTTAGGGCTTGTAGAGGAAGCCGAAACTCAAATAATGGTCACGGCGGTGGGGAAGTCGTTGTTGCCGCATACATAAGAAAAAAAAACATTCCTTTTGTCATTTAGTAAAAATACTTCATATAAAAAGATTCATTTTGAGTAAAAGTAAAATTCAAAGGGGTTTATACACCGTATAAAGGAAAGTTGTGTATAAAACCAAATATGCTTCAATGAAAGGAGATTGAGATGCAGTCCCTTACAAAAATCATTTTTTTAAATAAAATAGATATATTATGTGTATTCACTATAAGTACACATAAATAATTTACAAATACAAGATAGGACATAATAATATCAAGACATAATTTGAATGTAGGAGATTAACCCAAAGAATGGAAATTGGGTTAAGAAGTTCCCTTACCTCGTGTCCGACTTGACTCGACCGTTCATTAACCTCCTTAATAATAAACTAGAGTTAATTTATACTTTCTTAAGAACCTTTTCATGTTCATTATTACTTTTATATCACTTATTACCATGTTATGAACATTATGTAATTATTTACGTTAATAACGGTCGTTTTGTTGATCTTTGGTACTTGAGTCAAAAATAAACATCTTATAATTACAAGTTGTTCATGTGGTGAAATAGCAATTATATCCAGAATTATATTCATGATTTAGATAGAATATATATCATATATATCCAGTATATACATTCATTCATAATATTACGTAACATTTAGAGGTAAGAAATCAAATGCACCGCTCATGGAGACGGTAAGCCGTACGTACGCATGAACGCTACTTTCATTTCTATTTTCTATTTAATGGAATTAAATAATAATTATATAAAGTTATATTATAATTCCAGTATAATATCATATATAATATCATTTACTTCATCATTTATACATCCCACATATGGCATTATCGATTCAAATCACTTTGAGGGGGCGGTAGTCTGCACTTCCTAAAATGAAGATATCGTGTTTACCTATAATGGAAACCATAAAGGTATGCCATAAATGAAAAATAAAGAAGTGTAAGAAAAACATAAACATATTATATATCATATATAAATATTGTGACATCTTAATGGCCACCTTTGAGGTGATATATGAGTGTTGAACAATGATCGTTTCGTGAGGAAAAAATTCACCATCCACAGAAATAGTATGTTCCTTAACCATTATATGTAGGTGGGTGTAAGTGTAGCTCTAATCCTTCTTATAAAAACTTCCTAGAATATTTAGGATTATGTTTTTTTTAAAAAATAAATGAATAAAAATATTTTAAGTGGTTGTAGAATTAAAATAAAACAAAATAACATAAGAGAAGACATTACCTTAAAATCGGGTAACTCTTTTTTATTAGAGCCAAAGGTTTCCTTGGGAAGAATTCTTCCCAAAGTGAGGATTCTAGAAGTAAGAGAGGGATGTTGGGAGAGTAGTTGGGCAGATGTTGGCCGAGACAAAAGGCTTTGAAGGTGTGAATAAGGTGGTAGTGGTGGGGGCCTTTTATAAGAGAATAGGAGGGGCACTCTTGGAATGTCATGAAATGTTAATTTATTATATAATGCGTTTTGGATTTTAAAGGTCCCACACTTATATATTTCGAGGTTAAGGTGATAAGGGTTTGAAATATACACATCCAATAGGTTTTTGACAATTGTAAGTCTTAGATTTTACATTATTTTTTTATTTTATTTAATTTGTTAATTAATGAGGTAATTGTTGCATTATCATGGTGTCATAAAATATTTATTTTCTTTAAAGTCTAAAAATTATAAAACAAATATCATGATGTAGGAAATATTTATGGATTTACAATTAATATTTATAGTTGAAAGGATACCTTATATAACCCCATGTAATAATTGTTTTACTAAAACAACTCATGTTTGTGACATTTTTATTTTAACATTAAATTAAATGTTTTTAATGTCATTTTCCTACCAAAGTGGCTCCATGGGGTCCCCAAGTTGACCCATAGACTTTCTTGGTCAGCCATGACTCATAAAACAAGTGTAGGACAAGTGTAAAAGTATTTTCATATTTTTATAATATCATTTTTACCTTAAATTTCACTAATTACCTTTAATCACGATTAATTAAACATAAAAGTTACTATTCACCAAAAAATTATTTTAATCCCATTGAACCTCATTTTACTTTTTAATGAAATCCATGTACTAAAGATTTTTGGAAATAAAATCACAGAAGTGGTAATGTTTCATTTAAACGAAAAATCAGTTTTTTTAACTACCACTTAGTGGTTTCACTATTCATCAAAAATTGAAGTTTTTCAGAACAATGCCAAAATATCACCCAAAGCTATAATTGATATTCCGAAATAAAAAATTATGTCTTTTTTAAAAAATTACATGCATATAAGTTGCATTAATTAATTATATAATTAATTCCCACTGTCAAAACAAATAGCGTGTTTTTAAGAAAAACAATATATATCAAAAGATTGAAAATTGTTTATGTCCAATTTCAAAGTGAAATTAATTCTAATGACCACCATTTGATAAAAAGGTAAAAATATATTCTAATTATTCTTTTAAAACACTCAATAGTATAATTTATCACTATAAGTTATTTTGATTAAAAAAGTTGTTTTTAAGTATTTTTCACTATTAATAAACAATTGGAAGTTCTCAGAAAAATATCAAAATTTCATCATAGGCTAATTTCGATATTCCAATTCCAAAAATGAAGTCCATTTTGAAATATAAAATATATATATTTTCAAAAAGTGGGTATTACTATTCATAATGGCTATTTTGATTGGTCGCGGTGTGTTAGAATCTCGAACTTGCGTACAATGCAAGCTAGTACATTATTGAAAGAGAAGATTATCATGGAAGCTCGGGGTGTTACATTCTCCCACTATAGGAAAACTGAATATTTGCGACGGGCGATTTGCGACGAGATCCCGTCGGAAATGATATTTTGCGACGGGGCCCCGTCGCAAATCGCCCGTTGCTGAAACAACGTCGCAAATAGGTGTTTTTGCGGCAGTCCCGTCGCAAAAAGAGTATTTGCGACGGTATTTTCCCCTCGTCACAAATGAGTTTTCGTTTATATATAAAAAAGGTATTTGCGACGGGCCGTCGCAAATATATTAGTTGTGACGGGTCAGAATCCCGTTGCAAATGCGAAATTTAAAAAATACTTGCGACGAATGTATTTGCGACAGACTGTCGCAGAAAGGATTTCATGACGGGTATTCGTCCCATCACAAATGGTACAGTAAAACACATTTATGACGGGAAATTCCATCGCAAATTTTCCCGTCGCAAATATTAAAAAATAAAATAAAAATAAAATAATGAATACAAATCGTATAATATTATCTAAAATTAATAATAATATTAATAATATAAAAAAATTATATTATTATAATATAAATAAAAATATATATATAATATAATTATGAAATATTAATATAAAATAATAATAATATGAATATAAATAATATAATATAATATAATAATACTATTATTAATAATATAAAAAATTAATATAATAATATTATCATTAAACTATCTATATAATAATAATAATAATATAAAAAAATTATATTATTATAATATTAATAATAAAATATATATAATATAATTATAAAATATTAATATCCAAAATTAATAATAATATAAATATAAATAATATTATATTATATGTTACGAAATATTAATATCAAAAAATAATAATAATAGTACTAATATTATTAATATAAAAAATTAATATAATAATAATAATATTAAAATAATCATACATATTTATGAAAAAATAATATTAATATTATTAGTAATAAAATTATAAAATTATAAAATTATAAACTTCTCAATATTAACAATAAATATAAAATATTAAAAGTAATATTACTAAAATAAGAAGACATTAAAAATTATACTAATAAGTAATAATATATTAAAAAACAAATTAAATCACATAATATTCGTACCAATATGAAAGAGGAATTGTAAATCATTAATATGATAATAAATTACGAACTCAAATGTTTATTACATCTAAAAAAATCACTAGGGGGTGGATAATCTGGAGGACCTGGAGGACTTGGAGAAGGTGGTGGAGGAAACTCCATCCCTAAACTATGAGTCAGACGACGCATATACTCCAAATACTCCTGATGTTGCTCCTCATAATGACGTCTCTCCTCATCCTGCTGCTGACGCGTCTGCTCCTGCCATCGACGCATCTCCTCATCGTGCTGCTGATGCATCTGCTCCTGCCCCTGACGCAAATCCTCTACAAGCTGACTCTGAGCACGCAGTTTCTCCTGATACTGTGAGACAGAAGATGATGTCTCTCCACGAGCTCCTCTCGAGCTGGACGCCGACATCGCAGCAGTACCATAATAAGCTGTAGGAGCCAAATGAGAGTCGATACCAACTACTCTGCCCTTTTCGAAGCCATATTGGGTCTCCTGCATCCATGTCGTCTCATCAAAATGGTGGGCACTAGTATGATCACCCGTCTCGTCTTGACTCTCAGCATGTGTCTGAGAGGTCGTGGCCTCATATGACTCCTTAAGTTTCAATTAGAAATTAAAATAATGAAAATATTATATTCATTTAATTTGAAAATTGAAAAGAAAATAATACTGACCACAATATGACGCTGTCGGTCACCTCTAATCTCTCTAGTAGCCGGGTCAGTGTACATCCTCCGATAAATGTCGTAAGCCGAAATACCGGGCTGCTCGGCTTCCTATATGAATATAAAATAAACTGTTTATATTTAAAGTTGTATAAAATATTAAAATAATTAATTACCAGACACTCTCTATGTGCACTGAATGTATGACTACCAGCTCGATGTGTCACCTCTTGTCTCCCCTGATTCTGTCGACCCAATGCAGATCTCCTCTGAAACCCACCACCCAAACAGTGTGTACATAATCCATCCCAAACCTGAGATGAAATGTACTCTGGTCGGTGGGCTCTACAAGACTCATCAATTTCTATCACTCCGGCTTTCTTCACAGTCGTCTTTATCAAATTATGCAAAAACTGACGGAAACGGTCACGCATAGACACCACCCATGTCGTGTGGATAGTGGCACGCATGCTCTCATCGATGGGATACCATAAACCCTAATATAAAGTTAATAATGAATTAAATTTCAAAATAAATAATATTTAATTACGTATCAACCAATGATCGAACATGGCGGCCTGCACATCAGCGGGAATCTGATCCCAATTGAGCCAGGGCTGAGAAAAATAATTGCGCAAGATAGCGCTCCCCTGTCCAATAGCTATATGCATAAAACTGTTGAAAAGAACAAATAATCAAACAATTATAATATTAATAAATTATAATGAAAGATAACTAAAATACACAGGTTACCATACCACCGCATGTGCACATCGAATCCAAGAGCTGGACGTCGCTCCGGGATAGGATCTGGAATCATCAGTCTGGCAAGACCACGCCCCCTCCGAGTGCTCCCTGTAGTGCCAACAGCCTGAGGGTCAGATGACTCAAGAACCTCATCATCCATAGGTAGATCCGCCTCCAGAAACTGGCGAAACATTTCCGAGTCCATATGAAACATGAAATGATTGTTATTAGCAAACTGTTGAAAATAACTATTATGTATAGATATATATTTGTTATGATTCAAACCATCATTTTACTATGTCAATGTTCATCTTCATCATCATCTTCATAGTTGTCAATGTCAATGTCTTCATCTTCCTCATCAACATAATCAATTTCCATATTAGTTTCACTCTCATCATCTCTTGTCATTTTAAATTCAGTTGTATCATCATTGACAACATCGTCACCATCGACCCTTAACTGTGGGGTGTCATCCTCAATATTCATGTCTCTTTGTGAAAAAGATGTGTTTTGAGGAGTGTCCTGTAAAATTTCATTTCCTTTCACTTCATTGGAACCACATTCAGTTTGAGTAAACCGATTTTCTCGAGATTTAACTTTTATTATACTCCACCAATCATCCAACTCTTTTGCAGTAGCACAATATTTTGCATAATAAATTTGATGAGCCTGATAAGCCAATAAAAATGGTTCATTTACTGCAAGAAGACTTTTATGTTTAATATCAACAATTCCATGAGTCGTATGAATACACATGCCTCTCTCAGTATCCAGCCATCGACATTTAAACATTGTTACATAATTCTGTCCCAAATAACACAGTTCAATAATTTTTTTCAAGCATGCCGTAAAAGTCAATTCAATATCTTCATGATGTTATCCCTTCAAACAAACCCCACTATTCATTGTTTTCATTGATTCCCCATATGCACGTGTATGAAAGCAATAACCATTCACCACATATGAGTTATAAGATTTAACCATTTTGGATGGTGGGCTACTCAAAATACGCAATCGACTATAAATCTTATCAGTATGTACAGATACCTAAAAATTTGTAAAAAATTTATCACTATTACAATTAATAAATTGATTTTATATGTAAAACCAAAAAATAACATATGTTACCAGTTTTTGAAACCAGTAGGAAAATTTTTTTTGCCGACGTTCTTCTAAGCCAGCTGCTGTAATTTATTGAAATTGTTTCTTGAAATGATCATCATATAACCTACAAATACAATATGATTAATTTACTGTAACAGAATCTATAGAATAAAGGATAAGAGAACTCACTGTACAATTGGTGACATTTATTCACAGTTGAGTAGAACATATGTATGAGATCTATGGTGTTCATCATCTGAAATCCATCTATCATGAACTCCACCAAAGCCAAGTTTGGTATGATTGACAACTGATAATTGACTATTCATATCATTATCAACATTCCCCTCATTCCGGCCCATGCAGTTAAATTTTGAGGGATATTCAGATTCAAAATAATGAGAGCAGAATAAAGTAATTTCTTCTTGAAAATAAGCTTTAGCAATTGATCCTTCAACTGATTCTTTGTTACGAACTTTTTTCTTCAATTTCTGCATGAATATCTCAGATGGGTACATCCATCGAAACTGAACCGGACCTCCACATTTTTCTTAATGTGGAAAATGTAATATCAAATGTTCCATCGAGTCAAAGAAATCCGACAGAATTTTTTTTTCCAATTTGCATATAATTACAACAACATCTTCTTCCAGTTTTCTTAGTGTATCGTAGTCTGTTGTCGCCGCACACATATCTCGGAAAATATATGATATATCTATTATTGAATCCCAAATCTTAGAATTAAATAAACCTCTTAATCCAATAGGTATAAGCCTTTGCATTATAGCATGACAGTCATGACTTTTTAATCCGATAATATGACCATTTTTAACACATCTTCCCAAGTTGGAAGCATAGCCATCCGGAAGTCTCAAATATGCATTCCACTGACAAAATAATAAACGAATCTCTTTGGTCAGTGTATAAGCTGATTTTGGCTCTATTAATATCTATGATCTGACATTTTCAAACAATTCAAGTTCTGGTCTCCTGCAGATTTGGGCAAGATCTAATCGTGCATTTACATTATCATTGGTTTTACCCGGTGTATCCAAAACTGTATGAAATAAATTATCAAAACAGTTCTTCTCAGTATGCATTAAATCCAACATGTGTCGGACCAAAAAATCAAACCAATATGGCAGATTCCAAAAAATGCTCTGTTTTTTCCAATTGTGTTCTTTCCCAAAACCATGAATTTTCTGTTGGTTTATTGTCGGTCCAAAAGTGATGGAAGGTTATGAAAATACAACTGATTGTAACTATGTACCTGAGATCATTTTTTGAGGTTCATATCTTTCATTTCAGCCTTTTATTAAATGAGATTTATTCCTCCGAAAAGGATGATCGATTGGAAGAAATCTGCGATGACAGTCAAAATAGCAAGGTTTTTTTCCATTCATGAGAATAAATGATTTATTTTCTCCCATACAGTAAGGAAATGATTGTGGACCATCTGTACTCCAGCCAGGTAACATTCCATATACCGAGAAGTCACTAATTGTCCACATCAAAGCAGCTTTCATTACAAAATTCTGTTTCGCAGTAGCATCATATGAATCAACACCATGAATCAACAATAAATTTAACTCATCAATCAGTGGTTTCAAATAAACATCACTATTATTTTTTGGATGTCCTGGGATTAATAATGTCAAAAAGGTATAAGGCACTTTCATCAACATCCATGGAGGAAGATTGTACGGAGTTATAAAGACATGCCAACATGAATACTGACTACCAAAATATCCAACTGGACAGAAACCGTCAGTAGAAATACCCAATCGCACGTTTCGGGACTCT
The DNA here is from genome assembly GCA_963277665.1 of Viscum album. NCBI lineage: Eukaryota > Viridiplantae > Streptophyta > Magnoliopsida > Santalales > Viscaceae > Viscum > Viscum album. Next base: position 34,311,686 of record OY728131.1, read on the forward strand.
AAAGAAAAATACGGATGCACTTGATCAAAATGTTTCCATGAATCGCCATTAGATGGATGAACAAAGATTTTACCATTTGAAATATTGGTTTTGTGCCATGACATTGTTGTCGCTGTGTTCTGAGACATAAATAAACGCTGCAACCTGGGTGTAAGCGGAAAATATCTCAACTGTTTTACAAGAATCAATCCAGACTTCCCGGATTGAGCTTCTTTATACCTCGATTGTCCACATGTGGGACAAATATACAACGACTCATTTTCACCAGAATATAAGATGAAATAGTTTGAACATGCATGGATCTTCTGATAACTAAGGCCCAGATTACGAACGCACCTTTTTCTCTCATAATAATTAGCAGGCAGCACATTTCCTTCAGGTAACAGTGCTTTAACCAAAGAAAATATCTTATCACAATAGTTATTTGAAATTCCATTATCTAATTTAATAGCCAAATTTTTTTCAACTTCTTCTAATTTACTTAACTTGAAACCAGGATATAATGAGTCCTCAGCAGACCTGAACAACTCAGCAAATTCAGATGGTGCCAACTCGACAGGTAAATCAACATCATCCTCAATATCTGTTTGTTGAATGGATGACCCTCTAACATCATGTAATAAATTCTGAAACTGTGATGGATCTGAAATCAAATTATTAGTATCTTCTCTAGAACTACGTTCACCGTGTTTATACCAAAAAATATAATCTGATTGAAAACCATAACCTAAGAGATGTTTCTCAATGATGTCAAATGTCTCAAACATTCTTAGAGCACAATTTTTACAAGGACACTTAATTGTCCCTTCTAAAACAAATTCCGTGTTTGATAATGCAAATGATAAGAAATATTCAACACCATCAGCATATACAGGATTTAAACTAGAACCGTTTGGATTTCTACGGTGATTTATCCAAGCACGATCATCTAATAATGATTAATGTCAATTTCCTTGTTCCATATTCATATATATGTTTCTACAAAATTTAAAATCATTAAAATTGATAAATAATTTGATATAAGAAAAAATATCCTAAAAAAGAAGATACATAATTACAATTATTTATTAGTAATTACCAATAATTATAGGAGACACAGTTGGTTTGTAATCATCCCCACTAATTATTATTAATTTAGCAATACTTGGAAAATGAAATATGCCAATTTATAACCATGTACTTGAATTTATTTGATTTTTGATTAATTTTATTAGTAATTATTACTAATTATTACAAATCTCAATATTTCTAATAGATTTTTCTTTATTCTTAACATGTTCAAATCTTAAAGGGTCATCAATTTTCAGGTCATGCCCAATAAAAAGTTTGGGTCAACATTGACCAATTTAAACTCTATAATTGTTCTAACTTGGTTGATCAATCTCGCAAATAGTGTTGCAATAGGGCGACACAAGTAATGAGAAAGACATTACATGGGTTGTCATATTGCAACGCTACATGCGAGGTGATCAACCAAGAAAGAACAATTATAGAGTTTACCTTGGACACAGTTGACGCAAACTTTTTATTTTTCATGACCTGAAAATTGGAAACCCTTTAAGATTTGACCTGTTAAGAATAAAGAAAAACTTGTTGAAAATATTGATAATTGTAATATTTTATAAATTTTTTATAATTTTAATAATATTAATATTTTTTAAAAAAAATTAACATATAATAATAAAATCATTATATTATAAGTATTATTTATGTTACTATTTATGTTACTATTTATGTTACTATTTATTTTACTATTTATGTTACTATTTATATTACTATTTATGTTACTATTTATGTTACTGTTTATGTTACTATTTATGTTACTATTTATGTTACTATTTAGAAATACGAAGATATGCATATAGGTCGGGTGGTTAATCATCAATGAATAGACAAACAAAAGTAATTAACCAATCATCTACCTCAATTTTCTTTTCATTTGTGTGTTGAGGTTGACAGAAAACTTCTGCCTCTACAAGTAATATGTGCTTTTACTGTCAAAATTATAAACCTCCTCACCTCTATATTGGCGAGGAGGTTGATATTTTTGACAGTAAAAGAAGAAATTACATGTGGAGGCAGAAGTTTCTTGTATGCCTCAACACAAAAATGAAAAGAAAATTGAGGTCGATGAGCGGTCAATCACATTTCCTCATTATACTGATTGTTTCCTCATTATACTGATTGTTTCCTGACTATACTGATTGTTTCCTAATTATACTGATTGTTTCCTAATTATACTGATTGTTTCCTAATTATACTGATTGTTTTCAAATTAAATATAATTATTTTCTAATTATTGTAATTGTTTTCTAATTATTTATAATCAATTAAATCAAATTATTTCCTAATTATTTGATAATTATTTTAATTAAATCTAATTATTTCTTATTAATTCATTTCTAATAATTTTAAATGTTCCTTAATTATTTCTAATCAATTAAATCTAATTATTTAATAATTATATGATAATTATTTCAATTAAATCTAATTATTTCTTAATTATTTGATAATCATATATTTATTTCTAATTATTACCAAAACATCCACCGGGAGTGTCGAACCAATAGTGCAACAATGCTTGTTGTCGTGTACCAGGTTACCCCGAGTCATGCTCGAAACACATTGTCAGAGTTTTCACTCCTAGGTACATCTGTGCCAGAGTCACCTTTACTTGTTTGTATCCAGACAAGGATTATTTGGTAAAAACACATAAACTAATTATACTATATAACTAAACATTCTATTAAAAAAAATAAAATTAACAATTAAAAAATATTACAAAAATTATAAATACCTTTAATAATCTGCACCAACTCCTTCCTTCCTTCCACTTCTGGAAAGAAAACATTAAAACAAAAAAAATTCTGCTCAGATATGAAAACGAGAGAGAGAGAAGAGTGGATATCTGAATGTTATGGAAAAAATGGATGGGGTGTATATATAGGTTAGATTATTTGCGACGGTCGCATTTGCGATGGGTGACTGTCGCAAATACGACGTATTGCGACGGGATATAGTCGCAAATGACTTCGCCCGCATTAAATAGAGGTGGCGGGTAAATATCCTTTTGCGACGGGCCCGTCGCCAATAGACACCTTTAGCGACGACGACTATCCCCGTCACAAATATCTATTTACCACCGCCGGTATTCGCGACGGGGCTTGTCGCAAATACCTTCGCCCACATTAATTACGGGCGGCGGGTAAAAGGGTTGTTGCGATGGGCCCGTTGCTAATGTCACACCATTAGCGACGGGCAGATATCCTCATCGCAACTTACTATGTACCGCCGCCAGTATTTGCGACGGGAGGATATCCCCGTCGCAAATCCATATTTACCGCCGCCGGTATTTGTGTTGGGTCCCTTCCCAAATACCTCCCCTTGGATTACCAGTTGTGACGGGTACATAGTCCCGTCTCAAAACCGTATTTACCACCTCGGGGTATTTGTGACAGGTTGTAGGTGACCGTCACAAATAGGATTTACAGCGGCCAGTATTGGCGACGGGTCCCGTCGCCAATAGTATCGGGTGAATACTTTTTTGCAACGGGGGAATGTCCCCCATCACAAATACTATTTACCACCGTCGGGTACATGCGACGGGTAGCCTTCCACCCGTCACAAATATACTTCCCGCGTTTTGGCGAGCAAACCGTTCCATTGCAATTGCGACGGGCCCTATATTTCGGTCTCAAAAACCATTTTCATCGGAGTTGTCGTGACAGGAATAAGACCCGTCGCAAATAACCCGTCGCAAGTATCGTTTTTTCACGTAGTGTCCCCTCCTTCAATAAATTGAGTCCTCGCAATTTGAATTTTTTTGTTGAAAATAAAAGGTTGATGATATGAAATACCTTTATGGAAAACCCACATCAGAAATAAGGTTAATGAAAATATAACTTTAAATGATAGAATAATTAGTAAAAAGGTCACTCGAGATATCCCATACTAGGATTCTATGAAAATATGGATATAGAAGAAAAACAAACCATCAAGGTCTGATGGAGAGTTGTAGAAAACAGGATTAGGAGAAAGTTAACCACAAGAAAATCACGAACTTGTGATTAGTTAAATGGTCATTGAATTCCCAGTTGGAAAAGTTAACCGACAACGTTTTTGTTTTAAGTTACCTTTTATAAAGTTGTGGAATTTATTTAGGAGATTTACTAAGAACGTAAGGGAATATACATACTTTTCATGTAGACTTTCATTCTTTAATAAATATTTACCACAAATCCATCATTCACTCTAAAATGTAATAGAACTAAAAAATATTCTATTTATCATAATTGTATAAGGTTCCAAATATTAACACATACCATTTAGATTATGAAAACTTTTTGTAATAACCAGGGACTTCCTGTAGACTAGTGGTAGGTAATAAAGGCATGTCGCACTATGGTTGTAGGTTCGATTCCTGCAGCTTTGTCCGATGTAACGGGTTATCCCCCGACCTGTAGGTTGTCCTTTTCCTAAAAATATAGTATGATAATATTCCAAAAGTAATATTCTGTAATGTTTTCACCGTAAACAATACTATCCAAAGTTCAACTTAATCCATTCCAACCATTATAGTTATCCAAAATACCTCTACCCATACTTTCTCTAAAAGGTCTCTAAATTCCAAAATCAATTGTAACATCAGATTCCCCAAACAATGTAATGTTTCTCTTATTTTCACATACTAAAAATATGATTACCTTCATCATATTAAAACATTAATGAAAACAAAAAGTATTTTAGTACAATCCTTATATATATCACATTATTCTTATAACCATAATATAATCCTTGTTTCCAAAAGCACCAATACATTAATTATTCCACTTCAACTGTAGTAAGAGCATAAGATTGTCCTTGATCCCTTGGACTTTTTAGAGGTAAGGTTCCCTGATGGTTAGGACATTCATTTCCATAATTCCCCATTTCCCTACAATTGTATCATTCAACATTTATAACCTCTTTCTTTCCCTTGCAATCACGAGCCTGGTGACCTTTTTCTCCACATTTATAACAAACTCCCATTCCTTTTAGGCAAGTACCGGGGTGACTCTTCCCACAATTATCACATAATGGAAAAACCTTCTTTCCCTTTTTTCCCTTTATCTATCTCATATTCCACCGTTCTCTTCTTCTCTTGCTTTACTTTATTGTCATAAGACTTAGAGAATTCCTTTTCTGTCTTGATAGCTCATGAGACTATATCTTCGTACGATGAGAAATATTGTGAGACTAAGGCTCTATGGAGAAATGGTTTCAACCCATCAAATAAACGATCAATCTTACTTCATGGGTTACGTATATAATCTGCTGCATGACTTGCTAACCTTCTAATGTTAGCCTCATACTTTGCAACATTCTCATCCTCCTTTTTTCTTAGACTCAGAAACATCCATTCCATATCTGCTCGATGGTCAGGATGGAAGTATTTTTCTAAGAAAAGATCTTTGAACTCCCTCTATTCCATATTTGATACTTCATCATCTTCCTTTGGGTTTTGAATCAGTGACCACCATTGTTCGGCATCTCCAGTGAGGAGGTAAACTTCCTTGACAACCATCTCCCTTTCGCTACTCCCCAAGGCATGGAATATTTTCTCAAAGAAGTCTATCCATTACTCAGGTACTAATGGATTTGTACCACCATTAAATGTTGGAGTTTATTGCCTCATGAAACGATCTAACATTGATCCTCCACATTGTGGATCAGGGTGATCCTAATGAGTAAGGTAATTATTCATAACCTGAGTGAGTTGTCCCAGTATGGTAATAAGTTGATTAGCACCAGTTGTATCTCTAGCTCCACAATAATTATCTTGAGCAGGACGGGAATCCCAACATAGAGTTCATGCATTGATACAGTTTTCATTCTTTCCACTAGGTGCTATTTCTAAACAATGGCATAAACTAGATTTGTTTATGAATCAAAATACATAATTCCATACTTGTAAAACAGTTAACATTAATTGAACTATTTATGGATATAATCCATAATCCTAAAAATGTTTTCTTTGAGGAAGTATATACTCACAACCCTTCATAGTTATTTGTAAAGAAAATGAGAATTATCCTGTCACGAACTAGCCTGGGTCGACCCTGAACCGGTCACCCGAGTCAGTCCGCGACAAGTCCCGAGGGGCGTTCCTGATCCCCCCGGGATGGCAACAAGTGCCGGGCATTAAAAATTTCAATCGTTGGGAACGATTTCAGCCCAAACTAAAAACAGGATCAAAATAACGAAAATAAACTAAACAAACAGACAAAAACTAAAGACATAAACAAAACTAATCCACGACATACCTCCACGTGATCTCTCGGGTAACCCCCCAACTACAACCAACGTCGCTTCCACACTGTGCGACTCAAGCCAGGAAAACCTGAACACAAGGAACCTGCAACTGAAATGGTAAAAGATAGGCGTGATCACAAAAGTGCTTAGTAAGTGTGCCCCATAACAAATCCCAAAGCACTGCCAGTAAAAAAGAATCTACATATTCCAGGTTTGAACTACAATGTATAAAAGTATGCTCTCATAAAGTATCACTTAAAAATCAAAACACGAGACATTTATCTTATTCTTTTTCGAAATTTGGATACCTTTAATTTGTTTTAAACTCATTCATAAAAGCAAAGAAGTGTTACATTTTCAAATATTACACAAAGAGAATAATGTATTTACATTTGCAAACCATTTTCCAAAAATCTAACAGTATAAGCTGTGAGGAAGACTATAAGTAAACAAGCAGGGAAAAAAAAGTGCAAGTAAAAGTAAACCAGAAGTTATAAGAAATAACCATGGGCGGTCCTAAACATCCCTAGAATACCCCTGGACGTACTCGGGTTCAGACTACCTGTCGGCGTGGTACTCCACAATCAATAACCAACTGGCCGCCCTAACAGCCAACCAGTGGCACGCCCCACAAAGCCTTACCTACCATGGGGGGACTAACCCATCTAATCAGGGTTAGCCAGCAATCGTCACTCGATTCTCTAAAAGACGCCCAGGAACCCACGGTAGTTTTAATAATACTGTGTGAGTGGGAGGCCCTCGCACGCATGACTCATCTCACCGCACTTGCCAACCCCTTACACCGACACCGCTACACGACAACCCTAGAAGGTAGGTCCCTCTGTAGAGATGCCCCATAAGTACGTATATATATAAGTAGTCAGTTAACAATTAACAAAGTGCCAACTGGGCCGCGACATCATTTACATTTTAAACCATTTAATATCAAATCATTTCTAAAGTATATGACACACGTCATTTCATTGAAAACTAGGAACAGACATAGAACTTCATTTAAGACACTCAAGTCAGCATATTAAACCTGAAACACGTTGGTATCACAAGAAAAAAAATCATTTTCCAATTTCCAAACGCACCCCACTTTTATCAAGAGCCAAACGGGCCTTTAATCACTTTTTGAAGGAACACATTTTCTCAAATGAAATCCAAACTTTTAATCACGTGTCAAAGGAAAACATTTTTGAACAACCAAGGACCACACTTAAAGTTTCCAAAAAAACAAGTTTAAAGGTCACACGACATTTCCTCTAATCAAGGATCTAAGAAAAACACCATTTTCCATAAACAATATACCTGCCATTTTACACACACTGAAACCGTTTCAAAACCCAATTCAACATAATCTTCACACTTCCTAAGGAACTCATTTAGCAATACCACCAGGAATGCACACACCATTAAAACCAAGAAAAATACTTCCACTGAAATGCTAGAAATAAGAAGAGTAGACCACCACATTAAAAATTACTACTTAATAATACTTTAAAATTTACTGAAACCCAATAAATGACAAGAAATAAATAAATTCTAAATTTAAAGGCGAGTGCAATGGGAGACCTACCTCGAATCGGAATGAAAAACGACATAGCGCAAAACTCCTGTTGCGTAATGGTCGCACCGTATTGCGCCGTCAAACAGGTCCTAAAACAATAGACCGTTAAACAGGTTCAACAAAAATAATAACTTAATTGTAATAACAGTAATAATAATAATGTAAATATAATAATAATAGTGATAACCATAACATAATAAGAAAAATAATAACATAATATAATAATAATAATAATATAATAATAATAACCATAATAATTTAGCATAATTATAATAATATAATAATAATAACAATAATAAAATAAATATTAACATAATAATAATAATATAATAATAATAATAATAATGACATAATAATAATAATATAATAATAATATTATTATTAACATGATAAAATATTAAAACGTTATATAAAAATAAAACGTAAAAAAATAAGATTAACATTGAAAAAAATAAAAACTTACAGAGGAGCGGAGGGGGGAGGGAGCGCGCAGGGGGGTCACCAGACGGCGGCGGCTGGAGGGGAGCGCTAGAGGAGGGGTCGCCGGACAGGGGTCCGCCGGAAGGGATCGCCGGATAGAGGTCCGTTGGATAGGGGTCGCCAGACATGGGGTAGTGGAGGGTGCGGGCTGAAGGATGGAGGTCGGGGCAGCCGGTGCAGTCGCGGGGGTCCGGGGAAGAGGCCGGGGTCACCACGGCGGTGGTAAAACGGGGCTGGAACGGTGGCGAGGCGCAGAAACGGGCGCGCCTCACGGAGGCCGGATGCAGGCCACGGGGATAGCCGGAACAGGGGGTGCGGGCCGGCGGCTAGGGTGGCCAGAGGTGCGGGGCGGCCGATCGGTGAGGTGGACAGCGAGAAGGATGCGGCGGTCGGGAGGGCTTGAGGCCGATCGGAGGTCGGGATGCCGGGAGGAGACCGGCGGAGTGGGGTGCACCGGGGGTTGGGACGTAGGATGGTGTAGGGAAAGGGGAGAGAAAAGGGGGAGAGAGAGTGAGAGAAGAGGGGAGAGGGGAGAGGGTGGCGGCTATGGAAATAGGGGGGAGGTATTAGGGTTAGGTAATTTAATATATATATATATAATAATAATAATAACAAGGATATAATAATAATAATAATAATAATAATAATACTAATGATGATAATAAAATAATGTTAATGATAATAATAATAATAATAATGATGATAATCATAATATTAATAAAAATAATAGTAATAATAATAATAATAATAAACTTCATAATAATAATATTAGTATCGCAACTATAATAATAATAATAATAAAGCCACATATGATATCAATAATATAAAAAGGGTAAAAATCAATAAAACAACAATTAAACGATAATCGGGCCGACTGCGCGGTGACCGCCAACATTGCGGCGACCGCGCACAGGCCTGAAACCCAAAAAGGCATAAAACGAAAAAAAGGTTTCATCCGGGCTCATCTCGGATTGTGGCACGAACACCCGGAATCTAGCAAAATAAAAATAAAGGTAAATAAATATAAGCAGGTGTGACAATTCTCCCCACCACATACACTTTCTGCCCCCAGAAATTCACCAGGCCAAAAGTCAGTCAAGATTCTGGTCTATGCCCAAACAGAACTAAAGGAACCAAAGAAAACTGAGAATCTCGGGAATGACCTTACTCTACACAGGTCACACCTGACCGACTCAAGAGAAAACTGAGGTCCGAGGTTGAGGGGAGAACACGAAGGGGTTCTCCCCACCACAAGAACTTAACTAGGTCAAAAATTTAACACCCAAAACATACTACCAAATGAAGGCGGGTCTAGTGCGGGAACTCATAACTGATCCAAACCGACTCCTATAACACGATCAGATTACCACCTCCGTCAAAACATTGAACCCTAGACTAGAGTCAACAAACATCAACACCAAGGATAACCCACAGAAAAGACTTAAAAAAACACCAAATTGGAGACAAGATCCATTGAAATCTTCAATCATAACCACATTTGACAAGCGTAACTAACCAAGGTCAACCCACATGAGGATCAAACACACTTTTAGGGAGGACACCCGATTCAGAATATTACATTCACACGACAAGTCTGCTTAGATTATCATAGAACAAGTCCATCATCAATTTATAGAAAAACAACACATTTACAACGTTGTTGAAACCCCAATAGCAGGGTAAACAAGTATAAAAAGGTTTCTAACTATTCCACCATCAATACGGAAAACAGAACCCGGACCAAGGCTTCACAACCCTGGGAACTCCTGACTGTGCGCGAGCTTCACTCCGAGACCTGTGGCTGGGGCTCTGATGGCTGAAGCATCTTCTGCCTCACAGTCATGTACTGAAATTCTCCCATCACAGCGTCTTCTTCAAGCGACCCTTCCTGCAAAAATTCTCCAGATGACCCAGACAGCCGCATCGATGACACGTCTTCGGATGGTTGCGACAAGACGGATATAAATGCCTGAAACTACCACACTCATAGCACACCACTGAACAGTCTGATGAACTGGAAGCTAGGACCAAGGGGGATAACTCCTGAGGAACAGGTATCTCTGGAATATTTTCCACACCAGAGGGGGAAATCTTACGAACAACCGGGGACGCTGAAGTATTAACCTCCCACACCTCGAAAACCAACTCAGCCAAGAATGCTTCCCCTACCAGCTTCTCGAAACAAAGGTCTTTAGAAGGGAGGACTCGCTCCTTGATCTCCGGACGAAGACCCCCGGTGAAAAGAGAGACCTTCATGAGCCCATGCGACGCTACCTCTGGAGAAAAGGAAATCAGTTCCTTGAAATGGTCAACATATGCCTTCACCGTCCATTGGCTTTGTTGAATATGCACAAGCTCCCTCTTTTTCTCCATCTTCACTTCCTCAGGTACAAACCATTGGATAAAAAAAATTCTAAAGACATCCCATGTCATTTCAACTTGCGTTGATTATGGGGTAACCATCTTCCACTTGTCCAGAGCTGGACCCTCGAACAACATCATAATTGCACGAACCTTAACATTATCGGGAGTTCCCAATGTTCTAAAGACACGCTCCACTTCCTCGAGCCATTTCACTACTTCTGACGGACCCTGATCACCATGGAGAATAGGAAAAATCTAAGGAGGATCAAAAACTGGGCATGACATATCGGAATCCTTAGAGACCTTTCTGGGAAGCATTTCCTGAGCGACATATAAAACACGAAGCCAAAACCAATATCAAACAGAAGAAACATCAATAAAAGCACCTTCATCAAAAACAGTCAGCCCGAAGACCAAACAAACACAAACAAAACCCAAAACAAAATCCCCTTTTTGTTTTAGACTTTAAAACCACCCTCTTTCAAGACTGCTTTCCAAAACCAATCCATTTTCAAACCAAAAACTTTCCAAAACTATTTCCCCTTTAAAACCAATTTAGAAAGCAAGGTCAAGCCTTTAATTTCAAATACACACCCAGGTAATCTCGTGAACCATTTCACATGTCTTCATCCACTTTCCATTCATACTCGCACCAACATGCACTTTCCACGCATTCTCATACATGTACAAACGTTCTTAAGGAGGACCTGAAGTTTCACCCCCAATCATTCATAACCAATTCCAAGCAAACAACAGATTTCCAAATCAAGAGATTTCTGTTTTAAAACCCATTTCATACATTTAAAGTCCTTTAAAATAAACCATTCCAAATTTCCAAAAACCCTTTTTTTCATTTCCAACAACGCACTTACACCGACCAAAACGAAATCAGCAACCAAAATTGCATCCACCACTGGAGTGAGGGACTAGTAGTCACGCTCAACCTGGCGACATGGTAGTGCGCCATGTCACAAGTCAGCGTCAACCACTAGGAGGAATTCAAACCATGTACTCAGACTCCACATGGGTCACTACTCCATGTGAAATCACGATGAAATGTTAGCTTGCCTCCATTGTCATCTCTTAGTCCAAGAAAAACCCAAAAGAGACAAGGACACAATTCTCGAACTACCCCTGGTAACTCGAGGATCAGTGCGAGCAAGAGTTCGCGACGCTCTTCCAGCACATACCCCTCGAGTTCTGACAGTCCTAATCTCCTTCTACCGGACAACCCAAAATAACAAGAACCACCTCTGATACCATTTTTTTACGAACCAGCCTGGGTCGACCCTGAACCGGTCAACCGAGTCGGTCCGCAGCAAGTCCCGAGGGGCGTTCCCTATCCCCCCGGGATGGTAAAAAGTGTCGGGCATTAAAATTTTCAATCATTGGGAACGATTTCAGCCCAAAATAAAAACAGGATCAAAAGAACGAAAATTAAATAAAAAAACAGACAAACACTAAAGACATAAACAAAACTACTCCACAAAATACCTCTACATGACCTCACGGGTCACCCCCCCAACTACAACCAACGTCGCTCCCACACTGTGCGACTCAAGCTAGGAAAACCTGAACACAAGGAACCTGAAACTGAAATGGTAAAAGATAATAGTGAGCACAAAAGTGCTCAGTAAGTGAGCCCCACAAAAAATCCCAAAGCACTGCCAGTAAATAAAGAATCTACATATTCCAGGTTTTAACTACAATGTATAAAAGTAAGCTCTCATAAAGGTTCACTTAAAAATCAAAACATGAGACATTTATCTTATTCTTTTTCAAAAGATGGGTTCCTTTCATTTGTTTTAAACTCATTCTAAAAATCAAAGATGTGTTACTTTTTCAAATCTTACACAAAGAGGATAAAGTATTTACATTTGCAAACCATTTTCCCAAAATCAAACAGTATAAGCTGCGAGGAAGACTGTAAGTAAACAAATAGGGAAAAAAAGTTCAAGAAAAAGTAAACCATAAGTTATAAGTAATAACCATGGGCAGTCCTAAACATCCCTAGAAAACCCATGGACGTAGTTGGGTTCAGACTACCTGCCGGCATGGTACTCCATAGTCAATAACCAACTGGCCGCCCTAACATCCAACCAGTGGCACGCCCCAGAAGGCCTTACCTACCAAGGGGGGACTAACCTGTCTAATCGGGGTTAGCCAGCAATCGTCACTCGATTCTATAAAAGACGCCCAGGAACCCATGGTAGTTTTAATAATACAGTGTATGTGGGAGGCCCTCGCACGCATGACTCATCTCACCACACTTGCCAACCCCTTACACGGACACCTCTACACGACAACCCTCGAAGGGAAGTCCCTCTGTAGAGATTCCCCATAAGTACGTATATATATAAGTAGTCAGTTCACAATTAACAAAGTTCCAACCGGGCCACCACATCATTTACATTTTAAACCATTTAATATCAAAGAATTTCTAAAGTATATGACCCACGTAATTTAGTTGAAAACTAGGAACACACTTAGAACTTCATTTAAGACACTCAAGTCATCATATTAAACCTAAAAAACGTTGGTATCACAGGAAAAAAATCATTTTCAAATTTCCAAACGTACCCCACTTTTATCAAGAGCCAAACGGGCCTTTAATCACTTTTTGAAGGAACAAATTTTCTCAAATGAAATCCGAACTTTTAATCACGTGTCAAAGGAAAACATTTTTGAACAACCAAAGACAACACTTAAAGTTTCCAATAAAAACAAGATTAAAGGTCACACGACATTTCCTCTAATCAAGGTTCTGTGAAAAACACCATTTTCCATAAACAATACACCTGCCATTTTACACACACCAAAACCGTTTCAAAACCCAATTCATCATGATCCTCACATTTCATAAAGAACTCATTTATCAATACCACCAGGAAAGCACACAACATTAAAACCAAGAAAAATACTTCCACTGATATGCTAGAAATAAGCAGAGCAGACCACCACATTATAAATTTATTCTTAATAATACATTTAAATTTACTGAAACCCAATAAAAGAGAAGAAATAAATAAATTCAAAATTTAAGGGCGAGTGAAATGGGAGACCTACCACGAATCGGAACGAAAAACTACACAGCGCAAAACTCCCGTTGCGTAATGGTCGCACCGTATTGCGCCGTCAAACAGGTCCTAAAACAATAGACCATTAAACAGGTTCAACAATAATAATAACTTAATAGTAATAACAGTAATAATAACAATGTAAAAATAATAATAATAGTGATAACCATAACATAATAATAAAAATAATAACATAATATAATAATAATAATAATAATAATAACCATAAAAATTTAGCATAATTATAATAATATAATAATAATAACAATAATAAAAAAATATTAACATAATAATAATAATAATAATAATATAATAATAATAATGACATAATAATAATAATATAATAATAATAATATTATTAACATGATAAAATATTAAAACGTTATATAAAAATAAAACGTAAATAAATAAGATTAACATTGAAAAAAAAATAAAAACATACAGAGGAGCGGAGGGGGGAGGGAGCGCGCAGGGGGGTCGCCGGACGACGGCGGCTGGAGGGGAGCGCTGGAGGAGGGGTCTCCGGAAAAGTGTTCGCCGGAAGGGGTCGCCGGACAGAGGTCCGTCGGACAGGGGTCGCCGGACAGGGGGTAGTAGAGGGTGCGGGCTGAAGGAGGGAGACTGGGGCAGCCGGCGCAGTTGCGGGGGTCTAGGGAGGAGGCCGGGGTCTCCACGGCGGTGGGAAAACGGGGTCGGAACGGCAGCGGGGCGCAGCGAAGGGAGCGCCGGGCGGAGGCCGGATGCAGGCCGTGGGGAGAGCCGGAACAGGGGGTGTGGGCCAGCAGCTAGGGTGGCCAGAGGTGCGGGGCGACCGGTCGGCGAGGCGGACGGCGAGCGGGACGCGGCGGTCTGTAGGGCCTGAGGCCGGTCGGAGGTTGGGATGCCGGGAGGAGACCGGCAGAGTGGGGTGCACCGGGGGATGGTACGTAGGAAGGTGCAGGGAAGGGGGAGAGAAACAGGGGAGAGAGAGTGAGAGAAGAGGGGAGAGGGGAGAGGGTGGCGACTATGGAAAGAGGGGGGAGGGATTAGGGTTAGGTAAGTTAATATATATATATATATATATATATAATAATATTTATAATAATAATAATAATAGCAAGGATATAATAATAATAATAATAATAATAATAATACTAATGATGATAATAAAATAATGTTAATGATAATAATAATAATAATGATGATGATAATAATTATATTAATAAAAATAATAATAATAATAATAATGAACTTCATAATAATAATATTAGTATCGCAACTATAATAATAATAATAATAATAATAAAGCCACAGATGATATCAATAAAATAAAAAAGGGTAAAAATCAATAAAACAACAATTAAACGATACTCGGGCCGACTGCGCGGTGACCGCCAACCGTGCGGCGACCACGCACAGGTCTGAAACCCAAAAAGGCATAAAACGACAAAAAGGATTAATCCGGGCTCATCTCGGATTGTGGCACGAACACCCGAAATCCGGAAAAATAAAAATAAAGGTAAATAAATATAAGAGGGTGTGACAATTAAATGTGACAACCGGGTCCCGGTGACTGCACAACCACCCCGCCTTAACATGGCCATCGGGTCCTGGCCCACCAGGTACCACCAGTTGCCCCCGCAGACACGTGGGGCCCACCCCAGGGTCCACCCACATGCCCGAACGGGTCATCCGACTAATGATAGTTCCCACAGGCCAACACATGTCCTTTCTAGTGTGGTTTGTCCTCACTCACACACACCCTGGGAAACTTCCCAGAGGGTCACCCTTCCTGATCACTACTCCAGGCCAAGCATGCTTAACTGTGGAGTTCTAATCAGATAGACTCCCGAAAAGGAAGGTGCACCTTGTTGACATGAGTCATATCATTTAGACATTTAACCCTTTATCATTTGTGGATGTTTCAATAAGCCCCTCTTTAGAGCACAACGCCCTCATTGTGGGCCCTACATCTCAACCCAGGCAGTGCACCGCGAAAATAAGGCTGGGTTCCTCCTCGGATACCAAATGTGACAACCGGGTCCCGGTGACAGCACAACCACCCCACCTTAACATGGTCTTCGGGTCCTAGCCCACCAGGTACCACCAGTTGCCCCCGCAGACACGTGGGGCACACCCCAGTTTCCACCCACATGCCCCAACGGGTCATCTGACTAATGATTGTCCCCACAGGCCAACACATGTCCTTTCCAGTGTGCTTTTTCCTCATTCACACACACGCTGGGAAACTTCCCAGAGGGTCAACCATCCTGATCACTACTCCAGGCCAAGAATGATTAACTGTGGAGTTCTAATCAGATAGGCTCCCGAAAAGGAAGGTGCACCTTGTTGACATGGGTCATATCATTTAGTCATTTTACCCTTTATCATTTGGGGATGTTACATATCCTAAGAATATCCTCCGGGAGTGTCGTATCCAAGAGTGCAGCAAGGCCCGTTGTCATGCATCAGTTCCCGTTCGAGTCTAGCTCAAAGCGGTGTTTTCTGGTTTTACCCCTAGGTACATCTGTGTCAGAGCCGCCTCTACCTGCTCGTATCCATACATGGACGTATTTCTCGGAAAACTTTTAAAATCCCTATAATACCAAAATTCTAGGAAGTTCTTCTATACTAATCCTCAAAGTATGTCTTAGGTATATGTGCTTTAATCAGAGTTTATCTAAATCTAGCTTCCAAGGTTAGTACTAACCTCCCTCTGATAGAAACTGTAACGCCCCGACCCCAATTAACCAGAGTCGGTGCATTAATGCGTAACATTGGCATGATCACAAAAGATCATGTCTCGAAACACCTATTAATTTAGTAGCCTTGGAAACACTAGATACATTCATAAATGTTACATTACATCATAAAGTGAAAAATTACAATAACATAGTCTCCATTTTCCACGCTCATATCCCCTTCAGACTATCCCTGCAGGTCATTCCTAAAATACTTCTTCACATCCTGGAAAAATTAAAACATTGAAAGGGGTGAGCTCAGATGCTCAGTAAGGATACCAATATAGCAGAAGCATTCATAAATAAACATAAAAATATAAGGCAATGTATAACAAAACAAAAGCCTTTTAAACATGAACTTCAACATAATATGGAAAAAGTAAAATGAAATAATGCCATTTACAAATTTACATGGATATTCTACTCGTCGAATAATAACATGCAATATCAATAACCACTTTCATAATGATAGAATGCATAATTCCAGACTATCATAACCACGTAGCCAAGGCCTCGTGCCAAGACTACAAATAAGATTTTGTCAAGACCTCATGCCAAGACACTAGTTTATCTCATTAGACCTTCCAATGCATCGAGGAGCTATAGCGGGCTCCACCCATCACTTATTAAGTCCAATGCATTCCTCATATGAACAGGTTTAAACATATCATAAACCATAACATAATCATATCACATAAAATTTGCATAAAGGAAACATAACATTTCCACATTTCAATCAAAAGATATCAATACAACACATTGATATAATAAAAACACTTTCAAAACAATTTTCAATACCAAAATAAAAGAAAATTAAAACTTGATATTTATTTTTCATTTTGAAAAGAATTTATGGCTTGTAGAGGAAGCCGAAACTAAAATAATTGTCATGGGGGCGGGGAAGTCGTTGTCACCGCATACGTAAGAAAAAAACATTCCTTTTTTCTTTAAGTAAAAACGCTTCATATAAAAAGATTCCTTTTGTGTAAAAGTAAAAGTCAAAGGGGTTTATACACCGAATAAAGGAAAGTTTTGTATAAAACCAAATATGCCTCAATGAAAGGAGATTGAGACTAAGTCCCATACAAAGATCATTTTTTTAAATAAAAGAGATCTATTATGTGTATTCACTATAAGTACGGATAAAGAAAGTAAAAATACAAGATAGGACATAATAATATAATGACATAATTTGAAAGTAGGAGATTAACCCAAAGAATGGAAATTGGGTTAAGAAGTTCCCTTACCTCGTGTCCGACATGACTCAACCATTCTTTATCCTACTAAATAATAAACTAGAGTTAATTTCTACTTTCTTAAGAACCTTTTCATGTTCATTATTCCTTTTATATCACTTATTACCAAGTTATTAACATTATGTAATTATTTAAGTTAATAACGGTCGTTTTGTCGATCTTTGGTACTTGAGTCAAAAATAAACTTCTTATAATTACAAGTTGTTCATGTGGTAAAATATTCATTATATCCAGAATTATATTCATGATTTAGATATAATATATATCATATATATCCATTATATACATTCATTCATAATATTAAGTAACATTTATAGGTAAGAAATGAAATGCACCGTTCATGGAGACGGTAAGCCGTACGTACGCATGAACGCTACTTTCATTTCTATTTCATATTTAATGGAACAAAATCATAATTATATAAAGTTATATTATAATTCCATTATAATATCATATATAATATCATTTAATCCATCCTTTATACATCCCACATTTGACATTAACGATTCAAATCACTTTGAGGGGGCAGTAGTCCGCACTTCCAAAAATGAAGATATCACATTTAACCATAATGGAAACCATAAAGGTATTCCATAAATGAAAAATACATAATCTTAAGTAAAACATAAACATATTATATATCATGTATAAATATAGTGACATCTTAATGGCCACCATTGAAAGTGTTATATGAGTGTTGAACAATCATCGTTTCGTAAGGCAGAAATTCGCCATCCACAGAAACAGTATGTTCCTTAACCATTAGATGTAGGTGGGTGTAAGTGTAGCTAGAATACATCTTATAACAACTTCCTAGTATATTTAGGATAAATGGTGTTGTTACAAAATAAATGAATAAAAAGATTTTAAGGGGTTGGAGAATCAAAATAAAACAAAATAACATAAGAGAAGACATTATCTAAAAATCAGGTAACTCTTTTTGATTTGAGCCAAAGGCTTCCTTGGGAAGAATTCTTCCCAAAGTGAGGCTTCTGGGAGTAAGAGAGGGAAGTTGGGAGAGTATTTGGGCAGAGTTTGGCCGAGCCAAAAGGCTCTGACAGTGTGAATAATGTGGTTGTGGTGGGGGCCTTTTATAAGAGAAGAGGAGGGGCACTCTTGGAAAGTCATGAAATGTTACTTTATTATATAATGAGATTCCGATTTTAAAGGTTGCATACATATATATTTCAAGGATAAGGTGATAAGGGTTTGAAATATACTCATCCAATAGGTTTTTGACAAGTTTATGTCTTAGTGTTTACATTATCTTTTTATTTTATTTAAATCGTTAATTAATGAGGTAATCGCTGCATTATCATGGTGTCATAAAATATTTAATTTATTTAATGTCTAAAAATTATAAAAAAATTATCATGATGTAGGAAATAATTTTGGAATTCAAATTAATATTTATATTCAAAAATTTACTTTATATAACCCCATGTAATAATTGTTTTAGTAAAACGACTCATGTTTGTGACATTTTTATTTTAACCTTAAATAAAAAGTTATTAATGTCATTTTGCTACCAAAGTGGATCCATGAGGTCCCCAAGTTGACCCATGGATTGTCTTGGTCGTACATGACTCATCCAATAAGTGTAGGACAAGTGTACAGGTATTTTAATATTTTTATAATATCATTTTTACCTTGAATTTCAGTAATTACCTTTAATCGCGATTAATTAAACTTAAAAGTTACTATTCACCAAAAAATTATTTTAGTCCCATTGAACCAAATATTACTTCATAATGACAACCATGTATGTCGGATTTTCTAAAATCAAATCACAGAAGAGGTAATGTTTCATTTAAATGAAAAATCATTTTTTTAACTACCACTTAGTAGTTTCACTATTCATCAAAAATTGAAGTTTTTCATAACAATGCCAAAATTTCACACTAATATATAATTTATATTCTGAATTCAAAACAGATATCTAGTTTACAAAATTACAAACATATATTTTGCATTAATTAATTTTATAATTAATTCCCGCTGTCACAACAAATAGCGTGTTTTTAAGAAACAATATATATAAAAAGATTGACAATTGTTTATGTCCAATTTCAAAGTGAAATTAATTCTAATGACCACCATTGGATAAAATGGTAGAAATATATTCTAATTATTCTTTAAAACCACTCAATAGTATAATTTATCACTATAAATTATTTTTATTAATAACGATTTTTTAAAGTATTTTTCATTATTCATAAAAAAATTGGATGTTCTCAGAAAAATATCAAAAATTCAACATAGGATAATTTCGATATTTTGATTCCAAAAATGAATTCCATTTTGAAATATAAAATATATATAATTTCAAAAAGTGGGTATTACTATTCACAATGGCTATTTTGATTTGTCACGGTGTGTTAGAATCTCGAACTTGCGTACAATGCAAGCTATTGCATTATTGAAAGAGAAGTGTATCATGTAATCTTGGGGTGTTATAATTTATATAATTTATACATAATTATTATACCCATCCAAAAAATAATGTAGTGAGTAAAAACTACACCATGACGTGGAGACGGTAAGCCATATGTACACACGTACGGTGACATGTCATTCAAAGGATGGATAGAATAAAGAATATGGTTGTACCATATTTATAACGACATCATAGTATATAGAATATACTAGAGTTATTATTTTATAATGGAAAAAACAAGGATAGAATAAGTGGATGAAGAAAAAAACATGAAGTGGTGGTGTGATATTTACCTATTCTTCATGTTCTTCCATTTGATTTGATCAAAATGGCTCGTTATGATAGATTTCTGACTAAAGGAAAGACTCTAGGATGAAGGGAGTAATTTTGAGAGGGTATTTGGGTAGATGTGGTCGAGCCAAATGGATTTGACGGTGTGAATTAAAGAGAAGGGTACGTTCCCTTTTTTAAGAGGGGTGAGGGGCACCTTAGGAAATGTTAGAAAAATTAGTACATAATAAAATCATTTTAAGTTTCTAATAGTTCAAAAATGAATTATTTAAAGGATAAGGTGGGGATAGGTCGAAAACCTCTAAAAATATAGGTTTTAGATTGGATTGGGTCACTATATTAACTTTATCTTTTAGATTTAACTCGTAGTTAAATAGTTTCACATTTACCATGTCTCTTTGTATTTTTATATTATATGGTTAATAAACATACGATAAACATCCTAGAGAACCCCAAGTGGTTAATTAATGATACTCCTATCATTATATAAGTCTTTTGGCCTATCCATAAATTTTTAGGATTATTATATAAACCAATAAAATTGTATTTCTTTTAAAAACTCATTTATGTCAATTTAGATATTATTTAATAATTGATTTTTTTAAATTACTAACAACATTATTACATTAACTAAATACATTTGATCAACCCTAACATGTCATATTAACATATAAAATTATTCTAATTAATAAAAATGTTCATATTAGATTTATATGGATATTTATAATATTAATTATTTTAATCTTTTATTAATATGGTTATTACTGCATCATCATGTTGTCATAAATAAAGATAATTATTTAATTTCTAAAAATTATAAATAAATTACAAATATCTAGTAAATATTTTCTGCTTTCTAATGAATAATTATAGTAGAATTTATATTGTTTGTAACCCTATATTAAAAATTTCATAGTTATTAAACTTTGAATTTAACTCTTTTAACTCTTCTTTAAATAAATTAATAATAAATGTCCTAATCCAATCCTTGTGGACCAAAGAGGTACATATTTTATTCCAACTGTTCTTTTTTGGTTGAATAATACTTATCCAATAGAATTAGGACATGTGTTAGAGTAATAATAATATCATTTTTACCCTTAATAACCATATTTACTTTTAACCGTGGTAAATAAAAGTACAAAGTTACTATTCACTAAAAATTATTTTCTACTTATTTAACCACATTTTACTTATAGATATTAACTGTGTGTCTCGATTTTTTGAAATTAAACTCACAAAATTGGAAAAATTTTGTTTTATGTAAATTTTCAAATGCTCCTAGCTGGTGGGTAAAAGACGGTAACAAGTTCAATAAACATTTAATATATCTAAAATTATTATAAACTGAATAAAATGAATTACATTGAACATATATACATATTAGGTATCTATTTTGACCTAAAATAAATTTAAATAAAATAAATAATTATTCAAATTAAAATTCGGTTTTAAACTTTTACTCAGTCTTTTCCACTATTCATAAAAAATTGAACGTTTTCAGAAAAATACCAGATATTGAACCTAAGATAATTTCGAACTTATGAATCCAAAAATGAAGTCCATTTTGAAATATAAAATGTATAAAATATCAAAATGTGGGTATTACTATTCATAACGGCTAGTTTGATTGGTTGTGGTGTGTTAGAACTCGATGTTGCGTACAACACATCCTATTGCATTATTCAAAGAGAAGCATACCGTGGAAGCCTGGGGTGTTACATTCTCCCATTCTTCAAATAATTTTTTCCTCGATGTTTTGAGAATATTACAACATAAAATGACTCGGGAAGTTCTCCATCATATGTTCCTTGGGTTCCCACGTATCCTCTTCCAACTTAAGGTTTCTCTATAGAACATTTACAAAATGAGTTGTCTAGTTTCTTAGTACTTGTTCTCTTTTATCAATAACCTTGATAGGCTCTTCGAAATACGACAGATTGGGTTCCAGTTATAATTCTTCATAGGTGAGTACATGTGTTGGGTCAGGCGTGTATTTTCTCGACAGTGATACGTGGAACACATCATGAAATTTGAAGAGAGTCGGAGGCATTTCGAAATTGTAAGCAACAACCCCAATTAGTTCAAGAATTTTGAAAGGTCTGATGTACCTGGGGCTTAATTTTACCTTCTAACTGAAACATATAAAACCCTACCATGGTGATACATTCAAGAAAACATGATCTCCAAACTGAAATTCCAAATCCTTGCTTCAGTTATCCATATATCTCTTCTACCTACATTGATCTGCTTTGATGTGGGTTTGGATTACCTTCACCTTTTCCATATTTTCCTCCACAAGTTATGGGCCTATGAGTTTTCTTTCGCCTACATCATCCCAACAGATCCGTGTGCGATATCTCATTCCATATAATGTTTCATATGGTTCCATATGAATATTTTAATGGAAGATATTGTTATAGGATAATTCTACCAGAGGAATATATTGATCCCATATACCTCGAAAGTCATGTGAGCATGATTCCAACATGTCTTTTATGTTTTGAATAGTCCGTTATTATTGTCCATCAGTTTTGGAGTGGTAGGCAGTGCTAAAATGAAGTTCAATGCCCTAGTATTTTTGAAGAATTTTACAGAATCAGGATGTAATGCATGGATCACGATCAGAAAAAAACAATAGGGGTACACCATGAAGTCTCACAACATCATTAATATAAAATATGTCTAGTGCTCAAGTGGTAAATCATCTCTTATAGTAAGAAAATGTACTGACTTGGTAAGACGATCAACAATGACCCATATTGCATTGTTCCTTCTAGGAGTCCGGTAGTCCCATGATAAATTCCATCGTAATATTTTCCCATTTCCACTCAGGTACGGGAACAGTTTGCATAACTCCTCCAGGATTCTGCCTTACAGCTTTCACTTGTTGACAAACCATACATCTTGACACAAAATCATCAATATCCCAATTCATTTTGTCCCATAAAAAATGTTCCTTAAAATCTCAATACATCTTTGTGCTACCAAAGTGTCTACAAAATTGGAACTATGAACATCATCCAACAATTCCCTTTTTAGATTAGGTATATCGGGAACACAAATTCTCTTCCCAAATTTCAAAATTCAATATTCATACACAATTTCATTCAATCTCCCATCATTCACAACATTAATCTTATTTTGAAACTCTTCATCATCAGTATGAGAACTCTTTATCCTTTCTAGTAAAGATGGTTTGGAAACCATTTGAAAAGTATTTATGATTCACCTTCCATGGTTATCCCCATGTCCAACTTTACTAAATCCCTATATATAGGATCATTTTCAACTCTTAACTTGTTAAGAACTCCATGATCATTTCTTCTCAATGAATATGCTTCATTATTTTCCTTCCCTTGGTGTTAGTTTATAGTGAAATCGTAATCTTTTTGTAGTTCAAGACATCATATTTTCCTCATATTGAGTTCTTTCTATGAGAAAATCATCTTCAGACTCTAATGATCAGTATATATCTCACATTTCTCACCATAGAGATAGTGAATCAAAATCAAAAATCCAAAATTATAGCTAATAAATAAATATCCTGAGTGGGATAGTTTTTTTCATGAATTTTTAGTTGTCGTGATTCATTGGAAATAACCCTATCATTCTGCATAAGGACACAACCAAGACCTATCTTTGATGCATCACTATAAATAACAAACCCATCATTCTCCGATGGTAGATTCAAGATAGGAGCATTGACAAAATTTCTCTTCAGTTCTTCAAAACATTATTCACACTCTTTTTTCCAAACAAATTTATCCCCTTTTCATGTGAGCTTTGTTAATGGGTTATCCAACCGGGACAAATTATGGATGAAACGTCGATAATAGCCTGCTAAACCAATAAATTGGCATACCTCGGTTATACTCGTTGGTGCTGGACATTCTTGAATTTCCTTTGTCTTAGAAGGATAAATAGATATTTCATCCTTAGAGAGAATATGTCCATGAAAAGAGATATCCTGAAGCCAGAATTCACACTTCCTAAACATCCCATATAATTCATGTCTTCTAAGAGTATATAGAATAATGCTCAAGTGATTTTCATGATATTCATAGCTTTTGGAGTATTCCCAGATATCATCAATAAATACCACTAAAAAGTCATCAAGGTATTCCTTGAAAACACTATTCATTAGATATAGGAATACAGAGGGTACATTAGTCAATCCAAAAGGCATTACTGTAAACTCGTAATTCCTGTACCTGGTTTGAAATGTTGTTTTCAGAATGTCATTATTTTCCCCACACAGTTGATGATATCCAGATCAGAGGTCAATCATTGAAAAGTATTGAGCTCCATGATGTGGGTTGAATAAATCATCAATATGTGGTAGGGGATATTTGTTATTTATTATTATAGCATTGATCTCCCTGAAATCAATGCACAACCTCATACATCCATATTTCTTATTAACAAAAAGACCATGGGCTCCCCAAAGAGAAAAACTTCAGAGAATAAATCCATTATTACTCAATTCCTCTAGTTTCTTCTTTAGTTCCACTAATTCCACAGTGGCCATTCTATAAGTGGTATTAAATATGGTCATTTAACTAGGAATTAAGTCAATGGAAAACTCAATTTCTAGTTCTGTAGGTTGTCCACGTAAATCCTCAGGAATAAAATCAACATATTCTTGCACAATAGGTACATCATATATTTGAACATTCCTTTCCTCACCTACAGATATTTCATTCTCTTCCTCCCCAAAACATGTATTTAGTTGAGCTAATGCGGGTGGATCTAGATAATAATTAGGGGGTGATGTTTCTGCTCTAAAGATAAGGTACACCTTATCATCATAATTTTTTTACCTCCTTCTTCTTAGAATAAATTTTTACATCATGTTCTGAAATCCAATCCATACCGAGGATTATATCAAATTCAATCATGGGTATGATATTAAGATCAGCAGATAAATAATATTTTTATTCTTTAATGGGATCTTATTCACAAAACATTGTGGAAATGATAATTCCCATAAGAGTTTTTACTGATAAATCCCTTGTTAATTAATGTTGTAAATATCTAATTTTCTTAGCAAACTAAGATGATATGAAACAATGGGATGATCCAGAATCAAATAAATCATAAGATAAACTTGAAAAAACCGTTAAATTACCCGCCACTATGTCTTTCAGAGATTCAAAACCAGCAGTAGTGATAGAATATTTTTGGCCTTGATCCCATCGAATTTTCTAAGGTAAGCTCCTCGAATTCTTAGGACATTGATTTTCATAATGTCCCCTTTCTCTAAAACTATAGCATTCAACATTAACAACCTCTTTCTTCCCGTTGAAGTCACAAGCTTGGTGGCATTTTTCACCACACTTGTAACAAACTCTCATTACCTTCATAAAGGTACCAGGGTATTTATTCCCACATTTACAGTAGGATGGATATTCAACTTTTCCCTCTTCCCCTTATTTCAATTTCCAAAGTGTTCAGAAAATATCTTCTTCTCTTGCTTTTCTTTAAAGGCAAAAGAATTAGAGATTTAATTTTCTGTCTTGATAGAACATTAGATAATATCTTCGTACGACGAGAAGGATTTTGAGACTAATTGTTGATGGATAAATGGTTTTAATCCATTAAAGAAATGGTCAATATTACTTCTTGGGTTACGTATATAATCTACAACATGCCTCACTTACCTTGTAAAGTTAGCATCATACTTTGTGACATTCTCATCCTTCTTTTGCCTCAGACTCAATAAATTGTCTTTCTATATCCACTCGATGGTCACGAGGAAAGTATTTTTCTAAGAATTTTTTTTTAAACTCACTCCATTAAATATTTGATACTTCATTGCCTTCCTTTTTATTTTGAATCAATTAACTCCATTGACCAACATCTCTAGTGAGGTGGTAAATTGTCATGACAACATTCTCTGTTTCTCTACTCTCCAAGGCATGGACTATTTTGTCTAATGAATTTGTCAAATTTTCAAATGCTAAAGTATTTGTACCCCCATTGAATGTTTGTGGTTTTTTCCTCATGAAGTGATCTAACTTTGATCATTCATGTTGCGGATTAGGGCGCTCCATACGGATAATGTTATTATTCATAACCTGAGTGAGTTGTCCTAGTATAGTGATAAGCTGATCGACACCAGTTGTATCACTATATCCACTATAATTATCTTGAGCTGGATGGAAATCCCTACATGGAGTGCATGCATTGATAGTGTTTCCATCCTACCCACTAAGCTCTATTTCTAAACAATGACATACACTAGACTAGTTTATGAATCATAATACATAATTTTAAACTTGTAACATACATAATATAAATTAAACAATTCATGGATATAATCCATAATCATGAAAAATGTTTTCTTTGAGGAGGTATATACTCATAAATCCTTCATAATGATTTATAATGAAAATTTGGTTTATCTTAAGCATATCCCTTGGGAGTGTCGTAACCAAGAGGGAAGCAAGTCCCATTATTGTGCACCAGATCTCATTAAATTCTAGCTCAAAGTGGTGTTTTTGGGTTTTACGCCTAGGTACATCTGTGCTAGAGCTCCCTCTACCTGCTCATATCCGGACAAAGATGTATTTCTTGAAATATCACAAAATCATTACAATACCAAAATTATAAGACGTTCTTCTATACTAATCCTCAAATTCTATCTTAGGGAAGTGTTCTCTAATAAGAGTTTTTGTAAATCTAGCTTCTATGGCTTATACTAAACTTCTTGTGATTCCAACTGTAACGATCCAACCGTAGAAGTCCAAAGTTGGTGCATTATTACGTATCTTTAGCATGATCATGAAAGATCAAGTCTCTAAAGACTGATTAGTTCAGTAGCTTTGGAAGTAATCGATACATTCATAAGGTTTACATTACATCATAAAATGGAAAATGACAAAAACATTGTTTCAATAGGCAAAACATAGATCCCATAGACTATCCATGCAGGTCAGTCCTAATATACTTTTTCACATCCTGGGAAAAATAATACATAGAACGGGGTGAGCTAAGATGCTCAATAAGGATAAAAATATAGCAGAAACATTCATAAATAAGCATAAACATTTAAGGAAATGTTAAAAACTACAAATAAATCTTTGTTGACATAAAATTAATCATAATATGAAAATTATAAATCAAAATAATTCCATTTAATTACTCCCATAGATATTCTAGTAGTCGAATAATCACATGCAATATAAATAACCACTTTTATATTGATGGAATGCATAATTCCAGACTACATAACCACATAGTCAAGGCCTTGTTCCAAAAATACAAATAAGATTTTGTCAAGGACTTGTGCCAAGACAATAGTTTGTCTCATGAGACCTACTTATGCATCGAGGAGCTATTGTGGGCTCCACCTGTCACTTACTAAGCCCAATGCATTACTCATATGAAAAGTCAATAACATAAACATTTATTTAAAAACCAGCATATGAATTGTCAATACATTATCCATAAAAAATGAATGGTAGAAAAATTAAACATCCAAAATCAATCATATCACAAAACATTCAATAAAAAATAGAATATTTTTATAATAAAATATCAACTTTGAAAAAGAATGAAATTTATTAAAGGATGTTGATATACATTAAATTAAAACATAGTGAGAGAAATATCACATTCTTTTTATGAAATCATTTAAAGATACATAATTATAAAAGAAAACATTTATTTTGAAAATATTCTTATAAGATTTTAAGGGAAGCTCTGACGATGTTATAACGGTGGAATATAGCCACACCTGACGTATAAGTTAAAAAAACATTCTTACGTTAATTTTTTCGAAAAGGACATAAAGTAACTTGTTTGGAAAAAGACCGAACGATTCCTTTAAAAAAATAAATTTTCAAACAAGGGTATAAATTTATTTAACCCATGTTCTAGGAAATAGTAAAAATATTTTGAAATATATTTTTAAAAAACATGTTTTTGGATGATAAAGAAGTCCCAGTACATAATTACATATAAACAACCTCAGATAATAAAGACATTGTAGAATTAACCCTTACCATGTAATTTTCCTTGGTCAAAGGTAGGTTAAACTATTTTATAAAGGAGAAATAATTGTTATTATATTATAAAATAATCATATACGTTAATATTATATCATATATGATCTCATAATATTTATTTGTTAATAATATTTTATCATAATCGTCGTTTTGGGTGATAACTGATTAATTTTCCTTTATATGATTTGTTACGTAATTATTGTCTATTATATATAGGATGTATCTTATTCATATTAAAAATGATATTAAGTCGTTAAATATTAATTTTAATCATCTAATGAAATTTTTTCTTAAATTGATACAATGGGGAATGAATCTCACCATGTTCGTGTAGACGGTAATCCGTACGTACGCACGAGCGACAATATCATTCTTTTGAAAATAAAATCACATATAAATGAATGGTATATCATATATACAGAATAATTATCATGATATATATATTATTTACATAATTTATACATAATTATTATACCCATCCAAATAATAATGTATTGAGTAACATCTACCCCACGATGTGGAGACGGTATGCCATATGTATACACGTATGGTGACACATCATTAAAAGAATGAATAGAATAATGAATTTGGTTGTACCATATTTATAATGAAATTATATTATATATAATATTCTAGAGTTATTATTTTAGAATGGAATCAAAAAAGAAAGAATAAGTGGAAGAAAAAAAACATTAAAGAGGTGGTGAGATATTTTCCCCTTCTCCGGGTTCTTCTTTTTGATTGGACGAAAGGGCTCTTTAGGTTGGAATTTTGACTAAAGAAAGGCATATATGATTAAGGGAGTATATTTGAGAGGATATTTGGGTAGGGGTTGGCTGAGCCAAATGGCTTTGATGGTGTGAATTAGAGATAAGGTGAAGTTCCCTTTTATAAGAGGGGTGAAGGGAACCTTAGGAAAAGCTAAGAATATTATTTTATGATAAAATAATTTTTGGTTAGTAATTCTCAAAAATCAATTATTTAAAGGATAAGGTGGGGATTGGTAGAAAAAATTTCAACCAATACATTTTAGAAAGGTTTGGGTCACTATATTTACCTTATCGTTTAGATTTTACTTTTACTTAAATATTTTGACATTTAACTTGACCCTTTGTATTTTTATATTATATGGTTAATAAACATACTATAAATTTACAAGAGAACCCCAAGTGGTTCATTAATGATACTAATATCATTATATAAGTATTTTGGAAGTACCTTATATTTCTAGGATTATTATATCAACCAATAATATTTTATTTGTTTTAAAAACTCATTTATGTCAATTTTGACATTATTTAATATTTTTTTGTAAAATTCCTAACAACAAAATTTCTTAGAACTAAATATGTTTAATAAACTGTAACATATAATATTAACCCATAATATTAGTGGAATTGATTAATAGTGTCAAATTATATTTATTTGCATATTTATAATATCATTTATTTTAATATTTCATTAATATAGTAATTACTACATCATCATTGTGTCAGAAATAAATTTAATTATTTAATGTCTAAAAATTATAAATATAAAACCATTATGTGGGAATTATTTTTATCTTTATAATGAATTTATAGTATGATTTATATTATGTGTAACCCAATATTAAATATGGCTTAATTATAAAACCTTGAATTTTACACTTTTAACTCTACTTTTAATAAAATAATAATAAATGTCCAAATCTATTCCATGTGGACCCAAAAGGATAATATTTTATTACTAATGTTTTTAGGTCTAATTATTCATATCCAATAGAATTATCACATGTTTTAGGATAACAATAATATCATTTTTACCCTTAATTACCCTAATTACTTTTAACTATGGTAAATAAAAGAAAAAAGTTGCAATTCCCTAAAAATTATTTTTATCTTATTGAACCACATTTTAATTTCTGATATCAACCATGTCTCTCGGAGTTTTGAAATTCAACTCACAAATGTGGTAAAATTATGTTTTATGTAAATTTTCAAATTCTCCAAGGAGGTGGGTAAAAGACTGTAAAAAGTTCAATAAAATTTCTATAGATCTAAAATTTTTATAAACTGAATCCAATGAATTACAATGAACCTATATAGATATTATATATCAATTTTAACCTAAAATAAATTTGAATAAAAAAATTATTATTTAAATTAAATTTCGGTTTTAAATTATAGCTCGTTGTTTTTGGTTATTTATCAAAAATTGGATGTTTTCAGAAAAAGACCAAAAATTCACCCTAAGCTAATTTCGATATTCCAAATCCAAAAATAAGTCCATTTTGAGAGATAAAATTTATAAAAATTAAAAAAAGTGGGTAATTCTAATCATAAGTCTAGTTTGATAGGTTGTGGTGTGTTAGAACTCGATGTTGCGTACAACACAAGCTATTGTATTATTCAAAAACAAGTGTACCTTGGAAGCCTGGGGTGTTACATACTGAATGAGGAATTTTTCCTCCATTAACACATCAACCATAAACGAAATATATTTCCCTCTATTTTATTTATTTATCACGTTTATGAAATCAATTTTTGTTTCAAAACCTTTTACAACATATATTTTTCTATCAGTTGATTCATATGAGTTTCCTATAATGCCATGAAATTCTATAGTTGGAGTAATGAAACCCCAAACAAATTTTTGTGCATGAAACATTAACCAGACTATGGACGTTAATAGTGTATGATGATTACCACTCAATGGTTGTTTCCTATTTTTCAAATGAATCCCAGAAGGTTCACTCCCCATATCATCATCACCATAATCATCTCCTATTGCATCATCAGCTACTTTCTCATCGGATAATGTATCATTCATTAATCCATGATTATCAAGGGAGATGTCTCTAACAGTTATTTCCATATTTTGATAATATTCAATATAATTCATTAATGTTACCATAATCCTTCATTATGATAATGAATGTGAGTATTTTGAAGGAACAACTTCAAAAAAATCTCCTATAACATGGTTCTATAGTAGTAGATCACACTTCATCAATAATAGAAATAGCCACATATCTTACTATTAAAAAAATACTGTAGAGACCCAAAAGCATTACTTACATGGACATTACATTACATTTGTGTAATAATTAATACATAACAAAAACACACACACAAGGATCGTAATAGTTTAGTGTCTTTGGAGACTTGGAATATAAACTTCTAATCATGTTGAAAGATCTTCAATAACTCCCATGACAATCTTCCCCTTTTTATTTCCTTACCTAAAACCGTTCCTTATTTCCTGGGCAAAATAAAACACAAAAAGTGTGAGCTCAAATTCTCAGTAAGGGTAAACATAGAGAACATAAGACAATCCATAAACATTTGAAAGCAAAAACTTGAACATGAAATTTAAACATCAAAATCTTGAGCAAAGACATAAATCTTGGAAGTATGTAAGGCATATCATAATGAAACATCAACCATGATAAAATATAATGGGAATAAAACATGTAATTGTGGCAACCATTAAGCACATGATATGGTTTCCATAGTATCCAAGGCATTACTGCCATGACCATCTTAGTGGAAAAAGTCTCTTTCTGAATCGAGTTCACTCCTCGTTTCAATCCTGTAACACAGAACATGATTAACTCACCGTTCCATCCATGTCTATCTAATGAGATATAAATCTTTACCCAATGCATTGGAGGGAGATATACGTCCCACCCATCTCATAATGATACCATTCTTATGTGTGCCACAAAATCATAATCATACATCATTGCATAAGCCATGTAATAAAAATGGGATTCTTAAACATCGTGACATCATAAAACAATTCATATAAGATAAAGGAATTCATAAAAATAATTCCATAATAACATAATCAAATCAATGTAAGAATATGGAAAGAAACAAAACCATATATTATTTTAGAAGGAAAATAATTTTGATAAAACACTTGAACTCCATTCTTGAGGAAAATATCCTTTCTACCTCAAAAACATCTTTCCTTTCTTAACATGCCATATTATTTTAAACTAAAAGAATGTGATTAAAAATAAACATGAAAACATTTAAATGAATATTCATGGAAATAATGTTTTAAAAATCCATTCATGCCGTATAAGTTAAAAAAACATTCTTCTCATACTTTTGTCGGAAAAGTCAAAAATTACCTCGTACGAAAAACGACAAAATATTTCTTTCATATCTTTTACTAAAAACTCACCGAAGGGTAAAATTGGATTTAAAAAATTGTAGGTGGATGTAAATAATATTACATATTTAGGAAACATGGATGTGGATTATAAAATACACCCTAGTAAATACCAAAGTATAAACAATCTCAGATAAAAATGAGATTGTGATATTTTCCCTTACCTTAGGTCTGATATGCTTCGTACATTACCGAACCTTCTATATAATGATTTAAATAATGTCATTGAATTATTACAGAATAACATTCTTTGTTATAATATCATATATGGTTCACTTATGACTTTATATTACCCATTCTTTTGTAAGTTCCATGTTAAAGCAACGTTTTGGGTTAAATTGTTTTATTTAGTGTACGTGTTTGGACTTGTTGTTCTTGATACTATTACTTATATCATGATTTACTTAATTACAGAATGTAAAACATGATTTATATATAATATATATTCAGTATATACATATATATATGATAGACCGATTAAATGGAATAAAATACACCGTTAATGGAGATGGTAGGATGTACGTACGCATGAACGCTGTTTTCATTTCCTTATTAAATTGAATGAAATTAAGTAGATTACATAAATATTTATACACATAAATCCAGTATCATTATTATGTCATGTATTTCATGATTAATTATTATATATACATTATAATCATTCATGAATGGTTAACATGGAGAATGAATCTCATCGCGTCGTGGAGACGGTAGTCCGTACGTACGCACGAGCGATGATATCACTCCCATGATCGTGGAATTGAATTGAAGTGTATGTATAATATTTAAGAATAAATATCACTTTTCAATAATAATATATAGTTATTTATTTACACCATTATACCCATCCAAGTAAGGTGGTGTCCGAAAACAGATTACACCACGACATTGAGACGATATTCCGTACGTACGCACGCGCGGTGACTTCATTTTTCGTAAGATGGATAGATAGTTAAATAGGGTTGTTTCATACTTATAATAAAATATCAGTATATTAGTGATACTTATGTTATTACTTTATAATGAAACAAATAATGAAGAAGAAGTAGAAAAATAAATAATGTTGAAAGAATCGGTAACGGATATTACCTCTTCTTTCGACACGCCTTTTTGAAACCTCTTCTTAGGGAAATAAGATTGGAATTTGAAAAATACCAGAACCTCTAGGATGTTTCTAGGTAAGTGGAGAAGAGAAATTGGTAGGGTTTTTCTGAGCTTGAAGGCTCAAAGTGGTGTGAGGAAGAGAGGGAGGAGGTGCCCTTTTATAAGGGAGGAGAGGGGCACCATGGGAATAAATAACAATATTATTTTATTATAAAGCCATATTCGGTTTTTAATAGCTCCATCTTGAGTTATTTCGAAGATAAGGTGGGGATAGGTCTAAATAATCTCATACAATATAATTTCTACATGTTTAGGTTTCTATTTTAACCTTATCATTTAGATTTATCTTTAAGTTAAATAATTTTTCTTTTACCGTGTCTTCTTGTTTTCATAAACTATAATGTTAATAAACTTACTATAACAAGCCAAAGCAAGCCCAAGTTGTTTATTATAAATATATATAACCTTATATAATTCATTTTTCTGCACCTTATATTTTTAGAAATAAACTACCAATTAATAATATAATATTTGTTTTAAAAACTATTTTATGTCAATTTTGACATTATTTGGTAATTAATTTTTTTAAAAATTATAACAGAATTATTAGTTCAAAAAAAGTTAACTAAATCAATACTAACTTGTAATATTAACCTATAAAATTAGTGTAATTCATAAAAAGTCTCAAATTACATTTATTTGGGTATTTATAACATCAATTATGTCAATATTTTGTTAATAAGATAATTACTGCATCATCATTGTATCATAAATAAATAAACTTATTTAATGTCTAAAAATTATAATTAAAATACCATTATGTGGGAAATATTTTTATCTTTCTAATTAATATTTATAGTCGAATTTATCGTATGTATAATCCAATATTAAAAATGATTTAGTTATTAAATTTTGATTTTAACTATTTTAACCCTTATTTAAATAAATTAATAATAAATGTCGTAATCTAATCCAAGTTGGCCTAAATGGTAATATTTTATTCCTAAGGTTGTTTTTGGTCGATGTAGAATTTTCCAATAGAATTATGACATGTGTTAGGGTAATAATAATATCATTTTTACCCTTAATTATGCTACTTACTTTTAATCGTGGTAAAAAAGTAAAAGGTTATTATTCACCAAAAATTATTTTCATCTCATTGAACCACATTTTAGTCCTTGATATTAACCATGTCTCTAGGATTTTTGAAATTCCACTCACAGAAGTGGAAAAATTATGGTTTATGTGAATTTGCAAATTCTCCTAGGAGGTGGGTAAAAGACGTTGAAAAGTTCAATAAAATATATATATATATATATAATTATTATAAAACGACTCTAATGAATTACATTGAACTTATATAGGTATTATGTATCAATTTTTACCTAAAATAAATTTAAAAAAATAAATAATTATTTAAATAAAAATCCGGTTTTTAAATAGTAACCCAGTGTTTTCACTATTCATCAAAAATTGAACGTTTTCAGAAAAATACCATAATTTCACCGTTGGATAATTTTGATATTCTGAATCAAAAAATGAAGTCCATTTTGAAAAATAAAATTTCTAAAATTTCAAAAATTGTGTATTACTATTCATAACGGCTAGTTTTAATAATATTTTAAAAGCATATCATTGTTTAGTGAAACTCGATATTGCGTACAACGCAAGCTATCGAGGAAGGTCGTGGTTGCGTGTAATGCAAGCCAAGAATAGTGTTTCATATACTGAAAGCTAATTCGGTGTTTCATATAGTACAATCTACTCTTGGTGTAGTGTATAATAGAAGATCAATGAAATTAAAAATAATATATCTCATAAAATCTCGGGGTGTTAAATTCTACCCCCCTTAAAAGGAATTTCGACCTCGAAATTCGTCAGGGTTATAAATCGTTTAATATTCATAGAAACCCACATCGTAAAAAGGAATACTTAAACTTAATTTTAAAAACTAAAGTATGAAATGTAAGGATTACCCAAAGTAACTCATCACTGGGTTTCCATATAGGAGAACATAGGTGAAAATATGGATATGGAAGAAACATCTAACCATTAAATTCTGATGGAGAGTGGTATAGAAATGGCTATAAAAAAGCCATCAATCACAAAGCCATAAATTTGAGATGATCTAAGGTACCATCTGATTCATCAAATATTAGAGCATTAGGACAACATTTTTGGTTTTCAATATCATTTCCCTAAAGATGAAAATTTTGAATTAGAAGAAATACTTGCTTGATTTTGTTACAATCTCACTGTTGTTCATGGTTTGAACAATTTCCACTTCATCTCTTAAAGAAATGAAGTTGAATATGTTATTCATGAA
Organism: Viscum album; assembly: GCA_963277665.1. Taxonomy (NCBI): domain Eukaryota; kingdom Viridiplantae; phylum Streptophyta; class Magnoliopsida; order Santalales; family Viscaceae; genus Viscum; species Viscum album. Next base: position 34,347,781 of record OY728131.1, read on the forward strand.
GTGTTAATAGATTATGTGATAGAATGATGGGTCATTCCATCTGTTCCAAACAAAAGGTTAGAAAAAGATATCAAATATACATAGGTCCATCCATGGTGAGGTTAATCATATACAATTCCAAAAATGAACTTATAATTCATATATCATACCACTTAATAAAATAAAACTAGTTTTTACTAACCAGGGACTTCCTGTAGGTCAGTGGTAGGCGATAAAGGCCAGTCGCACTTCAGTTGTGGGTTCGATTCCCATAGCCTTGTCCGACGCGATGGGCTGTCGCCCATCCTGCAGGTTTTCCTTTTTATAAAACTACATTACTATAACATCACATCAATTATATCAAAAAAAGTTCTATCCTTAATCAATACTAACTTATGTCCAACATAATCCATTCCAATCTTTAGGCTTAAATAATATACTTCGGTCCAATCTCATAATATAAAGAAAACAATTACTAGAAAGGTTATCTACCAAGAATGTGAATACAAGCATTTATCTCACGTATATCATAAGATATATCTTGTTGGTTTCATTCCAAACACATGAATACCTTAGTCATATATTCACTTGAAACATAAATTACCATAGAACCTTAGTGAAAACATGAATACTGTCAAAAGGTAACTCCTTCCTCATTCTAAAATCCGAGAAATCTATATAATCAAACCATAATATCACTTAGTCCTTATATCAATCATGAGCTCATGAATACAATCAAACATATAATTATCATCTTATCCCTTCATTATGCGCATATCATCTACTTTCCAAAAATATATGAATAACCTTTCATGGTTACCAGTACTATTCAATACATACTTTCAAATACTTTAGGAATAACAATAGTGTAACAATCCATAGATGATTCTTTATTCCATAGTACAATTAACTATACAACATAACTCTTGATAAACATACAATCATTCCACTACCTTCTTAAAAAATTGGCTGAGATTCAACACTTCTTTCATCTCATATATCATTTGTAGTCTCCTCATCATCATCCACATAAATACAACCCATATGGCCTTGTTGATTCTATTCATTAGATTTTCCCTTAGGGCATTGGTTTGCATAATGCTCATACATTCAACATTTAAAACATTTAGCCATTGTTGATGTCATAGAAATACCATTATCCTTGTCCATGGTGTTAACTAAACCTTTTCCTTTACAATTACTGGATTTGTGTCCTTATTTTACTCACCCAGAGCATATTCTAGTTCCTTTGAACCATTCTCCCAGATACCTCTTCCCACAAGATTTACATGAGGGGAATTGAACTTTATTTCTTATATGTTCATCATGAAACTCTATATTTCTCTTATTAGCTGAGTCAGGAAACTTACCAAAGTTGAGATTATTGATCATATTATGAGATTTATGATTAGTTATAATAATGATACGTGGAAATACAGATCCAATTTCATTTGGTTTCTCATTAATAATGTCATTCCATTGTCCATAATATCCTCCATTATCGTGAATCTTCCTGTTTCCAGCCATTTTCTAAAACCCAAAAAGAATAGTTTGAGAGGAAAAAATCCTGATAGAGAAAACAACATAATAAAGGGGGAGTACCTTCAATATCTGAGGTTTAATTCTAAGATTGTTAACACAATTCTACGACTATAAACTATACTTAAACTTAACCTTAGGGACATCCCTTGACATACCTTAGAAATATCTCTAGGGATCTCACTAAAGTTATCGCATCCTAGTTTCCAATGGCTGACTAAACCATCCCTTTGATAACAACTGTAGAGACCCAAAGCTTGATGTACATGGACATTGCATTACCTTTTCTGAATATTTAATACATAAAAAAAATAGACACACAAGGATCGTAATAGTGTAATGTCTTTGGAAAGTTGGAATATAAACTTCTAATCATGTTGAATGATCTTCAACAACTCCCATGATAATCTTCCCCTTTTTGTTTCCTTACCTAAAACATTTCTTTATTTCCTGGGGAAAATAAATCATAAAAAGGGTGAGATAAAATGCTCAGTAAGTTCAAACATAGAGAACATAAAATAATCCATAAACATTTGAAAGCAAAAAACATGAACATGAAATTTAATCATCAAAATATTGAGCAAATACATAAATCATGTAAGTACGTAAGGCATATATCATAATGGAACATCAACGATGATAAAATATAATGGGAATAAAACATGTAATTGTGGAAAAAATTAAGCACATGATATGATTTCCATAGTAGCCAAGGCATTACTGCCATGACCATATTAGTGGACAAAGTCCCTTTCTGAATCGATTTCACTCCTCGTTTAAGTCCTGTAACACTGAACCAGATTAACTCACCATTCCAGCCATGTCTATCTCATGAGATATAAATATTTACCCAATTCATTGGAGGGAGATATAGGTCCCACCCATCTCATAATGATACCATTCTTATGTGTGCAACAAAATCATAAATCATACATCATTGTATAACCCATGTAATAAAAATGGGATTAATAAACATCGTGACATCATAAAACAATTCATATAAGATAAAGGAATTCATAAAAATAATTCCATCAAAACATAATCAATTCAATGTAATAATAGGGATAGAAACATAACCCTATATTATCTTAGATGGAAAATAATTTTGATAAGACACTTGAACTCCATTCTTGAGGGAAATATCCTTTCTACTTCAATTTTTATTTTCATTTCTTAACATGTCATACAATATTAATCTAAAAGAATTTGATTAAAAATAAACATGAAAACATGTAAAGGAAGATTCTTGGAAATAATTATTTAAAAATCCATTCATGCCGTATAAGTTAAAAAAACATTCTTCTCGTACTTTTGTCGGAATAGTCAAAAAGTACCTCGTACGAAAAACGACAAAATATTTCTTTCATATCTTTTACTAAAAACTCACCGAAGGGTAAATTTGGATTTAAAAAATTGTAGGAGGATGGAAATAATATAAAATATTTAGGAAACGTGGATGTGGATGATAAAATACACCCCAGTAAATACCAAATTATAAACAATCACTGATAAAAATGAGATTGTGATATTTTCCCATACCTTAGGCTTGATATGCTTCATACATTTCCGAACGTCCTGTATAACGATTTAAATAATGTCATTGACTTATTACATAATAATATTCATTATTATGATATCATGTATGGTTCACTTATGACTTTATATTACCCGTTCTTTTGTAAGTTCCAAGTTAATGCAACGTTTTGGGTTAAATCATTTTATTTATCGTACGTGTTTGGACTTGTTGTTATTAATATTATTACTTTTATCCTAATTTAAATAATTCCAGAATGTAAAAAATGATCTATATATAATATATATTCATTATATACATATATATATGATAGATCGACTAAATGGAATGAAATACACCGTTCATGGAGACTGTAGGCCGTAAGTACGCATGAATGCTATTTTCGTTTCCTTATTGAATTGAATGAAATTAATTAGATGACATACATAAATATACACATAAATCTAGTATCATTATTATATCATATATTTATGATTAGTTATTATATATACTTTATAATCATTCATGAATGGTTGACATGGAGAATGAATCTCATCGCGTCGTGGAGATGGTAGTCTGTACGTATGCACGAGCGATGATATCATTCCCATGATCATGGAATTGCATTGAAGTGTTTGTATAATATATAATAATCAATATAACTTTGAAATAATCATATATAGTTATTTATTTACACCATTATACCCATCCAAGTACGGTGGTGGTCGAAAACAGATTACACCACAACGTGGAGACGGTAATCTATACGTATGCACGCGCGGTGATTTCGTTATCCGTAGGATGGATAAATGGAGAAATAGGGTTGTTTCATTATTATAATAACATATCAGTATATTATTGATATTGATGTTATTACTTCATAATGAAACAACTAAATAAGAAGAAGTAGAAGAAGAAATAAAGTTGAAAGAATCGGTAAGAGATATTACCTCTTCTTTCGACACGCCTTTTTGAAACCACCTCTTAGGGCACTAATATTGGTCTTTGAAGAAATCCAGAACCTCTAGGATGTTTCTAGGTAAGTGGAGAAGATAAATTGGCTGGGGTTGTCCGAGCATGAAGGCTCAAAGTGGTGTGACGAAGAGTGGGAGGAGGTGGCCTTTTATAAGGGAGGAGAGGGGCACCTTTGGAATAATTAAAAATATTATTTTATTATAAAGTCATATTCGGTTTTTAATAGCTCAAAATTGAGTTATTTAGAATATAAGGTGGGTATGGGTCTAAATTATCTCATAAAATAGAATTTAGACATGTTTAGGTTTCTATTTTAACCTTATAATTTAGATTTTACTTTAAGGTAAATAATGTTTCTTTTACCGTGTCTTATTTTTTTCTTACACTATATGGTTAATAAAAATACTATAACAAGACAAAAGAACCCCAAGCTGTTTATAATTAATACATATAACCTATTATAACTCATTTTTCCTAACATTATATTTTTATTTATAAAATAACAATTAATAATATAATATATGTTTTAAAAACTTTTTTCTGTCAATTTTGACACTATTTGGTAATTGATTTTTGTGAAAATCATAAATGAATAATTAGTTCAAAAAAGTTAACTAAATCAATACTAACATGTCATATTAACCATTAAAATTATTGGAATTCATGGAAAGTCTGAAATTACATTTATTTGGGTATTTATAACATCAATTATGTCAATATTTCATTAATAAGATAATTATTGCATCATCATTATGTCATATATAAATTAACTTATTTAATGTATAAAAATTATAAATAAAATACCATTTTGTAAGAAATATTTTTATTTTTATAATGAATATTTATTGTCTAATTTATATTATGTATAACCCTATATTAAAAATAATTTAGTTATAAAACATTAATTTTAACTATTTTAACCATTCTTTAATTAAAATAATAATAAATGTCCTAATCTAATACAAGTGGGCCTAAATGGTCATATTTTATTCCTAAGGTTGTTTTTGGTCGAATTACACTTATCCAATAGAATTAGTACATGTTTTAGGGTAACAATAATATCATTTTACCCTTAATTACCGTAATTACTTTTAACCGTGGTAAAAAAAGTAAAAAGATACCATTCACCAAAAATTATTTTCATCTCATTGAATCGAATTTTAGTCCTTGATATTAACCGTGTCTCTCATATTTTCGAAATTCCACTCACATAAGCGGTAAAATTAGGTTTTATGTGAATTTTCAAATTCTCCTAGGAGGTGGGTAAAAGATGATGAAAAGTTCAATAAACTTTTTATATATCTAAAATTATTATAAAATGACTACAATGATTTTCATTGAACTTATATAGGTATTATGTATCAATTTTGACCTAAAATAAATTTAAATAAAATAAATAATAATTTAAATAATAATTTGGTTTTTAAATAGTAACCCAGTGTTTTCACTATTCATCAAAAATTGAAAGTTTTCAGAAAAATAAAACAATTTCACCCTAGGATAATTTTGATATTATGAATCCAAAAATGAAGTCCATTTTGAAAAATAAAATTCAAAAAAAATTCAAAAAGTGGGTAGTACTATTCATAACAGCTAGTTTTAATAATATTTTAATAGCATATCGCTGTTTAGTGAAACTCGATATTGTGTACAATGCAAGCTATCGAGGAAGGTCGCGATTTCATGTAATGAAAGCCACGAATAGTGTTGCGTATAATGAAATCTAATTCAGTGTTGTGTATAGTACAATATAATATTGGTGTAGTGTATAATAGAAGATCAAAGAAACTAAAAATAATATATCTCATAAAATCTTGGGGTGTTACAAATACTGAACTATTTTTTAAACAATGATGATGCCTCCAACCACCCCTCATCATCTAGAATAGGATACTCAATGTTTGATTTATGATTATCATGTTGAGTATTTCAATATGATATTTAATTAATTACTTAATTGGTAGATAGTTTTAATATACTATGAATCTTCCTATGAAAATCATCCAATGTCAGTCTTTCATGAAGATTTTATACTCTTACATGTGGATAACTATACCTATAACCCTAATCGGTAAAAATTTCCTCCCCATTAAAGTATATTAATTCATACATTGTTAAACCAACCAAAAACTAGGTGGATTATAAAGCCTCTATTTTCTCATATTTCAAACACAATCTATCTCCTTCCAATGAAGTTATAATCATCTATCATCGATTAATAACACCTCTTGTTTAATGCCCTTTTATTACAATGTTACTCACATGAAAGTGAGAGGGTCAAGGGGTTTGTGATACATATCATTTTTACACTGACACACGAGTCCTTGAATACTAAGATATAGAGAGAACATGTAGATCATTATTAACGAAAAGGAAATGAAATTATTATAAATGATATATCCATATACAAAAAAAATATGACATGCAATTTCGATCATAAATGGGTAGATCATATCAAAATTAGTCATCATATAATACTCTTAACATTTTTTCTAATTATTATGTTCTACATATTATAACACTACCTATTAATATATAATATATATACACACATCAATTTATATTATGAAAATCACGAATATTATCACTCTTGAAGGTGAAAAACTAGACCAAAAACCTTGATCGATATAAATAACATCACCATTGATGTAAATTAACACAAATATGATTACCTTGAAATAAAATTTAATAAAACTATATATATATTTATACTACATCATCAGATGTTAAAATATTTTAATTATTTATGAATAGATAACAGTAACTTGATCTCGATACTTTTTCTATGGATTGGTTTATCATTATTTGATAAACCAACTAAAACAATTTGGGGATCTTTTAGATTCTCTACCATCTCATATTTCATCAACCATAAGTATCATTTCCGTGATGGTGTAAAAACCTAGAATCAAACAATAATGTCTCTTGTCTAACACCCTTAATTTATAATGTTTCTCGCATGCATGAGAGGGGTCTAGGGTTTTGGGACACATAACATTTTTACACAGACACGCGGGTGTATACCTATAAAGAAAGAGGGATGACATTCATGAAATCAATGATGAAAAAATGTAATTATTATAAATTATATAAACATATGTAAAAATGACTCTAATTCAATTTCAATCATACCTTGTATTGTTATTTCAAGATCTGTTAGCAAACAATACTCATAAAATGTTTTTAAGGATATTTATTATGTTTTATATATTGGACATTTATTCAATTTTAAATTTAATTTATTATTTTTATATACATTTAAATATATTTTATTGTATTTATTAATATTTAAAAATATAAATATTTATATTTTTTGAAACCAACTATATTTTCATAAATAAATATATTATTATTTTATAAAAAATTACTCAAAATATTATTAATAGTAAATTTTGTAACATTTAATTAAAAAAATTAATATAATGTACACATAAATAACCAATAAAATATTGTAATCATATATCCCATTAAATATGATAGAATTAAGTACGTATATGTATAGTTTTTGAAGTAAATGAACTTTCCAAATTTTTAATAATTATACTTTATATAAAATTATTCAAAAAAATAATTATTTATAATTAATATTATTTAAGAATAATTATTAAAAGTAAAAAAATTTCATTTTGATAACAAAAAATATTATTTATATCATTATTATGAATAATATATTATATAAATAAATTTATACATGATATATAATATATAATATATATATAATTATATTCAAATAAAGTTAATAATAATATTTTATAAGTAATTGTTAATAATATAATTTTTATTTAATATATAGGTGGATTCACTTTATAATCTATGTATTAAATATTATATTTTAGGTTTATTTTACAATAAATATAATATATAATAAGAAAAATACATATAAATATATTCAAATTTAATTATTCATGATTTAACTAACAAATATATACATTTTTAAAAACAAAAATATTTTTTTAAATATAAATTATATTATTCTATACATAAAATTTAAATTATCAAAACACCATATTTAAATTTGATTAATCATTCTCAATGAATTAAACCACACAAAGAAAAATAATTCATTCATAAATTAAATGATACAAAGAACATTAATTCTTACATTCATAAAACTATACAATTCAAAAAAATAAATCATACAAACAACATAAATAAAAAAATTAGAGAACATATATTTTTAAATTGAAATATTACTTTCAAGAAAGCAAGAAATTAATATCTTGGAAAAGAGATGTGGTTGAGCTTTGTTGAAAAACCTTAGACATGAATAAGTTAAATGAAGGGTAGGGTAAGTCCTCGTTTATAGTTTTTTTACAGCAGGAGGTGTGAACCTCATTCACAACTCATGTTAAATGATTGCAGATGAAGTGTCAATGAGATTCATGTTTCTTTTCTATCCCCCATGAATGTGTGAACTAGGTTATATTTCCCTTTCACCACTGTATGAAAGCATTAATATCATTCAATATTTTTGATAAACTAGATAAGCATGAATTGGATTCCTTCCTATCTATCTCAATCCCCTTTTAAAAATATATAAAAAACATACCTTTTTTAAGAAAATGAAAACAATTTTTTAGGAATTTCGAATATATATCATTTATTTATAATCTTCTTCTAACCCCACTACACTGCTCATGCGTCAGTGATGATGTAAGAATAAAATAATCCCACTGTAATGTTGAACATTATAAAAGTTAAGACAGAATTGAATTATTATACAATGTGTGAGAAGAGGATGAAAGTGTCTAATTAAGGATCATCTCAATCCTCAAAAAGATTTCCCATGACATTTTTTACCTCATGGTGGGAAACCTCTTCAACCACCAGGATCTCCTGGATTGCTGTGGAGTCACTCGCGGGAGGGATCTATGATGGGTTTACCAGTGGGGTTGGGGTGGGGGTAGAATCAGATAATTTTTATTATAGGTGTGTGATTTTTTTAATTTAATTGAGGGTGTTTATAGTTTGTTTTTTCAGAAAAATGGTGTAGTAAAGCGCGTTGAACTAACTCTTTATGTCTTTTTTTACAAATGGGTTTGTTGTTCACTAATATATATAATTTTTTAGAATTTAAAATAAATATATATACTTATAAATATTTAATATAAATAGAATTATAAATAATTTTTTATTTTAAATATATATATCTATAGAAATAGAAAAATATTTTTATATCATAAATAAATTTAAAACTAGTAAAGGAATGTACGATAAATTATATAATTATAAATATATTTTAAGTGTATATATAAAAACATTTTTATAATTATATAATTATAAATATAGTAATATTTATATAATTATGAATATTTATATATAAAAACTCTATGATTATATAATTATTAAGAGAATTTAAAATATGTATTTACAAATTTAATTATAAATAAATTTATATTTATATAATTATAAATAAAAACTTCTTTATATAATAATAAATATATAAATAATTAACATTATATTTTTATAATAATGTAATTTGATAATTTTTTATTTATGATCACATGTATATATATATATGTATATTTATGGAAAATTATAAATATATAATTATATATGTATATGAAAAATGATAACATTCTATAATAGTTACATAATTCATAATATTCCATAATAATTGAATTAAAAATATAATTCTAAATGATAAATAATCACATAAATTATGTATACTATAAATATAATATATTTAAAAATTAATTTATATTTCATGTGAATTTTTTTTATTATATGAGTATCATTGCAATTTTCAATAATTTATTATATGTTTAATCAAAAAATTCATTTACAATTTATTTATATTTGATAATTTATATGAATTTGAAGTCACATACATGAATCAAAATTATATTACTCGACAATCAAAAAATAAAAGTATAAATTATAAATAAAATCTAAATGAATATTTTCATACTCATTAAACATATAATAAATTAGTAAGAAATGAAAAGAATTTTGCAACGAAATTTAATGTAAAATTATATTAATATGATAATAATTTATAAGAGAAATTTTTACCTTATATGGAATCATATAAGATATAAACTATAAGTAAAATCTCACTAAAATTTCGTACTATTCAGTGGTTTTCTTTATTAATAGTAAATTTGAAGTAGTTTTTATTTACTATATTTTTGAATTAGTTTTAATTTGTCTAAAACAACAATTAATTATCTCAATAAATAAGGTTTTCAATATATACACAATGAGACAAAAAATACATCAACATTTATTCCCATAAGAACAACAACCCGATGTATGAATCCCACGTCAACTACACACCTGATTTCTTTGTCCCTCCAGTGTCCTAGCTATAGTTGATGGTTTCTCCACTTATGGTGTTTTAGGTGCCTCCTAATGTTGATGTGTAGAGTAATGATCAACATAATGTTTGTAGGATGGCCCAAAATCATATATGATGACATATGACACCAAAACTCTTAAAAATGAGGAAAATGTGATATCAAATAAGTCATTGTCGGTGGGAGTGAGGGACTCCACAATCTATGTTACCACATCCAACATGAATTCCATTATAATAAGTGGAAATAGAATGTGTAAGATAAGCATATCCTTACTATGGAAAAACCCTACTCCCATGTGCAGTATCATCTCTCTGTGGTGTAACAGCATCTACATGAGACTCTCTCAGATGTCTATGCCTTCACTTCTGCCTTTGCTAATATCCTCGTCTCTATCTTATAGCTGGAGGTGGTCATGGAGGTGCAATGTCCTCAACAAACATAACATGGACATCATCATCCCTAGGAGCCTCAGCCAGAACATATGGATGAGGATATAACTATGAATCCTTATCATAGAAACTTTCACATATGAACTGGAGAGGATCTCTGAGAGCCACCACATCTGGGGAAATTACCAACATCCTAATAAATGTCTATTCACAAGGATCTATTATATGTGCATGAATGAGAAGTTTTGTCTGACTGAAAATGAAATAACATTCAAATTAATATGAAACAAGAGTTAAATGAATATAATATATCTCAGTGAACATAACAATTACTCAATGTCAGTCCCATGATGTATAAGGTTTATGATGGTGTGTTGTCGGTATGAATCTGTATAATACCCCATATAATCGAGCTGATATTGTGTTGTGGGATATTCATGCTGAAAAATACCATATTGGGAACACGTGACCCAATACTTTATATAATGTGCATGAAACAGATGTTAGTCTCTCATCTATCTACACATAAGCATAATGGAATGTAACCCATCAGGATATCGTGGTTCCATGATAATAAGTTGTATATTGCCAAACTAACACATGAGCTGGTCTAATTAGTGTCACTCAATGATGTGAAAGTGTATTAGCTACACCAAGTAACCCACAGTCGCCAATCATAGCTGTGCAATATGGTGTATGTGAGGCATGGACAAAACCTATATACAGGGTCCATGAAACGTGAAATGTAATCTCAAAAAAGACTTCATAAATTAAAAAGATAAGGTTACTAAGATAACATTGAAATAACATAAAAATGTAATAAAAAACAACATTGTTTTACAAAAAAAAATATATGTTTATCTCATGTCAGATGGCTATATGGCGTTAAATATCCATCAAAATCCATTCACACTAGGACTCAAGGTTTGTGTATACTTATGAGTGTGACTTCACCAGGTCAAAATGATGTAATATATTGTATGCTTATAAAATACATTGCTAAAATTACAAAATAACTCAATGTAATGATGTAAACATACAAGCGTCCCCAAGGAAAACTCCAAAATAGTTTTTACCACTACTACAAAAAAGGCCTTTAATAGCAATAGAATATGCCGTTATCAATTATAAACAACCATTTTCAATCATATCATAATTAAAAGCCTATAAATTTTATTAGTGCTAAAAAAGAGCTATAGAAAGGGTTCTTTATTAGCACTTTTTCTAGCAATGGTAAATGACCCATTAACATCAATTTTTTAGTACAGTTAAAGGGGGCCTTTAATAGCATTTTTTGTGATGATAAAAGAATCGTTGTTAAATGGGCTAAAATTATATTTTTTCAGATTTCTATGATCCCAAATCCTTTATCAATGCTTCTATGACCCCTTTAAACAGTGCTCCACCCCCGTTATCAATTCTTTTCACCCAACCACAACTTTTATTAGCTTTTTTTGAATTTACAGCCTCACGCGTGCCTGCCTAGATTTGAACCTTGAACCTCTCCTTCTACGATGGAACTCCTTTACCACTAAACCAAGTTTTTTTGATATCTATTTAATGAAATTTCTGTTTATATAAATATATATACATACATATATTTATATAATTATTTTTAAATACATTTATTGTAACAACCCAAACAATTATGAATATAATTCCATTTCTTTTGATTTAGTTTAATGTCTTATGGAAATAGAAAACACATGTAAATATTTTGTTTTATCCAATTGGATTTAATTTACAATTAAGTATCATTACCCTTGTTAATATAGTCATTGAATAGTGATCAAATTACATGTATAAATATAGGGTTTTAACAAATCCTTTTGACACAGACAATGGAAGTGAAAACCTCAACCAATAGGATCATTCCCTATGAAGCCCATTTATTGAAGCTTCTAATAGAGATATCATTTGTAGGATTTTCCTTATACCAATCCCTAGCTTATATCCATCAACTTAAGCTAGAGCAAAATTGTTTATGAGAGAAGTTCATGTTCATCGAGATCACGACCCAAAGCATGTTAACCGAGCATCCCCATGAATGTCCCACCATCACGCACCATACCATTAGGTAATATGTTAGTGTAATAAAGGGATATGTATCATGACCCTAGAAATAATATTGTGTACTTTTTTGGTATAGAAAAATTAATATATTTTCTTCCTATTATTGTTAGTTTTTAAATGATTGATAAAGAACAAATAGTATTTTTGGGTAATATTGAAATTCAATTTAAGAAATCTATTTTGAAAAATTAATATATTTTTGAAATAAATATTATTTTTAAAAAATATTACTATCAAATTAATTTTTTAAACATAAATGATCATATAATTTTTTTGAAATCAAATGTAATTTTTATTAGGCTTCAAAATCTGTTATTGTCAAAAACCCATCATTTTCATTACATTTTGATTTTTATTTCAATAGTGAAATTCACCTATCTAGCAACTTATTTAGAAAATATGAATATATTTTTATAATCAAGGAATTGAAATTATCCAATGGTGATTTTTTCCTAATTTTGGGAGACAATCAAATTTTTGGGTAAAAATTAAATACCATATAAATATACTGTGTGTTTTATGGAATCATAATGACCTAATAATGATGTAATATATACTATAAAGGTATTTTAATAAAAATATTTGTTTTATGATTAAAATAATCTGGTTTTTAGATTATTTAAATTATTTTTTTAAATCCATTATGAATCCTCCAAGACATAAAATATATTTTATATTTTAAATTCATTTATTTAGGAGTATGAATCTCCTCCAAATAATTAATAATTTTTCATAATAATTGATTTAATTATATAATTATTAATAATAAATATTCCCATAAATTATATATACTATAAATATAATATTTTTATACATTTATGTTTGTGTCACATAAAATATATTTTTTACTATATGAGTTTCATTTCACTTTTGAATAATTTATTATATGTTTAGTCAATATGACAAATTTCATTTAGATTGTATTTATATTTTAAAATTTATTAACATTTTATGTCACATACATGTAACATAATAATGTTACATGAATTTGAAAATATACAAATATTAAAGTATAAATACATTATAAATGAAATTTGTGAGACTGACTAAACATATAATAAATTAGAGAAAAGAGAAAAGAATATTGAAAATAATGTTAATGTGAATTTACTTTAATAAAACAATAATTTATAAGGGAAAATTTTATTTTACGATGATTCTTATAAGACATAAATAATAAGTACAATCCAAGTGAAATTTTAAACTATTCAGAGTTGTTATTTATAAATAGTTCATGTAAATTAGTTTTTCTTTAATATATTTTTGGTTGAATTTTAATATGTCTTAAAAAACAATTCATTATGTCAATAAATAAGGTTTATAATACATATATACAATGAGACATCATAATACATCAACATCGTGTCCCTAACATACCATAACCCAACATATTAACCTCACGCCTACTCCGTGATCAATGTATCTCTCGATTTGATTTCCAAGCAATAGGTGTGATTTCCTCCTCTTATGGTGTTGTAGATGACTCCTTATAGTGATTTGTAGAGGAATTATCAACATCATGTGTGGTAAACCCAAAATAATATATATATATATATAAATTTGACAAGAGACTCATAAAAATGGATGAAATGTTATATCAAAGAAGTTATCACCGATGGGATTGAGGGACACCACAAGATATGTTACCTTACCCAACTCTTAGTCCATCAATGTTAGTGGAAACAACATATGTGGCACATAATAATCTCCATACTATGAAAAATCTCAAGTTACCTATGCATGATCACCTCTCTATGGTGAAACAACATCTACAAGAGCCTCTCTCGGATTTCTAGGTCGTCGCCTCATCTTTTATTGATGTCCTCATCTCTGTCTTCCAGTTGGCTATGGCCATAGTCATACATCATCCTCAATAAACACAATAGGGAGATCATCATCCCCAAATTGGGCATGTGTGTCCCAATATTTGATATAACGTGCATGAACCTGCCACAAGTCTGTCGTTTGTCTACCCATAAGCATAATGGAATGTAACCCGTCAGGATATCATGGTTCCATGATAATATGTTATATATAGCCAAAATGGCACATGAACCAGTATGGTTAGTGTCACTCAATGATTTGAAAGTGGATGAGTGACACCAATGCACCACAATCTCCTACCATGGGTGTGTAGTATAGTACAAACAATGCGTCAAAAAACATGTATATGGGGTCCCTAAAATATGAAATGTAAACTCAAAAAAGTATTCATAAACAAAAATGATAATTTTTCTAAGATATAATTCAATTAACTTAAAAAAGTAATAACTAAAAAAAATTTCTATAAAAAAATAAAGTTTATCTTACATCAATTGGTTTTATGGTGCCATATATCCATTGAAATCTATTCAAAATATGTCTTGGAGTATGTGTATACATCTAAGTGTGACTCCCCCTGGTTAAAAAGAAGTAATATATGGTATGTTTATAAAATACATTAATTATAGTACTAAATAACTCAATCTAATGATGTAAACATACTAGAATCCTTGAGAATAGTCCTAAAATAAATGTTTTTACCACTAAGAAAAGAAATTTAACATCACTAGAATATGGATTTATCAATGCTAAAAATTCACTGACAATCATAACATGGTTAAAAGCTCTAAAATTTTATCAGTTCCAAAAAATCACTATTATTGGCCACCTTTTAAGAGTGCTAAAAAAGCACTATTAAAAGTGTCATTTAAAATACCTTTTATAAAAATTTCAAGGTCCCATTTAACAAATCATTTTTAGCACTATTAATGGGAATGAAATTATATTTTTTAGGCACCCATGAGACCAACCCCTTTATCACCTCTTCCATTACACCTTTACCCATGCTCCACATCCCTTAACCAGTGCCTTTAACCTCCCCACCCCTTTAATTAGTGCTTTGTGAATTTCCAGCCTTATGTGTGCCCACCTAGATTCAAACCGTGCACCACTATATCAAATATGGAACTCTATTACAGCTACACAATATTGTTTTGATGTCTGTTTAATGATATTTCTTTTCATTTATATACATATTTACATATATTTATTTAATTGTTTTTAAATACATTTATTATAACGACCTGAACATTTATGAATAAAATTCCATTTGTTTTGATTTAATTTAAAGTTTTATGGATATAGAGAAACCATGAACATCATTTATTTCATCCAATTGTATTTAAATGAAAATTATGTTTCATTACTATTGTTAATATAGCTGTTGGAAAATGATCACATGACTAGTATAAATATAGGGGTTTTAATAAATCCATTTGACACAAACAAAGGATGTGAATGTCTCAAATAGTTTGGGCATTCCTTATGAAGCCCATTTATCAGATCTTCTCAGGCAGATAGCATTTATGAGCTTTTCCCTAGGCCAAGACCAAGCTGAGATCCCATAACATATGCATGAAAGGACACGTTTATAGGAGAAGTTCAAGATTGTCGAGATCCCAACCCAAACCATGATCACCGAATAGCCTCATGAAATTCCCACTATCACACACCTTACTCTTAGTTCAAATTCTGGTTTAATAAAGGGATATGTATCCCAACCCTTGTAATAGGATTATATACTATATTTTGGTATATAATAATGAATATATTATCTTCCTATTATTGTTACTTGGTAAATTATTTTTAAAGAAGAAATAGTATTTTTGGGTAATATTCAAATTCAATTAAGAAATATATTTTGAAGAATTAAGGGTCTTTTGGAATAAATATTATTTTAATAAAATATTATTAATAAATTTGATTTTTAAATATAAAATATCTTATAACCTTTATGAAGTCAAATGAAATTTTTTAGGGTTCAGAAACTATTGTTGTCAAAAACCCATCATTTTCAATAAATATCTATTATTTAAGATAAATACCATGTATTTAGAAATTTATTTATATAAAATAAATATTATTTTAAGAATTGGGATTTCAAAATTATTTAACATTGAATTTTTCTTAATTTTATAAGCCATTTAGTTTTTGGGTATAAATTAAATACCGTTAAAATATACGGTGTATTTTATGACCTTATAATGGCCCAATAATGATGTAATAAATACTATAAATGGTATATTCATCCAAATATTTGTTTTATCCATAAAATAATTTGGTTTTAATTTTATTTTATTTATTTTTTAAATCCTTTATGAATCCTCCAAGACATATAATATATTTTATGATTTTGAATTCATTTCATTAAGATTGTGCCTCACCTCTACATACGAAAGTGAAATATTTTAATAAGTTAAGACCCAAAACTTATAAAATATTATTAAACACTCCCCTTTGTCTAAAACCATGGAAAAAACAAAGGTATGGTTTTTGGTTTTGAATATTTTATTATGTAGTGTCCAAAACCAAAATAATAACGAAATCCCCCCTTTCCCTGTATAAACCTATCCAAAATCCCATTAATCTTCACTAAAACTACTTAGATAATAAAAAAAAACTCTTCCCTATAATCCTTAGATTCCTCCCTAAGAACCCACAAGCTTTCAAAAAGTTCCACCCAAGCCTTTGGAGTCACACATTCATGTAAAGGTTCATTCCTTCCTCGTCTTTACCCAAGTTTCTTTATCTTGTTATGCCTTTTTTTCAATTACAAATGATGAGGTATGTTTTACCACATAACATATAATTTCCAATTTATTTATGAATTATTATAGCGTTATTTTACTATCATTACTCCCCCCTGTGATCTATTTAGTACACTCGTTAGTATGACGAAATTCCGTAAGGGATCTTACACCCGCCTCTTTTATGAAGCACCCCTTTAATGTAATGTATTATAATTTAATTTTTATTATGTTGGGACATGTTATTAAAAATTCCAAATACTATCCATTTAATTTATAAATTATTATATACCTATTTTAATCTCATAAAACCATTTTATGAGTTTCTATACGATGTTGTTATGTTGCTGAAATTCCACCATGGTTTTACATGCCAAAATAATTGTATAGTGAATACCATTCATATTTCACTATTAAAGGTATTAAACATTATGCACATATACTTATTGATTGTGTATCTAAATTTATTTAATCCCCATATCCATGATTGTGGAATTTATTATAATTATTAATTCATCCATGTTGTATGATCTATGTGGCACAAATAAGCATGAAAACGAAATGATTTTGAAGGGTGCACCATGATAGTTCTCCAATGTATTGGGTAATGTTTAGTATCAGGATATATCATGTGAAATGATCATTGAATAATAATCCTTCATGTCCAATGAGATTTTACTCGTTCTCCTCCATGTGCAATGATCCTTCACTCATGCTCCTCCATGTTCAATGATCCTCAACTCATTCTAATATCATGTTATATGTTGATTCCACATTTCCATGTCATGATTAACATATTATAAACTGCCTTTATATTCATGTTCCTTTTATGCTATAATTAAATGCATATTTTTTAACATGTATTTCCTTCCTCATGTTACGCCTTGTTTATTCACTGACTGGGCTTTATAACTCACCCCTTTCTTACACTTGTCCTCAGGTTATCCCATATAGTGTTATGTACGAAGGAATGATTTGGTCTTGTTAAATATGTTTTCAATAAATATGTTGTAGTTCAAGTTTTAATTTTCTATGTGATGTACCTAATTCCCAAATACACTAGGTCTTTAGATCTTCTAAGTTGTATTAAGTGCGATATTTTTAAATAAATCATATTTAAAAATGAAATAATGTGAAGGGTTGTTATAGTTGTAATAAAATGATAGGTTTAGTTATTTTGGTATTATGAATAGAAAACCATAGTGAAAAAATTTAGGGATAAGACTAAGATTAACAAAACAAGACAATATTCTGCTAAGTATTGATTAATTGGTTTGTCAAGAAAATAAAGCCATGTCTAAATACTACTTGTTGATGTGGTTATAGCATAGATATACCTAGGAGTAACAAATTTGATACGGTTTTTCAGGCCTAACATAGGGTAACATGTTACACAATAATGAGAAATACTAATCACTTGGTTTTACACTCCCATAGAATATGAATTGGTAAATTCATAAGCTCATTACAAACCATTATTAAGGAAACAAAAAATGTGTTTATGAATATATGTTTGGCACTAGATCATGGATAACATAAAATAATGACTTGAAACTCATAAGTCAAGGAGATAAATGTAATTTACATGTCATCCCTTTAATTTCATTATATTCATGTTTATGTGTTTAATATTCTAAGATACTTATCCCTAATTTCCCTTTTATTATATCCAATGGCTGGAAATATGAGGAATCATGCAACCAACTGATATAAAATGGAAGTGTGTAGATTTCCCAAATGATATTCCCAACCCAATGAGAGTGGAAATAGAAACATTTTCTAGGATACTATCTTAGTTAACTCATGTTCTCAATATAATCCTAGAACATGAGGAGCACCGACCCCCCCCCTAAAAAAGACAAACCCATAGTTGATAGATTCATGCGATAAAGGCCTCATATATTCAATATAACATCTGATCCTTAAATCCTAGATAAATGAATCAATTTCATTAAAAAGATCTTATTGATCCTTAAATGTTCAAAAAAAGAGATGGTTATTATATCTAATTATCATATGGAGGGTGAAACTGATCAGTGGCGGAAATTAATCAAGAATATGAAGCCTGAGGAATAGATAGAAGTAATACAGTTGAAGGAATTGTACAAAATATTTTTTTGATTAATATTTTCCCCACACATTCCATAAAATTGAATGTTATTTACTTTCACTCAGGAAAAAGGATGACAAATAATTTGGGGTTTATGCGGAAAAAATCAACAGAATTGCACGATATACCATCATACTTATCGTTAACCTAGAATGAAAGGTTTATCATTCCTTTGTTGGGATAAATAATATCCTATTAAATGGATTCGAAATATGTGAATTTGATAGCTACGATGAACATTTCCGATGTTCTCTCAAATTTGATATGTAGATAGTGAATCAAAGAGGAATCATATGGTTAATAAGTGAAAAGTGGACATCAATTTTGGTGGTCTAATTTATAAATCCATATTTTCTTTGAAATTGAAGAACCCTATCTTCCAAAAGTGTAGAAAGAATCTCCCTGGAAATTGACTGAGGGGAACAATGAAATGATTTATGTGTAAAAGAGATGAGAACCTAAATAAAAATTTCTGATAACACAAACCCTGTATTGAAAAAAATCTAATTCTTCATCCAACCCTCAACACATTTTTCTTTACTATAATTTTATGGAACCAGATCACTTTTCGAATTAGTGCACTATGTTAAGGGTATTCAGAGGAAACCAAAAACCTCCAAGGAAGAAGGCCGAAATTTTTCCATCACTACATCTGAATTGATTCCTGACAATGAATTGGTTACATGTATGAAAGTTATTTATTCATGAATAGTGAAATTACATTTTAATTCTGGCTCTATGTATTCCTTTATACCATGAAAGTTTAGTATTACTATGCGAACACCATAAAAATCATGAATGTAAAGATTTAGTGAAATTAGAAATGGGGAAATTATTTCATCCTATATATATAACTCCTCCCCTATCATAATTTTGGGATTGAACTTCCTGGTAAACCATTTCGTACTTCCTTTGGCATAATTTGATGTGATTCTAGTCAGGAATACTATTTACTTATATAGAGCCAACATAAATTGCAGCGAGAGGGAAATCAATCGTTATATAAAGAATTTATCTGTGATTCTATATAAGTTCAAGGAGGAGGATGAATCTTATTTGAATCCATTATCTCAAGCATGGATATTATTTCCCTGTGATAAAACTTATCTAGATAAAATGACTGATGCTATGGAATGAACCATCCTCAAAGTCATGCCTATTTTGAGGTAATTCCCTGGTGTGTTTCCTAAAGAATTTTCTAGTCATCCTCTTAGTAGATATGTAAAATTCTTAATTGAAATTATACCTAGGTTGTTGAAAACACTCAAGAATCTATATAGAATGGATGTTTTGGAACTTAAGTAGCTGAATAAACAATTATAGGATAATAATGATAAAGAGTTTATATATTGAAGTGCTTCACCACGGGGTGAACTAGTCATATACGTAATGAATAAGGATTGAACAATGAACCTTTTAACTGATTATCATGAGCTCAAATAAATCATGAAAAATAACAAGTATCCTTTGCAACAATTTGATGACTTATTTGGTCGGA
Source organism: Viscum album (assembly GCA_963277665.1). Lineage (NCBI taxonomy): Eukaryota > Viridiplantae > Streptophyta > Magnoliopsida > Santalales > Viscaceae > Viscum > Viscum album. Next base: position 34,368,727 of record OY728131.1, read on the forward strand.
TATGTGGATCACAATACTTCTCCAAGGTGGATCTGCGGTCAGGATATAAATATATAATGGGGAAGATGGTGGACATCCCCAAGACTGCTTTTTGTTCAAGGTATTGGCATTATGAGTTCATTGGGATGTCATTAAAACAATATAATGTCGTCAAAATACTGTTGAATTGATGAATAAATGATTATGAGATTACCTCAACAAATATTTGGAAATATATATAGACGATATTGTAATATACTCCAAAACCAAGGATGATTATGAGGAGCATCAGAGAACCATGATAAAGAACATGAGAAAAGATAATATCTATGAAAAGTACAAAAAGTGTGAGTTATGGATTAAATAAGTCACATTCTAGGGGCATATCATAATAAGAAATGGGATATATATGGATCCTTCCAAGACAAAATCAATTAAGGGTTGGCCCAGGCCAACATTTGTCACAGAAATCTGAAGCTTCCATGGGTTATCGGGATATTATTGCTGATTTGTGAGAAATATATCATGTTTTTAAAAACATTATAATAATACAACTCGGAAGGGAGTCATGTTTTATTAGAATTATGAATGTGAATAAATTTTTATACGGTTTAAAATGAGGATTATCACTATCCCCATGCTCACACTACCATTATGTGGGGAACTTTTTGTAATTTTGAGCTTTGATTTGAAGAAGGGATTGAGATGTGTGTGGATTCAAAATTATAAATTCATCACATATGACTTTTTCTATTGAAAATTAATGAGAAAAACTATCCTTCGCATGTTATGGAGTTGGAAGATGTGATCTTTGCATTGAAAATAAAACTTTATTATATCTATGGGGAAATGTGTGATATATATACTAATCACAAGAGCCCCAAATATATATTTATATAGAAAGAGCATAGTATATTCCATTGATGATAGTTAGTGCTCATTAAGTATTATGACAAGTCAATACACTACCATATTGGTTAAATGAAAAAAATGGTAAATGTTCTAAGAAGAAATGACCCAAAAATTCTATCATTGATGGAAATTGAGAATGATTCATTCTTCTTAGAATTTAAAAGTATGGACATGGGGATCATAATGAATGTAAAATCATCAATCCATTCATATATGACTACCCAATCATCTATTTTAGAAAGGTTAAAGGATACTCAAAAATTTGATTAGGGAATTTAGAAAAAAGTAAAAACTATCATAAAATTAAAATCCTCATAGTTCAATGTTAATGAAAAAGAAATATTGAGATTTGGATCGAGATTATGTGTTCCATAAAAACCTGAGTTAAAGAAGGAACTTTTGATTATGAACATAGTTATAATTTCTCCCTTTAACCAGGAAACAAAAAGATGCATTGAGATATCTAAGAGCATTATTAGTGGGAAATAATAATAAAGTGATCGAAAAATATACATCAAATTGTCTGGTCTTCCAGCATGTAAATTTTGAAACCCAAAACTCTAATGTTATGATGCAACCATTACCAATACCAACATGGAAACGGGAAAATATTAACAGGGACATTATCACGGAACTTCCGAAGACATCCAATGTAAACAATGCTATCTAGGTTGTTGTAGATCTTCTTACAAATACTGCACACTTCAATTTGATTTGAGAGGACTTCCAACTAGAACATATATACATCAGAGAAGTGTTAAGGCTACATGGAGTACCACTATTGATTATATCTGATAGGGACCCAAGAATCACATCCAATTTATGGGAAAGTATTAAAAATGATTTAAACATTGAGTTGAATTATAGTATGACCTATCATACTCAGACTAATGGAAAATTCAATAGGACTATTCATACACTGGAATAATGTTATGATAATGTTCATGGGACATCAATCGATTATGGGACAAATATATTCCTTTGTTTGAGATCACATACAACAACAGTTTCCACTCAATCATACAAATGGTTCTTTATTAGTCCTGTTATGGAAGAGGTGAAGAACACAAACATGTTGGGATGATGTTTGGGAATGAAAACATCTAGGTCCATAAATGGTCGAAGAAATGGTACAGAAGGTTAAAACCATTCAGCAGCACATCAAAGCAGCTTAGAGTCGAGCAATGTGAAATGCTGAAAATCATCAATGAGTAATAGAGTTTGATGTTTGGGACAATATATTCCTATTCATATCTCCATTTAAGAGTGTGATGAGATTTGGGAAAAATGGAAATCTTAGTCCAAGGTACATTAGCCATTTTGAGATCCTGGATTGCATCAGAGAAATGGACTATCGACTAGCACTCCCACCGAACCTATATCATGTATATGATGCATTACATGTATCAATCTTAAGAAAGTATATACCAGACCCCTAAGATGTACTCTATCTAGAGGTGATACCATTTGAGAGTGACGTTTCCTATTAGGAATAACTGCTGAAGATCTTAAATTATAGAGAAAATTTTATACGAAATAAGATGATTCCCCACATCAAGGTGTTGTGTTGAAACCACATGTTTGAAGAAGAAATGTGTGAATTAGTGTAAGTGATAAATCATAGTTACCCTCCTCTCTTTTAGTGTGGGAAATGTAAATTTTGAGGGTGAAATTTCATTGGGGGGAGAGGTTTTAACGACCCAAACAATTATGAACAAAATTCCCTTTATTTGAATTTAATTGAATATCCTATGGATATAGAAAACACATGCACATATTTTGTTTTATCCAATTGAATTTAAATGATCGTTAAGAATCATTACAATTGTTAATATAGTCATTGAATAGTGATGACATGACTGTTATAAATATTGTATTTGAAAAAATCATTTTAACATGGACACTTGATGTGTTGGCCTCAACTAGTAGGATTGTTCCCTTTGAAGCTCATATATCTTTCCTACTGAGGGAGATAACATTTTTGGGATTTTCCATTGACCTATCCCATGCTGAGATCCAACAACCTCATCATGAGAAAAATTGTTTATGGGAGAATTTCAATCTCATTCAGATAACAAACAAAACCATGTTCACCAAAAGACCCCCTGAAAGACCCAATATTTAGCACCTTACTCTAAGGTCATATGATGGTGTAATAAAGGTATTTGTATCACGAACCTAGAAATAATATTTTTTACACTGTTTTGGAATAGAATAATAAATATATTTTCTTATTGTTATTGTTACTTTGTAAATGATTTTTAAAGCACAAATAGTAATTTTTTGGTGATATTCAAATTCATTTAATAAATCTACTTTGAAGAATTAATGCATATTTGAAAGAAAAATATTTTAATAAAATATTATTATTAAAATAATTTTTTAAAAATATATGATGATATAATTTTTATGATGTCAAATATAATTTTTATTAGGGGTTAAAAATGGATATTATAAAAAACCCATCAATTTCAATAAATAGCAGTTTTTGTTTTAAGAGTGAAAATTCAAAAAATTTGAAATTAATATAGATAAATTTAATATTATTTTCAAAATTATGATTTCAAAATTATCCAATTGTGAATTTATCAATAGTCTCGGATACAGCATATTTTTTAGGTAAAAAATAAATACCTTATAAATATGAGGTGTGTCTTATGAAATCATAATGGCCAGTAATGATGTAATAAATACTATAAAATGTATTTTCATCTAGATATATTTTTTCTACCTAAAATAACGTGGTTTTAATATTATTTTAATTTTTTTAAATCTATTATGAATACACTAAGACATATAATATAATTTTATATTTTAAAATCATTTCATTAAGTGTGTGACTCACATCCACATAAGCAAGGGAAATATGTTAATATGTTTGGCCCGTGGACTTATTAAATAATGTAAAAAAATATCATTGGGTAGAAACCATTAGAAAAACCATGTTATGGTGGTGGTTCTGAATATTTTATTATGTACTATCCAAAACCAAAATAATAATGAAATCCCCATCTTTCCCTATATAAACCCACTCGAACTCACATTCTTCTTCACTCATACTATATGGAGCATAACCAAACTCTTAAAAATACTTCACTTAATCTTCCCAAGGTGATCTCAAGATTTCTAGAATCCCCTCCAAAACCTTTATAATCACACACTCAAGTAAGGGATCTTTTGTTCCTCATATTGACCAAATGTTCATTATCTTGTCATGCCCTTTTATTTTCAATTACTAATGATAGGGAATGTTTTCACACCTATCGATTACATAAAATTTTATTTAAAAATAATGAGATATTACTTTCACTTTCATTATTCCCCTCCATGATCTTTTAAGTACACCTGTTACTATGTTGAAATTCTATAAGGGATATTTACCCTCCTCTTTTATCAAGAACCCCTTCAATGTTATATCTTTATAATTTCATTGTGTCAATGTTGGTATATGTTTTTAATTATACATTATATTGTACATTTAATTTACAAATTATGAGATTCCTCTTTCTCTTTCATCAACTCATTTTAGGAATTTCTATATGATGGTGTTATCCTGCTGAAATTGCACCGCGATGTTCCATGTCATAATCATTGTGTAGTGAATACCATACCCATTTATCTATCAGGGGAATTCACCTTTATTCACATATAATTATTGATAGTTGATCTATATTATCATTTTTTATATTTCCCTAACCATGGAATAAATTATGATGATTAGTGAATACATGTTGTATGATCTACGTAGAACACATAAGCATGAAAAAATAATAAGTTTGAAGGGTGTGCCCAGATAATGCTCAAATTCATTGGGTAATGTTTGGTATCATGATACATCATGTAAAATGAGCATTGAATATTTCTTCTTCTTGTGTAATGAGTTTTGACACATGCTCCTCCATCTGTAATGAGCCTTGACTTATGATCCTCCATTAGAAATGAGCCACAAATCATTCTAATATCATGTCGTATGTTGTTGCCACAATTCCATGTTTTGATTAACATGCTATATCACCCCTTTCTTATGCACGTCCTCATGTTATCCCATTAAATTTTATGTACGAACAAATGATTTGGTATTATCAAATAATTTTTCAATAAATATGTTTTATTTCATGTTGTAAGTTGTCTTGTTATGCACTTAATTCTCAAAGATATTAGACCTCTAAATTTTCCAATATTTATTAAGTGAAATTTAACGTAATAAATAATGCTTAAAAATGAAATAAAGATAAATGTTGTTATAGTTGGTATTAGAGGATAAGTTTAATTATTTTCGGGATTGGGACTGGAATATCCTAGAGGAAATCCATAGGTATAAGACTACATTTATGAAAATATCCAAAACTTCGGTAAGTATATATTAAGTGGTTTCTCAAGAAAATATATCGATGTATGGATACTACAACTGGATATGGTTCTAACATAGATGTACCATGGAGTAAAAACTATGGCATGGTGTCCTAGGCCTAACTCAGGGTAACCTTGCCCACAACAATGGGACTTACATGACACATGTTTTGACACTCTCGGGGGATATGCTTTGGTGAATTCATATTATAATTAAAACCCATTATTAAGGAAACAAAAAATGCCCATAAGAATATATTTTAGGAATTAGATCATGGATAACATATACTGAAGCCTAGAAAATCATTATTTAAGGAGATAAATATAATTTATAGGTTATCCCTTTTATGTTGTTAGATTACACTTTATGTGATTAATTATTTGATATTATCATCCCTAATTTTCCTTTTATTCTAGGAAATAGAAAAAATAGGGGGAATCATGCTATCAACTGATGTGAAGGGTAGTGTGGGGATTTCACCAAATGAGATTCCCAACCTAATGGGAGTGGGAATCAGAAACATTATCATGATACTACCACATTTAACTCAAGTTATAAATAGAAAAATTCACCAAAATGAGCACACACCCCCCAAAGATAGACCAACCCAAAGTAAAGATATTCATGTTTAAAAGGCCACATACTTTCAATGGAACATAGGATCCCTTAATCATGGAGCAATGGATCAATTCCATTTAAAATATATTCTGTATCCTTAAATGTTATATACAAGAGAAGATTATTCTATAAGTTTATTGTATGGTGGGTGAAGATGATCAATGGTGTGCATGATCAAGCATACAAATCCTAACTAAGATATCTAAGCAATGAAGTGGAAGAAATTACAGAAAAAAGCTTTTTGATAAATATTATCCCTGAACCATTCTTCTTAAAATAAAATGATATTTCCATTCAATCAAGAAAAAGGATGGATAATCTGTTGGGGAGTCAAGGAAAAATTCACAAAACTTGCATGATATGACTTTAGTTTATCCATTACCCCTGAATTAAATGTTGACTCATTTGTCAGATGCGAAAAGCCTTAGAAATATGTGACAATGATATCTATGATGAAATTGTCTGATATGACCTCAAAGTCTAGTTGGAGGTTGGTGAATCTCAGGGGTACCATAGGGATAATAAGTGATAAGTGGAATTTAATTTTTGTGGTCTGATGGATAAATCAAATGGTGTTATGAACTTATAGAACCTAACATTCCGAATGCATGGATAGAAGAACCGTAGAGGTTTCATAAGGGAAAAAAATAAAAGTATTTAGGTGTGGAAGAGAGGGGAACCTTGCTAATAATTACTGATAGGAGAAAACCACTATTGAAATATAGGAAATGATTTCTACAATCAACCCTCAACACATTGTTTAATGCTTCAACTTCATGGAATCAAGGAACTATTAAAATTAGTGTACTAACCCAAGGGTTTCTAGAGTCAACAAACAAAATACAAGGTAGAAGGATGAGGCTTTTCTATCACAACTACAAAAGTGAATCATGAAAATTATGTGGTGTCTATACCCTTGTTATTAATTCATGAATAGTGAACTTAATTTTTTATTCTAGTTCAACACATTCCTTAATATAATTAATGTTTATTAGAACTATTCAAACACCACCAAAAATCATGTAAGTAGAGTTGTATATGAAAATGGAAAATGTGTCAATTATATTATCTTATGTATATAAAACCTCCCCTATCACAATATATTTATTGAAGTTCCCAAAGAAACTTTTCATACCTCCCTTGGTGGGATATGATGCATTTTTCAGTATGGATTGGATTTCCCTATATAGATCCAACATAAATAGCCGCAAGAGCGAAACCACTCTTTATATAGAGAATCGATCCCGCATTCAATATAAGTGAAACAAGGAGGTTGAATCTTCTTTAGAACCATCATCTAAGAATAGATATTATTTCCCAATAAGAAAACTTATCTTGCTCAAATCATTTATTATTGGGAATAATCCATCCTCAAAGACATGCCTATTTTTAAGGATTTCACTAATATGTTTAACAAGAAATTTTTTGGCCTTGTCATCTTCTAATATAAGGGTTCTTTCCTTCCACATCCTCATAGAGAGGTGTATTCATTATAGTATAAATAGAATATTTCTATGAATGAAAGTGTATGGAGTTAAGTTTTCTGGGAATTACAAATGTGAAGAATGCTTTGTGGAGTTAGAAAAGGGGACTATCCATGCCCATGTGCTCACATTACCCAAAATTGGGGAGGTTTTTATAATTTTTAGTGATTATTTGTTGAAGGGATTGGGATGTTTGTTGATGAAAAATGAAAAATTCATTTCATACGCCTCAAGGTAGTAGAAAATCATGAGACAAACTATCCCAAACAGGTTATGGAGTTAGCCTCTATGATATTTTCATTGAAAATATGTTGTCATTCTCTCTATTGGGAAAACATTTGAGATATATACTGATCAAAACATCCTCAAATATATATATATATATATATATATATATATATATATATATTCCCATTGAATGTGCATAATATTCACCAACAATGTTGGTTAGAGCACATCGAGGATTATGAGTGCTTGATACTCCAAATGGTTCAAAGGTCTTCAATTTTTATTCATTTGTGATAATCCCGTTTTATGGGTTGAAGTGGAACCCTTACATGGATCATATGTTTTAGGAAATTACATGACCTGAAGGCCTTAGGAGAAATCATCCCGATTATATCTACTAGTAACTGCACCACCATAGCATCTACATTATTATGTCATCTATCCACCTTTACACGACTAATCATCTTGGCTTCCTGAACATGCACAAGCTGGTCTAGATGTAAATTTCCATACTATCTAATTCTACCAAATCCACTATTTCAACTATGGTGAATACACCTTGCCTTGAGTCCTCATCTAGATCCTTCTCCTTAGAGAGTCTTCTGGGTCCATTAAAGTAAATTACATGTGGCCGGAAGGAATTGAGGTTTCCCGAAGGACTTGAGGTGTCCCAAAGGCCTTGAGGTGTCTCAAAAGACGGACTAGCCCGAAGTCCTTGGGTAGCCTAAATGCATTGATGGACCCAAGGAATAAAATGGTGGCATGATATTCAAAATGAGTGAATAGTTATGGCTGCTTTAGTACTAAATAGTACATGCTATAATACATTTTAAAATACCTGTTACTGTGCTTATACATTACCATGGAAATATGTATCCACCTTGATTAGATCTCAGGTCTCTAGGATTCACTTTATGAGTCCCCACTAACTGGACTGAGGATCTTATGTATTACTCGATACACTAACATCCTATTAAAGAGAACAAAGTGGAAGATGCTCTTAGTATAAAAGACCGAACAATTCTAACAATGAAGAGAATTGAGAATGATCTGATCTACTTATACTTGAGTAAGCAAGACATGGGACTTATATATAAAGAAACCTCATTAATCCTTTCACAAATGATTTCTCAACCATCTCTTTTGGAAAGGTTAAAGGATACTAAAAAAGATGATGTGGGAATTCAGAACAAAGTGAAAACTATCCAAAAATGGAAATCCTTGGAGTTAAATGTTAAGGAGTATGAATTGTGAGATATGGATTGATTCAATGATTTCCATCAATTCTTTTAGATAAATTGAGTACTTTTGAATTATGTAGATAGATTGAATTTCTCCATTCACTCGGGAAACACAAAGATATATTAAGATATCCAAGAGAAGAATTCATGGGATAACATGAATAAGGATATCGTAGAATATAAATCAAAGTGTCTAATATGTCTGAATATAATGGATAAAAGGTATAAGTCTAAGAGTGTGATGCAACCATTACACATACCAACATGGAAATTGGGAAATATCGCTTTATATTTTGTCACTTGAATTATGAATAAATCCAAAGGAAACAATATTATACGATTTGTTGTGGATTTTCTTACAAATACTGTACACTTCATTGAGATTTGAGAGGATTTATCATTGGATCAATGAGAATGGATATACATTATAGAAGTGGTTAGGATGCATGGATTACCACTATTGATTGTATCCTATCGAGACCCAAGATTCACATCCATGTGTTGGGAAAGTCTTCCGCATGCTCTAAACATTGAGATACATTTTAGTACAACATATCATCCTCAAATTGATGGCCAATTCGAGCAGACTATTGAGTAACTAGAGTAAATTTTGCATTCATGTTATATGGACTTCAAAGGAATATGGGACAAACATATTCCATTGGATGAGTTCTATTACAACAATAGCTTCCAATCGAACATCGAAATTGATCCCTATAAAGCCTTTTAAGTCAAGAGGTGCAGAATACTGCAATGATGGGATGAAGTTGATAAATGAAAACATCGAGGTCAAAAAATGGTCAAATAAATAGTGGATATGGTTAATACCACCTAGAAGTACATCAACACTGCATAGTGTCAACAAATGAGCTAAGTTTATAATAGTCAATGAGACCTAGAGTTTGATGTTGGTTACATGGTATTCTTGTTTATATCTACAAGGATGAGAGTTTTGAGATTTTGGAAAAATGGAAATCTTAGTCCAAGGTACATTTTCTCTTTTGAGATACTTGATTCCATTAGATCATTGTCCAATCGACAAGCACTCCCACTAAACCTATATCAAGTACAAGATGTATTCCCTTTACTACTCTTATGAATGTACATATGAAACCCATCAGATGAACTCAATCCATAGGTGGTACCATTGGAGAATGATATTTCCTATGAGGATAAGCCGGTAATGATATTAAATTGTAGAGAAAATTTTTAACGAAAAAATATGATGCCCCTTGTCACGGTGTTGTGGTGAAACCAAAAGTTTGAAGAAGTAACATGATATCTAGAGGAAGTTATGATGTAGAATTAAAATTGTCTATTTTAGTATGAGAAAAGGTAATTTTGAGAGCGAAATTTCTTAAGAGGGGAACTTTGTAATGACCCCATGATTTATAAAAAAATTCCCATTATTTTTATTTAATTAATTGTCTCATTGATATAGAAATCAAATTAACATATTTTATTTTAACCAATTGGATTTTAATGGCTGTTAACTATCATTACTTTTTTTAATATAGTCATTAAATAGGGATCACATTACCAGTAAAAATATAGGGTTTTAACAAATCATTTGACAGAAACAAAAGATGTGATGGCCTCAACCAGTAAGAGGATTCCCTTTGAAGCATATTTATGAGAGCTTATAAGGGATATATAATTTATGTTCTTTTCCAAATACCAACACCAAGCTAATATCCAATAAATTAAGCATGACCACACCCACTTAGAAGTAATGTTCAAGATCATGGATAACATTACCCAAACCATGTTCACAAAATAGCCCCTTGAAATCCCCGCCATCACACAACCTACTCTTAGGTCATATAATTAAGTAATAAAGAGATATGTATCAAGAACCGTGAAATAAGAATATCTGCATTGTTTTTTATAGAATAATTAATATATTTTCATTCTATTAATGTCACGTTGTAAATGATTTTTAAAACACAAATTCTATTTTTGGGGAATATTAAAATTCAATTAAGAAATTTATTTTTATTATTTAATCGATTTTTTAAATAAAGATTATTTTTATAAAATATTATTTTTAAATTAATTTTGTAAATATAAATGATCATATAATTTTTATGAAGTCAAATTTAATTTTTATTATGGTTTGAAAAACAATTATTATAAAAAGACCTCATTTTTAATAAATGCGAGTTTTTATTTTAGAAGAGAAAATTGAATTATTTAGATAATTTTATAGATAAAGAGAATATTATTTTTGGAATTAGTATTTCAACGTTATCCAACTATGAAATTTTTATACTTTTCTGAGATATACGAATTTTTGGGAAAAAATTTAATACCTTATAAATATACAGTGAGTTTATGACATCATAATGGCCTAATAATGATGAGATAAATTCTATAAGTGGTATATATATAAAAATATATTTTTTACATTTAAAATAATATGGTTTCAAGTTTATTTAATTTATATTTTAAATCCATTATGAAACCTCCAAGACATATAATATATTTTATTATTTTAAATTCATTTCATTAAAAGTGTGACTCACCTCCACATAAGAAAGGAAATATTTTAATATGTTCGGCCCTTGTAATTATAAAATAATATAAAACACTCCCATATGGAACAAACCATGGGATGGTTTGTGACATTTGATATTTTATTATGAAGTTTCCAAAACTAAAATAATAAATAAATCCCTCTATATCCTTATATATACCCACACACACTCCCATTTGTCTTCACCAAAAATACTTAGAGCCTTAACAAACTCTTCCCTCTACTTTGTATAGTCCTCCTAATGTTCCACAAGATTTCAATAATCCCCTCCCAAGACTTTGGAGTCACACACTCAAGTTAGGGTTCTTTCCTTTTTCATCTTTACCCCAGATTCTTTATCATTTTATGCCATTTTATTTTCAATTACTAATGATGTGGTATTTTTTCATATCCCCATTAAAATCCATTACATTTGTAAATAAAGATATATTTCTTTAACTATATTTATGCCCCAATATGATTCCTTTATTACACCCATCCCAATACCAAAATTCCATAAAGGATCTTCCACCCACCTCTTTTATCAATAATTCATTTTATGTTATGTAATATAATTTTATTTTTCCTATATTGGTATATGTTATTAAATATCCATCATTTTATCCATTTAATTTATAAATTATGATAAACCTATTTCACTTTCATCAACCCATTATATTAATTTCTATATGATGATGTTATGTTGGTGAAATTGTGTTGTGAATCTACTTTCCAAAATTAGCATGTACTGAACACCATACCCATTTCTCTATCAAGAGTATTCACCATAATCCACAAATACTTATTGATTGTGGATCTATATGTATGTATCCCACAATTCCTTGATCATGGAATAAATTATAATGATAAATGTATCCATGTTGTATGATCTAAGTGGAACATATAATCATGAAAACTAAATGATCATGAAGGATGTGCCCTGATAGTGCTCCAATGCATTGAGTAATGTTTACTATCATGATACGTCCTGTTCAATGAGAATTGACTCATGATCCTTCATGTTCAGTGATATTTTACTCATGCTCCTCCACGTGCAATGGTCCTTGACTCATGCTCATCCTTGTGCAATGATCCCCGAATCATGCTAAAATCACATTGTATAGTGTTTCCACATTTCCATGTTATGATAATCATGTAATATCATGCCTTTATATTCATCTTCCTTTTATGCACCATTGATATTCCTATTTCCTAACTTGTATTTTCTTCATCATGTTATGCCTTGTTAATTCCCTCACAAGGATTTATACCTCACTCATTTCTTATGTATGTCCATAGGTTATCCCAGGTAGTGTTACGTATGAAGGAATGATTTGGTATTATAAAAGAAGTTTCTAATAAATATGTTATATTATATGTTTTGAGATGTTATGTGATGTACCTAATTCCCAAAGACACTAGTCCTCTCAATATTCTGAGTTGTATAAAGGTTAATTTTATGTAATAAATCATTGTTATATATGAAATAAAGAGAACAGTTGTTATATTTATACAATATATTTATTTGTATATTTGTATGTGTGATATAAATATATAATTATATTTTTAAGATATATTATATATTATATTAATTTACATATACTAGAATATAATATAAATATATGTCTGTTTATTAATACACACACATATATATGTATCTATAATGTAAAGAATGGTTAGATATTGTTTTAAATACATTTTTAGAATATTTATTTAATTAAATATACAATAATATACATTTTTATATAATTATGTTGATATATTTATTTATATGAGTGATTTAATATATGTAAATATAATAAAACATGCGTTTATTTAATTATAAATAAAATTATATTATCAAAAAGGATAAAATTTCAAAACCATAATATCAATATGAATGTAATACCTGAGACTAAATTGAGTCTCTTTAAAAATGCTACAAGACACCCCTTAAATGAAGCTAAAAATAGTCAAATATTATAAAATTGGGGCACCTTGACTAAAATCTCAGTTTTGGAAGCCTTCTGGGCCTGTTTTGGCCATGAAGAAATGTGATAGAGTTTTACCAATGTAACTGAGCACGTAGAGATTGTCACAATATTCTATATTAAATGTGGTGGAGCCTAAACATACACCAGGATAAAAATCATGGTAATTTTACATTTGACTTATGTCTTAAACTTAATATTGATCTTTTATCAATATTTTTATTTTTGTTATCATCAAATTGATATTAAATGACTATTACTCAGTAATATTAAAAAAAATATAAATTGAAAGTATTTTTTTAATTATTTTATAATTCATAGTGTAAATTCCAATTTACCTTATTTAAAAAAAAATTAAAATAAATATTATATTTATATCAATATAATTATTTTTATATAATATTTTTGATGAAATGTAATTTTATAAAGTATAACATTATCAATGATAATAAAAAAGTGCTGATAAAAGGGGACTTTATCAGCACTTCTAAAAAAGCGCTGATAAAACCCCCACTTTATCAGTTCATCTTTACAAGAGCTCATAAAGGTGGGTCTTTAATAATTATTTTTTCACTTTTAAAGAACCCCATTAACTGTGCTAAAAATGAACTATTAAAGACACCCTTTATTTGCTATTTTTTAGTATTAAAAAGCGTATATTTAACATCATTTTTAGCTAGCTCTGTTAAATAACTAGCACTAGATTAACCCAATTTTATAGTATTTTTTGGAAGTGGTGTGATATATATAAGAGATATTAATGGAAAATTATCCCAACCCCACATTTGTATCAAATCCATAAAACTTGCAATCTGATGTGCACCAACTTGAAAATTGATATAGATACTTCTATATATATAAGATAATACAATGGACTCCCAACTGTATGTAGTCATCTATTCAATATCCTTAATTAATGGTAGGTACATTATGTTTACTAAGGTGGTGGGGTAGTCAACACACAACATTATTTTGATCAGCTTCATAATATATGCTTCTGTGTACTGAATAAGCATCTCCTTCTCTATAGTCTCAGGAATGACATCAAAATACTCATAACAAAACCCTATACACAGGAGATAACAATAGAAGACACATAGAAATCCGATGATGTCAATGACTAATATACTGTGCATGACTACACACCAGTTTTCCCTAGTGGAACCCGTAACTGTCTGTCTATGGATGGGTAAACTGAGCCTGGAGGCAATACCCTCCAACGTAATGGTAATCCCCCCATAGGGAGTTGAAATGTGTTTCTCTAAATTCATTATCTCTCAACTAATTAAAAAATAAAGTGGGGATCAATAGTCTTGACGCTTTACATGCCACCTTCATAAAATCTATCATTTTTGAGGTATGGGAAAATGGCTGATGGGGGTGAATCATGATGAAAATGATTTTCTCTATGAATAGAAAGATGTCTAACAGGTCCTCATGCCAACATGTCGCATGAAATGTGAGACTAATGTAAAGATAAACAAGGCTTATCCATCTAACTGTATGAATAGTAGAACATAAATTTCATTATTTATTTAACTCATACATGGTTTTATGACTTGGTATAAAATAATTTTTATGTTTCTTTATTCTTCTCATAAATATAAAGTTTGTTTTATTAGGTAACCACATATTTAAAGTGTTTTCTATTTTATTTCTGAATCACAAAACATTTACTTTGTGAAATAATTTTTTGGTACTATGAAATGAGTTTAGACTTACACATGGCATATATAACATGCCTTTTTTACTAATGAATATTTTAAAAAAAATTTATGAAATGTATATTTTTCGTCATAAAACATTTGTTATATAAAATGTTTTATCATGTAATGTAACAAATTTATTTAAATTGAATTTCCCCAGTAATTATTAAATATATATTATGTGTTTTTACTTCTAACAATTTAGTTTATAAGAAAAAAAATCCTTCATAAAATGTTATTTATAATCAAAAATGTTTACAATTTAACATAAAAAATTTATTATTTGGAATTGAATTATAGATTTTTTTGGAAAGAATAGTTGTTATATTTTTATTATGTGTATAGTTTTTTTAAACAGATATATACATTATATTTAAAATAATATTATAAATTTTAGTTTTGAAATATATTCTTTTATATAATACATATATGTATGAATTATAATATAAAAGTATATT
Source organism: Viscum album (assembly GCA_963277665.1). Taxonomy (NCBI): domain Eukaryota; kingdom Viridiplantae; phylum Streptophyta; class Magnoliopsida; order Santalales; family Viscaceae; genus Viscum; species Viscum album. Next base: position 34,384,189 of record OY728131.1, read on the forward strand.
TTTTTAAGGTATACTATTTACCAATAAGATAAATTTGATTAAAAATTATGATAATGAAAAGGATTATTATATGTACAAACATTTACATTAACTAATAGGATAAATTAATCAATTAATGTATTAGATGTTTTCTCTATGTGGCTAGAGAAACATTTTATCATGTGACCTTCCTAGAAGCATATGTTGTATCTCTTTCCATATTCCCCATTTTTTGGATAATAAATCTCTTTCCGAATATGAGCCGACTTTGGCCTCAATTTTGGTCAAAGCCTCATCATGTTCGGTAGAAGCATGGGTGTGCCATCAAACAGATTAAAATTATGATATTCCGTGATTGGAATCCATGTAGAACTATAGAATTCATTGATACTCTCTAGTTAATATACTAGATCAACTGACTACTCCCAAGACAAGTGTACATAAGAGCATGTTGTGATCACTTAGCCACAAGTATATCATAATGCTTGATGGTTACCACATTCATACTTATGATCCTCATGTAGACCAACTTGCACACGAACAATTCTAGAATCCCTAAAATCACCAAGATTAGTAACATAAAATTATGGCTCTGCATGATCAAATGAAGATACATGAATGATGTAACTACTTGAAGAACTCTATCTAATTTAATCTAGAAATGGTTTCCACAATGCATACCTTAATTCAGACCATTTTGAACTTGATTTCTTCATTCCAAAAAATACATTACTTTGTGATAAAGGGTCTCATGTACCAAACCTATAATTTACATTTACAAAATTGTGAAAATATTATATTATAATTGTATTCATTCTAATGAATTTACAATTTAATATTCTTAATTTCCTATGATGGGTCGTTTATAATCTACCTTAAAAACATCATTTATACATTCTATGATGTTGGTCCACCAAATCCTTTTTTCAATTTGTAAAATAAACCAATTCTTGGGTCAGTGGGAACCTTCTATAATGTTTATCATCATATATCCATATCTCCTCCCGTCATCATATACCAACAACCAAATTAGATTTTCAATTTTCATCACGCAATAAAAAACACATGGATTAGCAATGTCAATATCTTCAAGAATATCCTCCATCCTTTGTTTTTTAGGCTCGTATGATAAATAAAAATATGTAATCTGAAGTCATATGATAATTGTAATGTATTTGAATTATTGACCACTAAGACAATATCCAGATCTTTGGGTCACTTGACCTCATGTGCACCTCCCCATATGCCAATGGATACTAACTAGAAGAAAGAGTGTAATGGTGGAACAATGGAGAGGCAATACCCTCATGATAGAGTATCACAATGTTATTATAGAAATAAACATCATAAAACAATGGAAGAATAATATAAACTATATACAAACTATAGAAAACACCAATATAAAACATATAAATGCATGAACAAATGATGTTATATAATCTAAAACATTAGACAAACATAATAATGTGATACAATATTGTACATGAATAAATAATATAAATATGTTCCTCCAAGGGAGATCTCTATGAGCATCCTGAGCTCCAGCACAGTCCTATTCTTATAAATCCTATCTGGAAGAAAAAACACATGCAATCATTCTTGGTAGTGGGAACATAAGGCCTACTTGGGTACCCCAGTGCAATGGAGGCCCGAGCAGGGTGTGAGATATAAATACAAGTAGGTTATCACCCATGCCATATATGACTAAATCTATTCCTTGAATACATGTTAATGTAGTGCGCATGTAATATGAATGAATTAAAGATACTAAATAATTAAACAACCAACCACTTTGGTTCCTAAAGGTCACCTGGAGACTCTACCAGATTTGGCTAACTGCCAAAAAGAGATGTATGAATTGTAACTATATATATTACAATATATATATAGTTATGTTATATATTTCATCCAAATATATAAACCAAGTATGTATGAACAAAAGTTGTCATATACCAAGAATTCAAGGTGTTGGTTAGACCAGGTGTAACTCAGTCACCCATAAATAGTCTAAATGAGGTTATAAGCTCATGTAATTGGGTAAATTACCTACATACCAATAGAGTGCAAGACATCCTTCAAGACACTCGGGATGGAGAGTGATCCATCATGTCATCTCTCCAAATAAAGAGTGTGACACCTTAACCCATTGTCCAAAATAGTATTAATGGTTCTAGACGTCATTAACTCAACCCCCAATGTAAGGGAGCATGATTTTATTCTGTTTTCAATAGATACCTTATCATTATTCCACATCCAATTTAAGTCATAATCATATAATAATAACAATAATAATATTAATAATAATTAAAATCCAAATCCAAGAGGCAACACCTCTAATGCATTACATTTATTAACCCATTATATCCCAGATGAAATTTTAATTATATAATAGACTAAGAATGCATTGAATGGTGTTTCCTTTCCAACCTTTACACTCCACTTAAAATGAAAAAATTATTTTCAATTGATGAATGAAAACCATCATTAACATTCCATTCAGTTTTACACGATCTACACAAACCATGCTTATTTAATTATAAAAAAAGGTGTGGTCATACTACCATATTCAATTCCACTTAAATTTAACCATTTAATTCGAATATTCTAAAGAAAACAATCATGAAAAATTCATTCCCTGTTAAAACATCCAATTTATTCTAATCGAACAATGAAATTATTTAAACAAGGCTCAAAGAGGCCCCTTGAAGGTAAAAGGTCAAATTGGTTGATTACCTACTGGGGGAATCCCATTAATTTGGAAATACAACCCATTAGAAGGTTCTTGGAAAATTATCCAATTATATATAAGGGGTGTAGTTCATTTTATATCTTCAATAAAGGTTGTGTATCAAACATTCCATATACCAAAAGCCTTCAGGAATGTAAGTGGCCAGAAACAAAGCCCACATACCATGGGATACATTACTCAAGATAGATTTCAATTCAAACCAACTCTAACACATAAAATTCCAAAAATATATTCAATAATAATATTCAATTTAATAACATCAATTATAAACTGAGGTCAAGGTAGATGAAATATTAAATTCACTATCATATATAGAATATAATGCAAGGATCTATTCTGGAAGCAATTTATCACATGAACTCTAACACACAACCATTCATAATAAAAACAATTTACATATGGGAATAGAAATTATTATCATATTAGTTTATTAATTATAATTAATTGTTAACTTATTTTTTATTTATTTTTATTTAATTTTTAATTAAAATTAAATTATATTTAACATTTAATTAGTTTTTAGTAATTTAAATGGGTTAATTAATAATTACACATAACTAACTACAAATAACAATTAAGTATTACCAAATAAATTACTAATTCAATATAATAAAGTTAATTAGTAATTATAGTTATTTAATTCCTAATAAAAATTAATTATTTAGTAATTATAATAAACTAAGTAAAAATTACAGTTAAGTAATTTTTTATTACATTAATTTATTTAATAATTACAGTGAACTAAATCATAATTAAAATAAATTAATATTAAATGTATTATTAATAACAATTACGTAATTATTAATTAAAATTAATTAATAACATGTTAAAAGTAATTAATTAATAAATTAATAACCAATTAAAGTGAACAATGTTGTAACTAAAATTATTTAATTGCTAATTATATTTATTTAATCACTAATAACTATCAACTAATCACTAATTATAATTAATTAACAATATATTAATTACTAATTACAATTACATAATAACTAGTTATAGTTTATTAATTACTAATTAAAACTAAATACAGAATTAATTAATCACTAATAACTAAGAACTAATTAAAATTTATTAATTACTAATTGCATTAAGTTATCTAATGGTGAATTATAATTTAGTAATGATAAATTAATTACTAATTAAAAATTTTAAGATGTATTTATAGTTAATTAGTCTGTATTTACCTTTAATTACATAATTAATTAAAAACCAAATATAAACTATATTAATTAATCACTAATTATATTTCACTAATCGCAAATAAAATTAATTAATATTAAATAAATTACTAATTACAGTTATGTTATTACTAATTATAGTAAATTAGTTACAAATTACAATTTATTATACACAAAATTAATCAATGGTTACAAATAACTAGGTACTAATAACAATTAATTAATTTTGGATTAAATTAATTTATTATTAATTACTATTAAATATTTTTCTATTAAAAATTAATTAATAATAAATTAATTTCTCTTTATAATTTTTTAATTAATAAATAAAATTATTTACCTGATTAAATAATCACTAATTACAATTAACTAATTAATAAGTAAAATTAACTAATTTTTAATTAAAATAATTTATTTACTAATTACAATTAACATATCCCTAATTAAAATTAAGTAATAATAAAATAATTTCTAAATAAAATCATGTAATCACTAATTATATATAACCAATTGCTAATTAAAATTAATTAATTAATTAATTACTAATTATAGTGAAATAAAAATCGATTATAATTAATTACTTAATTAATACAATACATATAAAAATTTACTAACTTATAATTACAATTAAATAATTTCAACTTACATTTACTTATTTAAAACTATAATTATCTAATTCACAATTTCAATTTTTTAAATACAAATTAACTACTAATTGAAATTATATAATTATTAACATCGAATAATAATATATTAACCATTTACTAATTAATAAATAATTAAAAAATAATTAAATATTAAAATTAAAATATAAAATGAATTAAACAAATTGAATTATAAGTAGAATTACCCTCATGTCTAAACGAGGGTGGGAAGGGCATTCAGATTTGATGATCTTTGCTGTAGAGCTTTTGGGTGGAGGAGTTTCCCCTATAGATGAGTGTAAATAGAAGTGTAGATGGTTGTAATGAGGGGGGTGGGGTGGGGGTGCATGCCTTTTATAGGGGGAAACATAGGCCCCATGTTAAGTGTTGTTAATGAATGTTTTTTTCTATTAAAAATTCCACTTGACGTAGTGCTGTTAATTGTAAAAAATTCCCATCAATGCCGCGTCAAGTGGCATTGTGGGAATATTCCCAAAAGGCCCCACATGAAGTTGTTCTTTGCACTTTAGAATTCCAAAACAATAGTACAACTGAAATTTTTTTATTTTCTCAGTTAAACACCAATTGAACTATCCCTTGAGTACACCATAGGATTAAATATGAAGCTACTACATTTGTTTAATTAAAAAACCTAACTACTAAACATTACAATGTGTATCTAACCCATGTGGTTGCCACCATCAGGTACAAGGTAGAAGGAAACCTCCATTGTTGGCTAATCAATAACTCATGGGGTGTGGGGTGGGGCATGGGTGGATTTGGGTTGATTAAAAAGGATGTCCCAATCAAACTAGAAGGGCTCTTTATAATCACTATAGATGCTTCATATCCCCCATCCCTCATCTTAGAATAACCAGCTTAATCCCATACCACCAAACACAAATTCCACTATCAAATCATTGCGTAAAATAAATATATATATTTATATATTTAATTTACACAATGAGATGAGATACACATATGAGTTGAGTGATATGAAATTAACTTGTGCAGATGTGGTGTATTTAGCATTGTCATACAATTTCTCAGAATAAATCAATGAGATTATTGATATAAAACATGTCTCAATTTTAAAATTTTCTCGATACAACATCAATCATTGTCTCATGCATAATATGTGTGTTGGATTCGACGTAGAAAATTGGATGTTATGGAAATTTAATGTAATGGATATCCTATAAAATAAAAAAAATGAGATAGAACAAAGATATTTCAGTTTTAAATAAGATAAACTATGAATTTATCATTTCAAGACAAATTTACAATATTTTAATATATCAGAATAACCTTTATTTATTCATGTTAAATATTCACATAAAATCAAATGATCTTAATTTTTTTGTATTATTTTAAGTAGAATATAAATATTTAATCGAAGGGTGTTCCCATTAGTCAATATTCTAATTTATACTCAAGGGAATTCCCATTAATTGGTGAATCTAGGGTCCATGCATTATTCTATGAGTTGAAGAAAATTTTCAACAATACTGGACATGATTATACAAATATATATGCATGATCTAATGATTTCATTCTATATTTTGGGGAAGTGTCTAATAAATAATTCATAAGATTCCAAAACATTATTTGGAAATCAATGAACAATAGTGAGATTACAAATTAATGTTACACTAGGAATAAGTAGAAGAAATAAACTCATGAGAATGAATTCCGTTACATTTGTATTAAACCACACTGGAAAATACTATTCATGTATATAAGACTACAAACAACATGGATTGAAATGCTACCAAAAGTAACAATGATGATTTAATTTGATTTCAAAATGATTCAATTTCATGTAAGGTGTTTGATTTATTACATATATATTTTTCGTTAAATTCTAAGATTCCACATTTGGGATTGGATTGAGGTGGTTTTAACCATTTTGAAACTTTAAGGACTTTTTATAGAAAATGGATAGTTTTTTATCCCCTATAATATACCTCTATGTATGTCTATGAAGAATACGTATTAAATTTTTTGAATGAGTATTCCATGAAATCAAATTATGAGAAATTACATTAATGTATACCATTATCCGCAAATCAAAGAATTGTGGGAATTATGGGTTGATGGCATGGAAAAGGTTTATGCATTAATAAGAAAACAATTAAATGTTGGTGAAAAATTAATGTGGATTATTAGTGACCTTCCTAGAGTTGGAAACATATCTATTTTGAAAACACATATAGATTTGGATTTTTTACATTGTATTTTTTATCCTGAACCTCAATGAATACTTAATAGAATAAAAAGGTTCTTTTTGTTTCATCACTAATTTGTTGATGTATCTCATAAATTTAGGTTTTACAAGAAATGATTCAATGAATATATTTAATCAGGAAAACTATTGAAGGTTTTATCCAGTTTAGAATTTATAATACAAATAATGAATGTCACTATAGAATTTAAAAAATGTAATCAATTGAAATTAGGGGAAAATGGTACAAGATACTATATCCGAATCAGTTGGAGAACAACTTTGGAAAAGAAATATACCAAAAATAATATTATAATAAAAATATCACATTTCCCTATAATTTCAATTCAAAATTTAAATAAACAATATTTACAACAATGTCATATTTATAATTAATAAACAAATTTCAACCCATATAGAAATTCAAAACTAGGTGACTTTTTTCCAACGACTGACCCCTATTTAAAATTTTTCCCCTATAATAAAACCAATGCTTCATTTAGTAACAGTAAAAACAGTAACAATAAAAAAATATTTTAATGTTATATAATCAAAATTTGATACATAATATTTTAATTTACTATATATATTAACTATATTATCAGTTAATCATGGATCAGATTTTGGTGTGGTCAATTCTTGTATGTCACAAATGAGTTATGAATTGTTTTCATCATGTTGGAATGAAATCTGAATTCCTTTTCATGTTTTTGTGTATGTGATTCATGTTTTAAACTAAAATTAAACATTTATATTGAAAATATTCACTTCAATTCATATAGTCTACATCATGTGTTGGATTTATGTTTGGTCCATTTTAACATGTCATAATTGAATTATGGGTCATTTTCCTAATGTTATAAAATAAAATAATATCCTTTTTATATTTTTTAATAGTGATTATCATTTTAAACTAAAATGATACTTTTAAATTGAAAACATGTACCTCGAGTCATTATGGTCATATCATGCATCAGATGGGCGTGTAGTTCAATCCTACATGACACAAACGAGTTATGAATCATTTTCCAAATGTTTTAAAACTATTTCATCTAATTTTATTGACATGGGCTTTGTGATTCATTTTTTAAAATAAAATGGATATTCTATATATAAAATATGTACTTAGAGTCATACTGGACACATCATGTGTCAGGATGACGTGTGACCAATTCCTACATGTCACAAATGTATTATGAATTGTTTTCCTTAAGTTTGAAATCAATATGAGCTCGTTTTCTTAATCATTGCTAGTAGAATGTGTTCTAAACAAAAATAGAACTATTTTATTTAAAACACCCACTTTGAGTCACGTTGGCCACATTGTGCATCATATTGACATGTTCTTAATTCTTATACATGAAAAAAATGAATTATGGATCATTATACTAATATTTAAAAACCATCAAAGATCATTTTGTTGTTTGTTTCTAATGATTATAATTTTAAATTAAATTAAAAACTTTAAATATTAAACTTTTAATTCGAGTCATACATACCATATTTTGCATTGGATTGATGTTCCATTATGTCCTACACATCAAAAATGTATTATGGGTTTTTTTTCTGATTCTTGGAAACAATATGAAATAATTTTGTATGTTTTGGACATGTGATACACAATTTAAACTAAAATTGAACTTTTATATTAAAAACATGCATTTCAATTCATACCAACCTGATCATGTGTCAAATTGATTTTTGGACAATTATAAACATCAAAGAATATATATGGATAATTGTTTTTAAATTATGTGAACAATCCAATATTGTTTGTTAGGGTTTTGGCTATGTGGTTCTTGTTTTAAACTAAAATATCACTTTTATATTGAAAACACACACTTCGATTCATGTTTACCACATCATGTTCCACATTGATATGAATTCAACTCATACACATCAAAAATGAGTTATGGATCCTTATCTTAAGGTTTGAAATCAATCTAAGAAAATTCTCATTTTTTTTCTTCTTTGATGCATGTTTTAAATAAAAATGAATCATTTATAATGAAAACAGGAATTTTGAGTGAAACTAACCACATCATGTGTCATATTGATATTTAGAAAATTTATATACATCAAAAATTAATTATATTTCATCATTTTAAATTTGGAATAAAATATGAGCTAGTTTTCTCAATTTTGGTTATGTGAAATTTGTTTTAAACTAAAATAGAAATTTTATATATGACGCATGAACATCAATTCATACCTGAATCATCATCTATCATATTAATGTATGTTCTACTCCTAAACATTTCTAATGAGCTATGGATCATTTTACTAGTGTTTTAAAATAACATGATCCCTTTTTCTCAGTTTTGTCTATGTGATGCAATTTAAACTAAATTGATAGTATTATATTAAAAACTCATAATTCATGTAATAGTGACTACATCATGTGTTGGTTCATAAAGAAGGTGATTCTTATATTTTAGAAATGAGATATGGACTGTTGTCCTAAATTATGAAAATAATTTGAGCTAATTTTCATGATTTAGTCTATGTGACATGTATTTTAAAATGAAATTGAACATATATAATGAAAACAGAATCTTAAAGTTATTCCAGATACATCACATGAGAAATTTATGAGTGATTGATTTCTACACATCAATAATGATTTATGGATCATTTCCTAATGTATAAAAACAATATGAATATTTTTTCATGGATTAGAGTATGTGATGTTTGTTTTGAACTAAAATTTCAATATTAAACTGAAAGAACACATGTCAAGTCATGACTATCATACTATGTATCATATTGAGGTGTGGATTATTACTTTATATCAAAAATGACTTATGGACCTTTTTTATAAAGTATCAATATAATTATAATATGTTTTATCAATTTTAGTACGTCACATTTGTGTTGAATTAAATTGAAAATTTTAATCTAAAAAACCTCACATCGAGTCATACTAGGCATGTATTGTATCAAATGGAGATTTGGATGAATCATTTTATTCAAATATAAGAACAATTAGAATGACTTTTCTTTATTTTGATTGTATGATGTGTGTTTTGAACTAAAATGTAAATTTTAAACTAAAAACATATTCTTTGAGTAATACCGGCTACATCGTACAATTGATTGAGGTGTGGATTAATCTTAAATTTCATAAATGATTTATGGATTTTTTTCACAGTGTATCAAAATTTTCTAATTATATTTTATCAGTTTTGAGTTTGTGGCATATGTTTTATATGAATGTTTCAATATTAAACTAAAAATATATACTAAGAGTCATAATAGGAACACCATATATCAAATTGAGGTGTTGTGGAGTCCAATATATGAAAACATTTCTTATTATTTTCAATAGTTAGTTCTCTTGAATTGGGTCACATCCAGGGTGATAAGAAACACTCACCATGGATGTGATCCAATTCAATGGCACATGATTTTATGAACAAAAGTCCTTTATCCATCACATAATGTATTTTTCATATTTAATAAGTATATCAATGAAAATTAACTGAATAATTAGTTATAATTAAAATGTTCTTGATGTATATATAAATTCTTGACCCATTTCCCTATCATCAATATCTCTGTTGATGCCTTGAAGTCCAATATCTCATGATCATGTGTACCTTTGGACATGTTACTAGCTCTGTCAGAATCCATAGAGTGGAACCCTCCATTATACATCTCCTTAAAAAATATGTAAAAATTAACATATAATAATTACAATACAAATTATCTACATCCATAAATGTATCTCCTAGTTCAAATCCTATACTAGATGACAAACATAAAAAGTAATCATCAAAATTAAATTTCAACAAACATTATAACACCATGCACTCTATCCACTCACCTATAAACAAATTTAATTTTTATTTTAAATATTTAGACTATTTTAAATCTTTTTAGTACTGAGAAAATATAGAAAATTAATCAATTTAAAAATATTTTTAATGAAATTATAATTATTTCCAAAAATTACATGATTAGGTATTCATTTCTTTTGATGGTATATGATAAATTTAATAAATTTTCAAATTCAATTTCAACAATCATTGCCATTATTTTACATTGGAAATTGTAGATACATTGACCAAAATATTTAATTTTTTGATTTTGTTTTGATAGTTAAATCGTAATATATAAAAATATATGTACCGTAATTTGTTTCCATTTGATGAAATCCATAGTCTTCTTATGTTCAGTCTCTTACCACATACCATGATTTAGCTTATATTTATAGATCTATATATCATAAAAAATCCAAGTTAAATAAAATGAAACATATAATTCAATTATTATCTGTAAAATGTTGATTAATGTGAATTACTAATTAATAATAGACATCAAGTGTGGTCCATTTGGGGGAAATCCATGCATTATATCCAAAAAATAAACCTTTGGGATATCCAAATTAATAGTTATGTTCATCTGGTGATTCCAAAATGAAATAAGTATTGAAAAAAAGTAAAATATATTTTATATGATTATATTGTAAATATTTTCCACTGAATTTTAGTCATCAAAAGGATTCCATCATCTATTATTTTATTATCAAATGCCTCGTTTAGTGCATTAGTTTTTGTTTCATTTTATTTTATTTCCAAAGAATGTTTATAAATATAAATGAAAGAGGTAGTAATGAGAACAAATCATGCTTTATTTGGTTTCACATAATATAGTATTAATATATAGAACTATATAGCATATGATTATTTATTAATTATAATAAATATATTACATAATTTTTGGATAGAAAGATTCTGAAAATGTACCTTATGCATGTATTTAGAAATGAGAATCCCAACCATTAAAACTTGATAATCTCATTTAAACTATCGAGAAAAACCTAGTTTTTACTGATATATCCAAATAATTATTCTTCATATATAAAATAGGGAATATTTCCATCATTGAATTTTGTTTTTGGATGACCATGTAATGTTAATATATGTAGTAGTGGAATTGGTCGTGTAAAGGTACTACTAGAAGATTCTTTTGATTTTGTGGTCAATTCATTAGATTGTCTTGATCCAAACTTCCATTTCCCCATAATTTAATCCATTTGTAAAACTATACATCATTTCAGTCCTCTATTAAAAAATATTAATGGTTTTTCATATTAAAAAATTTGTTAAGGACATACCTCATGTATATTTGTATGATCAGATAACTATGCTGGGAATGTTCCAACAGAATTATTGATCATCGTAACTATTGGATATGGTTCCCTAGAATGAAATTTTGTGCAGTTTAGGATAACCAGTATTAATATTTTCGAATATTAATAGACATATTTTCACATCACGGCTGTTCTTTACGTAACATAATATGTGATAATTTCATAAGTGTATCTTTTAGTCTAATAGGTCATAACAGTTCCCCACTATGATGAGAACCCAAAAGTACCCTGATAATATTCTTAAATATATGTTTTATATCCAAATGAAATCATTTCATGGACACAAATGATTCGGGATAATAGTGGTTGATACTCATCATAAATTGACACATCTTCTCATAGTGTACGCCATTGGTAATATCCAATGTTGGATATTATGAAAATGAGACCCGCTAGTAGGAAATCCATATTAATATGTGTCATTGGATGTTCGTATATGTGGATGTGATTATTGATCATTAGACATTAATATTATTACTAATGAGTATTTTAAGTCACACAGCTTGATGTATTGATGAAAACTATGACGACATATGTTCGTGGTGAGGTAGTATACTTTTTGTGTGTCAGGAGTAATATAGGTTTAATGAATAATGAGAGAAATGATTTTTCATTTATGTTCTTTAATGGAAGGTGATATCTTAGTAACATTGATGGAAATTATATATCTTAAATAAATCCATGTCCATGGTGTTCTATAGGCTTGATTAATCTATGAAAATTCAAAGAGACATTGACTACATAGGTTGATGGAACCGTAAAGAAAACTACTTGACTAGTGATATCATGATAAATACATTATATTACATAGTGAGAATCCATATGATGTATTATTAGATAAAGAAATTAAATTATTTCTCTATAGGTTCCTTGGCGTGTTGCTAGATGATATCCAAGGACTTTTGGCTTCTTCACACTATGTAACCATGAAAGTGGACTAGAGGGTCACACACTTAGTGTATCTGAACTCTCTATTTAATAATATATTATTTATTTTGTTATTTAAAATGTATAATAAATATTATTACATCACTTATTTTAATAAATATTCATGTTTTCTTGAATGCATATATTCAATCACCAGTTATTCGAGAGAATATTATGGGGGAATAATATTTAATAAATGAGTATTTTCTATTTAGAGAATATAATATCAATTTATTTATTAGAGAATAAAGGATTGATATTTTATTATTAATTAAATAATAATTATTTATTTCCCAATAAATATTGGGGAGGAATGGAGTACTGAGTTTAATGGTTTCTTGAGAAATAATAGATATTGAATGTTATCTTCTTAAATAATATTTAATTTAATTTGAGAGTTCAGGGCATGTCAAGAAATAAGAATATTATTATTATTTTTATAGACAATATGTTTTTGGTGATCAAATAATTAATAAAGGGAACTTATAAAATTATTTATTTATTACCCTAGTGGAAAATAAAGAAAATTATATTTTTTTAAAGAGAGACAATTCATTTTTTGTGCATAATGAATGCAGAGAATCCTATCAAAGCCCAAGAGTTATCCCATTATTGAGAAAACTCTTAAGAATAGTAAATGATATTCCTCCACATTCCATTCTCAATTATTGAGAGATCAAGAAGAATCCTTTAGAAGATATTATCAATGTGATCGAATTAAAACGATGCAAGCATCATGATATGCAGTGCTAGAACCCTGATATTTCAACAACAATGTTAAGCGATATGTTGAACATGATGATCACCACTAGATAAAACCATCCATTGATTTATATAACCCAATGGTAATGAAATTTAGATCAGTTTTCAGATCCATCAATGATGAATTAATTTATCACAAGGAAATTCATTGATTTCATAAATTAATTATAAATAATATGTGACGATTGTGTTTTGGTTTCAATGTTTTATCCATTGTCAATATTATTTGATTCTATTATGTTGATCTTAGTGTTTGTTGTCTTCTAAATCTTGTATTGATCATCAATCATGGAAAAAATAAACTTTTAGCATGACCCATCACATTTTTCCTCTACTCATAGAGCCTTCATGTGGTATCAAACATGTTCATATAATTATTTATAATTATTTAAATATCATTAATTTATTTATGCATAAGTAATTTGATTTTAAATTTCATTTTAATCGTTATTTAATCTGAACTATGATATTTGATTTTTCATCTTCACTTATCCTAAATATAATCATATTGAATAATTTTATGAATGAAATAAGTTCAAAGATCTCATCCAGAGGTACCAAGGTATTTGGATGGAAAATAAAAGAGTACAAATCATGTAACCTAGAGGTACATGTTTTTTATTAGTTTTTAATACACTATGAATTAATTTGGAATTAATTTAAGGAATTCACATTAATTATATGTGGTCTATTTCATTATACACTGCATTTTTACAGGGCCATCTGGGCACAAATCATTCAGATTACATGTTGTGTAACTAACATACACATCGTGTACTACTTTAGTCATAGATTGGCCATGTATCTTCTTAAATGACCCACCTGATTGGGGTCTGTCTAACATGGAGACTACATGATGTGTATCCCATCTACACAACATGTACTCTAGCTTTTTCTATGGAATATTTTCACACTGAGTCGCTAGGTGTGTTCTATGGATAGATAGTGAGAAAGCATTCATGTTGTTTAGGTACAATGTACACTCCATGAAATTTTACTAAATTACACAGAATTAAAAATTATTTATAGTACTGTACGAACCTTATCATCATGTACATTCATGTTGAAGTATTACACTACATGCATTGAAGTATAAAAAATGATGAAAAATTCATGTGAACCATGTAATCATTATGTTGATAGTACACATCCTGAAAGTCTGTGATAAGTCATTAATTACCCATGTCACAAGCGTAAAAAGTATACCAGTATAATACATTTTTGGTATATTGGATGGGTATTCCCCATGTTTCCTCACTTGAACATTTTTATTGTACATGGTTACTTTTTAATAAATTTTTTAAATTTTTTAAAAAATCTGATGGATGATAATATGAAGAAAATTCGGCTGTTAATTAAGATAATATAATTGATTAATTAATGAATATAATTAATTGATCCATGCATGAATTATCATAAATAATAATGATTAAGAATTTAATGCTAATTTTATAAAATTCGTAATTAGATTCATGCATATGGATGATCATGAGCATAGACCAAACCACTTTATGTGATTGGTTTCCTTTTAGTTTATTATTAAAATTAATTTTTGGAATGTTTTACATCTATCCTATAATTACTTATGTTATTCTATTCCCAAGGTTCCATCTATGTAAAACACTACCCATCACATATGCATGAGTAAAATCGTGTGTAATAGGTAGAGATCTCGAGACAGTGGAGGTGGTTCATGTTTGTAGATGAGGATAAACTAATCTAAGAGAGATACACAGGGGGAATGGTGGACAGGTGAAACATGAGCCACAAATAGTTCAAGGTGTTTTCCCCTAGACTGACTGTTATTTTATCATCCTTTAGATAAATTGGGCATTCGTAAAATACCAGTATCATAACACTTTATTATTTTATATCTATAAAGATTCATGGATATTTTTTTATGGATGTTTCGTTTAATTCATATGAATTAATAAATTAACAAGAATTCAATATATAACTAAAATATGTTAGATTATACATAAATATTATCTATGAAATAGTTAATTACTTTTGTAAATACACTTAATATTAACATGCATGAAATAAATATAATAATTTATAATCTATATATAAAACATAAAACCCCACAATAATAAATATTTCGACTGTATAGCCTTCTACTACTTCAGTTAATATTGAACAATTGTTCAATTTTCTTTACCAAACTTAGTTTGGGTGGTTTAAATTTTTGGGCGATTCTAACATGAATTTATAAGCTTAATGAACATAGTTTAAATAAAGTGTTTACTAACAAACAATGCATTTGTGTAATAGAGATGAAATGGATGAAAAGGACCAATTTAAGGATTTTAGGATCAGAGTGTCCCTCAATAAATCAAGGAACTACGTGTCAATGAAGTTGGAATTTGGAATGGTGACCTAAATCCATTAAACTTAATCACCCAAAAAAATTGGGGTAATTAGATGAGGAATATGGATTCTTTACACTACAATTTCCAAGAAATATGATAGTTTAAATCCAATGATGAGGGATATCCAGTTCTAATAAAATATTTGGAGATTAAGAAATATAGTATTTATTTATTTGTTTAAATTTTATTAAATACTGTAAGAAATCTCTGCACATCTTTTTTGTAGAAAATATAATCAAAATAACTATGAACGTATCATAGAAATCCATACCTGATAAGGGTAATGTATGATCTATGGTTTTATTATAAGGTAAATATATTTTTTCGGTTAAAATACTTGTTTTTGACCTATTGTTAGTTTTCTAGGATACCACAAGAGTATCAGGGGTGTAAGAAGCTTGCTCAGATCCCAAAGAATGACATTGGGAGAGAAGTAGTAGGGTTCATGGTTTATTGAATCCATAAAACATGATTTTCATGATTACGAATATCCGTGTGGGGCAGGACATTGGGATAAAAGATGCCACATAGTTTGAGGAAACATTATAGTTAGGGATACATTCCTATACTACTCTATAAGTTTTATTAGAGGTATGAAAATAGTTTGTGCATGGTTTTCCAAACCATTTTAATGAACCATTCAGGGTCCCCCTTGAGGCAGTGAGAGGTTCATAGTTGGCACACAGTTTGAAAAACTATGCAGCCAAACCATGTGAACCATTTAAAATATGAGATATTAACTTTTTCCCCTTAATGGATTATATGATTAATACCCTCTCTAATTCATTTCTTTGATCACACATAAATCCCTTCATTTGAGAGATCCTTTTGGGGATCATGTTGGGATCCTTGAAACTCTTTAGTCCAAACGTGGATTCAAGCACCGTTGGTCTCATTGGATTTTCATTGGTGGGATATTATTTACTCTTGTTTTGTTATTAGTTTATATTCATATCAATGATGTTATTTAGGTAAAAGATAATATACCCTATTTCAATTATGTTCATTCATTCTTCAATTTTATCTCTATATGGACCGAATCAGTTATTTGTGTTGCATAAATTCCCTACTACAGACCTTGATAGGTGGTCTATAACTTTCCATAAATGTTTGGGGTTTTATAAGATTATTATCCATTGTACCACACACCGAGATTTATGGATTTTCCCCTCAAATTTATTAAATGATTGAATTCAATGAATTAGAATTGGTTAGGTTTTCATTTGAGTGCCAACATGCTTTTTGGAGGTTTTTTCCCCAAACTTGGCCACTTGTGGGACGTGCCTTTGTATCTCCCATTTGTTATACCACCCTGTTGGGTGCATGTGATCTCTCCAATTTAAGTGGTATCTTTTAGGAGAATTAAATGAATTGTTTAAAGTTGTGATCACTTTATATACATGTTCATTCATCAATTAAATGGAATAATTGAAATGAATTGATATTATGAGGGGTTTTCCTCATTTACAATTGATTTATTAATATTTTAATTCTTTAAATATAAATTGTGGAAATGTGTTGGATGAAATCATGTAATATGAATGTTTATGAAATGTGAAATTTAATGGGTAGTAGATTATGGTAGTGGATTCCTTGGATTCATTCCTTAGATACCAATTCCTTAGTATTTAATGGATATTCCTACTCAATGGGACATGATAAGGGTAGTGTATGACTTAGACCTATTATCTTTTTAGACTCTAATTCCAAAGGATACCAAAAGCCTTGCTACCCCTTGGATATGAAATATATGGAATTATAGTTGAAATATTCTATTTACATGCTCCCTGGACTCCAACTATGTTGTTGCCAAGTTTCCATTAATATGATATTGGGACTCAATGTGGGTACCTTGGACTTATATACCTTGGATCCGGACCATTGTGATCTGATACTTGATTACAGGGTGAGGCGATTGTGGATGTTACACATGATTATATGGCATGGACATGTGAATGTTTTACTTTGAATACTTGATATGGCTATTTTCAAATTTTTTGATTCTTATTTATATCCAAATTTTTGGTATAATTTTAAGGTTGTTAGAACAAAAAGTTATCACACATGTGTGATTTACTGTTTTTCTTATTTATAGAAGCATGAATATTTTTTACATGTATCCTTTTTGTCTAGATAGGAACACACTTTAATTTATTTTCTATTATACCTATGATATATTGCAAACTGCTTTTGTTTATTTCCCATAGACTGGAATTGTTATAGATACCATTAGTGGTGGTCTATAGAGTGTTTTCTCAAACCTTGTTCCAACCTCCATTGGGTACATGGAAAAAATTCATGGATATAGATAGGGACTAGGGGAATCTCATACTTTACGATTCTTGATTTTATTTTTTCATTCGAGTAAGAGAGCACAAGATAGATCTTTGCTTGTGATTCAAGATGGTATAGTTATTTTTATTATTTTTTACCTTTTGATACATATATTTTAATTAATGTCTATAAAATTATTTTCTACTTTTTATAGACATTCCAAGACACATCATGTTGTATATGAGATTAATTGTGGAAGCATCTTTATTGTATAATATTGGATGTTTATCTTCTGTCTGGTTGGTTTACTACTTACTCTATTGATTATTAATACTATGTTGTTGTATTATAGTCTAACATGAGAGAATACTCTATCCATATACTCACCCTAGGCCCTTGATACTAGTCGTAAGCCTCTAGAGTATGGGGGGGGGGTACGCTTGAGGCCATGTGACCCACTGGATTGGGGAACCATTATGTGGAATCCAAGTTAGGATATTACAAAGTGGTATTAGGGGGTTTCCCTTTATACTTTAATACTTTGAGACAATATATATATGTTTAGGAAGTAAATGGAATTTGGTAATGGGTTGTTCAATGGACTAGATAACACACAAATAGGAAAACAATCTATATGTATAAGGACAAAGCATGTTTTTTCTATATTTTTCCTCTTACAATTGATTTTATTCTAGTATTGGGTGACACACATGCTATTTTATATTCCTTGTGATTATGTATTTTAGAATTTCTTGATGAAATTATGTTATCACATTTGATGATTTTTTTAAGCATATAGTATTCATATGACATGAATTATGACATGCCATATAGGATGAATTTCTTGATTTCATGGCTTGATTATGTGTGCCTTTAGTGATACACATATTTTTTGATAAATTATTTATGTTGGGAATTGAGAAATATAATTGGTACATAGATTTCTTACCTTAACCAAAATAGTGTTTTCCTATTTATGTTATACAATACACCCTATGAGGTCATCTATAGAAATATGTGTCATGGACCATTGTTCTCATGAACTAGAATGTGTTATGGTATGGATGAGGTGGATGCCACACTTTGGTTCCTAGGGTGTATGGTCCCTTATAGATCGGAAGTGGTGAACCACTTGGTTCAACCATTTAAGGAAAACTGTGATATAAATTTTAATTTTTAATGAAATTAAAATGGTAAAATATAGAAATTGACATAGACCTAGGTTTGGAGTGATAAATTTGTAGTACCTTTAGTGATTCTATGTCTTTTTATTTTTACCCAGTCCTGCATTTAGGAGTAGAAAGATGTATTTGATTAGTTTATAAGAAGGTTTCAACTTGTACTATGTTTTTATCTTTGGTCCTTTTATTATCAATATCCTCTTAGGATTTTATTTGAATTATAGAGACATAAAACCATGAAAACCTCTTGTTTAATGCCAAGAGGGTAGAAATGACAATGATCTAAAGGTGGTGGGCCATGGGTTAATTGTAGTTCTTCCTATAGTGCAAATAGTGACAAAAGTATTTTCTCTAGACATGGGTGTCGAGGCATAGTTATTATATAGTTGTATGAAAATCATGAAAACGATTTAGGTAGAACCACAAACTTTATCTTCTATAGAAGAGCTAATGTTTGTGTTCCAGTTGTAGAATCTGCCAATGTTTTGGGGGATGTAAGTCTATAGGCTAGTGACATATGGATTGACACTAGTTTTCCGATATTTGAGGATTTGGACACAATTCTAGGGAAGAGTGTGAATCTTGAGACATTTATGGTTTGGGGAGTAACTAAATGCTAATGAGATGTTTTAAATTAGCATGATATTCTCTCAGATATAGTTTGAAGAGATTCTCAATCCAGGTGTTATGATTTCATTTTTCATGAGATCCTACGAGCAAAATTTCCTTCTGAGTTTTTGTATTTGGAGCAGGGAGTGATAAATGTTATGAAAAATTTGGAATTATTTATATAGTTTATTCATTTTCTATTGATTTATCTTGGTTATGAGACATCAAGGGTTATATGCATTGTGGAAGGTATTAGACATTCCATTCGATCATAGTTCAATGTGTTTTGATTGACTACTATTACAGAGATTGTCAATTTGGAGATTATTTTTGAGTGGAACCTGAGGAAATATTGGGGAACATAGTTGAGAAGTTTAGTCTCTTGGAAAAGTAGTTCATCTTACAATGGATGGAATCTCCATTTTTAGGCTTCTTATGATGGAAGTACCATCCAAGATGTTAGTGATGGTATCTCTTTTACAAATCATCAGTGTCTCTGATGGGGTCATATGAATAATCAGCATGATCAAGTCCCATTTGAGTGTCGAGCTTGTGACAGGATATGAAATTTACAACATCTTATACAAGACCTTACTATCAGATATTAGTTGAAGGGGATGGAATCCAAATCTATACTTTGGAGTGTGTTTTATAGATCTGTGGAAGGTAGGGATCCAGAGTAGTGAAATTTTTTAAGGCCAAGGTGGTGGTCATGAGAAAAGAAACAATGAATCATTTGTACCTAGATAGAAGAGTGTCCCTGCTCTCGTTGTTGAGGTTATATTAAATGGTCACATTTTAGGATAGATATATTAGGTATAGACTACATTTTAGGTTTAAAGAATTAGTATATCTTTGGTTAGAGGTATGATATTAGTAGCCTCTATGATATTATCGTCTATTTTGTTACTAGTTACTTCCATTATTTCATATCAATACCTATTGTGGATATACTTGGGATCAATTTTCAATTTTATAATGATTTTAGGAATGTGGATAGTCTGTTGGGGATTATAACAGTGTGTGTATGCTATTGTAAGGAGTTCCCCTTCAAGATAGGTATGTGTCAATTCGTATGGGTCATTTTTTTCCTTGAGATGATAGGGTTTCATGTCATACCTATGATGGAATATCTACATTATTATCTTCCATTTTCCGATATCTCTCACCATAGGGAGAAATGTTTTCTATCAAGGGTGAATTATATGTCCAATCGAGATGAGCATGACCAAACCATCATGGGTTGAGTAGGATGAAAACCGAGATTAATAGTTTATATCTGGATGATTAGATAATGCCTCCAGAAAACTTCCCTCTAGTGTTTGATCATTTTAGGGATGCTTTCTGAAAAAATATCATAGTTTACCTATTGAGAGAGATGTTGTGTTCTTTATCAATACAGTGTGAGTAGCTACAACGATATCCCTTACTTCTTATAGGATTGCTACAATGGAGTTGTAGGAACTCAAGAGGACTCTAGAGGACTTAGAGGAAAATAATTTTATACAACCCAATAATTTTTTATGGTGTTCTTGGGTCATTTTTAAAAAAAGGTGGATTATAACCTCATGCTATGTGTGGATTATCATAAATTAAACCAGGTGATGATTAAGAACCAATATCCATTTATATGGATAAATTATCTCATTGGACACCTATGTGGAGCTTGGGTTTTCTTAAATAGTTATTTGGGATTGGGATATCAACAAGTATGTGTTCGGAGTTTATAAATACCTCCAAAAAATTCCTTTTAGGTTTGGAGTATATTAGTATTTAGTTATGTCATTTGTTCCAACGAACAAAAAATAATCATGGCCCTGATGAACTGAGTTTTCCATCCTTATTTTTATTCATTTGTTTTGTTTTTCATGAATGATATCTTGGTGTATATTCATAATCGAAATGCACATTCCAAAAATCTTGTGATATTTTTAGATACTTTGGGGAGCATAAATTATATGCTAAAGTCATGAATTTCCACTTTTAAATGGAAATATTCATTTCTTGGGTAATATTATCACAGAGATAGGAGTATTAGTACACCTAGAGATGCTGAGAAATGTTGTTTCCTGGAAGCAGCCTGAAATCATATGTGACATATGGAATTTCTTGGGGATATCTAGATATTAAAATAATTTCATATAGGAATTATCATGCTTAGAATCACCTTTTATGGATTGAGTAAAAAGGGAATTATGTTTCTATGGTTAGATACATGTGAGATATCCTTTCAGGAGATTAATGGGAGGTTGAATTCAATGATGGTCATGATTCATCCAGAGATTGGAATGATCTAAATTGTGTACATTAATACATCATGTGTTGGTATAGGAGAAACCAAAATATATGAGGATAATGTCATGGAATAGATGTATGTATATTTAATGCTACTTGATTGGAATTACCCAACACATGATCTCAAGTTAGTCGCTGTTGTTCACGCCATGCACTATTGGTGGGATCATTTACTAAGTGAGAATTTTGTGGAGTACACGAACCAAAAAAGCCTCATGTACATATTTACACAACATTAATTTAATTTGAGGAAGCAAGGATGTGTTTATTTACTATAGTTGTTTGACATTAATTTTTCCTACATTTAGGGTAAAGGATATGCAGTTTTTATGAAATGGGATGGTGGACTTAGATACAGGAAGTTAAAGAGGCCAGTAGTGAGTGATGGCTCATGGAAATATTATCTATGATTCCCATGGTGGTTCTGGATGGTGAGGGGTATAATTTTATTTCATCATTATTAGTGAATTCCACTCTTCTGGATAGAATGAAGATGAGAAAATTATATAATACTGAGGGAATGGTCATATGGGTTAGTGTGCTAGGTGAGTACTCACATATTGGTAAGATTGTTGGTGAGAATAAAATTATTCATATCAATGGTTTTATTTGTTTTCCAACATAAATATGTGAGGGGATGAGGTCGGAGTTTTATTCCTTAGTTTGGATAGTGCTTACTAACATTACCTTGATGTAACATGATTTCTCTACCCTCTATTAGTTGTTGGGGATGTAATGATTGGTAGATTATTTTTTCATGAGGTGTTCCACCTATCAGTAGGTGTAGGTGAAACATCAATGTCCATATAGTCTTTTACAGTAGTTACCTTTTCATTAGTGGAAATGGGATGATATTTTAATGGATTATGTGACCGGGTTTCTGAGGTCACCTCGAAGTAGTGATATTGTGTGGTATGTTGGGGATAGTATCATGAAGGTGGCTCATATCTTTTCTTTCAAGGAGACATTATCAGTTTGTGAGATTGGGAGGTTGTATTTTCAAGAGAGTGTATGACATCATAGTTTTCCTCATACCTTGATATCAGATAGGGAAGCTCTATTTACTTCAAATTTATATCAGATCTTTAAGAGGTCAATGGGTGAACATGTTCTTCTTTGTAGGGTATAACACCCTAGGATGGATGGCTAGTTAGAGAACAATATACCAGTTATAAATGAAATTCATAGGTAATGCATCTTTTATTTTGGGGGATCTTGGGTGATTTATATACCCATCACTGAGTTCACCTACAAAAATTGTTATTAGGTTACTATACAACTATGACCTTATGTTGATTCCTATGATAGGTCATGCCGATCACATATGTGCAGGATAGAGGTAAGGGTGGAATCTTTTAATGGACCTCATCTTGTTTAGGAGAATTTGGAGTGAGTCCAGTTGATTTGAAAATAAGGGGATACTTCAAAATCTGGATATAAATCTTAAACTGATCTCAATTAATGACCTATAGAGTTTGAGGTCATGGATTAGGTCGTTTTATATATCTCACTGATGATGTGAGATTGATGGATTAGGATATTGGATAATCAATCACCGTGATATGTTGGGTTGTTTGATATTTTGGAGTGAGTTAGGACGGTATATTATCAATTGTAGTTACCTCAGAGGTACTAATTCACATATGATGTCTTCCGTGTATCTCAAATAAACTATTATCACTTAGAATCATCTCACACATTACATCGAGATGCGGTTGAGCTACAGGTATATGCAACCTATGAGGAGAATCCTATTCATATCATTGAAAGGAGAATGAAGGTTCATTGAGGCTGGTCATTTCCTCTAGTATATGTGATAAAGAATCATTACTATTTATAGGATATGACATGGGAGTCGGTGGCCAACATATGTTCTCAGGGGTTGGAGTTATTATCAAGCAATTCTTAAACACCCTTGGAAGGGAAATTCGGGGATTAATTTATTTACGTGGGGGAGGGGGGATTATTGTAAGATCATGGGTTTTCTAATGAGGTAAAAATATGTAATATTATATTTTAAATAATTAGTTGACATAATGGGAGTGTATAATGTGATCAGGAGAGTTTCAAGGGGTGTTAGTGGCTTGTTCCGAGCTAAGAGAAAGACATTTGGAGAAAAAATGGATGGGTCAAACAGTTATGAGAAACCATGCCACCCGAGCCTCACTATTAGGAGTAACCATGAAGGGGTGAATATTAGACTACAAGAGGCTGCATATTTTTTGGAAACAATTAATCTAGGTGAACACACCCACATGTGAGGTCCCCTTAAGGTAGTGTGGGTCACACGATTGGTGCATGGTTTGGAAAACCATGCGGTAAAATTGTGTGACCCTGTTAAAATAAGTGAATTTATCTTCTTTCCCTTAAGGAATTATATGATTAATCCACTTTCTTAATTATTTCTTCCATCACACTCTAATCCAACCGTTTGAGTGATTATCTATGGGATCAATCTATGGTACTTGATAACTCCTATGTGCAAATATAGATTCAGGAACCATCAGCCTCATTAGATATGCATTAGTGAGTATTTATTTCCACTTGTTCCATTATTATTTCATCTTCGTATTGATGAACTCATTTATATGAAAACTAATATTCCATATTTCTAGGATTTTTGTCCATTTATAAATGTTCACTCGATTTGGAGTGAATGAGTGATCGACACTAGATAATTTCTCTACTACAGACCAATGGTTGGCTATCAATACATATCTATCAATGTTTAATATTTTGTATGAAAATTTTTCATTGTAAATCATTCTCGACATTATGGAATTTCCCCTTATTATTAATATATGTTTTAATTGAAAGAATTTGAACCTATTAGTTCTCCCTTTGATTAAAATTGATTTTATTTGAGGTCGTTTCTCTAACCTAGGGCCCACATGGGGTTTGAATTTGTATCTTTACTTTATTATAAAACCACAAATGGTGCATGTGAGATCACTAATTTTAGTGGTATCCTCTAATTGGATTAAATGGATTTTTTATGGTTTTCTGAACCTTGATTACCTATTAATTTTTAATTTAATGGGATGAATTTAATGGAATTGATAGGATAATTTTTTTCTACATATCATTTGATTGATAAAACTTTTATTGGTTTCAATGGAAATTTTGAAAATGATTTTGAAGAATAGCCTGCCCATATGTTTCATATAATTATCATGGGTTGTGGTCATATTAGAATTATTTTTCCCAAACTACACTTTCTACTTGGGTATAGGATAATGGTGGTGAAGGGTAAGCCCCATGAGGATTTGGAATGACTGACAAGAAATAAAAAATATATCCCTTTGGGGTAAGATTCCTCACAATAAGATTGAGCTTGGGAATAACTAATGAAAATTCCATTGAGGATTAATATTAGAGATAATAAAGGGATCAAGAAAAATTTCACGTTTTAGGACAAAATATGGTCTTAATTCTATCATATTTTGGTCTTAAGTTTTAGGCTGTGACGAAAAAGAAAATAACTAGTTTTATATAGTCCATCTAACTAGATCAAGAAAATATATAACTGTTCCTTTGTTTGAAGATAGCAACAACCTGGATGCATTAATCCCATCTTGTAAGGATGAAAGTGTCATAGGTGATTGGTCATAACCTATTCTACTCCAATCAGGCTATGGTCATTCATTCAAACTTACCATGGTCAGGGTCACTTAAAATAACTTTATAACAAATTATTGATTAACTTAATTACTAAACATAAGATTCTAATGTTTATAATTAAATATTAATTAAATATATGCACCATACATTTGATCCCTACCCTACGTTGTTTATCTGCTCATGGTATAATCGATTAAAAATTGATAAATCACTGGGAAAATAATTAATATGCCAAAAAAATAAGATTATGTAATTAAAAAACATACAATTATTAAGACGAATCAGTTAATGAAAACACAATCATGAATAATAAATGTAATCCTTTAACCAATCTCAATTTCAATCAATTGTATGCATGAAAAAAAACAGAAAAAGAAAATAATATGGATTCATCAGAGATTGATAATCATGAAGAAGAATGTACGGAGAAGAGTTTTGGTGATGAAATAAGGATGAATAAAGCATCATAAATAGATCCAAAGAACTTGAATAAATGTATCACAATGAATAAAAATAATGAAAAATAAGTTTAGGGAGAATGGGTGAATGAAAATCGAGAGTTAAAAAATGAGGCAATTGAAATAGAGCATCCAACTTATGTCTGTTGTGTTCCTACTATAGGTAAATAATTGGGATATTACATGATTTGTATAATTAATAATGTTGTTTAATTATGATCCAATGTTTTCTCCAGAAATTTTGAATCTGTGTGAATCTTTTACAAACTACATCTTGTATCTTCATGTTTTATAAACTGACTCCTTTCACGATGTGTAACTCATCTGCAAGATGTGTATATTCCATTGGTTAGGATATTGAAATAAAAAATTTCCTTTGAATGTTACATGATATGTATTGTTGAATCATGCCGTGTGATTTCATTATGGCTTGAAATTATTTAACGAAATTCATCACGGCTTTTCATATGTAGTGAATGATGGAAATAAGTTTGTTAATGGATTTTTATTATGTGTATTGGTCATTTTTTCCATTTCTCAATGTTTTACTTTGAAACCTTGAAAGCCTATTTCATGAAATAAACAACACATAATAGGTATATTATCTTATAAATCATGGATAATCCTTAATAAAATGATATCAAAATGTATATATGATTTCATCTTATCATATTCCCACAAACATTATCAATTTATAGTCCTCATGGAAAAATTATTTCAATTGGGATTTCAAAAGGAAAAATTTGTTTAAAACTGAACAAATTCAGTATATCCAAGAAAATAAAAGAATCTGTAAGTAGAATAAGTCAGTCTATAGAATAATCCATGCATAAAAATGTATTCATTCCTCAAATCTCAGTTCTTTAAAAAAACTTCTTACTCAATTGGTTATTAAATCTTGATAATTCCTTAAATTCTATACCCATTTTTAATTTAACTCACAATGAATTTTCTCTCATCACTCAGGGTAAAATTAAACTATATTTATGATATTACGCTAAATATATGTTCTTAACCATAGCCTTGTATTATATCTATCACCACAATATCATAAATAAAAATAAATAATTAATCATGAGGGAATCATAAAAAGGTAATAATGACTCTGAGGCTATTGGAAGGTGGGTAAATAGTGAAAATAATAATCTCAAAATAGATTGTAAGCCCTGATGTATAATTCATAAAAGCCCTAAATAATGTAATGAAATAACTCTACCATATATAATGAAGTCAATGATCCTAGAAGCTCAAGGTGGATCAAGGAATATATATAATGTGAGTGATGAAGGTATCCCATTCCAATATTTTTCTTTTTATATTTTAATTTTTTGAAATCCATGTCTAGACCAGATCTCAAATACATTCCTTAACCACATATGATCCTTTATAGGATTCATCAGTCAGGAAATGGTGATTTTGACCTTCCTAATACACAAACAAAATATGTTTTCATTTTTTAATTTATCAAACGAATAAGAGAGGCCATAAATACCATAGAGTACACATGGATCATAAAAAATAGTATGATAAGAATCACAATTCATCTCCAAAATAAAATAATCATGTGTCTCCTGGATGAAAAGCTTCCCCAAAACTTATTCAAAGTAAAGTCATAAATTATACAAATATAATTACATAATGGGATAATATTCTCAGAGTATATACATCATATTAATGGATTTGATGGAAACTACGGGATCTAGGAGGAAAATATGTAAGGTGGGTCAGAGGAAAAAGTACATCAACAATGATTTCCTCCATAATATTAAAATTCTAATTGTTTATCCATAGCCTCAATAAGAGCTCAATGCATGTTATGAGAGGTTTACATGTCCCAGGGTACACTCGTGAAATATTATCATAAAATAATATGTAATTTTAGGTTCATAATACTCATGGGAATT
Source organism: Viscum album (assembly GCA_963277665.1). Classification (NCBI taxonomy): domain Eukaryota; kingdom Viridiplantae; phylum Streptophyta; class Magnoliopsida; order Santalales; family Viscaceae; genus Viscum; species Viscum album. Next base: position 34,412,524 of record OY728131.1, read on the forward strand.
GGAGTAAATATAGAAAATGGACAATATAGTAATATGTCAATTTAAATCAATTTCAAAAATTATAAATTTGAAATAAATTACTAAACCTATTTATCATTTTAATAATATAAATATGAGTAAATTTTGAATACCACAAATTTCCACATTTACATTTTCTTTTATTTAAATTGGTATAATGTGTTTATGTTTTAAAGAATGTATTTGAATGAAAAATATCTCCTAGATAAATGTAAATAAGGAAAAAATTCAAGTGTATCGAAATTGAAACTCAATAAAAACTCCCCCACTCTTAGAACGAGACAATGTCTGCATTGTTGATAGAATTACTATCAGATAATTATTACAAATAATTTTTAGAAATTGAAATCGAAATATAGAAAATGAAATAATAAAGGATTTAGAGCTCCCTATAATGAGTGGTATGCCGTGGGGAAATTTTGAGAAGTCTTGATTTTTGAATTAGGTGACATAAAAAATGGTTAGAAAGAAATACTACTCTAAATAAAGCATTATTCAAAAGATTAAAAACATTTTTTATGTATTAAAATAGTAGTTGGAAATAGAGAATAGTTATGAAATACATTAGATATAAATGTTGGTATGTGTACACAATAAGGCTCAAAGTGACCCATGGTGAAAAGGAGAAATCTATAAAAGGATCACTATGAAAACATCATAACTAGAAATATAATAAAAATTAATGAAATATGGGTTACCTCCTATAAAATGACAACTATGACGTCATCATATAGATGGATAGACTAAAGTATCAGTTTGTATCATCCATCGGTTCATCCCTCCTCTGTCCTTTTTAGGTATAGGTGGAAGTATCCATATCTCTCGTTTGTGTTTGGAATGATTGATCACTTGAGGAGTATAATAATCATGAATCTAATGTGGTAGGAAAGGTATTAGTTCTCATTATGGTGTCTACTAAGCATGAATCTCAAGTGATAGCTCCTGAAGCTATCACTTTGCATCATCTGGGTGTTGTGTCACTCATTGATCAAGGGAAGATGGTGGCATAGGTGCATTGTTTACCATAGAAGAAAAATATTTGTTAGACATTAATATGATAAAAATGTAATGAATTAAAAAATACTACATGTAAATAGATAAAAACATTATTCCCTATATATAATTGAAGTGCAATGATACAACAGTAATGTGAATATAAATAGTACAATAAATGATCACCAAGTATAAGAGAATACATGATAGGGGACTATAGTAGACTAAGGGAATTCAATGGTATCAGGCACTTCGTATATAGTCTACTCTTAAACAAAGTATGGTTGTAGCTACCCTACCAGGTCAATGGATGTAATGGATAATGGGGTTGGATGATTGGCTGCTAAGGGAGGTATATCAGTGGTGGAAACTATCATAGTAATGGGAGGTGTGGAAGTTCCAATCTGGAGTGTGGCCATGTGTCTGGAAGCTGGATCAATGAAAGGCACCTTAGTGTATGGGGTGTCTGTTGACCCCATACCCCTTCAAGACTGCTCTACCAGATACACCTATTGGGAAGTAGGGTTTTTCATATTTGAAGGTATATTGACCATAGTGGTGGATGGGGAAGGTGTGGTAGATGGGGAAGGGCCGACATGGGTTCGTGGTGGTTGATAATTTAGCTTTGATGGTGGTGGTTTTGATGGGTTATTAAACTGAGAGAATCTAGCAAAGGGGATATGGAGGTGATGGGAAATCCATCACAGATTCTTGAGGATGCAAAGGTGTATGGCCCAGAGATTTTCTAAAGAGGGCAAGATGAGAGGACCATTTGGGTTATTGGTGGTGGATGTTGGAAAACATGTGGGATCTGGGGTGGGAAAAGATGGTACAAGGTCTATGGAAAAGGTGGTTGTTGTAGGTTGTGTTGGATCTATATCATGATCATTGGGAACCTAATTAGCCGCCTCAAATACTCCTGGGGCCCACCATAAGTGTTCTCAATCATTTGGTAAAAAGATTAATCTTTTGAAGTAAAATAAAATCAATGGATTCCATCAGAATGAGGGAGGTGAGTGGAAGGGAGGCATAAATTTTCCATGATGATGGACCAAATGTGTGATAAAATATCCCCTATTAGCATTCCTTACATCCTATGTGTATGAGCTCTCTTGTAAAATGAGAACTGGAAGGACATGTTGAATGTAGATCTACCCATGAATGAAGCGATGATGATGATGTCTATCCGACTAACACAACCTTGAGAACCAAACATTTTTTAAGCCCCTATGAAGGATGTAGATTATTAGGACTTACTGTTGGGCGGACTTCATAATCATGGGATCATACTCAGTGTGAGTGTCCTAGGAAATCACCCACCCGAGCCTCTTTTAATTTTACTTTGATGGCTCAAGTTGTAGGGTAGGAAATGCCTCATATGTTGGTAAATCACTAGTATAAATCCGTAGGCCTATTAAAAATTCCATGAAGTAAATCTCATGAGATCATCTTTGTAGTATGAAGTAGAGGCTTTCTATGTTGACCACAAATAAGGCTGGAAAATCCATAAATAGCTTCTCGTACGTCTCCTCATGCACCTCAATAATGGATGATATATACAGGAAATCAAGGAGCCAGAGAAAATTGTGTATGATATTAAAGTGAGTGAGGATTGACATGTTAATTTTTTTGTTGGTTATCATCATCTTTTCTTATAACAAATTGAGTCGCACATGATTTTTTTGAAAGGCATAGGATAGGGTGAAATTGAGATTGGCCATAATCAAATGACCCATTGGAGCTTGAGTGGGCCTCCTTCAAGATAATATGCTGTTTAGGGACCACATTAGAGGTTAGGGGGGAAGCTACATGAGGTTTTGGGTTTGTGAGTCCTCACCAACATTTTATTGGTGGTGAATAATCCACTCATGTGTGGAATCATTAGTAGGAGTTACGATAGTTTTTTTTGATCCATTGACGTTTTAGGGTTTGATGAAGAGAGGGGAAGAAAGAGGAGAATAAGGAAGGGGAGGCTCGAGGATAGGGGAGAAAGGGAGTTTGGTATGGATGGTGGGGGTTACGTTAAGTTATAGTGGTAGTGGGAGGATGCTCATCCGACGTGAAGTTAGGGTTCATAGCCTAAAAACATCATGATATTACACAACATGTAAATGAGATTCAAAGCCTGTAATTATTCAATTTTATTATTTTTTGCAGTGAAAAGTACACATTGTGACATTGTATGACATGATGTTTAATTATTTGCTTTTCTCAAAAATGACTTCAACCTATGTCCTTTTCTCCTGACATTATGTAAGCTAAGATAATATTTTTCTTTCATATTAAATCCTTGGGTGATGTATCCTATTTTTTCTCCCAGTCAGTTATTTGTTTAATATTGAGATATTGAATACTTGATACTCATATGAATCTCAAACAAATGAAACACCCTTCCTAGAAGGGTTCTTGAATTATTTTTAACCCTTTACCATTTTTTTAATGGGAGCGTTCCTTCTTTTTAAATATCAATCATCCTATAAGGAAAATACATGAACAATTGCATAGGGTCTGGAACATCTCGATTTTGAACTTCCCATGGAAAAATTTTAATCTTGAGAAAACCTATATGAAATTATTTACTAGGAAAAAATGAATCTTTAAATGTGTGTATCATGCCATTTCATTTTTTTGTTTAAATATTTTAGTTTTTTCATGATAATATTTGTTGATTTCTCCAATTAATCCAGTTAGTGCATTCTAGTTCCCCCAACTTTTTTATAATCAAGATAGAGATTTTTAATTTCCAAATACGAATTCTGATCATGTTTTACATGAAAATTTCATGGTTTACCATATATCCATGGTAATGGTGTGGTTCTAATTGGTTTATTAAACATAGTAAGTATGCCCAAAGTGAATCATCTAATTTGAGGCTCTAGTCACTCTTACATGTGTTCATGGTTTCTTAAAGATTAATTTGATTTACCAACTTGAAAATTAAACATCCCCACTTCCTCAGGAGTGGTATGGAGTTATTTTATTATACTAGATGTCATATTTTGTAAGAAATACTTTGAAATCATTATTAGTGAAATTTGTTCCTGGGACACTAATTACTATTATAGGAAATCCATATTGTGAAAACATTTTTTTCATTAAGATATTGATGACCACCTTTTTGGTGTTATGATCTTTAGTGCTAGCTTATAACCCCTTGGAAATTTATTCAATGTTAACAATGATATAGGACATTTCATTTGAATTGGGAAATGGTCCCATAGAATATAGTCCCCACACATCAAATATTTTAACTTTAATAATAGGGTTTTGGGGCATTTTATTCTTCATTCAGGTGGTTACAATCCATTGTAACTGTTCACAACTTTGAAAAAACATCTTAATTCATGGTGGAGTGTTGGATAGAAAAGTTCTCTTGGTAGAATTTTTTCTACTATGAATTATGTTCCAGTATATCCTCCTATTGTTGATGCATGATACATGTCCATTTTTTTTATTTCATCGTCTAGAATGTAGTGACATAACAAACCATCAGCACTTTACTTGAAAATGAGTGGTTCATCCAAGTAGTAGTGTAAATATTATAACAAAAATATTATCCATTACTGTTAGTAGAGGTATAGTTAGAGATATATAATGGAATAATAGTTTTCAATATCATAAAACAACGATTGTGACTTTTTATTTTTCCTAAAAAGTGTTTCATTGGGTAAGTCAACTTAAATGTCATGATCATTATCATATTTTTTATATGTAAGTGTATGTTGGGATAAATGATCAGTGGAAACATTTTATAATCCCTTGGTATCATTGTTTTCAATATTGAAAACATGTAGCAATAAGATTCATCATATTAGTCTTGTCTTGGAATTCTTTTAGTACATTAAATATCTTAGGGTAGCATGTTGAGTGTTCACAATCACATATGAAAATACTAGAATAAAAAAACTATTCTATAAATCAAATACAACTGCTACATTCTCATTCTATGTGGTTGTCTAGTTTACATGATCATCATCTAGCTGTGAAAAGCATAGTATATGAGGTTGAAAATGTGACTGAAACATTGTCCTAAAAGTGATCCAAAATTAAAGTCAATGGATTCCCAAATCAACACATATTCTTTTTAAAAGTTTGGTTAAATAATAATAGGTGTAGATATCATGATTTCCATTAAATTGTTGAATGGCCACCAACATTCTTCAGTGAATTCAAATATAATTTCTTTTGATAAGAAATGCTTTTGAGGGTGGACATTTTTGATAAAATCATTCATGAATTTATGATAGAATTCATCATTCCCTAGAAAGTTCTATATACCTTTGACTATAGAAGGATTATGTAAATTGGTGATCACTTTTATCTTGGTGGGAAAAACATCCATGCAATCCCTTTATTTTTTTATGGACTATACCTCCTTAGATCATAAAATTTCACTTTACCCATTTTAAAACTAGTCACTTCTCTTCATAGTGCTACAAGACTAAGTGAACATCGCTTGGAAAGTCCTCAAAAGATCATATAAAACATAAAAACTCTCCCATAAAAAATTCTTAGAATTCCTCCACTATATTGTGGAATATATGTGTTATTAACCTTTGAAAATTTGTTGGTTCATTACATAAACCTAATGACATGCGCCTACAGGTGACGGTAATAAATGGAAACGTGAATTTAGTATTAGAGTAATATTTTATGTTAATTTTAATGTAGTTGTATCTTGAATATCCCTAAAGGAAATAATATAATTAATTTACTAATAAACTCTGAAACATTTCATCCATAAAGGGAAAGAGAGAATGATTTTTTTGGGTTGTTGTTTTAAGGTTTTCGTAGTCTGCTCTCACTCAACATCCAGTTATGGTGTGGGTTGAGATTCTCTCATATTCAACATTGTTTTATACTATCAGAACAAATTTCAATGGTATGACTAGAATCGCTCTCACTAACTCACTATCACATATTTAAAATAATTTCCTCCATTTTGATGTTTCAGTAGGAATTTCTTAACAACCTCATTCATTGGTGGAGTATGTCTCCTCTATGATTGGGGTTTGGGGTTTTTCATGTTCTTCTAGAAAGAATTAATGGTTTCATTGGACATGATTTATTCTTTTAATTATAGAAACTCCAAATAAATTTATTATTTATTCCTTTTTAGGACATTGAATAACTATTCTTCTTGTGACTGAGTTAGTTATGAGTTGATGATAACTAGTTTTGTAGTAGCAGTATCTAGAATGTAATACATGAGTGTATTGGGGAGGGGTTTTAGTTCCAGTTTTAGTGGCTAAATGACTGATGTTATGAAAGGTTAAATGTTTTTCTTTTTAAGAGGTTCTGTGTAGATTAATACACAAATTTATAATCTTCATCATCATTATGAAGGTACATGTCATTGTTTTCTTTCTAATTGTTTAAATAGACACCTCTTTAATCTATTCTAAAGATATTTTGATAGTCAAAGGAATCATCTATTTGTTGTACTTATTTTTCTTCGACAAACATGAATTGTTCATCACTAACGAGAAATATTTTTCTTCCCTAATTTACATCGATCAGTGACTTTCCAGAGGATAATAAATGTTAGCCTAAAATGATTAGAACTTCTCCTTCATCTTACATTCTAAAATGAGTATGTATGATGGAAAAATAAACTTTTTATCATTGAATAATACTTCATAGAGAAGTCCATGAGGGTACATTACTTATTAATCAGCTAATTGGAGTCCCATTATAGTTTTATTGAGTTATTCAAGTCCCAGCTTACGGAATACATTCATCGACATGATGTTGATGTTGTCTCCTAAATCACACAAGGCTCTTCTGATGTTACATACGGCTATTGTTCATGGGATTGAAAAACTTAAAGGATATCTCATTCTTATTATAATTTTATGCTGAACAAAAGCATACAATTATTTATTTAGTGAGATGACTCCGAGGTATTCCATTTTTTGTTTTTCAAAAAGTATTTCATTACTGAATTTTGTATAGGAATACATTTTATCGAACCCCTTAACAAAATGAATGATGATGTGCAGTTTTTTGAACATCTCTAAAAATTTATTATACTGCCCTTAAATTCTACCATGTCTCACTCTTTTCAAAAAAGAAAGAGGGGGATTTTAATGTGGTTGAGAAATATAGACTTCTTCCTCACATCTCACTCTTGTTGGGGATTTTGTAGAAGATGGTACTTTTTGAGGAATAACTTAAGAAGTTCCATTTGTATTTTCACCAACTAATTATTCCATTAATATTTTGTGCCTTTTGGGTTCCTCAAATTATCATAGTTTTAATCCATGTGGTTTTTGAAAATCTCATTGTTTTCCAGTCCTCAGAACCACTGCCTTTTCCTGCTCCCTTGGGTATATATCTGTATTACTAGGTAGAGAACTTGAAAATCTCTCTGATATGGTCTTTGATATCCATCCAATTTGATGCTCAAGGTTATTCATTACATCCCTTTTTTATTAATTTCTATTCCTTGGGTGGTCATGATCTGTTATTCCTTTTGAATTAAGGCTGAGAGTACATTTTTTTAATTTTTTTATTGAGGTATGACAGGTTGATGAGGGCTTGATAGAGTTAGTTGAAATTTTTGTTGGGCTCTAGTAGGAAAGGGTTGTTGTGTTTCTTATTGTGGTGGTCAATGAATTCGAATCATTTGTGGATATAATTATTGTCCTAGGTCCCTGAATTGTGTATAACCATCCCTTGTATTGTAGTATCTAGAATTGTTTTTTTCTTTCTCTGGGATTGACCATTGTTGAACGTATTGATGTGGATGCCAAAATTGTTAACCTTAGTAATTATAATTAATGTAATTATAATATTGTATTCATTTTTCATCAACACTTGTTGATAAGTCCTGATAAAGATTATGCACACCACTCATTTCATATTAATGAATATCCATACTTGGAGTAGGAGGGGGAGGTAATGTAGATTCTATTTTTAATGATTACAACTTATTTTTTAAATCCACGTCTTGTGCACCTAGTCGAGTATACTATTCAACATGGTGGATCCCATGATGGGGAAATCTACGATCTCTCTACTATAGTCTGTCAGTATGAGAGACTTCCACTATATGTTCTAAGGCCACCTCGGGTGTTTTAAACATTAACCCTTCACCAAAGGCTACATCAAGGGCAGTGTGAGTATTTGGTTAGAGGCCTTGATAGAATATTTGGAGATGAATCCACATATTGAGTCCATGATTCATGATAATTTGGGTAAGTTCCCTAAAATTATCCCATACATCTCATGCTGAATCTCTATCTTCTTGAGCATAATTATGGGAGGCATTCCACAATTTTAAATTTTAAATTAGTTGGAAGTACTTTTCCAGTAATTTCTTAGCTAAATAATCCAAAGTCGTGATGGAATTAGGTTCTTGGATTTTGATCCAATCCTTGGATAAGAATCATAATGAAAAGGGAAGTAATCTAATTCTTATAGAATCAGAATATATCCCATGGTTATGGAAGGTATTAGAGACTTCTAGAATGTTCAAGTTATATTCATGGTGGTCTTCACTTTTAATCCCACGAAATTAGCCCATATTCTTGATCATATGAATTGGTTCAAGTTTAATTTCAAATGTATGTTCCTATATAGGATACTTTACGAAACTAGGTGTAGAACCATTGATTTATGCAAGGCCATAATCCATGATGGTCCACTGTTTCTACACTAGGTTCTCTCCATGTATTACATGTTGAATGTTTTGTTGGTTTGGACCTACAAGATTGTTGGGGTCTACCATTTTTAAATGGCAGCATTAAGAGATGTGCATTTTGATTTTTGGCTCAAAGGAAATATGTTCTTGTGCATCAAGGATCCTTGAACGAGTCAAATGGACTTGATGCATGAACTAGTCCATGACGAGAAGAAGGATGCAGTGGCATTTGAAAATGAAGAATAAAGAAAAAAGGGAAAAGGGTACTCAGGTGAGATAATCCTATGCTCTATCCATAGGTTCTCATACATTAGGAAATTTGTTTTTATCCTCATTAATGGTTACAAAAATTGAAACACCCACACACATCATTTAAATTAAGTGGGTCTATGGTCATATTTGATTTAGTTTTCCCAAACTACACTTGCTACTCAGATATAGTATAGTGGTAGTGTAGGGTTGGTCCCATGAGGATTTGGATTGGATGGAAGGAAATTAATATTAGAACCCTTTGGGGTATGGGTCCTCAAAATGTGTTTGAGATTGTGAATAACTAATGCTAAGGTGTTATTGGAATAATATTTGAGATAAATAAAGGATCATGATCAATTTAGGGATTTAGGAAAAAGGATGATCTCAATTCTATCTTTGTATGATACAAATGGTTAAGCTATGAAAAAAGAAAAGGTCACCAATTGGCTATGATAAATCCAAATAGATCTATCCAAGAGATAGATATTCCATAGTTTGGGGACATCGTATACATGGATTCATCAAGAATAGATTATAAGGTAGAATGTGCCATAGGCAATTGGTCATAAGCTATTCTACTCCAATTAGGTCAGGGTCGTTCGTTCAAACCTTTGATAGAAGGGTGGCCTAAAATAATTGATTAAATAGTTGTTGTTTACACTAATTACTGAACTCAATGTTACCAATTTGAGAATTAAATATTAATTAAATTTAAACACCACTACTCTTGATCCCAACCATAAGTGGTTTACATTCTCATTGTAGAATCCATTAAAAATCGATAAATAATTGCAAAGATAATTAACATTCCAAAAAAATGGATATTAAGAAATTAATAAACATTAAGGGATTAAGATTAATGAATTAATGAATACACTACCAATAATAATAAATTTAATAATCAAACCAATTTCTATTTCAATAAGTTACTTACATAAAACAAGATCATGAAATAAAACTTGAAGGATTCATCATAGATTGATGACCGAGGTGAAGAATGCTTGTAAACGGTGTTGGAAATGAAATAAGGACGAAGAAAACATTTAAAATCGATTCACGTGGATTGAATAAATGTAAAAAAATTAAGATAATTGATGCGAAATCAGTTTATGGAGAAAGGGTAGAAGAAAGTTGAGATACGAAAAACTAGAGAAATGAAAAGGAGAATACAACTCTTGTATGTTGCATGCCTGTTTTAGGTAGATAACAAGTATATTACATGACATGTAATGGGTATTCATGTCATGTAATTATGATCCATGGTTTTATCTAAATTTTTTTGAATCTATGTGAATATTTCTTGAATCTCATGTGAATCTCATCTTGATTTTTTGAAATTTAGAAATTGACTCTTTTCATGACTTGTAACTAGTTTCAGGATGTGAATTTTCCATTAGATTGGATATTGAAAGAAATAATTCTATTTGAATGTTACAATATGCATATTTGAGAATCAAAACATGTAATCTCATTATATCTTGAAATTATTCATGTATTGCTTCAAGAATTGTCATATGTTGTGAAAGATGACTACACATCTTGTAATGGAGTTTCACAACATGTAATTGTCATCTTTGGTCAATTTATCCATCTTTTCCATTGAAACCATAAAACAATTGTTTCTAAAATAAACAACACATACCTGATCCATTATTGAGTAAAACATGGATTATACATAATAAAATGACAAAAAAATGTGTATATGATTTTAGATGATCAATTAACTAATGAAGTATTAATTTTTATGAAATGATAAATGTAATGAGAAATTTGTTATTGTAGTGGATGACATAGATGTGCTCCTTGGATCCTAATTCCAAAGGATGCCTCAAAAATTTCTACTCCATGGGTCTTATTTGTGGCAATGGATTCCTTAGAAATGTTTTCTTCTTGGATCCTGCATCTAACGGATTCCATAGAACTTGCAACTCCTTGGATTTGGCTTACTTGGACTACCAATTAACATGGCCTATAGATGTAACAACCCGAAATTTTGAATAAATCTTGTTTCCTAATTTTATGTGTTATTTTATTTTTATACTCAACAAAAATGTTCCATTTGATAACATGAGTATAATTAAAATGATACTGTTGGTTTTTGACTATTATATGACCATTGGTCAATATGACCACTGGAAACTAAACGTTTTGATTATTGTCTCTAAATACAAGTAATCTTGGTTAATTAATATCGAAAGAAGATTCGATGGCCTCACCCAGTAGTCTTGGACCAATTGAAGCCCATCTAACAGAACATGGGAAGGAGGTAGCACCACTGGGCTTTGCTCTGGACCAAACCCAAGCTAAACTTCATCGTATAAAGCTAGAACGGGATCGCATTCGCAAGAAGTTCAAACTGATAGAAATTGCTACTCGTGCGATGTTGGCTGAGCCTCCATCAGATTCTCTCACCTTAGCACACCTTACACTTAGGTCCTATGATGGTGTGATAAGGGGATATGTAAGGACACTGTTACTGCCTTGTGTAATCCTTTGTTTTAAATAAAAATTGGGATTTCTTCTTATGATGAAGTTTATGAATTTTCAAATGACCGGATAAATATAGTATGCATATTTTTGATGAATTTTAGAAAAAGGATATTTTAAAAATGGTTGTGTAAACCTTAAATAATTAAATATGTGTAATGATTTTCGAAAAATGGTCTTCTACAATTATGTTCAGTACGAAATTTAGAGTCTAATAAGATCAACTTAATTTTTGATGAATAGTAAATTATGAATAGTGATTTTATGATTAGGATTTGTAATGTGTCCAAATGGATTAGTAATCTCACTTAAAGAAAGTATTAATATAATCTAGGCACCTTGATTAAGTAATGTGATTCAATAAAATGGTTAAATAATGGTTTCATAAATTATTATTCAAGTATTAGTTTTTTCGGGTGAATAGTGTTTTTTAATTAAAAATTTAATTAAAAATATTTAGATAATTATTTTTATAAAACAGATTTCATTTTTGAACTCAGAGCACCGATATTATTGTATGGTAATTTTTGGTGTTTTTTCTGAAAAAAATGAATTTTCGTTGAATAGTGTTTTTATTTAAAAATTAAATTAAATATATTAAAAAAATTATTTTTATAATATGGAGTTCATATTTGTAATCAGAGCGTTGATATTTGGTTAAGGTGAAATTTTGGGATTATTCAGAAAAAAAAGTTGAATTTTCGATGAATAGTGAAAATACAATTTTTAAGTTACGGTTGTTTAATGACATAATTAAATGATGTATTAAGTTTGTAATAAATATGTTCGAATTATTAATAGTGAGATAAGGTATGAGGTGTCCCAAGTGGCCAATACGATGGGCAAATACCATGGGCAAGCCCATGGTTTTGCCAAAACCACTAATGAGGTGTCCCTTTGCCATTAATGCCTTGTCCCCTCACATTCCCTATAAAAACCAAGCCATACACTCATCCATTCGACTCCCCACTCTCCCCCAACTAATTTCTGGTCTCATTACCTCCAAAGTAGTCCTCCCATGGTGCCCCAAGCCCTCATGGTCCCAACCTTTGAGTTTTAAGGGTTATGTTTTAAGGTAAGGGATCCCACCTCTCTCTTTCATTTCAAGTAATCTCTTTTATGTCATTCCTTTAATGCTCCATGTTCTTATGTTGGAGGATGTTATTTTATACTCCTCTTACTGCCCTTTTTATGTTCATATATTTAGAGATCCCCTCTTGCTCTCATTATTTGTTTTATGAAGTTTTGAGTGGCGCCGTTAGGCTGCCGAAATGTTTGTAACAGATTCTTTCTCCTTCTCATTTTTCAAGATCTATTTTCATGTAAAGTATTTCATGTTCCTTTTTATTATGTTGGGGTATGATATATAAATTTATCATACTGATATTTTATGATCATATGATGAGAGACCCCATTTGATCGCTTCAATTCAGTATTTTGAAGTTTTACGTGGCGCCGTTAGGCTGCCGAATTTTTAAGTGGTTCTTCACCCTTCTCGTTTTGAAGTTCTACTTTCATGTCAATTATTTCAAGTTCCTTTTTGTTATGTTGGGGTATGATATCTATATTTATCATACTGGACTCTTATGTTAATATGATGAGAGACCCCATTTTATCTCTTCAATTCAGTATTTTGAAGTTTTAAGTGGCGCCGTTAGGCTACCGAATTTTTAAGTGGTTCTTCACCCTTCTCGTTTTGAAGTTCTACTTTCATGTCAATTATTTAAAATTCCTTTTTGTTATGTTGGGGAATTATCTCTATATCTATCATACGGAACTCTTATGTTCACATGATGAGATACCCTATTTGATCTTTTCAAACCATTTTTTTTGAAGTTTAAGTAACGCCGTTAGGCTTCCGAACTTTCATAAGAGAAATCTAATTTTTGTCTTCTTTCCACGTTTTTCATTTCACATGGTATGTCCTTGAAATTTCATTACCATGACCATGTATCCTTATTATTCTGTCCATATACTATTTTATGGGTCATTTATGAATGTTTGACCCATTTTAACTCTCTTTTAATGTCTTCTAAAACCTCGTAACATAGCTGTTATGCTGTAGAATTTCCGTCTCAAAATGTCTCTCTCTTTTTCTAAAGTTCTTTTATATTATTAAGTGAATACTAAAATCTCTTTCTTCTAAAGGGGTATTCACATATATACCAAAATATTCTATTTTAAATTCTGGGATTTACATACATGAGACCCACCTTCCTTTTCTGTGGGTTTTAAAGTGATGTAAAGATCATGTCTTTAAAGCAGTTTTTAAAACGTTATGATTATGAAATGAAACCCATTTATTTTATGCTATATGGGTTATTTATGAAATGTTTGATGATGATGTATGTGGATCACATGATAATAAAGGCAAATTTGAGGGTGCGCCCTGATACTGCTCCAATGCATTGGGTAATGATGTAACCACTAGAGATTACAATTTTCACGATACCTTGGTGAATAACCTTGGTAATTTTCAAATGACACCTTGGGGATGGACCTTGGTGATATGTTCATTATTGTCTATGTTAAATGATGTAGCCACATTTTCAAGTTATGAAAAATGTTATTTTTATTATGATATTCCTCCTTATTTCATTCTCATGCCTTAAAGTTCTTTTTCATAACCTTATTGAAGTATCTCAAGTTCACATGTAAAATGTTTCTCTTGTTTTCCTTACTGGGATTTTTGCTCACCCTTTCTTTTGATGTATGATCCCAGGTTATGTGATGCAGTAATGAACCAAGGATGAACATGAGGAGAATCCTTTCAAGTTTTTTAGAAGAATGTTTTATGTTTTCATGTTTAAAGTTCCTAGTTTCCAAGACACTAAACCTTAAAGATCCTCGGTTTTGTAAAATGTAATGAAAGTTTATGTGATAATGAGGCGGGATTCTATAGTTGACGTGCTCCTTGGACTCCAACCCGGTTTATATTGGGTTTCCATCAAGATGATCCAACAACATGACATAGATTCAATTAACTTCTATACCTTGGATCCACGCTTTTATGATCTAATAAAAAATTACACTATGAGGCCATTATGAATGTTAAACTTGATTATACTATGAGGCCATTGGGATTTTTTACTTTGATCACATGTCAAAGAAGTTGTGGAATTTTTATATGCATACATATTCCCTTACTATGGGTATAAAATTATAGTTTTTAGACTATACCATTATCACACTTTTATGCTTTACTAATGAAATTGTTTATGTGAGCATGACTTTTTCTTAGAGGGATACTTTTTTGCTGGAAAGGATCATAATTTACTTTCATTAATATTATACCTGTTATATATTGCACGCTACTTTTGTTTATACCACACTGACTGGATTTTTATAGACACCATTGGTGGTGGCCTTTTGAGTGTTATATCACACGCTGTTTGGGCCACTGTTTGGTACTCAAAAATGATTCATGGATACATGTAGGAATCGAGGAATGTTCCTAATATACGATGCATGATTTTATTGTTTCTTAGGAGAAATATAGAATGACAAATATCTTGTCTAGTTATTCTAGATGATATAGTAATTGTTTGTCTTTTTAACCTTCCGATACATGTATGGTTCTGGATGTCTATATATCTATTTTTTTTAATTTTAGAGAGATGGCATGAAATATCATTTATTATATGATATATATTTTTTAATTATCAATTTATTATTTTCTTGGATGATTATTATTTTTTGGTTAGTTTACTAATTATTTTATAGACTTTTTATATTTTAACACTGCATTGCACTCTGAAATGAGGGAAAATTATTACAATAGACACAAACTAGGCCATTACTTCTAGTTAGTAGACTATATTGTTTGGCGAGGAACACATGAGGGCACGTTACCCATCATCTCCTAGAATCAACAAGTAGACTTCATGATAGGATGTTACAAATAACTTTCTATCATTTTTTTTAAAACAGTTGCAAATGAACTTTCTTGTTATCCAATGCCATGAAAGGAAGTTATATGGGTTGGGAGAACATACTCCTTATGTTCCTACTAAAGTGTCTAGTGAGGAATAGTTGTCTCTCTTTGATAAACATTTGAAAGATGCTACAAATGATAAATGTGTCAGGCCATCATCTATGAATAATGATATTTTAATGTAACATGATGATGTGGATGCATATAGGATAATATCACACCTTCAAGATCTTTATCAAGTGGAGGTGATACAATAGATATATGGGATCTATTCTTCTTTATTTATAACTAATATTGGGGAGTATATGCCATCTGTTCCATTTACAGTCAAGCTTATTAGACACATTAAATTCTCATACAACTTAGGGATTTAATTCTCCAATGAGTTCCATATATATATAATATTTTCCTCACTACCCAAGTTATTATCTAGTATTATTTTTAATTATAACATGATAAATAATGATAATACACTTTCCAGACATCTTACATTGATTTTCCATGTGGATAAGGACATGAGCTACAAAAAACCCACAATCCTTATAGAGATGAAGAAAAGGAATAACATGGAAAAGGCCCTAAGAAACATTAAACTTATGAAGCCCATGACCACCATCCTACTATGAAAAGGATGAACAAGAGGAAAGGAATGTAAAAGGAGGTAGTTTTTTTCATGTGGTAAGTAATACCATTAGAAGAAGAACTATATGTAGAATCAAGGAGAATCTAAAGGTTCATTCTCTATTGATTGTAATATTCAATATATAAAAATTGGATATTAGATATAATGTTTGGTTCTCACATATGTTTCCAAATATAGGAACAAAGTAGACTTCAAAAGATTTCTAGAGGAGAGATGGATTTGTGAGCTACTAATGGTGTGAGGCTGGCTGATCTAGCCATTGGTGACTACCACATTTCATTACCAATGACAATGATATTGGTTTTAAGAAATTTTTATCATGTACAATATAATACCAAGAACATAATATATGTGTTGTGCCTATATGAATATGGTTTTATTTTCATGTTATGGAATAAAAGTTGTTTCTTTTATAATGAAAATTAATGTAATGGATTGGATTATTTAAATGATTGTCTTTATGTGTTAAATTATGAAAAAAAGTATTGATAATAGATAAAGATTCATGTTTATATAACTTATATAACACAAATCTATGACATCACTATCAGGTCAATGTAAACAAAAAGTGTCTGACAATGCTCTATAAGGATGGTTATTTAGACTCTTATGTGCTAAGTCAACTTGAATGATATAATGCTACTTTACAAGGAAAAATAACCAAACCATCATTAGGTGGATTTGTTGAAAGGGCCACATAGCTTATAGGATTACTACACACTAATGTTTGTGGACCATTTCTAGTGTTATCTAGAGATTGGTATTCTTACGTCCTAACTTTTAATGATTACTTTAGTAAATATGGTTATGTAAAATTGATGATGAATAAGTCTGGTTCCTTTGAGAAATTAAAGTAACTGAAGAATGAAGTAGGGAATAACATTTGAAAGAAGATAAACATGCTTTGGTTATATCCGGGTTTTGAATATCTTAACCAAGTGTTTATCAACTTTTTATATGAGTTTGGAATTCTATCTCAACTCACTCAACCTTACACACCACAATGTAACAGTGTTAGTGAAATGATGAACCATACATTGTTAGACATGTTATGTCCAATGATGAGCCATTCAGATATTCAATTATCCTTTTGGGGATATACATTAAAAAATTCCATATATACATTAATCCAAGTATCAATTCAAGTGAAAAAAAATTAACCTCGAGTTATGGAGTGGAATGAAACTTTTCTTGTATCATACACATATATGGGATTGTGAGGCATTTAATAAGTTTTTCTAGGTAACAAACTAGAATTATGGGAACAAAGTGTACCTTTAAATGATATCCTATTTAATCAATGGAATACTACTTATACACCCCCTCTGAATAGAATGATATTATCGCCATACAATCCATCTTTCTTGAGAGGTTGAAAATACTCAAAAAGGATAGTTAGAGAAATATTCTGTTCAATGAAGTTGATTATAAAGATGCATAAGATATGATAAGTGAATATATTACAAAAATTCATCTAAAAGAATTAGTTCCTGAAACATAAGTACTGCATAAGAGCACTAGAGAGGTAAGAGAAGTTGAAATATTTTTTTTCTTGTCACTGAAGATTTCAACACATTATTGATTGAAAATGATGAAAATATATTCTACGAATAGGAATTATAGAGATCATAATCAAAAAGATAAAAATAATCCATGAATTAAAAAATGGATTCCATGTATTGAAACCATGTTTGGGTTCTATTTAGTCCACGAGTTGAGGTAAATAATATAGTGTTTAGATGATTATTCAAGAGAAAAATAGACATTGATTTTTAATTAAATAACTATAATGAAAGGATAATGGATAAAGGGTTTAAACGTATTCAAGGAATTTACTAGGATGAAATATAATTTCATTCGTTTTCATGATTAAATCCATTAGTAATTGATATAGAATCTTACCAGTAATATGAAATTCGGAAGATGGACATAAAAACTACTTTTAAAAATGGGGTCCTTTTGTAAGATGTCTATATGACACAACTAGAATGGTTTGTGACTCTAGGTGATCCCAAAAATATTTTCAATTTGTAGAGATCCAATTGTGGAATGGAAAAATAATCTATGTCATAGAACATTCAAGTCAATGAAGTAATAAAATATTTTGTTTTAACTAATAAACAACGTGATCTATGTATTTTAATGTGGTTTATTATAAATTTTGTTGTTATCATATCAGTATATTTTGATGGCATATTACTTATTGGAAATGACATACTAGTCTTATAGTCTATTGGGGACTTGTTAAAAAAGTGTTTCTGCACGAAGGACTTTGGTGAAGCAAACTATATTCTAGGGATCAAGACCATTCATGATAGATCCAAGAGCCTACATGGACTATGTCAAAGAATATACATTGACTCGATACGAGAGAGATTTAGTATGGAATAATCCAGATAGGGTATTATTTCAAGTGTCACATGGTATATATCTTTATAAGAAAATGTTTCCTCAAACAGAGTAGGAGAAAGAATGTTTAAGATCTGATATGATTAAGTGATGGGATCAATAATTTATTCCATGTTATGAAAGATGATTAGTGCTTTCTATACATTGATCATGGTAGCCACATATCAATTAGATCTAGAAGAACCATATTGGTCTACTATTAAGGGTATACTTAAGTACAAAAAAAGAATTAAGGGTATGTTACTTGTGTATGGAGCGGATGAGGAGTGGGTTATTATGGGTTATTCTAATGTTATTTTTCAAAAAATAATTAGAATAATATGATGTTGAATTCAGGATATGTTTTCTGTCCCAATAGAGGAGTAGTGAGGTATAATAGTTCAACAAAGTTTGATGTTAAAGATTTAACAGTGGTTTCTGAGTATATAACAGCTTATGATATGGCCAAGGAATAAAATTTTATACAAAACATTAACTAGGATCTTGATGTGCTCTGTAGTAGTAAAGACTATATCACATTGTATTATGATTGTGCTACAGCGTTGACTCTTTAACAAAATCCATAGTCACACAAATAGAAAAAGAACATACACTAGAAGAATAAACTCTTGAGGTATTTTTATCATAGGGGTGGGGTTGCAGTAAGTAGAGTTCCTATAGAAGAAAAAAATGTGGGCCACGTGACTAAAGGAATATTTCAACATAGGAATGAGTATCATGTTACAGCTAGAGGACAGAAGGTTTATAGCAGTTGGCTTTGGTGCACATGGGAGTCTATTAAAGTTGGATCCCTAGAACTGAATTTATTGTAATTTATGATAACATGTATTAATAGTTTTTAATATTAATGAACTTATTATCACATAATTATTGTTCATATATGTAACATATTATGTGATAATGTCTTAAGAGTAGATGTCACACTAAAAGGTCACATCAGGTCCCCACTATGATGAGATACAAGTTGATCCATAATGGTATTCTTAAATATATGTTCTATTTTCAGATGATGTCATTTGTGGGACACAAACTATTTAGGCTATCATGGGTGGACACTCGTAGGAAATTGAGACAACTTCTTCTATTGTACGCCCTTGGTAATATAAAGTGTTGGATATTATGAGAATGACACCCGCCAGTAAGAAATCAACATATATTTGTGTCATTTTTGGGTCAAATCAATGGACATTTTTATAGATACTTAGACATTATGATTATTACTAATGAGTATTATAAGTTAGGTACTTTTTTGTATTGATGGAAATCCTGATGACATATGCATGTAGATAGGTAGGATACATTATGTGCATCACGATTCATATTACATTAAGGAATTATGTGAGAAAGGATCCATACCTTATGTTCATTATTGAATATTGATATCTCAGTCCCTTTGAATGAAATGATATAGCCTAATTAAATCCAATTATTGTTGGATCCAAGGTAGTTCATTGCAAAAAATGAGCATGGTTTCTGTTTATTTTCAATCCCCTTATAGATGATCAGGGAGATTGCAAGGGTAGGGGTTATAATGTTCAAGACAAAATTAGCTTTCATTGTGACATCATTTCCCCATGATTTCCAATTTTTTGGGTCCAAAATTTGGAGAATGGAAAGCATTGGGAAAGAAATTTCTTCTTGGAGGCCTTATGAAAATATGGAAAATGAATGAGTTTTGCAGATATGGGCTTCTTGATTTTTTGTTTCGTAAATATTTAATGAACTGATATGGTATTCTCTATTATTAGAAGAGTTTGATATTTGAGATTTTCAAAAGCTATTCTCCAAGAATCAAAATTTAATTTTTATAGAAAAGTAAACGTTTTCATGAAGACTAGAATAAGGATTTCGAAAAAAATAAGCGTTGCAATTTCAGAAGGTGTTTCATTGCAGTTACGATGAGCTTTGGGAATCGAATATTTATGTGGTTTTTTGTGAGATGGAGGAAGCCCCAAGAATACATTTTTGGTTGATACAAATTTCAGGCATGAAGAAGTGGAGATTCTTGTTCAAATTTTCCTATAAATAAGAGGTCACCCTCTTCATATTTACACTAATTTGAGAAATAAAATCTATGATCTCTATGACTTCATAAAGAAAGGGTTGCTCATGAAATGAGGTTTTTTAAGAGATCTTGAGCTCTGTGATGATACTATTAAGGTCATGAGTGATGTTAATGCTTCTATGTCATTTGAGATTTGTGAAGATGGGGTGTTCCACACTTTCTTACTAATATTTGAGATGTAGGTTTCTCTATAAGGCAGTGAGCATCACAAAGGGTTGTGCTCTACGAGGTAGTGAGCTCCATGAAGGGTTATGCTCTGTGAGGTGGTGTGATCTACGAAGGGTTGAGCTTTGAGAAGCTGGTTTGCAACGGTATGTTAAGAATATTTGTTATGAGTGTAATGGGATTTCAGTGAGCATCTAATCATGTCTTTGATACAGGTAGTGTCTTGTGTTGGGAAAATACAAATAATTCAAAGCCAATATATTGATGATACCTTCAAGTCGATAAATATTTTTAGACTTCTCCCACAAAAGTGAACTATGGGGAGTTTACAAATGTGATTTGAGGGATGAGGTTATCCATCACTAAAATTTTGTATGTGTACTGTTCCTGGATCAATTTGACTGTGAAAAAACTGTTGTACTCCAAAACTAGTTTAAATTAGTAGATTTAGGTACAACTGAGACATTTTCTGTGTATTCTCCTTAGACATAGCCATTTCCAGTAAACCATGTAAATGTGATATGTCATATCCTTTCATTCAATTGAAAAAAATTTAATAGTTTCCAACCATTGTGGGATCAAGATCCCCAACTTTAAAAGGAAAAAAGTTGACACCATGATTCACCCGTCCCCTCTCAGGGTGTTCTAGGGTCCTTCAAGTGGCATTAGAGGGACGATACTAGTGTTTTATCTATCTTACTGTTAGGGAGAATTCATCCAATGTCAGGGGAGTCCCCCTATTCGATAGAAGTAATTTTTAGATTTGGAATAACTTAATGAGATCTCATCTAAGATCTCTTGTAATGGAAGTTATATTTGCAACTGTGAAAGGTATACTAGTTACTAATCCAACATGGATTATTATGAATGATGCATATAGGAAAATTCATTATAAAAAGTCAATATAAAAAAAGGTTGTCACCACATCCCTTTTTAATCAGATAAATCAGAAGGTTATGAGTTACAACTCATCAATGTCCATGTTGGATAAACATGAACATTTTTATGATGGAGAAAGAAAAGTGAAGGAGGTGAAACTAAAATTACTTCAAAATAGGTTGGATGATATGAAGATGCATCCCGATGAGAATCTATACTCCTTTTTCAATAAAATTACTAAAGTGGTTAGATCAATAAGAGGTTTAGGGAAAAAATAAAAGAAATTGATATTGTAAATAAATTATTTATAAGACATCCACCCATGTAAAATGCAAATGTGTCATCTTTAGATGAATGAGATATTTCCAAACTTTCTCTAGATGATATGGTGAGAAGCCTCGTGGCATATGAAATGAGATTCAAGACATATGGTTCTATGAATCGAGTGAGTATGGAAATAGAGTTCAAATCCATGGACAGACTAAGGATTTCAATATATATTAGTGGTGAAGATTATGAGGAAAAAGAAATTTTTTCTCTAATTTCAATGAATTTTTTGAAGGGAAAAGTAAAATTTAAAAGCGAAGTTACCTCTGGCGGGATATCATTGTGGGAAACATGAGCACATTGCCTCTCAGTGCCCATGAATGTTCGAAGATGAAGAAAGTGAAGGTGAAGACATTAAGAATACTCAGAAAAGGTTTTCAAAAAAGGGAGACTAAAAATCTAGAATGAAATTACAGAATAATATTATTTTCATTGAAGAGGAAGATGATGATAATGAATTCAGTGAAGAAGAAGAGCCATAATTTCAAACTGGAAACCATGCTTCCATAATGGATACCATTGAAATTCCAGAACCATCAATAGATAAATCTATAGATAACCAGTTGAAAACCAAGACTGATCCCATGTTACAACATAGGGATTCTTTTGGTAAGCTTTAGAATAAGTTTATGAGATGCAATTAGTGTCAAGAAATGGAGGAAGAATCATTATAATATTTTTATCATCTTGAAGCTGTAATTTAATGACTATATTAACTAGTGATAGTATAGTCATCAATAACTGAAAGGACAAATGATTTAGTTGATATAGAGGTCATAATAAAAAAAAAGAAAAGGTAGTCAATGACCTTACCTCAAGAATAAAAGTTAAGTGCAAAACTATTTGGTGACTTGAAGAAGAATTTGTTACTCATATGAGTATTCTCAAAACTGAATCATGTTCAAAAGAAGAAAATAAGAAAATTCAACTTGGTAAGTTCTTGGATGTTGATCTTTTGCAGATTGAAATACTAGGGTCTGATGTATTTGAAAATATTCTGAGTGATCAAAGACCTAAAATATGTAAAACAGTGGATTCAGTTGTGATGATGAGACATCAAATGCTGTAATGAATGTAGACCAGAATAAAGGGGAGAATAAAGTTGATCATGATGTCAAATCACTAGAGGCACTGAAAAAGTGACCCTTAAATCAAACCTAAAAGTTAACATAAGACTATACTAAAGCTTCCATGAATAATAGGAAATCAACAAAATTTCCCATGGAAGAATTCATGTGGACAAATAGAAGTGAGAAGTCATTTCCTATCATCAGGTGTTTTTTCAGTGGATATCTGGGTCATACTATGTCATGTTGAGAAGAGGTAATAAGATATGATTATGGGGGAGAGCTAGGAGATCCACAAAAAAGAATAAATTCATATCCTACTACTTAAGGAATAAAAAAAATTATATGGATATTGTTTTTGTTGTTCTATCTTTGGACATAAATCCATTTATTCCAAGCAGATGAGTGACATGGACACCTCATTCCAAGGTCGGAGACAAGTCACATATCGACAAAAATATAATTTTTCTCTTTCAAATAGGTATTCTCCTCTAGAATAATATTTTAACTATGAATAACCCATGTACACCAAAGGGATAATTGAAATTCCATAAGTATCCTACACTCAATCCAATTCCTCATGGACGGAAAATAAGAAAATTTAGAAATCCAACCTTGCAGAGGTAGCCCTAAAAGATAAAAAAACAATAGAACCTAGATTCTTGATAGTGGTTGTTTGTATCATATAACATGCAATTCATACTCTTTAACGAATGGTTAGGATAGGGTTGATAGAATAATACAATATGGTAATTTTGGAGCACTAAAAATCAATGGTAGCAGAAGTACTGAACTATCAAATAGAGAGCTAAAGAAAACTAAAGTCCTTTATGTGGATAGCCAGCATCATAATCTCTTGAGCATGAGTCAACTTTGTGAATCATGAATTATAGTAACATATAATCAGAAATGATGCACTATCAAGGTAAATATTGGGAATTAAATTATAAATTGATACAGAATAGAAGGCAACCTATATCAAGTAGATAGTAAAGGAAATAGTTTCTACATGAATGTTGAAGATTAAAATAACCGGTAGAATCAGAGATTGGGGCACATAAAACAAACATAAATAGAGAAGATATAAAAAATTAATATTTTCATGGATATTCTCAACCTATAGAGTGAACGTGAAAATTCAGGTGATTATTACATTTGAGGGAAACCGGTATGCAGTTCATATCATGCAATGAAGAAAATGGAATCTCATTTTATGGATCTTATTCATAATGACGTATGTGGCCTAATAATGTTTTCTGAGACCATGGAGAGAGGTAATTCATCCTATTCAAAGATAATTACAGTTTAATGGGATGTGTGATGGTTATAATAGGAAAAAATGTTCTTGACTTCATAAGAACTTATCGTCAAATCACAAACAATGATACTAGACAAATAATCAAATTTTTGCAATCTGATAATGGAGGGGAATAAAAATCCATTTAATTTAGAAATTACTGAGAGAATCATGGGATACAACATGAGGTAGCTTCTTTGAAAACTCCAAAGAAAAATGGCATTATTAAGTGCAGGAATTGATATGTGAACTAGATGGAAAGATCTTTGCAGATTGAGATTCATGATCCTCATCATTAAAGGAAATAGGTAATTCAAGTTGCAGTTTATATTCAAAATTGAATTGGTATTTATATTGTTGAGAGGACGACACCATATGAATTGAGGCCTAAAAGGAATTCATCTTTCAAATAATTTTTTGTTTATTGTAGTAAATGCTTCTACAAAAACAAAGAAGTAAATGAAGGAAAGTATTGTGACATTGCAGATGAAGGAATTTTTCATGGATACTCAATGAACCGAAAAGCCTGTAACAGTTTCAACAGGCACCTAGGAAGGAATGTGGAAAGAAGAGATGTTATGATCTTTGAAGAAAAACTGAAAATGCATAAAGGAATTTATATGCTGATGTGATAAAAGATGAGGAAGAAATTAAACATGAATCAAATAAAACACAGATATATTGCAATGTGTAACAACTTCTTAGGATCCAAATCATTATATTGACTCAAAAAAGAATCTGAAGAGGAAACCATGGAGGGAGAGAATTAGGTTGATTGTAAAAGGAGGAATGAAGGAGCATAAATTGATCAATTCAACATTATTGTGGATTATATTTTACCCACAAGGATGTGGAGAATGAGGAATAATACACAATTTGAATTTATATCAGTTGTATAACCATCCTCATTTGAAGAATCTTCAAAGGATGAATCATTGATTAAAGCTATGAATAAATAGTTGGATTAGATTGACAATAATCAAATAAGGGACCTAGTCAAGGGTCCCGATGGTGACAATGTTATTGGGATACAGTGTATATTCATGAAAAAGTTTGACAAGCATGGAAATGTGGTTAGATATAAGGCCCACATGGTTTGTAAAGTATACTCACAAATTGAAGTTAATGTCATTGTAGAGGCATTTTCTCCAATGGAATGAGTGGAGTCAATTTGGTTATACATTTCCATGGAAATTCAGAGATGTTATAATGTATATCAATTATACATCAAGACAACATTCTTAAATGCAGTTTTAGAAGAATATGTCTACATCAAACAACCCATGGGGTTCATTCTTGGT
This sequence comes from Viscum album, assembly GCA_963277665.1. Classification (NCBI taxonomy): domain Eukaryota; kingdom Viridiplantae; phylum Streptophyta; class Magnoliopsida; order Santalales; family Viscaceae; genus Viscum; species Viscum album. Next base: position 34,438,006 of record OY728131.1, read on the forward strand.
AATGATGAACTGAAGGTTTGAAAATTATTGAAATATCTCTTTGGATTGAATCATGCACCATGAGTGTGGTACTCTCGGTGGGAATCTTATCAGAGAAATATTGAGTTTAATAGAGGAGGATTGGATCATAATCAATATGTGAATAATTCTCAAAAAGGTCAGTTCATAGTATTTGTATATTTGGATGATATTATTTTCAGTGGCATATGGAAAGGATCAGTGGATGAATATTCCAATCACATGAAATCAGAATTTGAAATGTCCAGGATTAGTGAACTCACATACTTTTAAGAGATGAAGTAGAGTTAGTAGAAGGATTACTGCAACATCCCAAGAAAGTAATGAATAATAGATATTTATATCTATATCTGTTAATGAATTAAATAGTGTTTTAGAGGCTTAAAATGAAAATAAATCCAATCTTAAGCATGGAATACACTAATATTTTTTAAAAGATTGTTTTACGACCTTTTTATTGAAAACCATTTTTAAATCTATCTTTTGAAAATTTTATAAGCTATGTTTGTCAAAATAAACTTATTCTATATGATTGGGACATCAAAATTTACTTTTTGTGAATTTTTGGTATCTTTCCGATAAAGTTCATTTTTTTAATGAATTGTGAAAAATACTGCATTTTACATCAAAACTGCTTTTTCATATAATTTAATAATATGGTTATATTATCTTTTTAATTGGTTTTAAAGTTTAAATATAATATATTTTTACAATTTAATCCAATAGTGTTCGTTGGAATTAATTTCACTTTAAAATTGGACTTAAACTAGTGTCAATCTTTTGATACTAATTGTTTCATAAAAACACACTATTTGCTCTGACAGCGGGAATTAATTATTAAATTAATTAATGTAACTTATATGTTTTGAATTTTTTAAAATAAACATAATTTTTTAATTTATAATATGAAATATATCTTAGGGTGATGTTTTGGTATTTGTCTGAAAAACTTCAATTTTTGACGAATAGTGAAACCACTAAGTGGTACTTAAAAAACTGATTTTTGTTTAAATGAAATTTTACCATTTCTGTGTTTTAAATTTTAAAAATACAACAAACATGGTTGTCATTAAGAAGTAAAATGTGGTTCAATGGGATTAAAATAATTTTTTGGTGAATAGTATCTTTTATGTTTTTAATCACGATTAGAGGTAATTAGTGTAGTTTAAGGTAAAAATAATGTTTTAATAATATGAGATGAGCTTGACACATGTCCTACCCTTATTTTATGTGTCGTGGCCGACCAAGAAAATCCATGGGTTAACTTCGGGACCCCACAGAGCAACTTTGGAAGGAAAATGACATTAATATCTTTTTATTTAATGTAAAAGTAAAAATGGCACAAAGATGAGTTGTTTTACTAAAATAATTTTTACATGGGGTTATACAAGTCAAAAATTTGACTATAAAAAATAATTGGAAACCTGAGAAGATTTCCTACATAATAATAGTTTTTTTATTATTTTTGGTCATTAAATAAATTAAATTATTTATGACATCATGATGATGCGTCGATTACCTCAATATTTAATTATTTAAATAAAATGAAAAGATAATGTTAAATCTAAGACCTACACTTGTCAAAAACCTATTGGTTGGGTATATTTAAAACCCTTATCACCTTATCCTAGAATTATATCAATGTGGTACTTTTTAAATCCGAAACTCATTCTAAAATAAACTAACATTTCTTTACATTCCAAGAGTGCCCCTCCTCTCCTCTTATAAAAGGCCCCAACCTCTACCTCCTTACCGACACTACCAAAGCCTTTGTCTCGGCCAACCCCTGACCATTTTGTCTCTCCACATCCCTCTATAACTTTTAGAAGCCTCACTTTGGGCCGAAGTCTTCCCAAGGAAGCCTTTGGGATCAAACAAAAGGGAGTTACCCGATTTTAAGGTAGTGTCTTCACTTGAGTCCTTTTATTTTATTTTTCTTCTCCAACCCCCTATAATATTTTTATTCATTTCATTTGTAACAAATCCAGTATCTTCAATATACTAGTATGTTTTTATAAGATGTATTTCAGCTACACTTACACACACCTACATCTAATGATTAAAGAACATACTGTTTTCGTGGATGGCGAATTTCTGCCTCACAAAACGATGATTGTTCAATGTTCTTCTAACACCTTCAAATGTGGCCATTAAGATGTCAATATATTTATATATTATATATTATATGTTTATGTTTTCTTGAAGATTCTGTATTTTTCATTTATGGCATACCTTTATGGCTTCCATTATGTGTATACGCGATATCTTCATTTTAGGAAGTGCGGACTACCGCCCTCTCAAAGTGATATGATTAGTTAATACCATATGTGGTACGTATAAAGGATATATTTAATGATATTATATATGATACCATACTGTAATTAAATTACTATTATGTATCATTATGTTTTAATTCCATTAAATATTAAGTTGAAATGGAAGTAGCGTTCATGTGTACGTAAGGCTTACTGTCTCCATGAACGGTGCATTTCATTTCTTACCTCTAAATTTTATGTAATATTATTAATGCATGTATGTACTGGATATATATGATATATATGATATATAAATCATGAATAAAATTCTGGTTAAAATGGATATTTTACCACATGAACAACCTGTAATTATAAAGAGTTTATTTTTGACTAAAGTACCAATGATTGTTAAAACGACCGTTATTAACTTAAATAATAACATAGTGTTCATGAAATGGTAATAAGTGATATAAAAGGAATAATGAACATGAAAAATGTTCTTAAGCTAGTATAAATTAACTCAAGTTTATTATTCAAGAGATTAAAGAACGATCGAGTCAAGTCGGACCCGAGGTATGGGACTTCGTCTCAATCTCCTTTCATTGAGGTATGTTTTGTTTTATACACAACCTTCTTTTATATGGTGTATAACCCCCTTTGACTTTTAGGTTTATCCAAAAGGAATATTTTTTATACGAAGCGTTTTACTAAATGAGAAAAGGTAATCTTTCTGTCGTACGTATGCGGTGACAATGACGTCTCCTCCGTCGTGACCATTATTTGAGTTTCGGCTTCCTCTACAAGCCATAACGTTTTTTAAAAGAAAAATAATTACCATGTTTTACTTTTCTTTAATTTTGGTATTGAAAATGGTTTCCATAATGTTTTTATATCAATTTTTTGTATTTATATCTTCTGATTTAAAGGTTGAAATTTTATGTTTCCTTTATGTATGTTTTATGTGATACGATTATGTTGTGGTTCTTGGGCATTATTATGAAGACGGGTGGTTCTGTGATAAACTAAGGGCAGGTGAGCCCGATATAGCACTCCAATACATTGGGTAACGCGAAGGGGTTAAATGTTGAGTTTTCTCCGAAGAGATTTAGGGAATATACTGTGATGGGTATTCCAAACGTAACCAAGAGGGTTACTCCCTACGTAAGAATGTTATGAATGCCTCAAGTTACATTTATGTCTTATGATTTCAATGATTTATTCATGATTTGATGAGGTATGTTAAAGTGATTATGTTTTATGGGTAAAGTATGATTTCATTATTACGTATATATGTACTCATGTTTCCCTTCCATATTTTTATATCCCTTACTGAGCTTTTCATTCTCATCCCATGTTTTTGAAATGTTTTTCACAGGTCAAGGGAAAGGTACATGATATGATGATAGTTTCAAGGAAGTGAAAAAAAATAATCCATGTTTTATTTTAAATATGTTTCCATTGATGGGAAAAATGAATACTATATTTTATGTAACCACTTAGTTTAAATGTGGAATGTAATGCATGTTTTATGATCTAATTCTCTAAAACTTTAAACCTGAAAAGATCCTCCAGGTGTAATCTTGTAATAACTCAAGATTAAGTAAGGTTTAAGGCTGAGGCCTTATAGTTGGTATCAGAGGTCGGTTTAGATAACTTTAGGAGTTAGAGTTCTATTAAATGATTATCCAAAAGTATTTTTTTATGGTCAAATTGAAATGATATAGCATTTGAATATTACCATGTTGCTTCATCTAAGACGTGTTTGCTCAGAATGGTTTTCCGCAGAGGAAATAGGGAAGCAGTTCTAGGAAGGCATACAGAAGGAAATAACCTTCCGAATCAGCATCCTAAGATGGTCGGAATTGGAACTGAACAGTTTGTTGCAGTAATGACGTAGTTGACTCAAGCGATAAATGGTGGCGGTATCCATGCACGAGATCAGCCAGATCAACCGTAGAGGAACATGTCAGTGGTAGAACATTTCATGAGGCAACATCCCCCATCAGTCAGAGGATCATAAGACCCTATGCTAGCTGAATTGTGGATTAAATCACTGGAGAATATTTTCGATGTCATGGGGTGCTCAGACAATAAAAAGGTTAGTCTTGCTATTTACTGTTTGGAGGGTGAAGAAGATCAGTGGTGGTCGATGGTTAAAAATATCAGGGACGCTGATGAGATTGATTCTCTCGACTGGGATTAATTCAAATGTATGTTTCTTGAGAAGTATTTTCCTAAGGCAGTTCGACTAAGGATGTAAAAACAATTCCTGGAATTGAGGAAAGAGTAAGACTCACTGGCTGCCTATGAAGAAAGGTTCACTCGGTTGGCAAGGTATGCTCCAAATTTTATCTGAGACCTTGATAGTAAAATCAATCGTTTTTACTCAAAATTAAAGCCAAAATATCGAAAGGGCATTAGCTTCTCGTATGTTCAAAAGTTATGAAAAGCTTGTTCGATGTGCTGAGAAGGTGGAAATGGATTTTTCCGATGATCAAGTGTTCTATAAAAACCAATAGAAGAAGAGACCGAGGTGGCCGAAGAAAAGAAAGAATTATTCAAAAAAGTCTCATGGTAATAAAACAAAGTTTCCAGTTTGTGATAAATGTGGTAAAAGCCATGCTGGGGAATGTCTTCTGAATTCTGGAAAGTTCTACCGATGTGTTCAGATGGGACATAAGGCTCGTGATTGCACTGAAAAAGATCAAGGTGAAAGTAAGACCAAATTTGATTTACATTTAGTGAAATGTTTTAAGTGCAATGAGATGGGTCACTATGAAAACGAGTGTTCGAAAAAGAGATTGAGTGATGGGAAGCAGTTAGACTACAAGCAGAAAGGGCTGGTGAAATCCTTTGCAACTACTTCAGCAGATGTCGGGCCATCAAATGAAGTTGTATCAGGTATATTGTTTGTTTTTTCAGATTATGCCAGTGTTTTTTTTGATTCGGGGTCTACACATTCATTCATCACTGAAAACGTTTCTAGAAAAATTGGAATACCATCTCAAGAAATGACTCTTGAACTTTTTGTAAAAACATCTGGGGGAAACGTTTAGGAAAAAAGAATTTATAAGAATCTTACTATCCTTATCTGTGGAAAGAACATACTTGCTAACCTTATTGTTTTACCTCTAGTAGAGTTTGATGTTATCCTGGTTATGGATTGGCTCTCTATTTACCATGCTAATATTGACTGTAGAGCTAAAGAAGTTTCTTTTCAGAAAGACTTTTAGTTTGTGTACAAGAATGAACCCTTACTGTTGATAACATATCAAGAGGCCGAGAAACTTTTAAAAGATGGAAATGAATGTTACCTTGTACATATTGTTGAAAACAAATGAATTGTTCAGATTAATGATGTGACAATGGTAAATTAGTATCCTGATGTTTTTCCTGATGAGTTTCCCGGAATAATACCAGATCGGGAAGTTGAGTTTACTGTAGAATTAGTTCCTGATGCTAAGCCAATTTCAAAACCCCCTTATTGAATACCTCAAATTGAACTGTTAGAGTTGAAGGAGCAATTGAATGATTTATTAGAGAAAGGTTTCATTAGACCTAGCACATCACCATGGGGTTCTCCTATTTTATTTGTTAAAAAGAAAGATGGTTCAATGAGACTTTGCATTGATTATAGACCCCTGAATAACATCACTATTAAGAACAAATATCCTTTGACTCATATTGATGATTTGTTTGATCAACACCAGGGAGCTCAGTATTTTTGAAAGATTGACCTGAGATCGGGGTACCATCATCTAAATGTAAAGGAAGCAGATGTTCTGAAGACTTCATTTCGTACAAGATATGGCCATTATGAATTTGTAGTAATGCCTTTTGGGCTAACCAATGCACTTGTTGTATTCATGGACTTAATGAATAGAATTTTCCATGATTTCTTGGATAAGTTTGTGGTGGTTTTCATTGATGATATTTTGGTGTTTTCTAAATGTAAAGAGGAGCATAAAAGACATTTAAGGGTTATTTTGAAAACCTTAAAAGAAAATAAATTGTATGGGAAATTCAGAAAGTGTGATTTTTGGTTGCAAAAAATTTCATTCCTTGGTCACATTGTTTCTAAATATGGGATAACCGTTGATCCTGCAGAAACAAAGGTTGTTGAATAATGGCCAAGACCCACAAATGTAACAGAGATTCGTAGGTTCCTTGGTTTGGCAGGCTATTACTGAAGGTTTGTTAGAAATTTTTCACCGTTATCTAGTCCAAGGACTAAGCTAACTTGGAAGGGTGTTAAGTTTATTTGGTCAAAATAATGTGATGAATGTTTTCAGGAATTGAAAAGAAGATTGGTGAATGCTTCAGTTTTGGCACTACCTTCCAGGAATGGTGAGTTTGTTATCTACAGTGATGCTTCATTGAAAGGAAATGGTTGCTTCCTAATGCAGAATGATCAGGTAATTGCTTATTCATCACGTCAGTTGAAAACTCATGAGGTAAATTATCCTACACATGATTTGGAATTAGCTGCTACTATTTTTGCTTTAAAAATTCGGAGGCATCATTTTTATGGAGTAAAGTGTGAAATATATACCGATCACAAATGTTTAAAGTATATATTCACTCAGAAAGAATTGAACATGAGACATAGGAGATTGCTATAAATAATCAAGGATTATGATTGTACAATTCATTACCATCCTGGAAAAGCAAATAAAGTGGCTGATGCTTTGAGTCGAAAAAGTAATGCTTCATTAAAAATGTTGTGTTTGGAACGTGATCCTTTGGTTAAGGATTTGATGAACATTGGAATAGATGTTTTTGGTGCAGGATGTTCTTCTGTATTGTATCAGGTATCAGTGAAATATTCTCTATCAGATAGAATCATGAAATCACAGAAGAAAGACAGTGGGTTGCAGAAAAAGGTAGAACTGGTTCAGAAGGGTAAGTTGCCTGAATTCAACATTGATAATAATTGTGTTTTCTGATTTGGGAAGAGATTGTGTGTGACTTGTGATTCAAAGTTGAAGAGAGAGTTGTTATGTGAAACTCATAGTTCTCTGTTTTTAGTTCATCCTGGCAGTACTATGATGTACAGAGATCTACGAGAGTATTACTGGTGGGAAGGGATGAAAAGAGATATTGCTAATTTTACTATGAATTGTTTGAATTGTCAACAGGTTAAAGTAGAGCGGTAGTTACTGAAAGGGATGCTTCAGCCTTAACCAGTGCCAGAGTGGAAATGGGAAAAATTTATCCATGGACTTCGTTATGGGAATGTCGAAGACCCCTTGAGGTAATAATGCAATCTAGGTTATTTTTGAATGCTTGACTAAATCTTCTCATTTCCTTGCTATACGAGACACTTTTTCCCTAGATCAAATTTCCCGTTTGTATATTAAATAAATAGTCAGGTTACATGGAGTTCCCCTCTCCATTGTATCTAACCATGATCCCAGGTTCACTTATAACTTTTAGAAAGGCCTTCAGAAGTCGTTGGGTACTGAATTAAATTTTAGTACAACATTTTATCCTCAATCAGATGGGCAGTCAGAACGAATGATCCAGAATTTGAAATATATGCTATGTGCTTGTTCGATGGATTATTAGGGAAGTTGGTACCAACATCTTTCCTTGGTTGAATTTTCATATAATAACATTTTTTATTCTAGTATACAGATGGAACACTTTGAGGTGTTATATGGGAAGCGGTGTCGAACACCAACTTTCTAGGATTAAGTGGGTGAAAAGAAGCTAATGGGACCAGAATTGGTAGAAGAGTTGGCAGAAAAAGTTCAGCTGATACAGAAACACATGAGAACAGCTCAGAGTAGGCAGAAGAGTTATGCGGACAATAGGAGTAAGGATCTATCTTTCGAGGTAGGTGATCATGTTTTTCTCAAAGTCTCACCATGGAAAAGTGTGATGTGATTTGGTAAAAAGGAAAGCTGAGTCCAAGGTTCATTGGACCATATGAAATTTTGGAGAGAGTTGGATTAGTTGCTTACCGAGTGGCTTTACCTCCAATTTTATCTCAGGTACACAATGTTTTTCATGTTTCAATGTTAAGGAAGTACATGCCAGATCCATCTCATGTTTTGAGTCCAGAGGTAGTTTAGTTGGAAGAGAACCTATCTTATGAGGAACAACCGGTCCAGATTCTTGACCATAGAAAGAAAGTGTTACAGAATAACGTGATTCATCAGGAAAAGGTTTTGTGGAAAAACCACATGGTTGAAGAGGCAACATGGTAATCTAAAAATGCTATGGGGGATAAATACCCCAACATATTTTGATAAGTGAATAAATTTCGGGGACACAATTTTCTAAAGGGGGGAAGTATGTAACATCCCAAGTAAGTAATTAATAATATATATTTTTATCTATGTATATTAATGAATTAGATAGTGTTTTAGAGGCTTAAAATGAAAATAAATCCAATCTTAAGCATGGAATACACTAATATTTTTTAAAAGATTGTTTTACTGCCTTTTGATGGAAACCCATTTCTAAATCTATCTCTTTACAATTTTATAATCTATGTCTGTCAAACTAAACTTATTATTTATTATTGGGACATCAAAATTTACTTTTTGTGAATTTTTGGTATTTTTCCAATAATGTTCATTTTTTAATGAATAGTGAAAAATACTGCATTTTACATCAAAACTGCTTTTTCATCTAATTAAATTATATAGTTATATTAACTTTTAAATTGGTTTTAAAGTGTAAATAGAATATATTTTTAAAATTTTATCCAATAGTGGTCGTTGGAATTAATTTCACTTTGAAATTGGACTTATACTAGTGTCAATCTTTTGATACTTATTGTTTCATAAAAACACGTTATTTGCTCTGACATCAGGAATTAATTATTAAATTAATTAATGTAACTTATATGTTTTGAATTTTGTAAAATAGACATCATTTTTGAATTCGTAATATCAAATATAGCTTAGGGTGAAGGTTTGGTATTTTTCTGAAAAACATCAATTTTTGATGAATAGTGAAACCACTAAGTGGTACGTAAAAAAACTGATTTTTCGTTTAAATGAAACTTTACCACTTCTGTATTTTGAATTTTAAAAATCTGACATACATGGTTGTCATTAAGATGTAAAATTTTGTTCAATGGGATTAAAATAATTTTTTGCTGAATACTAACTTTTATGTTTTTAATTGCGATTAGAGGTAATTAGTGTAGTTTAAGGTAAAAATAAAGTTTTAATAATATGAGATGAGCTTGACACATTTCCTACCTTTATTGGATGTGTCATTGCCGACCAAGAAAATCAATGGGTCAACTTGGGGACCCCATAAAGCCACTTTGGAAGGAAAATGACATTAATATCATTTTATTTAATGTAAAAGTAAAAATTACACAAACATGAGTTGTTTTACTAAAACAATTTTTACATGGGGTTATAAAAGTCAGATTTTTGACTATAAATTTTCATTGGAAATATAAAAATATTTCCTACATCATAGTATTTGTTTTATAATTTTTGGGAATTATATAAATTAAATTATTTATGACATCATGATGATGCATCGATTACCTCAATATTTAACGATTTAAATAAAATGGAAAGATAATGTAAAATCTAAGACCTACTCTTGTCAAAAACCTATTGTTTGGGTATATTTTGAACCCTTATCGCCTTATCCTCTAATTATATCAATGTGGGACCTTTTAAATCCGAAACTCATTTTAAAATAAAGTAATATTTCTTTACTTTCCAAGAGTGCCCCTCCTCTCCTCTTATAAAAGACCCCCACCACTACCTTCTTACCCACACTTCCAAAGCCTTTGGCTCAGCCAAAACCTTCCCCTTGTGTCTCTCCAAATCCCTCTATAACTCTTAGAAGCCTCAAATTTGTCAAAAGTCTTCCCAAGGAATCCATTGAGCTCAAACCAAAGGGAGTTACCCGATTTTAAGGTAATGACTTCACTTGAGTCCTTTTGTTTTATTTTTCTTCTCCAACCCCCTAAACTATTTTTATTCATTTTTTTGTAACAAATACAGTATCTTCAATATACTAGTGTGTTTTTATAAGTAGGATTAGAGCTACACATACAAACACCTACATCTAATGGTTAAATAACATACTGTTTTCGTGGATGGCGAATTTCTGCCACACGAAACGATAATTGTTCAATATTCTTCTAACAGCTTCAAAGGTGGCCATTAAGATGTCACTATATTTATATATGATATATAATATGTTTATGTTTTCCTTAATCTTCTTTATTTTTCATTTATGGAATACCTTTATGGCTTCCATTATGGGTATACGTGATATCTTATTTTAGGAAGTGCGGACTACCGCCCCCTCAAAGTGATTTGATTCGTTAATACAATATGTGGTACGTATAAAGGATATATTTTATGATATTATATATGATACCATACTGGAATTAAAATACTATTATGTATCATTGTTTTTTAATTTCATTAAATATGAAATAGAAATGGAAGTAGCATTCATGCGTACGTACGGCTTACCGTCTCCAGGAACGGTGCATTTCATTTCTTACCTCTAAATGTTATGTAATATTATAAATTCATGCATGTAATGGATATATATGATATATATGATATCTACTCATGAATACAGTTCTGTATATAATGGATATATTACCACATGAACAACTTGTAATTATAAAGAGTTTATTTTTTACTCAAGTACCAATGATCGTTAAAACGACCGTTATTAACGTAAATAATTACATAGTGTTCATGACATGGTAATAAGTTATATAAAAGGAATAATGAACTTGAAAAAGGTTATTAAGAAAGTAGAAATTAACTCAAGTTTATTATTCTGGAGATTAAAGAACGATCGAGTCAAGTCGGACCCGAGGTATGGGACTTCATCTCAATCTCCTTTCATTGAGGCATACTTTTTTATATACACAACCTTCTTTTATACAGTGTATAAACCCCTTTGAAGTTTAAGTTTATCCAAAATGAATCTTTTTTATAAGAATAATTTTACTAAACGACAAAAGGTAATGTTTTTGTCGTATGTATGCGGCGACAACAACTTCTCCGCCGCCGTGACCATTATTTGAGTTTCAGCTTCCTCTACAAGCCATACCTTCTTTTTAAAAGAAAAATAAATAACATGTTTTACTTTTCTTTTATTTTTGTATTGAAAATGGTTTCCATAATGTTTTTATATCATTGTGTTGTATTGATATCTTGTGATTGAAAGGTGGAAATGATATATTTCCTTTATGCATGTTTTATGTGATACGATTATGTTATGGCTCTTGGGCATTATTATGAAGACGGGTGGTTCCGTGATAAACTAAGGGCGGGTGAGCCTGATATAGCTCTCCAATGCATTGGGTAACGCGAAGGGGTTAAACATTGAGGTTTCTCCGAAGAGATTTAGGGAATATACTGTGATGGGTATTCTAAACGTAACCAAGAGGGTTACTCTCTACGTAAGAATGTTATGAATGTCTCAAGTTACCTTTATATCTTATGATTTCTATGATTTGTTCAAGATTTGATGAGGTATGTTAAAGTGCTTATGTTTTATGTGTAGAGTATGATTTCATTCTTATGTATATATGTACTCATGTTTCCTTTCCATATTTTTATATCCCTTACTGAGTTTTTTATACTCATCCCATGTTTTTGAAATGTTTTTCATAGGTCAAGGGAAAGGTACATGATATGATGATAGTGTCAAGGAAGTGTCAAGAAAGAATCCATGTTTTATTTTTAATAGGTTTCTGTTGATGGAAAAAATGAATACTATCTTTTATGTAACCACATTGTTTAAATGTGGAATGTAATGCATGTTTTATGATCTAATTCTCTTAAACTCTAAACCTGAAATGATCCTCAAGGTTTAATCTTGTAATAAATCAAGATTAAGTAAGGTTTAAGGCTGGAGCCTTATAATTACACATAAAATTTTCAAGAAAGATATGTAAGAGAGTTACTGAAAAAATTCAGTATACAAGATTCCAAAACAATGGTGACTGTAATTGTGGTTAGAACAAAACACTGAAAGCATAAGGATGTTATGTAAGTGGATCCCACAATGTATAGGAGAATCATAGGAAGCCTACTGTACCTAACTGTGATATGGAAATATATTGTCTTTACCACATTATTAGCAGCCCTCTCTCAGAGTAATCCAAATGAATAACATATGGTGGTAGTTAATATAGTCATGTGGTACAATACAAGTACTCATAGTTATGGGTTATACTTTACTGCAAGAAGAAGTAGTGACCTATCAGAATTTTATAATGTTGACTAGGATGGAGATATAGTGGACCGAAATTCCACTAGTGGTGGAGCATTCAATATTGGGACGAAATTTGTGGGATGGTTTAGCAAAAAATAGGAAAGTACAACACTTTTTACTGATGATGATGGATATATCTCTCCTACCAAGGCATGCACTCAATTGCATTGGATGAGGCAACAAATGACTGACATAGGTGATGAGTTGAAACAACCTGTGGTTATTTACTTTGATAACAAGAGCAGAAATGATCTTAAAAAGAATCATATTAAGCATTTTAATACAAAAAATATAAAAATCATATTTAACTTCGTCAAGGAAAAAGTTGAACAAAGAGTGATCAAAATGGACTATGTTGAAACTCATGTGCAAGTGACTGACATTATGACCATGCCATTGTGAGTGGCTGTGTTTGAGAAACATCAGTTGACCCTTAGTGTTCAACCACCTACCTATGCATAAGGACGTTATGAAATTCCTCTCTCAACAATTTATTTAACTTTTTAAATATTCTTGTGGAAGTGTTGCAGGTTTATGGAGGAGATACAATCTAGGGGGAGTATTTTCTAATCCATACAATGTTTAAATACCAATATTTGGGTTCAGTTCCAATAGGGAATAAATGAATAAATTCAATAAGGAAATATGGAGTATGCAATTTTTTTTTCTTTGGTTGCAGGTTTGTTGTAGGAGAATCCAGTGTGAAGAGGAAACAATATGATCATTTATTCGAACACACAAGAACACAATTCTTGTCTTCCCCCGTGTTTTCTACAAAAATCATTACTCATGTATACTTATAGTGTTGACTGGGTTTATTCTTATGAAACGGGTGTTGATAGAGGCTCTTACACTTTTAAATATATCTAGAGATTTCCTACAATCCCAAGGGGGATATTGATGAAAACAAGTTTTTTATTTGTTGAAAAATGATATTTGTTTGTGTTTGTGGTCAATCCTATCATCGATTAGGGAGATTCCAAGGGAAGGTGTCATATAGTTCAAGATGGAATTAGTTTTTATGGTGACACTATTTCCCAATGTGTTCCAAATTTTTGGGTCAAAAATTTATATAATGAAAATCATTGCAAATAATGGTTCTTCTTAGAGGCCTTTTGAAAATATGGAAAAGGAAAGAGTTTTACAGACACATGATTCTTGTTTTTTGTTTCACAAAGATTTAATGAACTAAGATGATGTGCTCTCTGATTATGAGAGTTTGATCTTTGAGCTTCATGAATGGTATTCTTATAGAATCAAAATTTAATCTTTATGGAAAAGGAACAGTTTTCATGAAGACTACCATGATGATTTTTAAGAAATAATGCATTACGATTTGAGATGGTGTTTGTTTGTGGGTATAATGAACTCTGTTAGACGGAAATTTTAGAAGAGCTTTGCGTGATGGTGGAAGCACCACAAATGCCTTTTTGGCCTATTCATATTTGATTCCTAATGAAGGGTAGCTCTACGTTCGACTGTGCCGATAAATAAGAGGCCACCTATCTTAATTTTTACATGATTTTGAATGTGAAAATTTGTGATAATTGTGACTTAACCAACAAAGGGTTTCTATGAAAATCATGTTGTTTTAAGTGAGATTGAGCTTCGTGAAGAGACTATTAAAGTCTTGAATTATGTCAATGCTTCAAAGTCATTTGAAATTTTTCATGATGGGGATTTCCACATTGGATAATTAAGCTTCATGAAGTAGGATTCTCTTCAAGGCAGTGAGCTTCATGAAGGTTATTTCACTGCCATGTAGTGAGCCCTGCAAAGGGTTGTGCTCTGCTAGGTGGTGTGGTCTGCGAAGGATTGAGCTTTGTGAAAGTGATTCGTGAAGTACTGTTTTGAGTATATGTGTTGAGTGGTCGGGGATTTTAGTGCGCATTTACATAGGTCATGGATGTAGTAAATGTCTCATGAAGGATAAATACAAAGACATCAATGCCAATATACTGAAGTGAACTTCATGTCGATAAACTGATTTAGACTTCTCCCACAACAGCAAGATAGGGAGAGTTTACAGAAGTGTTTTGAGGGATTCAGTGAGCCATCCACAAACTTTTGTAAGGTTATTGTGCTTAGGAAAAATATAATGTGGCCAAACTCTTGTACTCCACAACTAGTTAAGATTAGTGGACTTAGGTACAAACGGCACATTGTCGTCGTATGCTCCATGGATGCAGCCCTTTGCTGTGAACCAAGTAAAAGTGTTTTATCATATCCTTGCATTCTTATGACTGAGAGGTTCAACAGGTTTCTAATATTGTTTGAATAATATCTACAACTTTAAGAATACAAATTGGATTCCCTGATCCACCCCTCCCTTATCAGGGTGTTTTGGGGTCCTTCAAATGGTATCATTGGGAGGTTACTAGTGTTTGATCTTTCTTACTATCATGGATAACCCCCCCCCAATGTTAGAGGATTCCCTCTCTTTGATGGAATTAATTTTCAAATCTGGAAGTACCAAATGAGATATCATCTAAGATCTATTAGAATTGAAGTTCTATAAGCTACTTTTAATGAAATAGAAGTTATTGATCCAACAGGAATAGTTATGACTGATGCAGATAACAAAATTATTGATGTAGATTCTAAAGTGCAGAATGCTCTCACTGTAGCCTTTTCTAGTCAAATCTATCTAAAGGTGATGAGCTTCACCTTAGGAAATTCCATGTCGGTTAAAATCGAAAAAATAATGAATTAAATAATAAATTTAGGGAGATAAAACTACAAGTCACGAACAATAGTTAAGATGATCTGAACTTGAATCTTGATGAGAATGCAGACTCCTTCAATCGAATTACTAACGTGGTTGGAGAATTCGAGTTTTATCCAATGAAATAAAATATGTTGATATAGTAATGAAAATATCAAGAATAGTTCATCCCATGTACAATGTAAACATTTCAACTCTTGAGTAATGGGATCTTTTCAAACTTTCTCTTGATGATCAGATAAGAAGCCTAGTGGCATATGAAATGAGAGTCAAGCCAGAAGATGCTACGACATGAGTGAGAAAGTAAATGGAATTCAAATGAAAGGATAAAATTAAAATTTAAAAATATTTTCCTGGTGAAGATGATAAGGAAAAAAAAATTCTTTCTCTCATTGCCAAGAAATTCCATAAGTGAAAAGGAAAATTAAAAGGGATGTTTCCTCTAGCATGCCTTTAATGTGGCAAAGCTGGGCACATTGCCTCTCCAGGCCCATGAAAGTTCAAAGATAAATAAAGTGAAGGTGAAAACATTAAGAATCCTCAGAAAATATTTCTAAAAAGGGATACGTAAAATATAGAATGAAATTACAAAAGAAGAATTTTTCTATGAAGAGGAAGATGATGATAATGAATTCTATGAAGAACAAGAACCAATATTTTAAACTGTAAACCATGCATTCATGATTTATACCATTGAAAAGTTAGAACCATCAATAGATAAATCTATAGACAACTAGTTGACAACAATTCTCCATCCCATGTTACAACTTAAAGATGCGTTTGGTAAGCTTGAGAATAACTCTAAGATATGAAATAAGTAGAATGAAATCGTAGAAGAATCATCAGAATATACTGATCATTTTGAAGCAAAAAATGAATGACTAGAAGAACTAGTGATTTTAAAGTTATCTATCCTTGAAAGGACAGATGATATTGTGGAATTAAAGATCAAAATTGAAGACGATGAAAATTCCATCAATGACCTTACATCAAGACTAGAGGAGTAGTCCAATCCTATTGGGGGACATGATGAAAAAGTTGTTACTATTATGAGTATGATCAAAAGTGAATCAAGTTCAAAAAACAAATAAGAAAATAAATTTTTGTAGGTTCTCGAAATTTTTAGCTGATGGAGAGAGAAAAATGTGGTTCTGATGAATTTGAAATGATTTTTAGTGATCAAAGACTAGCACACAGGGGAAATAATGGAATCTGTTGTGATGCTAAAACATAAAATGCAACAAATAATGTGGGTCATAATAAAGGCATGATTAAATTTTATTATGTTTTAAAATCACCATATGTTCTAAAAAAATACCCTTAAATCAATCTAAAAGGATAATAGAAGACTATCCTCGAGCATAGATGAATAATAGGTACTCAATTTTTTTTCAAGGTAGAAGGTATGAGGAAAAATAGATGTGAGAAGACATTTACCCTCATGAAGTTTCAATTATCTGGATATCTAGGCCATACTGTGTCATATTACAAATATTCAAGGATCTGTCTCAATTTGGGGGGGGGGGGCTAGGAGTTCAACAAAGGAGAATAAATTCATCCCCTACTACTTATAGAAGTAACAATTTCAATAGATATTGTTTTTTATCTAACATTGGTCATTAATCTATTTATTACAGGCAGATGAGTGACATGGAAACCTCAAAAAAAATTCCGAGAGAAGTCAAATCTCGACAATAAGACAATTTTCCTCTTTCAAAGAGGTTTCTTCATCTTGTAGAAGATTTTAACTATGAAGAACTCATGCGCCCAGAAGAGAGAATTGAAAGTTCATTAGTATCCTACACTAAATCTAATGTCTCATGTAATGAAAATTAGAAAATTGAAAAATCAACCATTGTAGAAGTATCCCTCAAAGCTTCAAAAAACATCATCATGTTGATTCTTTATATTGTTTTTTCATCTCATTTAATAGGTAATGTAGACTAGTTAATGAAATTTAAGAGGAATTCTTATGGAATAATTCTGTTTGGTAATGATGGTGCTCTAAAAATAAAATGTAATAGAATTATTGAACTAGATAATGGAGAGCTAAGTGGACTACATCATAATATCCTTAGAATGAGTCAAATTTGTGACTCAGGATTTATAGTTACTTTTAAAATTAAAGGATGAATTATAAAGGGAAATATAATGAATTCAGTTATTAAAGGATGTCTAGTAGAAGAAAACATGTTTCAGGTTGACAGTAAAGAAAACATTTTTTACATGACTATTTATGAATAAAATAACTTATGGAATCAGATATTGGGGAACTTCGATCAAAAATACGTGGCAAAGATATAAAAAATAAATATTGTCATGGATACTCCCAACCTGAAGTGTGAATGTGAAAATTCATGTGATGCTAACGTCGGGGTATGCCGGTCTGAAGTTCATATCATCCAAAGAAGAAAATGGAATCTCTTGTTATTGATCTCATTCATATAGATGTATGTGTCCTAATAAATTTTTTCAGAACCCATGGAGAAAGGTACTTCTTCCTTTTCATACATTATTATAGTAGAATGGAATGTATAATGGTTATACATATGAAATGAAAAGTTCTTGACTACTTGAAAACATATCATCGAATTTCCAAGAATGATAATGGATGAGAAATCAAAGTGATACGATCTAAAAATGGAGAGGAATACATGTCCATTGAATTTGAAAATTACCAGGAGTAACATGGGATACACCATGAGGCAGATGTTATGAGAAGTCGACAGAAAAATGGGGTTGTTGATCACATTGATCGACAGGTGAACAACATTGGATGAACTATGATGATTGAGAGTCGTATTCCCTCACATAACTGGAAGGATGTCGTTATAGCTAGAGTGTATATTCAAAATCAATTTGCACTTTATATGGGTGAGAGGAAGACACCATATTAATTGTGTCATGGGAGGAAGCCATCATTGAAATAATTTCATGTTTATGGAAGTAAATGATTTATCATAAACGAATAAGGGAATCAAGAATATTGGTGAAAATGCAGATGAAGGAATTTTTCATGGATACTCAATGATCATGAAAGCCTAAAAGTGTTTCTACAAGTTCTAGGGAAGGATTTTGGAAAGGAAAAATGTTATGATCATTGAAGAAAAACCCTCAAATGATTTTTGGAATTCATAAAATGTGATGTGATAGAAGAAGAGGAAGAAAGTGAATGTGGAGAAAATGAAAGTATAGAAATAGAGGAAGGTGTAAAAATTTATCGGGAGACGCATTATGATTTTAACATGGAATAAGAATAGAAAAGGAATCCATGGATGGAGAGAATTTGGTTCATTATCAAAGGAGGAATTGAAGAGAAGAAATTGATCAATCCAACACTAATGGGGATTGGACATCAACCACACAGATGAAGAGAATGATGAATAATACACAATATGAATTTGTATTTGTTGTAAACCCATCATCATTTGAGGAAGATGAAAATGAGGAATCAAGGGTGAGTGCGATGAATGAAGAGTTAGATTAGATTGAAAAGAATCAAACGTGGGATGTAGTCAAGAGACCTGAAGGTCACAATGTGATTGGTATGAAGTGGATATTCACGACCATGTTAGACAAGCATGGTAAATTGGTTAAAAACAAGACTCACTGGTTTTGTAAAGGATGCTCACAAATTGAAGGGGTTGATGTTGAATCTAGTAGCAAAACTGTAGGCAATTAAGTTATTTCATTCCATGAAAATTTATGGAGGTTATAAATATTATCAAATTGACACGAAGACAACATTATTAAATAAATTTTTGGAAGAAGATTTCTACATCGCACAACCCATGGTGTTCTTTCTTGGAAATGGTAAAATTATGGCTTGAAAGTTAAAGAAATATGTACATGGCCTAAAATATGCACCATAGATGTGTTACTCTCAATTGGAATCTTATTTGAGAAAGAATCAGTTTAAAATAGGAGTAGTGGATCACTATAAATATGTGAAGAATTCTCAAAACGATCAGTTCTTTGTATTGGTATATATGGATGATATTATTTTTAGTGGAAGCAGGAAAGGATCATTGGATGAATTTTCCAATCACAGGAAATCCGAATTGGAAATTTCCATGATTTGTGATCTCACATTCTTTCAGGGATGTAGGTTAGTCTGTAGAAGGATTACAAATTTATTTCCGAAAAAAAACTATAAAAGAGATTTTCTGAATAAATTCAATATGAAATATTCAAAACTAATGGGGACTCCAATTACAGATGGAACAAAACTTAGTTTTCATGATGATGGGATGTCTGTATATCCCACAATGTATAGGAGAATCCTAGAAATCCCATTCTACCTAATAGTGACACTTGTAGATATTTTATTTTCCACATTATTAGAGTTCCTCTTTCAATTTAATCCAATGGAAGAACATATGGTGCTAGTGAAAAGAATAATGAGGTACATTCAAGGTTCTCATAGTTATGGGTTATAATTTATTGTAGGAAGAGACAGTGAACTATCAGCATTTTCATGCTGACTGGGTGGGATATGTAGGGGAAATAAACTCCAGTAGTTGTGGATCATTCAATATTGGTTAGAAATGTGTGGGATAGTTGAGCACAAAAATGGAAAGTACATCACTTAGTACATCTAAGGAGGAATATATCTACTCACCTAAGGAATGCACTCTGTAACATTGGATGAAGGAACAAATGACTGACATAGGTGATGAGGTGAAATAACCAATGGTTATTTATTATTATAACAAGTGTTCAATTGATCTTACGAAGAATCTTATTCTGTATTCTCATATGAAATATATTTAAATTAGATATCAATTCATCCAGAAAAAAGTTGAACATGTCATAATCAAAACAGACCATGTGGGAACCAATGTAAACGTGGTTATCTTTATGATCCAGGGGGTATTATGATCTAATCTCTAAAATTTTAAAATTCAAGTCTTTGGGTTTATTTTAAAAGATATAGAAACAACTAAATTCAATGAGGTAATATGATGATGAAATGTTTTTTTCTACGATTTCACATTCGTTGTTGGAGAATCTCGTGTTAAGAGGAAACAATGGGATCTTTCATTCAAACACACAAGAACATATTTCGTGTCTTCCCTCTTGTTTTTTACAACAAGAATTTCTCGCATATACATAGAGTGTTGTCTTAGTTGACTCTTGTGTTATAGGTGTTTAGAGTGAATGGTGCTCTACTGAATTTATCTGGAGATTTCCAAAAAACACAAAGGGGGAGACTGTTGGATCCAAGGATTTTATTTGCTAAAAAGGTATCATGGTTTGTGTTATTTTCCAATCCTCTCATGGATGATCAGGGAGATTTCAAGGTAAGGTATCATACAGTTCAAGAGAAATGTATTATTGAAGGTGACATTATTTCCTAGTGTTTGCCAAATTTTTTGTTCCAAAATTTTATGAATGTAAAGAATTGTGAAAATTTTTTATTCTTGGAGGCCTTATGAAAATATGGACATGGATATAGTTTATCCAAGATTGGATTGTCGATTTTTGTTTTGCAATGAATTAATGAACTGAGATAGTGTGCTTTCTGATTATGAGAGTTAGATCCTTGATCATCATGAAAGGTATTCTAAAGGAATCAAAATTTAACTTGTTTGGAAAGAGACATGGTTATTGAGAAGGCTGTCATAAGTATTTTTTAGTAATGAATATTTTCAATTTGAGATGGTGTTCCTTTGTAGTTTCAACGAGCTATGAGAACTAGAAATTTTAGGAGAGCTTTTTGAGATGGAGGAAGCACCATGAAGAAATTTTTTGCCAATCCAAATTTCACACCTGAATAAGTGGAGCTCTATGTTCGACTATGACTATAAATAAAATGCCAAACGTATTCATTTTTAAAATATTTTGAGAGAAAAAATATCTGATCGCTACGAATTTACGAGGCAAGGGGTTCTACGCGAAGCTGGTTGTTTTTAGTGAAAATGCGCTTCACAAACATACTTTTAATGTATTTAATGATTCCAATACTTCTAATTCATATGAGATTCATAAAGATGTGGTTTTCCACATGGGCACAGTGAGATTTAGATAGTAGGTTTCTCTATAAGTTAGTGATATTTGTAACAGGTTGTGCTATGTAAGGTAGTGAGCTCTACCAAGGGTTGTTCTCTACGAGGTGGTGTGCTCATTGAAGGGTTGAACTTTGTGAAGGGGATTTACAAAGGGGTGTTTTGAGTATAAGTATTGAGTGGTCAGGGATTTCAGTGAGCATCTACTTCGGTCCTCGATGCAAGTAGTGTCTCATGCAGGACATAGAAAATGAATTCAGTGCCAATCTATTAAAGCTACCATCTTGTCGATAAAATGACTTAGACTTCTCTCACAAGAGTGAGCTAGAGGGTGTTTATAGAAGTGTTCTAAGGGAAACAATGTGCCATCCATAAATATTGGTAAGGGAAGTGGGCCTAGTATAGAGTGATTATTACCAAAATCTTGTATTCCACAACTGCTCAAGATTAGTGGATTTATGTATGACTAACACACTGTCGGTGTATTCTCCTTGGACGTATCCCTTTGAGATGAACCAACAAAATTTTTTTTGTCATCTACATTCATTCATTTGAATGATATATTTAATTGGTTCCTACCAATGTGGGAACAGGATCCAAAAAATTTTGAAGAAAAAGTTGACACCCCTATTCACCCATCCCCTATCCGGATTTTCTATGGTCCTTCAATTACATGGTTTACAATAATAATGTTTTGATTATGGAAATTCAAGGAAAGAGTCATTGAGTGAAAAGGTTGATAGAACTAGAACACAACCTGCTTGATTAGATATATTGTGATGAATGGATTATATTACCCAGGGATTGTACACCTAAGGTATTATATTATTGAGGCATTAAACTCTTTCTCTGTCTGCTTCCTGGTGTGTTTATAGATGGTAGCCTTGGACATTAGGCTACATTTACAAATTCAGTAGATAAATTGGCCTAGAGGGAAACACACTAAGTGTATCCATAACATCAATTAAATTATATATTTTTTATTTATTATTTTAATGTTGAATAAATATTATTTTCTAATGTGGTTTAATAATTATTCAATTTTTCTTGATCACATATATTCCATTACCAGCTATTCGAAAGAATATTATGTGAGATGAATATTTAATAAATATTTATTATTTATTTAGTGAAAAACACTTATTTATTTATTGGTGAGTACTACCGTGATATATATTTATTAAATAAATATACATTATTTAAGGTCAAAAAAATATTGTGGAGGAATGACAGAATGAGTTTAGTGGTTTGATGCGAAATAATATATATTGAATATTAATTTATTAAATAATTTTTAATTTAATTTTCATTTTTAACTCATGTAAATAAATAGTAATAATATTATTCATATTATATACAGGGGGTTTAATAGTTATTAAATAAATAATAAATGGATCTTGTGTAATTATATACTCCTAACCATAGTGGTATATAAACAAAATTATATTATTTTTCAATAGATCCAATTCATTTTTTCATTTAAAAAATATGGAGAAGCCTCCCAAATCCCTAGAGAGATCCTTTCTCTAAGAATGATCCAATGAATGGATAGTAATCATCCTCCACCTTCCACTATTGAGACTATAAATATCAAGAAGAATCCTTTTGATGTTATTATCGAGGTGAAAAATGATGAATTACACAAGCATCCAAATCATTTAAACTGGAACCCGAATATTCCTATGATGATGATCTATGATTTTTTAACAGAAATGGATAACTAATAGATGAATATTTTCTTGATTTGGGAAATAAAATTACACCACAACCAATGTATATTTTCATACCCATCAACGAAGAAATAATTTCTCACAAGTAATTCTTTAATCCCTTAAATTAAATAAAAAATATTTATAACAACCCCAAATTTTAGTTCCAAATTCTATAAATTTTATATATTATTTGATTTCATTACCATTATCTTGAAATTTATCATTGTTTAAATCTTGGACTGATCAACGATCATTCAAAAATTTCAACATTGAGCATGACCCATCACATGCTTCTGTTGTGCCATGAACCTTCATTAACATCCATATCATCAAGTAGAACAGAAAACTATGTGCTCAGCTCATGAGTTAATTCAATCCCCACTATTAGGTGAACTTTAGGGAGTTGTTTTCTATGTATAATTTATCATAAGGTATTGCACACCTACCCCTCAGAACACGGTGATACATGTGTGTTGATAGATATTAATCACATATATATTCACCCTGAAGAATTTTAGAAATATAAATTTGTCGTAATTTTTTTTATTCCCATATAAGAGAAAGGGGAATGAAAAAATTAATTACCTTGGGTAATATAAGAGGTTTAGGGGGAAGGTATATCCTCAAATCTAGTAGATTCATTTTTCTCTTCATGTGTAGATCTTTGTTCCACTGATAGTTTTCTTTTATCCTTTCGCATGCATTGGTTATCTAAACTAGACAAGGAAATAATATCTTTTGAAGTCTCTATCTCTGCCTATATTCCTTTCATTATCTCATATATATCCCCTTGTGTCTTTGTATTCTTGAAATATGTTCTAGAGGACAATCCAATGCATTCACCTCTAACGTGACAATATTGTTCTAGAAGCTTCAATGTTATTGAAAGTTGTTTTTATTTAGGTACACTCTATGGTAATTCTCATGTCTAAACCATATAAAACATATGGAAAATATACATTATTCTTTAATAATAATGTAAATCATAACAAATTACTATTACATAATACGTACACTTGATTCTCATACTTCTTGTGTGTTTTAATTAACTAGTTTACCCTATTTATTTATGCGGGTCTCTATCCATAGCACATGATGTGGGATGGAAATTGCTTTAAATTTTGATTCATCAGTATTTATATAAACAAAAGAACATTTGTTTATTAATATCACATAAAAGATTTAATTTATATTTAAAATATATACAATTTTCTTTTCAATTGAAGTGTACCCTATATATTATTTATGATAAGGGTATTTTTGTTTTTCTAGACGTTGTTTATTTTCATCACACATTATTGTTTCAAAAATTAATAATATTGATTAAATGAAAATAAAATAAATAGTATAAAATAAAATATTATTGACAACATTGCGATTGAAATGATTTCTCATCATGAATACTCATGAATGCTTTACATGTATCCTATTTTATAAAGTGTTCATACCTAACTGGTGGTTGGAGGATAACTTTCTTATCAAATTTTGTGGGATGATGCTTTGAAAGAAGTGTCAAAAGGACTTTATACAAATTTTTATTGACCATCATGAAATATTTATTAAGGAAATAATCAAAAATAAAAAAAACTTTATAATTTGTAGTGAAAAGTAAATCAATGTTTCATATATAATTTTTCTATAAAATAAAAGAAGTATATCATAACAAAACCTTAATATCTTCCCTTATGGATTCCTTCAATACACGAAAGATATTTTTAAAAGTATCTATATCAGATGGAACTTGAATTAACATTGTGATAACAACAAATCTAATTAATATTGACTTGTTGGGGTCAACAGGCTGGCCATGTTGATTCTAGCCAACATCAAATTTTATACCTTTTATTCTTACCTTGATAATTCTATTTAATAATGTGACTTTACATCATTATTGTTTTTTTCATGAACATGTTTTTGATCCACTAATAATTCAATAGTTTCAAAATCAATAATTTTTTCTTCCTCCAGATTTGAAACATCATCATGTGAAAAATTCAATATCTTCATGAGAAGTCAAAAATTACATTTTGATTATGTAAATTCAATAGAGAACATGTAATATTATAGGTAAAATAATATTATAATAAAAAAACATTAACCAACTCAATGAACACTCTTATATTTTTCATTAATGTTTGAAGGGATTTGGATTCTCATTCAAGTACACAAATCCCCTCTTTTTGGTACTATATAACATACAATGCATTGTCTACCTTTTTATCATCATGGAAAGATTATGATCGCCCAATGAAATCGTCATACTCAATTGTGTTTTCATCCAACCCTATAGTTGTTTTAGTCACAAAAAATATTAGACCAATTATTTTTTTGTTGGTCGTGATATATAAAATATATAAACTTTTTTTAATACCATTATCAATGGCTCATCCTTATACCCATTCATAATGAAATTCACCTTCACAAATCCCAATTCACCAAATTTCAATAAATTTCAATTTTTAACCCATTTCTATTATAAAATGAAGACATGATATTTTTTATAATGCAACTCAGATATTTTTTTAATGACCAAAAAATATAATATAGTCACTTAAATTAGATTTCTATCCTTGGAACTAGATATGTACATCACTTTTTCCACAAGCATAAATACAATATTTAGAATCATACTTCTTTCATCTTGTTAATTTGTTTAAAATTTATAACCATTAATTAAAAAACTAGTCTAATATATAACATTTATATTTTTTCCCATTGATATTATTCAATGTCGTTCAATAAAAGAATTAATATTTTTTTATTGACTTTATAAATATGATCTTAGAACCATCCTATAAACTGTTGATTATCTTCATTTCATATCCATCCTCCAACCGTTAATGGATTAAAATCTCTATGAATAGAATTTTGGGAATCTATATATAGATAAAACTATACAATATTATGTAAAATGTTATGGTAAGTGTTCTACCACTTTGTTTTGGTAATTATGAACATGTATTTTAAAAATCCCTTCACTATTAAGGAATCAGTTGTAATGATATTTTGGTAGACTGATGCAATCAACATCTGATAGGTAATCAAAATAGAATTAAGTAACCTCTCTAGTGACATATCCTTATACAATATAACCTTCAATATGACATTGATTCTTTATATATCCTTTTAAAATATTGATATATAATTCAATGGGGTACATCCATATGTAATGGATTGGACCACATAGTTGAACCAATCTAACAAATTATAACATCATGTGGACCATTATATCAAATAGTTTTGGTGGGAAGAAATATCCAATTAACATAATATGACTCTAATATCCTTATTCATTATTTGAATCCTCACCAAGTCAATAACATTACAACATATGGCTTTGAAAAAGAACCAGAGTTTGGTTAATGAATGTCATATATTTTTAGGAAGAATTTAATGTAAACTGATGAG
This sequence comes from Viscum album, assembly GCA_963277665.1. Lineage (NCBI taxonomy): Eukaryota > Viridiplantae > Streptophyta > Magnoliopsida > Santalales > Viscaceae > Viscum > Viscum album. The sequence continues at coordinate 34,464,362 of OY728131.1, forward strand.
TATCAAATATTGAATCAATACAAGAAAATCCTAAACAAATTTAACCTATAAAATTAAATTAATCACTTTCATGACATTATAGATATTTCATGAATAAACCTATATAAATTTTACACCATTAAGGTAAAGAAAAAAATTATATTTTTTCCCTTATATTTTTAGTGCGTAAGTTATTGGTGGAAGAAAATTCCAAATTTCACCCACGAATATTTAAACACATTCCATATCCCTATGTTAATAATTTTGAACCTAGACTAGATTCCAAATTTTGTATTTAAGAACATTTAGTAATGTTCCATTATGTAACACCCCATGTTTTTATGAATTATTTTTTAAAATTAATTAAATTACTTTGGTTGCATGAATTACAAGAAATACCAAGTTAGGAATTTTTATATACAAATGTAAGTTAATAATTCACTATATGTAATAATGGTTTAGCTTGCGTTAAACACGAAACTGAGTTTTAAAAAACCATAACATAGTATTAATAGAGTTATTTAAATGCGACCAATATAAAATTTTAATTAAAATTATCAATATGAATAGTTAAAACTAAATTTTTAAATATTAATTATATTTGTTTTACTTAAAGGAAGCATATTGATAAAATGACTTTAATCGTTTAATAATTTCAAAATATATTTTTGGAAACATTTAATTTTTTTTAAAATTGTAATATTTATTTATTATGAACAATTATAAAATAAATATTGAACACATTTATAAAAATTAATTTGATAAAAACATTATTTTTGAAATAATATTTTCAGAATTATGATCGTGTAATTTTTTGGTATTTTTTTGAAAGGATTAATTTTTTATCGAATTTTGAAAAATAATAAAATTTATTTGAAAATAGCCTTATTATATATTTTATTTTTAATGTTAAATTAATTTTAATTTTTTCTAAAAGTTAAATTAGTAAAATTATACATAAATTAATAAAAATTGTTTAATTTTAATCAATTTCATATTGAATTTCAATGTAAAAGAAATTTTGACTTTTGAACATTTTATCTCTAAAAACCCTCCTTCTTGTCACGTATACCAGATTATTTTTAAATTAAAATTTTCCATTTATGTGAATTGAATTTGGAAAAATTGATTATATATTTTTAATAACAATAATTTACATTATATAATGTGTTCAACCTAATTTTTTTTACCAAAATGAATATTAAAAATCATAAAAACTATTTACCATGATTATGGTAAATATAGTTTTACTATGAGTTAAACTAAAACGTTATTGGTCAAAAAAATTATAAACACTTGTCAAAACCCCATTTTTCCATATTTATACCTTATACCTTCTATTATAAATATTTTTACATTATTGGAGCCTTTTGAAATAAAAAAAACTTTGGTGGAATTCCCTCTTAAATAAATTACAACTATGCCACTTCCCCCACATATAAAAGCACACCCATTATCCTCTCATATACACACCATAAAAACCAATTTTTTCAGACAATAACTTCCCAAATTACTTCATAAATTACCACCTATGAGACTAATAGACTTATTTTTGGATATAAATATACTATAGTTAATCTTTTAGTTAAATCTTTAGGAGGATACCCAAATAAAAGGTAATGATCATCAACAAGTGTTTTAATTTGATTTCTCCATCCACCTCATTAAATAATTTTTATACCATGATGATATAATATTATAGAATTATTACATATACTATGATTCTAATATGTTAATTTAATGGCATAAAAACATCTCCACTTTCATCAAATGGATTATGAAATCATCATTTTTTTGTACGTCTGACTACCACCTCACACACCGATATCGTTCATTGTTCCATTACCACCTATAACTATTAGAAAAAATGATGAATTTACCATTTATATATTATATTTATGATTTTTTATTGTTATTGAATTATTATATATCACATACCTTCACAGTTTCTATTTTTTTTTGCATATATGATAATGTCACTTGTGTGGATGGAGGTCTACCTCTTATCAAAATAAAGGGAATAATTTACTATATTAATGGAAGTTATTGAGGATTGGTTTAATGATAATATCTAATATATATGAAATAAAAAATAATCTTTACTGATAATATATCATTTAACTTTATTTTTTCGAATCATATAAGAAAATGGAAATATCATTTAAGCATATGTACAACCTACCACCTCCATGAACGGTGTATTTCATTTTCTATCTCTATATATTATGGATTATTATAAATACATATATAATGAATATATATAATGTTATTGTGAGGTTAAAAATTCTTGATATTATGATACCTTGATTTATATAATGGGAATGAAAATAACTAATCAAAACATAAAATATAAACAAAGTGGTTATTACCCAAAACGTAACATTAACCAGAAATTATTAATAAATGTTAAATAAACGGTCATACGAAAATAATATATGATGTTATATATAATAATAATTTCATTTAATTTTTATAAATAAATTTATATTTTTTACACAAGAGGTTTTAACATCTATGATAGAAGTCAAGACATAAGGTAAGGGATTTTTGTTTTTGTTTTCCTTCTTTGTGACATACATTATGTTAGGCACCTATATTTTTCCCCAAGGTTTATATACAACCCCTTTTACATGTAATATGAGGAATTTTTTTATCCTCATGATATTTGAAGATCCAGATTACATTATTAATCCACAAATATTACAATTCAAGGTTACCAATGTGGTAATGATTTAATGTTACAGTCGCATCATTTATTGGAATTCTTAATAATTATGTTTCTGATGATAAAATATAATAAATATTATATAAAAAATTCATTATTTTTATCCTTTATATATTCATGATAGTTTCAATTAATAGTACAATTTTCATTCTCTTTGGTTCTTAAAATAATTGTGATATTTTCATAATAATATATCACTTATTTCTCTCTTTAGTCAGAAATCCATTTTATTCCAAAATAATGTTTTAGAAAAATCCTTTTTATTTATTATTATTATTATCATATAATTTTTAAAATACAATTTTACGTATTTTTAACATTTTTTAATTTTTTTGAATTTAATCTTAATTTATTTTTACAAAAAATTCTTATTTGGTTTTAATAAAAAATGTGAAAGGAATTGTTGTTTTAATGTGTAAAATAAGAACAAAACATCTAATCATCAAGAAAAGTATTTTATTAGAAAAATAATTTCTATGTTCTCATAGATATTTTCAAATAAAAATATTTTCAAAATGTTTTTTTAAAGTGTTTTTCAAAGAGTAATGGGTATTTTACACAAAAAATGTTTTAAATGATCGATCCAAATTGTTTTCCATCTATGATGACCTCCCTTCATGTTAAAAATGCCTTATTGGGGATATGTTTTAGGGATACCATCATTATTATTTCACTTAATTGTTTATGTTTATGACTGACTGATGTTTATGAAACCCAATTCTCTTCCACGGGTTGTACGATGAAAAAGATCTTATGAAACCCTCTACTTTTTCCATGGGTAATGATATAATGAAATAATAAAATGATTATGAAACCTATCACTTTTATATAGTTTCTATGTTAATTAAATGTTTATGAAATCCATTACATTTCATAGGTTTTGATATTATAAATGTTCTATGATCTATTTTGACACATAAATATGGTTTTAATTATGATATGTGTGGGACTTATATTTCTATTAAATTCATTGGGTAAATATTTATATCTCTGAGATATATATGACTAGAATGCGGCTAGAACCTAGTACTGTAAGGGATGCATTCTGCTATGACAGTATTGGGAGTGAACGATGACTACTATGATGGTTTGGGGAGTTAACCAATTTCACTAAGATATCATTAGAAATGATCCTTGACTAATATGGAAGTTATTTTTTATACTTATGTGTATGAAAAAACTCTATGACTTAAGCCAGTTTAATTCTCTCTTGGATTATGTTTTTTGATTACCTTAGGATACAAGTCTTATGAATTTCGAATCATTATTACATGATTCTATATTATAGTCTATTATTTGTAGGGTATGATTTTAAAATGTTATGGTCATGTTATAATACCCTTAGGATCGTATTGTTATTACATATCTTGGGTTTTTAACCTTACTGAGCAAATGAGATCACCCTTTACTATGTTTCATTTCCCTATGTTATGAAGAAATGTATTGGTTATGATATTTCTATGAATGGTACTAGTTATGATGATCATTTTGGGAGATGGTGTATTTAACCTATGGACCAATTATTTGTTTTTTAATGTATCTAAAAAAATTAAACTATTGCGGTCCTTATAAGTCTGTTTGTGTAATGTAATGAATATTCATAAATAGTGATGTAATATTTATATACGATATGACTAGGTCACTATAGTTTGTATCAGATGATAGGTTTAGTTAATATAAGAAAACAAGGATGGGATATCCTTAGTGAGATCTAAAATTATATTTCTAAGGACATGTTTAAGAAGAAGTCAAAGTATAGGAAAACTTCCTACATTTTTTTAAAGGTTTGAGTGAGGATTTTAATAGAAATTACATCCTTTTTATGATACTACAAGTGTATTTGGCTTTGGTATAAAAGTACATAGGGATAATAACACTAAAAAGGCCATATTGAGCTAGAATCAATTATAACCTAATGAACAAAAAATGGGCCTTGTTTCCCACCTAGTTTGACACTCCTAGGTGGAATGCTAGGGAAATTCAAAAAAAATTATGAACCACCCTGACCGATTTAAATAGATTGTGACTATTAATAACCTAGGATAAACATAACGATCAATTAATGAATTACGATGTCATGATCTAGACAACTGATAAGTGTTTTTTCCTGATTATGTGGTTCCCTATTATGATTATTATTTTTTACAAAATTCTTTTGTGGTTTTGCAAATTTTTGGATCCTGAAGGAACCTTACTAATTCTGAGGGCGATAGAAAAATCAATGACTATCCTACTAAAAATCCAAATGTTATGGAATATGGAATTAAATATATTATTTCTATGGTCACAAATCTTTCTCAAGCTACAAATCATGATAGTATTCCAAATAAACAAAAGAGGGGAAAACCTTATGTTCATACCTTCATGAGGCAATGTATAACATCCTTCAGTGGACCCTCTAATCTTATAGTTGTCACGAAATGGTTTAGAAACACTAAATGGTTTTTTTCGTTCTATATTGTTTAAAACATGAAAAAGTAATTTTGGTTGTATACAATTTGGAAGGTGAAGTAAATAAATGGTTGAATCTTACCTATAATATTAAGAAATAGGATGAAATTGAAACAATTTATAGGTATGATTTCAAGAACATATTTATCAATAAGTGAATTCATTTTGTTATTAGTTAAAATATGGAGAAGGAGCTCCTTGAGTTAAAATAGAATGATGATGAAAATATTGGTACCGATGAGGAAAATTTTACAATACATGTGAGGTACACTTCTTTTATTATCATACAAATATAAATTAAGGTTGATGGATTATTCAATTTCGTAAAACCAATTTTACAAAGTGTATTTAGATTAATGGTAGTTTGTATTGCTAATAACTCACGTGAACAAAGATTGAAAAGACCGAGGTAGTGTTTCCATTTTTTTTTTCTGGATTCTTTTGTTTTTTTTATTTGGATGAGAATGATAAAGATGAACTAATATATGATTCTAAATGTGTTTTTATGAGGAAAAAACTAAAATTTTAGGAGACCATTGGTGGATGAAATCTCGATAGTGGGTTAATGTTGTGCTTTCTATATCATATAGTTGTACCAATAGTTTGTAAGGAAGAACTTATTCATGCTTACCAGATTTAGATATGGTTTTTTCATCATGGAATACAAAATATATATAAAAGTAATTAAAATAATATTTTTTATCAGTTCGGATGAAAGGGTAGTGGATGATTTTTTATGGGATTCCTCACCTGTCAGTATGTTATGATAGAGCACTAATGACCAGTATGTATGTGGAAATCTTTACCGATTACCTTGTGGAAATAAAGTAAATCAAATATAGATTTTGAACATTTCTACCAATGATGGATATGAAACATAGTTTGATATGGGTGATTGTGGATCAGATCACAAAGTCCTTCCATTTCATCTTTTTTTCGTTAATCTTGTATGGTGGATGGCTTTTCGAAAATCTATATCTGAAAAGTTTTAAAGCGGCATGGTGTACCAGTATCAATAGAATGAGTCTGAGATCCAAGGTTTATGTCTCATTTCTATATTTCCGCATATAAATACCATCAGACACAGTTTAATATAGTCACAATGTAACATCCTCAAATGGATGTAAAAACTGAATGTATTATACAAACATTGGAATATATTCTTAGGGTTTTTGAAATGGATTTTAGTGGCTCATATGAGGATTATATACCATTAGTGGATTTCTCACATTACAATATCTATTATCACATCATACATATAGATCCTTTTGAATCATTATACGAGAATCCTTGTGGTTCTCCACATTATTGGCTAGAAATGGGTGAGACTTCACTAAATGGGCAAGTCCTTGTGCAAGAGACAATAAGAAATAATTAGTTATTCAGAGTGGGGATGAAGAAGGATCAGATTCATCGGAAATTGTATTTGGATCATCACCTTCGACTATTTTAATTTTTGGTGAGTGATCATGTGTAATTTTGAATCTCTCTAAGGATTTGGAGTTGTCATTTTGATATGTAGAGTATGTCATCACCTTGATACATATGCCATTTTGAGTTACTAGAATGAATTAATGATGAGGTATATTTATTGGAATTTCCACCAAAGTTCTGTTCAGTGCATAATTTGTTTCATATGTATTAGTTGAATAAGTATCAACATGATTTGGACCATGGGATTTGATGGGATTTCATTGAACTAGAGTCATATGATACATTTGTTCATGTGCCATTATGGATTGTGGATAGGAAAAAGAAGTTGTTTTGGGGGAAATCGTTATTCTAGTGTGGGATTTATGGAAACATGGTCTGATTTAGGAAGAAATATGGGAGTGTAAGAAGGAAATGGTAGATAAATGCCCCAAAATATTTCACTCCAAGGGTGGTTTTAAACATTATGAGAATTGAAAGACCAATGTTCGGGAGAATATAGAACTCATAGTTTCATGTTATTGTTGTGTTTTGTCTACTTTAAGTATATAATGTTATTGAGTTATGTTTCAAGAGGTTAAGAAGAGTTTTAATATGTTTTTGGTGCTTCTATAGTGTTTCAATGTTTGATAATTGTTAGTATAAACAATGTAACACATTCTAAGAAACCAAGAAACTAAAATAGAGAGGACTAGGTAGGCACATGGTTAGGTAAATTTTTTGGATAAACCATTCACCCACCTAGGGGAAGCCATGACATGATACATATAGGGGTTTAGCATGGTTAGTGCACTATTTTTTCAAATTTTCTAAGCCATCCACATGAGGAGGATTTGGACGAAGTATCTAGTGCATGTTTAGTGAACGATTTTCCAAATCATGTTCCCTAACCATGTAATGTTAAAATTTAAATACAAAATTTTCATGTCTAATTAAGATTACCTTATTAACCACTCATTTTTACCCTTAATATGTTTTATAACGAATTTATCTTCCACAAATGGATGTGGTGACCATTACTCTTGATCCAAGAGTGTTTCCTAGGATATGTTAGGTGTGTTGGTGGATAGTTGTTTTGGTAAGGGATTATTCATTTTCATTTTCCTTAGTTTTATTATTCATCCATAATTGAGAATCGTGGATCTATTCTGTTGGGTTTATAAATATGTTGTCTAATAACAATAATGATGAGATATGTTTTTTTATTTAAGGGAACAAGATTTATATATTTTTTCAGGAGTTTTATGTTGAGATTTTGTTGTTTTATATTGTTCTTTGGTCTCTCCAATGTTTGTGAGTTAGGTGGATTCACTCTTGAATCATATTGATTATAACTTTAAGGCCTGGTTTAATTTTTTTTATCATTATTTAATTTAATTTTAAAATTTATGTGTGATTATTTATGGAAAACCACTTTGGTGTTGGTTTTGTGAAATGATGGAAATTGGTTTGTTATTTGTAAAAATGAATGAGGTTCATTAAATTTATTGTTTGGTTTTTATTTTCAGATTTTTTTTATTTTTTATAAATAAAATAAATGTTTCACTGAAATTTTTTTCCGTTATATGGAATGGGTTTTGATATACATTGTTGGCTTGTGTTTATGTTCATTTGAAATAGTTGAGGGTGTCAAAATATCCCTATCAAAACGACTCATTAGGTGATGTCATGGTGAAAGGATTACTCACCACACATGAGTATAGGGGGTCCATGGTTGACATGAATATGTGGATGTGTGTGGATGTATGGAAATGAATGGGTATGCGATAATTGAAATTGAGAAATGGTTTTAAAGACTTGTTTGGTTTCATTACATGAAAAATGTTTTAGTTTGGGAAATTGTTTGTCTTCAATATAAACTAATTTAAATTATTATAAACTATTTTATATAAATGTTCTAAAATGTTCTATTATATTGGTGTGAGTTATGATGTTATTGGGAAAATCCTACTAAATTTTATAACCACACTTTTCTTGGGATCTTTGGTGAATTTTAAGATGTTATTTATTGAGACACATGTTAAAAAAATTATACCAATTATTTATTGATTTATCCTGATACTTTGTTATTGTCTTATTTTATTGGAGATTAGATAATGTGGGGAGATTATATTTGGATGTTGTTAGGTCCTTTGGATTTTGTGGTATTTTGTATCTTTTAGTTTTCTTTGTCTTTGGTTTCCACTTGTACTAATATGTCATAATTGTTTTTGTGTCAATTGTATTTTGAACTCATTAATAAAATAGGGAGTTTATTTTTATGGTATAATGGGTATGTTGTTTTATTTAAAAAAATGGGAAAATAGTCCCACACTTTTCTATGATGCCCTTGTAATTTTTTTCTATCCTTTGGTGTGTTGTAGATGTAACATAAGTATAGTAGGAAAGCCATCACTTATCAAGCTAATAAGGACGGGTGCGGAGTTACAAATCCTCTAATGGTATGATGATTGCATTTAAAGTCTATAATTACACTCTGGTTTATGTTGGAGGGAACCTGCTTCTAGAAAATATTTTCATTTTTCCTCTGGTTGAATTTTATTTTATCCTCAGCATGTATTGGATCTCTCTAACATGTGATATTATATCCATGTGATGATATGCACGAACTTCCAATGGATATTACACACATTTTATCTTTCCCAATTTCCTTCTAAAATGAGTTCTTATATCATATGGTTTGGAAGAAAATTGACATCGGTGATATGGCTATGGTGTGGGGAATTTTTGATGTATTTCTAGAAGAGTTACCTATCCTTCCACCAAAATGCCAAGTTGATTTCTCAATAGAACTCATACCTAGTTCCATATCAATTTCAAATAATCTATACAAAATAGAACTAATTGTGTTTTAGGTATCAAATGAGAAACTCTAAGAAAACCTTGATATGTGATTCATTCGGCCGAGTGTGTCACCTTGTGATGCACTACTAACAAAGGAGCCTTCAACAATGCTAGAATAGGACTTTATCAGTGCTAAAAAATAACAGACAACTAGAGACCGACCAAATCTATCAGTGCTATTAAAGGGGTAAAATTATATTTTTTCCGATGTCCTAGAACCCAACCCCTTTTTCAACACTTACATGACACCTTTAACAACACTCCCCCACTTTTATCAGTATTTTTCACTCCACCATCCCATTTATCAACACGTAGATAATTTCCAGCCTCTTACGCACCCACCTGTGTTTTAACACTACAACCCCCTCAAAGATGGAGTGCCTTTACCACAACACTAGGTTTTTTTTTCTGTTTAATGATATTTATTTTTATTAATATATAAATACATATTTACATACATATTTATTTTTTATTCTTATATATAGATAATTATTTTTAAACACCTTTATACAATATATGGTGTGTGTGATATATATATATATACTTATATTTATTTAAATTAATTATAAATTATATTCATTTAAATATACTACAATATAATATAAATATATATATCTGTTTATTAATACACACACATATGTATATATAAAAACTATTAAAATACTTTTGGAATGAAAATAATAATCAAATATTGGTTTGAATATATTTTTATAATATTTATTTATTTACATATAATATAATATAAATTTTTCACTTAAATAAAATTATATATGTATTTAAATGAGTGACTTATTATAAATAAACATAAAAAAATGTGTATATATATATATATTTAATAATAAATAAAATTATGCTATGAAAATTGAAAAAATTTAAAAACCATAATAGGAATATGAATGTAATCCGTGAGAATAAATTCATTCTCCACAATAAAACAAAATAAGACCCCCTTAAACTCGGCAAAAAATGCATCAAATGTTTAAAAAATTGGTGTACCCGGACTTAAAACTCAATTTGGGAAGCTTTATGGGCCTTTTTGGCCTAAAATAAAGTGGCACAGATTTACCTCTACCAATAGGGATGTGGATATCATCACTAGATTGAAAATGAAATTTGGTAGAGCCCAAAAAGACACCCGTATCAAAAGTTATGGTTGTTTGAAGTTCGAGTAACATTTTCAACTTACATTAGATATTTTATAAGTTATAAAAAAATTTTATCTTCCAATTAATATTAAATGACTATTACATGATAATAATAAGAAAATTGATAATTAAAAATATATTTTAATTATTCTGTAAGTCATTTTCAACAATATCATGCATATTTAGTGTAAGTGCTTATTTACCTTTTCTAAAACATATTTTAAAAAACAAATATTATATTTATATAAACATATTTATATTTATATATTAATATATTAATATTGATGAAATATTTTTTAGTATACACTTATCAGTGCTACTAAAAAGCACTGAAAGGGGGTCATTATCAGCTCTTCTAAAAAAATACTGATAAAGACCCCCCCATTATCAGTAATTTTTTTCAAACATTGATAAAAGACACCATTTATTAGTGTTTTTTAAATTTATCATAAAGGGTGGTCCTTTATCCATTCTTGTAAAAAAGTATTGATAATGGCCCCCTTTAATATCGTTTGTTTTTTACCACTGACAAAAGGGGTCATTAACATCATTTTTAGCATGCGTTGTTAAAGCCATTGTGCTTGATAAACTCAATTTTGAAGTAGTGTCCACCTATTCTTATTGTTAAAATGATATATGGATAAATGAAACAAATTCATTGTTTATTGAGATCTATACAAGAACAGAATTAAGAGTAAGTAACTAATTCACAGTATCAATGACTTCATTGATCCACTGTATAGAGCGTAGTATTTTCCAAGATTGAAATTCATTTTCGATATCATTAATTGAGGGTCAATAAGGGGGATATAAACAATACATCATTATAGAAAAGGTATGGACACTATGAATACATAGTTATTCCATTATATCTTACTAATTTTCCATATATCGTTATGGATTTAATGAATAGAGTCTTTATAGATTACAATGATCTATTTTTGGAAGCCATTATAGACGATATTATTATCTAATCAAATAGAAATGAAGATCATGAATATCACTTGAGAAATATAATGAACACCCTATGTAAGGAGAAACTATTTGGAAATGTTATTTATTTTGGGCAGAAAAAAGTTTCTTTTTTGGGTCATATAATTTCAAGAGAGGGTATATTAGTATTTGCATCAAAGAGAAAGGCAATTGAATCTTGGTCTAAACCAAGCATGGTGATAGATATCCATAGTTATCTTGGTTTAGATGGATATTATCAATGGGTTTTTGTGAATTTATCATGACTATATGATCCTTTGACCTAGTTAACTTTGAAGGGAACTGATTTCCTTTGGATATATGAATGTGAGGGAAATTTCAGGGAACTAAAAAGATTATTAGCCAGTACAACCCTGCTTACATTACCATATAGTGGAGAAGAGTTTTGAATCTATATTGATGCATCTAAAATGGGATTGGGATGTGTTATTATGACTAATGAAATGGTTACGGTTGTTGGTCAACAAAATTGAATATTCATGAGCAAAATTACCCATCTTATGATTTGGACTGAGATGCAGTAATATTTCAATTAATGATATATCAGAGTTATAATTATAGGGAAAAGTATGATATACAGACTAATAATAAAATTTAAAAGTATATATTCACACTAAAGGAGTTGAATATGTTCCAAAGAATATGGTTAGAGCAGATTAAATATTATGATATCTCATTATATTACCACCATGGGAAGGTCAAAAAGGTGTTGGATGATTTGAGTCAAAAAGATAATGCATGTTTATCCATGATGAGGGTTATGAAAGATCCAATATTTATGGATTTTCAATGTATTTACTTGGAAATCCCGATGGAAGGGGAAAATATTATCTTTCTCAATTGAATGTTAAATCATTTATCCAAGAAAACATTAAAGAGGTGAAAAATGAATAGGTAGACCTGAAGAATAAGGATAGAAATGTTCCTGAGTTAAAACATGATCATTATGGAATGATAAGGTTCTAGAACCAAGTTTTATTTCTATATATACTAGATTTCAATAATGAGTTTTTGGTGGAATCTCAAACTTATTCATTCTCTATTCCTCTAGGAATTGAGAAGATATATATATTTGAAAGATTAATTCTACTAGCATGCCATTAAGAGAGATATATATGAGTTTTATCTCGATAATTTTTATGTCCTCAAGTTATTTATTAGAGATAAAATTACAAGGGGATGTTATATACATTACAAATACTAGAATTAATGTGCGGAAACATCATCACGAATTTTTTCATTAGACTCCACAAAATATCTAAAGGGAATAATTATTTATGGTTTTTAGTTTATCACCTTAAAAATTTATCACACTCCATCGCTATGAGAGAAAACTTCTATCTAGGTCCGCATTCTATGATATACATTAAGAAAGTAACAATGTTTTATAGAGTTCTACAATACACTGTGTCTAATCGGGATCTAATGCTTACCTCAAAGTTATAGAAAATTATTCTTTAAGATCTGGATACTAATTTGAGTTTTATCACTACCTATTATCCTTGGATAGATGGTTAGTTTGAGAGAAAATTCAAAGACTAGAGGATATGTTGAGATCATGGTCTTCGGATTACAAAGGGTCAAAACTAGAAAACTAATCTATAAATATAGACCTATAGACATGGTTTTATAGGTAAGTGTCCATAACATAATTTATAACCACAATTTAACTAAAACTGCATCTATATGATTATTGGAAGCCATGATTTTATAAAAACAATAGAAAGAATGTTCATTGTTTTTTTTCAATCCTACAAATCTATCCTTATACCTATGTCCCTCCTCCCCCAATGGCTCTCCTCCTACCCAATGAATCTCATCACCCGACAACTCTCCTCCTTCCTTGATGGATCTCCTCACTAGATAGATCTTTTCCCACCTAAAAACAATCCTATGACACACAACTCTCATCCAAACCATGACCCTAATCCCATTTATTCCCTACTCTCATGAGATATCATCCTCATTACACTCCTCCCATGACGCTTCCACAAAAACATCTATGATCCTTCCCATCTGATGAAACCGCCCGAAATCCCCAGTATTCTCCACCTATGACACAGACACCCACCTACCCATCAACATTACTCTGAGGCGGCCTCCACACCCACTCCTCTAGATCGCCTCCAATGTGGCCACCCACCTCTCAATGTTTAACCTCCTCCTTATAGATCTTTGTTGGTCACAACTTATGAATATTCTTACCCACTAACATTCCAGTTAGATGTGACATGAATTTTTTTCAGTTTCCCATAACATTTTATTCTTACATATAAAATCATTAATATAAAATTTATTCACCATCTTAACCACATCATGTAGATTTTATCGATATAATCTTTTTGTGATGCATTTTTTACAATAAATTAATCAATGGACCAACATGATAAACTAGGAGGATATATGATAAATCATTAACCAAATCATTAGTTCATTAATTATAAGAGATAAATTTTAATTTATCATACATTGATCTTGAAAATATCTATATAGACAAAAAATATCATTTTTTAAATTATTTTCATGAAAGTCATTCAATATATCATCATTGTTCTTTATGTTTTCTCGTAGTTATTTTTTAAGGGGAACACTTGGGTCTATGACATAGTCCATACTTTAACCCTCATTTTTAATGGATTATTGACTATGGTAAAATTTTATGGTTTTATGATGTGAACATCGATTTCACTAGATATTGAGGGCCTACCAGTTTATGGGATAATATATAGATCTACCATTTATTGTTAATAATGAATAATTCATAGGGTAAACTTTTTCTATATATTTTCTTCGGTGTAAATTTTTTTTAGGGCATTAGGGATAAGATATCAATAAATTATTTCTATTATAGTACATCCTTTTTATATTTTCTAATTTGTGTAAATATTTAATTTTGGTTTTGTATATGTTAGCATACATTGGTATATAATCTAAAATTTATAAATTTTATTTTTAATGTATGAGGTTTTTACTAAATAAATTTATATGTAATTATTCTTGATGTCAAAAAAACATCATTTTACCCAACACTTAAATATATACACTAGGATAAAACATGGGTTTATAAGGATTATCCCACTATAGTCAATATTATTAATTTTATAAACTATAAAACCATTGATAGGAAAAGGTTAGATTGAAGTTAATGTTCCAAAAATATTTATGGATGGACACAACTATACCAAGACTTCATTAGTAAATGTATCTATCACAGAATATAGAAAATATCATACAAATGCATTCATTATAGACGATTAAATTATTTATTTTCTAATAATGAAAAAATAGTAAAAAATATAAGTGAATTTTTTTTGTATTTCAAGAAGTTTACTTAATGTTTTTTATATTAATTTGGGGAAATATACATTATCATATCTATAAATGTCTATATAAAGTATCATATTGAAAAATAAGACATGATATATGGAAAAGTATCTATAAATTTCACTTTAATTTATAAACAGTTGTTAATATAAATTTATTGTCTCTATAAATGTAATATAAAAAATTTTAATCCATACTTATTGCATCTTTTTCCCAAATATCTTAGCAATATTTGATAATTTTTAATCAAATGTATATTTTAAATGAAATAGATTTCATATGTCAGGATCATTCATAAAAGAACAAGTATATTTTCCAAAATGAATGGTAAGCAATGTTAACATTACCTAAGGATGAAAAATTTATTACCACGATCATTAATGATGATCACATTAATACTGTTTTGAAATATGAACTTTTGATCAATAAATATTAGTAATATAAAATGGAAAAAATTAAATAATTTGAATTATACCATTATTATACATTGTGAATATAGATATATAAAACATAGTGGAGATATACTTCCGCATCTTAAGATGAAAAATGATACAATTTTAGATAAATAATTATAAAAACATAAGTATGAAATTGTAAGATAAGTTTAATTAGGAGATTAATTTAAAATAATAGTTTATTAATGAGATACATCTAATGTGGAAATATTTAATGAATGAATGAATCTCACAAAAAAAATTATTTTATATACAGAATAAACTGAAGTTGAATAATAAATTTAGGGAATGAAAATAAAATATTGTATTTGAATCATCAAACATTTATGTTGTATATAATGGTTCATCTACTAAAATTGAATGAAAAAGTGATATATTTAAATAAATATATAATATTCTCACACATTATTTATTGACAAATGATTACAATATCATTAATAAAAAAAGATAGAATTTATCAGTGATTTTTGTACATAAATTACCTATAGAATATTTGAATGAGAATGAAACATCCTTTGATGAAAATAATTAATATGGTTATGATTTTGAATATGAACATATAATTCTTAAATAAACTCATAGAAATGTAAAATTTAATCTAAATAAAAAAATAAATTTTTGTTATAATATTTCCTAAAATTTTCTTTCTATTTTACCCTTCATACCATTTACAAACCACGATGATTTTCTCCAAATAAAATATGAAAACTAAAGTCTAATGAAAACCATATATAAATTTATAAGATGAGGGATCATTCTTCATAAATTGATACTATTAAATATACTATAAATGCTCAAAAATATACTTTTATAGTCAATATTAAGTGTCTATTACTAATATAGAAATTATTTTTTTTGAAAAGAAAACTAGTTTTTGGATATGCCTATATTTTTCTGTATAACCTGTTATGAAAAAAAAATCTATTGGTAAAAATATATTATTTCTTAAATTTAGTGCATATTTATATATACCAATGAATAAAACTTGTGTTTTATATATAATATATTTTTATCTAGTCTAATGGAAAAAATATCAACTTTCTCTCACACATAAAGGATGAATTCGGAATCATTTTTTGAGAGAAAATTCACGAGGTATAATAGTATAAGAAATATAGTTATCCATTTTAGGTCCTTAATTTCCATTGTTTTATATATTAGATAATTATAACAAAACATTTTGAGGGTTAATAAGTTTTACAATGATGTACAATATCAAAATATTTTTAATAAAAAATGTTATAAATATAGTTCAATTGGAGTTATGAAATTCTCTACCAATAAATAATTTTTTCATAAAATATAAATGGATGAGATATTATAGTAGGAAATTAAATTCCATAGTGACTTTTAAAATTATTATCACCATTATCATTTATCGATAGGAAATTATATTCTCCTTAACATAACTAGAATCATTAAAAACACAAATTTTAAATGAGATACTAGATATGATATTTGATTGATCTAAAGTTGTTTGTCTCAAATAATAAAAAAATATAAAATTAACATTAAATCAGAAGTTGAAGTGAAAAAGTATAAATATCTATAGTTTATACATATGGATAATTTTTTTTGAACTGCTATAAAATATATTGGAAAGACAAAATACAAGTATATACCATATGATAATTTTTCCCATTGATGTTGATTTTTTTATTTATAAAAAATATAAAAATAATATTTGTGTGTATTTTAATTTATATTAATTTAATCTAAAATAACTTTTTTTTGATTTAAAATATAATTATAGTTATGTTATTTTTCATGTTCTACACCTTAGTTTTGAGAGGAATTCACCACAAGTTGTTACATGCACTGTATCCTCAAGTGACCTATATGCTATGCACCTTTGACAAATATTAATTCATCTTTGCAATGAATAATTACCAAAAGATTGTAATTACAAATAAAATCTCCCCAATAAAGATCCCATATTTCAAGACCCAAAGATATTTCATTATAGAAACATATAAATTATATAATAATCATTAAAAATATATTGAACTCAATAATATATGATATCTCATAGGAGGGTATAGATATGTGGGTGAGTATAATAACACTGTATGAAATTACAACAACATCTACTTATGGTGAATATATTAACACAAAAATATATATTTTTATGACAATTTTATAAAATTGTAATTGATGATGCTATACTATAATGTATTTAAAAATAATGAAAATAATAATAATGTTTCTAAACATAAATTTGACTATAAATTAAAATTTGACAACATATAATATATTATTTAAATTTATACATAATATATTTATTATGATTTTTTATAAACATGTTATTGATGTGTTTTTATCTTATGAAACAATACATATCACGTTAATCCATTTTCAAAATTATTTATTTAATGCACAATTATTTTCCTCATAATGGATATAAGATGGATGTACAACATTGATAGGATCAATGATGACTTTCCGAAGGAGTTATGATATTTTTTTGTACTTTTCATTTAATAATGATTCATATGACAGATTAAAATTATTCTCATGTTTTGATTGTGTTGTAAGACCATGGTTAACTCATGAGGAAATGAATCACCATATCACGAAACACAGTTTCAAAAACATATTGTGTGGTATCATAATGGGAAAGAATATCAGGTTGAGAATGAAATTGATTCACCTAAAAGTATTGGTATGATGATTTTAATTTCTAATCAGTAAAAATTTATTTCTAAAGCTAAATCCTCATGTAGACCAGCTAAAGATGAAATGAATACTAAAGCACATTTTTCAACTATTGATCAGAATGATGAATTTGAGAGTGTTAAAAAGATATTGGTAGATGTGACAACCCTAGTATATTTGGCTGGCGAGAAATTGCAAACAATTGATTTTTTAATGATATAATATCATGGAAAAATAAATGTATGTATTTAGTAATACTATAGTTGAATATATCCTTAAATTTATTAAGAATTTACTAATTAATGATTCAAGTGCTCAAGAAAATGATTAAATGGCATAAAATTTGGTTTAAGAAAAATGATTTTCATCAAATTAGATTAGTTTTTACCCCAATTATTTTTTCCATTTTGAAAGGAAGATGGACAGTTGAGTTAGTGATGACAATGTGGTACTTCTATGTGGAGGACTAATAAAGATTGAAATAAATATTTTATACCATAAAAATTGATTTGGAACTTCCCTTTAATTAATAAGCATTAAAAACATTTTCTATGAAAAAATGAAAAAAACAAGAGAAATAATGAAGATAAATAAATAATGATAATAATGACAATTTTCATCCAACATAGGGGTTAGATTTTTTAAATAGATAGGTTATATCCTGATTTTGTAGCTGACCTATAAAATTTTATGTTAAGAATATCCTATTACGTTTTGAAGTGATTTCACAAAATGCATACTGTATAATGTGCTCAGCCTATTTTCATTGACATTTAAAATATTCTCTATGGATGTGTATGAATAATATATTTACTATCACGAGTATATTTATATTTTGACCCATTGATATTAGAAATTAAATTTATACATTCTTGTATCCATTAACATGTGAGTTAAGAAGATTTTGATTGTTAGTACACAAGGATCTAATGCATTCACGAAGAGTATTTTATGTTTTTTGTAGTTTTAATATTGAGGATAAATTAATTACCTACTTATGAGATAATTTTTTGTTAGAGTAAAAATGGAAATTATCCATCCCTATTAATATAAAAAATACACATTCCTAAAGATTAATGTTATGAAGTACTTATATATTCATTGGAAAATAGTGATTTCTATTGATGGATCATCTATAAAAGAAAAATTGGGGACAGTTTGATAATACTATTGAGATAGATGAAACACCTCTACAAATATTGGGGAATGATATTTTAAAATAACATGATTGTTTGAATTTAGTTATTAGAAAAATTCAATCAAATATCTAAAAGAAAAAAGAATATCAATTCGAATTCAAATCACAATTAGAGAAAGAAAAGTATATTCTGGGATTTTCCATATTTTTCATCAAATTAATTACAACAATAGTTGGATGTAATTCATATAAAGAAAAAAATTTCTAAGATGATACTTTCTACTCTTTTAAATGTCAATGGAAAAACAAAATATAATTTTTGGTCATGTTAAGAATTGATATTTTGTGGTATAAGAGTATGAATTTATCCAATGGCAATTTTTTAAAATAAGTGGAATTTCCATTTTTCATGTTATTCAATGAATACTGTAATGAAAAACAATTTCATCTAGTGTTTGAAATTTTAATGTTCTATATGGTTATTCAAGTAACTTTTTAAAAAAATTTAATGCAGAAAATGTGAAACTAAAATCTCATAAAACCCATTATAACCATTTCTTATTACATGAGTTTATTCACTTTTCCATTCCACATTTACATTCACATAATTTTAGAATTTTTTATTAATTTATTTCATTTCTATCTAGAAAATTCTGTCAAAAGACTAATCAGAAGTGTTGTTCATATATTTTAGATAGATGCACCACTTTTTCAAATGGAGTTGGAAAAAATATCCCACCATCATTTTTAACAAGTATGATTCATTTAACTGTGCATATTCCCATTAATGTTATTTTTGGGGATCTTATTAGGATTTATTGGATATATCCGATAGAGATAAATATGTTTACAATGAAATATTATGTATGAAATAAATTCCATCCTCATGTATTTATTGTGAAAGGATATTTAGTACAATAATGCATGGATTTCTATTCATCATACATGGATTATGTTAGTAAAATTTATAATCAACCAATGAAATTTGAATATGGGAAATATGATCCCCATGAGTCTGAATATCCTTCCCTAACCCAAATAAGGGGGGATATCCAGATAATACTCATTGTGTAATTTAAGTAGGTAAGAGTTCCAAATGGATCATCATATAATATTAGTCATCTATGGTGTGCTAGATGATTAGATCATGTAAGTAAAAAATTAAATATGCAATTTTTGATTGTGGGATTTCATTATAGCTGCTAACATTTTAAAGATTACATATTCAAATAGAATATTTAGAAATTATATAAAGTATACATAATTATATATCTAATAATAGGAAGGAAAAATTTCACCGAAAATAATTTACTTCTTGGTTAAGGTCAATGGTATAAATTTTATTTTCATCTCAGTACATAATAAATGTTATTTTTTTTATATTAGATACCAATATCTTATATTTTCTTACATTACTAGTGAATGATGTATCATAAGAAATAATACAAATGGCCTATGGTCAAAAAAAATTGGCACATGACTGTAAGGAAATGTTGGTCAATGGATTTAAATTTGTTATAAATACCTATTCAAAAAATGGAAATGCGGCATGTCAGTGTCAAAATAAATGAAAAAAAAAATTTATGCTTGCTCATTATATAATAAATCTCATTTAGAAAATATATCATATTATGGAGAGGTTGAAGGAATAATTTTAATAGATTACTATGCACATGGTTGTGCTGTAATGATGAAATTCATTTGGTTTGACTTAATGAGACAACAAGTAATGTATATATATATATATGTGGATTTAGATTGATTTATCTAAACCATCAGATTTATATCGATAAACCATATATTCTCTCATCATAAGACAGATAGGTGTTTTGTGCAACTGACCTGTTAAAACAACAATTTGGTGTAATTGTCTATTTCATTCCTAGATATATTTATGATGAAGGCCAGGCTGATAATGATGTTGTTAATGAACCTGATGGTATTTATTCGATTGTGTCATTTGATAACACAAATGATTCATTTGTTAGAATCAATTGTGAACCATAAATTGTCACAAATCACAGAAAGAGTTGACACATTTGTCAGTATTTACCTGATATTATTAGAATATTGTATGTGTTTTTTTAAACATTCATACCTGATATCAAATTACCTAGTATTTACCCCATGAAATTGTAAGAGATATAATTTTCTTTAATAACGAGTTGATTAGGAATTGAAAATATCAATCATTATATTATTCTCAGTAATGTTTTCAATGGAATAAGAATTCTTTATTGTTACTAGAGTATCCTTTTTAAGGACATGTAGAGTGAATATATCATACTATAAATATATAGGTCATGTACACAATATTCTATCTAACTTCTTCATATATTGGTGGTTATATAAGACTTTATACCACTGAACCTAGTGAAAACTAATTTTTATAAGTTATAGTTTAATTACTATGTAAGGTATAGTCTACCTAGAAATTATTATACTAATGAAGGATCTAAAATAAAAAAGCATGATACTTAACTTATTCCATTGAATACATTATTAAGACTATTCATTACACAATATGTCCAGATGAAACCTATATCCTATGCATGAAAAGTAGTCTCAATACACCACCCATTACCACAGAAGCGTAGATGTAAATTATATAATGAGACAATTGATCCCATTAAGAGGATAAGATAATTCATTGGTGGCATCCCCAAATTTCAAACA
Organism: Viscum album; assembly: GCA_963277665.1. Classification (NCBI taxonomy): domain Eukaryota; kingdom Viridiplantae; phylum Streptophyta; class Magnoliopsida; order Santalales; family Viscaceae; genus Viscum; species Viscum album. The sequence continues at coordinate 34,486,178 of OY728131.1, forward strand.
TTCCTTTAATTCCTTGTTGAAACCAATGGATTATTGAAATATTTGAAAAAAAATCATTAATTATCCTAAAACATAATAATAATTCCTTAATAGCCTCGGATTTGTATGTTTTCACATTGGGCTGGAAATTAGTATTCTAGAACCAATAATAAGGTGAGAACAAAAAATAAATACATTAGAAAAATATAATAGAAAGACCAACATGAAAAGATATTTCTCTAAGTATGGAATCCTAGTCTTGCTCATGTATATATAGTATTAGATTAGTAATGATAGATATCTAATAAAGTATCTATTAGCCACTCTATTCAAGTCAATAAAATTCATCTTATTTAAACACATTCATGATTTTAGTAATGTATAATAGAATGTTAAATTGATTGAAATTTTCCTATTAATGGAAATATTGTGGATTAGTCCAAATTTTACACATTCACTACTTTTAGCAGGGAACATTAATTAAAATTGAGGTAGTCATGAGCACAAGGGATTCCAAGGAGTTGAGAATTTTGAGGAAAAATTAATATTATATATCCACCATTAGGATTAAGGGATACTGTATTTTCCATGAAATATAAGAGGAGTCTAATTTAAAAAATCTAAAACTGAGTCTCTAGTTTGATCTAGTAGTATGGAAAAAATGTAAATTTTCAATGGGAAAGGGTCTTGTTGCCAATATTTTATCAGGAGTGACTATTTGGGATGTGACCATCCTTCCGTCATGAAAAATTAGTTATTTGTGATAGGGATATGGTTTTTGTCAATAAAAATTTGGCATAAAAAGAACAACAAACTGTGAGAAGGGTATTTATGATGGGTATAAAAACTAATCACTAATAACCGGTGGTGTTTTTTACTATTTGTGTCGGGATTTATATCTCACCCCAAATAGTATGACGGTAGGTCGGTATTTGCGATGGGACTCATCGAAATACCTTTTTAACCACCACCCCTCTTTAATAAAGGGGTTAGTAGTTGTGACGGGTCCAATCACATATAATACAACTGATAATAATATAACATATATATACCCTATCTATTTTCCCCATTCATCTCTTTTATCTACTCCTTTCTCTCTCTACAAACATTTTTCATCTCAAAAAAATCAACGTTTAAAATTATAAATAATTGTAATATTTATAGGTTATATCCTCTGACAGATTTAGTTTTAAGGTATTTATCTTTTTCTTTAATTTTATAGATAACTCATTTTATTTTATAGTAGGTAAAATTATAGTTAATTAGTTTCAATTAAATTAACTTTATATTATATTGTTCTATTTATCATTATTTATTCTTAGAAATAATTATGTGTGATTAGTATTAATTATTATTAATTAATAATTATTATATTAATTATTATTAATAAGTAGTATTTATTATTAATTAGAAAAATTGTTAATGTGTAGTAATAATTAGAGATAATTATTAATAATTAGCTATAATTAGTATTACATTGTATTAATTAGTAATAATTCGTAATAAATAGTAATAATTAGTAATAAATGGTAATAATTAGTAACAAATAGTAATAAAATAGTAATGAGTTTTAATAATTAGTAATATTTAGTAATAAATTGAAATAATTAGTAATAAAAATAATAAATAGTACCAAATTGTAATAATTAGTATGAATAATTAATAAGTTGTAAAAATTAGTAATAAATTGTAATAATCAGAAACAATTAGTAATAAATTTTAATAATTATTAATATATTGTAGTAATTAGTAATAAATTGTAATAATTAGTAATAAATTTTAATAAGTGGTAATAAATTGTAATAATTTGGAAAAAAAACTTAATAATTAGTAATATATTGTAATAATTAGTAATAATTTGTAATAATTGTTAATAAATTTTAATAATTTGTAATAATTAGTAATAAATTGTAATAAATATAAATAATTAGTAATATTTAGTATTAAATAGTAATAAATTGTAATAAGTTGTAAAAAATTGTAATAATTTGTTATAATTGTAATAAATAGGAAACATCATTAATAAAGTGTAATAAATTGTAATGATTAGTAATAATTATTTATAAATTGTAATAAATTGTATAAAGTAGTAATAATTAGTAATAAATTGTAATAATTAGTAATAAATTGCAATAAAATGTAATAAATTATAATAAATTAAACTATAATATAATAATTAGTAAAAAATTGTAATAATGTATTAGAATTACTATTAAATTGAAATAATTAGTAAAAAATTGTAAAAATTACTAATAGATTGTAATAATTAGTAATAATGTGTAATAAATAGTAATAAATTTTAATAATTTTTAATAATTACTTATAAATATTAATTATTAGTAATAAATTATAAATATACTAATAAATTATAATAATTAGTAATAAATTGTAAAAATTAGTCATAAATTAAAATAATTACCATTAAATTGTAATAGATTGTATTAAATTTTAATAATTAGTAATTATAGGTTGGAATATTAACAATTTTAAAATTAATGGTTGTCATGTTATACTAGAAAGACTTCTACAAATTAGATTAAGAGGTTTGTTGAATTCTATGATTTTGGATATGATAACAGACATATCCTTTTTTAGAGATAAGTGTGACATGAAATCAAACTTGGATGCACTAAGAATACTGTAAAAGATATTGTTTTAAATTTATATAAACTATAAAAAATATTCCCACTATCTTTCTATGACTCAATGTAGCATATAATATTACATTTTCCATATGATAAAAATATGGAGGTCCAGTATAGTTCTAATGAATGTAATCATTCGAGAGATGAATGCATAAATTAAATAAAAAAGTACGTAACAATGCATCGATTGAAGGCTCAACTATAGAAGATTTTTTACCAGATGAATTTTCTTTTTTCTACTCTCATTATTTTTAATCTGAATATCCCTCATAACACAGCTACATGGGCTGTAATGAGGGATGAAAATCACAAAACTCTTACATATGTCCTTCTCAACTATGAATAAATGACACCGTCTATACTATGAGTAATCAAATCACCTATTCTATAATATTTGTTATCGTAAAACAATTTTATTTGATTTGTATGTTATATGATAATCATCTCATGAGACAACTTCCACAAATTATAGTAGTTTATCCAAAAGATCATTGAAAAAATAATTTTTACCATAGGTTTCAAAAAATAGGAACATAAATAATTAATGGTTTGATATATAAAATAAATTTCTTACTTGTTATATTGATAATTATTTAATAAATTTTCAGGTATCTAAACATAATGATAAAATAGATAATCTATTGTATGTATTGGTTAACCCACCATCCAAAATGGTAAAATCTTGAAATGCATGTGTGGTAAATGGTTTTCGATTTCATACACGTGCATATGGGGGATCAAGAAAACAATTGTGTTGTTTTCATGAGAATATATCATCATAGATAAGATGAATTTGACTTTTACAGCATGCTTGAAAAATTATTGAACTATGTTATCTAGGAATGAATTATATAATGATGTTCAATTGTCAGTGGTTGGATACTGAAAGAGGCTTTTGTGTTCATCTGACCCATGTAATCATTGATATTAAATATAAAAGTTTTCCTGTAGTAAATGAACCATTTTTATTGGCTCATAAGTCACATAAAATTTATTATGAAAATTATGGTCCTACATAAAGAGAGTTGGGAGATTGGTGGAGCATAATAAAAATTAAATTTTCAGGAAAATCAATTTACTCAATGTGAATGTGGTTCTGCTGAAGTGAAAAGAACTAAATTTATTTAAGAGACTGCTCCAAATATATCATTTCTGTGAAGAGACATGAATATCTATGATGACAGTCCATAGTCAATGGTCTATAGTGATAATGATTCTAATGATGTTATAGATGAAATTGAAATGATAATTGATAATGAAATTGAAACTAATTGGGAAATTGATGATGCTGAAGATAAATATGAAGACATTGACATTTCCATATTAGACGATCAGGATGAATATGACCACCCTACTCTTTATTACACACTTAGACATTATTTTTTACATAAACATCACATGAGCCAACATAGAAGATCAAGATTTATAGTGTATTTTGGGCTTAGGATCCTTACATGACAACATAAAACGTGAAATACAACATCTTTATTGAAAAAATCCTTCACATGACCACTACATTCCATCGTACTTAGAATTGAATGGGATAACCTAGGGATATGCATAAGAAAAGGGTGATCTATAAAGCCTAGTAAGGGAATAAACATGGAATAACATGATGATTAAAGTGCATGTTAGATAACAGGAATATCAATGGAGCACAGGAGAAACATTAACATAAAGGCATGATAAAGCATTATAATCCTAATATGGAAATGTGGCAACAACATTTAACATGATTTTAGCTTGAGCCAAGGCTCATTTGTAGATACCCGAAGCCTGACGTACATTGACATTACATTACTTTTGATGAATACTTAGTACATAACAAAAACACACAAACAAGGATCGTAATAGTTTAGTGTCTTTGGAAACTTGGAACGAAATCTTCTAATCCTGGTGAAAGATCTTCAACATCTCCCATAAAGATCTTCCTTTTTTTATACCTAAAACCTTTTTTTATATCCTGGGGAAAAGAAAACATAAAAGGGTGAGCTCAAATTCTCATTAAGGGTAAAAAAAAAGAAATATCAATCGCATCATATACATAAGCACATAACTTTTGGAAATCTTAACCTGCAAAATAGATCATAATTTCATAACATGGGATAAATCATGGCAGTGAAATGTAATAAAATAATCATAACATAAAACATGAAACTTTGTGGCATACACACATAATCATATAGAATCATTTCTTGTTAGTCAAGACTCATTGCCAAGACTATCTTAGTGGACAAAGTCCCTTTCTGAATCGAGTAACCCTCGTTCCAGTCCTGTTTCACTGAACCGGTATAACCTACCGTTCCAGCCATGTCTATCTCGTGAGATATAAAATCTTTACCCAATGCATTGGAGGGAGATATTGGTCCCACCCATCTTATAATGAATCCTTTCTTATGTGTGCCACATAATCATAAATCATACATCATCGCATAACACATGTAACAAAAATGGGATTCTTGAAACATCATGACATCATAAATCAATTCATATAAGATAAAGGAATTCATAAAAATAATTCCATCGCAACATGATAATATCAATGTAATAATAGGGATAAAAACAGAACCCTTTATTATCGTAGATGAAAATAATTTTGATAAAACACTTGAACTCCATTCTTGAGGAAAATATCCTTTCTTCTTCAAAAACATTTTTCATTTCATAACATGTCATACAAATTTAAAATAGAAGAAGTTGATTAAAAATAAACTTGAAAACATGTAACGGAAGCTTCTTGGAAATAATGTTTTAAAAATCCATTCATGCCGTATATGTTAAAAAAACATTCTTCGTAGTTTTGTCAGAAAAGTCAAAAAGTACCTCGTATGAAAAACGACAAAAGATTCCTTTCATATCTTTTACTAAAAACTCACCGAAGGGTAAAATTGGATTTAAAAAATTGTACGTGGATGGAAATAATATTACATATTGAGGAAACATGGATGTGGATGATAAAATACACCCCAGTAAATTTCAAAGTATAAACAATCTCGAATAAAAATGAGATTGTGATATTTCCCTTACCTTAGGTCCGATTTGCTTCGTAAGTGTCCGAACCTCCTGTATAATGATTTAAATAATGCCATTGACTTATTACAGAATCATATTCATTGTTATTATATCATATATGGTTCACTTATGACTTTATACTACCCATTCTTTTGTAAATTCATGTTAAAGTAGCGTTTTGGGTAAAATCGTCTAATTTGTCGTTCGTGTTTTAACATGTAATTATTCATATGATTACTTAGATCATTATTACTTAATTATAGAATATAAAACATTATTTATATATAATACATATTCAGAATATACATATATATAATGGATTGATAAATGGAAAGAAATACACCGTTCATGGAGACGGTAGGCCGTACGTACGCATGAACGCTGTTTTCGTTTCCTTATTGAATTGAGTGGAATTAAGTAGATGACATACATATATATACACATAAATCCAGTAGCTTTATAATGTCATATATTTCATTATTATTGCTTATATATACTTTATAATCATTCTTAAATGGTTAACATGGAGAATGAATCTCATCGAGTCGTGGAGACGGTAGTCCGTACGTACGCACGAGCGATGATATCATTTTCATAATTATTGAATTGAATTGGAGTGGATGATACAATATATCAGAATCATTATGATGTTATAATAACTATGTATAGTTATTCTTTACACCATAATACCCATCCATGTAAGGTGTTGGTGGAAAAACAGATTACACCACGGCGTGGAGACGGTATTCCTTACGTACGCACGCGCGGTGATTTTGTTTTCCGTAGGATGGATAGATGGTGAAATAGGGTTGTTTCATACTTATAATAACATATCAGTATATTAGTGATACTGATGTTATTACTTCATAATGAAACAACCTAATAAGAATAAGTGGAAGAAGAAATAAAGTTGAAAGAATCGGTAACAGAAATTACCTCTTCTTTGAAGCACCTCTTTGAGACCTCCTCTTAGGGCACTAAAATTGGTCTTTGATGCAGACCAGAACCTCTAGGATGTTTCTAGGGAAGTGGAGAGGAGAATTTGGCAGGGTTTGTCCGAGCTTGAAGGCTCAATGTTGTGTTTGGAAGAGAGGGAGGAGGTGCCATTTTATAAGGGAGGAGAGAGGCACCTTTGGAATTCTTAAAAATATTAATTTATAATAAATCTAACCCCACTTAAAAACCTCCAAAAATGACTCATATTCGAATATTAGATGAGATAGGGTTGTAATATCATCAACCAATAAAATTTAGACATGTTTGGATCTTATTTTAAACCTTATCATTTTGATTTATCCTTATTTAATCTATTTAAGTTTATTTGTGGTAATAAAATTCTAAATTTTAAATTAAAACAAATAATTACTTATTTGTTGTGAATTTTCTATAATTGTTTAATTTATAACATTATAGACCATATAAAGTTAAATTTATAATTTTTAAATATTTTTGTGATTTTTAAACAATTTTATAATATGTTATTTTTATAAAATAACAATAGTGTCCATTTTGACACTATTCATTTATTTGAATTTAAATAAAATATATATACAGAATATATGTTCTAAATCAAAGATTTAATATATTAATAAAAGGTCATATGTATCTATAAAATTAGTGTATCACATTAAAGAGTTCATATAATATTTATTTTATTATTTTTAAAACCATTTATTTGGTTTATCTCTTAATAAAATAATTACTACATCATTTTTGTATAATTATTTAGTATACTTATTTGTTGCATAAAAATTTAAAATAAAATCCTATGATGAAGATAAATATATTAACTTTCACAATAATACTTTTACTCGAATTTATCATCTTAAAATCACAATATTTAAATTGTTATATTTATTAAATTATGAAGGTGACAACTTTGGCATCATTTAAAATAAAATAATATAAGTGTCATAATTGCTTGTATAAGACTCCAAATGGTCAAATATTCTACAATTGGATGATTATAGTTTAAATTTACATGAACAATAAGTTTTGGTCCGGGTTTTGTGCCTTTTATGGTCACTATTAGTTTAATAAAAACTATATTCTTAATTTTTCACTAGATAAATAATTTCTGCATCACTATTGTGTCACAATTAATGATAATTATTTAATCCCAAAAAATTATATATAAATTCTCTTGATGTAGATAATTTTGTTAGATTTCTGGAGACTATTCATGTTCAAATATTTATGATGGTTATCACTAAGTTAAAATTATAATACTTATAAGATTTAAGAAAGTGACATGTTGTCACTTTCTTTGGTTTTAATAATAATTAAAGTATTTTCAAGGTCAAAAGTCCATAAAATGAATCTAATCCGACCCTTAGATGATATGAGTTTACTTTTAGCCATCAAATAGAATTTTGTCATGTGTTAGGGTAATTTTATAATATTATATTTACCCTTAATTACCTGATTTACCTTTAACTATGGTAAATAAAATTACCCGAATTTTGGCATGTCCATAAAATGCTAATGACATTAATTATATTAAATGGTAAAAATATATTCTATTTATACTTTAAAACCATTCAATATTATAATTTATCCACATAAGATATTACGATGAAAAAAGTTGTTTTTAATTAAAATATAGCGTGTTTTTACTATTCATTAAAATATGAAAGTTATCGGAAAAATATCAAAACTTTATCTAATGTAAATTTTTATATCCTGATTCAAAAGAATAATTTTATTTTGTCAAATTGAACATATAAACATGTCAAAAACTAGATTTAAAGTGGGTGTGCCATCAAAAGGCGGCAAAACTGCATTTTTTGAAAAATACTTATTTTACCCGAAAAATTTATTTTGTTCTTTACCATGTTCTAAAAAATGTGTAAGATGAATAATAATGTTATAAAATTCAAAATTTAGTTAATACTATTCATAATGGATAGTTCATGACATTATTATAATAATATATCGTCGTTTATTAAAAACCTGGTATTGCGTACAACACACGCTATCGAGGAAGGTCGCGATTACGTGTAATGCAAGCCAAGTCAGGGTTGCGTGTTGTGAAAGAATCCTTCATTGTTTCATATAACATAATCCAACCATATTTCATTTATACATTCAATATATATATACATATATATACTCAATTTTGCGTAGAATAACTATTATCAAAATTGTGTGTAACACGATCCAAGAATAGTGTTGTGTATACTGCAAGCTAATACGGTGTTGCGTATAGCACAAGGTAATCTTGGTGTAGAATACAACACAAGACATTAATGAAATTAAAAGAATATTTTTCATAAAATCTCAGGGTGTTACATTCTACCCCCCTTAAAATGAATTTCTCCCTCGAAATTCATCGGGGTTATAAATGGTTTACTACTTGAAAGTTTCTTTAATAGAAACCCACATCGTAAAAAGGAATACCAAAACCAATCTTTAAAAACAAAAGTATGAAACGTAATGGTTACCCAAATAAACTAATCACTGGGTTTCCACATAGGTGAAAATATGGATATGGAAGAAAAATCTTACCATCATGTTCTGATGGAGAGTGGTAGAGAACATGGCTATGGAAAATCCAACAATCACAAATCCATAAATTTGTGACGATCTAAGGTACCATCTGATTAATCAGATATAAGAGCACTAGGAAAACATTTTTGGTTTTAAAGATCGTTTCCCTAAAGTTGAAGAATTTGAATTAGAATAAATACTTACTTTATTTTGGTATAATCTCACTGTTTTTTGTGCCTTGAACAAATTCTACTTCATCTCTTAAATAAATGAAGTTGAATTTGTTATTCGTGAAGCGTTAGAAGATAATGTGATAAAATTATGGGTCATTCCATCTGTCTCAAACAAAAGGTTAGAAAAAGTATTTAAATATACATAAGTCATTCTATAGTGAGATTAATCATATATGGTTCCTAAAATGGACTTATACTTCATATATCATACTGCTTAATATAATAAAACTAGTTTATACTAAACAGGGACTTCCTGTAGGCTAGTGGTAGGCGATAAAGGCCAGTCGCACTTCAGTTGTGGGTTCAATTCCCACAGCCTTGTCCGACGTGATGGGCTGTCGCCCATCCTACAGGTTGTCCTTTTTCTAAAACTATATTACTATAACATACCATCAATAATATCAATAAAACTTTTATCGTTATACAATACTAACTTATGTCTAACATAATCCATTCCAATCATTAGGCTTATCCATAATACTACAGTCCACTCTCATAACATAGTGAAAACGATTACCAGAGATTTAATACCATCATTGATCCCCATATATCATAAGATATGTTTTTTTGGTCACATTCCAAATATTCAAAGTCCTTAATCATTTAATCTCTTGAATACCCATTGAGCCTTATTGAAAACATGAATGCAGTTAAAAGTTAACACTTTCCACATACCAAAATCCTCAAAATTCTATATACTCAAACCATGATATCACTTTGTCCTTATATCAATCATGAGCTCATGAATACTGTGAAATATTTAATTTTCTCGTTTTTCCCTTCATTATGCGCATATCATTCTTTTTCCAAAAATATCTCAATCACTTTCCATGGTTACTGGTACCATAAAATTATTGAAAACCACAATAGACCAATACATAAATATTCCAATATTCCACAACACTATTTTGGAATCCCATTACACAAACACTTAATCATTCCACCACATCATTGTCATATTCAACATCGCCAATAGTGATCGCATGTGACTTCCCTTTGTCCTTTGCCTTAAGTGGTTGCTCATGTTGATCATCACTAACCCTTGGATTAGGGCATTTATTGACATAATGACCCATGTCCTTGCACTTGAAACATTGAAGTTTTGGTGGTGCGTTCTCTGCAGTGTTTGCTTTGTTCACATCATTAGAAACACTTTTTCCATTACTTTGACACTCAGCTACTTGATGACCTACTTTTCCACACTTAAAACATTTTCTAGTCCCTTTAAGACAATCTCCTCCATTCTTCTTTCCACACTTTGAGCATAAGGAAACATTCATTTTCTTTTCACCATTATTCTGAGATTTCTCCTTGAACTCCATCTTTCGTTTCTTTTCAAAACCATGAGATGGATATGTAACACCAACTTCCATTTCTACCTTCATAGCACAATGCACAATTTCTTCATAGCTACTGGAGTCTCGTATAGCTAATGCCCTTCGAAGACTTGGTTTTAAGCCACTGAAAAATCGATCAACTTTACTTTCAGGTTGGATGATAATTCCAGATGCATACCTTACAAGTCTTGTAAAATTCGCTTCGTATATACCAACAGATTCATCATCCTTTTGTTTCAGCTCAAGAAACTCCTTTTCCATCTTCGTTCGAAGAATACGAGGGAAGTACTTACTGAAAAACAAGTTCTTGAACTCGTACCATTCCATGGAATCAATTTCATCTCTTTGCCTCGTATTCTTGATAAGATTCCACCATTGATCAGCTTCACCTTCCAAACAATATACTGCTAAGATGAATTTATCATGTTCAGAACATTGAAGAACTGAAAATATCTATTCAGTGGTACTGATCCATTGTTCAGCAACAAGTGGATCGGAAGACCCATTAAAAGAAGGTGGACGTTGCCTCATGAAGGACTCAATAGAATATTGTTCCCTTCTCTTCTCATTTGGAAGTCCAGAATGATTCATATCTTGTGTAAGTATAGCAATAAGATTTTGCACTCCATCTCCCATAACATTTGTTTGTTCAGGAGGACAATCATTGCATTGTCCATTGCATTGATCAACACGGTTCCTTCGGGTTCCAGCCATCGTCTAAAACCCAAAAAGAATAGTGTGAGACGAAAAAATCATGCTAGGGAAAACAACATTATAAAGGGGGAGTACCCTCAATATCTAACATCTTAGGTTAAATTCTAGGATCGTTACCGTAGTTCTAGGACTATATCCTATACGTATACTTATCCTTAGGGACATCCCTAGACATACCTTAGAAATATCTCTAGGGATCTCACTAACGTTCTCACATCCTAGTTTCCAAAGGTTGACTAAACCTTTCCTCTGATACCAACTGTAGAGACCCGAAGCCTGACGTACATTGACATTACATTACTTTTACGGAATACTTAGTACATAAAAAAAACACACAAACAAGGATCGTAATAGTTTAGTGTCTTTGAAAACTCGGAACGAAATCTTCTAATCTGGGTGAAAGATCTTCAACATCTCCCATAAAGATCTTCCTTTTTTTTATACCTAAAACCATTCTTTATATCCTGGGGAAAAGAAAACATAAAAGTCTGAGCTCAAATGCTCATTAAGGGTAAAAAAAAGAAATATCAATCGCATCATATACATAAGCACATAACTTTTGGAAATCTTAACCTGCAAAAGAGATCATAATTTCATAACATGGGATAAATCATGGCAGTGAAATGTAATCACAATAATCATAACATAAAACATGAAACATTGTGGCATACACACATAATCATATAGAATCATTTCTTGTTAGTCAAGACTCATTGCCAAGACTATCTTAGTGGACAAAGTCCCTTTCTGAATCGAGTAACCCTCATTCCAGTCCTGTTTCACTGAACCGGTATAACCTACCGTTCCAGCCATGTCTATCTCATGAGATATAAAATCTTTACCCAATGCATTGGAGGGAGATATAGGTCCCACCCATATTATAATGAATCCTTTCTTATGTGTTCCATATAATCATAAATCATACATCATCGCATAACACATGTAACAAAAATGGGATTCTTGAAACATCATGACATCATAAATCAATTCATATAAGATAAAGGAATTCATAAAAATAATTCCATCACAACATGATCAAATCAATGTAATAATAGGGATAAAAACAGAACCCTTTATTATCTTAGATGAAAATAATTTTGATAAAACACTTGAACTCCATTTTTGAGGAAAATATCTTTTCTTCTTCAAAAACATTTTTCCTTTCATAACATTTAATACAAATTTAAAATAAAAGAAGTTGATTAAAAATAAACTTGAAAAATTGTAACGGAAGCTTCTTGGAAATAATGTTTTAAAAATCCATTCATTCCGTATAAGTTTAAAAAAACATTCTTTGTACTTTTGTCGGAAAAGTCAAAAAGTACCTCTTATGAAAAACGACAAAAGATTCCTTTCATATCTTTTACTAAAAACTCACCGAAGGGTAAAATTGGATTTAAACAATTGTACGTGGATGGAAATAATATTACCTATTGAGGAAACATGGATGTGGATGATAAAATACACCCCAGTAAATTTCAAAGTATAAACAATCTCGAATAAAAATGAGATTGTGATATTTCCCTTACCTTAGGTCCGATTTACTTCGTAAGTGTCCGAACCTCCTACATAATGATTTAAATAATGTCATTGACTTATTACAGAATCATATTCATTGTTATTATATCATATATGGTTCACTTATGACTTTATACTACCCATTCTTTTGTAAATTCATGTTAAAGTAGCGTTTTGGGTAAAATCGTCTAATTTGTCGTTCGTGTTTTAACTTGTAATTATTCATATGATTACTTAGATCATTATTACTTAATTATAGAATATAAAACATGATATATATATAATAAATATTCATAATATACATATATATAATGGATTGATAAATGGAAAGAAATACACCGTTCATGGAGACGGTAGGCCGTACGTACGCATGAACGCTGTTTTCGTTTCCTTATTGAATTGAGTGGAATTAAGTAGATGACATACATATATATACACATAAATCCAGTAGCTTTATAATGTCATATATTTCATTATTATTTCTTATATATACTTTATAATCATTCTTTAATGGTTAACATGGAGAATGAATCTCATTGCGTCGTGGAGACAGTAGTCCGTACGTACGCACGAGTGATGATATCATTTTCATAATTATTGAATTGAATTGGAGTGGATGATACAATATATCAGAATCATTATGATGTTATAATGACTATTTATAGTTATTCTTTACACCATAATACCCATCCATGTAAGGTGTTGGTGGAAAAACAAATTACACCACAGCGTGGAGACGGTATTCCGTACGTACGCATGCGCGGGGATTTTGTTTTCCGTAGGATGGATAGATGGTGAAATGGGGTTGTTTCATACTTATAATAACATATCAGTATATGAGTTATACTGATGTTATTACTTCATAATGAAAAAACCGAATAATAATAAGTGGAAGAAGAAATAAAGTTGAAAGAATTGGTAACAGAAATTACCTCTTCTTTGAAGCACCTCTTTGAGACCTCCTCTTAGGGCACTAAAATTGGTCTTTGATGCAGACCAGAACCTCTAGGATGTTTCTAGGGAAGTGAAGAGGTGAATTTGGCAGGGTTTGGCCGAGGTTGAAGGCCCAATGTTGTGTGAGGAAGAGAGGGAGGAGGTGCCCTTTTATAAGGGAGGAGAGGGGCACCTTTGGAATTCTTAAAAATATTAATTTATAATAAATCTAACCCCACTTAAAAACCTCCAAAAATGACTCATATTCGAATATTAGATGATATAGGGTTGTAATATCATCAACCAATAAAATTTAGACATGTTTGGATCTTATTTTAAACCTTATCATTTTTATTTAGCCTTATTTAATCTATTTAAGTTTATTTGTGGTAATAAAATTCTAAATTTTAAATTATAACAAATAATTTCTTATTTGTTGTGAATTTTCCATAATTGTTTAATTTATAACATTATATACCATATAAATTTAAATTTATAATTTTTAAATATTGTTGTGATTTTTAAACAATTTTATAATATGTTATTTTTATAAAATAACAATAGTGTCAATTTTGACACTATTCATTTATTTGAATTTAAATAAAATATATACAGAAGATATGTTCGAAATAAAAGCTTTAATATATTAATAAAAGGTCATATGTATCTATAAAATTAGTGTATCACATTAAATAGTTCATATAATATTTATTTTATTATTTTTAAAACCATTTATTTGGATTATCTCTTAATAAAATAATTACTACATCATTTTTGTATAATTATTTAGTATACTTATTTGTTGCATAAAAATTTAAAATAAAATCCTATGATGAAGATAAATATATTACCTTTCACAATAATACTTTTACTAGAATTTATCATCTTAAAATCACAATATTTAAATTGTTATATTTATTAAATTATGAAGGTGACAACTTTGGCATCATTTAAAATAATATAATATAAGTGTCATAATTGCTTGTATAAGACTCCAAATGGTCAAATATTCTACCATTGGATGATTATAGTTTAAATTTACATGACCCATAAGTTTTGGTCAGGGTTTTGTGCCTTTTATGGTCACTATTAGTTTAATAAAAACTATATTCTTAATTTTTCACTCGATAAATAATTTCTGCATCACTATTGTGTCACAATTAATGATAATTATTTAATCCCAAAAAATTCTAGATAAATTCTCTTGATGTAGATAATTTTGTTAGCTTTCTGGATACTATTCATGTTCGATGTTTTATGATGTTTATCACTAAGATAATATTATAATACTTATAAGATTTAAGAAAGTGACATGTTGTCACTTTCTTTGGTTTTAATAATAATTAAATTATTTTCATGGTCAAAAGTCCATAAAATGAATCTAATCCGACCCTTAGATGATATGAGTTTACGTTTAGAAATCAAATAGAATTTTGGCATGTGTTAGGGTAATTTTATAATATTATATTTACCCTTAATTACCCGATTTACCTTTAACTATGGTAAATAAAATTTACCGTAGTTACTATTCATAATTCCCAAAAATAAAAAGTATCCTATTAACATAATTTGGACCCACTGATTCCAAATATGGAATCCATTTTTTAAAATTCAATACAAAGAAGTTGCAGAAATTAAATTAAAATTAATCCCGTTGTCGAATAAAAACGGGTTTTTGTTTAAAACATTGCAAAAGATTGAATTGATTTAACCTACGAATTCAAGGTAAAATCAAGGATAATGACATTAATTATATTAAATGGTAAAAATATATTCTATTTATACTTTAAAACCATTCAATATTATAATTTATCCACATAAGATATTACGATGAAAAAAGTTGTTTTTAATTAAAATATAGCGTGTTTTTACTATTCATTAAAATATGAATGTTATCGGAAAAATATCAAAACTTTATCTAATGTAAATTTTTATATCTTGATTCAAAAGAAGAATTTTATTTTGTCAAATTGAACATATAAACATGTCAAAAACTAGATTTAATGTTGGTGTGCCATCAAAAGGCGGCAAAACTGCATTTTTTGAAAAATACTTATTTTACCCGAAAAATTTATTTTGTTATTATACCATGTTCTAAAAAATGTGTAAGATGAATAATATTGTTATAAAATTCAAAATTTAGTTAATACTATTCAAAACGGCTAGTTCATGACAATATTATAATAATATATCGTTGTTTATTAAAACCCGGTATTGCGTACAACACACGCTATCGAGGAAGGTCGTGATTGCATGTAATGCAAGCCAAGTCAGGGTTGCGTGTTGTGAAAGAATCCTTAATTGTTTCATATAACATAATCCAACCATATTTCATTTATACATTGAATATATATATACATATATATACTCAATGTTGCGTAGAATAACTATTATCAAAATTGTGTGTAACACGATCCAAGAATAGTGTTGCGTATACTGCAAGCTAATACGGTGTTGCGTATAGCGCAAGGTAATCTTGGTGTAGAATACAACACAAGACATTAATGAAATTAAAAGAATATTTTTTATAAAATCTCGGGGTGTTACATCATTGCTCGTGGATAATCAGCAAAACCTCACTTCACTTGAATTAGCATGAGTAAACCCTCATTTCACTTGACGTATCATGATACCAATCTTTACCCAAAACATTGGAGCTCTATCAAGGCACAACATTCTTAAACATTTCATTTCATGTATAAATGTTCCACATAGATCATATAACATGGATTCATTAAACCTACTCATTTATTCCATGATAATGGAAATGTGGAATCCATACATGAAACAATATAATCAATAAGTATATGTTCATAAAGGTTAATACCCTTTATAGGGATAGGGGCATGGTATTCACTACACAATGTCATTGACATGGAAAATCACAGTGCAATTTGGGCTGTGTAACTACGTGACATAAAAATTATAAAAATGGTTGATGAGAGAAAATGGGTGTCTCATCATATGTACATGAAATGGAATGTAGGAGGGTAATATATATACATGTCCCAATATAATTAATGGAATTTATATTCACAATACAAAAGAATTTCTTGAATGTAAATGAGAAGAGATAGATTCCTTACGGAATTTCAACATGTTAACCGGTGTACATCAGGGGAATTTAATGAGATAGAAAGGGGTCCCTCATCATTAAAACATAGATAGGGATGTATGGGGGAGGTTCAAAATCATACCCCAGCATTTATAATTGAAAAAAGGGCATAACAACATATTGAAATTGAGACAAAAATGAGGAAACAGGAAATACCTTACTTGGAAGTGCGACCCCAAAGGATTGGGAGAGGCTTCAGAGAGGCTTATTGGGAGCTTGGGGAACCTTGGTAGGATCTAGATAGAAGAGGGAAGAGGATGGACAAACACCAAAGTCTTTGAGTGGAGAGGAAGTGAAAGCTTGGGTGGGTTTATATTAGCAAGGAGAGGTAATTCTTTATTATTTATGTTTGGGTCATGACACATTAAACCAATCGATACCCCGAACCATCCCATGATTTTTCCCAAGGTTTCTTCCAAATTTGGGTGGAAAACGATTATTTATAAGGCTAATGGCCTAAATTCTGAAAATATTTAGGGAGCATAAGTGGAGGTGAGTCACACTCTCAAGTAAATTCATTTAAAATGTGAAAATTTTTATAAATCTTGGAGGGTCCACTAATGTTCTGTAAAATAAATAAAACAAACCTAAAATCACATTATTTTAATAAAAACCAATATTGTCCAAACATTTCATTTATAGTATTTTATTACATCACTATTTGGTCATTATTTTGTCAAAAAACACATTATATATTTAAATGGTATTTAATTTTTACCCAAAAATTCGACTGTCTCAAAAAATTATTAAAATTTCTCTATTGGATAATTATGACATCCGGATTCCAATAATAATAATATTTTTATCTAAATAATTTTTTATATGTGTGAATTTTTACTTTTAAAAAAACCCGACATATTTGAAAATTAATGGTTTTTGACAAAAACGGCCTTCAAACCATAATAAAAATAACAATTTCATTCATAAAATCATATGATCATTTATATTTAATAAGAAGTAATTGATTTATAATAATATTTTTAAAAAATTTATTTAATTCCAAAATCCATTAATTCGTAAAAATAGATTTCCTAGTTGAATATTAACTAATAATTTTATTTGTGCTTTAAAAAATATTTACAAAGTAAAAATAATAAAATTAATGTAAATTTTTTATAAAAATATAATGTACATAGTCATAGTGCTAGGTTCTTGCAACATAACCCCCTATGACTCCAACATAAGACCGAAGGGTAAGGTGTGCGATGGTGACAGACTCTTGGGGTGGCTCGGATACCATCGCTTGGGTGGTAATCACTGTGAACATCCACTTCTACCGTAGTTGGTTCCGCTAAAACTTAAAGTGTTCAGGCTCAGCTTTGGCTTTGTTAAGGGTGAATCCCAATGATTCCACCTCCTTTCCAAGCTCTGACAAATTTGCTTCGTATGGGGAAAGTCTACTGGATGAGGCCATCACTTCCTTTGTCTGAGAAAATTGGATTTGTTAAAGCCCAATAATTATACTAATCATGTCATCACAGTTCAACTTCTACATTAGAAATGGTCACAATTCATAACGGTATTTTAAAATCTAGAAACATAAAACCAATGATGTTCACATTTTATATAACCGTAATAAAACATTTAATTTGATCAAGATAGATTTCCATTTATGAAAGTTCGGGTCATTACAATCTTCCCACCATAAGAAATATTACACTTGAAATTTCTTTTTCCCACACTAAAATAGATGTGTGAAACTCTGAATCATCATTTCCTCCAATTCCCAAGTCGCTTCTTGAAACTTGTTGTTTCTCCATAACACCTTGATGAGGGCCTTTTTCTTATTTCATAGAAATATTTTTCAACAATCTAAGATCTTCACTGGTTGCTCCTCGTAAGAAGGATCATCCTATAGATGTACTACCACTGAAGATATTGAATGTAAAGGGTTGGGAATGTACTTAATTATGAGGGATAAATGAAATATATCATGTACATTGGCCTTGGTAGGTGGAAGTGCTAGTCTATAGGCCACAACCCTGACATGTTCATGAATCTAGAAGGGGTCAATGTACCAAGGGCATAACATCCATTTCTTTCCAAACCGTATAACCTTTTTCCAGGGAGATATTCATAGAAATATCATGTACCCAACTTTAATCTCAAGGTCTAATAGACAATTATCTTCATAACTCTTCTATCGACTTTCGGATGCCTTGATATGCTGTTGAATTGTTTTTACCTTCTCCACTATTTCTTTGGCCATTTATGGTCATGCCTGTTTACACACACCAACTTCATCGCAACACACAAGTTTTCTACACCTTTTCCCAGAAAGGGCTTCATATGGTTCCATTCAGATGCTCTAATGAAACTATTATTGTAGGAGAATTCATCTAGTAGAATATGTTAGTCCCATCTTCTTTTGAAGTCCATAGAATATGATCTTAGAATATCTTCAAGTGTCTGAATAGTACACTCAAATTGGCCATCAGTTTGAGGATGATAGGCCGTATTGATGTTCAGTTCAGTGCTTAGATCATTTTGGCGAATTTTCCGGAACTTCAAGGTGAATCTCGGATCTCGATCGGATACAATAGACAGTGGTACTCCATGCATCCTTAAAAATTCTATGATAAATATTTGTGCTATTTGATCCACTGAGAAATCCTCCCGAATTTCAATAATGTGTGCAAGCATTGTAAGACAATCCTAAATAACCCAGATTGAATTTTTGACTTTGGATGTCTTTGGAAGTACGGTGACAACATTCATGGTGTTTTTATCCCATTTCCATGCTAGTATGGGAAATGGTTGCATCATCCCCTTATATTTCTGCCTCTCTTCCTTCACTTTATGAAACAATAGGAAATTTTATATGTACTTAGCGATCTCTATCTTCATATTATCCCACCAATAATGCTCTTAGATACCTTGATACATCATTGTGTTTCATGGGTGGATAGAGAAATTTGAACTATGTGTGTCATCCAAAAGTTCCTTCTTCCGCTCGGAACTCTATAGAACTCATAGTCTTTTTCAAATCTCTCGATTCCTTCTTAATTAACATTGAACTCTAAGGATTTCCCATTTCTAATAGCTTATACTTTCTTCTGAACTCCCACAAAATCCTTTTGGGAATCCTTTAGCATTTCCAAAAGACACAGTTGACTAATCATTTTTGAAAGGATTGATGATGTTCCCTTCTTTATGAATCACATGTCCATCTTCATCAAGTCTAAGAATAATGGATCCTTCTCAATTCTCATCAATGATAGAATCATCGGGTCCTTTCTACATAGAGAAACTGCATCCGTGTTTTCTTTCCCAGGGTGGTAATGGATAGATCAGTCATAGTCTTTGATCAGCTCTAACCATCATCATTGACACATGTTCAACTCTTTCTATGGAAATATATACTTGAGGCTTTTGTGGTCCGTATATATTTCACACATCTTCCAAAAGAGATAATTCCACCAAATTTTTAATGAGAATATCACCGCTGCCAACTCCAGATAATGTGATGGATAATTCTGATCATGAACTTTCAATTTCATTAGGCATAGGAAATGACCATTTCATTTTGCATCAAAACACATCTCAGGCCCTTCTTCAAAGCATCACTAATTAGAAGAAAATTTTCTCCACATGTGGGTAAAGGGAGAACAAGAGCGGTGATAAGCCTCCTTTTCAACACTATGAGGCTTTCATTACATTCATCACGCCAAGAAAATATTACACCCTTCCGACTCAGCTTGGTAAGAGGGTTGGAAAATCGTGAGAAATTTCACACAAATCGTTGATAATACATATATAACCACTAAAATATTCTGATATCTATTACTGATGTTGGCTTCGACCATCACTCTATTCCATCTATCTTGGAGGGATCCATAGATATCCCATTACATGTGATGATATGGCCTATGAATGAGACACCCTTCTACCCTAACTCAAACTTTTTGTACTTTTCAAAGAGCTTATCCTTCAGAAAGGTCTCTAGTACTGTTCTTAGATGATCCTCATGATCCTCATTGGTTTTTGAGTATATTAGAATATCATCTATAAATACTACCACAATTTTTTCATGGTAATCTCCAAATACTCTATTCAACAAGTCCGAGAACATTACTAGAACAATACTGAGTTCAAAGGTCATTACTACAAATTCATAGTTCCCGAATCTCGTATGAAAAGCAGTCTTGGGGAAATCTTGCTTCTTCACCTTTACTTGATAATATCCCCACCGTAAATCCACATTAGAGAAGTATTGTGCTCCACGAAGCTGATTGAAGAAGCCATAAATTTGCAGGAGTGTATACTTGTTCCTTATCATGATTTTTTAAGCTCACGATAATCGATGTAATGGTGCATTGATCCATCCTTCTTCATTAAGAAGAGGACTAGTGCACCCCACGGTGAAGCACTTGGGCATATAAACCCTTTATCCAGATTCTCCTATAGTTGTTTCTTCAACTCCTCAACCTCCAAAACATCCATTATATATGGATTCTTGTACATTTTAAATGCCCAAGGTATAAGATCAATTGATAATGCAACATATCTTTTAGGATGAAGACCAAGTAATTCCTTGGGAAACACTTCAGCGAATTCCCTCCTAATAGGCATGTCTTCAAGGATGATATCTTCGTTGGACTCAATCATTTGAGCTAGATACACATGAAAATAGGGAAGTAATATCCATACTTGAGATGATGAAGCTAAAGAAGATTTATCTTCTTCCTTGATCTTATATATAATTAGGGGTCAATTCTCCATATGGAAAGTGATTTCAAGCTCATAGAAATTTATGTTGGCTCTATATAAGGAAAGCCAATCCATGTCAAGAATTGAATCAAATTCCACCAGATGGAGTATTTCAAGGTCACTGGGAAGTTCAATCCAAACATTATGATATGTGAGGAGTTATATTAATGGGTTGCAATGATTGCCCCATTTTTTGTACTCACCAACTTCATTATATACATGATTTGTAGTGGTTTTGGGATTGTTCTACTAATCCTTCTGGATATAAAAGAATTTATAGAACTATAATTGAAAAGTACATTTGATATTATTGAATGAATAACAAGTTTACCTATAAACACATAATAGTTGGGATTCACTTCAGTGATAGTGATGGAAAAATCTCACCCTTTCTACCTTGGAGGTGTTGGGTTGCCTCCGAAAACCCTTGGCTTAGGGAACTGATTTGCAAAGTGACTCAGTTCTTTGTAGTTGAAACAATTAACAATGTGTTGAGAGTCGAATGGAGCATTCGTCACCTCTATCATAGTCATGTGATTTTCTTGCAGACAATTAATAGCTAGGTGCCCCTCTCTTACACACCTAAATCATTTCCTCTTTCCATTTCGGAAATTTTCTAGGTGCTTCATTCCACACCTTTGGCAAGTGGGGTGTTGGATCTTCTTAACACCACTGGATTTATACATCGGACCGCCAACATTGAAGTCCACCTTATGATTATTATCCCCATGATACCCATGAGATTCTCTGATCTCCATTTCAACCTTGAGGGCACATTATACAATTACCTCATAGCTGTCGAAGTCATGAATCACGAGCACTTTCTGTAGGCTGGGTTTCAGCCCACTAAAGAAGTATTCAACCTTTCATTCAAGGGTAATGAAAATCTTGGAGGCATATTGTGCATGCCTTGTGATGTTTTCCTTGAATGCTTCAACAGATAATTCATATTTTTTCTTACGGGCAACGAAGTCTCATTCCATCTTATGTCGGAGGGTTTGTGGAAAATATTTATAAAAAACAATCTTCTAGAAATCATTCCATTCCAATGCCTTGATTTCTACTCGGGCTTCATATTTTCTTATCAACGTCCACCATTGATCAGCTTCACCATCTAATCGATAAGAATACAGGAGAGCCTTCTCCTGTACGGAACATTGAAGGATGGAGAATATCTTTTTATTAGAGTTTATCCATTGTTCACGATTGAGGGATCAGATGATCAATTAATTTTTGGAGGAATTTTGTCTCATGAAGCTTTCAATAGAGAATTTTTCATTCTTAAGGGGGGTTGAATGTTCCTCATTACCCACATTTCTATTCAAATCTTGAGTTAACTGAGAGAGAAGCATGACAAATTTTGTGATCACTGCTCCCATAGGATTGTTCATCGCATTAATACAATCATCACATTGATCTACATATCGGTTGTTAGCCTGATTCCTCCTATTACCAATCATTGGCTGGAATAAAAGAAAAGTTATTGGTAACACCTAAATGGTAATCTAAGGAAAAAATTAGATGACTTATAAATTAATTTTATTCCTTAATATATGAATCTATAAGATTCAATCTATGTTATTCATAATATACTTTCTTACATATATTCTTAGGTGCATTTTTTTAATTCCTCTAATAATTTTTTATACTAATCTTTTGAATTTAATAAAGCATATCCCCTGGGATTGTTGTAACCAATAGGGAAAAAAGGCCCATTGTCATTCACATGTTCCCGTTCGATTCTTTCTCAATGCGGTCTTTTCGGGTTTTACCCCTAGGATACATCTGTGCCATAGCCACCTATACCTACTCGTATCGAAACAGATATGTATTTTCTTGATATACCACTTACTCAATACTGACCAATTCTTATGGATGTCTTGATTATACTTATTATTTTCACTAAGTATTCAGTAGGGTTTTCTAATCCTAATCTAAACCTATACTCTGATACCAACCATGACAACACTGCCCTTTATTAAACACTTAAACCTGATTTATTACATAAAAATCACTTGATACAACATAGAAGATTGAGTGTTCTAGTTCCTTTGGGGATTAGTATCATTACATAACAACATAATACATGAAATACAACAACTTTATTGAAAACATCATTTACATGACCACTAAATTCCCTCGTACATCGCATTGCATGGGATAACCTGAGGACATGCATAAGAAAAGAGTGGGATATAAATCCTAGTAAGGGAATAAACATGAAATAACATGAGGAATAAAATAAATGTTAGACAATAGGCATATCAATGGAACACAAGAAAAAATTAATATATAGGCATGATAAAGCATGATAAACATAATATGGAAATGTGGTAAGAACATCTAACAAGATTTTAGAATGAGCCAAGGATCATTGCACATGGAGCATGAGTAAACCCTCATTGGATGTCAATTTTCATGAGTAAACCCTCATTTCACATGAAATATTATGATACTAATCTTTACCTAATGCATGTGAGCACTATAATGGCACATCCTTCTTTAACATTTCATTTCATGCATAACTATGCCACATGGATCATATAACATGAATTCATTAGTCGTCATCATTTATTCCATGATAAAGGAAATTTGGAATTCATATATGAAAAACTATAATCAATAAGTAAATTTTAATATAGGTGAATACCCTTGAAAGGGAAATGGGCATGGTATTCACTACACAATGACATTGGCGTAGGAAATCAAGATGCAATTTCGACAGCGTAACGACGTGATATAGATAGTCGTAAAAATGGTTGATGAGAGAGAATTGGGTGTATCATTATATTTAAATTAAATGGAATGTAATTGGTTCATATAGATACATGTCCCAATATATGTAATGGAATTTATATTCACAATACAAATGATTTGCTTGAATGTAAATGATGAGAGAGAGATTCCTTACGGAATTTCACCAGGGTAATGGGTGTGCATGAGGGGATTTTAATGAGAGAGAAATGGATCTATTATCATTCAAACATATAACAGGAAGTATGGGGGAGGTGAAAAATCATACCCAAACATTTATAATTGAGAACAGAAGGGGAAAACAACATAATGAAATTGATACAAAAGTTAGAAAAGATGAAATCCCTTACTTGGAAGTTTGATCCCAAAGGCTTGGGAGAGGCATGAGAGAGGATTCTTGGGACCTTTTGGAACCTTGGGAGGATTTTAGAGTGTGGAGGTCAGAGGATGGAAGAAATCCAAAGGCATTTAGTGAAGAGTAAGTGGGAACTTGGGTGGATTTATATAGGAAAAGAGAAGGAATTCATTATTATTTAGGTTTAGGTCACCAAAGAATAAACTAAACCATACAACATACCAGTCCATGGTTTTTGTCGATGGTTTTTTTCCAAAAGGGATAGGAAAACAATATTTTATAAGCCAAATGGTCATACTTCTTAAAATATTTTGGGTGCATTTGTGGATGTGAGTCACACTCTCAATGAAATTCATTTAAAAAGTGAAAATGTTTTATAATTTTTGGAGGGTTCACTAAGGTTTTGTAAATAAATCAAAAAAACATAAAATCACATTATTTTAATTATAAAACATATATTGGTCGATAATATAATTTATAGTTTTTTATTTCATGACTATCGGGTCATTATGATGTCATAAAACACATTACATATTTAAACTGTATTTAATTTTTACCCAAAATTTCGACTGTCTCAAAAAATTATGAAAAATTCACCATTGGATAATTATGAATTCTTGATTACAAAAATAATATTAATTTTATCTATATAATTTTAAAAATATGTTAATTTGTACTTTTAAAATAAAAACCGACATTTATCGAAGGATCATGGTTTTTGACAAAACGACTTTCAAACCTTAATAAAATTTACAATTGCATTAATAAAATTATATGACAATTTATATTTAATAAAAATTAATTTAAATATAATAATATATTAGTAAAATATTATTTAATTCAAAAATCCATTAATTTGTCAAAATAGTTTTTTAGTTGAATATTAACTAAAAATACTATTTGTGCTTTAAAAACTATTTACAAAGTCAAAATAATAAAATGAATGCACATTATTTATACAAAAATTATATAAATAGTCATAGTGTTATGGTCTTGTTACATAACACCTTATAACACCTGCATATGACCGAAGGGTAAGGTGTGTGATGGGGACATACTCTTGGGGTGACTCGGTTAACATCGCTCGGGTGGTAATCTCAGTGATCATCCACTTCTCCTATATTCGGTTTCGCCCAGGCTTAGCATTTTTAAGATCACATTGGGATTGGTCAAGAGAGAATCCAAATGATGACACCTCCTTCATGTGCTTTGAAATATGGGCTTCATATGGGGAATGTCTACTGGATGAGGCCATCACTTCCATTGTCAGAGTAAATTGGATTTGGTAAAGCAATATATTTATACTAATCATTTGATCGCTGTTCAATGGTTATATTAGCAATGGTCACAATTGATAACGGTATTTAAAAATACATAAACATAAATCCAATGAATTCCCCATTTCACATAACCATAATATGACATTTAATTAGATCAAGTGGGATTCCCATTAATGAATGTTTGGGTTCATACAATGAAGATGAACATTGACATTGTTAAATGAAGGTTATAATCATATAAAATATATATCAGTATAAAATATTTGTTTTCAACTCTTTTCTAAGAATATCCATATCATGTTTTAGTAGGATGAGGATATGATTCATCAGGTTTTGGAGGTTTGTCTACATTTAGACAATCACGATGTTAGATCATCTGACCCTCATATAGTTGGCGGTTCAGAGAGTACATAGAGGGGGTGTGGTCTTGCATGATTGACAATTGTTAACCCTATAAAATAGAGACTTCTACATTATGGCTTCGATCCATGCATGAAGATTTATGTTTACCTATGTATTTAATTTAGCATTTATTAATTTACTTATATACTAATTTTTTGATCATTTGTTCTTTTTTCATGGATTTTTACATGTCGTTGTTGGTCAGAGGAGAGCTATATTGTGCAATTATTTTTCCAATGCATGGGTCGCATCAAATCATATTCATGTTGATGTTCTGTACTCCATGTTCGATAATGGGATGGTACATAAACAAATTATATTTATTATAAAATCTATTTAATTAGGAATTTGATATTATAAATTATTTTTAGGGTTTGATGTATCCCATTGGTGTGACCATGCCTAAGGCTATATGGAAGGAATGATTGGGGTTTATGTGTGTGTCTTTCTGTTAGTTTTTGCACAACATGGTGGGGAAAGAAATGATGGAAGTATGATTGATAGGTTTTGATGAGTCCTCTCATGCCCCCTGACCTGATTATATTTCATCTTATGTTAGAGAAAAATTATGTTCAACCTGGTTGGGAGTTTATTTTTAGAGGAGATCATCGATAGGTTGAGAAAACCAGGGGAGATAACATGTGAAACATTTATCTTGTAGTTGAACATTCATTGCGCATAAGGAACATATGGAACTAATTTTCGTTAAATAATTTATATAAATTTAAATGAAAATGGTTTTTTTATACTCATATATGCTCTTAAACAGTCAGATATTATGGACATGCCATTTATATTAGGATGTACACTGATATGGTCACATGAGAGAATAACGGTGACCACTAGAATGATATTTCTGATAGTATAATTTCTTTTTGAGTTTAATAATTAACTGAAAATAATATTTTAACTATTTTTATTTTAAATTGAAATTTAAAGAGTCAAATAAGGCCATTACATCTCAGATAAAGACTAAGAGTCAGGATGAGACAGATGATGAGACCAGTTCCCACTAATTTGATGAGAAACCATTGATGAAAGAACCCCAATATGCCTTCAAGAAAGGATGAGTTGTTGGTATCAGCTCTCATCTAACATTTTGAGTTATTATAATAGTAATGTGTTGTCGGCATCCAACTCGATAGAAGATCATAGAGTGTCATCATCATATGCTGCATAATATCCAGAGTAACATAATGCTCTTGGTGAGCTTATAGAGAGTACGCATATGGATTAGGAGGAGATGTGTCAATGGAAACAACAACAACATGAAGAGATCTGATGACAGTAGCAGTAATAGGAGGAGGAGATGCGTCGATGGAAGTAGTAGCACCATGAGTAAATGGTGTACATGCGAAATCTAACTAATGGTTTACGGATGGAGTTCCCTCCACCATATCCTCTAGCTTCTCCAGATGACCCTCCCTCTGAGTGATATATTTTTTGTTTATTATAAAATATTTGAAGGAAATTGTTTTGTGTAATATTAAATATTTACATTTCTATATAGTATGTTTTTTTAAATTGTTGCAAATATTTAATTTTTCTATTTATTAAATTATTACTATATTGTAATTTTATTTTATTTTATTTTATTTTATTAGTATTTTATTATTATATTACTTATTAAGTTTTTCTTATGTTTTTCTTATTTTTTTAAATATTGACGTTTTGAATATTTTATACTTTTTTATTAGATTACTAATATTAGTATTATTATTTCATAAATATTAATAAAAAATTATTATTATATTATTAATATTATTATATTAATGTTATTATTCATAATATTATCTTATTTTTATTAATAATATTATTTTATGATTATTATTTGTCTTATATTATAATTATTATAATAATTATTATTTTCTAATATTATTTTTTTCAATTTTATTTTTTAAATATATTTATGATGGTCCATATCTCTATAATAATAGGATTGTTTTGGAAAACCCTTGGAGAAAATATTTGCGATACCCCTTTCGGCATCGAAGTATTTGTGGCAGGACCCTCTGGCAAATGCAATGGCACAATTATACCAATTTCTAGTAGATTATGTATAGATGAATTAAATTATTTATAGTTGAAATAAATGAGATATTTAACACTTATAAAAAGTGAACCAATTAACTTGAATCACCCAAAAATACTACTTTAGAATCTATTGGGACATGGTGAGGTAAGTACTCTAAAATATTAAGAGTCATAAAATAAATTTAATACACAATTCAACAGTAAGAATAAAATTTTGAAAATCTATAGAAATGCGAAACAGTACCAACATACCATTAAAACCCTATGAATACTATAAGTATATATTTCATTTCATTGTAAATAATATAAAATACAAGTTAACAAAAAATTCAATAACAATATGAAATATATTAAAATATATTTTTTTTGGGTGAAATAAATTTATTTATAAAATCAATAAATTCCTTTTAGGAAATAATCCGATTTATATTAATAAATAAATTATAACTTATGAGGAAATAAATTTTCACAATAGAAGACTATACCAAAATATTTATTTTATCCATTGTATT
Organism: Viscum album; assembly: GCA_963277665.1. Lineage (NCBI taxonomy): Eukaryota > Viridiplantae > Streptophyta > Magnoliopsida > Santalales > Viscaceae > Viscum > Viscum album. The sequence continues at coordinate 34,515,200 of OY728131.1, forward strand.
GAAAAAAAAACATTAAAATTGTTTATATTAGTTCAGAATTATTAATGATAGTTTAAGAACAGTTCCCAATTCATGTATCTCAAAATAATATTTAATATTTAATGACAACTAATAAAACAAAAATTCATGAAATATAACATTTATATTTTAAACACTAATGATTTAATTATTCAATTTTAAAAAAACTCCCAAATAAGAACTTACCACATTAAATCCTTCACAATAACTACAAATTAAATATATAATGTAATAGAAATAAAAATATATTGAAATATAATTTTTTTGGAAAACAAATAGCTATTAATGTTTTGTTCACACCATCTACCAAATTTGAGATAACTAATCTATTTCTACTAGATGTTGTTAAGAACATGCATTTAGAAATGTGCACTCCTTTATAAACAATGCATAATAACCTTTCAAAACATTTTTCCTCCAATTTTCAACTCCATAAAAGAATTTTCTAAGATTAACTCAATGAAAATTAATATAAAAAATTATCAAAAATAAAAAAAATTCACCACTACATTAATTAAGAATGAGGTTCATCATTGGGAGATGTGAATCCCAACTAACCCTTTTAATAAAAGTGTCAATATGAATAGTGTTTCCTGGACATATACTCATACATTTTTCAAAATACTTTGAATTCAAATGAAATTTCTACCATGGCTCTAAAAAATAAATAAAATATATTTGTATTTGATAAAAATAAAAAAGGATCCAAGCATTGAAGATATTGCAATGCGGCTTCTCATGAGAGCTTATTTTAGATTAAAGTAAAATTATTGAATATTTTCATTATTTATATTTATCTCAGAATATTATTTTATATTTTTAGATTAAAATATCATATTATGATGAATTTATAAGGAGAATACTATAGATAAATGAATAACATATTATAGATTTAGGCATGTCTCCTATGATCATTACTGTAAATGCAATTTATAATTGTATATAATGTACTTTCAGGTTATTTATTAAGTTATTATTCATTTTATTTTATTATCCATATTATCTTAGATAATATTATTGTGGAGACAATTGGATGGTGTTTTGAAGGATGAATGTATGGTGGGGGTACTGGTACAACCGATTCAAAGATTCAACCCACCACTATTTCACTTTAGTCACTATGATTTAATTTAGTTCATCCCCCCTTTATCCTTCTTTTCTTACTATGAGTCCATCTTTCGGTTATTTCATCTCCATATTTTTTATATCTGCATTATCTTTATCCCGTTTTTCTAGAACCCACACATGATGGTAGTTCTTAGTCTCACATCCCTCCATACTACCTATTCCCACCATCCACTATAAACAGAACTACTCCCCCATATATTTAACTTACATATCCATATCCTTATCAATCATAATATCAATAGGTATATCTATCTATTTTTCTCCCTCTATTAATACACTTATCATCAATGATTTTACAGAGTACTCCTATTATAAATATCAAACTACCACAAACCATACACCCTCCTCCAGACACAACACTTTAGGGGTCAACATACCCCACATCTACAGGTATGTATTAATACATTTACAATATTTATTAGAGATAAATTCATATATATTATTTTCCTTTATAATATATTTTTTATAATTAGATAAATCCTATACCAAAATATGGGGTCGCAAAATAATTCCAGAGGTCTGGAATTGAAACATGTAGATTTTGGTCCATTATAACGAGGAAAATTCTATAATTTAGAAAAATTGAAATGAATTTAAAATAATTATTGAAACCATTTTTAAAGAAAAAAATATAATTTCAGTTCAACCAATAAGTTAAAGGGAATTTGGAGAACAAATAATGAAGATTTCCTGGTAAGTGATTTCGTTAGGTAATGTTAATAAACATACATATGTTATATATTAATATTATTTTAATAAATATTTTTTCCAACACAACTCTAATATAATTTCCTAGATGGAAAAAATAGAGGGTATCAATGTTAATGAAATTGGGTGATATGTGGTTAGTATAAAAGTATTACTTGTATTATTATTGAAAATAGAGACTTGATACAGATCTTGATGAAATTATGTTCATTACTATTTTTCCATTATCACAATATGGATAAGAGATCATATATTGAATGATTATATAGTTCAAGGTATTATTAAAATATATATAAAATCATTTATTTATTTGAAAATAATTTTTAACTTATAAATTATTTTTTTATTTATGTTAATGCAATTGTAAAATTTCTTGTTTATAGGAGAAATCTGACAGAAATAAAATAAATAATGGTGCAATGAAATGAATTCACACTCTTGGTCACACTTTAATCCTATAACATGTGCCAAGAAATTTAATTTTACGTTTTAAATATTAACATTTATTTTATTGATAAAATTATTTATTTTCGTTAATTTTTTGTTTCTCTCTAAAATTGCATTGTCATTTTATAGTTCAATGTTTCTAAATAATGGCTTTTTCATTTCCCTAGATTCTTTTTCTAGTAAAATTTTTATTCTGCTAATACTTATATATATACATATAAATGATAACATACAAATAGACAGTATCCATACACCCCATAATTAAAACTGTAAATATTTAACAAATTCAATTATTTAACTTTCCTCACACTAAATACATATATTATCAAATTCTTCTAAAGGATTATGATTATTATTTTTTTAACAACAACTAATTTTATTACCATCCATTTATTCTCAATAATTATTCAACAACTTTAATGAAGTAAATTTTTTATGATATCATAGCCTCCTTATTCATTATTTTTTTTCAATGTTTTTTCCTAAAAATATTTTGTGGAAAAAATTACAATAACCTATATTTCCTTGAACATGAGGAATATATGAAGCATTAAAAAATATAATCATCATGGAAATAAGTTAAATAATTCAGAATATATTATATATAATCATAATAATTATTATTATATAATTCCAGTTAATGTTCCTAGGGTATTGTGAAATCAAATTTATCTGTAGTATATTGAATCAGTGAGAACTAATATTATTGATGTTTTTCTAACATGAAACTATAACCCCTTGTATTTATTCAAACCTGTGGACTAATTAGGATGTATATAAATCTATTATGTTTTCCCAACACCTACTATCACATGAAATATAGATATTGAAAATAAATATAAACTCATAGATATTTTAAAAATGTTTACCCCTCAAGTGGGAAACGTACTATTTGATATGTCTCTTTAATATCACATGGCATAATTTGTTCTATTATTATAATTATTACAATGAGGATATTATTAGAACATATTAAAGTGTATGTATCATCCTTTAAATTTAATATATTAAATAGTTTAATCTTCACATTATGAAGAAAGTGAAGAGATATTTATACTGAATTTCATAGTCATATCGCTCTTAATTGTAATGAGGAAAATTTTTATACATGAACCACCAATCATTGATGGACCTCCTCAAAAAAATCCTGATATAAATATTTCTATATCTCTTAGAAATATTCATATAAATGTATGATATAATTTTTCAGTACTGGATTTGGACTACCACTAAATAAAAAGCATTAACTTCATGAAATTGTTTCATGTACTTTTCTATCCAAAAAAATAATTTCCAAATAATTCAGTAATTCAAGCTCATTATCGTCCAAAATATATTTATTCTACCAAAGTATAGTGTACAAACCCAATTTTATAGTTTACTAATTTGCTTTATCCTCTATTTTCTTAATTAATGTTATTTTCTCCATAATGATATAATATTTCAAGTTCTAGATCCTCTATCATTTTGACCTACTATTCTTATAAAATGTGATAGGAAATCCTTTTTCTTTAACATCTCAATTTTTAATCATCATATCATTCTATATAAATGATTTCTATCATTTATATAACATGACTCCCTAATATAAATCTAAGGGAACACTAGATTCCAATTCATCAATCATGATAAATCAATTTATCAGTTAGTTGCATTAAATTAGTTTTATTGATATAAAATTTATACTACATTAACGATTCAGTGAAACTCAGACTAAACATTCCTTATATATTTAAAAAATTGTTTCTAGAATCATAGATTTAGATTCATGAGATTTTGTATCCATAATATATATATATATATATATATATCAAAGTCATCATTCTCAAATTGACATCACATAAATAAAATTTGAAATCTATCTAGCATCTCAGGGACATTTATAGTTTGAGTCTTTAATATCTGGTTCGACATTTATTTTTATGTCAATCATCCATAACCATTAAATCATTAATGAAAATTTTACATATATTATTATTATATGGTTCTATCCATCCATTTCTTTAATATATTATAAAACCTAGCCGTTGTAAGTTATCCTTCTATTTTAGCTACTAATCGACAAATCTTATAATAAACTCGTCTTCTAAACATATAATAACTATAACTTAAGCTCATTTTTTCTTCCTCAACATTATCTATTCATAATATTTTATCATCCAAAATTAGTTATTTTTAAAACAATAAACATCGCTGATGCTCGACTAAATGTTTATCCTACATGACTATGTATTTTCCCAATTATGTCCTTCACATATGTGAATCCATCTAAATTCACATCAGCTCTACATCATCTTATAGTGATCTACCTCCAATATTATTATTTTTCTTAAATCTATATTTCCTCATCTACCATCTATTTTCATCATCCATATCAAAATATTGTTCATTAGAATGCTTTTAAGATTTTGGATTTACACTTAACAATGTCCAACCACATAAGGCTGTCAACAATATTATCATAACAATTTATCAAAGCCAAGGTCACCCAATTAAAATCCCACATTTATTCAAGAATAAAGAATAGGGGATACATCCCCATTAAATTATTAATCATATAAAAAATTAAATCTAGTATATAAGGTTAAACCATAATTGAATACAATAATTTATTAGAGCATATATAGAAAGTTCATGTTGAAAGGAACCAATAATTTTGGAATTACATGATATTTGATAACATCATCTAATAATTCATTTGACTGTTATCGAATTATAATATGTTTTATTACACATTTATAAATTAAAAACTCTAATTTATTTAACTATATAAACATATTCAGAAAATAACTTCAACACTTCACAATAACATAAGTTGTATCATGCTCATTAAATAATAGTGAAGCGGTCATTATTAACACGACAATAGAAATAATAAACACAGAATTTATCACATCATGATCATATAATTATTAAAATTTTATAAATATTATATATGATATATATGATAATCATTTCATATATAAAAAATTACTTCTCAATTAAATAATGTGACATTAATTAATTTTTATGCATGTTATGTGATAGGAATGCATTCAAATATGTATCTTTATTTCATTTTTCTTGATTTATATTTTATTCATGATTTATATTTTCTTCTCAAATCATGAATATTATGATTACAAGTACAATAATATGAATTTTATCATCCTATGGTATGTAAATATTTGATATTATATTTTTTTCACAATTTGAAATTATATCAATGTAATATTTATTGTATTATATAGTTTTAATGGGTTCTCATTAATTTAGTTTGGTTTGTTATTTTGGTTAAATTTTGTATTTTATACTTCAAATTTTTTTTTTATATATTTTTTGGATTTTATATTCAAATGTTTTTTATTAAGATCAATCTGATTCAGTTTAGAATGGGTTAGTGTATTTTTATTTTGATATAATGTTTCTTTATTTCTATGGATTTCACATAAAATGTTGTTTAACATCATGGTTCATGTCAGCTACCCTACCATGGTTTTTACAATTAGGAAAAAGAGATATTGTATTATTGAAAATTAAGACACCTAGGGTATAATTGTATATATATCTCCATTTATTTTTTGTTGAATTTAAATCTTTATATTATTTTATAAATTTAATTTATATAATATAATAGTCAAAAAATTACTTTGGAGGCATTGGACAAAAAGAGTCGAATAATTTGGACCTAAATAATCACCATTATCTGGTGATAGGAGATGAAAATGATGGAGAAATGCATTGTTAACCTATATTGAAGATTGTATCATCTCGATACTCATCTTCTAACATCGTTTATTTGAGTACCAATTCTGGTATGGTCCCAATGGTACAAATGAATGCCACAATCAAAGAATAAAATCTAAAATTAGAAGAATATAATCAATTTCAAAATATGATAAATGAACATTTGATGAAATATATGTATGTTATTTATTTTTCACCTCCTCGAGATGATTCTACAATAGTCTATTCTTGTTTGAAATCAATTCATTCTATTTATGTAGATTCCTCTACTCCTGTGGGTGTTAATGTTATTTCTGCTATCGATGAAGATTACACTATCGATGCTGATACCTCCACTAATGTCCATGATGATAATGATTTTAGTGATGTGAGATGTGGTGATGGCCTTTTTATAGGATGTTTAGATGAGGGTTACCATAGTTCTGGAGATATTGATATTAAGGTTCACCTCTAATGTTAATCAAATTGTTGGTTTATTTATATGTTGAATTCTATAAAGTATTTATGTTAACTTAATGTTATATTTAATTGTATTCTTGTGTGTATTTTTATGCATATATTGAATTATTGTATTATGATGTATATATATATTTTTATGAGTTTTATAGAAGATGTATATTTTTGGGCGTACTAGAGAAATATATATCCACAGTTGGAATCCTTGGAATCCTTATAACAGCCACGGTTTCCCCCATGGAATTACACCTATATCCAAAACTACAAATCATGGATATAGTCCTCAATTTCAAAATTAATAGACTACGTTTTAAACTATTGAAATAAGTGTACTTCCATGATGGAAATCATGGCCATTGGTCTATTGCCATAGTTTCCAAAAGTGCAAATAGAATACAATATAATTACATATAGAAACTGTTTCAATCCCTGGATATCATCATGGACCAATTTCCAGGACAAGAGGATCCATGGTCATCCAAACCATGGATATTACATATATATTAGGCTTTGTGGTCTATATACACAATTAGAAACCATTTCTATAGGCTGACATTCCAGTAGTGGTGGATGGGATCAACCCGTCTATCTTGTTTATTTTTCATACATGAAAATATTTCACTCAAGAATTTAGATGGCCCGTTATGAAGATCTCTACAGAGAAAAATGCAGTTCTATAATTTTATGGAATGATGTTAGAGAATGATCTCTATTAGGAATTGAGATAGCTAGAGAAATAGAGGATAAGGATAAATCCATTCCGTAACATATCAAGGAAGCTAAAATTCAATAAAAAATTTGTGTTGATAATTGCGGGTGTGATGTAGTATTTTAAATTTGTGATAAGGTGTGTCCAAAAATTTCTCCATGTAATAATTTTATGATATTAACGAAGAAAGGGAGACTAATCCCTAATTATATCATCCCCTTGTAAATTCTTGATTTTATCTAGATGGTAGCCTAACTGCTAGTGCTTCTACAAAACCTATATCAATCCCATGATGTGTTCTATGTATCTCTCTTGATAAATTACATACCAAACCTATAACATGTACTAAACTCATAGGTCATACCATTGGAGATATATATTTCTTATGATGTACCGCCAGAAGAGATTCTAGGTCATATAAAAAAATCTATGAAACAAGGCCACTCACCTAGTATGAGTTTAGTGAAAAACAACTAGTTTAGAAATGATATAAGGTAACATGGGGATATAATGTGTCAAAAGTATACTCATTTGTTCGTAACACAATAAACAATTTTTAGGGTGAAATTATGTTTAATGGGAGTAGATTGTAACACCATCATTTTTTATGAATTTCTATTTTAAGAAAAAATAAAATTTATTTGATATCCTGGATTACACGAAACACCAATATAATCTTATTTTACATTCAACATCATGTTAATGTCTAATTTTACACAACATCAGTTTTTCTTTCATTACACATGACATTGAGTTCTATCAAAACTATAATATAGTATTGTTATATTTATTTAAACACGACTGTTATAACCTATCCATTAAACAAAAATAATAATAATTACAATAACTAATTTTTAATTATTATTTGTAATTGTTTTACATAAAATAAACATATTGATAAAAAGTTCATAATTTACCAATAAAGGCTGTATATGTTCCGAAAATACTATTTTCTAAAAAATTGTACAATATATTTCTTTGATGAATAATAATAATATTAAGAACTCAAACTTTTATAAAATTAATTTGATAAAATAAACATAATTAATTAAATTATTATGTCAAAATTAACTTATTTTTTTTATTTTTATTAAATGTTTCATTTTTTATTAATAGGGAAAATACTCGATTTTTATTGAAAAGTACATTTTCATGTTATCTATTAATAAATTTAAATTATATTTCAAATTGGTTTGAAAATTAAATTAGTTCAATTATATATCAATTAAACTAATTTATTTGATATCAATAAATTTCATACTAGGGCATAAGAACAACTCATACTTTTAAACATTTTCACATTAAAAAACCTGCATTCTCCGCTTGTGTGCAAGATTATTTTTAAATTAAAATTTTCCACTTATATGAATAGAATTTGGAAAATTGATTCTATATTTTTAATTAGACTAATTTATGTTATCTAATACAGTCAAAACTATTATTTAACAAAATTTATATTAAAAAATAGTAAAAAATATTTACCATAGTTAGGGTAAAAATGGTTTTACTGGGGGTTAAAACTGATAAGGGTCTACAATAACCAAATCATGTCCAATACCCATTAAATTATAATATTTAGACCATATAATATCAATTTGTAATAATTTAATTTTATTGGACACTTGATATATGAAGAAAATGTGGGTGGAATTCACTCTTTAAAAAACTACAAATGTCCACTCACCTCAATTATTAAAGGCCACCCCTTATTGTCTCCTCTTCACACCATAAGAACATTTTTATTTCATTCATTACCAATCCAAATAACTTCCAAACTTCCCTAATCTCAATCCTATAATAATTTTTATACTGAAATCTAACCAAGGAATGCCTTAGTGCAAACCTAAAAATGATACCCGAAAAAAAGGTCTCATTTGAAAAGTTTTTATTTATTCTTCCAAATCCATCAATTTTTATTATAAAATGATGATATCTTAACCATATTATATTAAATATACTACTTTTTATTTATTTTAATTGAATTACTGACAACCATTTTCACTTCTATGAAATGGGTTATGAAATCATCGTTAGTGTGTACGGCATACTACCACCTCGCGAACCAAGGACATTCATCTTTTCATTACCACATATGAAGATTTTAAATATTATTGGATTTATTTTTCATATATGATAGTTATGATATTATTATTCTTATGAAATTATTCCATCACACATGAATTCCTTGTTTCCCTTATTTTGGAATTCAATAAAATCACTTGTGTGTATGGTGGGTTACAACCTCACAAAGAGATGTGATCCGTACATGATTTACAAGGAATGTATTAAAGGTGAGTTCAATGAAAATATGTAATATATATGACATAAAAATTATTCTGTAATTTTAAAATAACTTATGAATACCATTATTTAAATCTTATATGAAAATGGACGTTATTTTTATGCATACATACAACCTACCATCTCAATGGACGATGTATTTCATTTTCAATCACATTATTTTGTGGATTACTATAAATAAGAATATACCAAATATATATATTATTTATTTCATGGTAATATTCTATATATTATTATTCAATTATTTGATAAAGGGGGGGGGGGGTTAAAATAACAAATAAAAACATATACGATAAAAAAATTAGTTATTACCTGAAACGTAACTATAACATTGAATTGTTAACAAAAGGGTAATAAAATGTCATAATAAAATAATATATGTTTTGATTTATAAATATATTTAAATATTTTTCTTTAGTATATTTATATTAATTATATATTTATTACAAAATTGAGTTATTTTAAAAAAAATCCGAAAATATTTCTCTATTATACTGAAAATTATTTTACATCCAAAACAATGTTTTCAAAAAATGTTTTTGTTAATATTATATTATTATACTCTGATTTTGAAGAGAAATTTATACTAATGTTTAATGTTTTTAAATGTTTTGATTGTAATTTTCATTTCTTTTTCCAATTAATTCACATTTGGATTTTACCGAAAAAGTTAGAGAAATAATTTTTTTAATGTGTGTGAAATAAGAAAATCATTCCATAGTCATGACCATTCCATTATATGTATATTCATTTAGAGGTTTCCAAGGTTATTTTAAATGAAAAATATTTCCAAAATTTTTTATGTTTCATGAAGTGTTTCTCAATGTGGAAAACATATTTTTCTCAAGAAATGTTTTAAATTATTGATCAGAATGATTTTCCATTTAAGATGAGATATGATGATGTTATATTATGATAAAATAATGAAATGATTATGAAACCTATCTCATTTAGAATGGTTTTTAGATGATGAAATTTTTATTGAACCCATTTAATTTCATGGGTTATTATATGATGATTATTTTATGGCATTTTTTACAAATAAATATTATTTTGATTATGTTCATTGGAGTGAACCATGACTACTATGATGGGTTGGGGTGTGAATTTATTACACTATGATGGCCTTGAATATGAGACTTCACTAATATAGAAATAATTTTATATTGTTTTTTGTACCCCACAATTCCATGTAGTATGAAAATATTATGCATTCATAGATCATGTTCATTAATTCCCTTTTAATTTATGTTTTATAAAATTACATTCTTTATTCCATGAATCTAGATTATGATCATTGATATGTGGGGTATGGTTTTAAAATGTTATGCTCATGCTATCATAACATTGTGTTAACGTTATACTTATGTATCTCCCTTTTTTCTCCTTATTAAGCATATGATCTCAACCAATATCATGTTTCATTCCCTTAGGTTCTGACGAAATGTATTGCGTATGATATTTTAAAGAAAGGTGATAGTTATGCCGATAATAGTTGGAGAGGATATAGTTTAGCTGTAGACCAGTTGTGTATGTTTATCATTTCATAGACACTAAAATAGTTTGGTTCTATTGATTTTGTTTGTGTAATGTAATGAATATTTCTAAAAAATAATGTAATATTTATGTATGATAATCCTAGTTCCCTATACAATAATAATAGAGAATACATTTTTTTACATGCATGAAATCAAGAAAATGTATGACCTAAACAATTATAATACGGTAATTCAATGAAAATTAATCCCTTTCTCCGACATGATTTAGTATTTTTTTTCAAAACGACCTTACCAAATATAATTTCAATATATTGTAGTTTCTAGAATAGTTGATTGCCCTTTAGTTTAGACGGTAGTGTACCTTTTTCTATATTCCCAAAAAAAATTGTCATCCAAGACCATAATTTATGTCATTAATATAAATATTTATGATTTCATAAAAACACAGTGTTCGAGGACTGTTTTAACTGAACTAAATGTGTTTATTCTTCAAAACTAGGACACAACAATCTTCCATTAATTTTATATACTGAAAAATTCATATAATTAGGAAATTCAATTTTTAACTCATAAATCATGGAAGTCAATGGTAATTCATTACTTCTATGAGAATCATAAAATATTATTCCTTTATTCCACATCAATTTGAGATGGTTGGTTAATAGAGCCAAATAGACATCAATATCATTACCATAATGTTTGGGTCTAGATATAGGTATAGAAAACATAATGTTTTTTTAATACACAAACATGGTGTAATGTTATACTTTGAAAACATAAATGTGCATGTACTATGAGTACTACTCTGTACACAAAAATGATTTATTCAATATATAGATAACACAAGATTGACATTCCCAGATCATTTCAAAATTTAAGATACTCAAAATCAATTTTCTTCTCTTGAGGTGAGTTTGATAGGTGAAATAGTTTCACATATTCAATTTTTGTATTATAATTCCATTTCAATTTTCTAGTAGATTTATAACATTCATATATTTTTTCTAAAACCATGGATGATATGAAATTACCAGACATCTTTTCAAGGACATGATTCATCTTTTTTATATCAATTCAAGCCACACTTAGGAAATTTAATGAGTGATTCATGTTCCTTGTGAAAAAAATATAGTCATTTGGATAATAATGTTTTTTTGAGAGTTCATTACCATTGAACATAGAATTCTTTTGATATCATTTTTTCATAAGGTAATATCACTTTTATATGGTATCATATCATTCAGGAGACCATGTAGTTTTGTAAAGTCAGTGTCACTCAATCATCTTCCAGATTTCAAATTGTATAACTTCAATATAGTATAAAATGTTTCCTATTTATGAAAACTAATATACAATGTTCTCTTAGAAAAACTATATAACTTCTCAAAAAAAATATAAAATCACATAGGTAATATTTAATGTTCATTATTATTTCTTCCAAACGATGTCTATCATCATTTTCATTAGAATTCATATTAAGTGATCCCTAAATCATAGTATCATTTCAATATACTTGTACATTCAATTTCCCCCACTTTTTAGTATAATGTTAATAGCTTTAATGAATTCTACAAAAATTAAAATTTTCTTCCAACTCTTCTATAGAAACTTTTCTTCAATAGTGACAACATAATGACAAACAAATGATATGAGAAGGATCATATGCATGCTCCATCAATAACATGATGGGATATTTAAATTCATCATCATACGCTTTTTTCATATTATTATTAACCTTATATTTTTTATTCATATCTATCTTATTTGCTTAATAAAATATTAAATATGTATAAAAAATAAATTAACACACATAAGGTATTTATAATAAACGGATAAATTTAAAGATACTTTTAATATGGTGGACCCAACATTTGAATGATATAGGTGATGTTTCCCAACAATTTATCATTTTACATATGGTAGACATGAAATAAAATAACATGGGATAAACATGTGGTTGTTGGTCCATGTTCTAGAGTGGATGTTTTATGGGAAAAAGGTGATATTAATAGGATGGTTTTGGTAAATTTTCTAGGTGAGAGTCTAATATGTGGTACATTTTTATGTTTATTCATTTTGTCGCATTGTATATGGTAGAATAGGGGTTTTTCAGTGAAATTATTATTATGAACTAATGTTTATGATATTTTATAAGATTGTTGAATAATCAATTTCACATCAAGTTGAATAAATTCCTCAGGGGGATCATCAGAATGAATAATTAAAAACTAATTATTGGAGAATAATTCCAACAACCTTGGATCTACATAAATTAAAAATCAAACTAATTAGAACAAAAAAAATCATCTCTATATAAATTTTATATTAGAAAATGGGAGTAAGGATTAAACAAGACAAAAGTAGATATAGTTGTGTTGAATAGTTTCGGTAGGGGAATCAACTAATATGAGTTAATATTTACATAACTCGACTACTATTAATTAAAAATTATCTAAAATGAAAAAATTAATAACGATATGAAACTTTTTATTAGGTATACTCACTTTTTTTATCATTCTTACTAGATGTATTTGTTTAACTAAACACGAAGTTAATGTTTATTATTTAAAAATACCCAGCATAGATTTTTATGAAAATTTATTTTTAAATAATTTAGGTTTTTTATAATAGAAGCTAATAGATTAAATTTTTTTATTTTAATCCATGAGGGTATGGAGGATACCTAAAACATGTATCCCTCTCCCCCACATTTAATGTTCGATTCCACCACTTTCTCCAAAATTACATTAGGTTGTGGAAAGAGTGGGAAAATATAGTTTACTAAAACATTTCAATGGTTAAATATCTCGTTTGATAAATTAGAAGATATATCATATGATTAGATATAGAATATATAGAAACATTATTGTGAAATTGAGGTCATATATGGAATTTGGACACTGAAAAATATCCATCACCAAAATTTTAAATAAAAAATGATGTAGAGAGAAATTAATCTGAAGAGATGATGTGTGAGTTTGGTGGTGAACTGGGGGATAATCCCACTTTGTGAGGATTTTTTAGGGTTGTAGGAAAATGTTTTGATTGCTGTTGTTATACCAAGTATGCATGAAAGAGGTTATTCTTGTCTGGGAAATTATCACAAGGATAAAGACTCCAATAAAAGAAAAGGTGAATCTTATCTAAATATCTCCATTTTTAAATAAAGTATACATATAAATATAAATCAATTTACATGAATTCATAAAAAATTTATAATAAGATATTCAAAAACAGAATACCCATAAATTAGTAAAAAATAAGATCTCAAATTATTTTTCTGGGATGGGGTATTTAAAAAATTGATACAAATTTTTGTAATTCGTAAAACAAAGAATTGGTTGTGACACTAATTTTAAGTATTAGTATTATATAGTCCAGGATCTCATACCATTTTTTGGATTAAAATGTATATGAAAATGGCTAAATACAAGATGGGGGTGAATTGTATGTTTAAAAATTTGTGTTTTTAAGTGTAAAATAATTTTGTTTAGAAGAATTGAAACTAATGGAATTCACAAAACCTATAAAGTATGAAAAAATTAATTAGTCTGGGTCATGGGTAGGATTATAAAGATATCATTATCATATAGATTCTAGTATTAATATAAAGTCACAGGTCATCAAATAGACGATTCTACCTTAAAGTGTATATAATAGTTATTATAGTAAATGATATAACCATAACCACAGAAATCATATTCACAAAGAAATAAGAATGTATTATAATAAATGTAACTATGATAAATAGAATAGAATAGAAAAAATCAATATATACAAGAATTAACATTCTATGGTAATTATAGAAGAAAAAACAGGTAAATGAATATTGAATTCTTTTTACCTAAAAAGAAGGGTATCCATTAACAAAGTATAATTATCTCTTGATTAATACTTTCAGGAAATAATTTCATACCCACACCAGGGTAATACCTTGATATAATGATTTTATTTACACTTTATACATATCCCTAGTAGACCTTAATCAAAAAGGTTTTCAGATCCTCTATCTTCCTTGACTTGGAAGCCCTTTATCGTAATCAAAACATTCAGTTTTACTTTTTCTTCCTAACCCTGACATTCCTTGATCATAATCACAAAAATTGGATTTGGAAAGGTAAAAAATTATACGATTACTAGGAAAATGAAGAAGTAGTTAACATGTGCAAACATCAATGATCGTTTCTTCAGTAGTAAATTATGGAGATCTCTTGAACAATGTCTCCATTGCTCATTCAAATGGGTTTTCATGATTGTCAAATGATCAAATGACCTGGTATATATAGAAATTACTCCCAATGATCATCTTGATACCCAACTGTCGGATTTTATCTGATATTTTCAAGAGGACCTAGACACTAGCACTTCAATGTTAATATCATAACTGAAGGAACGACTATATATTTCTTAACACATAATGCCTGAAAATGTTTTGATTTAAAATATTTCATTACATAGAGATTAAGTTTTCTAGATAAAAAAATTGAAATGGGTTTGATGATAATCGTAATGAGTGTCAGTAAGATTTATATTGATATCTTTTTAATTACATTACAAAAATCCTGTGAGTACAACAGACTAGACTGATTAAATGGTAATTATTTTTCAATTGATGTGTATTATATAAATCGTACCCATCCATGGTACGATAATCATGGAAATTTTTTTACTATAATATCAAGAGTATGATATTTATCATATTCACACTAATTATGAAAATGTTAACTATAAAATATTTATTTTTATAATTCAAAAGACATAATGTAGGTATGGTGAAAATTAATATGTTTTCTATAAAAACATTGTTAGAATACTTTTGAAAATAAAGAGGTAGAAATTAAATATTTAATAAAGAATTTGTGATTTTTAAAAATAAGGAATGGAAATGTCAAAAAGTGTATTTTTTCTTAAAAATCAAATAATAAGATACTCCAAAATGGAATACCTATAAAATTACTAAAAAAATATGATCTCCAAATATTTTTTTCCAAGGTGTATTTAAAAATATGATTTAAATTTGAAAATAATTATATATATACCTCTTATGAAATTAGTTGACAATATTTTAAAAAATAATATACAACCTATTTAATTTTTCACTCTATATAAATTAAAATAATTATAATATAAGACATTTTTTATTAGATATATTTATGTAACTGACTCATTTTTTTCAAAAAATTAATAATAATTTATTTGTAACAAAGATATGTTTAACATAGAATGATACATTCATTGAATGTTTCATCCTATAAAACACTCAAAAAAATATTTATTATTGGATTTAATTTTAAATGTATCAGAAGAAAATTTTTAGAAACTAAAATTTACTCCTTAATAGAATTAAATAGATCAATGAAAAATTTTGAACTATAAAAATTTAACAGAAAACATCACAACCATTTATAAATAAAGAATGTATTTACACATTTAAAAAATATTCTACCTACACAAAAAATGATAGGTTTATTGACATCAAAATTAGATAGATAAAAACCTATAAAGAAATTATCAAGGAAAAATAATCCTCTTGTCATAATAATAGTTATAAAATGTTAGGGTCAGGGTAATGGTTAATCAATAGTGGCTTGAGGCAAGGATGATTTGGTGGAGAATTAGGGAGGTAGGTCATGGTAAAATTGCAAACATATTCTATTTAAATAATTTGGGAGAATTGTATGAAGGGTGTTCCCAATATTAAATGTTGCCTTTTATACTCAAGTTGTACCATATCAATTTCCTATTTGAAATCACAAAAAATAGAAATTTCCATGATTTATGAGTTTCTTAATGGTATATTTGGTGAATCTAAGATGCATGGACCTTTCTATAATATGGAAAAAATCATCAATAATCTTTTACATTATTATAAAAACATACATGTGGGCCCTAATGATTGGATTCTTTATTGGGGTGAAGAGACTAATAAAAAATAATTCCTAAGATTACATAAAAGTAGATGGAAATCAATGAGTTGTATTGTGAGTACAAATAAATGTATCACCTGGAAGAAGAAGAAAAAAACTATTTTGATGGAATTGTGATAACTTCCCATGAAACCATGCTTGAAAAGACTATTCATGTCATATAATACCACATAGAATATAGGGTGGCTATTTCCAAAAGTAACAATGTCGATTTGATGTGACCTCCAAATGGTTCAATGTCATGTAAGGTGTTGGATTCATTATATATATGTTTTTCTTTTGATCCATTGAATGCACATAAGGTATTGGCTTCTAGTGGTTTTAACCATTATGATACTTCAAGAACTACTTATAGAATATGATCATTGTTTCTCTAATAATTAACGTCTATGGATGTGTATGAACAAAAATTATTTCACTTTTTGATTTATTATTCAATGAAATTATATTCTGAGATATGAAATTAATGTATACCTATGGAAAATAATCAATGAACTATGAGAATTATTGGATGGCACCATGGAAACATTTGATGCATCAATAAGAAAACTATTCAGACTATTTTCTACATTGATGGTAAATATTAGTGCCCTTATTGGACTAGGAATATTAACCATTTTTGAAACTAATATAAAATATCCCTTTACAGTTTGTATATTTTATTTTGAACCTAAAATATTACCTAATAGAATAAAATGGTTCTTTATGGGATATCACCAATTTCATGATGCATATCATAAATTTTGATTTAATAAGAAAAAATTCATTGGAGATATTTAAATGGTAAAACCACAATATTTTTTATCCTGTTTATAAATTATAGGACAATTATATAATGTCACTATATAATTTTTAAAATGTTATCAAATGAAATATGGAGAAAATGGTAAAAGGTATAATATCTGAAGTAGTTCTTGCACAATAGTTGATGAAAATGTCTATATTTTCCAAAAATCATTAATGAGAGTCTAAATTTCAGTGTCAAAATATTCAACTAATGCATATTTTGAAAAACATATAAGATAATTTAATATTTAAATTTCTTAATGATATAGTTATATGGAATAATCACATTAATTATCTTAAGGAATAAGAAAAATTCTGATAAAGATACATATGGTTGATTGATACACTATCTATGAATGTATCAATGAGAGTAATGATATCTAACATGTCCCACATATAATAAATTCCAAATTATGATTCAATCAAATTTTCACCCATGATTGGAATATACACAATGACCATATCATAGTCTCAGAACCATAGGATTGAATAGGATGAAAAAAAGTAGGATAACTGAGATCTAACGAAATGAGGAAGGTGAATCAATGTATTTATTTCAATTTTTAAAATATTTAATACATAATCATACAACCTTATTTTATATACTTAATAATTAAGGGATGAATACCAAAAAAAATTAATTACATTCAACAAACATTAAATTTTATAAAATATTATGTTCATTACACAACTATAAATATTGAGGCATAATATCACTATAAATAATAACAACCCATTACTGAGTATTGATTACCTATTTGACTGGTTTTACGGTGTGAGTTGGTTATAGAAGATAGATCTCTAGTCCAACTACAACTAATTAACGGTTTGTGAGACTGACATTCTAAATATAGAATTTTAGTGTCACTATAGACACTAGGAGTTCCCAATGATTCCTTTATATTTGATAGATTCCCACACTATGTTCATTTATTTGATGAATTGAATATTCTATCCCTACATGGACCAATTTTTTGTTTTATTATTTAATGAAACCCCCATCTACCTAGTATTAGAGGTGGAATGTACATAGTTCATGAGGATGGTCTTATAATTACTTTGGGAGAATCACCTTTTTGGTAATCTCTCAAATATCCTAATACAGATCCATGAGGTTCAATTTATGGGGAATGTATTATATGAGAATGGAATATCTATTTAATTATTTATTATTGATATAGTGATTTTTTGGGATCCACCGAAGAGAATGTTGAAGGTGCAGAGTTTTCCTGGCTTCGTAGGTTACAACATGTGGTTTATGGAGGACTTATCTAGGATTGTAGCCCCTTTGATTCCTTAAAAGAGAAAGGGTTGGTATTTACCTGGAACAAGTGGTTTCATAGATCCTTCAATAATTTTAGGTTGAGGTCGACATTTGATACTATATTGAGACTACCGAAAGAATGTATTGGTGTATATAGTGTATTTTAATGATTTTGGAGATGTTGTTAGTTAAATATTTATGTAGTGTAAGGAAGTGGTCTCTTATGGGTCGAGGCAGTTTAAATCCATCAATTAGAAATATGCCACCCATGGAATAGAATTGGTAGTGTTAGTCTTTACACTAAGTGTAAAACCCCAGGTAAATAAAGAATATGAAATTTTCATATTTATCCATATTTTTAAATAAAATATTAATATTACTTTAAAGGGGACACTATGATCGATGGCGTACCTAATACGCAACAACGAGTTCCTTTGAAATCTTACGTTGCACTCTAATAATAAAATAATTTTAAGTGGTAGTTAACACCTAGTCATTGTAATGACGGAAATGAATATAACTAACTAAAAAATGATTATATATATTTTTCAAATATTTTTAGTTTTTACAATAAATTTTAGAGGATTAAAAATGCGAATGAATCAAAATTTAAGCGTAAATATTCTAATATTCTTTGAAAAGTCGATTAACCGCCTTTTGATGGAGAACATCTATTAAATACACTTTTTGACAATTTTATGTGTTATATTTGACAAAATAAAATTTTTCTTTAGAATCAGGACATAAAAATTTACTTTGTGTAAATTTTTTGTATTTTTCCGATAACGTTCATTTTTTAATGAATATTGAAAAATGTTGTATTTTAATTCAAAACGACTTTTTAATCTAATTTAATTATATGATTAGATTATCTTTTGGATTTTTTATAAAGTGAAATTATACTATATTTTTACCATTTAATCCAATAGTGTTCATTGGAATTAATTTCACATTGAAATTGGACTTAAACTAGTGTCAATCTTATAATATATATTGTTTCTTAAAAACACGCTATTTGTTTTGCCAGCGAAAATTAATTATTAAATTAATGAATTACTTATATGTCTTAAATTTTGTAAAATATAAATCATTTTTTAATTATTAATATCAAATACAGCTTAGGCTAAAGTTTTGGTATTTTTCTGAAAAACATCAATTTTTGATGAATAGCAAAACCACTAAATGGTACTTAAAAAAACTGATATTCCGTTTAAATGAAATTTTACCACCTCTGTGTTTTTATTTTCAAAATTTGGACATACATGGTTGTCTTTAGGAAGTAAAATTTTGTTCAATGGGATTAAAATATTTTTTTTTGTGAATAGTAACTTTTATGTTTTTAATCGCGATTAGAGGTAATTAGTGTAATTTAAGGTAAAAAAATGTTTTAATAATATGAAATGACCTACAAAAATTTTCTACCCTTTTTGGATGAGTCATGGAAGACCCATACAATCCATGGGTCAACTTGGGGACCCCTCAGAGCTACTATGGTAGGAAAATGACAATAATACCTTTTTATTTAAAGTTAAAATTAAAATGTCACAAACATGTGTTTTTTTACTAAAACAATTTTTACATGAGGTTATACAAGTCATATTTTTGACTATAAATATTAATTAGAAATATAAAATGATTTCTTACATCATTATTTTTTTAATATAATTTTTAGACACTAAATAAATTAAATTATCTATGACACCATGATGATGCAGCGATTACCTCATTATTTAACAATTTAAAGAAAATGAAAAGATAATGTAAAATATTGGAACAAAACATGTCAAAAACCTATTGGATGGGTGTATTTAGAAACCTTATCACCTTATCCTCGAAATATATCCTTTTGGGACCTTTAAAATCTGAAAAGCATTATATAATAAAGTAATATTTTATAACTTTCGAAGAGTGCCCCTCCTCTCCTCTTATAAAAGGACCCCACCTCTACCACTTTACTCGCACCTCTAAAGCCATTGGATCGGCCAACCCCTGCCCATTTCATCTCTACACATCCCTCTTATCATCATTGAAGCCTCACATTGGGAATAATCCTTTCCAAGGAATCATTTGAGCTCAAATCAAAGAGAGTTACTCGATTTGAAGGTAGTGTCCTCTCTTGTATTCTTATGTTTTATTTTTCTTCTCCAACCCTCTAAACTCTTTTTATTCCTTTATTTTGTAACCAAAACAGTATCTTAAATATACTAGGATGTTTTTATAAAATGTATTTGAGCTACACTTAAAGACACCTACATCTAAGGGTTAAAGAACATACAGTTTCTGTGGATGCCGAATTACTATCTCACGAAACGATGATTGTTCAATATTCTTTTAACACCTTCAATGGTTCCCATTAAGATGTCACTATATTTATATATGATATAGAATATGTTTATGTTTTTCTTAAGCTTCTGTATTTTTCATTTATGGAATACCTTTATGGTTTCCATTATGGGTAAATGCGATATCTTCATTTTATGAAGTGCGGACCACCGCCCCTTCAAAGTTATTTGATTCGTTAATGCCATATGTTGGACGTATGAAGGATGGAATTAATGGTATTACATATGATATCCTACTGTAATTATAATATACCTTTATATCATTATTTGCTTCATTCCATTTAATACAAAAAAAAGATATGAAAGTAGCGTTCATCCGTACGTACGGCTTACCGTCTCCATGAACGGTACATTTCATTTCTTATCTCCAAATGTTATGTACTATTATAAGTACATATATATATAATGGATATATATGTAATATATTACATCTAAATTATGGATATCATTTTGGAATTATAATATATCTATCTCTCATTTTGTTTTTATTCCATTAATATGAAAAAAAGTAGCGTTCATGCGTACGTACGGTCTACCGTCTCCATGAACGATGCTTTTAATTTTTTATCTCCAAATGTTATGTAATAGTATAAAATGAATATATATGGGATATATATGATATTTAAAACATCAATACTATTCTGGATATGATGTACCTATAACTACATGGAATATCCTATCCCTACAAGTTCAATTTTTACTCATGTACCGAACATCGACAAAAACGTCGGATATGAACTCACTTTATTAACCAATTATTATAAAATTATAATATGTGATATGAACTGAATAATAATCGTTAAAGTAGGTCCTTAAGAAATTATAAAATGACCAAATTTTATTATTCAGGAGATTAAAGAACGATCGAGTCATGTCATACACGAGGTAAGGGATCTTACACCTCCCTTTCTTTTTAAGCACTCTCCTTTATGTCACTTATTTTAAGAACATCTTTGTTTTGTTGGGGGATGTTATTTTATATTCCTCTAGCTGTAAATTTTATTTTAACATGATGAGAGACCCTATTTGATCTCATCAATTCATTTTTGGATGTTGTAAGTGGCGTCGTTAGGCTGCTGAGATTTCGTAAGGGATTTTTCATCTCACTTTTATTCCCGTGAGATTTATGCTACATTTGCCACCATTTCCTTTGAGTGGTGTATGTACAGCCCATTATTATACTCCTTTTTTAATATAATTCCATTTAGGGGTATTTACATATTCATTTTATGACACTTCTTCAATGGGTTGTACGTTTCAAAAGTTACCCAAGTCGGTAAGGGAACCTTTCATCCTCCTCTTTTTAAAAGGCTTATTTTGTTATGTATTTTAATTCACATACTATTATATTGGTATATGTTATTATATATCCTTATTGATGTAAATTTTATGTCCAAGTGATTAGATACCCTTTTTATCTCTAATCAACTCATTTTCTGAATTTTTAAGTGATGCCGTTAGGCTGTCGAATTTTACCAAGGGAACTGTTTAACCCAATTTTGATTTCGTTTGGATCAAAATGTAGTTATTGAATATGTAATCCTTTGAATATGTGTAAATGAACTTTTATTGTGTTAAACTTAATATCCACTTTGGTGTATTTATATTTTTCAGACATAATTTTGATATTGATTTATCCTTAATTTAAGGATACCTTCTTTATAAGGGATTTCATCACATTTAACATTTCTGTTGAGACTTCATTGTTGTTTTTCACCAATTCACTCTTATATGGGGTATATATTGTCATTTGGAATATTATATCATGAATCCCATTTTTCTCATGATATTATAATGTTTGGATTTAATTTTATTACTCAATTATTGTATTCAAGTGTCTATCATTCTGTTAAAAACCCTTTAACTAAATTATCGTTTTAAATGTTTTAATGATTTATTCTTATAAATATTTCTCATTAATATTTTTGTTTTAAAAAATGTTTTAAGGATTTATTTATATGGATATTAATGGTTTAAAATGTTAAAATCATCAATGTGGTATGGGACACTTTGATTCAAACATCTCTTTATCAAATGTTTTAAATGGTTTTGAAAATGGTTTTTAGAATGGATTCATTATTTCAATATCGAAAAATGTTATATTGTTATTGAAATGTGGGAATTTTATCTTTCCTTTATGTTTAAGTTATGTGCTATGATTATGTTATGGTTCTTGGGCATTGTTTATGAAGACGGGTGGTTCTGTGATAAACTAAGGGTGGTTGAGCCCGATATAGCTCTCCAATGCATTGGGTAACGCGAAGGAGTTAAACGTTAAGGTTTCTCCGAAGATATTTAGGGAATATACTTTGATGGGTATTCCAAACGTAACCAAGAGGGTTACTCCCTACGTAAGAATGTTATGAATGCGTCAAGTTACCTTTATGCCTTATGATTTCTATGTTTTATTCATGATATGATGAGGTATGTTAAAGTGCAAATTGTTTAGGAGTAAAGTATGATTTCATTGATTCTTATTTAGACATGTACTCATGTTTTGTTTCCATATTTTTATATCCCTTAATGAGATTTTTATGCTCATCCCAAGTTTTTGAAATGTTTTACATAGGACTTAAAGAGGAATAGGTTTAAGGATGGGATCAAGGAAAGACATGTTATCTAAAACATGGAACTAGACATGTTTCTTTTAAGAGTTTTTTTATTTATGGAAACATAGTAGAAGTGTCTACTTTGTAATCTTTTGAGATGTAATTGTTATGTCCTAATTCTCTACAACTCTAAACCTAAAAACATCATAAATGTGAATTATTTAATTTAATTCATGATTAAGTAATGTTTAAGGTTGGGGCCTTATAGTTGGTATCAAAGGTCGGTCTAGATAACTTTAGAGGTTAGGGTATTCTCTAAGCATAAGTGAAAATACCATAATGGCTAGGATTTCAGAAAGAGTCATAGTTTATAGATAAAGTGAATGAGTAAGTATATCCTAGTGTTTATCTTTATCATTAGTAAGTGATGGTTTTGTTGATATTCTAACACGGACATTTCTGTATTTAGTAAATGGATGGATCTAGCAGGCACCAAAGTGAAAATAGGTTTGATGGAAACTATTTTGGTTCTCTGATTAAGAGACCGGATGAAATGGGGGATTCAATGAGGAAACCCATGGTTATTCTAAACCAACTATTAAGGAGTCATGATTAACCACTTGAACCTTGGTATGTTCTATAATTCATCATGTACGAGATGACCAATCGATGTGGAAGTTCAGGTAATAATTATAAAGGTAACCATTAGGGTTTATATGATCCTTACGTTTTAGGAAATTATAGGTTACTCTATGATATGATGGAAAATGAAAGGCATGAGATAAACTTGAGGTTAAAATATGTTATGATTATTTTTGAAGATTTTATCTCATTTTGGGGAATGTTTTAAGAATTATATAGTTTTGGAAAAAGGACAACACACAGACCGTGTGACAACCCGTCGCGTCGAACAAAGCTACATGAATCGAACCCACAACCAAAGTGCAACTTGTATTTATTGCCTACCACTGAACTACGTGAAGTCCCTGGTTAGTATGACTTATTCTTTTTAGTTAGATGATTTTATGAATTATGAGTAAGTTCATTTTGCGTTATCTATGGATATTATTAACCTATCATAGAGGATATGTCATTAGGTTAATTAATTTTCAATATGAGACATTAAGAGAAACTGATGTTATTTAGAGATAAATGTTAATTTTTACCTTGGAGGACTATGTGATTAAATCCTTCAGATATTTGGGTTTCAATCTTAGTTTGGATTACATTGAAGAATTTTATGGACAAATTGTTTATTGAATGGTCTTCGTTGAACTATGGGTTTTTTTGGACAAATTTTGGAGATTAAGAATAGATTTCCTTTTTTAGAGAGGATTATCCATTTGTGGATTATCTGATCTTATTCTAACAATTTTAGTTTTGGTTAAGGTCTAAATACATGGGAAATATATAGTTCTATTTTGTGGATTAGGTGATTCTATAGAAGTTGATTATAGCTCTCTTAATATTAGTAAGTCATCCTAAATACTCGTCTTTTGGAGAAAATATGAGTTTCCGTAAGAAATCTAGTAGGAGATGAGAGTCTACACGACAAGTAATTATGTTTCCTTAAGATCAAAAATAAAATCCTCAATGAAAATTAACTTAAAACAAAAACGTTGTCTATTAACTTTTCCTACTGGGGAATTAGTATTGGTTAACTCGGGTGACCTTTTTAATTCTCTTTCTTTATTTTAAAGTGATAGTTTTACTGACTCTTCTTCCGATGTGGGATTTTCAATGAAGTTTCCAAGCCCAATTTTAAAAATTGTGAGGACGCAATTCCCAAAAGGGGGGAAGGATGTAACACCCCAGGTAACTAAAGAATATAAAATTTTCATATTTATGCATATTTGTGAATAAAATATTAATATTAATTTAAAGGGGATTCTATGCTCGATGGCATACCCAATACGCAACAATGAGTTCCTATGAAATCTTACATTGCACTCTAATAATAAAATAATTTTAAATGGTAGTTAACACTTAACCGTTGTAATGACGGGAAATGAACAGAACTAACTACAAAATTATTATATATGTTTGTGAAATATTTTTACTTTTTACAATAAATTTTAGAGGATTAAAAATGTTAATGAATCCAATTTTAAGCGTAAACATTCTAATATTCCTTTAAAAGTCGATTAACCACCTTTTGATGGAGAACCTCTTTTAAATCCACTTTATGAAAATTTTATGAGTTATATTTTATGAAATAAAATTCTTCTTTATAATCGGTACATCAAAATTTACTTCATGTAATTTTTATTTTATTTTTCCGATAAATTTCATTTTTTAATAAATAGTGAAAAATGTTGTATTTTAATTAAAAACCACTTTTTAATCTAATTTAATTATATGATTAGATTATCTTCTGAATTATATTTAATGTGAAAATAGAATATATTTTTACCATTTAATCCAATATTGGTCATTGGAATTAATTTCACTTTGAAATTGGACTTAATGTAGTGTCAATCTTTTAATAGATATTGTTTCTTGAAAACACGCTATTTGTTTTGGTATTTTTCTGAAAAACTTCAATTTTGATGAATAGTGAAACCACTAAGTGGTATTTAAAAAAACTGATTTTTGGATTATATGAAATTTTACCACCTCTGTATTTTGATTTTAAAAATTTCGACATCCATGGTTGTCTTTAGGAAGTAAAATTAGGTTTAATGGGATTAAATTTTTTTGGTGAATAGTAACTTTTAAGTTTTTAATCACGATTAGAGGTAATTAGTGTAATTTAAGGTAAAAATAATGTTTTAATAATATGAAATGACCTAGAAACATGTCCTACCCTTTTTTGATGAGTCATGGCCGACCAAGAATATCCATGGGTCAAATTGGGGACCCGATGGAGCCACTTTAGTAGGAAAATGAAATTAATACCTTTTTATTTAATGTTTAAATTAAAATGTCACAAACATGTGTTGTTTTACTAAAAAAAATTACATGGGTTTATACAAGTAATTTTTTTAACTATAAATATTAATTAGAAATAAAAAAATATTTCCTACATCATGATATTTGTTTTATATTTTTTAGACACTAAATAAATTAAATTATTTATGACACCATGATGATGCAGCGATTACCTCATTATTTAACGATTTAAATAAAATAAAAAGATAATGTAAAATCTAAGACCTACACTTGTCACAAAACTATCGTATGGGTATATTTCGAAACCTTATCACCTTATCCTCGAAATATATACTTTTGGGTCCTTTAAAATCCAAAAAGCATTATATAATAAAGTAATATTTTATAACTTTCCCAGAGTGCCCCTCCTCTCGTCTTATAAAAGGCCCCCACCCCTACAACCTAACTCACACCTCTCAAGCCTTTGGCTCGACCAAACCCTGCCAATTTCATCTCTCCACATCCCTATTTTCATCATTGAAGCCTCACTTTGGGCCGAATCCTTTCCAAGGAAGCCTTTGATCTCAAATCAATGAGAGTTATCCGATTTAAAGGTAGTGTCCTCTCTTGGGTTCTTATGTTTTATTTTTCTTCTCCAACCCTCAGAAAACTTTTTATTACTTTATTTTGTAACAACACCAGTATCTTAAATATACTAGGATGTTGTTATATGAAGGATTCGAGCTACACATACACACACCTACATCTAATGGTTAAAGAACATACTGTTTCTATGGATGATGAATTGCTGCCTCACGAAACGATGATTGTTCAATATTCTTTTAACACCTTCAAAGGTGGACATTAATATGTCACTATATTTATATATGATATATAATATTTTTATTTTTTCCTTAAGATTATGTATTTTTCATTTATTTCATACCTTTATGGTTTCCATTATGGGTAAATGTGATATCTTCATTTTAGGAAGTGCGGACTACCGCCCCCTCAAAGTGATTTGATTCGTTAATGTCATATGTGGGATGTATAAAGGATTGAATTAATGGTATTAAATATGATATCCTAGTGTAATTATAATATACCTTCATATAATTATTATTTCATTCCATTCAATTCAGAAAAAAGAAATGAAAGTAGCATTCATGCGTATGTACGGCTTACCGTCTCCATGAACGGTACATTTCATTTCTTATCTACAAATGTTATGTACTATTATAAGTACATATATATTATAGATATATATGTAATATATTACATCTAAATGATGTATATCATTCTGGAATTATAATATATATATATATATCATTTTGTTTTAATTCCATTAATATGACAAAAAATAGAAAGTAGCGTTCATGCGTACGTACGGCCTACCGTCTCCATGAACGGTGCTTTTAATTTTTTATCTCCAAATGTTATGGAATAGTATAAAATGAATATATAAGGGATATATATGATATTTAAAACAACAATAATATTCTGGATATGATTTACATATAACTACATGGAAATTGTTTTTCCAACAAGTTCAATTTTTACTCATGTACTGAACATCGACAAAAACGTCTGATATGAACTCACTTTGTTAACCAATTATTATAACCTTATAATATATGATATGAACTGTATAATAATATTTATATTTGGTCCTTAAGAAATTATAAATTCACCAAATTTTATTATTCATGAGATTAAATAACGATTGAGTCATGTCGGACACGAGGTAAGGGATCTTACCCCTCCCATTCTTTTTAAGAACTATGGTTTATGTCACTTCTTTTAATATCCTCGTTATTATGTTAGGGGATGTTATTTTATATTACACATGCAGTAAATTTTATTTTAATATGATGAGAGACCTTATTTTATCTCATCAATACATTTTTGGATGTTTTAAGTGGCATCGTTAGGCTGATGAGTTTTCATATGGGATTTTTCGTCTCACTTTTATTCCAGTGAGATTTATGCTACATTTACCACCATTTCCTTTGAGTGGTGTATGTAAATCCCATTATTATACTCCATTTGTAACATAATTACATATATGGGTATTTACATATTCATTGTAAGACACTTCTTCAATGGGGTGTACGTTTCGAAAGTTACCCAAGTCGGTAAGGGAACCATTCACCCTCCTCTTTTAAAAAGACTTCTTTTTTATGTCATTTAATTGACATACTATAATGTTGGGATATGTTATTATATATCCTTATTGATGTAAATTTTATGTCCAAGTGATGAGATACCCTTTTTATCTCTCATAAACTCATTTTATGAATTTTGAAATGATGCCATTAGGCTGTCGAATTTTACCAAGGGAACTTTTTAACCCAATTTCGATTTATTTGGGTTCAACATGTAGTTATTTAATATGTCATCCTTTGAATATTTTTGAATGAAATTTTATTGTTTTACACATAATATACACTTATATTGGGTGTATTTATATTTTTCACACATAATTTTGATATTTATTTATCCTTAATTTAAGGATACCTTCTTTATAAGGGATTTCATCACATTTTACATTTCTATTGAGACTTAATTGTTGTTATGCACAAATTCACATTTATAGTGTATATACTATCCTTTGTAATATTATATCATGAATCCCTTTATTCAAATGATATTATAAAGTTCTGATTTATTTTATTCCTCAATTATTGTATTCAAGTGTCTCTCATTTTGTTAAAAACCCTTTAACTAAAATATCATTTTAAATGTTTTAATGATTTATTCTTATAAATATTTCTCATTAATATCCATGTTTTAAAAATGTTTTTTAGGATTTATTTATATCGATATTAATGGTTTAAAATTTTAAAAGCTTCAAAGTGGTATGGGACACTTTCATTCAAAAATCTCTTTATCAAATGTTTTAAATGGTTTTGAAAATGGTTTTTAGAATGGATTCATTATTTAAATATCTTAAAATGTTATATTGTTATTTCAATGTGGGAATTTTATATTTTCTTTATGTTTAAGTTATGTGCTATGATTATGTTATGGTTCTTGGGAATTTTTTATAAATACGGGTGGATCCGTGATAAACTAAGGGCGGGTGAGCCCGATATAGCTCTATAATGCATTGGGTAACGCGAAGGAGTTAAATGTTATGGTTTCTCTGAAGAGATTTAGGGAATATACTGTGATAGATATTCCAAACGTAACCAAGAGGGTTACTCCCTACATAATAATGTTATGAATTCTTCAAGTTACCTTTATTCCTTATGATTTCTATGTTTTATTCATGATTTGATGAGGTATGTTAAAGTGCTTATGTTTTATGAGTAAAGTATGATTTCATTGATTCTTATATATAGATGTACTCATGTTTAATTTCCATATTTTTATATCCCTTACGGAGATTTTTATGCTCATCCCAAATTTTTGAAATGTTTTATAGAGGACTTAAAGATGAATAGGTTCAAGGATGGGATCAAGGAATGACATTTTATCTAAAACATGGAACTAGAAATGTTTCTTTTAAGAGTTTTTTTTATTTATGGAATCTTAGTAGAAGTTTCTACTTTGTAATATTTTGAGATGTAATTGTTATGTCCTAATTCTCTAAAACTCTAAACCTGAAAAGATCCTCAATGTGGATTATTCAATTTAATTCAAGATTAAGTAATTTTTATGGCTGGGGCCTTATACTAAGGATGTTGATGAACTATATTCTGGAAGATAGCCTTATTTTTTACATAGAACATCATATTCTCAGGTATATCTTCCCACTTTAAAAAGCCGTCTTTTTCTAGGTACGTCTCTATGTGACTTCTTTTATAATCCTTATTTTTACTTGTTTATTAGATAAAATAATTTAATGTTTGGGGATGTATGATTTTTTGAATTACCGGAGATCGGGTATAAATGGGTTATGTATTTCACGGGTTCATGGTGAGATTAAAAACATTAAAAGAGGATCAAACTTTTTAAAAGGAAAATGGTTTGAAAAATAAAATTCAAAACATGTACACATTTTGTTAAGGGATTACACATCATGTAATTGTATTATGGGTTTAAAAAAATAAATCTGAGGTGAATGATTTTCAGCGTATTCCATTAATAAAATTTACATGGAATGTAATCACATTACACACCATGTAAATTCATGAGATTCTATTTTAAACATCTTTTGTAGGTGAATTATCATTTTTTTCAGCTGCTACTCTTCTCCCCTTGACCCTAGGGCTTTCTATAAGCTATTTTGGGGTGCCAATTTCCCTTATGGATGAACCATTTGTCCTAGAGATTCTGGGTAAGTCTTTTCAGTTTGGTTTCTTCCTTATCTTATTTCTTCACCAACCGTTATAGTGAACCACATTGATAGATTGCATTTTTGGATTTTATCTTGATTATTTTTGATCTAGTAACCTATTTAAAATAATCCACACCTTTTTACTCATGGTATTTTTCCATGTACGAATTGTTAGAACTTCAGTTAAAGGTAGGTGGTCTATAATTAAAATCCTAAAGTCATGATTTCAATTATATGTATGAAATTTTAGAATTTATATTATAAGATTCTAAATTGAGTTTCATAGATTGAATTAATTGGTTTGGTGAATTTATTTAATGAGGGAATTAATTGTGCAGTATTTTTATTGTGAATTGAATAATAAATTGTTGAATTTATTATGGAATACTGGGATTGGGAAATGAATAATTATTTGTTGAATTAGTTATGGGATATTTGATATTTTAAATTGTGATAATTAATTGATGAATTGATTAATAGGATTGATGGGACTAATTAATTTTTTAATTAATTAATGGGATAGATGTGCATAATTAAATGATGAATTAAATTAGGGGGATTGATGTGATAAAATAATTGTATAATTATTAATGAGATAGATGTGATTAATTAATTTTTGAATTATATATTAAAAGGATGTGAATATAAATTTTTTTAATTTGAATAATTAATTGGTGAATTAATTAATGTTTTAGTGTGATATATGAGATATTGAAATAGTGAATTGTAATAATGGAATTCATATGTGACATTGAAATGATGAATAGTAATAATGGAATCCATATGTTATATTGAAATTATGAATGGTAAAAATGAGATTCATATGTGACCCAAATTGATGAATGGTAAAAATGGAATTCATATAAGATGTGGACTGATGAAAAGTAAAAATTACAATCATATGTGTATTCAAATGACGAATGGTAACAATCGAATTTATATGTGAATTGAAATGATGAATGGTGAAAATGTAATTCATTTGTGACTTGAAATGATAAATGGTGAATATTAAATTCATATGTGACATAAATTTAGGAGTGATAATATTTAAATTTATATGATAATTATGATTTCGGCTATGCTTGGGAACTCGGGGGTTATGCGGCTAAACATAGTGTAATTGAATAAATGTAAACTGATAACTTGATTGATTTAATTTATTATTTATAATAGTGTATACATTTTTATTAACTATATATTGTTTTACACACCTTTGTTGGTGGCCCACTGATTTGTACTCACACCCTACTTAGGATGCTTAGTCAGTATCCAAATAGACTCTATGATTGCAGGACATGATAAGGGAAAAGGACCTATGTTAGATGGATAATATAGGTTGAATCATGGATGAGGGAACTATACATGGTGTCCTGACCCACCTGGGTGTTTTCATTCTCCATATTTATTTTGGGGTTTTCATATTGAAACATGACAAGTATTGGATTGACAGATCTACTATTTAGTATGGATATTGTATTTTTTAATTTTAGCCATCATGTGATATTGGTAAATCTAGTTATTGGTTATATCCTATTGTTAATCATGTTGATTCCTGATATTGTGATACTTTGATAATGAGGTTATAATTAGCACATAGTCGATATTAGAACCTCACCACATGTTGGTAGCCTCTGGTGTATGGGGAGGCACACCTGAGGTCAAGTAATCAACAGGCTCAGGGGCACAGTGAGTGGAACCTAGTTTGGGACCTCACAATGTTGTTTTAGTGGTAGGTTTATTTTCATTTATTAATTCATATTGTTTGGGAATATTAGAATAGGGAATAGTAAGTATCAATGCTTGGTTATGTGATTTTTTATTTGAGTAGCTAAAACATGTATGGGAAAAAATATATGTACCCTTATGCGGGATTGTTGTTAATTCTTGTTTGTTATTATAGTTGAATATTATTTCACCTTGGGTGCCACAATTATCAAGTGATGTGATATTTTTTGATATTTTCATTGATTTCACTAATTGAAAAATATGGATTGAGAGTTGAATTTCATGCATCATTCTTGGAATGCAAGATTTAATGTGACATAACACATTTTTGGAACAGAGGGGAAAACTAATTTGTGTATGATGTTGAACTATAAAAATTTTGTTTTTACTTTCTTGTGAAATTGAACACAAATTGTGCGTAATGTGAAATATGATAAATTAAAAAATTATTCAATCAGAGAATAAATTTTTTTCTAATAGATATAATTAAAAAGAATTACGAGTTTAACCTTTTTAACCATAACCTAGATGTAAGATGGTTAATGGTGGTGATAGAGACCCAGTTCAGATCGTGTGGTGGGGAAAGGGGGAAATAAGTTTTTATGGATTATTATGAAATCCCTCTTGTGAAAAGTGTTAAATTTGTGTTATGTATCCTGAGATATGTGTTTAGAATTATAGGGATATGCCTTATTGATAGAAATTGTTGAGAGGATAACAAGGGAATTTTGATAGAGATGTTCCTACAGTAGTGGTACCTGAGGCACTGATAGTACTGGGTGAAGAAGACGAAGGGAAGTTCCAAGAAAGAATTTCTTGATCCATGTAATTTATGGAAAGAGTCCCATAGCAGGTTTTGAGGAGTACGTATAACCCCAAAAAATAGTTTTAGTTCTATAACCCTCTAAATTTTATAGGAGATGGTGGGAATAAGGCATCAATGATGTATATTGAGTCAATCCAAACCATACTTGACCATTTGGAGAATCTTACAATGAAGTGGATCAAGTTAGATACTTATATACTGCGAGGATTAATGGATAATTGGTTTGATGTTTAGAATCATAGTGGACTAGATGATGGTTTTTTATAGAAGGAATTTTTAGAGAAGATCATATAATCCTTTTATCTAGAGACACTGAGATAGAAGAAAACAGTTGAGTTTATGAGGCTGAATCATCAGAGTATGTCTGTGATGGACTGTGCTGGACTCTTTACCTTTTTTATTGATTTTCTTTAGTGTTTCTAGGAGATGAGATAGCTCCAGTGAGGCATTTATAGGAAATAATTAATTGTGATATTAAGTCACAAGTTAAAATAATTCATTAAAATAGGTTTACTGATGTTGTGGACTAGGCTCTCAAAATTGTGGGGAACCTAAATGAGGCTTCCAGTGTGGGATATATGGTTGTTGATGGGTTTTCAAGAGGTTCATCTTCTGAGAGTGTAAGATACAAACCTTTTATAGAGATTACTTTGGCTTGAATTCTAATACTCGTTTGTCCTTATTTGATTAATTACCATTTTAGCTATACATTGTTGTGTGTTTGGGAGAAAATTAAGGAACAAAGAAGAATAGTGGGTTCTGCATGGTGGGAACACAGTTATAAAAAACCGTGGGCCCTATACTAGAAAATCGTGCAACCCTAGATAGTTGATGTTTGCATGGCTAGTGCATGGGTTTTCAAATAGTTCCCTAAAAAGAGATAGCATGCACCCCTAAAACAATAGATACATAGACGGCACATGATTAGAGAAAATCATGTTCCCCTACACAAGATACCATGAATGGTATTTTTAATTTCCCTAAAATTAGTATTAAATCCAACAAAACCCCCAAAACATCTCTCATTAGACCCAAACTCATACCCTTATGATATTAGATGATTTCATAGATATTACGAGGGATTCCAATGTCATTCAACCTCTGTTCTTCACAATTTAATGCCCAAAACAAAGATAATATCATCTCCCAAAAAGTGGATACTATCATGCTACTTTTATATTCATCCTACTTCCTTATCATATTATTTTGGTTGATGTTTTTCATTTTTTATAGATCCAAAACTAGATTTTAAGATTCTAGATCTTTGATTCTAGATCTGGATTTCGATTAGAAATATTTTTATTTCCATAATCATTATTTAGAGTTTTGAGATAAGGATCTAAATATACATCATTGTACTACTCAATTTTGGGGATATCCTTTGGGAGGTCATCATCGATGAATCAAGTTAGGTGGCTGAAAATTCAAATTTCATAGACATGTCTTTGATTATGTAAATTTATGTTTTATAATTGCTAGAGTTGGTCAACAATTTCAATCCAAAATTGAAATAATTCATGTGGAAAATTAATTAATTGAGATAGATTTAAAATTGTGAGATATTGGATCATTGAATGAAATGTTGAATTGGGGAAATAATTATGATATTTTTGGATTTATGAATTTGATAATTAATTGTGGGAATTAATTGTGAGGCAATTAGGATGATTTAATTGAGTAATTAATTGTGGAATTAATTATCAGATATGGCTATTATAAATTGAGATACTTCATTGTTGGAATAATGACGACATTCTAGGACCAATGTCTTTGAATAATAAATTGATGAATAAATTATGCGATGTTGATATTTTGAAAATATTAATTAATTTTTGAAATAATTAATGGACTAGGATTAATTAATTTATTAATTAATTAATGGTAGTTGTGATGGTTAGTTGTGATAAGAATATTAATTTGTATATTGGTGGTTAACGTGACAATATTAAATCTTGTGATAATGAGATACATGTGATGTTGTGATAAGAAATGATTTATTCGAATAGTTGATGAATAAGTTGCAATACATGATGATCTATACTTGCGATATACATGATTTTCTTATAAATGTGGTGTTAGACATTACAATATAAGCTAATTATAAATCTATCTACAAGGTTGATAAATGGAGTTCTAAACATGATGATATACACAAATGATATATGTGCATGATTGAGAATTGGGGTTCTAGACATGACGTTCAACGCCAATGATATATATCTGCGATGGAGAATTGGGGTTCTAGACCTGATGATCTATGCCTATGATATATATTTATATATACAAATGTTTGATAAATGGGTTACTTGTTATGGCATTATACATCCAAAAAATTTGAATTGGAATATGGTTCCAAGTGGATATAATTAATTAAATGTAAATTGAATATGTAACATGGTTCAGACACATCATGGGCCAAATTAGGTATTTAGGTATTGGTGTCCCTAAGAACCCGGTGGTTTATTTTTTTAAGTAATATTTAATTGATAATATGATAACTGTTTACTTTTGCATTGGTATTATTTCCTTATACAACCGCATAAAATTATTATTGAATGGATTTGTATAAGACACCATTTTTGGTGGCATAATGAGTTGTACTCACACCATACAAGAGTTTCCGGATCGATACCTGAATATATTACTGGGAAGTAGGACAGGTTAAGGGAAAGGGCCCTATATTCGATGGTTGAGTCGAGATAGAGCATAGTTGAGGGAACCAAACATGGTTCGAGAACCGCTTGGTAGTGTTTAGTGTCCTTATTTTTAGTCTTTATATTAAACACATGATAAACACAATATATTTCCATGTTTTTTCTTTAGTTGGATATTGTATTTAATATATTGATTATCTTCATATATTTTAATTTTTTATAGTTTTATAAGCTTCTAATTTTTTTAATTATTTATACTGATGTATTAATATGATAAAATAGGGTATATTAAACCCATGATCAACCTATCAGACCCTCGCTTCTATTTGGTATCCTATGTAATATAGGGAGGCAAACTTGAGGTCATGTGACCGACCGGCTCAGGGAACGGGTATGTGACACTTTGGTTGGGATGTTATAAGGTGGTATCATAGCCCAATTTTATTTTATACATCTTTTTTATTACTATTTTGGAAATAATGACAGGTCACTAAGAAGAGTTAGGTCTTAGCTATGAGCTTGTGAATGGGAGTAACTACCCCATGTATGAGGGACAACCCAACTACCACGGGTAATATTATTATTATTGCAGTTTTCTAATACAGTTGAATGTTATTTCACCATGTGTGACACGATTTCTTTGTGATGTGATTATTGTTTGAAAATATTTCATGAAAATTGACTCATGGTTCAGTATGGCATTAGAGTGGAGTCTTCATGCATCATTCTAGGAACTCAAGATTATTTTTGTGACATGTATCATTTTAGGAACAAAAGGGAAACATGTTTTGGGTAAGATGTCGAAAATAAAGGGTTTTATTCGGTTATGAGATTGAAGGAAAAATGTGCATAATATGAAATGGGAGGTGGTAAAAATGAGGAAATAATGTGAATAAATTGGTTTCTAAATGATAAAATTTAACTATGAGAATTTTTTACCTTTGTTAATCATTAACTATTTGTAGAATGGTTATGGGTAGTGATAGCATTTGGTTTTGACTGATTGGAGAGTTTTGGGAGGAGGACTTATTATGATCATTACACTAACATAAATGTGATAATGTTGTGTTATGTGTTTTACAACGTGTGTTAGGTATTGTATAATTATGGCTCCATGACAACACCTATTGAGAGGAAGATAGGAGGAGATGGCTGGGGATGCACTACCAACATTGGAACCGGAGGTGCTGATAGTACCAGGTGATGAATAAGGGGAGAAGTTCCCATAGAACATCACTCACGTCATGTAATTATTATAAAGAGACCTAAGGATGGTCTTGAAGATCATGATAATCCTGATGAGGGAGTTTTATTTGCATCACCCTATGAACATCATTGGAGAGGGTGGACCTGAGGTTGATGAAATTTGGTTTGATTCGATTGAAAAAATACATTCGAATTTAGAGTCTCTAGCTAAGAACATGGCCATGTAGGATGATCATAGTATACAAAGATCAATGAATTATTGGGGGGACATACATGCTAGGATTAAAAGAAAATTTTTATTATATGGAATGAATTAATTTAGATGTTCTTGGAGCACTTCTACTCAGACACGCTGAGATAGGAGAGAGAAGTTGATTTCATGAAACTGACTTAGGGGAGCATGTATGTGATGGACTATACTGGTCCTTTTCGGAATTTTAAATTCATTATTCCCGCGTTAGGGGTATATTAGAGTAATTAATAAAAATTATTTTAGGATGAAATTAAGTGTGAATTTAATTCCTAGGTAAATATCTTCAGGATGATGAATATTTTTTATGTTTTGAATGAGGAGCTCATCTCAAATGGGATTTTGAAGGTAGATTCTAGTGAAAAAAAGTTCTTTCTCCTAGAAGATCTATAGGTACATATTTTGAGATTAGGAAGCATCATTAAGAGGACTTTATCCAAATTAGTGGGAAGAAGAGTGTCAATTTATTGGGATTAGTCACTCTGGATCATACCCAAGTACTTTTCCATCAGTGTGGTAAGATAAGACACTTCCAAAAACATCATCTCAAACCATCTAAGGAATGACGAGCCTACGAAAATATGGGAAATCTATAGAGTATATATTGGAACCCATGGCATATAGTTAGTGATGGAGGATATGGATAGTACCAGAGTGCAGGAAGGGGGTCCTCTGCACAACATTAGTTTGGAAGCTGGAGTTATACTAGATGAAGAGGTATAGGCAGTGGATGTGGTGTTTTTGGGTAAGAGAACCCATTCCAATAGATTAGTGAAAATCTGGAGAGTTAGACTACATCACACATAAGAGGGGTAGGTAAGTTTAATGTAGTGTGGCCTACACTTGTGGATAGTGAGGCTAATCCATTTACAAGGATAGGTACTATTCCTGAATATTATACTTTAGATAGTGACTTATTTTTTATTGATGCCTCTCATTCCTTTATATCATTATAACTTATAAATATTTTGAGCCTCATAATGGAAATTGTGAGTGGGGAAATAATTACTGATAAACTGTAGGGAGTATATTCTATAGATATATATTTTTGTAAGTGATTTTGTATCAAATTTGTTGAGTGTCGTTCATTGTGGGATATCTACATTTTATATATGTCATGGTTTGACCAAATTATGGGTATGCACACGTTATTTCCATACCAAGATCACAATTATTGTTACCAAATTAGAGTGGTTTTCACATCTCCCAAAGGTGAAAACTATATTTTTTATGTATAATGGGATATCTAGGTAGGCTTAGTGGGTCCAATTACACAGCAACCGGTAGATCTCACATCCTAGGCATTTAGTCTTTTATTGATTATGATGGTGTGAAGAATATTATCATTCCACTAGTGGTGGAATAGATTTAGGCTTTAGTTCTAAAGATATTTCATGGAATACACCTGAGAGGGATGTGGAATTCAATATATAACTCTTGCTTAGGGTTGAAATAGTTTCTATTCCACCATATATAATGGAACCAACTGAGCATCAATATCTCAATACATAGCTGGAGTTTGAGTATATGGTGTTTATCAATCCATCTCTGTCTCTTTGGGGATCACCTATGTTTATTTCTAGTAAGGCAGACAAGAGTTTGTGCTTGTTTGTCAATTAGCTATAGTTGGGACGAATGCATATGAAGAAACAATATACTCTTACTTTTATTGATGATCTCCTTGACCAGTTAAGAGAATTTTTTCTGTTCTTGAGGGTCAAATTGAGATTGAGGAATCATCACCTGAGAGTTTGGACATTCGATATTATAAGGAATACTTTCAGAGCAAGGTATGTCCTTTTTTTGGTCATCATAATTACAATTGGTTTAATGAATGCACTAGTAGTGTTTATGACCTTAATGAACAAAATCTTCCATTTGTACCTGGGTCAGTTTGTGGTGGTATTTGTGGATGAAATCTTGGTGTGCTCCAAGTATCATGAATAAAATTCCCAAAAAATTTACATTAACATAAGTATGCAAAGAGAACATGATTTATACAAAAATATTTATTGGTTTCAATTTTGGATTGATTAGGTATATTTCTTGGGAAACATCTTCTCGGAGGAAGGTAAATATATCATATTGGAGAATGTTCGAGTAATGTTATCATGGGAGAAACCCAAGAACATATTTGATATCCATTTATTTTATGTATTATCAAGATAATAGAGAAGATTCATACTTGAATTTTCTTGTTTAGAAACACTGATTTTCGGATTCACGAAAATGGGTATAAATTTTAATTGGTTGGAATCTTCTGAGGATGCCTTCCAGGATTTAAAAAAAAAATTACATCCACACCAATATTGATCCACCATATTCTTGGGGAGGAGAATGCGGGGTATTTTTACTCTTCTAAGATATGAATTGGAGAAATGCTGATGAAAATAGATCGATTTTTCGTGTTCGAGATTCGATAGTTGAGTACTCATGAACAGAACTAGCCCACACATGATCACGAGCTAATAGTCATGGTTTATGAATTGGTGTATTAGAGGAATTATATATTGGGAGATAATATTACGATTTTTATCAATCAAAATATATGGAATTTCATCTTTTCATAGAGATAACTGAATTCCTAGTAGCATAGAAGGGTGGAATCTATGTAGTCATTGGATTTTCAGCTAGCATACATGCCTAGGAATGAAAATAGAGTCATTGATGCTTTGATCTAGAAAACTCATAAATAGATGGTAAATGAGTCTACCAATGAGTGTAATATGATGGATATATTTGTTGAGATTCATGTTGTTGTTCAGAGTAGTCAAAAGAAGATGATTCTAGTTTCAATTTTAGTTGATTCTGCACTTTTGAGATGAATCCCAGACATGTAGTATGTGGATCCAGAGTGTTTGAACATGAGGTAAAGCCTTGAATGTAGGGACTAACCAATAGATTGGACTATATATGAGGAAAATATCATCTATTTCAGGAATTAGTTTATTGGTCCTACGAGCATATGAGAGGAGCTAATGTGATAATTTCATGCCTCGAAGTGGGCGGTACATTCTGGTGTGAAACAATATATACCATGACCTATGAAGATAGTTTTTGTGGTAGGGTGATAAACCCCCATTTTATTGAATATAATATTGGTAATAAAAAAAAATAATTTCCTCACATTCTACTAAATATATTAGTTTATGGAATACTTAGTATTAGATCATTAATTTGAAAATTTGATGGAAATTCTAGTTTCTCCCTTTAAAAATTCCCTGTAGTATTTCAGGCATAAATATTTTTCTCTAAATTATTTTCACCTAAACATTAGTAAATGTGTTATTATGTTAATGCACTACAAATTATATTGATGACATGATAGATGGATCATAAATTTGGGTGGAGTTAGTGGTACATGATGATAATGTTCGACTGAACTATCCAGATTGGAAATACCTATACTATTTAGAGCTTATCATCATTGTCTAGACTTATATTGGGCATATATTTGGAGGGAAGCTCTAGGAAATTTTTACACGCAAATCACCCTTTCATAAGGCCATCCAATTTACCCGTTTTGGAGGACAAATATGTGGTGAAATTAGGATTAAAAAATTTGGATGAATTTCCCTTTCACACATAAAATAGTCTTGTAACCCTAGCCATAAAAAACTATATTTAAATGATATTTAAACTCTTTGGGAAGTCTTATTGAGGATTTGGGATGGTGTGGTCCAAAGGGTGTCTCTTTGGAACACCACACAACCCATGGAAGAAGTAATGCTTTGAGGAAAGACCTCTTCCATGATGGATCTCCTATCCCACTTCCCCATTGTTTTTATTTGTTTTTATGATTGTAAATTGAATTTTAATCAATAAATATTCTATATTATTCTCTTTAAATCTTCTTATATTTATTATAGGGATGTAATCTAAGAGTTGAGATGATATTGGGTGTTCCCATTTCAATCCAATACCTATGAAAAATGGCTCCTTGGTGACAAATCTGCCCATTGATGGGTGATTTAATTTTTAGTTGATATAATACATACTCCTTTAATTTATTTATTTTGAATCTAATTTGTTAAGCATTTTCCCACATGGTCTAAAAAATGTTTTTTATTTAACTATGTGTAGCACAGTGGCTGACCAAGGTCATTTTCTCAAGGAAAATGTGAATTAAACAACCCTTAATAGGATTGAAAAAAACAATAAGTGAATACTAATGAAACAAAAGATTGGGGTTTTGGTTTTGTGACTTTCAGATAATAATCTAAAAAAACAAAAACAAACAAAGTCATGATTTCATTAAAAAAAACTTCTATGAGAAGACATAGTTGATCTAATCTTCCCACTTCATAATTTATTTAATCTTATCACATACAATTATAATTCATTCAATTATAATTCCCTAACTTTATGAACCCCCAAACCCTACGAAAAATAACATGACTAGACATATTGTAAAATGAGCCTTATGTCAACATTAGGACTTCCAATTGCATCACCATACATTGCTTGTGATCCAAAATTGAAAGTATGTTCAATGAACAATTAGGTTAGAATCTCCTCCATGGATTTTATAATTACTTGTTTTTTGGGATGATACTTTAACCCTACAATTCTGTCCCATGTTGAATGAATTTGGAGATTATATTTTAACTAAAATTATTTACACAATTCTGAACATGCAGTTAAGTTCATGTCTATCAAGTTACGTAGAAATCAAAACTTAATTAATTGATCAAAATTTATGAATTACAGTATGATTATGGATTCAAAATAAATATATGAGGGGATTATAGATTAGATCAACAATGAATGAAATCACACTTCCATGGCTGGATTTTTCATCATGGAGAAGTCATTAATAAGCAATGGATTGAATGGGGAACACCCAATCTCATATCCACTCATATTTTATAGCCCAATAAGAAAAATTAGAAGATGAAAAGAGAATTATATCAAAGGTTTATTGAAGAAAATTCATATTAAAATTATAAAAAAATGAAAAACAAAGTGGAGGTGGGAGAGGAGAGCCTCCTTAGAAGAGACCATTTTGATGTAGATATTTAGGATTTTCGTTATTGTGTTTTTTTATATTCTATTAAGTTTTAGATTAAAATTTTCAAAAAAACCCCAAAAGAAATAAAAATATCATCTAACATTCTCATGTGGGACATATATAAAATGCTTGTTTTCAAAATTCATTTGTAGAATTAAAATCATGAGTAATATTACATCATCAAGGGTTTATTTTTATAAAAATTGAAGTCATCAATGATATAGAAGATTATGTCATTATTATACCTTTTATATTTTGACAGATTATTTGTGATATTTGTATATGGTAAATAGTGTCATCGATTTATCTACACAAATTTT
Organism: Viscum album; assembly: GCA_963277665.1. NCBI lineage: Eukaryota > Viridiplantae > Streptophyta > Magnoliopsida > Santalales > Viscaceae > Viscum > Viscum album. The sequence goes on from OY728131.1 coordinate 34,558,205, forward strand.
CACTCAACCATGACATGTGAAATTTTTCATTCCCAATTGATGTTATAGTCAATTTAGGTAAAAAAATCATTGGTTTATTTATAGGTTTGTTTCACTTCTGATCAGTTTCATTAAAACACTGAATTGAACTATGTGTGTGTACCTATTATCTAAATATTTCATTCCATCCAAAAAATATGGGGTGTGTCTTCCACATATCAAAAACCACTCTTCATTTAGTTTTTATCTTTTTATAACTATTACAATCAGTTTTGTGAGGAGATCAATCACATGATGAGAGTTCAGTGTGTGATTTATTCCCAGTGAAACATAACAAAAAAAACACAAAAAAATAATAAATGAGGGGAGTGATGAAATGTAAAACATATGGGGATATATAGGTCAGAGCTTAAGGTTTTACTTTCAGGAATTATTATGCGAGCATGTCTTGAAATTCGATTGTAAATGAATATTGAATAGGTTTGGTGATTTAAACCATTTAAGAATAATTGTTTTACTTGACCTTAATATTATAACTAAAGGGTGGATTTATGAGATTGGATTGGTTGGAACACACACACATGAAGAATTACTATCATGGTAGACCCATGACATGTTTCTCTATGATTAGTGTTATGAATATCACTAGATTTTGTTTTGACACAAGTTATGAGACAATGAATTGAACATTTATTGATATTGACTCATGATGGGATTCATACATTTCCAATACTTCCACTAGGGATTGAGAAATATGAACATTCATATCTTGTAACAATTATTTTGAATACATGATATGATGTTTTCCCAAAAATTAAAAATGGGTAACTGTGGGGTAGTTGATAAAATACAATTTTATTGAAAATTTTATTAGTAATAAATTAAATAATTTTCTCACGTTGTTTTATAAATGTCAATTTATTTAATATTTAGAATTAGATCACTCATTTGAAAATTTGATGGAAATTCTTGTGTTACCATTTTAAAATTCACTATAGTATTCTAGGAATTAATATATTGTTGTAAATTAATTTAACATAAAAATTTGTAACTCTATTTTTATCTTAATGGGATAAAAATTATATTGAGGAGATGGGAGTTTGATCGTGAATTTGAGTGGAGTAAATGTTTCATGATGACAACGTTTTATTGAACTATCCAGAGTGGAAATCACATTACCATTTGGTCCTTATCTTCTTCATTCAGACATAGATTGGGCCCAAATATGAAGGGAAGATCAGGGACATGATTACACAAAAATAATATTTCTATAAGGCTATCCAAATATCAAGTTTTATAGGTCAGATATGCAGTTCCTGTGGGATTAACAAATTTGGCCGAATTTCCCATTCACACTTAAAATTTTATAACCCTACCCCTAAAAGCACTATTTAAAGGCTATTTTCACTATTTGGGAGGGTCGGACAAGGCTTTGGGATGGTGTGGACGAATTGGTGGATCTTAAGAACACCTCCCAACCCTTGGATGATGTAATCCTTTGTGTAAAGATCTCTTCCAAGAAGGCTCTCCTCTCCCACCCCTACTTTGTTTTTCTTTGTTTTTATGCTAATAAATTGAATTTTCATCAATAAATATTCTGTATTTTTCTCTTTCAACTTTTTTATTTTCTTCTTTGGGATGGAATCTAATAGTGGAGACGTTATTTTGTGTTCCCGATTCAATCCACTGCTTATGAAAAATGTCTACATGATAACAACTCCGCTCATGGAAGAGAGATTTCATTTATATTTTATCTAATCCCCAATCCCTTAATTTATTTATTTTGAATATATAAACATATTTTAATTCATAAATTTTGATCACTGGAAATTAAGAATGAAATAATAGGTTTCTTGACATGACCTTACACATATTTGAAGGTGAAGGTAGAGCATCAATGACTTAAAGGTTTTCTGCAATTTTTGCCCATTCCAAAATGGCAATGGGATGACGTGATGGTGGACTTTTTGGTGGGTCGTCTAAAGATGCCAAAGGAGAATAATTCTATTTGGGTTGTTTTGGATCGACTAATGGATGTAGTGAATTTTTTTTCTATATGGGAGACATTCTCATTTGAGTAGCTAAGAGTATTGTATGTTTGGAAGATAATCCATATTCTTGGGGTTTTGTAGAACATATGTTCAGTTTGTGAATCAAGTTTTATTTTATGATTTTGTTAGGGATTTCAGAAGTTTCATGATACATATGTTTTGTTGAGTATGTCGTTTTACCAGTAGATAGATGGGAATTTGGAGTGTATTATATTGGTACTTGAGGATTTGTTGCGGGCCTGTGTTATTGACTTTAGTGGTTCAAGGGAGAAAGAACCAATATTTGGTGGAGTTATCATATAGGAACATTTATCAGAAAATATTACAGATGTAACCAAATGGGGATATTTATGGACAGATATGTAGATAACAATTATGTTGGATAGGGTTAGGTGACTCAGATCTATTGGGACTGAGTCTCATACAAGAAATGTCATAGTATGTACCGTTGATTCAGAAATGTATGGATATGACTCAGAGTAGGAATAAGTCCTATGTTGATAGACAGAGATAACCCCTAGTGTTTGTAGTATGTGATCATGTATTCCTTTAAGTGTTTCCTAGGTTGGGTAACCATGGTATATAGAAATAGGGAATTTTGGTGCCTATGTTTTTCAAACTATTTTATTTGGTGGAGGGAATCGGGCTAGTGACATACCATTTGGATCATCCATCGAAATTAAGCCCTATAGATGATGTTTTCTATGAATAACAACTATAGAAGTTTCAACCAATGGTTCACATGTGATTGTTGTGGATGATTTTGAACTTGAGATAGAAGCTTACATTGAATAGAATCTGATATGTGTGTTTCATTATAGAGAAAATGTTTTGTGGGGAAATATTGTATTAATAGTTTGTGTATTGTGCAAACATGGGTGTTTATAAAAGGAAACATGGGAAAGAGAAGAATATATTTGGGCTTAATGGACAAATACTTTTGTCTCAGAATCATATAGATTACTTGGAGTGTTGATCAAGGATGACCTATGATAAGGTGGGGAGATTGTAAGATTCCATCCTTTTCTCGAGTTAACTTAGGATTCAATTTAGGTAAACTGTTTCACTTATTTGACAACTTTTTTTAGGGTTGTACCATGGGTTTTATTTTGGTTAAAATTAAAAAAATTAATAAAAAGGGGGTTGTGCGTGGTTGGCACATGGTTAGAGAAAACCCTGAGCCCCAACCCAAAAAAATGTGCAACCATGGATAATGGTGTTTCACATGGCCAGTGAATGGTTTTACAAACCTTGCACCCTATAAAGAACTATTTTTCACCCCTAAAAACATGCACACAATTATGAAAAATCATGTACCCCTACCTTGGAAACCAAGAATGTATTTTTTTTAATTTCCCATAAATTAGTTTTATATCTACCAGAACCCTCAAAACTTTCTCCATTCAATCCAAACATGTACCATTATGATCAAAGATGATTTTAGAGAATTCTAAAGGGGTTTCTAGGTCATCTAACCTCGTTTATTTGTGATTCAAATCCCAAATTCAATATCTTGTTCTCTTCTAGTAACTGGATCCTATCTTGTTGTTTTCCTTTTCATCCTCCTTCCTTGTCTTTTTCTTTTGGTGAAATTTATCTTATGTTTTTCTTTATATAGGTCAATAGTTAGTAAATCTATATCTAGTATTCTGGATCTATATATATTGTAAATATCTCTATTTCCTTAACATTTAATAATGGGTTTGAGATAGGGTTCTAAATATATGTCTTTGTGCTGCTCAATTTTTGGGATTTCAAATGGGTGATCATCATTAATGAATCAAGGTAGGGAGTCTTAAATTAAAATCTGGTAGTCATGATTTTGAATATGTATATGAAAGTTCAAGAATTTATATGGTTGTTTAGAAATTGAAATCTATAATTTAATTAATTAATGTGGTAAATTAATTAATTGAGATAGATGTTAAATTGTGAGATCGTGGATTATAATGCAAGATGATTAATTAGAGAACTAATAATGTAATTTTTGGATATGTGAATTTAAAGATTAATTTATGGGATTAATTAGGAGATAATTCAGATGATTGAATTGAGTAATCAATTTTGGAATTAATTATATGATATGGATGTTATAAATTGAGATAATTAATAGTTGAATTAATAGTGAGGTTTTGGGATTGTGAGTTGGAAAAAATTAATTGGTGAATTAATTATTGGATATTGATATTGTGAAATGATTAATTAATTTTAAAATTAATTAATGGACTTGAATTACTTAATTTTTGAATTAATTAATGGATTTTTTGATGGTTAATTGTGATTAGAAGATTAATGTGTTTAATCCTAGTTGGCATGACTATGTGAAAACATGGGATAATAAGATACATGTGAATTTGTGATAAGAAATGATGTATATCCATAGTTAATGAATGGGGAGCCAGACATGATGATCTATACAAGTGATATACATGGATAGTTGTTAAATAAGATGATATACATGAAGATCTAATCCAATGATATATCTATATTTATGGTTGATAAATGGGGTACTATATTAGACAATCTACACCAATGATATATGTGCATGATTTAGAATTGGGGTGCTAGACATGACGATCAACACCAATGACTTATATTCATGATTGATAATTGGAGTTCTAGACATGACGTGCTATTCCCCTGGAATAAATAAATATATATAAGTATGTTTGATAAATAGGTTAATTGAAATGGAGTTATACACATAAAATATTATCATTGGTATATGGTTTCTAGTGTCCATAATTAATTTAATGTGAACTAAATATGTAACATGGTTCAGACCCAATGCAGGCCGATGTAGGTATTGACGTATGGGTGTCCTCGTAAACCAAGTGGTTTATGTGGTTAAATAACGTTTAATTGATAATGTGATAATTATTTACTTATGAATTGTAATTATTTATTTATTCAACTAGATATACTTTTTATTGGCTGGATTGTTTTTAGACACGGGTTATAACGACCCATACTTTACATACATTGTTATTAAATCAGAATTGAAGCACACATATTACAACATATAACAAAACCAAGAAAGGACTGTATAGGTATAGTGTCTTTAGAAACTGGGAAACATAAACAACTGGTTCATAAAGCATCTACTTTTCCTCCCATTTATTTCATCATATCTAGAGCCCTTTTTGGCATATTCTACTTAGTAACCTTCTTCCTGACCTGGGGAAATAAAACATATAAAAGGGTGAGCTCAAATTCTCAGTAAGGGTAAACAAAAGAAATATCAATCACATCATATACAGAAGAACATAACTTTTGGAAATCTTATCCTGCAAAAGATATCATAATATTATAACATGGAATAAATCATGGCAGTGAAATGTAATCACAATAATCATAACTTAAAACATGAAACTTTGTGGCATACACACATAATCATAGAGAATCATTTCTTGTTAGTCAAGAGTCATTGCCAAGACTATCCTAGTGGACAAAGTCCCTTTCTGAACCGAGTCACCCTCGTTTCAGTCCTGTTTCACTGAACCGATATAACCTACTATTCCATCCATGTTTATATCATGAGATATAAAATCTTTACCTAATGCATTGGAGGGATATATAGGTCCCACCCATCTCATAATTATACCATTCTTATGTGTGCCACAAAATCATAAACCATACATCATAGCATAACCAATGTAATAAAAATGGGATTCTTAAACAAAATGACATCATAAATAAATTCATATAAGATAAAGGAATTCATAAAAATATTTCCATCACAACATAATCAAATCTATGTAATAATAGGGATAGAAACAGAACCCTATATTATCTTAGATGGAAAATAATTTTGATAAAACACTTGAACTCCATTCTTGAGGAAAATATCCTTTCAACTTCAAAAACATTTTTCCTTTCTTAACATGTCATACAATTTTAAAATGAAAGAATTTGAATATAAATAAACATGACAACTTGTAAAGGAAGATTCTTGGAAATTTTTTTTTAAAAATCCATTCATGCCGTATAAGTTAAAAAAACATTCTTCGTACTTTTTCCGAAAAAGTCAAAAAGTACCTCGTACGACAAACGACAAAAGATTCTTTTCATATCTTTTACAAAAAACTTACCGAAGGGTAAAATTGGATATAAACTATTGTAGAAGGATGGAAATAATATTACATATTGAGGGAACATGGATGTGGATGATAAAATACACCCCAGTAATTACCAAAGTAAAAACAATCTCAAATAAAAGTGAGATTGTGATATTTCCCTTACCTTAGGTCCGACTTGCTTTGTAAGTGTCCGAACCTCCAGTATAATGATTTAAATAATGTTATTGAATTATTCCAGAATCATAATTATTTTTATGATATCACATATGGTCATATTATTAGCTTCTTAGTAGTAATATTTTATTGCTACTTGTTATTCGGGTGTTTATAACTTTTTGTTCTTATGCATGTTTTGTTGAATAAATTTTTATTCTTTTCATTAGGTTATAGATACCTCATTTCCAGAATGGTATTAGTGTAATATATATCATATTAATTAATTCAATTCATTTATATAATCATTATGAAATGAAGATCATGTAGAATGAGTTGCATCACATCGTGGAGACGGTATTCCGTACGTACGCATGAGTGATGATATCGTTCCTATGATCATGGAATTGTATTGGAGTGTATGTATACTATTTCAGAATCAATATAACTTTATAATAGTCATATATAGTCATTATTTACACCATTATACCCTTCCAAGTAAGGTGGTGGTGGAAAATAGATTACACAACGGCGTGGAGACGGTATTCCGTACGTACGCACGCGCGGTGATTTCTTTTTCCGTAGGATGGATAGATGGTGAAATAGGGTTGTTTCATACAAATAATAACATATCAGTATATGAGTGATAGTGATGTTATTAATTCATAATGAAACAACTAATGAAGAAGAAGTTTAAGAATAAATAAAGATGAAATAATCGGTAACGGACATTACGTCTTCTTTGAAGTGCTTCTTTGAGACCTTCTTTTAGGGCACTAAAATTGGTCATTAAAGAATACTAGGACCTCTAGGATGTCTCTATGGAAGTGGAGAGGTGAAGGTGTCTGGGGTTGGCCGAGATTGAGGGCTCAAAGTGGTGTGAGGAATAGGGGGAGGAGGTGTCCTTTTATAAGGGAGGAGAGGGGCACCTTTGGAATAACAAAAACTATTATTTTATTATAAAGTCATGTTCGGTTTTAAATAGCTCGAAATTGATATATTTAGAATCTAAGGTGGGGATGGGTCGAAATCATCTCATCCAATAATATTTATACAAGTTTAGGTTCCTATTTTAACCTTATCATTTAGATTTAACATTAAGTTAAATAATTTTACTTTTAACATGTCTTCTTGTGTTCTTATACTATAAGGTTAATAATCTTACTATAAGCAGCCAAACGAACCCCAAGTTGTTTATTATTAATATATATAACATTATCTAAGTCATTTGACAGAAACTTAGATTTTTAGGAATAAAATAACATTTACCAATATAATATTTGTTTTAAAAAGTATTTTATGTCAATTTTGACAGTATTTAGTAATTGATTTTTGTGAAAATCATAACAGAATTATCAGTTCGAACCAAGTTAATTAAATCAATAATAACATGTCATATTAACCTATAAAATGAGTTTGATTCATAAAAAGTCTCAAATTACATTTATTTTGGTGTTTATAACATCAATTATGTCAATATTTCATTAATAAGATAATTACTGCATCATCATTGTGTCATAAATAAATTAAATTATATAATGTCTAAAAATTAAAAATAAAATACCATTATGTAGTAAATCTTTTTAGATTTATAATTAATATTTATAGTCGAATTTATCTTATGTATAACCCCATATTAAAAATTATTTACTTATTAAACTTTGATTTTAACTATTTTAACCCTTCTTTAAATAAATTAATAATAAATGTCCTAATCTAATCCAAGTGGGACTAAATGGTCATATTTTATTCCTAAGTTTGTTTTTGGTCTAATTACACTTATCCAATAGAATTAGGACCTTGTTAGGGTAATAATAATATCATCTTTACCCTTAATTACCCTATTTACTTTTTACCGTGGTAAAAAAAAGTAAAAAGTTACAATTCACCAAAAAATTATTTTCATCTCATTGAACAACATTTTACTTACTGACATCAACCCTGTCTCTCGGATTTTTGAAATTCCACTCATAGAAGTGGTAAAATTACGTTTTATGAAAAATTCAGTTTTTTAACTACCACTTAGTGGTTTCACTATTCATCAAAAATTGAAAGTTTTCAGAAAAATACCAAAATTTCAACCTAGGCTAATTTTGATATTCCGAATCCAAAAATGAAGTCCATTTTGAAAAATAAAATTTCAAAAAGTGGTTATTACTATTCATAACGGCTAGTTTTAATAATATTTTAATAGCATATCGTTGTTTAGTGAAACTCGGTATTGCATACGACGCAAGTTATCGAGGAAGGTCGCGATTTCGTGTAAAGAAATCCAAGAAAGTGTTGTGTCGAAAAAGATTCCTTTGATGATTTATATAACATAAAAGTCTCAGGTTTTACATTCTACCCCCCTTAAAATGAAATTTTCCCTCGAAATTCGTCACTTTGTAACAAACAGATGAGGATACCTCTCCCTCATCATATCCTCAAGTTCCCATGTAGCTTCTTCTAATTGGTGGTTCCTCCATAAAACTTTCACCTATCGACTGGTCTTGTTTCGTAGGACTTTTTCACTACAATCCAGAATTTATATCGGTTGTTCTTCATAAGAAAGATCTTGCTCCAGCGGTACAACTTTTGGGCTGAGTACATGTGAAGGATCAGGTATGTACTTTTTCAGGAGAGATAAATGGAACACATCGTGAACTTGAGAGATATTAGGTGGAAGCTCCAATCGGTAAGCTACCTTCCCAACACGATCCAGTATTTCGAAAGGACCGATATATCTAGGGCTCAACTTCCCCTTCTTTCCAAATCTCATTACCCTCTTCCAGGGAGATATTCGTAAGAACACTTTATCACCCACTTCAAACTCTAGGTCTTTTCTTCGGTTGTCGGCATAACTTTTCTGTCGAATCTGAGCTGCTCTTATGTGTTGTTGAATAGATCTGACCTTTTCTGCCATTTCATCAACGAGATCAGGTCCTAATAGCTTTCTTTCCCCAACTTCATTCCAGCAAGTTGGAGTCCTGCATTTCTTTCCATAGAGAGCTTCATAAGGAGCCATCTGAATACTGGAGTGAAAGATATTATTATAAGAAATTTCCACCAAAGGTAGGTGTTGATCCCAACCACCTTTGAAATCCATAGAGAAAGCTCTCAATATATCTTCTAGAGTTTTAATTGTTCTCTCAGACTGACCGTCTGTCTGAGGATGATAAGCAGTTCTGAAACTCAACTCTGTATCCAGAGTATGCTGAAGACTTCACCAGAACTTCGAGGTAAATCTCAGATCCCGATCAGATATAATAGAAAGTGGTACTCCATGCAATCTTACCACTTCCTTTACATATATCCTGGCAAGCTGATCCATAGAGAAATCCTCTCTAATAGCAATGAAGTGTGCAGACTTTGTAAGACGATCAACTATGATCCAAGTAGCATTATTGCCTTTGGATGTTTTAAGAAGTCCTGTGACAAAGTCCATAGTAATGTTTTCCCATTTCCATTCGGGTATGGGTAATGGTTGTAACATCCCCTTAGACTTCTGTCTCTCAGCTTTAACTTTTTGACAAACCAAGTATCGAGAGACATATTCAGCAACATCTCTTTTCATTCCATCCCACCAGAAGTACTCTTTCTGGTCCCTATACATCTTTGTGCTTCCAGGATGAATAGAGAATGAAGAACTATGAGCCTCATCCAGCAGCTCCGTATTTAATTCGAGGATGGGAGGAAGACAAACCCGATTCCTGAACTTTATTATCCCATTACAATCAAGGTTGAACTCAGGAACATTTATCACCTTCTTTTGTAACTCGACATCTTCTTTCTATGCCTCTTTAATCTTCACATGTATAGATGGTTGAACATTCATTTGAGAAAGATAAGATTTTTCCCCTTCCATTATAATTCCAAGATCCATCCTTTGTAAATCCATAAAATTTGGATCTTTTGTGATCCTCATCATGGATAAACTAGCATGGTCTTGTCGACCTAATGCATCTGCCACCTTGATTGATTTCCCAGGGTGGTAATGGATTGAGCAGTCGTAATCCTTAATCAGCTCCAACCATCTTCTTTGACACATATTCAGCTCCTTTTGTGTGAAAAGATACTTTAAACAATTATGATCAGTATAAATATCACACCTTTCACCATAAAGGTAATGCCTCCAAATCTTTAATGCAAAGATTACCGCAGCTAACTCCAAATCATGTGTTGGGTAATTTTGCTCATGGATTTTCAACTGTCGTGACGCATAAGCTATCACCATATCATTTTGCATAAGAACACACCCTAATCCCTTCTTGGATGCATCACTATAGATCACAAAACCATTCTCCACTACAAGGCAGTGCGAGCACAGGTGCACTGGATAAACTTGTTTTCAACTCCTTGAAATTCTCTTCACATTCTTTAGTCTAGACAAACTTAACTCCTTTCCAAGTCAACTTGGTGAGTGGATTATATAATTGTGAAAAATCATTCACAAAACGTCGATAATATCCAGCCAAACCAAGAAAACATCGGATCTCAGTTACTGTTGTTGGTCTCGACCATCTTTCGGTAACCTCTGTTTTTGCTGGATCCACAGATATCCTCTCTTTTGAGATTATGTGACACAAAAATTAAACATTTTGAAGCCAAAATTCAGACTTGGTAAATTTGGAATAATTCTTATCCATTCTCAGGGTCTTCAATATAATTCTCAAGTGATCTTCATTCTCTTCCTTTCTCTTTGAATAGGCAAGAATATCGTCTATAAAGACTACCAAAAATTTATCAAGATAGTCTCTAAAGACTCTATTAATCAGATCCATGAAGATAGCAGGGGCATTAGTTAGACCAAATGGCATCACTATAAATTCATAGTGTCCATACCTTGTACGAAAAGCCGTATTTGGTATATCCTCCCTTTTGACCCTTAATTGATGAAACCCTTAATGAAGATCAATCTTGGAAAAGTATTCAGCACCGCGCAGTTGGTCAAATAAGTCATCAATGCGTGGGAGAGGATATTTGTTCTTGATTGTGATCTTGTTAAGTTATCAATAATCAATGCAGAGTCTCATTGATCTATCCTTCTTCTTAACAAATAGAACAGGTGCTCCCCAAGGTGATGCACTAGGGCGTATGAATCCCTTATCAAGATTCTCTTGGAGTTGCTTCTTCAATTCCTGAAACTCAATTGGGGCCATTCTATAAAGTGTCTTTGAAATAGGCAAATCACCCGACATGAGTTCTATTGAAAACTCAACTTCACGATTCGGTGGAAGACCCGGTAATTCCTCCGAAAAGACATCATCAAACTCCCGTACAATGGGAATATTCTTAATCATGAGTTTCTCACCAACCATTTGAGATAAATAACCTTCATTTAGTGGAATCAATAACCATAAAATGGAGGAAATTTCCACTGGAAGTTTATGTTAATCCTTGCATTGATAGACGATCATAGATTGATCTGGAATATGAAATGTGACTTCCCTTCTTTGGGAATTGGTATGAGCTCCATATAAAGAAAGACAATACATGAAAAGAATCACATAAAATTCCACTATAGGAAGGATCACATGATTTGTAGGAAGCACTTTCCCACAAACTTCGATCGGAGAAGAATTATATACTTTTGATGCGACTATTGTGCCATTAGGTGTTGTCACAGCTAACTCAACATCTAATTTTTGAGGTAATACGGTGATACCCTTAGAAAATTCTTCAGAAATAAAAGAGCGGGTGGATCCAGAATCAAATAAAATAGTTGCTACTTTAGAGTGGATGGTAAGTGTACCTTTCACCACATCGTTATCGTACTCCACATCGCTGATAGAAATTGCATGTGACTTTCCATTGTCTTTAGCCTTAAGAGTTTTTTGACGTCGACCATCATCATCATCCCTTGGATTAGGGCATTTATTGGCATAATGTCCCATATCCTTGAACATGAAACATTGAAGTGTAGTAGGTTCATTCCGTGTATCCCTTCCTTTGTTTGCATCATTAGAAATCTTCTTCCCATCATCGCGGCATTCAAATTCCCGATGATCTTCCTTTCCACATTTGAAACATTTACTTGTACCTTTAAGACAACTCCCTCCATGTTTCTTTCCACACTTTAAGCATAAGGGAAAGCTCATCTTCATTTCAGTGTGCTCTTTATATTTTCCATTGAATTCCATTTTCCTCTTCTTATCAAACCCATATGACTGATGGGTTACTCCAATCTCCATCTCGACTTTGAGAGCTCATCGAACGATTTCCTCGTTGCTATTGAATTCCCTTATGGCTAACGCCCTTCGAAGACTTGTTTTTAAGCCACTGAAGAATCGATCGATCTTACTCTCAGGTTGGATAATAATACCAGAAGCGTACGTTGCAAGTCTTGTAAAATTTTCTTCATAGGTACCAATAGATTCATCAACCTTTTGCTTTAGTTCAAGAAAATCATTCTACATCTTTGTTCGCAGAATACGAGGGAAGTACTTGTTGAAAAATAAGTTCTTGAACTCGTCCCATTCCATGGACTCAATTTCATCCCTTTTCCTCGTGTTTTTAATAAGATTCCACCATTGGTCAGCATCTCCTTCCAAACGATACACTGCTAGGATGAATTTATCATGTTCAGAACATTGAAGAACTGAAAATATATTTTCAGTAGTACTAATCCATTGTTCAACAACTAATGGATCAGTAGACCCACTGAAAGAAGGTGGACGCTACCTCATAAAGGATTCAATAGAATGTTGCTCCTTCCTTTGCTTGTTTGGAAGTCCTGCATGATTCATAGCTTGAGAAAGTTGTGTGAGCATGGCTACAAGATTTTTCATTCCAGCTCCCATAACATTTGGTTGCTCAGGGGGACAATCATTGCATTTCCCGTCGCATTCAGCATTAACACGATTCCTTCGGGTTCCAGCCATTGACTAAAACCAAGAAGAATAGTTTGAGCAACACTAATTATAATAGGAAAACCACACAATTAAAAATAAAATTTCACACTTAAGGTATTATCCTAGGTTATTCATGGCCATTTCTAAAACACTAAGATTGTGTTCTATGCTTAGACTTATCCTTAGGGTTCTTACTAAGGCTTTTACATTCTAGTTTCCAAAGGTTGACTATACCTTTCCTCTGATACCAACTATAACAACCCATACTTTACATACATTGTTATTACTTCAGAATTGAAGCACACTTATTACAACATATAACAAAACCAAGATAGGACTGTATAGGTATAGTGTCTTTAGAAACTGGGAAACATAAACAACTGGTTCATGAAGAATCTACTTTGCCTCCCATTTATTTCATCATATCTAGAGCCCCTTTTTGGCATATTCTACTTAATAACCTTCTTCTTGACCTGGGGAAATAAAAAATACAAAAGGGTGAGCGCAAATTCTCAGTAAGGGTAAAAAAAAGAAATATCAATCACATCATATACATAATAACATAACTTTTGGAAATCTTATCCTGCAAAAGAGATCATAATATTATAACATGGAATAAATCATGGCAGTGAAATGTAATCAGAATAATCATAACATAAAACATGAAACTTTTTGGCATATACACATAATCATAGAGAATCATTTCTTGTTAGTCAACACTCATTTCCAAGACTATCTTAGTGGACAAAGTCCCTTTCTGAACCGAGTCACCCTCGTTTTAGTCCTGTTTCACTAAACCGGTATAACCTACCATTCCAGCCATGTCTATCTCATGAGATATAAAATCTTTACCCAATGCATTAGAGGTAGATATAGGTCCCACCCATCTCATAATGATACCATTCTTATGTGTGCCACAAAATCATAAACCATACATCATAACATAACCCATGTCATAAAAATGGGATTCTTAAACAACATGACATCATAAATCAATTCATATAAGATAATGGAATTCATAAAAATATTTCCATCACAATATAATCAAATCTATGTAATAATAGGGATAGAAACAGGACCCTATATTATCTTAGATGGAAAATAAATTTGATAAAACACTTGAACTCCATTCTTGAGGAAAATATCTTTTCTACTTCAAAAACATTTTTCCTTTCTTAACATGTCATACAATTTTAAACTAAAATAAGTTCATTAGAAATAAACTTGAAATCTTGTAAAGGAAGATTCTTAGAAATTTTTTTTTAAAAATCCATTCATGCCGTATAAGTTAAAAAAACATTCTTCGTACTTTTGTCGGAAAAGTCAAAAAGTACCTCGTACGAAAAACGACAAAAGATTCCATTCATATGTTTTACAAAAAACATACCGAAGGGTAAAATTGGATATAAACTATTTTAGAAGGATGGAAATAATATTACATATTGAGGGAACAAGGATGTGGATGATAAAATACACCCCAGTAATTACCAAAGTAAAAACAATCTCAGATAAAAGTGAGATTGTGATATTTCCCTTACCTTAGGTCTGACTTGCTTTGTAAGTGTCCTAACCTCCTGTATAATGATTTAAATAATGTTATTGACTTATTCCAGAATCATACTTATTTTTATGATATCATATATGGTCATATTCTTAGCTTCTTAGTAGTAATATTTTATTGCTACTTGTTATTCGGGTGTTTATAACTTTTTGTTCTTATGCGTGTTTTGTCGAATAAATTCTTATTATTTTCTTTAGTATATAGATACCTCATTTACATAATGGTATTAGTGTAATATATATCATATTAATTCATTCAATTCATTTATATAATCATTATGAAATGAAGATCATGTAGAACGAGTCGCATCACATCGTGGAGACGGTATTCCGTACGTACGCACGAGTGATGATATCGTTCCTATGATCGTGGAATTGTATTGGAGTGTATGTATACTATTTCAGAATCAATATCACTTTATAATAGTCATATATAGTCATTATTTACACCATTATACCCATCCAAGTAAGGTGGTGGTGGAAAATAGATTACACCACGACGTGGAGATGGTATTCCGTACGTACGCAAGCGCGGTGATTTCTTTTTCTGTAGGATGGATAGATGGTGAAATATGGTTGTTTCATACATATAATAACATATAAGTATATGAGTGATAATGATGTTATTACTTCATAATGAAACAACTAAAGAAGAAGAAGTGGAAGAAGAAATAAAGATGAAAGAATCGGTAACGGACATTACCTCTTCTTTGAAGTGCTTCTTTGAGACCTTCTTTTCGGGCACTAAAATTGGTCTTTGAAGAAGACCAGGACCTCTAGGATGTCTCTAGGGAAGTGGAGAGGAGAAATTGGCAGGGTTTGGCCGAGCTTGAAGTCTCAATGTGGTGTGAGGAAGAGGGGGAGGAGGTGTCCTTTTATAAGGGAGGAGAGGGGCACCTTTGGAATAACTAAAACTATTATTTTATTATAAAGTCAAGTTCGGTTTTAAATAGCTCCAAATTTATATATTTCGAATATAAGGTGGGGATGGGTCTAAATACTCTCATACAATATAATTTAGACAAGTTTAGGTTCCTATTTTAACCTTATCATTTAGATTTAACATTAAGTTAAATAATTTTTCTTTTACCATGTCTTCTTGTGTTCTTATACTATAAGGTTAATATACATAATATAAGTAGCCGAACGAACCCCAAGTTTTTTATTATTAATATATATAACCTTATCTAAGTCATTCGGCCGAACCTTAGATTTTTAGGAATAAAATAACAATTACCAATATAATATTTGTTTTAAAAACTATATTATGTCAATTTTGACACTATTTAGTAATTGATTTTTTTGAAACTCATAACAGAATTATTAGTTCGAACCAAGTTAATTAAATCAATACTAACAAGTCATATTAACCTAGAAAAATAGTGGGATTCATAAAAAGTCTCAAATTGTATTTATTTTTGTGTTTATAACATCAATTATGTCAATATTTCATTAATAAGATAATTACTGCATCATCATTGTGTCATATATAAATTAAATTATTTAATGTCTAAAAATTACAAATAAATTACCATTATGTAGGAAATCTTTTTAGATTTCTAATGAATATTTATAGTCGAATTTATCTTATGTATAACCCCATATGAAATAATATTTACTTATTAAACATTGATTTTAACTATTTTAACCCTTCTTTAAATAAATTAATAATAAATGTCCTAATCTAATCCAAGTGGGCCTAAATGGTCATATTTTATTCCTAAGTTTGTTTTTTGTTCGAATTACACTTATCCAATAGAATTAGGACTTGTTTTAGGGTAATAATAATATCATCTTTACCCTTAATTACCCTATTTACTTTTTACCATGGTAAAAAATGTAAAAAGTTACTATTCACCAAAAAATTATTTTCATCTCATTGAACCACATTTTACTTACTGACATCAACCGTGTCTCTCGGATTTTTGAAATTCCACTCAATGAAGCGGTAAAATTATGTTTTATGAAAAATTCAGTTTTTTAACTACCACTTAGTGGTTTCACTATTCATCAAAAATTGAAAGTTTTCAGAAAAATACCAAAATGTCACCCTAGGATAATTTCGATATTCCGAATCCAAAAATGAATTCCATTTTGAAAAATAAAATTTCAAAAAGTTGTTATTACTATTCATAATGGCTAGTTTGAATAATATTTTAATAGCATATCGTTGTTTAGTGAAACTCAGTATTGCGTACGACGCAAGCAATCGAGGAAGGTCGCGATTTCGTGTAAAGAAATCCAAGAAAGTGTTGTGTAGAAAAATATTACTTTGATGATTTATATAACATAAAAGTCTTGAGTGTTACACGGTTTGTGGTGGCCTACTATGTTAAATTGACACCCTACTTAGGATGCCTGATAAGTACTCAAATAGATTTCATGGATGTTAGAGAAGTTAATGGTAATGTCAATGTGTTAGATGGTTGAGTAAGTATGGAGCACATCAGATGGAACCAGAGGTGGTTTGGGACCCTCTTGGGAGTTTTCAGTGTCTTTGTTTTCATTTTTCAATTTAGACACTTGACATGCATGTTATTTTGGCATATTTTCTTCTATAGTTGGATATTTTATTTTTTCTCCTTGATTATATTTATATATTTGTATTTTTATGGGTATATAAGATTCCACTTTTGTTTATTTATTTCCATTGGAGTACTACTCACATAAAATAGGGTATAGTATTTACATGATCGGCCTATTAGACCGTCACAACTAGTTAGAAAACTCTATATTATGGGGAGGAACACTTGTGGTCATGTTATTGTCCGAATTAGGGAACCAATATGTGGTTCCCAGGTCAAGATGTTAAAGAGAGTCGGAAGAATCACTACAAGGGTGTTATCCAGGGGAATAGTATGAATACTGGTTAGGGGGAAGGATCAGTTACTCTGGACTTTAATCATATTATCTTTCATCAGTGTTATAGGGAGGGACACTATCATATACACTATTACAAATAACTAGTACAGTTCCTATCTAATGGAAATATGGGACATCTATATATGTTTTGCTGGAACCAATGATAAATAGTTATTAACGAAGGTGATAGTCAAGGCCAAGGTGTGGGAATTGTTATTATGCACCATATCAATTTTGGAGGTGGAGTTCTACTGGATGTGGTAGTATAGGAAGTGGTTGTGGTACTTCTGGGAAGGAAAACCATTATTAGTTTAGTAGGGAAACTCATGGATCCCAGAATGAATCACTGGGGCGTGGGGAATGACTTTTCGGTGCAGTTTATCACACAATTGTGGATAGCGAGGCTAAACTGTCAACAATGAGAGGTACTATTATTTTATAATCTATTGTGTCAAGTTCATTATTTTATAATGTTTCCTATAATCCATTTATTTTTTCACAACATGTGATTTATTTGAACATGGCGATGGAGTTCGTGAGTGGCGTATTTATAATAGATACACCATTGGGGGTATGGTCGTGAGAAATCTCCTTGTCTAGGGGAAGTTATCTCATGGTTGGGGAGTATCATTTTCTATTGATCTTTATATTCTTTATATGTCATGATTTGATGTAATTTTGGGTATGGACTTGTTAGTATCATACTAATTCCGCATTGATTTCTACCATAGGAGAGTAACCCGTACATCTCATGAGGGTGACAATTATATTCACCGTGGGGAGTGTGAAATCAAGGAGATAAATACAGGGAATGTTCACTAGTAATTGGGAGAGTTTAATACCTGGGTTTTATGTTTGCTGTTGGATGATGGAGGTGTAAATCCTGATGTCTTTCCACCCATAGTGGATAGGTTTCAGGATGTGTTTCCTGAAGAATTCCCTGTGATACCACATGAGAGATATGTGGAATTTATAATTTATATCATGAATGGTGCTGATATATTTTATATTATACCATTTATAATGGAACTAAAAGAGATTCAGTTTATTAAGACTCAACTGGATGAGTTGGAAGATATGGGTTTTATTCTTCTGAGTATGTTGCATTTGGGTTCACCAATATTTGTTTGACAAGAAGGCTGCTGGGAATCTATACTTATATATTTATTATCAAAAGTTGAACTGAGTGAAAATGAATAACTAGTATCCTCTCCAAGATATATGATGAGCTTTCGACTAGTATAGTAGAGATTTTATATTCTAAAATACCAACTTGAGACTGGGGTATCATCAGTTGAGAGTTTTGACTTATGATATACTGAGGAATTATTTCATACATATATATGGAGATTATTATATTATAGTAATTCCACTTGGGTTAAAAAATTTGGCACTAGTGTTATTGGCCTTGATGACTAGAAACATCCATCTGTACCTAGATTTATTTGTGCTCATGCTTATAGATGAAATCACGGTGTACTCCCAGCCGCATGATGATCGTGCCCAATATATTGACATTGTTTTGTGTATACTAAGATAAAATAATCTATAATACAAGATATCTTAGTGTATGTTTTCTATTGATTATTATATTTCTTGGGTCACACAATCTCAACGATAATTGTGTTATTGGAGCCATAGAAGGATCGGGTAGTTGTATATTGTGAGAAATCTAAGAAATTTTTTGATATTCAAGTCCTTTTAAGGATGTCATTATATTATCAATGATTCATCTAGGATTTTTCTTGATTAGAAATGTCACTTTATGGATTTACCAAAAAGGGGATAAAGATTGACATGTTAGAGTCCTGTGATAATGATTTCTAAGAGTTGAATAAGCATTTTACATCAGCACTGATCTTGATCCTACCCGATCCATGTGAGGTGTATACGGTGTTTTGGAATGCTTTTAAGGTCAGTATTGGGGCAGTGATGATGCAAGGAGATATAGTTATAGTGTATGGGTCTCTACAACTGAGTCCATTTGAATGGAAATACGTTAATCATAAATTCCAGTTAGAAGATGTTTTTTATTATTTGAATTGTTGGTGACATTATCTAATGGAAAAATATTTTATTGTGTGTATCGATCAACAAAGTTTGAATTATATCATTTCCCTAAGATATTTGAATCATCATTAGAGATGGTTGGTACATTATATGTTGTAATTTTATTTTTATCTTGAATATACACTTGGAAAGGGAAACAATGTAACATAATAATTAAGCATGAAAACTCGTACTCATACTGTTCATGAGTATAGTGTTGAGTTGAAGATGAAGGATTTACTATATGAGATGCATGTGGTGGTTTAGTAGAGTGAAAATTAGATGACTCTCATGTCAGTTTTAGTGGATTCAACAATTTTTATCCACATTAGAGGCATATAGTATTAGGATCCAGTGTTTTTGAACTTGAGGGAAATCCTTGAAGGTGGGAAGTCGTCATCCAAATAGAACATTGATATTTATGAGATCATTAATGTTTGGAATTGGATTATTTATTAAATGAGTATACGGGAGGAGCAAATGTATGAGTTCATGCATCAAAGTGGGTGGTCCATTCAGCTAAAACCCAAATGTACCACAACCAATGATGATTGTTTTGTGGGCCAGGCATGAAAAGGCAGATACAGGGCTTGTGACATGATGCTACACCTATCATATGGTGATGGATGAGCATTAATGTCATGTTGATTTTCTACAGCCATTTCCCATTCTATAATGGAAGTGGGGTGCTGTTACAATGGACATTGTGATGGCTCACCAAATGGAAACTATGAATAATGACACTATTTGAGTGATCATAGACTTCATAACGAAGGTATAACATTTCTTGCCTATATGAGAGACTTTCTTAGTGGGGTAGTTGTCATATTTGTATGTTTGAAAAATACTATGTCTCCATGTGGTGCAATTGACTATGTTTTCATAACATAAATCACATTTAACTTCATGATTTATGAATGAATTTCAAAAGAAACTTGTTACATAGGTTTTACTAAGTACAAAATTCCACCCACATATAGATGGGTTGTCGGAGCATACTATATAGTTACTAGAGGATATGTTTGTAGCATGTGTTCTTGGATTTTGTGGGTCTTACATGAAGATCTTAGATTTAATTAAATCACCCTATAAAAACATTTATCAGGATATGTTATAGAAGTTACCATATGTGTAACATTATGGTAGGCCAGGATGATCACTTCTATTCTTGATGGAGGTAGGTGAGTTTAGGTTTTTGGGACTGAGTCTCTTACAAGAGATGTCAGAGCATGTTCAACTTATTCAAAAGTGTGTGGATATGACTTATAGTATATAGAAGTCATATATATATATATATATTTCCCTGACCCCTATAGTTTGTAGAGGGTAATTGCGTATTTCTTCAGGTGTCACCTAGATTGGGTCATTATAGGATACAAAGGAAGGGAAAGATGGCAGCCAGGTTTGTTAGACTCTTTGAGATTTTGGAGAGAATTGAGCCGGTGACATACCGATTATCTCTTCCATAGTGATACAGTTCTATGTATGATGTTTTTCATGTGTCAGAACATCATCTGTAAATCACCAACCCTTATCATGTGATCAATTTTGATGATTCTGCATTTGATACATATGTATCCTTTTAGAACCATTTGATATGAGTGTTAGATTTCTATGAGAAATTTGTGTGGGGAAAGACTATGCTGATAGTTTGATTATTGTGGAACCATGGTTGGGTTTAGGAGAAAACATGGGATAGAGAATCAAGTATGAGGGATTAGTGGAGAATTATTTTTAAATTGAATTATTAGAGATTATTGAGAGTATAACTCGGGGACCAGCTGTTATAATTATGGGATATTGTTAGACTCCTTTTTTCAGGTACGTATTTGTCTGAGTTTTTCAATAATCTTTCCCTTCAGTTGTGTTTTCATTGGATAAAATAACATAACATTCAAGGATGTATTATTTCTTGAAATAATGTATTTTAGGTATAAATGGGTTACTGTTTCATGATTCCATAGTGAGATAGGAAACATTAAATGCGGTTTAGATTATTTAAAAGCAAAATGGTCTGACAAATAAATGGTAGAACATTTAGTTTCTGTGTAAAGGGATTACACATAGTGTAATTTTTCTAGGTTTATAATAAAATAAATATTTGGTGGTGGGGTTTTCAATGTATTCCATTAAAAACATTAACATGATGTGTTATTGACTGGAGAGTGTTTCACTATTCAATTCCACCCTTACAACGCTGTTTTTAACTAGTTTTGTAATGAATAATAAAAATATAATAATTTATTGACCTAAATTTTTATTAAAACAATTAATTTTTATCACTGTTAAAATGGTGTATTATACTTGTTTTGATATTTTCCTAGAAGGTGGAGGTGATTTGGAGTCCCAGAGATCATCCAGAAGAAAAATTGGCTAAACTACAAGGCATCCCGTGGACAGTAGTCCACTATTTTGAATAGTATGGGAATTTTGTACATCCAAATGGGATGAAATATTGTAGAACTCTCAAAAATAACATGGGATACATCTCTTATTAAAGAATGAAATCCAATTTAGGCCATTAGAGTGCTCATATGAACCATTCTGTCCAAGGGACAGAATTAGCCCGAATTCAAAAGTCTTTTCGGTATTTTGACCATATCTCCCAATACAATTGTCTAATGGAATACAACGTCAACATGGAGATATAAAAGTGGTCCTCCAAAAAATATTCTCTTTTTTTTCAGGTCGTTCTATGGCTTTATACAACTCCAAAATCGAGAAAATTTGGTATATAAAGAACATGGTTCTCAAAACCATGTCCTGTATTGGCTTTAAAAATGAACCATGAGAACCTCATTTGTATGTATGGAAAAAAAGAAAATATCTTCCATTTATGGGTCATATAAGATTCTTCTTCTAATCCTAAAATTTCTGGAGGCCCCTATCCTCATAGGGTGATCAATAATGAAGAGGGAGTTTCACCCGAGCGTTCTCCTCCTCCCGGTGTTGAGATAAATGGTGGGTTATCAATGTGGGGGACATACAAACATGAAGAGGGAGTTCTAGAACATAATTATCTACTGGTTATGTGTATATTGAGGTTTTAAATTGTTCTTTCATATACATCTTAATTGTTTGTATTCATTTAATTGAAACACTTTTTATTTCATAATGGATTGTTGTGCGATTTTAAGTGTGTGTCTTGTGTTGTTCTGATGGGACAACATAAGAACCCTTTCCATTCACAAAATTATAAAATTTCAATGTTACTTTACAAAACATAAGTCATTATAAGGGTCTGGAACATGACAAAATTATTTTTATGTCAATATTTAGTTCAAATATCATCATTTTAAGAGGCCTGTGGGTACCCAAGACATTATTCAATCCTCAGATGAAGAATTACACTAAAACATAATAATAAATTAATAATGAGGAAGTCTTCAAGTGTTATAGTAACATATAAATTATCACTATAAACCAAGGGTGGATGAACCCAAGAATGCACTCTAATGCATTGGGTAACGTGATGGAGGTAAATGTGAATGTTTCTCCTATGATATTTAGGGAATATACTCTGATGGGTATTCCAAATGTAACTCTCTATGAAGTTGTGATAGATACTGTAACAACCCGATATTTTATGATAAGTATTCTTTTTAATTTAATTGATGTCATGTGTTTTATTCTACAACAATATTATCTTGTTCTATATGCCACACTGTATTAGCTTGAAGTATATGCAACACTATTCTTAGATTATGTTACACACAATTTCAAGATCATTTTATAATAGTCATTATACGAAACATTGTGTGTATATATATATATATTCAATGTATAAATGAAATATGGTTGGATTATTTTATATGAAATAATAAAGGATTCTAACACAACACGCAACCATGAGTTTGCTTGCATTAAACGCAATCACGACCTTTCTCGATAGCGTGTGTTGGACACAATACCAGGTTTTACTAAACAACGATATATTATTATAATATTATTATGAACTAGCCGTTATGAATAGTATTAACTACATTTTTAATGTTATAACATTATTATTCATCTTACACATTTCTTAGAACATGGTATAAGAACAAAATAAATTTTTCGGGTAAAATAAAAAAACTTTAAAAAATGAGGTTTTGCCGCCTTTTGATGGCGTACCCACTTTATATCTAGTTTTTTACATGTTTATAAGTTCAATTTTACAAAATAAAATTATTATTTGGAATGAGGATATAAAATTTTACCTTGGATAAAATATTCATATTATTCTGATAACTTTCAAATTTCAATGAATAGTAAAAACACGCTATATTTTAATTTAAAACAACTTTTTTCATCGCAATAACTTATGTGGTTAAATTATAATATTTAATGATTTTAATTTATTAATATAATATATTTTTACCATTTAATATAATTTATGTCATTAGCCTTGATTTTACATTCAATTCGTAGGTTAAATAAATTCAATCCTTTGCAATGTTTTAAACAAAAACCCGATTTCTTTCTAAAACGTGATTAATTTTAATTTAATTTCTAAAACTTTTGTGTATTGAATTTGAAAAACTGGATTCCATATTGGGAATCAGTAGGTCCAAATATGTTAATAAGATACTTTTTATTTTTGGGCTTCATGAATAGTAACTATGGTAAATTTTATTTACCATAGTTAAAGGTAAATTGGGTAATTATGGGTAAATATAAGATTATAAAATTAACCTAACACCTTCCAAAATACTATTGGATGACTAAACGTTTTCCCATATCACCTAAGGGTCGGATGAGAATTATTTAATGGACTTTTATCCATGAAAATAACTTAATTATTATTAGAACCAAAGAATGTGACAACATGTCACTCTCTTAAATCTTATAAGTATATTAATTTTAATTTTGTGATAAACTTCATGAAACATAAAACATGAATAGTGTATAGAAAGATAATGAAATTATATAAATAATATAAATTTATTTATAATTTTTAGGTATTAAATAATTATCATTAATTTTGACACAATAGGGATGCAGAAAATATATATTTAGTGAAAAATCAATATTATAGTTTTTATTGAAGTATTAAAACATATCAAAAGGCCAAAAAAATATGCACAAAACTTATTATTATTGTATATATAAACCCTAATCATCCATTGGAAGAATATTTGACCATTTGGATCCTTAATAAGATGATTATGACACTTATATTATTTTATTTTAAATGATCCCAAAGTTGTCACCTTCATACTTTAATAAATATAAAAATTTAAATATTGTGATTTTAAGATGATAAATTCGATTAAAAGTATTATTGTGAAATAAAATAGATTTATCTTCATCATTGGATTTTATTTTTAATTTTTATGCAACAAATAAGTATATTAAATAATTCTACAAAAATGATGTAGTAATTATTTTATTAAGAGATAAACCGAATAAATGGTTATAATAACAATAAAATAAATATTATATGAACTATTTAATGTGCTACACTAATTTTCTAGATACATATGACCTTTTATGAATCTATTAAAGCTTTTATTTCTGACATATCTTCTGTATATATTTTATTTAAATTTAAATAAATAAATAGTGTCAAAATTGACACTATTGTTATTTTATAAAAATAATATATTATAAAATTGTTTAAAAATCACAAAAATATTTAAAAATTATAAATTAAAATTTATATGGTATAACCTATTATTAATTATCCAATTATGGACAATTAACAACAAATAAGTTATTATTTTTTTAAATTTTAAATTTAGAATGTTATTACCACAAATAAAATAAAATTGATTAAATAAGGATAAATCAAGTTGATAATGTTTAAAATAAATTCCTAACATGTATAAATTTGATTGGATCATGTGATTACAACTCTAGCTAATCTAAGATTTGGATATGAGTCATTTTTTGAGGTTTTTAAGTGGGGTTATATTTATTACAAATTAATATTTTTAAGAATTCCAAAGGTGCCCCTCTCCTCCCTTATAAAAGGGCACCTCCTCCCTCTCTTCCTCACACTACATTGAACCTTCAATCTCAGCCAAACCCTGCCAAATTCTCTTCTACATTTCCCTAGAAAAATCATAGAGGTCCTGGTCTTCTTCAATGACCAATTTTAGTTCCCTAAGAGGAGGTCTCAAAGAGGCGCTTCAAAGAAGAGGTAATGTCCATTACCGATTTTTTCAACACGATTTCTTCTTCAAATTCTTTTTTTAGTTGTTTCATTATGATTTAATAACATCAGTATCAATCATATACTGATATGTTATTATAAGTATGAAACAAACATATTTCACCATCTATCAATCCAATGAAAAACGAAATCACCGCGCGTGTGTACGTACGTAATACCATCTCCACGCCGTGGTGTAATCTATTTTCCACCACCACCTTAATTGGATGGTTATAAGGGTAAAAGTAATGAATATATATTATTATTATAAATTTATATTGATTTTTTAATATTATACATACACTTTAATACAATTCCACACTCTTGGGAATCATATCATCACTCGTGTGTACGTACGGACTACCGTCTCCACGACGGGATGAGATTCACTCTCCATGTTAACCATTCATTAATGATTATAAAGTATATATAATGAATAATAATGAAATATATGACATAATAATGATACTGGATTTTTGTGTATATATATATATATGCATTTCATTTACTAAATTCCATTCAATTCAAAAGGGAAACGAAAACAACGTTCATGCGTACGTACGGCCTACCGTCTCCATGAACGGTGTATTTCGTTCCTTTTTATCGATCTATAATATATATGTACATGATGAATGTATATTATATATAAATCATGTTTTACATTATGGAATTATGTAAATCAGTATATAAGTAATAATATCAAGAACGAAAAGTCGAAACACTTACGATAAAGGAAATGATTTTACCCAAAACGCTGCTTTAACATGAAATTTACAAAAGAAATGGTAATATAAAGTCATAAGTGAAACATATATGATATAATAACAATGAATATTATTATCTAATAAGTCAATGACATTATTTAAATCATTATACAGGAGATTCGGATACGTATGAAACATATCAGACCTAAGGTAATGGATAATTGTGCAAATATCATTTTTATCCGAGATGTCTTATTCATAAGTATTTACTGCGGTTATTACTATCATCCATGTCCATGTTTTATTAAAGTGTTTTCATGTATGTTTAATGTCATTTTTACCCATTTTGACTTTTACTCCATGGTATGGAAGGAATCTTTCTTTTATTTACCCTATAAGGTACTTGATGACTTTTTCGACAAAAGTACGAGAAGAATTTTTTTTAACGTATACGGAATGGAAGGATTTTTACGGTTTTATAAAGCCTTATTTTCATGTAGCTTCCTCCAAAATATTTCATGAATATTTTCAACAAAATTATTTTCCTTAAAAATTTCATGACATTTTGTGAAAAGAAAATGATTTTGAAGAAAAAAGGATATTTTCCTCTGGAATTCATTCCAAGTGTTTTATCAAAACCATTTTTCATCTAAGATGAAATTATTTCATATGTGTATGTTTCAAGTATAATGTATTTATTATTTACATGGTTTCACATTCCTTATTATAAAAATAATATCCATTTCTTTTTTATGCATTATGTAATGATGGTATGATGTTTATGAAACCCATTTTAATTATTGGGTTATTATGAATGATGTATGTTTATTTTGTGGAAATAGTAAGAATGATTTCATTATGAGATGTGTGGTACCTATATCTCCTTCCAATTCATTGGGTAAATATTTATATCTCATAAGATAGACATGGTTGGAATGGTTAGTTAATACGGTTCAGTATTACAGGACTGGAACGAGGAGTGAACTCGATTCAGAAAGGGATTTTGTCCACTAAGATGGTCTTGGCAGCAATGCCTTGGCTACTATGGAAATCATTACATGTGCTTAATGTATTCCATAATTACATGTTTTGTTCCCATGCTATTTTATCATGGTTTATGTTCCATTATGATATATGCCTTATGTACTTCCATGTTTTATGTCCTTTCTCAAGATTTTGATGTTTAAACATTTTGTTCATGTTTTTAAGTTCAAATGTATATGGAATGTTTTATTTTATCCATTATTACCATTACTGAGCATTTGAGCTCACCCTTTTTATCTTTTATTTTCCCCCAGGATCAAAAGAAATGATTTAGTTAAAGAAACAAATAGTGGAAGATCTTTATGGGAGATGTTGAAGATCCTTCACCACGATTAGAAGATTATGTTCCAAGTTTCCAAAGACATTAAACTATTACGGTCCTTGTGTGTTTTTTTTATGTATTAAGTATTCCACAAAATTAATGTAATGTCCATGTATGTCAAGCTTCGGGTCTCTACAGTTGGTTTTAGAGGAAAGGTTTAGTCAACCTTTGAAAACTAGGATGCGAAAATGTTAGTGAGATCCCTAGAGATATTTCTAATGTATGTCTAGGGATGTACCTAAGGATAAGTATAAGTATAGGATATAGTCCTAAAACTACGGTAACGATCATAGAATTTAACCTAATATGTCAGATATTGAGGGTGATCCCCCTTTACTATGTTGTTTTCCCTAGCATGATTTTTGCCTCTGACACTATTCTTTTTGGGTTTTAGAAAATGGCTAGAAACTGGAAGATTCATGATAATGGAGGATATGTCGGACAATGGAATGATATTATTCTGGAGAAACCAAATGAAACAGGATTTGGAAGTCCAAACATTTTTATTATGCCTAATAAGCAATCTCATAATATGATCAATAATCTCAACTTTGGTAAGTTTCCCATCCCAGATAATAAGAGAAAGATGGAGTTTCATGATGATCATAGAGGAAAAAAAGTTCAATTTCCCTCATGTAAATCATGTGGGAAGAGGCATCGGGGAGATTGTTTCAAAGGAACTGGATGATGCTTTGGGTGTGGAAAAAAAGGACACAAAGCCAGTAAGTTCAAATGAAAAGGTTCAATTAACACCATGGATGAGGATAATGGTTTTTCTATGACATCAACAATGGTTAAATGTTTTAAATGTGGAATGTACGGGCATTATGCAAACCAATGCCCTAAGGGAAAGTCTCATGACAAGAATCAGTACGGTCGTATGGGTAGTATTTATGTTGATGATGATGAAGAGACTACAAATGATATATGAGATGAAAGAATTTTTCAAGCTCGGTCAATGGTTTAAGAAGGTAGTGGAATGATTACATGTTTATCAATTGAAATGTTGTATAAGTAATCTCATGGTACTATGGAATGAAGAGAAATATATGGATTGTTACACTCTTGTCTTTCCTATGTTTTGAAAGTGTACGATTAATGGTACTAGTAACCATGAATGGTTATTCAGATATTTTTGGAAAGTAGATGATCTGCGGATAATGAAGGGATAAAGAGAAAAATAAATGTTTGATAGTATTCATGATCTCATGACTGATATAAGGAGAAGGTTATATCATGGTTTGAGTATATAGATTTTTTGGATTTTGGTATATGGAAAGTGTTAACGTTTGATAGTATTCATGTTTTCACTAAGATTCAATGGCTATTCATTTTTCAAGAGAATACATTATTAAGGCCTTCGAATGTTTGGAGAGTGACCAACAAGACATATCTTATGACATATGGGGATTGACGATGGAATTAACATGCTTGTTATATGAAATCTTCGGTAATCGTTTTCACTATAATATGAGAGTGGACTGCAGTATTATGGATAAGCCTAAAGATTGGAATGGATTATGTTGGACAGAAGTTAGTATTGTTTAAGGATAGCAGTTTTTTTTCGATATTATTTATGTGATGTTATAGTAATGTAGTTTTAGAAAAAGGACAACATGTAGTATGGGCGACAACCCATCGTGTCACACAAGGCTATGGGAATCGAACCCACAACCGAAGTGCGACTGGCCTTTATTGCCTACCACTGGCCTACAGGAAGTCCCTGTTTAGTAGAAACTAGTTTTATTATATTAAGCAGTATGATATATGAAGTATAAGTCCATTTTAGGAACCATATATGATTAATCACACTATAGATGGACATATTTATTTTTGATAACTTTTATAACCTTTTTTTGAGACAGATGGAATGACCCATAATTCTATCACATGATCTGCTAACACTTCATGAATGTCAAATTCAACTTCTTTTCATTAAGAGATGAAGTAGAAATTGACCAAAAAACGACCAACGGTGAGACTGTACCAAAATCACGAAAGTATTTCTTCTAATTCCAATTTCATCAACTTTAGGGAAACGATCTTGAAAAACAAAAATGTTGTCCTAGTGCCCTTATATCCGATGAAGCAGATGGTACCATATATCATCACAAATCTATGGATTTGTGATTGATGGCTTTTTCATATCCATGTTCTCTACCACTCTCCATCATATCTTGATGGTTAGATTTTTCTTCCATATCCATATTTTCAATATGTTCTCCTACGTGGAAACCCAGTGATGAGTTAATTTGGGTAACCATTACATTTCATACTTTAGTTTTTAAAGCCATGTTTTGGTATTCCTTTTTACAATGTGGGTTTCTATTAAAGAATCTTTTGAGTAGTAAACCATTTATAACCCCGACGAATTTCGAGGGTGAAAATTCATTCTAAGGGGGGGTAGAATATAACAACCCGATATTTTATGATAAGTATTCTTTTTAATTTATTTGATGTCATGTGTTTTATGCTACAACAAGATTATCTTGTGCTATACTCCACACTGTATTAGCTTGAAGTATACGCAACACTATTCTTAGATTGTGTTACACACAATTTCACGTTCATTTTATATTAGTCATTCTACGCAACATTGGGTATATATATATATATATTCAATGTACAAATGAAATATGGTTGGATTGGTTTATATGAAATAATAAAGGATTCTTGCACAACACGTAACCCTGATTTTGCTTGCATTACACGAAATCATGACCTTTCTCGATAGCGTGTGTTGTACGCAATACCAGGTTTTACTAAACAATGATATATTATTATAATATTATTATGAACTAGCCGTTATGAATAGTATTATTTAAATTTTGAATTTAATAACATTATTATTCATCTTAAACATTATTTAGAACATGGTATAAGAACAAAATAAATTTTTCAGGTAAAAAAAGTATTTTTAAAAAAATACAAATTTGCCGCATTTTGATGGAGCACCCACATTAAATATAGTTTTTGACATGTTTATATGTCCAATTTTAAAAAATAAAATTATTATTTGGAATGAGGATATAAAATTTTACCTTGGATAAAATTTTCATATTATTCTGATAACTTTCAAATTTTAATGAATAGTAAAAACACACAATATTTTAATTAAAAACAACTTTTTTCATCGCAAAACCTTTTGTGGTTAAATTATAATATGGAATGGGTTTAAAGTATAAATATAATATAATTTTACCATTTAATATAATTTATTTCATTAGCCTTGATTTTACATTGAATTTGTAGGTTAAATCAATTCAATATTTTGCAATGTTTTAAACAAAAACCCGTTTTCTTTCGACAACGGGATTAATTTTAATTTAATTTCTGCAACTTTTTTTTATTGAATTTTGAAAAATGGAATCCATATTTGTAATCAGTAGGTCAAAATTATGTTAATAAGCTACTTTTTATTTTTGGGCTTTATGAATAGTAACTACAGTAAATTTTATTTATCATAGTTAATGGTAAATCTGGTAATTAAGGGTAAATATAAGATTATAAAATTTACCTAACACCTGCCAAAATCCTATTGGATGACTAGAAGTCGACTCATATCACCTAAGGGTCGGATTATAATCATTTAATGAACTTTTTCCCTTGAAAATAACTTAATTATTATTAAAACCAAAGAAAGTGACAACGTGTCACTCTCTTAAATCTTATAAGTATATTAATTTTAATTTAGTGATAAACTTCAGGAAACCTAGAACATGAATGGTCTCCAGAAATATAATGAAATTATCTACATCATATAAATTTATTTATAATTTTTATGTATTAAATATTTATCATTAATTTTGACACAATTGGGATACAGAAATTATTTATTTAGTGAAAAATCAATAATATTATTTTTATTGAAATATTTATACACATCAAAAGGCCCAAAATTCCGCAAGAAACATTTTATTAGTGTATATATAAACCCTAATCATCCATTTTCAGAATTTTGTACCATTTGGATCCTTATTAAGATGATTATGACACTTATATTATTTTATTTTAAATGATGCCAAAGTTGTCACCTTCATAATTTAATAAATATAATAATTAAATATTGTGATTTTAAGATGATAAATTCAATTTAAATTATTATTGTGAAATTTAATAGATTTTTATTCATCATAGGATTTTATTTTTAATTGTTATGCAACAAATAAGTATATTAAATAATTATACACAAAATGATGTAGTAAATATCTTATTAAGAGATAAACCAAATAAATGGTTTTAAAAATAATAAAATAAATATTATATGAACTATTTAATGTTCTCCACTAATTTTATAGATACATATGACCTTTTATGAATCTATTAAAGCTTTTATTTTGAACATATCTTCTGTATATATTTTATATAAATTCAAATAAAAGAATAGTTTCAAAATTGACACTATTGTTATTTTATAAAACAAATAAATTATAAAATTGTTTAAAAATCATTGAAATATTTAAAAATTATAAATTTAAATTTATATGTTATAAATTGTTATTAAGTATCCAATTATGGACAATTCACAACAAATGAGTAATTATTTGTTATAATTTAAAATTTAGAAAGTTACTACCACAAATAAAATTAAATTGATTAAATAAGGGTAAATCAAGTTGATAATGTTTAAAATAAATTCCTAAAATGTCTAAATTTGATTGGTTGATGCGATGACAACCCTATATAAACTAATATTTTGATATTAGTCATTTTTGGAGGTTTTTATGTGGGGTTATATTTATTATAAATTAAAATATTTTAGAATTCCAAAGGTGCCCCTCTCCTCCCTTATAAAAGGGCACCTCCTCCCTCTCTTCCTCACACAACATTGAGCCTTAAATCTCATCCAACCCATGCTAAATTATCTTCTCCATTTCCCAAGAAACATCCTAGAGGTCTTGGTCTTCTTCAAAGACCAATTTTAGTCCCCTAAGAGGAGGTCTCAAAGAGGCGCTTCAAAGAAGAGGTGATGTCCATTACCGATTCTTTCAACTCTATTTCTTCTTCCACTTCTTCTTTTTTTAGTTGTTTCATTATGAGGTAATAACATCCGTATCAATCATATACTGATGTGTTAATATAATTATGAAACAACCATATTTCACCATCTATCCATCCAATGGAAAATGAAATCACCACGCATGCGTACGTACGGAATACCGTCTCCACGCCGTGGTGTAATCTATTTTCCACCACCACCTTACTTGGATGGGTATAATGGTGAAAGTAATGAATATATATGATTATTTTGAATTTATATTGATTATTTAATATTATACATACACTTTAATACAATTCCATGATCTTGGGAATGATATCACCGCTCGTGCGTACGTATGGACTACCATCTCCACGACGCGATGAGATTCACTCTCCATGTTAACCATTAATGAATGATTATAAAGTATATATAATGAATATTAATGAAATATATGACATAATAATGATACTGGATTTATGTATATATATATATATATGTATGTAATTTACTTAATTACATTCAATTCAAAAGGGAAACGCAAACAATGTTCATGCATACGCACACCCTACCGTCTCCATGAACGGTGTATTTCATTACTTTTTATCAATCTATAATATATATCTATATGATTCATATATATTATATATAAATAATTTTTTACATTATGGAATTATTTAAATCAGGATATAAGTAATAATATCAATAACGAAAAGTCGAAACACATAGGATAAATGAAATGATTTTACCCAAAACACTGCTTTAAAATGGAATTTACAAAAGAACGGGTAATATAAAGTCATAAGTGAAACATATATGATATCATAACAATGAATATGATTATGTAATATGTCAATGAAATTATATAAATCATTATACAGGAGGTTCGGATACGTACGAAGCATATCGGACCTAAGGTAAAGGATAATTGTGCAAATATCATTTTTATCTGAGATGGCTTATTCGTAAGTATTTACTGGGGTTATTGCAATCATCCCTGTCCATGTTTTATAAAATTTTATTAATGTATGTTTAAATTCCTTTTTACCCATTTTGACTTTTACCCCTTGGTTTGGAAGGAATCTTTCTTTTATTTACCCTACAATGTACTTTTTGACTTTTCCGACAAAAGTACGAGAAGAATGTTTTTTTAACATATACGGCATGAAAGGATTTTTACGGTTTTATAAAGCCTTATTTTCATGAAGCTTCCTCCAAAGAAATTCATGAATATTTTCAACAAAATTATTTTCCTTAAAAATTGCATGACATTTTGTGAAAAGAAAATTATTTTGAAGAAAAAAGGATATTTTCCTCAACAATTCATTCCAAGTGTTTTATCAAAACCATTTTTCATCTAAGATGAAATTATTTCATATGTGTATGTTTCAAGTATAATGTCTCAATGATTTAAATGGTTTCACTTTCCTTATTATGAAATGATATCCATTTTTTTATATGGATTATGTAAGGATGGAATGATGTTTATGAAACCCATTTTATTTATTGGGTTATTATGAATGATGTATGTTTATTTTCTGGCACAAGTAAGAATGATTTCATTATGAGATGGGTGCGACCTATATCTCCCTCTAATTCATTGGGTAAAGATTTATATCTCATAAGATAGTCATGGCTGGAATGATAAGTTAATCTGGTTCAGTATTATAGGACTGGAACGAGGAGTGAACTCAATTCAGAAAGGGAATTTGTCCACTGAGATGGTCTTGGCAGTAATTCCTTGGCTACTATGGAAATCATTACATGTGCTTAATGGATTCCACAATTACATGTTTTATTCCCATGCTATTTAATCATGGTTTATGTTCCATTATGATCTATGCTTTATGTACTTCCATGTTTTATGTCGTAGCTCAAGATTTTGATGTTTAAACATTTTGTTCATGTTTTTAAGTTCAAATGTATATGGTATGTTTTATTTTATCCATGCTTACCCTTACTGAGAATTTGAGCTCACCCTTTTTATGTTTTATTTTCCCCCCAGGATCAAAAGAATGTTTTTAGGTAAATAACAAAAAAGTGGAAGATCTTTATGAGAGATGTTGAAGATCTTTCACCACGATTAGAAGATTACGTTCCAAGTTTCCAAAGACACTAAGCTATTACGGTACATGTGTGTTTGTTTTTGTTATGTATTAAGTATTCCTCAAAAGTAATGTAATGTCCATGTACGTCAAGCTTCAGGTCTCTAATGCTACAATGTATGTGTGAAATGGATGCCACACGTTACCTTTATGATTTATATTTTCTATATGTTATTAATAAATCTTATGATTTCATGATGTATGTTAAAGAGCTTATGTAATGTATGTATTGAGGAACTAATGTTTTCTTTCTTTTTTTTATAACCCTTACTTAGCATTTTATTCTCATCCCATGTTTTGAAACGTTTTTCATAGGGCCTAAAGATGAATAGGGTCAATTATGGGATCAAGGAAAATTCATGCTATTAAAAACATGGAACTAATCATGACTCTTTTTTTAAAAGAGTTTTTATTTTATGAAAAAAATGGAAACTGAGTATAAGTGTCTAAATTGAAACTTTTGAGATGTAATTTAATAGTTATGGCCTAATTTTCTAAAACTCTAACCAGGAAATGATCCTCAATCTGAGTGATTCATTTAATTAATGATTATGAAATTTTTTAAGGCTAGGTCCTTATAGTTGGTATCAATGGTCGGTTTAGAAAACTTTAGGTGTTACGATATTGTTATATTAATTTCCATAAATAAATTTATGGTAATATTTAAATGATATATAATTTACACATTTCCATGTTTCTATGCCTAAGTTATTTATGTGTTCAGAATTTATTTCCATAGAGTAAACATAGAAATCGTGCTAGGAAGGTATACATTGGGAAATGAACTTCTAAATCAGCATCATGAGATGGTCAGAATCATAAATGAACTATTTTTTTCAGTGTTGGATCAGTTGACTTAGGTGATAAACGGTGTTTGTGTTTATTGATGATATTTTGTTTTATTCAAAAAGTAAATAGGAGTATGAAAATCATTTAAGGGTTGTATTTAAAACCTTAAAATAAAAGAAAATATTTGAGATATTCAGCAACTGTGAGTTTTGGTTACAAAAAATTTCTTTTCTCTGTCACATTGTTTCAAAAAATGGAATAAATATTGATCCTGCTATAACAAAAGTGGTTGAATAATGGCTAGGAACCATAAATATTACTGACATTCATCATTTTTTTGGTTTGGCAGGTTAATACTGAAGGATTATTGAGAATGATTCTTAGTTATCTAGTCCAATGACTAAGCTAACTCGAAAATTTGTTAGGTTCATTTGGACAGAAGAATGTGATGATTTTTTTTAGAAATTGAAATGAATATTGGTTAATGATGAAATTTCTGGCATTACATTCCCAAAATGGTGAGTTTTGTATTTACAATGATGCTTCGGTAAAAGGAATTGGTTGTGTCTTATGCAGATAGATCAGGTAATTTATTATACTTCACATCAGTTGAAACCCCATGAGCTAAATTACTGTACACATGATTTGGAATTAGATGTTGTTATTTTTGCTTTAAAAAATCAGAGGCATCATTTGTATGGAGTAAAATGTGAAATATATACTGACCACAAAAGTTTGATGTATACAATCACTTAGAGATAATTGAACATGTGACAGAGGAGATGGCTAGAATTAATGATGGATTATGATTACACAATCTTTTACCATCTAGGGAAGGTAAATAATATAGCTGATGCTTTGACTCAAAAAGTAATGCTATATTAACCATGATAGGTTTCGAATGAGATAATTCGGTTTTTTATTTGATAAAATTTTTCATAGAAGTTATTGGGGTAGGAAATTCCTTTTATTGTTTCAAGTGTTAGTTAAATAATCTATATCAGACAGAATTATGAAAGTGCATAAGGAAGATTGTGAGTTGCAGGAAAAGGTTCAGTTGGTTTAGATGGGTGAATTTTCTAATTTTAATGTTGATAATGATTGTTTATTGAGGTTTGGGATAATATTATGTGTGCCTTGTGATTCACATTTGAAGAACGAGTTGTTATGTGAAGCTCATAGTT
The DNA here is from genome assembly GCA_963277665.1 of Viscum album. NCBI lineage: Eukaryota > Viridiplantae > Streptophyta > Magnoliopsida > Santalales > Viscaceae > Viscum > Viscum album. The sequence continues at coordinate 34,595,033 of OY728131.1, forward strand.
CCCCATTTATAGTTCATCCTAGCAGTACTAAGATGTAGAGAGATCATTAAGAGTATTACTGGTGGGATGGAATGAAAAGAGATATTGTTAATTTTAGTACGAGGTGTTTGACTTGTGAACATGTTATAGTTGAGAAGTAGTTAGTGAAAGGGATGCTTCAGTCTTTATCGGTGCCAGAGTGGAAATGGGAAAATATATTCATAGACTTCATTGTGGGATTACCAAGGACATCTCGAGGTAATGATGCAATCTAAGTTATTATTTATCGATTGAATAAATCTGCTCATTTCCTTCCTATTCTAGATAATTTGTCTCTAGATCAAAATTCTTGATAGTTTGTTAACGAGATAGTCAGGTTTCATGGAGTTATACTCTCCATTTTATCAGATCATGATACCAAGTTTACTTCTATCATTAGGAAATGATTTTAGAAGTTGTTGTGTACTGAATTAAATTTTAGTAACACTTTTCATCCTCAATCATATGGGTAGTCAGAAGGAAAAATTCTGATCATGGAGGATATGTTACGTTCTTTTTCACCGGATTACCAGGGAAGTTGGGACAAACATATTTCTTTGGTTGAATTTTCTTATAATAATAGTTTTCATTCCAGTATACAGATGGATCCTTTAAAGGGTTTATATGTGAAGCGGTGCCGAACTCCAACTTTTTGGGATAATGTAGGTGAAAGAAAGATGATGGGACCACAACTTGTATAAGAGATGGCAGAAAATGTTCAATTGATTCATAAAAACATGAGAACAGATCAGAGCATGTATAAAAGTTGTGCAGATTACTGGAGGAAGGATCTCTCTTTTGAGGTAGGTGATCATGTCTTTCTTAAAGTTTCTTCATGGAAGAGTGTGATGTGTTTTGGTAAAAATCGAATGTTGGGTCCGGGGTCTATTGGACCTGGTGAAATCCTAGAAAAATATGGATCAGTTTCATACAGAGTGGCTTTACATCCCTGTTTATCCTAGGTACAAAATAATTTTCATGTTTCAATGTTGATAAAGTATTTTCCAAATCCATGTCATGTTTTGATCCCAAAGGTAGTACAGTTGGAAGAGAATCTCACTTATGAGGAACGACCAGTCCAAATTCTTGACTGAAGAGAGAAAGTGTTGTGGAATAAGGTAATTTATCAGGAAATTGTTTTCTAGAAAACCCATATGGTTGAATAGGCAACGTGGGAATATAAAAATGTGATGGGGGATAAATACCCCCACTTATTTGATAAGTGAACAAAATTATGAGGGCGCAATTCCCAAAAAGTGGGAAGGATGTAACATCCCAATTAAATAAAGAATAATATATTTTCATATTTGTTAATATTTGTAAATTAAATATTAATTTTACTTTTAATGGGATTCTATGTTTGATGGCTTACCTGATACACAAAAACAGGTTTCTTTGAAATCTAATATTGCACACTAATAATATAATATTATTATTTTAAATGGAAGTTAATTCCTAGAAAATATATTGGAAAAAATGAATTGAACTAATTAAAATATGGTTATACATGTTTGTTAAATTTTCTTACATTTATCCAATAATGTTTAGTGACTTAAAATAATAATTAATTCGATTTTAAGCATGAAATAATCAAAAAGGTCATTTTACAACCTTTTTATGGTAAACCCCCATTAATTCTAGTTTTGGTCAATTTTATATATTCTATATTACAAAATAAAATTCTTTTTTTTAGATTCTGGACACCAAAATTTACTCTGGGTGTTTTTTTTTGAATTTTTTCTGATAAAATTCATTTTTTTATGAATAATGAAAAATATTTTATTTTAATTCAAATCTACATATTAATCTAATTAATTTAAATGAATATATTATCTTTTTAATTAAATTTTAATGTGTAAATAGATTTTATTTTTACTATTTAATCCAGTTTTGGTCATTGAAATAAATTTCACTTTGAAATTAGACATAAACAAGTGTCAATATTTTAATAGTTAATATTTCATAAAAACACGATTTTTTGTTTTGACAATGGGAATTAATTTTAAATTAATTAATCCAACTTATATGTTTTTAATTTGGTAAAATATACATCATTTTTGAATGAATAATATCAAATATAGGTGAGGATAAATATTTGGTATTTTTTAAAAAACATTAATTTTTGATTAATTGTGAAACCACTAAGTAATAGTATAAAAACTGACCTTTTCATTCAAATGAAATTTTTCCACTTCTGTGAGTTGAATTTTCAAAATCTGACATACATGGTTGTTATTAGTAACTAAAATTATGATTAATAAGATTAAAATAATCTTTGCTGAATAGTAAGTTTGGACTTTTTTAACCTCGATTAAATGTTAATAGGGAAAGTTAAGGTAAAAAGACTATAATAATAATACAAAATTATGATAACACTTATCGTTACCTTATTTTATAAGTTATATCTGACAATGGTCATCCTTGGGTCGATTTTGAGACCCCATGGAGCCACTTGGGAGTGATAATGACACTTTAGATTAATTAATTTAAAGTGAAGACAAAAATGACCCAAACATATATCTTTTAGTAAATAAACTTTTAAATGGGATTATGTAAGTTATATTTTATAATATAAATATTAATTAAATATATAAAATGATTTTCTACATCATGGAATTTCTTTTATAGTTTTTAGTACAAAAATAAAAAAAATATTACTGACACAATAATGATGTAGTATTTACCTCATTAGTAAATGATTTAAATAAATAAGATTATAAATATTAAAACTATATCCAAAGCCTTTCCAATTATTATTGGATTATTTTATTCCGAACATGATTCATCTTATTTTAGACATTAATGTGTTTTGGACCTTTTGTAACTGAAAATAAATTTATAATAAAATAACATTTTCAAACATTCTTAAAGATCCCCTCCTCCCCCTTATAAAAGGACACCACTTATATCACATTACATACACCTCTCAAGCCCCATGTCTCATCCAAAACCTGCCTAAATAATCTCTAAAGATACCTCTATTCCTCTTAGAAGCATCACCTTAGGCAGATGGCACTTCAAGAAGTTGTTTCTGTTCAATCCAAAGGAGGTTACCCGAGTTAAAGGTAACAGTTTCTCTTAAATTATTTTCTTTTATTTCACTTATCCAACCCATGAACATTTTTATTCCATTATTTTATTAGCAAAATGGTATCCTTAATATACTATGATTTTCTTATGAGAGTTATTTAAACTACACTTACACACACCTCTATCTAATGGGTAAATAACATACTGTTTCTGTGGATGACAAACTAACGCCTCATGAAACAATGATTGTTAAATTATCTCCTACCACCTATCATAGTGTCCATTTAGATAGAACTATATTTATATATGATATACATAATGTTTATATTTTTTTATGCTTCTGTATTTTCCATTTATAGTATACCATTATGGTTTCTATAATGGGTAAATGCTATAATTTCTTTTGAGGAAGTGAAGACTACTGCCCCCTCAATGTGATATGACTTGTTAATGCCATATGTAAGACATATAAAAGATGGAGTTAATTATATTATATATGATATTGTATTGGATTATAATATACCTATGTGTCATTATATTTTAATTCCATTACAATACAAAATATAAATGAATGTTGCGTTCATGCGTATGCACAACTTTCCATCTCCATGAACGGTGCATTTCATTTCTTATCTCCAAATGTAAGTTCTATTATAAACACATATATCTACTCAATATATAAGATATATTTTATATATGGAAATCATGAATATCATTATGGAGATAATGGAATTTTGACCACAAAAACAACTTGTAAATATAAGAAGTTCATTTTTGACTAAAGTGCCAAATATCGACAAACAACTGTTATTAGCATACATGATTACATAATATTTATAACATTGTAATAATTGATATAAAAGGAATAATAAAATTTTCAAAGGTTCTAAATAAATTATAAATTAACATTAGATTATTATCCATGATATTAAAGAATGAACGGTTCAAGTAGGATACGAGTTAAGTGAACTTCTTAACCCAATTTACATTCATTGGGTTGATCTTCTCTTTCATGTTTAAGTCATTATTTTATTATGTGAGAGTTGAGTTTTTATATCTTATTGAATATTTATGTGTGATTTATGTGTTCTTATATTGAATATGAATAATAAATCTATTTTATTTACAAAGTTATCTTTATAATGGACTTTGTCTCAATCTCCTTTAATTGAAGCATATTTTGTTTTATACATGACATTATTTTATACGGTGTATAAACACATTTTAATATCCATTTCATTCAAAGGAAATATTTTTCTACATGGAGTTTTACTAAACTAAAAAAAATATTGTTTCTTTTTAACGTAAATGGTGACAACAACCTTTCCGCCGCCATGAGTATTATTTGATATTGGCTTCCTTAACAAGCCATAATGTTTTTAAAAAGAAAATAAATACCATATACCATTTTTTCATTTTTTATATTTAAAATGGTATAGATAATGGAATAGTTATGGAAATATATTAAAATTATATATTGTGATTGAAATGTGTAAATTTTTTCTTTCAATTATATTTGTTTATGTGTTATGAATATATTAAGGTTCTTGGGTGTTGTTTACTCATACAAGTGGTTCCATGATAATCCCTGGGCAGGTGAGCCCAAAAGAGATCTCCAATGAATTGGATAAAATGACAGCGGTAAATGTGAATATTTCTCCTAATAGATTTACGTAATATACTATGATGGGTATTCCAAATGTAACTCCCTGCATAGTTGTGATAGCTACAATGTAAGTGTGATATGGTTGCCAAGAGTTACCTTTATGATTTATGTTTTCTATGTGTTATTCATAAATCTTATGATTTCATGATGGATGTTAAATATCTTATGTTATGTTTGTATTGATGCACAAATGATTTCTTTCTTTGTTTTATAACCCTTACTAAGATTTTTATGCTTATCCCAAGTTTTGAAATGTTTTTTTATAGTACATAATGATGAATAGGGTCATGGATTGTATCAAGGAAATATCTTATTGTCTAAAAAAAGGAACTAGATATGACTCTTTTATAAAGAGTTTTTATTTTATGAAAAAATGGAAGCTGAGTAGAAGTGCCTACTTTGTATCTTTTGAGATGTAATTTAACAGTTGTGGCCTAATTAACTAAAACTGTAAACCTAAAAAAGATCCTGAATGTGAATTATTCATTTAATTCAAGATTATGTAATGTTTTAAGGTCGGGTCCTTATAGACCAAGTGTCTATGAGTAGGATGAGATGAGATATGATATGTGGCCTAGGTGTCTGTGGGAGGAATTTTTTGTGATGTGACATTTTTCTTAGGTGTCTTCAGGTGGGATGTGATGTGATGTAATGTGATATGAGTGTATGTGATGAGAGCATAATATTTTATTCATTGGGTGTGAGAGTGGAAAATCATAGGGGAATATATATAAGTGAGCATTGATTTGTTATGACCTTGATGATATGTTAATATATTAGATTCATGATTGGATAGAAAGCCATAGTGAGGCTTGGTTTTGTTAGATAACATATATAGGTACCTATTAGTTCTGATGTTTTTTCACATTCACATTAGAATTTTTTTCACATGTGCACTTGAGGACTTAGATATGTCCCTAATGAGTATTTCAGTTATTGTAACTATATATATATAATATAATTTTCATGATTCCAAGAATAAATTGTGAACTAAAATAGACATTACTAGCTTAGTTGGAACTGATGTTAAATCTCTACTGTAGATTTTTCTTTTAGTATACTGTTGGAGACTTTTTAGATGTACTGATTCTAATTTATTCATCCATTATGGGATTTTATTTGGTTTAACATTATTATTTTTTATGGATTATTTTGGAGATTATTTACCCTATATCCTGATACTGTTTCATTTATAGAGGGTAATACCTCCCATAGAGTGAGTTTTTATACACTTAGTTCCATTCTCTAACATGAGTCTTACTAGAGGTGGGACTCAGAGGTTGTCATCTCTCTCTCTCTCTTCATTGTGGTATCTTTGGTGGGAGGGGCCATGAAATATTTTTATGAGAGGTTTTTTTGAGATAAATAATGGATTTCAGAGTTAGTAATTATGAATTTTTCTTGTGTTGGTATGCAAACTACACCAGTTATCATTGGTGAATATCATAGGTTAGGGATATAATCTAGGACATGATATTTTAGGGACCCCCATGTTGCAGTGCACATACTCTAAGATTATTTAATAACCAAGTGTGGTGGACCTATTTTTATGGTTTAGACCAAAGAGAGTTACATTCATTATGATGACTTGTGTTCATGTTTGAATTTGGTTTTTGGGAAAATAAAATGAATTAAATAAATGATCTTCGATAAAATTCCATTATACTTAGCTTTGTATGTAATCCATGTTTTTAGTAATGGATCTTGTTTTTTATATATGAATATCTCAGGAAGATGAGTATTAGTAGGAAAAATATAGTTGATAATTAGACGGATGAGCCAATAGAGGATGATGAGGCATCATAGAGAGATTTTTGTGTCATTCAGCAAATGTTTATTAGGAAACTATGAAGAGAGTGTCCAAGATTTGGAGATTGATCAATGGATGAAGGATCTCATCCTTAATATCAATATGATCTGAGAATGAGTTAATTTTTCGGTACCATTGGTTATTAGTTAGATGTAGGTAGTTGTTCATCAATAGTGGGCACTATTTATTGGATAATGAAATGAGAAAAATGTATTATGGCTAGACATTAAGAGGGAGTTTTGGGTAGAGTGTTTTTTTGTGGTCTATGAGGTAAGAAAATGGGAAGAAGTTTCTAACCCTTCTATAGGGGAGTCTGAGTGTGTGGTATCCGGTGATTTGGTTTAAGGACCTTCGACACTTTTCCCAATATGTTTTTACAAATTATGAGTACAGAGTGTGGTGTTTGAAGGAGGGTTTGCGCTCAATGATCAGGTATTTTGTCACTATATTTATTCTCATGATGTATATAGAGGTAAAAATCATGGATAAGGTTATCTATTGGATTATTTTCTTGAGATTTGAGCCCCATATGGGTATAAAATAGTGAATTTTGAGGAGTATCGATTTAGGAAGTGGTTTGTGGGTGTTGAGGCAATTTGGGTTTCATTTAGTGGGGAACCGACCATCCCAGTTTACGTCCCAACCATATGGGATAGGTAGTTTCTAATCACCTTATATGGGTTTTTTGGGACGTATATATGAGAGATATGAGAACTGATATGGTTTGTGGCTAACTTATCAGTGATATCTATTTTTTATGGTTGTTCATGTCCCTTTTCTGCAAATACAATGAGTTTGAGAGGCAGTTTTAGTGGTAGGGACCATAGAATTGTTTCAACAGGCAAGAGAAGATGGAGTTAGAAAATAGAGTCCCCATGATGGTCCTAAGCTATGAGGATATAGGCTAGATCATGAATATCGAGGATGATAGGAGAGAGGAATATGATTTGGGCATAGTTACATGCATGCATTTGAGGAAGTTGTGACAAAAAGTCTGGATTTGTTTGAGTTATGATTAATTTATCATATAACCCTAGTGAGTGGCATTCATTGGAAATTGATGTTATCAGTTTGGTGGTAGGAAATTCAGGACTAATTAATCATTATAGGTAGAGATATTGGTGGAATATTATGTTGGGGGGTGTTCCAAATATTTTTGAGTAGTTCTCGGATATTTTCATAAGGGATTTTATGACCCTGCCTCCTCAACAAGATGTTTATTTTGTGATAGAGTTTCAGATGGTCATGTCTAGGATTTGGATGGAATATTATAAGATTAAACCCTTAGTGTTGTGTGATTTGTGGCAACAAGTGGATGATCTAATGCTTAGGTTTTTATTTGACCTAGATTGTCACTATAGGGTGATCTAGTGTTGTTCACCATGAATTAAGACGATAGTTTTAGGTTGTGTGTAGATTCGTTGAGGTTGAATCAGGTAATGTTAAATAACTGTAACAATATTTTAAAGATAAATTAACTTTTTGGTTTGTTTATAGGGGCTAGTTTGTTCTAAAAAAATCAATATATGGTTTGTGTATCACAATTTGATAGTGAAATATGATGATGTTAAAAATAGTCCTTCAGATCCAGGTATTTGAAATTTGATTTTTTAATCATATAATAAGGTTTTATAAACAATCTAATTGTGTTCATGGGGATTATGAAATGTGTGTGTCATGAGTTCCCATACTAGTTTTTCATCCTTTTAATTGAAATTATTTTGGACCATTTGATGTTGAAGGAGTATCATAATGAGTATATCAGGATTATTTTGTAGGTCCATTAACACCATCACCTTTATGGAGTGTTTTCATAGTGTGAGTGATGGATTTAATAGGTACATTTACTTTTCCATGTGCTATCTTGTTAGGGTATGGTAGTGGACCCAATGAAGGTTGAGGTAGTTGTTACTTACTAAAAACCTAATAATGTTGAAGAGGTTTACAGTTTACTTGGTCTCACGGGCTATTATTGGAGGTTCATTCCCATTTCATCTTAATTTTGATCCTAGCTAAGAGAATTGGCTTGGAAGGACATGAATTTTGTTTGGAAAAATCAGTGAAAGGTGTAATTTATTTACATAAAGGTGAATTTAGACAGTTCCATAGTGCATTGGTTACTAGTAGAGGGTGTTTTTTAGGTTTTATATGATGCATCTAATTTGGTCTTGAGATGCATGTTGATGTAGTATAGTGAAGTTCTCTATTATTGTTTTTGGAAATTATGACCCTATGAGAATAAATATGTTACCCACGATCAATAATTTTTATTAGTTGTGTTTGTGCTAAAGGATTAGCACCAATACTACATCGGCTAGGGTTTTGTGATTTTCGTAAACCTCAAGAGCCTAAGACATGTTTTCTTCTAATGGGATATGAATCTAAGATAGTTGAGGTTGTCTGACATTCATTGGGAGAATGATTTTTAGATCTCTTATAGCCATGTTGGGTTAATGTAGTTGGGAATGCATTTAGTACGAAGTCCAAAGGGGATGTGGCTCAGTATTTTGTAGCTGTTTGGAATGGAATGTAAGAGATTGAAAAGATACATCTTGATTTTAGGGAGAGAAGTGGCCATGGTTGACTTCATCATATGTCCATGGAGTTACGTTTGATGAATCTAGTGGAGGATTTTGAATGTGGGTACTCATTGTAAAAGGTGATGCATGATCATGTTTTCAATATTGATCTGCCCAAGGGATGATTTCAGGATGATCAGAATAGGGTAGTGTTACTAGGGAGGTATTCATTCCCATAGTTGTTTCATGAAGGATTTCTCAATGAGTTTCATAACTCAACTTTATCATTACACTATGGTGTGAAAATATAAATCATGGCTTGAGGATATAGATTTTGTGGCTAGGGATGAAATGGTTAGTGTAAAATTTATGAAACATTGTATGGTTTTCCATCCAAATATTGTGTTGTATTCTATTTCCTGATGTAAATTGTAGTCCTTTTATGTCCCCAAGTTGAGATGGGAGGACCAATCGATGGATTTGTTCATATTATTTCTCTGGGATTAGGGAGTATGTGATGTAGTTGGGTGATATTGTACTCACTTATTAAATAAGGTCCCTTCCTATAGATCCATGAGTCGAGTGCCACTGATGGTTTAGATAGGCGATATGTGGATGATGTTTTTAGGATTCATAGTTTTACAAGGACCATAATATCTAATTAGGATCGAAATTTTACCTTGTGAATCTATTGGGTATTACAAGGTGGTTTTGGATCCCAGTTGCACCTTAGCACTGATTTCCATAATCAGACAGACAGGTAGACACAATTGACCTTACATATACTAGAGGATGTGTTTCTCGAATGCATCATAGACATTAGTTGATATTTGGTGTGACAACAATATTTGGTCTAATTTTGTATGAAAATAACTATCACATATCAATCGACATGACTCTATTTGAAGTATTGAATTGGGGACAATGTCAGTCTCCATTATGCTGGATGAAGGTTGGTGAGTTAACAATTGTTGGTCCTGATGTAGTGAAGTGCATGATTGAGAAGATCCAGTTGGTTTGTGAGTATATTATGATGACCTAGTACCATTATAAGGCCTATATTTGTCATAGGTGGAGGATTTAAGAGTAATATATTTGAGAACACATGTCCTTGAGAGTCTCACATTAGTGTGGGAAACAATGGTTTGGAAGGGGTAATATTTATCCTAGGTTTGTTAGGACCTTTGAGGTGTTTGGAGATATTATTGATTTGTTTTATTAGATTTAAATGACACCATTACTTTAGAGGATCCACTATGTCTTCCACATGTCTCGTCTTCATCAGTATCTTCATCGTGACTCCTATGATATTGAATGTGGAGAGTTGGATATCAAGGATGATGTGATGTTCCTAGAGCATCCAATAGAGATCCAAGACCATTTATTGAAGCTTATTTTGGGTGTAACCTTCCCTTGGTTTGCATAATGTTGAGTCATGGGGGTCTAAAGAAGAGTACATAGGAGTGAGAGACACATATGTGTTCCCAGTACCTTGAGTTGTTTTGAGCCATTATCTATTCTCTTTTTTTGGGATATGATGTTTAGATATTTCTATATTATGATATGTTATTTTTTACATGATTAATAATGTGTGATAAGGTTTCCAATATATAAATGGGAGGAATTGATTCATAATCATTCTATATTATACTACGATGCGATTAAAATTGTGTGGCCGAGTCACTCTCATCCAGAGTAGATAATGTCTTGACATGGAGGATTGAATTATCTTATTTATGTTCTCAATGAATATTTTTGTGTTGATGGTGGAAGTTTTTGGTTTTATATTGGCGGAGGTTGGTGTCATTTTTTGGTGATGTAGTAGCATTTAATATGTGATGAGATCCTTGAGAGGTATCTCATGGGATATTTTTTTTGAACTCTTTCATTTCCAGGGTTTTGTTTTTTTATTATTATGGATGAGAATCATTTCAATGGTATCTAATGTAATAAATCATGACTTCCCAATGTATTTAGTTTTTAGTTTTTCATGTCGGAGGTTCTTTAGAGGATTATTGAGGAGGTTTGTGGTGGTTGGCAGTGAATCCAAGTATCTGTTAGAAATATAAGTCATGAATGGTTTTCATGACATGAATTGATGATTCAGAGATGTGTGGTTAGCTGGCTTCATGTATTGTATGCGGACTATGGGGGAACTCCTTAATGGATTCAAATAATGCTAGTCTTACAATATGGGTAATTAATTAAATACATAGGTGACATTAATTTTTTAAAAGTTGCAAATAGATTAATGCACATAGTGAATGGGTTATAAAACATGAAAGTGTCAGGTTACAATTTACTTTATAACCCTTTTTTATAGTTTCTTTTCATTTATCTCTATGTCTTTCCCTCTCCCTCCCTCTCTATATCTCGTTTTGTGTGAAACCTAGGTGCCTTAAGGAGACATTCTATCCCCATTAACCCTTGTTTTAATCCCTAGTATCCTATGGATTCTTATTGGTGATTCATTGTGGTATCTCCTCTCTTATCCAAGGAATTTCCTTCCAATATTCATTAGAGTCGTACTATGATGGTGTGGTTTTGTGTGGGTATGTGTATAGGTTGATTTTTATACAACCCTTTAGTGCAGTGTAGGTTGATCTATGATCTTGTGGTGCTGTTGTGGTTTCAAGTAGTTTATTCTTTAGCCTATGGTGAACATGGACATTTGAATGCTTTGTTGAGTTAGGGGAACCTCATTATCACATGTTTGTGTGCTATGTTTGAGATCATCCTGATTTTTATTGCCTTTGTGGGAATTTTAAGGGCTGTTATAATGAGATTTTTAATTGGAATGTCTAAAATTTATGGGAATGTGGAGTTTCCACATTCATTTCTTATTTATATATTTTTTGATGTTATTTTTCATGTATATTTCCAATTATGAAAATAAGATATTTTAGAGCCTTCTTTACACTTTTGATATGCTTTAATGACCCCTTTTAGGATTTTGTGTGACAATACACTAGATGAAAATCTATTTAATGTATGTGTGTCTAATAATCTGGTTTCCCATATATTTTGGTTTGTTTGATAATACCTATTGTAATAGAGAAGATATGTGATAATTCCCTGTAATAATCATGGAAGCTAGTTTGCTTGTTGTTTTGTATTATAGTGCTTATTGTTTTTTATTCACATGGTTTGGGCTATTGTTTAGTGATGTTAGTGACCATATGAGATGTGTAGTACATGGGTAGAGATACATTTGTTGGATAGCATGGATATGATTTGGGTATTTGTGTGTGGCGCAATAAGGTTGTGGAATAGTGATTGCTGAATATTGGTTGTTGTGAAGTGGATTTTTTTGTGGTATGTGGTGATAGAAATTCATGAAGATAGTTATAAGTGGTTGATATAGTGAGATGGATTGGGATATGTGGTGTGCTAAAAATTGTGGACATGTGGTCCTGTGGCAGTTGATGCATGAGTTAGCCAGTTATAGCATGTCATGTTTGAGAAATTTTATTGATTATCCATTGTATTAACTAAGAAGATAAATGAACAAAATAGTCTAGTAGATAAATTAGATGGACTATAAATGGATGTGTGTTAACTGGATAGTTGGACTGAATAAATTTATGAATAGTGTAATGTGAAATGGAATGGATCACAAAAAATGTGATGAAACCTATATCTAGAGGTGGTAAATGTTGTGTGGTTGGTTTTGTGGTTGTGTGGTGTTGTATATAGTGTTGGAATCATTTGTGATAGGTTATGTGGTGTGCAATAAAGTACTTGATGTGAACCTGTAGGTTAGATATTCTGTTATATCTATATATGATGTATGTTTATGTTATTTTATATTCTCCCCACCCAAGTTAGATAATGATAACAATGGTCATATACAATGACTTATATGTTTATTACCAAACAACATGGATGGTGGGGACATATATGATTGTCTACCCGCTCTCCCCCACTCTTCCATCAACTATAGTGATGTAGGTGGGTGTCAGATATTACCTAGTGGTGAGGTTTTTCCCCGGTGTGTGTAGGTGGGATTTGATGTTATGTTAAGTGTTTCAATTATTCCCATGGGTGGAATCTAATAGGATGCGGTGGGATGTGTAGCCTAGGTTTCTGTTCATGGTATGTGATGTGTAGCCTAGGTATCTACAGGTGGGATGTGATTAGATGTGGTGTGATGTGTGGCACAGGTGTCTACGAGTGTGAAGTGATGTGTGGACCATGTGTATTCAAGTGAGATGTGATGTGATGTTATGTTCATCCAAGGTTTCTATGGGTAGTAAATTTTTTGGTATGTGTGGAAGGAATTGGAACATTTGAAATTTGACATTGGGATGTGAGAGAATAAAATTAACATGGAAGTGGTTGCGAGAAACCTTTCTTTATTATGATCTTGATGATATGTAATTGTATTAGATGCATGATTTGAGGGGAAAGTCATGGTGAGGTCAGTTTTGGTTGGATGACCTATATTGGTTCTTGTTGGATCTACTATTTTTCAATTAATCATTAGCTTGCTCTTTTCACATGAATGCTTGAGCCCTGAGATATGTCCCTACTGAGTATATCTGTTATGCTCACCCAACATATAGAAACAAATATTCAGGCTTCGAGGAGGACTTTGGGGATTGAGGTAGACATTACTAGTTATCTTGGAGATTTTTTTGATTGTGTACCATAGAGTTTACATTTTGTATACTATTATATAATTTTATATGTATCGTTTCCACTTTATTCATTCATTGCAGGATGGTTTTTGGGTTATATTTATTTTTTGTGTAGTAGTTTTTTGGTGATTTTTTATCCATTCACCTGATACTATTTCATTTAAGAAGTGTAATGCATCCAGTAATATGATAATTTTATACCCCTAGTGTTAGTTCCTAACTATAGACCTACTAGAGGTGGGACTCAGTGGTCATCATATCTCTCTCCTCATTATGGTATCTTTGGTTGGAGGGGTTAGTGAAATGTTTTGAACTAAAATGGGAATTTTTAATTAAATAACATACTTTGAGTTATACCATACACAACATGTGTTTATAGAAATGAGGATTATTCATACATATAAAAAACTAGTCAATAGTAATTTTCCTAAAGTGTCAAAAAAATATTATGCAAATTTGATTGGTTTTGACATTGTGACAAATATTGGGAGATAAAATTTCATTTTGAGTGGAATGACTAGCGGAAAATAGTTTTTCATAATCTGATAGGGAGTATAAAGAAGTGAATGTAATTATCCCAAAGGGAGTGGGTAGAAAAGTATTAAAGTGATAGTTTCATACCCGAATCACCTATTGTAGGTGAATCAATTATTTTATATAAGTAGAATTTTTTTCTCACCATCAGGTTATTGAAATGTTTTGGGCCATGAATATAATTAATTCCATCATTAATAAATATAAAAAAATAAAACAATGAAAATACATCACTATAGAGAGAACATTAAGCAACACCTTAGTGAATCATTCATATTGAGGCCTACATCGATAATTTGTTTTCTTTAAGAATTTTCTCCCTTTAAAGAGAGAAAAACGACTCGATGCATATTTCATGGTCTATAAAGGTTAAAACAAACCCCCTCTTCAAATCAAAATTTATTTCAACAAATCATCTCCAATTCATAAAATAGGGTCATTCTCCATGAAAATTATTTTAGCCTTTAAGAAGTTCCCTAAATGTCGTATGGGGGACTTTTTTATCTTTAGAGGAAAACAATATTTAGAGAGAAATCAGTACGAAATCCAATATTCTAAATATTTATTAAAATTATATAAATAATTATTATATAAAAGTGATAAAATAATTAAAATAATAACAAATAGATAATGTGATAAAAATTAACGAAATAAAAAGCTAATACACCAAATATTAATGTTCTTTAAAAGGTAAAAAATATAATTGTTATAGGACATCACCCCTTCCTAATGTCTGCACACATTAAAACACCATGTAATATTCCCTCTCAATTATAAAAAATATATACTTCCTCTTTTGAAAATATGTATTTTTTAAAATCTTGTAATTTTATGAAAAATATAAATAAACAATTGATTAATAAATATTTTGTATGAAATTATATTTATCATTACAAATACCTTATCATAGATGCTAGTTTTTTGGTGTAATATTATATCCTTAATTAACAAAAAAAATGTAATAAAAATATTCATCATCATCACTTTTTTTTAGACTCTAAATAAACAATGTGAAAAATAAGTAATCTTCTTTGGATTTAAGTTTTAATAGTGAAAAATTATTATATATACGCTTATAGTAAACCAGTTTTAGAAATACATAGGTGTCTTATGTGAATTATCCATCCTCATACCATGATTTTATTGATATATAAATACCACACAATAATAATAAAAGTATTCACATAGTATTTCCCTCATATACAAATGATATATATGCCTATGCAAAATATGAATAATATTTAACATAAATTAACACAGTAGATCAGTTATCAGACAAAAGGATTATGAAAATTCACCTCATGTTTACAATTATAACTAAGTGCGCCCACAATTAATACTATAGAATTTAATTTACACTCTTAGGACCAATCATGTCTGTAATGAACTCTTTATACATTTATTATCAAATTAAATATAGAAAATATTGTTATATTAAATAATCATATTTACATGAACATGTAATGTTAATAATTTTTTTGGTATAATTGGTGCGGGTAGAGATACTCTTGTAATAACCATATTATTTTTTGCTTGGTTATCTTGATTGTTTTTAATCAAACATCTATTTTTCCTTATGTCTCACCATCTGTAATAACATACCCTATTTTATAATTTTTTTCCCAATAATTTTTAACAGTTTTTATAAAAATATATTTGAAAGTAAACACCCCTTTATCATCATATAGTTGTATATTATTTGAAGGCCCTTATTTAAAGGTTATAATAGAAATTATGACTAAATGAACATCCAGATGAATATAGGGAACATGTTTCATAATTCTCTACTTGTGAGATATGTGAATACCTAATCTCATATAACCGTTAAGAAGTTATATTTTTTAGAATATATCATTGGATATTTTACACTATACCCCACAACACAAGGTTATGATTTGGTCTTTATTGACTAAAATTACACTCAATTTCCCTTTGAATAATTTTAGTACTAGAATTGTATCATTATTTTCTTGATTCACATTTATACAAAGCTATTAGTAAAACATTGTTACAGTAGTCATTTGAGGAGAATGATATGAATAAAAGATACAATATGTGGCTCTTAATGAAGTGTTTTTCTGTGAATTATTTCATCTCATTGATCCCATTCCATAAAATTGTCTAACAAATCAGACTGCCAACTAATATTTTCTTTAGGAAAATATATTTATGGATTTATGTATTACAATTTCTTATCTCTCCACCTCTATTTATTTTATTTCAGAAAATATGTAAGAGGAAACACTCCAAAACCTACACATTTAAAGCATCCCTATTTTTCTGACTGTTTTAAGGAAAATTAAAGTATTTTTTCATTGGGTATAGTCGATGATGTTTCTTGTTTTTGAAAATAATAAAAAATATAGTGAAGTATAAATTAATTTCTTTATAATACTAATTTAATTTAGTCATAATTCCAACTATGTCACACATACCCAATATACCTATACTCTTTCTATATTTTTAATTGTTAGTT
Organism: Viscum album; assembly: GCA_963277665.1. Lineage (NCBI taxonomy): Eukaryota > Viridiplantae > Streptophyta > Magnoliopsida > Santalales > Viscaceae > Viscum > Viscum album. The sequence continues at coordinate 34,611,726 of OY728131.1, forward strand.
TTCCTTGTTTTTCATGAGCCTCTATCCAAAGCACAAGTCATGGGATAGTTATGACTCTAGAATGGAATTCATCAATATAAATATATGAAAAGTAACATATTTTTGTTATTGTTTCATATAACATATAATTATTTATTTTTATTTTAAATACATACCATTTATTTTAATTAAAGTATACCCAATCCTTTCTTTATGGTAACAGAATATATTGGCAGTTGGTGCAGTTTTACATTTCACTTAGCATATCTATGATTTTTCTTCAAAAAATGTGTCTGAAAGGATCTATGAGCCTTTTTAATGACCATTAATATGAATTTAAGTCAACCATAATATATGGTAAATATACAGTACAAAGTATAATAAAGATTTATAAATGGTTCATTATTTCATTTTTCAGTAAATAATAGAAATTATATCATATTGTTACCATAATATCTTCCCAAATTGTCGTCTATATTTAATGAAAAACATTATTATATAAATCTACATCAATCGGAACATGAATTCAAGAAGTGGCCCAAATTTCAAAAATAAAAATGCAATTATTAGGGTAAATAGACTATCAATGTGCATTCTATCAGACCCTAAATTTTGGACTTTTCTTTTTTCCCAATATCATTTTTAAAAACTATCATAGTATGATGATATTATATTTTAGCAACCAAATATTGTTCACTTTCTAACAATTTTTTTGATTTAATAATTTCAATATGTTGTTCCTCAGTTTTGGTTGCATTAGAATATGGTGAATCCATTATCTATATAATTAGTTAAAATTTTAATTTAGATGATTTAAATTTTATTGTGAACACATAATATTATGAGTTAACACATTTCATGATAAAATGTTTAACATAATTTTTGAAATATATATTTTTTATTGATATGTTAAAGGTATTTACACCATCTATAAAGTATTCAAATACCCTCATTGTGGTCCTCTTTGGCATATAATACATAATATTATTTTAAACCTGCATGACAGATTGTGACATCCTAATAAAAGGGTTATCATCAATGGAATTTACATTTGAGCTCACAAAAAAATTAGTGAACAATAGACAAATTGGAAAATTTATTAGTATTGGATTAGAAGAATAAAGTTATTGTGCTTCCTATGATTTCATTATGAACGGTTTATCCCTATACCCTTCTTTACTAAATTTTTTTCATGAATCCGTATTCATTGCTTTTAACTAAATTATTATAATAAACACATTTTCCTTAAAAAATAATCACATATAATCTTATATAATCAGACTCTTTTATTTTTATTATGACACCAATGTATGAAAATTTCATATAACATATATTGTTGTCCATGGAACTGAATACATGTATCACTTCCTCCATAAGAGTAACTCCAATAATTTTCATTTTACAGTGTTTATATCATTTGTTTTTATATAACATTTAAAAATTAATTATATAACCATTATAATATATTACACCTACAAGTGTAACTATTGCTAGCCATCGAACTCATATTGAAATTAAATTCAAATTTTTAAATAACTCATTAAAACCATTGGCTAAAAATCATCTTTTAGACTATTGATTATGAAGTGACTTAGGTTTTGGCCCTGTCAGACTTTGGAATATTCTTATGAATAATTCTAGAGGTGGGTGAGAAGACGGCATGCAATTATGAGGCCTGGTGTGCCTGGAATAAATTTTATAAAAATATTAATTATTTTTATACTTTTCACGAGGCGGGAATGATTTATAACTTAAATGGTATCTCAAATCAGAAATACAAGGGCACAGTTTCTTCTGGAGCCTGGTGTTTACCCTAGGAGGTGTGTTAACCTTGCGGTTGTAGGCCTGCACTAGAAAAAAGACACTAGGGGTGTTTTTGTAAATAAATGGACATGTTTCGTTATGGACGTCGGTTCCAATAACTCTTGAATGGAATCTCGGATCAGAAATCAGAGACCATCATTGAGTTCATAGAATTGTGTTTACCCTTGGGGTGACCTTAGTGGAGAGGGAGTGGGAGATTCATATTTCATGTTTGCTGATAGTTTTCTATAAATAGGGAGTTATGAAAATGAGTAGGGTTAGCTTGTTTCCCCTCTCAAATGGCGAAGCTCTGGCTAATGGAGATTCATCATCCAAACGATATTAGATCACGATGAAACTTCAGACACTGATATATTAGGGCACAGGGAATGCAATGACGAATCTGGATTCGAGGTAGGTGACTTCTTCCAAATTATACATCTCCCCGATTGAGGATTTCTTGTCATTTTTGATTTGTTTACGCTTGTCCTACTTTGTATGTCTCTCTCGATGGCCAAACCAACAACATCCATCATCAGATTGAGTTTTTGATTGCGCTTTCTTCATGTTATTTGTATTTTCTTCATGTTATTCATCCATTAACTTTTCACCTCACCAAATCATTAACGAATCAAGGAGAAAGTAATATGTTTGCGAAGCTCTCGACCCGAAGAGTCTTGATTTGTGCTTGGGTACGAGTTTTGGGAACTGGAGGAAGTGCAAAGATGATCAGAAATGATGGTTACTTTTCATAATGTCGAAACAGGGATAGATCGTTGAGTGGAGGCAAGCACTGTAAAGGTGTCATCCCAAGGATTCCCGATCTGGACTTCTATCACCTTTTGGACCACCCGAGTGACTATGGTTGCCCGCATAAGTTTTTCGGCGGATTTTCGGTGGTTCAGGAGGTTTTTTGGTGACTCCGGCAGTGGTTCGGCAACTCCCGTGGTGGTCCGGTGCCGGTGGATTCTAGTAGGCGGCGGCGGTCTGGTCAGGCAGGCGGTGGTTTCCGGCGACCATGACACTGTCCGACCATATTTTTCTAGGGGTTCTTTAAACCCTTGAAACTCACAAACCGTAACACCGATTTGGGAGCCATTTATGGAGATGCATTATTGGCATCTAGAAGAACCTTTTCAAGTCACATTGGGAATATTATGAGTCAGTTTTGTAGCCCAGGTCTACGAAACATTGAAATAATAATAAAATTTTATTATTATTCAACTTTGAGCCACCGTAACATTTAAATTTACCGTCTGATTGACGTGTCGTTGGTGACATTGTGATCATGATAGTAAGGTGGAAATTTTAGGATAGTTTCTGGGTTCTGGGATGGAGATTGGGATGAGGGCCCCACGAGGCTGCTTTTGGTCCTTGATGGAGAAACAAGACTTTTCTGTCGGGCGCCTATTTTGGAAGGATGAGTAGTCGATCCAATGTGTTTTTTCAAGGGGATCGCAATGGTGTGATCTGCATGGTGAGTTTCGAGAGAATTCTATGGGCCCTACCTAGGATGGCTTCGGTGAATAATACCTTTTTCACAGGGTGTCTGTTTGGGATGAACTATTAGTCGATCCCGAGTGGTTTTTAAAAGGGGTTTTAGTTGTATGATCCTCTTAATGAGTTTTGGAATCATAGTGTGGGCCCCACATGGGCTAGCTACAGTTAATAGTTCTTTTTCCCCCGGTAGTCTGTTTCGAGAAAGTAGACAGCCTATCCTACGTCTTTTTCTGTGTTGATCATGATGGTGGCCTCGATATAGGCATTGGAGGTTCGCGGTGTGGCGTTGTGGTGGGTCACTCGGGTTAGCGCTGTTTGGACTAGCAGTGGTTGAGGGTACTTCCTTGGTTCATTCCTACGAGGGTTCGCATGGCATAAAAACCTTATTATAGTTTTGTGATCCTCTCGATGGGATGTTTAATCTGTTAGAGTTGTGGTATCCCTCTGGTGGGCGTGGAGTGGGATCCTCTAGCATCGTTTCTATAGATCAGGTTATTGGTATCACTGAGACTGCTTATCAACAGGCGTCAATCCTAAATCTAACAGGTTAACCCCATAGGGTTTTTGGCATCATCGGTAATATGATCTCCAACACAGTGGGACGTGCTCTGTAGGGTTTTTTCATCATTGGTTATACGATCCCCTACTCAGCATGAGGATTATATTAGGGTTACGGTATCTTTGGTTATAGGATCCCCTACTCATCCTATCATTTTTGTGGGGTTACGGAATTGTAAGTTTGATCCCCTATAATGAGAGATGTACCAGATTGAAGTTTGGTATCATTGGGACTGTCAGGACATGGGTGATGATCCCATATATGAGTACGGTGTTTCTATCAAGCGCCAGTTGAGTTGTGGTATCCACTAGTGGATCCTGAGAGTGATCCCCTATCTGTTAGATCAACGAATGTCAAATCGGGTTGTGGTAACCCCCATAGGACCCTGGTAGTGATCCCATATATGTGATATCTTCGTATACCGTTGTGGGTTCTGGTATCCCCTAGCGAACACTAGGAGTGATCCTCTATACGAGTAGTTTGGTGTTTATGTTGTTTCAGCGTGGTTTCCTCAATGACGATATATGACGAGCGTGATCTCCCGGATGATTGTCTATGATGTCTGTGTGGGACCCGATAAATTGGATCTCTCGGATTACTGTCATCTGGGATGACAGTGATCGTGGAGTCTGCTCTTCTGGTTGTGAACCCTTTTTAGTGATGAGGTCGGTAACTCATGTGGCTTGGTGCATGAGTTGAGTATATCTGGTTGTTTTTGGTATACATAAGAGCGTATATCTAAGCAGATATTCATAGTATATGATTGGTCATATACCTGAGTGGATTTTCAAGGTGTATGTACAGGAATACACCTGGATTGAGATAACTAGTTGTGTTTAGCTAAGGATAGTCATGAGTTGGAGTTTCTCTCTCATCTTGGTTCCCTCTGGAAAGAATGAGCAGACTGTTGCCTTTTAGTTGCTCTTTTTTGTTTTGTTTTTTTGGGGTTCCTACTATGTATTTTTATAGTCACCTCTGCATGGGCTTTTCCTGCACATGTTTGTGTCTTGTGTAGACCAGACGCCTATCGACGGAGTTCCAGGAGGAGGAGGAGGAGGAGGAGTTGAGTGAGCGGGACTGATCGTGGAGTCTTACTGAAGCTGTGCCGAGGTGCTTTCCGATGGTGCTTTTGGCAGCGTACCCCTTCTTCCGAGCATGTTGGACATCTTTGTATTATTCTTTTTGTGGTCCTTGTTTTTCTATTTTTGTACTGATATTGCACTCTTGTTTGGGATAGATTAATGCATGCATTTACTATTTGGTTTTATATATCTCTGCACTATTGCATAGAGGTGTGTGTGGGTGTGTTTGTGTGTGTGTGTGCAGGTACCTTAGGATAATGCCTCCCATGTTTGTGATAGCCTACTTGGTGCTAGTCTCCAGCATTTAGCCTATTGGATGTGGGCTTGGGGAGTCACAGCTCGAGCCCCATTGGGTCGGGTCAGGACAAAGTGGTATCAGAGGAGGTTCCACCTTTGTGATCTCAGAGCATAGCTGGTCCAGTTGTGAGTTTGGTTTGGGTTGCATAGAGGCAGTGTCAAGATGTTTTCAGTTCAGTTCTCTGGATAGGGACTCCAGTGTTGGTGCAGCGGCTGACGTATCCATTCACTAGGACTCTGATAACCCACATATCGGCTCGGGGATGTTTGGACACTAGTCGCAGGGTTATAATGGTATGTGAATCATATAGGACTCAGTTTTTGGGTTTCCCTTGTTTTTCATGAGTCAGCTCTCTTGATATACTCTTTGACTGTGGAGTGTCTTGATTGTATTTCAGGATGCCTCCATGAAGACAACCAGCAAGGGTTCCACAGTGAGATTTTGGTGACAATCGTCCCCATGTTGACGCTGTAGACCAAGGCGTAGGTTCTGAGGCTGCACCTCCAGGAGGTCAACTAGTTGATCCACCACATGTTGAGCAGTTCGTTGTTCCGTTAGTGCATAATGAGGTTTCACGTAGGATGAGTGCACTGCACGAGTTCTAGAGGCAGTGACCTCTGAGGTTCCGGGGTGATTCAGACCCTCAGGCAGCTGATGACTAGATCGAAGTAGTCGCCCTGGTTTTCCGCCTAGTGAGGACACCCCAAGGTAATATGGTGGTCCAAGAGGCGAGCCTTCTACATGGTTATTTTGGGCGATGGTGGAGTTTAGTGATGTAGTCCCATGATGAAGAGACGCTCACGATGGCATAGTTAGACTGGCTCTTTAGGGAAGAGTTCTATCTGGTGATGCTAAGGTCAGTGTGGATTCAGGAGTTCCAACAACTTTGGCTAGAGGGCATGACTGTGTCAGAGTACACAGCATGGTTTACAGACCTGTCACACTACTCCCTATATATAGTTTGAGACCTGTTCTTTAGGGCTTGGACCTTCGAGAAGGGTCTATGCAGAGACATCCAGGCATGTGTGGTTTCCTTATGTCTGCCCACCTATGCTGGAGTGATGGAGTGAGCCTTAGTGATGGAGATATTTTTGTATGAGTAGATTCAGCCCGTCAGTGTTGCGGGTGTGGCATATAAGACATCAGCAACTGGTACACGGTGGCAGCCACAAGGGACTGGATGTGGCTGATGTTTCAAAAGGTGACCACAGGATGGAGGATCTATGGCTCAGGGCTCAGAGGTCTCGCAGGTCAGTTTTGGTCAGCCGGAGGGGAGGCGGTGTTATGCTTGCGATGGTTGGAGAAATCTTGCTCAAGATTGTCCAACCCATCATGCTACTAAGAGGGAGTAAGTCAATTGGCCGCCCTGGTAGCATCAACATCTCATGTTTGGTGGTCCGTGAGGTGGAAGACGTAATGGAGCCGGTGTAGTAGTGGGAGGTTCTAGGAGGTATCAGATGGCACCACCACCACCCCCTGGTACTCCACGCCGAGCTAAGGGAACTAGAGGGTGAGGGAGAGGATAGCTACATGCCCTAGAGGATGTTGACCTAGAGGATATGTGGATGTATATAGGTACGCCTTGTTTACTTTATACTTTCTACAGTAGATTGATACACACAGTTTAGCGGTACACTTCCCTTTCTGTTACATGCTCAAGTTTTGTTCAGGGCATTGGTAAGACCCTGTATGTGTGTTGTTCGGTGTGCTTCTAATGTGTGAGGTAGAAGGATCTTTCCCCACCTAAAAGAATTTTTGTGACTCCGTAAAAACCATTCGGGTGAGTCAGTTCTACCCATAGTGGATAATGTTGAGGTGTGGTTGATGAGTCCCTCTGACTTATTGGTTCAGGCAATGTTGTTTGTTGGCGAAATCGCTGGTGTGGGAGACCTAGTTGAGATTCTAATTTCGTTCCTTGTACTTATGGATTTTCATGGACGAAATGTTCTAAGGTGGGTATGTTGTAGTGACTCAGGTTTTTTCTATGCTAGACTTTGGAATACTCCTATGAATAATTCCAGAGCTTGGTGAGAAGTCGGTGTGCGATTCTGAAGCCCGGTGTGCCCGAAATTAATTTTATAAAAATATTAATTATTTTTATACTAAGCATGAGGCAGGAACAAGTTATCTCTAAAACAGTAGCTCGAATCATAAATCCAAGGGCACAGTTGTATCTGGAGCAGGGTGTTTAACCTAGGCTGGGTGTAAACATTGCGGGTGCGGGCCTTCTTTGGAAAAAGCCACATGGGGAATTTTTGTAAATAAATTGTCAAGTTTCATTATGGGATTTGGTTAAAATAACTCCTGAACGGAATCTCGGATTATAAATATGAGACCATCGTTGAGTTCATAGTAGTGTGTTTACCCTAGGGGTGACCTCAGTTGGGAGGGTGCAGAAGATTCATATTTCGCATCTGCCAGCAGTTTTCTATAAATTGGGAGTTATGGAAATGAGCATGGTAGCTCATTTCCCATCTCAGATGGCGAAGCTCTAGCCAATGGCGATTCGACGTCCAAACAATATTTGATCACGATGAAACTTCAGACACTAATAGATTAGGTCATAGGGAATTCAACGGTGGATCCGAATTCGAGGTAGGCAACTTCTGTTGGATTATGCATCTCCCTGATTGAGGTTTTGTTGTCTTTTTGGATATGTTTCCACTTCAACTGCATTGATTGTCTTTCTCGATGGCCAAACCAACAAGATTCATCGTTAGATTGAGTTTTTGATTGTGAATTATTCATGTTATTCATCTATTCTTTTCTTTCTTTGTCCATTAACTTCTCACCTCGCCAAATCATCAATGAATCGAGGAGCAAGGCATATGTTTTTGAAGCTGTGCTCCAGTTCGAGTTTCGGGTTACGGAGGAAGCACAGAGGCAGGAATAAGTGGCGGTTACTTTTTGTGACACTTAAATGATGACGGATCATTGAGAGGAGGAAAGTGTTGTAAAGGTGTCATCCTAAAGATTCTAGATCTGGTCTCAGATCGCGTTTTGGACCACCCGAGTGACCGTGGTGGCCCGAAGATGTTTTCCAGTGGTTTTCTGTTGGTTTTCTGATGACTCCGAAGGTGGTTCGTGATCTCCTTCGGTGGTCCGGTGGCGGTGGATTTCAGAAGGCGGCGGGGGTTTGGTCAGGCAGGCGGTGGTTTCCGGCGGCCCTGCGGTGGTCCGGCCAGATTTTTCTAGGGGTTCATTAGACATTTTTTACTCACAAACCATAACTCCAATGTTTGAGCCGTTTGGGGTGATGCGTTCCTAGCGTCGATATGGTCCATTTCAACTCACTTTGGGAATTTTATGAGTCATGTTTGTATTCCAGGGCTACAAAACATTGAAATATTAATAATATTTTATTATTATTCAGCTTCGACCTACCTTAACTTTTACACTGAGCCTCTGATTGACGTGTCGTCAGCGATGTTGTGATATTGATAGTAATTCGGATATTTCAGTATAGTTTCTGGCTTCTAGGATGGAGATCAGAATATGGGCCGCATGAGGCTTCTTTTGGGTGTTTACGGTGAAAATGCGACTTTTTCGCCGGGTTGTCCGTTTTGGACGAACGAGTAGATGATCCTGTGTGTTTTTCCGATGGGATGGAAATGGTGAGATCTACTTGAAAAGTTTTAGGGGCATGGTGAGGGCCCCACCTTGGCTAGCTTCGGTGAATATTACCTTTTTCACTGGGTGTTCATTTGTGATGATCGTGTAGTCAATCCCATGTGGTTTTTATAGGGTATCGCAGTGGTATGATCCACATGATGAGTTTCGGGATCGTAGTATGGGCCCCACACGGGCTAGCTATAGTGAATAGTGCCTCTTCCACTGGTTTTCTATTTTAGGTGAGTAAACAAACTATCCTATGTGTTTTTCTACGTGGATCATGATAGTGGCCTCAGTATCGGCCTTGGAGGTGCGCGATGTGGCGTTGTGGAGGGTCGCTCGGGTTAGTGTCGCTTGGACCAACAGTGGTTGAGGGTACTCCTTTGGTCCATTCCTACGAGGGTTCTCTCGTTATCGAAGCCTTATTATAGGTTTTTAATTCTCTCAATGGGATGTTTAATCTATTAGAGTCTTGGTGTCCCTCAGGGGGGCTGGGAGCAGGATCCTCTAGCATCGTTTCCATAGATCGGGTTATGGGTATCGTCGTAACTTCTTATCCATGGGCAGTGATCCCCTATCTAGGAGGATAACCCCGTAGGTCTTGTGGAATCATTAGGAATATGGTCTCCTATGAAATATTCCATGCATAGTAGAGTTGTGGAATCATCAAGTATATGATCCCTTACTCAGCATGAGGATTTTAGTAGGGTTGCAGTATCGTTGGTTATACGATCCCCTACTCAGCACGTGGTTTCTATAGAGTAAGGGCATCATCAGTTCAATCCCCTACAATGTGAGATGTACAAAATCGTGTTTCAGTATTGTCATGACCATCGTGACATGGGTGACGATCCTCTATCTGAGTGACATGTTTATATCAAGTGCCAGATCGGGTTGTGGTATCCCCAAGTGGATCCTAGGAGGGATCCCCTATCTGTGAGATCAACGAATGAAAGATCGGGTTGTGGTATCCACCATTGGACCCTAGAAGTGATCCCCTATTTGTGAGAAATTTGTGTACCATTTTGTGTTTTGTTATTCACTAACGGACCCTAGGAGTGATCCCCTATCCGAGGAGTTTGGTGTATATGTTGTTTCAGCAAGGATTCCTTAGCGATGATATCCTACGAGTGTGATCTCTCAGATGAGCATCTGATATGTTTTTGTGGGACCCGATAGAGCGTATATCTCAGACAAGTGTCATCTGGGATGACAATGATCATGGAGTGTGCTCTCCTAGTTGTGAACGGTTTCTAGTGATGAGGTTGGCACCTCATGTAGCTTGGTGCGTGAGATGAGTATATCTGGATGCTTTTGGTATACGTAAGAGCGTATATCTGAGCAAATATTCAAGGTATAATTTTGGGTGTATACCTTAGCGGATGTTCATGGTGTATGTATGGGCATACCCCTGTATTGAGATAACAAGTTGTGTTTAGCCGAGGATGGACACGAGTTGGAGTTTGTCTCTCGGCTTGGATCCCTCTCTCTGGGATGAGCAGACTGCTTCCTTTCACTTTCTCTCTTTTATCTTTGGATTTTGGGTTTCCTACTGAGTATTGTTATACTACCACATGCATGGGCTTTGTCCACACATGTTTGTGTATTGTGAAGACCACACGCCTTTTGACGGAGTCCCAGTAGGACCCGGTGTAGGCAGAGCTGAGTGAGCATGACTGACCATGGAGTCTTACCGGAGCTGTGTTGAGGAGATTTTCGGTGGTTCTTTTGGCAGCGTACCCCTTCTTCCGAGCAGGTTGGACGCCTTTGTAGTTTTTTTGGTGGTCCCTGTTTTTCCCTTTTTGTACTGGTTTTACACTCTGGTTTGGGATAGCTGTATGCATTCATTTATTATTCAATTTTTTTTTTCATTGTATTGTTTCATTGAGGTGTATGGGGGTGTGTGTGTACAGGTACCTTAGGATAATGCCTCCCATGTGTGTGATAGCCTACTCGACACTAGTCTCCAGCCCCTGGCCTACTAGAGTCGGGCATGGGGAGTCACGGCTCGTGCCCCATTGGGTTGGGTCGTGATAGATTATTTGTAGCTAATATTGAACGTACATCCCTATATGGATTCTAATGTATAAAAATTAATTTTGGAGTTTCAATAAATGGCCCAACTTCTATATTATAATGAATTAAAGGTGATTCTACCCCTTCTCTATTATATGAATCATGACAGCATCTATTTTTAAAATTCCGTCACCCATAGTAAATCCATTGCGAGATTTTTGGAGGCCAATGATATACATATTATACATGTAGTCTATACATAAATCAAATAATGCATAAAAAATTTGTCTCTTTGTAATACAACAGTTTGTTTGACTTATTTTTTTGAAGCCTTTCCAAATTTTTATATACCCTTCAAGGGCGCACATCCATCTATAATGTATAGGAAAGAAAAAATATATCTCTACCACCTATTAAACCATAAAGTGAACCATTATATCAAATAATTAAGGTATAAAGAACATCTCTAATTCATTAAATATGATAACCATTTCTATTTCAACTATTAGAATCTTGATCGATTCTATAATTCCCTTGCATATAGCTTTGAAAAATTAGAAAAAATTGTTAATGTGTGTTATAAATTTGTATGTAGAATGAAATGTAAAGATAAAATCATTAAATCTGACAGGAAAATAAGAAAATCATGTGATTTTATACCCTTTAACATCATATCATTCTTTATCATGATATTATCAATATTTAATTAATACACTAATGAACCCATTATACTATTTAGGATGTAGAAAAACTAATATCCATCATATATATTAATATTGTTAATTGTTGGAGGAAATAAAATCGACCTTTCAATCTACACGTGCACTAACTATTTAATTATCCCTATGTCTATTATTTCATGCCTTGATGTAAATTCATCCCTTGTTTTTTATGTTTTTTGAGTAACATTTAAATAAAATTAGCATATGATTTTTTCCCATGCATGAAAACAATAAAATGTATAATATATAATAAATTTAGTTTTATAATTAAATAAAAACCGATCTCTTTTTTTCCACCAAATTTTTCAAAAAGTTTTTGAAAAGTGTTTATCAAAAACATTAATGACATATTATATGGGATTTTTGGTGTTCACAAACTATGGGTGGAGCATGAAAATAAACCATGATGTTTTCCCCATCTGGTATGGGGTAGAAGGCAACCTCTATTACTCAATAATTAATAACTCATGGGGTGTGAGGTGGGGCATGATAGGATTTAGGAAGACTCAAAAGGACATCCCAAAAAACAACAAGGGATTTGTGGAATATCCATATATACTTAATATCTTATTCCTCATTCAAGAAAATTATGAATTATTTGCATCGAGACTCATATACCAGTTTAGTTTTAATAAATACTTCTTTATTATAATTTTTAATATATTAATATAGAATGAAATATGTATTCCATTGTTTTATTTGTATGTTATTACATTTTCTATCAATATTTTTCACTAATTTTTAATACAGTAATAATGAAAATATAATAAATATTTAGTGAATGAATTTTTAGCACATTTTTTAAATATATTTTCAATAGAAAATTATGATTAAAAAAATATATCCCAAAAATTAAAATTTCATTATTTTTTATTAACCAAAACACATTATCATCACGTGTGACATGATTATGATCTTGTCAGGCATTTGTATACCTAGTCTTGTTCGTATTGCCTGTGACATCATGTTTGAGAATGATATATACATCTTGTTAATCCCATATCAGTTAAATCGAATTAATTACATAATGTGTATATATATATTAATACATCCATGGTATTAATAATTATAAATAAATTTCTTGTCTTAATACAATGAGAATATCAATATCTAACATGTCCCTCATATAGGTTGTTCCATATACTTGTGTAGGTAATTCCCTGCCCGTGATAAATACATACAAAATGATCATCCCCTAAACTTAGAACATTGAATGTCATCAGATGTAAAAAATCATAAAGGATACCCCTTTGAATATACATTGAACATTTCCATGAAATGAGACAAAGATAGTTTCCCAATAAATTCACACAATGAAAGGGGAACCATGTCATATCATAATACAATGAAATGGGGAAAGAAAATCAATGTATTTCTTTCTACTTGATGACTTTTAGAAACATAATCATACATAATTATTTTATCTCTTTTATAAATAAATATTTAACACACCTATAATGTAATTAATTACAATGAGGATTAATGTTGAAAAAATATTATGCTTCACCCACACCCGAAATTATATGGCATAATATCATTACAGATTTGTTTATTTTTTGAACAGGTGTGTATTTGTTGACATAAGTTAAATTTTTTAAAATAATTTTATCAATGGACATGTAAATTTCAGTAAATTATTTTTAAAAACACTTCCTCAAAATGTTATAGTGATAGATACAATTGTTATTTTATAATGATAATAATTCTAATATAGAATATAATTATTAGTAAAATAATTTAACAACAGATTCGTATAATAATTTATTTTTTAACAATATTATTACCTATATTTTTCTTTCCATATGTATTATTATTCACAATAATATTGATTATGTAATTAAAATAAATATTATAATTAATACCTTTTCATAAATAATTATTTATATGAAAAGTAATTCCTTTTAATTAAAATATATGTTTTTAAATCTTTATAATTTATTTATTATTTTCATTATACATAATATATATTATTATATTTGTTTAATAATTATAAAATTAATTTACATAATAATCCATTAAAGGACATGTGAATTTATTATATACACCATATTGAAACGTAAATTATTATTTTTTCAATATCCATGAAAAACATGAAAATTTATGAGACATGTTATAAACATGATTATACCCCATTAATCCATATAAGAAACTACATAAAACATAATCCATGATTTTATTTTCTCACACAGTTACCATCATTATCATGGTAGGTACTGGTGGTAGAGTAAATATATATGTGTGTCTTCCCACACATAGTTCACCCACTAAGTCACCACATGGACACAATAGTAATCTGGTTTGGTTGGATCAAACTGGAAGCATGAAACGACCAACCACCAATTATAGATGTATATAAGACTATAAATAGTGGTAGAAACATTTCATAATGTTTGAGTAATTTAAATTCAAGTCTTGGGAATATCATGATTTGTATATATTTATATATGTCCTTATTCTGATTCAACGTGTTCAAGTGTGTTCTTGGATGATACTATAATGGACAAAAACAATCTTCCCCATCTTCTCTATAATATAAGAGGAAATTTCATACCATATAATTGAATGAGGGTTCTAGACAAGACATTTAGTGGTTCAATAAAACCCTTGGATACACCGCGAAAGGGGTATATCATTCGACTACATCTTTTGTGATTTTCATCAATATCAAAAAATGATGATGATAATATCCTGGCGTTGTAATGTATGTATAAACCATTTTAATCATTTTATATTATATTTTGGTTTCATTATTCAATCACGGACTTCCTAGATTTTGGTTTCTATATTACATATACTAGTTAGATAAAAATTAGTGTACCATAAAAAATTGTTTTGTTGTTTCATGTTAACATTGTTTGAAGAATAAAATTATGTGATTTGTGATTGGGAGATTGAGATACTGATGGGTTTTGAAAGGGAATCATATAAATCACAAAGAGTAAGAAACATATTTTATTTCATAAACTATTGACAATGAACCAATATTTAGTATAAATAACATAAATAAAATAGGTGTACATAATATAAAGTGTTATACATATATAAAGGTCATGATAGAGTGTGATTCATTATAATCAACCAATGAATGCCAGTTTACTCTCGCCTCTACAGGCATGACATTGTCAACAAGCATCTGAATGTGCTATGAGAGGAAACCCAAACACACATTCTATTCTAGAAATCCCTCTTCAAATATAAATGGTTATGAGATAATATATTTTCGTCTATGAATAGTTTTAGTTACACACAACTAATAAGAATAACTCTATCCTTTATATAAGCTGCCTTCTTTAAATAAAGGGGGTCAGGGTTTCCATCAAAAAATTGGAAACCGACAAGAAGTTTTTGTAACAAATTTATTTTGCAGTATAATTTTTTAATCTTAGAAAAAATTGTAATATGTTTATGTACCAATTAATTAATCAACATTTTGATTCATAAGAAAATATGTATTATTTAGAAGACATATATGTGGCTATGTACTCGATATCTGAAATAAGAATATAATCAAACATTTTGACATCCATTAATCATATCATAATATAAATACATCTACTTTCCATACTAGAGATAATGACTAAACCTATAATGTGTAATACAATGTTCCGATTTTAGTGAATTTCCAATAATTTCCCACTTTCCCTAAAATCACATAATAACTTTATTATAAACCCTATAGATCTTTACGATTTCATCTAAATAGTTGTCATAGGATGGTTTATCTAAACATTTTCCTTCTACAATATAAAATTTGATGGAAATTTAATCCTTATCCTATGTCTTCATTGTGTTACCCTATGTGAGATTTTTAGAATTTAAAATAAATATAAAATCATGATTTCAGAAATGTATTAAAATATTGGTCTCTATGGAAACATAAATATTACTCAATTTATAATGGTATGTGTGTGATCATAATCAAACATACTTTTTTATTCATATAAAAATTCCCACCATAATATATATATTAAATACATCAAATTTACACTTACATAGTCCCTTTTTGCATGATATGATGTGACCAATAGACATGGATCAAGTCATTACATTCAAAGATCTCTCAACTAACAATGGCCATGAATTACCACATTCTCATTTAATCATGTTCCTAAATTATTTTTTTTCATATAAGTGAAAAAATGAAACCTTAATTAAGTGAAAAAAATGACATGTCAAACAACATATGCACCACACCCTAGTTAGTGAAGCCTCATGGATTGTATAAGAAAGGTATCAAAAGTATAATGGTTCATACTCAATGAATATATCAAACCATATGTAATGGGTATTTCTAATAAGTATATACACATAAGTATATTAATATCTTTATAATAATCCACGCGATATACATAGGTTGGTTATTCCATATTATTAGACTCAACTTATTACCACATGAGTCTATTATTTATTTATTATATAAATACTTTTTTTATTAATTATCGGATTATACTCATGCTAATATTAACATATCATCACAACCCATGACTCTACATGATAATAATTGGCTAGGGATAACTCAATGTCATACATTAAGGATATTTTTATGATTTCACTACCCATGTAATATAAATTCATCACACCTGAATTCATGATCAATAGAGATTTCCTTTATTATAAAATTAGGATAAGATTTATAAAAATTTCATTAAAAATTTCATGTATCTAATATTAATATATTAAATATAACCCTCATAATTTTTCCCTTACAATTGTAATGTCAAAGGATCAGATATATTTTCATATATATCCACAAGACAGATCTTTACATAGCCCTCAATTATCTCTCAAATGAGATGTTATTTTTCAATGATGTTTGTAGTTATTTAGTGAAGCGGGGGTTCCTTATCCTGGGTAATAGATCTATTTCTATCATTGTTTATCTTAATTTATCTCTCAATACGTGGAACTATCCCATGTTCAGAGAAGAACTTCTTGATCAAAAAAAAACATCTCCACATCATCTGATTCAACAGTACACTCTTCATCTACAGTCGAGTCCTATATGGTTTATTATTTAGAAAATTTCCAAAAAATACATAAAAATTTAAAAAAGCATGAAACCATACTGATATATCATATCATCGTTATTATATTTTAAACTATCATAGGTGTAATCCCTTACAATTTACTCATACTTTCCCCCAAAGACCAATAACATATTGATTAATCTTCTTATGTATTTAATAGTGATCTAAAAAGAAATCTAGTGACTCTATCCAAAATTGGATTTTTTTTTCTACTAATTATTCTCACATCATAAGTTACATCTAGTCGTGATTATAACATAACATACATGATAGATCCTATAATGGAAACATATGAAATCATATCCATAATGTTTAACTCTTCATATGGAATTTGAATCATCATATGATTCATGCCATAAAAAATAGATATGGACTATTTATAAGTGTTCACCATTATAAATTAGAATATTAATTTTAAATTTTTTATGATTAACTATGTACAGGAATCCAACTTAATCTTTCTATGTAGATATTAATACTCTGTTTGTAGGAAAATTCACCCACCAATTTCATTGAGAATCATTTTACAAACCAAAACATTAAAGAATGAATAGTTGATACATCATTTCAGATATGTATTATTTCATCCATATACAATATCATAAATACCACAATACTACCAATAATCTGATTATTAAATAAGTAACATACAAATTTTCAATTAAACAAAAAACATTGATTATATTGTAAATCTAGATATTCTGACTCTGAAAATCTTTCTTAAATACATAAATGTGTAATTATAACATTTAAAGCTTATCAAACTCATTCGGAACATCAAAACCATTCAGTAGTGTCATATACACATCCTCTATAAATAACCATTAAGGAAATTACTTTTGATATCCACGTGATATATTTCATAATCACAATGAGTTGTTACGAATATAATATCGAAATGAAATTTATCATCAAAACTTGATATAATGTTTATTTATAGTAAATTACATGAATTGTTTCAAACACTTTTCAACCAGAAAATATTTATAGATAAAAATTATACAATCTATGTCAGTTTTCTTAGAGAAACCCCACATTCTCCATATAGATCTCATCCCTTCAGTTGAGTCTACTATGTTTGAAACATGGATCATGTACATGGTGTCAATTTTGGATTTATTAAAATTTATCCAATTCTTTGAATAAGAACCCTAAATATACTCCAAGTAGGTAGTAGGTTCATAATCTATAAACATTGCTTAAATTATAGTTTTCCTATGAAAAACTTCTCTCTCATGAATTTGATGAATCTAAACTAACCATCAAGGTTTTTAGGTAACATGATTCAGTCTTGTTTCTATTAATCATTTTGGAACCAACTCAAATTACATATCAGGAACAATGTTTTTTTTATATTTTATCGTCTCCATCATCAATATTTCTACCACTATCTAAATTATTCATGTATTTCATTTCATATAAAGCACTATATCATTAAAAAAAATTTGTTCAATGTAATTATAGAAATAATTTCTGATAGGTTTCTTAATTTAACTATCAATTATAGATTTTTTTGAAATTTGGTAACGTTTTTTTGAATAAATTTTGTTATAAGTGATTCAAAACTGAAAATCCTAATGAAATATATATTGGTGAATTTAATAGTATATATACTATATGGTGTATTTAAGAATTATTTATTTGTAATGTGATTAAGTAGTGTTGGAGTAGGTTTCATATAACTAACTAATTTTTTAATTTATATAACCTTCATAATCATGGTTTGAATATTAATAAATACCTCATTATATATTGAGTATTCTTCAATTTAAATTTAATGTGACAATATCCTAGAGTAGAAATCGCATTGATAAAGGTCAAAAATGCTCCCCGCTATTACTAGACCCATAAAGTGTTATAGTGATATTATAAAAAATATTTTTTTATGTCCAGATAACATTATACGATGGGAAACATAGTATGTTGTCTGTCAGGTGTGAGTATTCCTGAGCCCATAATATTCATCAAATTAAGTTTACTCCAGTTATTCTCAAGGAGAGGAGGTTATTAGAAATTTCCCACAAGTAGGAATTCCAAATATTCACATGTCATTAAATATTCTTGGTTGTGATCATATGTAATGCAAGTTGACTTTATGTTTATTATTAATATATATCATGTGTTGCATTATTTTATGTATTGTTATAAACCATGATGACATATTTTCATGGTGAATATGGTTATGTTGGGTGCATCATGAATGATATTTTATTGACGAATAATTTAGTATAGTACTTTTTCCTTCTACCTTATAGAAGTAGATATTTTGACCCATTTATTGGAATAAAATTTTCAAAATAAATTTCATGGTCATGGTGATTAAAAGGTTCATTTTACTAGGATATAAAAGTAAGTATCAAGCATATTGGTTGATAAAATGAGTATCCAACCTGCTTGATAATATATTGATCCAAAGGGATTATATTACATATTAAGCATTCATATGGTTTTTTTTAATGTTATGGAACTGACTTCTCCCTTTTGGAGACCATTATGTATTGTTAGACATTGATATTGATATTTAGGAAAACATTTCTAATTCCATTAAGGAATATCCCAATAAGGACACACACATAATGTTTAAATTGATCATTATAAAATTATAATTGAGTATATTTTTTAGAATAAATAAGATTATCTAGATTGAGGAATGATATTTTTTTGGTCTTTTTATTTGAAATATTCAATCACCATATATATGAAAGAAATGACTCTTAAAAAAAATCTAATCAAAATATCATGAATATTAAAAATATTTATTTTTCTATCAAATGAATAATATTTATTATTCATGTTTTGGTATATGTAGAATTGGATGTGTAATCTGATTTATCAGGTGTAGTAGGAATTATATAATAAAAATAATTTAAATTAAGATTAGTTTAATTTCATAATGAAATAGAATTTATTTTATCAATGAGTTTAAAATATGTAAATTATATAATAATAATAACATTATTATTCATACATGAGGTTTTATTGGGATTACATAGTTTAATTAAGGGAATATGTGAAAATATTTATTCTCTAACATATCATTATAAAACCCGATTATATCATTTCAAAGGTGAAGAATTTCTTTCCCACGACACATCCCTTCTAGAGATTTGATCAACACTAGAGAGGGAATTCACTAGAATTACCTCAATATATGAGAGCTTCCACCAACCTCCTCACAAGAATGAGATAATGATAATTAATCATTCAATGAATTGTGTTGGGATCAATGGGATTGAGAAAATATGATTGGTACTACTCTACTAGAACCTAGAGTATCATCAATGATGCTTGGAGTTCATGGGAGTACATATGGATAACATCAAGATGAGTTATGCTTTGGATCCTCTTGACTAGATGATAGTATAACTGAATAGAGGTTTTAAGGATCAACATCTTCTAAGAGTAATGAATTCTCAAGACCAAGGTAATTATTATTTTAAAATTAATTATAAATTTATTTTAAAAAAGATCATCTTTTCGTGGTTCTAGTATCTATGTTAATTACTCATGGAATTAATTCATTGGTCATGACTGTTCGTTGTCATATACATCTCCAATTATTAATTGATAATGAGAATAAAATTGTCTATCCATGGACTAATAAGTAATTTCGATATATCTAGATCCTTCATGTGATATCAAAGTAGTCAGATTGAAATATATAATTATTTATTAGACATTGATCAATTTAATTTTTTTGGATAGTTTTTCATTTCCTAAAATTAATTCTTTATATTTTAATTTCAAGATCTCTTCTCATTCTCTTTCATTCTCGTCCATATCACCAAAATTGGGTAACAATGCATGATGAACATTGGAAGAACCCATTAGAAGGTGCCATGATTTCTGGTAGGATAACATGGAATTATATGACATTTGGCAAGAAGGTACATGCGGTATATAATTCTTCATTTCATTTGGATGAGTCATGTTTTTTTAGTGCACTGGGAAATAAATGGAACATGGTGTCATTAAATAACATGTGTTCAATAGGATATCCAAACACATGACTTACATGATGAAACAATGGGTATATTGTATAAACACAGTGTAGTCCATGTGTTTTCTTAGAGGAAAGTGTATATTCAAATACATTTCAGGTATTAATTACATGACACATGGGAATAAATTACCTGAAACATCAAGGTCACATTACCTATAGCCGATGTACATGTCGTGTACCTCATAAATGTCTATGGTTGGTAAACATACCATGTTCATAGGCATGTGGAATTTATTTACATTCAGTAGAATACATGACATGTAGAAGGCATGTTCCCTCCATTTATCATGTACAAATTCACATGGATATACATAACTTATACATTATTCCACTGCATCAAATAAACACATGTCCATATTTATTTAATTGAAAGTACAAATTTTGCGATAGGTTATATAAAAATATTACATTATTAATTGATTTCTACATAAAATTCAAATCTATATACCACGTAAATTCCTAATATATAGTGTACCCTATGTGAATTAAAAGAAATAAACACCACATAAATTTTTACATATCCATTTTTTATTATTTTATTGTACACATTATGTAATTACATAACATTCTCTATGTGCTACATTTTCCAATGTGTGATAGTACATGACTATAATACACATGTGGTATTATGAATGAGTACACGTCATCTTTCCACCAAATACATGATTTTTACTTAGTTAATATAAAATAAATTCAATTTATTTAATATGGTTAAAATTATAATGTATGACAATATTTAAGACTAATTTGATTGATATTAAGATAAATGGATTGATTAATTAATAAAAATAATAAATTAATTTGAGAGCAGTTGTATTAATTAGGAATGATAAATTGAATTCTATTCTACTAAGGGTGTATTCATTTCACACATGAATGATAATAATATTTGCATACCTCTTTATGGTTTGGATTTATTTTAATTTAATTTTTTGATGGTAATTTGAAATTAATATTATTAAATTAAAAATGATGGGTTGTGAGTGACCCACTCTACTTATTATGTATCGACCTATGTGACACAAGTTTCTTTATGTAAACCTCTTACCTATTCCATTGGTCCCCATTACCTGCATGTTAGTAAAGCATATGTAAGGATGGATATCCTTGGAAATAAGAGGAAATTTCAGATGAAACTAAGGTGAAATTAACCTAGGTGAAACACATGACCAAGGAAGAATGATCTAAGTTGATCCAGGACAAGATCATTGTGTTTTCCCATAGGTTCATTGGTTTATTTATATTCCACTAAATAAAGAAACCAAAAGATAAATCTTATGATCATTAAATGTATTTTATTCTTTGTTTTTTCCATGTTATATTTTATGTAAACTTTATGGATATTAAAAAATAAAAGAATTAAATAGAAATCATACTCAATGGAATAATTTTAAAATATATTGCGTAAATATTTTATTAATTGATGGATAATAAATTATGTAAAATTTACAGTATATTAAAATGTTATGTTATAGGATAAAATAAAACAATTTACACATAATAAACATAATCCAAAAATAGTTGGAACAAGCCTTATATCATCTGAAATAAGAATCTCATGTAATTAAAGTTTCGGTTCAATCCATCCCAATGGAAGAAATTTAATTCTCCCCATATTTTAACAATGATAGAAGGTTGTATTGACCTCATTTTGAAGTATTTAATGTAATTAGTCTATTTAATTAAAATTTGGAGGAACGCATTGAGGAAATATGGATTGTGGGGTATAATCAACAGATCAAGGAACTTTAAGCTATTTGTTGGCAATAACCCATACTTAAATATTTTATTATATATTTTATGACCTCTATTTGGATTATAAAAATGGAAATAGATCATTCCCACTATTATTCCACAAGAAACTACATATTGATCCCAATAGTTAGGGATTTTGAGACTTGATAAAATAGTGGGAGATAGGTGATAAAATTAATACTATTTCAACTCACACATTTCAGTAATCAAGTGATGAAATTTGAGTATATTTATATATTATAGTAAATAGGAATGTGAATCCATTAAAACCCAATGATCATTCCATGACTAATGGAATTTCTTTATAAATAAAAATTTTCCAGAGTGGAATAGATATTCAATAACTACATTTAGATAAGAATATTTATAGTATGTATTCGAATCCCTATTCATGATCAGCATCCATAGTAAGTGTGTGAAGGTGAAAAGGAATATTAAAAATATATATATAGAGGATTATTCCTATGATATTTTTATCATGCTATTGGATTTGTATAATTATTTGATGATGAAACATAAGGACACTAGATTTTTATAACATGATATCATATCTCTATTCATTTGAGAAAGAGAAAGAGATGTGGGAGATTGGGACATCCTAGAACTGGGTGGCACTCAAAAGTTTTTTGATCCTAGTTGGACACTTGTCCCCAAGCACCACTCCCCATACAACAGAGGTTATCAATTAGTAGAGATGGCCTATGGTGTTTTTGTGGGGAGACTATTAACTCTTATTATAGTGAATAATAATAGATATATAATAATAACAGATAAATAGAGTTATCCTGATATTAATTAATAAACAATATTGGTATTGGAAATAAAGACAAACAACCAAGCAATGAATAACTATCAATAGATAAAAATTGTATCATATAAAATAGATGATGATGTAATACCACATCTCTAAAAAATAGAAAAATAGGTATACAGTAGGAAATACAAGAAATATCATAGAATAAAAAAGAATCCCAAAAAATCTAGCATCACATGGGCTGCCTTGGTCATCTGCTACCATGTACCGATCCGAATTAAGAACGGATGTTAGGTTTCAAAAGGGGAACACATCCCCTTATCAATAGTTGTATACATATAATCCACTTGGGTACCAAAGATACCTCTATATGGTGTGAGATAATCTTAGTAGGCCACCACCAATGACCTCTATAAAATCAAGTCATAGATTATAAACTAACTCCATGCAGGAATATATATATATATTTAATGTAATGTAAAAATAATAACTACTGTCTTCTTCAAGCTCAACTGGTAATGTCACTGAACATGAATCATTTAATAAAATTATTTAATTTCAGTTTATATGGTCAAGTCACATGAGGTGTAACAGTAATGAAAATATATCATGATAATAGTATAATAGGTTCCAAGTTACAGCCAAGGCATCCTTTTCCTCATGGGTTAGGTAACTCATAGTAGTAACTCAATTAGTCTTGAAATTAAGGGGTTTGACTGTAATCCAAGGAGAATTGCCTTAGGTATTCCACTATAAATGGATCTAAATAAGTACAATGATCTCATCTGAGGTAAACATTGGTGAATACGGACTTTTCTTAATGGGTATATTTCATGGATACACCTATCTAAATACATCAAGATGGATCCAAGGAGTTTATCCAAGGCATACTAACCATCCAAAAATAATATCATGTTAACCATCGGTACTACACCAAGGAATTCAAATAATATAGAAAAGAAAATGTTATAGTGTGGGTATTTACCTTTCAATCTAACTCAATGAATTAGAATGGAATCATTTGATTTCTCATTGAGATCCCTTTATAATCCATGGATTTCTCAAGTCTGACCACTCTTATAAAGATAAAAAGGACCAAAAGAGTTTTCACCTTCTATTCATTTCATTATTAAATTTGATAAATATAATAATATTTCCTTTTGATGAGTCAATTGGTTCTTTACATTACCTTTCATTAATGTGACAGGTCATATCATGGACATGTAACCACTTATTACATTGATTCCATATTCAAATTTTAGGTTCATTCATTTACCTTTCATAACAATGATATGGAGGGCTAAGTACTAGAAACCATAAGAAGATCAATTATAATTTCAAGGCCATGTTATATCTATAAATATACATTACAATTAACGTTTTAAATGTTCATTAATTAATATTAACACTTACCATATTAGGATATAGTGATACTATACATTTGGTAACCATTAACAATTCCCTTTTTTAATTAAAACACTTAAATTAATTTAGTACAATTCAATCTCACACGAACAGTGGTGTAGATAAACACTCCATAGGCTAAAAAGAGAAAAATAGTTCAAACCATACCTGGGGTGTTCATTATTGTGGTCATAACCTCCAAAAACATGAAGAACATAGATTGAAGTGTCTCTAGATCATGATTTTAATGATTATAATATTGGTATACATATTTAATAGGAAACATCTAGTGAAATCAGAATTCACTCAATGAATATAGTTTATGAAGTGGGTATACATGGGGGATGAGTTATAAACCACCTAAATAAAGACTATAGCACTCACCTCATCATGTATCATCCCTTAGTTTAGCTGGGATTAGAAGAAAACATAAGAATGAATCAATGAACTGAAACAAGGCATATGATCTGGCATCAAAATAGCATCTTGAAGGATCATAAAAATGATGAAACAAATGTAAGGATTATTGAGATTACTTTGAGGAATACAACATGACGATCATATTTCAAATCATAGTTCACAAGGTGCCACAATCAACGAAAATAGCTCACTTTTGAGGATCTCTCAATGCAGGTGAAGAGGGTGTTCCGTCACTAGTGGATTGAAATGGAATAAATGGTTGAGTTATAATAATTTTTTAAAACATTGTTGAATTTATCCAAAATCTAGGGTCCACATAGTTTGGTCTCATGGTTAGCCAAAAATTACTCCAACCGTGTACCGGGCTTTTTCAAATGAGGAGTGTCATGTTGTTTATGCTCACAATTTGGAACCCTTCACAAAACATGATTTATAGCTCTGATGAAAATTGTTTATCCTCCAAATGGGAATTCTCTTTGGGTCATATGTTTAGGGGAAACTGCTCGTCCCACTACTTCCCACTGAAATGCCAAGAAAAGTTTTGAGAAACCATGTGGGTTGGGTCACATAGTTCTTACTTGTCGTCCAACATAGTGGTTTCTTCCACCTTCTAGGGTTCTGAGCTTTGAAAAAGTCCCATAAACCCTAAAAAACATCCATAACCTCATTATTAATCCATTATATGTCCCAGAGGAATTAATTAGATCAAAATATAAAGGATTTATAACTTAAATAAAAACTAGGTTCTTATAGTATCCCCCTTAAAAGATATCATCCCTAGGTTCTCTTCCAAGGGAAGTAAAATGATATCTGAGAAAAAGTCCACCCACAGAGCATATAAATTAGCCTCCCACTCTCAAGTCTCATCTATTACATGGTATTGATACTATATCACCCATAATATAGAGAAATAATTGCCCAAGAGATCCTTCATAATATAGTGAATGATGTGCATGGTATACTCCTCCATAGAAGGATCAACTTATAACCCAATGGCATTAGGATCAAATCTATGAGAGATACTGGAAAGATAAAGTAAAATCTACGAAATGTGGAATACATAGTGAATCGCATGATACCTATGTGGTAGTAGAAACCAATAGGCTACCTAACAGAATCAATTGATTATATCACACAACCTGACATAATAAGATGACATATTCCCTAGCCTCTAAATCCATTTGTACCAAAGGCTGGATGATACCAATAGAAAAACACGATCCATGAACTCAAACTATAGAGGACATTAATAGTGACTGGAATGAAAATTCTATCTAAATTGTGTAGTATACATTCACATTATGGTTAGATAAACCTACACCGAAGGATAATAGAAGAGACACTGACTTAGTAATGCATCCTCTCCTACCTTTATAAAGTACATGGGTGATCAACATGACCTACTTTAGAGGGCCTCATACGAATCTATCCGAATCATCACATGAAAGTTTTTTTATGGGAAAACTAAATGATAGGGATATGCATTTACAAAAATCACTAAAATCAAGGGAATATTCTTGCAACATCTTCCCTAAGAGCTATATCATCCGTTCCAAATAGAAATTGGATTGAGGGTTAATAGATATACTCAGAAGCACCTTTTTACTGAAATATCACTGTAACTCCAACTAGAAAATTGTTTTCAAATAATAATCTATATCTGAAATTATAGTAGGAGGGACCCTTTATAGTCATATAATCTCCTGAACATATATTCTTATAATATTTTAAACCGATAAAGTAACCTAGATATGAATTATTTTGAGTACTTTAGTTAGTATATCAATGACTACCCAAACCATGGAACTACCTCAAGTGGAACATAGCCAAAAAATGAAAAAAATACATAACAACATATTCCAATTTCCATTCATGAACTGTTAACAGATGTAATTAGCTAGCAGGTCATTGATTCTCCTCCTTCACTTTATGAAAAGAAGAAAAACTAGTGATAAAACCCCCTAACTAACATTTCATCCCAAGACACCAAGAAATGGAAACAATGATCATGATACATATTGGAGATTCTTAAATGAACTATACATTAAGAAGTGGGAGACTCTCATATCTGTTCAACCCACATAACTATAGGAACACAGATAAACCAATGCATCCATAGTATTTCATCTCTATCAACATACCAATCCTAAGGTGGATCCTCACCCGAAAGTCTCTCTAAGAGAAACGACCCCTCAGGATCTAAAAATTGTCTTCTCATTACCCTATTCAGAAGAAAACTGGTAACTACTAAGGAAATAATAAAAGATAGCTTGTGACTCTCATGAATCTTTAGATATGTATTATAAAAGACTGATATCAATTTCTATTCATCACTGGCTTCTTATATGTGATGTTCCTGAGTTTTATGACTCATCTCATCTGCTACAACATTGCCTTTTCTGAGCATAAATTCCAGCTGAATATCAAAATAATGAACATATTTGGTCCATATTCACTATTTATGATTCAATTCGCACTATGAAAATATATATTTGAGGTTTTTTTGGTTAGTATACTCCAAAAAGTCATCACCCATCAAATAGTGCCTCCAACTATGTGAAGAATGGAAAACTACTTATAGATTGAGGTCTTGTACAGGGTAATTATGCTAATGAGGTCTCAACTAGAGATACCCATATGTAGTTAATTGATCTTCCAATATCATCACTGCACTTATCCTGATCCCAAATGCATAAAAAATTATCCTCTTCTAGACTATGGAAGAATCAGTATAGGTGCAAGATAATCCTAATTTTTAGCACCTGAAAGGCCTTTTCACATTATTACAACCACAAGACCTTCAAACCATTCTTTATAAGACCAATAAGAGGTGAAAAAATGTGTGAGAATTGTAGTATAAAATTCCATTAATATCAAACAAATCCCATGAAACATTATATACCAAAGAAATTCTTGTGCTACAACCTATACACAAGAACACTAGCCTTCTCTTGGTCAACTAATACTTTTAACATTGAGAATATATTACCAAAGAAGATAAATTTTAGGACCCATAAGTGAAATTTAGAAATATTATCATAATTATTATGTTATCTATTTTTATATGAAACACATTCAAATTGTTTATCATGGTCTACGTGAGTATAATAATAGAACAAGATATCATCCTCAAAAACTCAAACAAAGGATTCTAGAATGGGGTTGAAATCCCAATTCATCAAGGCTGCGCAAACGAATGGTGAGTTCATAAGACCAAATAGTATAATGAGATACTCATATAAACCATACTAACTATAGAAATTCATTCATGGAATATATGAAGGCTTGACTCGAACAAAATGAAAACCTGTTCTCTGGTCAATCTTCAAGAACACATTAGGTCCTCAGAGTTGGTAAAAAATATCATCTATTTGAGGAAGTGGATACCTATTATTAACCATAAGATGGTTCAAATGTATATAATAAAAGTATAAATTATGCGTTACATCTACGTTCTTGGTGAAAATCACAGGTTAACCCCATGACGAAGTACATGGTTAGATAAGACCTTTAGAATTCATATCTTCTAATTGTCGCATAAGCTATGGTAACTATGTGAGAACCATTTTATATGAAGGAATATAAAAATAGATGATTTTGGAAGAATATCAATAAAAAAACTCTCTATTTATCGGTAATCTAGAAAAATAATTGTTGAATGAATACATGAAAAAAAATCAAATACGATAAGAAAATTCATTAGATGTATTCCTTGATTCACTAAAAAAGACTAGAAATTTAGGTGGTAACTCTTCCTATCCCATGATTATCTAGTCCAGATCTATTGGTATGGACTTCTTGGTTACCCCTGTCAAGATAACTTATACCCTTTGGGAATGTAAACAACACCCTACAATGATCGTTTCCTACATAGGTGTGATATTGAACCAAAAAAATCCATTCTAAGAAAGACATCAAAACCTATAATCTAGAGACCAAAGATGTACCATAAGAAGGAATAAATTTATAACTACAGGGGGTATTCCCAAAAATGGTGTTTCCACAGGATCACACTCTTAAAGGCGTATTTAGTCTCATTAACCCATAAAATTACAAAATTTATATCTCAATTCTATCCACATTCGATATGAAGATAATGGAGCGTGAGGAACCTATATAAAAAACGAAAATACAAAATTATAGGATACTTGAATAGTACCTCCAACTATAGATGGTCATGTAGTATGATCCTCATATATTAACTGTTAAGTGTTCATCTAG
Organism: Viscum album; assembly: GCA_963277665.1. Taxonomy (NCBI): domain Eukaryota; kingdom Viridiplantae; phylum Streptophyta; class Magnoliopsida; order Santalales; family Viscaceae; genus Viscum; species Viscum album. The sequence goes on from OY728131.1 coordinate 34,640,881, forward strand.
AATGATCAATGACCTCATGAAATAGTTGGAATACCCAAGGATGGTTTTCCTTGGTGATGATAATAATCAAGAGGTAGGATACCACGACCCTAAAATCCTCCTTGACTTGTATTTTTTGTGATAATAAAACTCCCTACCAGATGTGACACAACTAATTTTTTCCGAGAAGGTAAATCTAGTGTGGATCCTCTTATACTTGAAATAGATTGAATGTTATGATAGAATTTACAATTATGACCCATACTTTAACAAGGTTGACATTAAAAAAGGGACTCAATATGGCAGAGGCTTTAGATTCCCCTTTTGTCCAAACTGATGGAATATTATAGAGCCACTAGTGTTGATATTCTAGTCACCACTGATATTATTAGAATCCTCAAGGAAATGCTTCCTACTTCCCAAAGAAGTATTGCCTCACATAACCACTGACTCTATGTACATAGTACTATATTATTATTTCAGGTATCACTCATTGATAAGATATTGACTAAATATATTAAAAATGGTAGGTAGTAAAAAGAGATAAACATGTGTGTGGATGGAATACTTGAGACCATCCTTGAAACACTACACTCGAGATCACTCATCTATAGGTAGAAGTTGTTAAAAGAAATGTGACTTAATAAAATTCACGGAATAGTTTATGAAGAACATATAAACCTACTCCAGGAGTATTAACTATCCGGTTTAATTAGATCTAAATGTGTGAGAAAAAAATTAATCATCGAAGGTTGTCCAAATTCTGCCCACACTATTCCCCGATGAAGACCATCCTATGTAAACACATCTTACAAGATTTTGACAAAATCACACATCAAATAAGTGGAATGACTCTACCACCTATATGGAGGCATCTATATATGACCAATGATAGATATAGTGTCCTCAAACCATGACCCAACAACATGTGGACCGACATCCCCCAAAATGATGGGAGGTTACTGCTACAGAAACTTGCGAGTCAAATGAACCATAATAAATGTAGGTCATAGATTGACTTGAATAGACTACATCATATGTATAAAACCCTCACAAAAATTTATTTGAGTGCCCAATTCAGGAATATAGGTGGTGAATCAGTAGGAATTACTAGAGGGATCAATGATTGATCAGGCCCCACCACTTTTGAAGTTTGGTCGTCACCTCCTTATGGGTGTATGACTGGAGAATGACATCCAGGAATAACTCTCCAAAATTTATGAACATTCATAATGACAATATTTAGAAACAGATAAAAGCACTAACATAAATATAACATAAGAATAATGGATCAATACCCAATGTACTACCGAATTATCTTCTTTGAAGGCCAGGGTATCGTCAAGTGTTCAAGGTTTAATTTAGAGAGGTTCCAATAGGTGAAGGGTCTATTACAATTTTCCTATACATTTATTGGATATTATATCATTATATTTGGAAATATTTACATTTAAAATCTGTATTTTATTATGTATATAAATCAAGGTATGATTAAATTGATTGTCATTCTCAGATAATAATGTTGAATGCACATTATAACCCAAACTGACACCACATTAATTTTATGTAGTCGCTATTAAATGTAGTTATGAATGTAATGGGTAATATTCAATGGATAGACTTGTTAAATTAACCCTTACAATTAATGAGGGTCTATAAACCTCAAGAATTGAATTTATTAGTAACTAAATCATATCAAAATAAAATCTCATGTTACTATATTTACATAGATGATATTGATAGACACCAGATATTTATGATTCACCATCAATATATACTGGAAAATACTATTTAGATTGATTTTGATAGTTTAAATAACCAATTACCTTACATTTCATAAGCTTTTAGAATCCCATTGATATATATATATATGTATAACAACAATGCATAACTCAATAAACACAGGTGAAACAAGAAACATAAGTAGTGAAATTCACATATATGTCATGGAATATGCATGGAATGTGAATTGCATTTTTCCAACAATGATTCATGTAAAAATTCTCATTTCCATACCATGCCAATGTAAAATATCCATAAATAATATCAAATAACAAAACTCATGTGAATCACCAAAAAATTAGAGTATATCAATTATAATAAGCAAAATACATAACAATAATTTCAAATTCCCATGAAACATGGTAATTACCTTGAACATGGGTTACCTAATACTAAGAAAAACTTATAATGTAGTTACAAAATTTCTTTATCTTTAGTATATATTCCAAAATAATATGAAATAATAAATGAAAATTCTCTTATACAACTTTGTGATGTCCGAGCCCTGGGTTACACTCAATGATTCCCCAATCCCAGTTGACCACATGGCCTCAAGAGAACATCTAACTATGCCAGATGCTGTCAACTAGCTACAAGGGACTAGGGTGTTTTGATATGGAGACTATTCTGTTGTATCAATGTAAAATATAATATATATATATATATATATATATATATGTAATAACAAAAAAATAGTAGAATAATGATATCAATGAACAAAAAACTGGAATCGAAAATAATGATAAAAACCCAAGAAATGAAGGACCATCAATAGATAAAAACGATATCATATACAAAAGATGATGATGTAATATCTTTTATCTAAAAAATAGGAAAATATGTATGTATGAAAATAAGAAATAAATTCTATAAAAAATAATAAAAATTAACCAAAACTATCTAGTATCCAAGGAATTGGATCAATCATCTGTTACCAAGATCTCATCCTAACGCAAGCAAGAAATTCAGCTATCCAAAGTGTGATGCTTCCCCATATCAAAACATACACACATATAATCTTCATGGGTACCAATGATGTCCCATATAGGTTGTGAGATAAATATTAGTATGATACCACCAATAAAGTCTATATAATCCTCTCTGTGAATATAAACATATAGAACCCATTGGGTGTATGGACTATAGTAGTATTGTAGTAGTGGAGGAACTGTATCAATGGCAAGCATTGTAGTAGTGGAATGTACCGTAGAAGCATCAAGGTATTGTAGCAGTGGCAGGTACTGTGCGGTATAGTAGCAGTGGGGAAAATGTAGAAGGACTATTCACAGAATCGGTCTTGGGCAAAAAAAATGGCCCTGTGAGCAATGTAATGGGATAAATGCCCACTGGGCCTTCGGGCTATGTAATGGGTCTCCCTCTACCCAGTTAAAGAGGAAATTTATTTGTGTTAATAATAAATGATGCTTTTCCCCCATCCTTTAAAAAAAATAACTCATACCTCGTATAACCTCAGATGGTAATGTCTCTGAACATGTATCATTTAATTTATTCAATATGTTTAGTTTATATAGATATTTCATTTGAGGTGTAACAAAACTAACAATATATCATGATAAAAATGAAATTGGATCCATTGTATTACCAAGGAATCCTTAAACATATGGGTTACCCAACTCATAGTAGTAACTCATGTTGTTTAGAGATTAAGTGGTTGGAGTGTAATACAAGTGGAATCACCCACCTAATTACACTGTAAATGATTCTAACTAGGTCTAAGGTTCTCATCCAGGGTAAATATTGTCTAATCAGAACTAGTACCAAAGGGGGAATCAATGGTTCTTTATGTCCGAATACATCAATATAGATCAACGAAGTGTATTCAAAGCATCGTAGTGATCACAAATTTTTATTAGGTGAATTGTTATTACTACACTGATTCATTCACACACTAATATAAAATTACAAAGTTCCAAGGTGGTTATATACCAAAAAAATTGATTAAATGAAGTATTATTAGTGCTCAAGGAATTACCTTGGGAATTCGAGGTTATCTATTCTGATTACTCCAATAAAGATAAAAATGTCCAAAACAAGTAGCACCTTGTTTTCATTTAATTATTAAATTTGGGACATGTAATACTCAAGAATTTTGATAATTTAATTTTCTTTATTCAATTCCCTTTAATTAATGTGTCAAGGATTATCAAGGACATGAAACAAAATATTAATATGAATCCATATTCAATAATTAGTTTCATTATTTCATCTTTTAAAAGAAGGTAAAGTCAGGATAAGGACCTACAACCATAATCAGTTTAATTATAATTATCTAGGAAAATTGATATTTATAAATATAAATTCCAATTAACATTTTAATGTATCAATAAATAATTTGTACACTATCCTTATAAGGTTTAATTGGTACTATACAATTTTTATCCACTAACAATTCAATTGTTTGATTAAAACACTTAACTTTATTTATTATAAGACTAGCTCACCCGGATGGTTGTGGAAACAAACACATCATGGGTTAAAGTGTCATAAAATATGTCTCAGCCTACATGGGGTGGTCCTTATTTTAGAAAAAACATTCACTAATGTGATGAATATATATGGAAGGGGATCTAAAACATGGGTTAAAAAATTATATGCACGGTATATGAATTTAATAGGCAATGCCTGGTGAAACTGGAATGCCCAAAATAACGACAGTTTATAAAATTTTGATAATTGAGGGATGAGTCATAGAACGGCCACCTCAAGCCTATAACACTCTCCTATTATAGTATCATCCATTAGATAGTCCTAGACTAGATGAAAAATATAATATTTCAAGATACATAAATAATGGAATATTTATATGGACCTGACCTTAAACATTACATAATCATGAATTATGTTAATAATTCACATTGATGATCTTTTCTGTTTTAGAGTTTTAGTGAATTGGTCCATAACTATTACATTACATCTCAAATATTACAATGTATAACCTTATATTGAGTATCCATTTTTTTATAAAATAAAAACACTTAAATGAGAAAAAATGAATTATTTTTTTGATTTAAATCTTTTTGAATTCTTCCTTTCTCTTACCCTTCTTTATACACTGTGAAAAATATTTCAAAAACATGGGGTGAGCATAAAAATATTAGTAAGGGTTATATTTTAAGGAAATAAAACATTAGTCTATCAATACATACAATCAATGAAATCATAATTTTCAATCATAAAACAAAATCTATTTAACATACATCATGAAATCATATGATTTATGAATAACACATAGAAAATAATAATTCCAAAAGGTAAATTATCGGATACATAATATAATTATATTGTAGCATCCATAGCTACATAGGGTGTTACATTTGGAATAACCATCACAATATATTCCCTAAATATAATAGGAGAAACATTAACGTTTACCTTTGTCACGTTACCCAATGAATTGGAGAGCTGCCCTAGGTATATCACGAAATCACCAATGTATGTAAACAATTTCCAATAACCATAACGTATTCATAACACATAAAACAATAATAAAGGAAACATAAAAATTCCACATTATATTCACAATATATTATTTCATTATATTGACCTAATCAATTCTTTATCAAACCATTTTTAAAACCATTTAAAACATTTAATAAAGAGATTTTTGATTCAAAGTGTCACTTACCACTTTGTAGTTTTTGAATGAAATTTTAAATTTCAAAGAATTCATTTCCATATAAATAAATCCTTAAAAAAATTAAAACATCGACATTAATTTGAATGATTTTGAATATAAAATTCTTAAAACATTTTGAATGATATTTCAGTTTTATGTTTTCTAACCAAATTTGAGATTCTTCAATACGAATAATTGAGGAAAAACATTAATCAAATATTATAATATCATGAGAATATGTTTATTCACGATATAAAATGTCAAAGATAAGTATATACACTATATAAAAGGGAATTGGTGTAAAACAAAAAATAAGTCTCAATGGAATATAAATTCAGAAAAAGTCCCCTGCAAAGATCATATCCTTAGATTAAGGACAAATCAATGACATAATTATGTTTGAAAATAAGATTACACCCAATATAAGAGTATATTATGTGTAAAAAAATAAAAGGTAATTCTAAAATATTTATTTCATGACATAATCCAGAAGTATATGTTTTACCCAATGAATTGAAATTCGGATAAGATATTCTCTAAGAGAAACGTGACAGCCTAACGGTGTCACATTAAATTTCAGAAATTGAGTTCATGAGTGAGAAAATGGTATCTCATCACATGGACAAAAAATTTACATAAATAATGATATATAATATAATATCTCAATGTATGAAAATGGACATTTAAAAGGCATCAAATAAAATATGTCTTTTATTAGAGCAGGAGGGTGAAAGGTTCTCCTACCAATTTGGTAACATAGGAAACATATACCAAATGAAAGAAGGTTCATAAAATGAGGATGTAAATACCCATACATTAGAGTATATTACTCAAGTAATACAATAATGGGAAGTAAATACACCACACAAATGGAAATAGTGGAAATATAGCCTGAATCTCAAAGGAATAAAAAGTGAGATAAAAACCCCTTACCTTGTGCCCGACATGACTCGATTGTTCCTTGTTAAACCTGAATAATAAACATAAGTTAATTTATAATTTCTAAATAACATTTTTTATTTTTATTATTCATTTTATATCACTTATTAACTTTCTATATCAATTAGTTAATTGTTTGAGTTCATACTACCCATTTTTTCGATGTTCAAAACATGAGTAAAAAGAAATGAACTTGTTATATTTAGAAGTTGTCAATGTGGTCAAAAGTACATTATATACATAATGATATAAAGGATTTAAATATAATATATTTCAGATACATCCAGTTTATATATATTTATAATAGTCCATATCATTTGGATATTCGAAATGAAATGCATCGTTCATGGAGAGGGTAATCCATACATACGCATGAACTCTACTTTCATTTATATATCATATTTAAATGAATAAAAACAGAATGATACATAGGTATATTATAATTATTGTATAATAAAATATTTTATATTTTTTACATAAGTTCAGAAAATATAGCCTTTATACATTCCATGTATGGCATGAATGAGTCATATCATTTTGAGGGAGCACTAGTCCACACTTCCTCAAATAAAATTATCATATTTATACATCATTAACGACATAAAAGTATGTTATAAATGATAATTAAAGAATAATATATATATATATAATAAATATCATAAATATCATATATAATTATATTTCCATCATAATGGCCACCATAAGAGGTGGTAGGAGAACATTGAACAATCATCATTTCGTGAGTTAGTAGTTCCCTGTCCAAAGAAATAGTTTTCTCTAAATCCATTTTATGGAGGTGTTTTTATGTTTGGGTCTAATAAATATCATACAAACAACCTATAATTTTCTGGATACTAGTTTTTTTATTTAAATAAATAATAAATAGATTTTAGGGGTTTGGAGATGTAAAATAAAGGAAAAGAACATAAGAGAAGATGTTACCTTCAAATAGGGTATCATTCATTAGTTTGAACCAAAAGGTTTACTTGAATTGCATTCTTCCTAGGGGAAGGCTTCTAGGAAGAATAGATGGATGTGGGGAGATTAAAGGGGGAGATTTTGGATGATACAAGGGTCTTGAGAGGTGTGAGTAATGTGTTACAGGAGATGACATTGGAAAGGGGGGGGGGCTCTTTAGAAATGTTTGAAAATATTATTCAATTATTAGCTAAATTCTGGTTTCAAAAGGTCCCAAACTTATTAAATTAGAATATTATATGACTATTATTATTAATCATCCAAAACAATATTTCCTAGAAATTTTTTTGTTTCAAATTTAACCTTATAATTTTGTTTTAACCCCTAGTTAACTAATTTGACTCTTACCATGTCTTCTTGTGTATTCACTCTATATGGTTAATATAGTTTCCATAAATTGTAAATCAAACAAAAAGTGGCCAATTAATTAAACTTTCAACCTTATATAAGTTATTTTTCCAAATTATAGAATTTTAGGATTATTATATCATTTAATAAAATAATATGTGTTTTAAAAACTCATTTATGTCAATTTAAATACTATTCATATCATGACTTCATAAAAATTTCAAAACAACTTGATTCTTTCAAAAAACCATCATTAATTCAAATATAATAAGGATTCCTAATCATTAAAATTCTTGGATGGCATTTAAAGGTTCAAAATAAATTTATTTTAATATTTATAATCTAATTTATTTAAAACATTCATTAATGAGGTAATCATTACATTGTCATTGTGTCATAAATAAATTTTTTTATCTTAGATTTAGAAATTATAAATAAAATACCACGACGTAGTAAATATTTTTATCTTTATAATGAATATTTATAGTCAAATATATCAATTATATAACCACAATTATTATTGTTTTTGAAAAAATGTGTGTATATGATATTTTAATTTTTACTTTAAATAAAAAGTTATTATTGTTTTCATCTTACCCAAGTGACTTTAAAAGGAAAAATGATTCACCCAATGATTTTATTGGTCGTCCATTACTCATTAAATAAGGTTATGAATATTTTAAGGTAAATTTATATTATTATAATATTATTTTTACCTTAAATTATCTTATTTACCTTTAACACCGTTAAATAAAAATCAAAAGTTATTGTTAAAAAAAATTATTTTCATCATATTGAACCACATTTTACTTATTAATGGCAACCATGTATCTAGGATTTTTTAAATTAAATTCATAGAAGTGGTAAAATTTCATTTAAATGAAAAATTCGGTTTTTTTGACTACTAAACTGTGTTTTTCAGTATTCATAAAAAAATTGAATGTTTTTAGAAAAATACCAAAAATTCACCAAAAGATAATTTTGATATTACGAAATAAAAAATTACATATATTTTACCAAATTAAAAACATAGATGCTTCATTAATTAATTTAAAATTAACTCTCATTTTCAAATCTAAAAAGTGTGTTTTTAAATAGTAATAAGTACTAAATGATTGACATGTGTTTATGTCCAATTTCAATGTGAAATTATTTCAAATGACCAACATTAGTTTAAATTGTAAAAATATTATCTAATTAGACTTAAAAAAAGTAAAATTATAATCTAAAAATATAAATAAAATATATGAAAATGTAGTTTCGAATTAAAATGCAGTATTTTCACTATTCATTAAAAATGAACGTTATCAGAAAAAATACCAAAATTTCATAAAAATTAAATTTTGATGTCCCAATTATAAAGAAGAATATTATTTTTTCAAATAAAACATATAAAAGTGAAAAAAGATAGATTTAAAAAGAGTTCACCCAAAAAAGGTGGTAAATTGATCTTTTAAATAATATTAGAGTATTCTGTATGAACTCGAATCTTATTTTCAGGTACGCTTTTCCTTTTTCTAGAGTTTTTGAGAAAAATGAACTTTCTGGAAATTTTTTAAGTACACACCGTGTACTTTCAGATTAGACGTCGTGTACACTTTTCCTACCGAAGCTGTGTGTTGGCCATGTCCGGGCCACACACACGGTGTGTAAGGGTGACGTGGAAGACGATTTTGGAGGAGTACGGAAAAGACCTAGTACACGTTGTGTACTCTAAAAGTACACACCGTGTAATTTATTTTTTTCATTAAACAGACAGGGGTCGTGCCTAACGCACTGAAGCGTCTTCTTCTCTAAGTTTTGTTCATCCAAAAGCGACCGTACAGCTGAATCTTCTATGATTCGTCGTGCCACCATCCGACCTCCGTTCCATCCACCATTGATTGCATTGGAATCACAACGGTGAGTTCTCCGTTTTGGTTTAGCCTTGTTTCTCGATTCATCCTCATTTTCATGTTATCGTAGGTTGATCATTTTGTGCGTTTTCTCAAATCTACGTCGTTCTAAGGAGAATCTGTCGTCTTGGTTCACTTATATCGATTTTCTGGGATTGAGGTAGGTGGTTTTTTGTCCTATGTTGAATGTCTTAGAGTTTTTGGTTCAAAAGTGATGGATACCCATGTATCAGGTATATCAGGTTAGGGTTTTGATCCTAGTTTGTTATCTGCCTTAGATTGCATGTATTCTTGAGGTTATTATATAGTTATTAAATTTCTTGTTTGCATGTTTGAGGATCACCCCATGGGTGATCCCCTTGTTTTGGCTATTGATTTCTATTTGGCATGGTTTGCCTACGAGGAAACCCTTTTTCACATTGCTAGTATGCATGCTGACTTGATTTCATGTATCTCATAATTTTTAAATTCTTGTGGATGCATTGTAGATATTAGCCAAGTAGTTTCTGAACTTACATAGGCTGCTAACAGTCGATTATGCATGACTAAACTGCTCAGGGCTGAGTGAACCTAGTGTGGTAGACTAAAGGGGTAATTGATGATTAGGGCTTCCCTAGAGGGTCTGTTATAATTATTATCAATCGCAGGACCTAAGGGAATGTGACTTTTTGCTTCCTCAGAGTGACCTTAGTTACGTAGCGAGACTATAGGGGGAATTAGACATATGTGCTTCCTCAGAGAGTCTACATTGCAAGACCATAGGGGAAATTATGGTGAGATTTTAACAGAGTGTCTGTGCCGTTGTACATCTACTTGAAAAGAGGGGTTTGCTAGTAGGAGCCACCCATAGAGTCAATGCATTATTTGTGGGTTTTTTTTGTGACGATTCCACCAAACCAAAGAACAAGCTTGTGTTTGTACTGCTTGTTGTTTAGGTAGACTGCTGAGTTACCTGTTGTGATTACATGCTTGCCTTGGGAGTATAGAGTTGTTTCTAGGGTCATTGGTTGATAGCTAAATGATTGTGATGAACTAATAAATAAATGTGAATGTAGTTTGGTAGGATTGGTTACTTTAATGTACATCTGCTTCTCTACTGCATTTATTTCCATTAATTTTGTTATATTACACAATGACAGTAGGGCACAGATCTCATGGTGATTGCCTACTGGGATTAGTCTCACACCCTGTTTGGGTCCTGCATTTAAGCCCAAACAGGTTATATGGTTGCAGTTGTGGACATGGTTTTTGGCCCGTCTACTTTGGGTACGTGATTTTTGGTTGGAGCTCGAGAGCATAGGACCGAGATTAGTCTTACAATGCTGCTGGAGTTGTTGTTACATTCGTACTTTGTTTTCAGTTGTATTTCAGTAGGTTGTTGTGTTTGCTGATTTCCATAGATACTTGTACCTACTGCATCATTATCAATATCATTATGTGTTCATTGCTACCACTATTTATCTTCAGTGTTTGTATTTTGTTTACTACTTCCGCCATTTACTATTGTTTTCTTGCCTTGTATACATTACCAAATGAGGGCATAGTTTCCCCAATAACATACCAAGGCCCTCGATGCTAGTCGGAAGCCTCAGGCTTTTGTGGAAATTCACCTGAGGTCATGTGCGAACCAGGTATGGGGAACCAGTGGAAGGGATCCGGATTCAGGTCGTTACAAAGTGGTATTAGAGGTGTTCTTTCCTTTTTCTATTGACTTACTGTTTAGTGACATTAAACAGGGATAGGTCAGAATAGGTAAATGGTAAATATTTTTTCCCGGGCATTCTAGAACCCGTGTATGGGGAAAAATCAGATTACCTCGAACATTGCATGTTTTGAGTTTTGAGAATATTACAGTTTAATTGATTTCGTGTTTGGGCGATGCACTCTTTTTGTGATGTTACTATTTATATGATGGTGGTTCTATTTTGTTTCAACCTGATGAGATGAGTGTATTCCATATCATGCATCATATAGGAACATGTTAGAAGATCACATTCCATGCATCATTCCATGCCATCAAGGTTGCATTAGAGATTTCATGCTGTTGTGATAGGATTTGTGATAGACAATTCATGGTATTGTGATAGCTATTGTGATAGAATACCTGCTATTTTGATAGGGTATCGTTGTTGGATATTTCTTATCACGGATGCCAAACTTTGATCATAGAGGTATTATGGACCCTCTAGGATCAGAATTTGGTGGGTCACGAGTTATTATATTGTGGCATGTTATGTGCATCGTTATGATGTCATGCTTTGATTTTCGGGGAGTATGGGACCACACAGATCAGAATTTGGCACCTTAACCCTTGTTTTTCTATGTTTTCTGGGATCCGGTGCAGTTCTGAGGCTACTGTCCAGAAAAACCCAGAATACATGGCGTGTACTTTATATATACACGCCTTGTAGTTTTTGGTCGTGTCACTGACCATGTGGACAGGGACACAAAGTTGTAAATGGTTTTCAGGAACACGATGTGCACTCTAGGTACACGCCGTTTAGATGTTAACTAGGAGCCCGACCGTGTAACTAACAACTTGGGCCATATAATGCATGTTTTGTACACGCCGGGTTCGGTATGCACACACTGTGTATCCTTTCTCAGGTACCCGGTCGTGTCTTGAAAAACACGGGTCAATGTTATCCTCTCCTATACACGTCGTGTATGTTCGGAACACGCCGTGTAAGGATCAGCCGAGTACCCGACTGTGTCACGAACAACACGGGTTGTGGTTTCCCGTCAAGTGCATGATGTGTCTCTTAGGAACTCTCAATGTAGTGTCAACCGTGTGTCAGGCCATGTCGCTAACAACATGGGCCAAGTAAGGCATGTCTAGTACACGACAAGTCTTCCTAAAACACATCGTGTAGTCTTCAGCTGGGACAGTCTTTGTGACTTAGTCATATAGGAGTAGCCAGGCAGGGATAAAAGGGTTAGTACACGCCGTGTAGTTTAAGAACAAACCGTGTAGTCGGGTTGTTTACACATCCATGTATGGACAAGGTACACACCCATGGTAGTATTTCTGGAAACACGTCGTGTATCGGTATCACACGCCGTGTAGTTATGTTTTTCCCAGATTTGAAGGTTCTTCCATCCTGTTCCATTTTAATCTCATATATTGCAACCGTGTTCGTCTTTAATGAAGGTGGGTTTTGGTCTTTCAGATCTATGGCACCGAGATGTCCTCCTATTGCACGCTAGGAACTAGGCAGCGATCGTACGCCTGATAGGACCGGTCAGGGACTCCCAGTAGTTCTTCCCATCGTTCAGGACATGGCACCTACGGTGATTCCAGACACTATTGCTGATCCTCAGTTCAGAGAGGGTTTGATGAGATTCATACAAACCTTCTAGGGAGTTCAGCATCCTGCCCCCACAATGGCAGAGCTGACGCAGGTCTTCTAGCAGCAACATCCTCCCACTTTCATAGGGGATGGAGGACATCAGGCTGCAGAGTCATGGATGGAAGCCATGATGTCCATATTCGAGCATCTAGAGATGCCTCCAGAGAGGTGGGTGAATCTTGCGACCTATATGCTACGAGATTCCTCCATGAGATGGTGGGACATAGTCTCTCAGATGGGGCGCCAGCAGGCTATGGCTTGGGATGAGTTTCAGCGTACGTTTTACGACTACTTCTACCTAGCGACACTGAGAGCTGATAGAGCCAGGGAGTTCATGATCTTGCAGCAAGGTACTCTCTCAATTACAGAAGATTCCTCCCGCTTCACTGAGTTATAGTGATTCACTCCCGTTCTGGGGAATGACGATCTGTTTCTAGCGAGGATGTTTGAGGAAGGCCTCATACCAGAGATCAGATCACAGGTGAATGTCTTTCAGTTGACTTTTATTACACTGATAGTCATCTAGGAACTCATCATAGAGAGGAACCTAAGATAAACTGGAGCTATGGACCGGGGCGGTTCAGCATCCTTGGTGGATTCTCCCCAGGAAGATAGTAGGAAGCGCCACCGAGAGTCTACGCGAGGTGACCTGAGGTAGCGAGGTATTCTTTCTGGTAGACAAGATGCCCCTTCTGTCACCCAAGTGTTGTCTTATCAGTGTGGGAGGAACGGGAATAATAATACCCAGTGCCCGAAAGACCCAGTGTAGTGCTCATCCTGCGGAAAGATTGGTCACCTGCAGCGTTTCGGCAAGGTTCCCCTTACAGCAGTTAGTGAAGGATGATCAGTTTCGACCCCGCGTACAGGAGCAGGATTTCCAGCTCCACAGAAGACTAGGGGATGGAGTTCTGCAGAACTTTTTGGTTAGGTTAGAGGTCGTGGTCATAGTGTTCAGGCTCAGGGAGAAGAATCGTAGGTTTTTCAGGCTGCTGCACAGGGCCGCGGTACATTCAATACTTTTTCTGTAGAGAAGATTCACCAGGAGAAGGATCCCATACCCTCTACAGTTTGAGGTACGATCTTTGTAACCTTAGTTTTATCTTCATCCCTTTTTTATACTGGTGCTTCACATATCTTTATCTCTATTACTGTCATGGAAAGTCTTGAGCTCTGTGTCTTTTTGTCTACTGACATGTTGAATCTCGACACGCCCTTGGGAACGAGGACATCTATCATACTTCTGTGCAAGGAGTGCCCTCTCCAGGTTGCAGGGTATCATTTCCTATGGGACCTCTATGTCCTGGAGATGACGGGCTATGACATCATTCTTGGTATGGACTGGATGGTTCACTTCCAGGTAGTCATCGATTTCTATCGCTATAGGGTGAGTTTCGTATCACTAGAGGGTGAATCTTTCATTCATAAAGGTGAGTGGGATATTCAGGCGAGTCGAGCCGGACTCGTGCATCATGGTCTAGGAGGAGTTACGACCCGGATTTCTATTCTTTATATGGATGCCCAAGGGACTTTGCAGTTAGATTTTTCCCTTGTGGTTGATCGCTTTCCAGAAGACTTTTCTGGTTTTCCTCCGGAGCGTGAGGTAGACTTGTTGATTGAGCTCGTTCCCAGAGTAGAACCGGTGTCCATTCCTCCTTATTGGATTGCTATACCTGAGTTGCAGGAGCCCAAGAAGCAGTTAGAAGAGTTGCAGGCAAAGGGTTTCATCCGACCCAGTACATCTCCTTGGGGTTCGCCTGTCCTGTTGCGAAGAAGGCGCCGGTAGCCCTAGGCTTTGCGTGGATTATTGGAAGTTGAACCAGTTGATGGTCAAGAACCGATATCCCTTTCAAAGTATTGATGATATCTTCAATAATCTTTGAGGAGCTAGGGTGTTCTCAAAGACCTATTTGAGGTCTGATTATCATCAGTTGTTCGTTAGACCTTTAGATATACCTCTAACAGCCTTCAGAAGCAGGTATGGCTTCTATGAGTATATGGTTATGCCGTTCGGTCTTACGAACGCGCCATCAGTTTTCATGGCGCTGATGAAACGAGTGTTCCATTCTTACTTGGATTCCTTCATTGTGTTCTTCATGGACGATATATTGGTGTACTCTCACACTGGGCACAACCATGCAACCCATCTTGAGATCATTTTGAGTACACTAAGGGAGCATCGGCTTTATGATAAACTCTCAAAGTGACACTTTTGGATTGATGAGATTCAATTCTTGGGTCATGTCATCTTAGAGACAAGAGTATCAGTAGACCCAGAGAAGGTGAGAGCAGTAGTTACATAGGACAAGCCGAAGAACATCTTCGATGTACATAGCTTCTTGGGGATGGATGGTTACTACATACAGTTTATACAGGACTTCTAAAGCCTACCAGCACCATTGAAGGGCTTGACTAAGAAGAGGGTGAAGTTTGTATGGTCAGAAGCCTGTGACTCAGACTTACAGGAGCTGAAGGGGAGATTGACTTCAGCACCGATCCTAGTTTTACCGGATCCGGGCAAGAACTTTACAGTTTTCTATGATGCATCTGGCATCAGACTTGGAGCAGTGCTTTTGTAGGAGGATCGAGTGGTTGTGTATGGATATCGTCAGTTGAGGCCTCATGAGAGGAATTATCATACGCACGACCTGGAGTTGGCTGCGTTAGTTCATTCATTATGTTGCCGGAGAAATTACCTTATGGGAGAGAATTTTGTGGGATACACTAACCAAAAAAGTCTCAAGTACATATTCTCATAGTGTGACTTGAATCTGAGACAGCGAAGGTGGCTTGAGTATCTCTAGTCCTTCTATTTCGAGCTTGCCTATACGTTTGGGAAAGGCAACGCAGTGGCTGATGCACTAAGTAGGAGAACTCAGATACGGGCAATTCAGGAGGCCAGAAGTGAGTGGAAATTGATGGCTCTATTCTCAGAGATGCATTTGGAGGTGCACGATAGGCAGGGGCAGACTATCCTATCTTATATGGTCGTTACCTCTGTAATTTTGGACCGAGTTCGAATGAGGCAGCTGGAAGATTCAGAAGGCCTAGTCCTATAGGAAAGCGTGTCATGAGATGACCCTCTTCCCTGGTGGACCATTAGCGAGGATGATATTTTGTGTTTCTAGGGACACGCATGAGTGCCAGCAGATATACAAGGGGAGATGATGCGAGACTTCCATTCCTCAGTTTGGGCAGTTTATCCTATCTTCACCAAGATGTACTGGGATCTTCATCACCAGTACTGGTGGCCAGGTATGAAGAAGGATGTTGCAGGTTTCGTCATGAAATGTTCTACTTGTCAGTAGGTGAAAGTAGAGTATCAGCGACCAGCGGGGCTTTTGCAGTAGTTACCCATTCTAGAGTGGAAGTGGTACGACATCGAGATGGACTTAGTGACTGGTTTTCCAAGATCATCGAGAGGAAATGATGCGGCGTGGGTTGTCATTGACAGTATTATGAAGGTTTCTCATTTCTTGAAGATAAAGGAGACCATCAGTGTCGATGAGCTTGGACGGTTGTACATCCGGGAGATCATTTGTCTGCATGGAGTTCCACACTCCATTGTTTCAGATAGAGATGTGTGCTTTACCCCTTGGTTCTAGCAAGGATTCCAGAAGGCCTTGGGTACACAGGTAATTTTGAGTACATCATACCATCCCTAGACTGATGGCTAGTCCGAGCGCATGATCCAGGTGCTTGGGGATATGCTCTGAGCTTGCATCCTAGACTTTGGCGGTTCTTGGGAGAAGCATATTCCTATGGTGGAGTTCACCTACAATAATAGTTTTCAAGAGACCATTCAAATGGAGCCATATGAGGCTCTGTACAATAGGCCATACCGATCACCTTTATGCTGGCTGGAGGCAGGAGATGTAGATTTTCTTGGACCTCGTCTTGTTCAAGAGACTTCGAAGTAGATAGAGCTGATTCGGAAGAGGATGGCTATAGCGCAGTGTCGAAAAAAGTCTTATGTTGATCAGTGGAGACGACCTCTGGAGTTCGAGGTCGGTGACCAGGTTTTCCTACGTGTTACCCCGAGGTTGGGACACAAGAGGATTCGGGGACAGGGTAAGCTTTCACTGTGGTACGTCGGGCCATTCGAGGTCTTGGAGAGAGTTGGGTCGATTGCCTATAGGTTGTAGCTACCTCAGAGGTATCAGGACATGCACGACGTCTTCCACGTATCTCATCTCCAACGCTACTTTTCAGACCTGTATCACGTCTTTCATCCCGAGGAAGTTGAGCTTGAAGCAGATGCGTCATTCGAGAAGAATCCTATCCGGATTTTCGATCGTAGTACGAAGGTTCTCCACGGGCGGTCTGTCCCACTAGTAGAGGTGCTATGGTAGCACGGGCGAGTACAGGACGAGACTTGGGAAAGGGAGGCCGATGTACGATCACAACGGTTAGATCTGTTCGTGGTTTCTTCTTCTCCACCTCATTAGGGAAATTCAGGGAAGAATTTCTTTAAGGGGGGAAGTCCAAAAGAACCCGGATCTTCTTTTCAGGTACGATTTTCCTTTTTTTGGAGTTTTTGAGAAAAATTAACTTTCTGGAAATTTTTTAAGTACACGTCGTGTACCTTCTGAGTACACGCTATGTACTCTTTTCCCGCTGAAGCCGTGTGCTGGCCGTGTCCAAGCCAGACACACGGAGTGTAAGGGTGATGTGGAGGCCTATTTTGGTGAAGTACGGAAAAGACCTAGTACATTCTATGCACTCTAAAAGTACACGCTGTGTACTTTTTTTTCATTAAACAGTCCGGGGTGGCGCCTGACACACAGAAGCGTCTTCTTCTCTAGGTTTCATTCATCCAGGAGTGGCCGTACGACCGAATTTTCTCCCAGCCACCGTGCCTCCATCCTACCTCTGTTCCAGCCCCCGTCGATTGTGTTTGAAGCGCAGTGGTGAGTTTTCTGTTCTGCTTTGTCCTTGTTTCTCGATTCCTCTTCATTTTCATGTTATTATAGGTTGATTGTTTTGTGATTTTTCTCAGATCTACGTCGTTCTAAGGGGAATATTTATCTGTGGTTCACTTATATCAATCTAATGGGATCTAGGTAGGTGGTTTGTTTCCCTACGTTGAATGTCTTTGAGTTTTTGGTGCAAAAGTGCCGGATACCCATGTATCGGGTATCTCGGGTTAGGGATTTGATCCTATTTTGTTATCTGAATTAGATTTCTTGTATGCATGATGTTATTAGATGGTTAATAAAATGCTTGTTATCATGTTTGAGGATCACCCCTTGGGTTTTCCCCTTGTTTTGTCTATTGATAATTGTTTGGCATGGTTTGCCTACGAGGCAACCCTTTTGCAAATTGCTAGTATGCTTGTTGACTTGATTGCATGTATTTTCTGCTATTTATATGCTTGTGGATGCATTGTATCTATTAGCCAAGAAGTTTCTAAACTTACTTAGGCTGCTAACAGTCAATTACGCATGACTAAAGATCTTAGGGCTGAGTGAACCTTGTGTGGTTGACTAAAGGGTGAATTGACGATTAGGGCTTCCCTAGAGAGTCTTTTATAATCATTATCGATAGAAGGACCTAATGGAATGAGAAATTGTGTTTCCTTAGAGTGTCCTTAGTTTTGTAGCGATACTATAGGGGGAATTAGATGTATGTGCTTCCCCAGAGAGTCTATATATTTCATTGCAAAACCATAGGGGAATTGACGGTGAGAGCTTCCCAGAGTGTCTGTGCCTTTGAACATCTACTTGAAAAGAGGGATTTTCTAGTATAAGCTAGCCAGAGAGTCAGTGCATTATTTGTTGGTTTCTTGTGACAAGTCCACCCAGCCAAAGAACAAGTTTGGGTTTGTACTACTTACTATTTAGGTACACTGGTGAATTACCTGTTGTGATTACTTTCCTGCTTTGGGAGTATAGAGTTGTTGCTTGGTTCCATGGTTGATAGCCAAATTATTGTGATGAACTAATAAATAAATTTGAATGGAGTTTTGTAGGATTTCATACTTTAGTGTACATCTGCCTCTCTACTACATTTGTTTACATTACTTTTTCTATATTACTCAGTGACTATAGAGCACAGATCTCGTGGTGATAGCCTACTGGGGTTATTCTCACACCCAGTTCGGGTCCTGCTTTTCGGCCCAAACAGGTTGTATGGTTGCAGGTGTGGATAGGGTTTTTGGCCCTTCTACTTCAGGTACATGATTGCTGGTTGGAGTTGGAGAGCATAGGACCGAGCTTAGGGTTGCGATGCTGCTGGAGATACTGTTACTTTCGTACTTTGTTTTCAGTAGTATTTCAGCATGTTATTGGGTTTTCTGCTTTCCTTTGATACTTTTACCTGCTCCACCATTATCATTATCATTATGTTTTCATTGCTTTAGATGTTTAGTTTTAGTGTTTGTATGTTGTTTACTGCTTCCCCCATTGACTATTGTTTTCTTTCCCGGTATACATTACCAAATGAGGGCGTAGTTTCCCCAATAACATACCAAGGCCCTCACTGCTAGTCGGTAGCCTCTGGCGTTTGGGGAAATGCGCCTGAGGTCATGTGGCGAACCAGGTACGGGGCACCATTGGAAGGGCTCTGGATTCGGGTCGTTACATATTCCATGCATAAAATTGGATTTATTCTTATTTTAAACCTTTAAATTTTATTGGATAAATGTGAAAACATCAAAAAAAACATGTATAATCATATTATAGTTTGTTCTGTTCATTCCTGCCAATACAAAGGGAAGTCATTAACTACCATTTAAAAAAATAATAATATGATATTATTTTCAGTATAACTCAATGTTGTGAGAAACACAAGATTTTAAAGAAACGCTTTGTTGTGTGTTGAGTATGATATCTTAAATATCATCCCTGTTAAAATAATATTAACATTAAATTCAAAAATATTAATAAATATGAAAATTTCATATTCTTTATTTACCCTGTATGTTACATCCATTCCCCCTTTGGGAAATTGTATCCTCCGAATATTAAAATTAGGCTTTGAAACTTCATTGAAAGTCACATATCTGAAAATGTGTCAATAATACTAAGAATTTAAAAGAAAGAAAGAGGAGTACAAAGGTTACTCGAGATAACCCATGATAGGATTTCATGTAGGAAAACATGGATATAGAAGGGAAAACAAACCATCGTGTTCTGATGGAGAGTGGAAGAAAACTTGATTAGGAGAAACTTAACCACCAGAAAATCACAAACTTTTGATGTGTTAAACGTTCTTTGAATACCCAATAAGAAACATAAACCAATAATGTTTTTGTTTTAACTTCCAGTTCATAATTTTGAGAAATTAATTTATGATCTTAACTACGAAAATAAGGAAACTTACTTACATGTCATTTATACTTTCATCCTTTACTAAATTTATTCCATAAAACTCAACATTTATAGAAATTATGAGTATTGAAGATGACTAGGACACATAAAAAGAACTAGAATCAACGTATAAATAATCACATAATACAAAAAAGAAGGACCATATATTTCCCTTATCTTTAGACGTTAAAAAAACAGAAAGGTTAGTACAAGATTAGATAATCCCCAAAAGGATAGTACATTATAGAATGAAATACCACTCATAATCTCCAAAATTCAACAAAAAATAACCAAAGTTCAGAAAAGACCTTTAAATAACGAACTGTACTTAAAATTATTCAATATAATCAAAACAAAGAATGAAACCCAAAACTCAAAAGAATTTAATCACAGAGTCTTTCAAAACAATCTTAACATTTATCTCCAAATAACATCGTCTACTCTTAATGTCTCATTGTAAAGTGTAAATAACTAAATCACATATTCTCTATGATAGGTTAATAATTTCCATTAATAACTTGAATCACTATACATCCAAAATAAAAAAAAATTCGTTCAAAATAAAATTCAACAATTACTCCTAAAATGAAATCCCATAGTATTATATATTCCTTAGGCATTAAGTGTTTCCCTAAAAGAGAGAACGTCTTCCAAAATAACAATTATAAATTAATCACCAAACCATTTTCTGTACAAATGATATCCATTTAATAAAACATAAGTTCCAAAAATCAACATATTCTTGATCTATTATACTATTTAACTAAGAAGAATTAGTCATAATAACTATGGGCTTCACGTAGTCCAGTTGTATGAGATAAATCCCAATCACAAGTTGATTGTGGGTTCGATTCATGCAGCTTTGTCCGGCGCGATGGGTTGTCACATGATCTGTGTGTTATCCTTTTTCAAAAATTCTACAATTTTATAAAATTCTATAAAAAATGAGATAAACTCCTCAAAAATAACAATAACATATTTGAACCATAAATGTTATCTCATACCTCATATTTTCATCCCAAAAGTAATAGCCTATAATTTCCTTAATTTCAAGGATCATAAAAACTGAAATGGTTGTTTATAACTATATCCATAAAAGAAAAGATAATTCTTCCTTGAATAACATTTTCAAATATCAATCATCGGGGCTACACATACTAGAAAAAGTTATCCAAATTAGTCCATTCATCAAAAGAGCCATAATATTTTTAAGCATTTCATCCTCCTAAAATGCACCATAACTATTGAATCCCTTATATGTAGACTTATTACTCAATCAATTTATATAAAAAAACTTTGAATCATTCTAATATGCTAAGTATTGTGGTTATGTCATTTATTCTTAAATAATACCCTATCCTCTGAAGTTATCTAAATCAACCTCTGATACCAACTATAAGGACCCGACCTTACACCTTACATCATATTGAATTCATTTAATAATTAGCATTGAGGGTATTTTCAGGTTTAGAATTATATAGAATTGGGCCATAACTATTACATTACATCTCAAATATTAAAAAGTAGACACTTCTACTCATCATCCATTTTTTATAAAATAAAGACTCTTCAAATAAAAGAATAATTATTTTCTTGATATAAATCTTCTTGAATTATTCATTTCACTTACCCATCCTTATACCCTTTGAACAACATTTCAAAAACCTAGGATGCGCATAAAAAGATCAGTAAGGGTTATAAAATAATGAAATAAAACCTTATTCCATAAATACATACAATCATTGAAATCATTATTTTCAATCATAAAACATAATCTCTTTAACATACATTATGAAATCAAAATATTTATGAACAACATATAGAAAATCATAAACCATAAAGGTAAATTATGGCGTACATAACATATTTACATTATAGATTTTAGAGCTACCTAAAGAGTTACATTTGGAATACCCATCACTGTATATTCCCTAAATTTCATCGGAGAAAAATTAACATTTACCTCTTTCACATTAAACTAATGCATAGAAGAGCTATAGAGGGCTCACCCTCCCTAGGTTTATCATGGAACCACCCGTATGTGTAAACAATGACAAATAACCATAACATATTAATAACTCATAAAACAAGAATAAAAGAAGGATAAAATTTCATTATTTCAATCAAAATATATTATTTCAATATTTTCACATAATCAGTTCATTATCAAACCATTTTCAAAACCATTTAAAACATTTAACAAAGCGATTTTGCAATAAAAGTGTCCCAGAATACATTGAATTTTTTGAATGAAATTTTAAATTTCTAAACATTAAGGTTGATATGAATAAATCATTAAAACCATTTTTAAAACATGTTAATTAATGTGTTGTATTTAGAATAATAATTCCTTAAAACCTTTAAAATGGTTTTTTAGTTAAAGAGTTCCTAACCAAATGAAAGATGCTTGAATACAAATAATTAACGAAATAATATTAATCAAAGCTTATAATCTCATTAGAATAAGGATATTCATGATATAAGTTTTCAAAGGGAAGTATATACATCATAAAAAGGTGAATTGGTGTATAAAAACAAATAAGTCTCAATGGAATGTAAATTACGACAAATCCCCTTCCAAATATCATTACCTTAGATTAATGACAATTCAATGACATAATTATGGGTGAAATATATGAATACATCCAATATAAGTGGATATTATGTGTAAAGAAATCATATTTCATTCAAACATATTCATATCATGACATAATCAAGAAGTAGAAGTTTAACCCACAAAATTTAAATTTGGTTAAGATGTTTTCTTAGAGAAACTCTACAGCCTAACAGTATCGCATTCAAATCCAGAAAATGAGTTGATGAGAGATAAAAGGAACTCTCATAAAATAAAAATAAAAAATATAGTAATATGGATATATAAGAACATATCCCAACATTAGAAAAAGGAAATTTAAATGACATAACATAAAATAAGTCTTGGTTTAGAATAGGAGGGTTAAAGGTTCCCTTGCCAATTTGGTAACTGACAAAACATACGCCACATGAATGAAGGATCATACAATGAATATTTAAATACCCATATAATAGAGAATATTACTCAATGAATACAATAAATGTAAGTATATACAACACAAAAAATGTAATAGTGGTAAATATAGAATGAATCTCACCGGAATAAAGAGTGTGAAGAAAACCCCTTACCTCGTGTCCGAGTTGACTAGTTTTTTCCTTGTTATTCCTAAATAATAAAATCATGTTACTTTATAATTTTATAAGAACCTTTTAATTTTAATTATTCCTATTATATCACTTATTGCATTTCTATAACCTTTAGATAATTATTTGTGTTCATATTAAACATTTTTTCAATGTTTGGAACTTGAGTAAAAAATTGAACTTGTTATAATTAGAAGTTGTCCATGAGGTCAAACGTTCATTATCTCTATAATGATATTCATGATTTTTATATCATATATATAAAATTTATCCAGTTTATATATATTTATAATAGTACATATCATTTGGATATATAAAATGAAATGCATCGTTCATGGAGATGGTAATCCGTATGTACACATGAACACTACTTTAATTTCTATTTCATCTTTAAAGGAATAAAAAATCAATGATACATAGGTATATTATAATTAAAAATTAATAAAATGTTTTATGTATGTTACATAAGATCATTAAATCAATATTTTATATGTTCCATGTATGGAATTAATAAATCATATCACATTGAGGGTGTGTTAGTCTGCACTTCCTCAAATTAAATTATCATATTTATACATCATGAAGGGAATAGAAGTCTATTATAAATTAGAATTACCAAATAATTTAGATAAAATAAATATCATGTATATTGTATAATAATTATATTTCCATTATAATGGCCACCACATAGGCTGGTAGGAGAATATTGAACAATCATCATTTAATGAGGCAGTAGTTCGCCGTCCACAGAATCAGAATGTTCTAAACACATTTGACTGAGGTGTGTGTAAGTGTAGTTAGAATAATCCACATAAAAATATACTCATATGTTTTGGAATTTTTTTTATTTAATCAAATAATAAATAAATTTTAGGGGGTTGGAGAATTAAAATTAAAGGAAATAACT
The DNA here is from genome assembly GCA_963277665.1 of Viscum album. NCBI lineage: Eukaryota > Viridiplantae > Streptophyta > Magnoliopsida > Santalales > Viscaceae > Viscum > Viscum album. Next base: position 34,665,180 of record OY728131.1, read on the forward strand.
TAAGAGAAGAAGTTACCTTTAAATCAGGTATCTCCTTTTGGTTTAAACCAAAAGGTTTACTTGAATTTCCTTATTCCTAGTGGAAGGATTATAGGAGTAATAAAGGGATTTAGGGATATAACATTCTCAAAGGTGGGATGATACAAGGGGCTTGATATGTGTGAGTAATGTGCTAGAGGTGATGGATTTTTATAAGGGGGAGGAGGGGCTCTTTAGGAATTTTTGAAAATATTATATTATTCTAAACTAAATTTAGGTTTCAAAAGGTGCCAAACTCATTAAATTAGAACATAAGATTAAAATTATTATAAATTCTCCCTACCAATTTATTTTAGACATGTTTTGGTTTCAAATTTACCCATATTATATTTTTTTAACCCTTAGTTAACTAATTGGACTCTTACCATGTCTTCTTGGGTATTAACTCTATACGGTTAATATAGTTACCATAAAATGCCAATAGAAACAAAAGTGATTCATTAATAAAATTTTAAACCTTATCTAATTTATTTTTCTGAATATAAGAACATTAGTATTGTTATATCTTTTAATATAATAATATATCTTTTAAAAACTCATTCATGTAAATTTAAATACTATTCATATCATGACTTTTTCAAAATTCTAAAACAGCATGATTTATTCCAATAACCTTAATTAATCAAAATAAAACAAGTCGTAATAATCATTATAATTCATGTATTGAATAAAAAGTTTCAAAATAAATTTATTTAAACATATATAATCTCATTTATTTAAAACATTCATTAAATAGGTAATCATTACATCATCATTTTGTGAAAAATAAATTTATTTATCTGAGGTATAAAAATTATAAATAAAATACCATGTTTTAGGAAATATTTTTATCTTTATAATTAATATTTTTAGTCAAATATATCAATTATACAACACCCGTTAATTTTTTTATTAAAATAACACATGTTTATGATATTTTTAATATTACATTAAATAAAAAATATTTATGTCATTTTCTAACCCAATTTACATTAAAAGGACAAATGTTTCACCCAATGATTATCGTGGTCATCCATGACTCATCCAATATGGTTAGTACAACTGTTAAGGTAATTTTATGTTACTATAATATTATTTTTTTACTTTGAATTAACCTATTTACCATTAAACATGGTAAATAAAAATCAAATGTTAATATTCATCAAAAGTTATTTCCATCCTATTGATCAAATTTTTACTTATTCATGATAACCGTGTATATTTGATTTTTTAAATTCAATTCATAGAATCCATAAATTTTAATTTAAAATAAATTTTTTTTTACTACTAAGTAGTGTTTTTCACTCTTCCTCAAAAATTGAAAGTTTTCTAGAAAAATACCAAAAATCGACCTAAAGATAATTTTGATATTATGAATTCAAATATTATGTCTATTTTACCAAATTAAAAACTTATAAATTTCCTTAATTAATTTAAAATTAATTCTCGTTGTCAAAACTAGAAACCATGTTTTTAAAAGGTAATAACTACCAAAATATTGACACCTGTTTATGTCCAATTTCAAAGTGAAATTACTTCAAATGACAAATATTGGATTTAAAGGTAAAAATATAATCTAATTACACTTTAAAACAAAATAAAAAGATAATATAACCATATAAATAAATTATATTAAAATATAATTTTGAAATAAAATATAGTTATTTCCACTATTCATTAAAAATGAACATTATTACAAAATACCTAAATTTCATTCAAATTAAATTCTTATCTCCCGATCGTAAAGAATAATTTTATTTAGTCAAATATAACATATAAAATTGACAGAAACTATATTTAAAAAGGGTACTCCATCAAAAGGTCATTAATTTATCTTTTAAAGAATATTTTATTATTTCATGCTTAAAATCAGATTCATTATCATATTAAGACACTTAATATTATTGGATAAATGTAAAAACAATAAAAAAATGTATATTCATATTATTTTTAGATCTGTTCATTCCGACCAATACAATGGAGAGGCATTAACTACTATTTAAAATAATAATTGTATAATATTATTTTTCGATATAACTCAACGTTTTGTGAAACGTTAGATTTCAATCAATCCCATTGTTCTATGTTGAGTAGGATATCAGAAAAATAATCCCATTTAAAGCAAAATTAGTATTTAATTCACAAATATTAATAAATATGTAAACTTCATATTCATTATTTATCTAGTATGTTACAATATTACCCTACATCAAAATTGTATCTTTGATGAGAATAAAAATGAATAAATGAGCATAAAGTTTTTATATCTTACCTATTGTAATCCTACATGATTATAAGATATTAAATTAGAGTCTGGACAATAGTAAATTCATAAAAACTAGAAAACTTCTAAGGAAGATCTCTCAATGCAAGGGAGTATGTTGTTCTATCAATGATGGAGATAAAAGAAATAATGGTATCAGTTATATGAATTATTAAGGTATTTTTTGTCATTTTAACGAAAAACCAAGGGTTTTAAGGTTTTTCCGCATGGTTGTCTAACTCGTGTTCCAACCATGAAACTAGAATTTTTCAAGAGGGGTGTCACAATAATCATGTGTAACAACCGCAACCAAAGTAGCCAAGCATCGACGGTTATTTTACTAGAATTTCATAAATACATGAGATCACATCACCAAAAATCAATTAGTTTATTAGTCCCAAAGAGATGAATACATACACAGTTCTATAATTACATTAGTAATTATACATAAAACATAAAAAAGGAAAAAAATCTTCTTTCTCAACACATATTCAAACATTTCATCTTCATAACCTTGGAAAGGAAAAAAATTAAAGGGTGAGACCAACTATTCTGCAAGGGTTACATGAGTCAATAATATGTGGAGCATAATCAATAAGGCATGATCATTATGGAATTGTAAATAATTGAAAAACACATGTCATCAATAAATTGATAATGAAAAATGCATCTATAGAATTTGTTATAGTAAAAATATCATTGAAAGTAATAATAGAATACTGAATGATGAAAATGATAAACTGCTAGGCATCACATATCTATAATATGAACCTTTATACAACCTATATATTTTAACTCTCTGTGTATAAAATATTCTAATTTCTCAAGAAAATAAACATGAATGGTTTGTCCCCATCTTTTTTGTCTAATGAGACTTGTCGATGCGTCGATGTGCTATCTATAACTGGTCTCCATCCATTAATGAAATTCCAAATAATTATTCATATATATATATACAATTGATGAAAAATATGGCATATAATAATATATGTATTTAGTAAAGGATATAGATTTATCAATATTTCCCTAGTTAGAATAACATTAAAATTAAAAACCATATGTAAAAATAATATAAAGGTTAGAAAATAATCATATCCATAATAAAATAAATATGGATATTTAAGATAAATATAAGGTCAAAGGCAGAATAACCCCAAATAACTAGTAGATAAACCACATAAAAAATTTTAGGTTCAAAATACAAGGTAAGTCTCAACCAAAATAAAATTGAGATGAAGTCTCTTACATTAATTCTGGCTTAATTTTTTCAAATTTGTGCCTCTTAAATAATATAATAATTTTTATTAAACGTTTATTGAGAAGTAAATTATTGTAATTTATTCAACTATTTATCAATTATAATTATTGTATTAGGTTTCTTAAATTTTTTATGAAATCATGCATTTTGATATCAGTTTTTCTTAAGAATTACCTATTTACCTTGATTTAGCTATTTTATAAAATGTAAATAATACGTTAGTATAATTAATTCCATTATAATATAATACAAGTAATTAAATATTTATATATTATATATAATTCATACTATACCTCTATGATAGTGTTTATAAAAATTCTCTGGGCAATGTCTCCCTAGGTGGTTAACTGAACATTAACCGAATGACTTCGAAAGTGGGGGAAAAGGGAGTCCAAATTTTATATATGTGATATATATGATACTTTAGGTAAGTTAATATTATTAAAATCATGTTAAATTACATCATAAATTATTTTAGAGTCTATTTTTTTGAATAAAATTGGGAACAAGAAGAAGAGAAGAAGAAAAATGGGAAGAGTTAACGGAGACTTCCTATTTCCTCTATGTGGCTTCTCTTGTATGACATTATAACTCGTTTGATTTTTAGAGTTATATTAATCTGTGATGTTCATATGGATTAAATGTGTTCTAATACAGAATATTTTTGAAAATATTTGGCTTATTAATTTGTGATATTAGTGGTTTTCCAAGGAAAGGGAGAGGGTTTATTTATACACGAAAAGAGGTGTATTTTTAGTATAAAATATTTAGTAAAATATTATATCAAATGTGAGATATTTAATATTTATTTTTTACAATATAAATCATATATTTATATAATATAACGATTTTGAGACTCTAAAAACCTTTATAATTTTAATTAATTAGTTTATTTGAAAGAGAATTGGAAAAAAGAAAAATTGATATTTAAAAGAATAAATTTTGACTTTAGGTTCTAGAAAATAATTTTTAGGTTTGTAAATTGATTAAATTGTATGTCATTAAAATATTACATAAATTAAATACATAATAGATGAAATTAATCTTCTATTAATGATTATGTGACCAATACATCATTAATGGAGTAATTTATTTTACAACAGTTACATGAAAACTATGTTTTTATTATCCATCAGAAAATTCATGTATTTCAGAAAAATATTAGAAAATTAATATTGGAAAATTTCAACAAGATGATTTGAAAAATTTAATCCATTTTATGAAAATAATTTTCAAAATATGAGAAATTTAAATTTTAATATAAGTCATCATTTTTTTGAAATATATTTATTTTAATGGGAAAAATGATTTTATGACACATTGAAACATTAATTAAGGTCTTATAAAATTATATTTTAATAATTATACCACAAAATAATAATTTTTGAAATTTTTTTTTAAATAAATTTTATTTTAAATCATTATATTAATTATAAAATTTTAAATAAGTATTTTCATTTCCCATAAATACAAAAATTTAATTTATGATTTTTGAAACATTCATTTAATTATTCCATGACATATGTATTTAATATTTTTTATTTATTATATTTGGAAATTTTATTTATACATTAATAGGTTATGTTACAATTATATTCCTTGGGAAACTATTCTTAAAGGTTACCTTACTATTAAAATGGTCATGTTAATATTTAATAGTATATTAAGGCTCATTTGGGCTCAGTGTTGCATGAAACATAATCTATTGAGTAAATTGATTTTTTTAGGTGATACATACCATAAATCTTGGGGGGTTATATTCTTCCCTCTTTTAGAAATATCATCACCAATATTCTTTCATTTATATTTCCTTCTAATCAAATTATGGTGGGTCTTCATCATAACATCCTTAGGTTCCCACATTTCTTCTCCCATTTTATAGTTTTTACATAGTGTTACTATTCAATTCGTCCAATTATTCAATAAATGCTCTATTTTCTCAAGAATCTCGAAAGGTATTCAGGGTAAGAAAAATCTAGTTCAAGTTCTATTTCTTGATAGTTGAGTATGTGTGTTGGGTCTGTCATGTACTTCATTAACAATGATATGTTGAACAAATCATGATCTTTGGAGATAGATTGTGGTATTTATAATCACTAAGATATAACTCAATGTTTTTACAATATTTAAAATGGATTTATGAACTCAGGGCTTAGTTTACCTTTCATACTAAACATATTGACTCCTTTCCATGGGATACCTTATGAAATACATGATCACCCACATAAAACTCCAAATAAATTTTATGGTTGTAATCATAAATCTTTTAACTACATTTGGATACTTTAATATGATCCTATATTTCATTAAAATTGTCTTTGTCTCTTCAATAATATCCAGGAAAATGAGTTTCCTTTCACCAACATCATCACCTCATGTTAGAGTATGAATTCTCTATCCATATAATGCTTCGTATAACCCGATTTTAATACTATAATTGAAACTATTATCGTAATAAAATTCTAATAATGGTATATAATGATCCCACATACTTTAAATTCCAGTGATAATGATCTCAACATGTCTTCTAATTTTTGAATAGTCCTTTCAAACTGTGCATCAATTTTAGGGTGATAAGAAATAATAAAATGAATATCTGTATCCAAATACTTCTATTGGATCTTCCTTTTTTATTATGTAAAATTGGTATCTTGATTATATTAAATCAATATAGGTGTACCATGAAGTCAGAAAACATATTTAATTGTGAGTGTTTCTTGTTACTCAATAGGTAAATCTTCTCTTATGGAATGAAAATGTTCCAATTTTGTAAGGAGATAAAAAATAACTCATGTCTTATCATTCTTTATTGAGTAAGTGGTAATCTAGTGATGAAGTACATAGTATTGACATCCCACTTCCATGTTGGAGTAGGGGTATGTTTCATAAATCTAGGTGGACAATCGATCTTATGATTTAATTTTTTGACAAACTAGTCATCTTGAAACATAGTCTGCAATTTCCACATCATATTATCCCATGAAAAATTTTCCTTCTGATATCTACCCATCATGGTACTACTAGGGTGCATCGAGAAATTTGAGGTATGAGCATCATCAAATAGTTCTTTTTTCTACCTCAGGTATTGATGAAAAAAACAACTTATTTCAAAATTTCAGAATTTCATCCTCATATATGAAGTCTTCTGATCGTCCATCATTAATGAATTTAACGTTATTTTGAGAATTCTCATCATCTTATTTAATTTTTTTATCTTCTTTATTAAAGATTAATTATAAGTAACTTGAAAAAGGAGTGATGATTTCGCTTTCTAATCAATTCCCATACCCATATATACTAAATCAATTAATATAGGATCTTTCTAAATCCTCATTGTGTTAGAAATCTAGAATCATTCCTACCTAACACACCTTCTAGGTTATTTAATTTTCTTTGGTGTTGGTGTATTGAAAAATAATAATATTTGAGTAAAATAAGCTAATGCTATTTCCTTATGATGATTTAATTATGTGTAAAGATGTATTTCAAACTCATGTGATCCATATATATCTCATATCTTTCACCATAGAGATAGTGTATCCATATATACAAAGAAAATATTATGTATAATAACTAATGATCTTGATTTGGAAAATTTTCTTCATTTTTCTTCAACAGCCTCGATGCATATTCCATAACTCGATCATTTTCCCTTAGTAAACAACCCAGTCATTTCTCCAATATCTCGTTGTTTATCACAACCCCATAATTTCATGATAGTAGTGTAAAAATCTGATATTTTAATAATATTCTATTCAATTATTCAAAAAATTATACACATTCGTTTTTCCATATGAACTTATCTCATTTACATTTTATCTTTGTTAATAGGTAATGCAATCAGGAATTTTTTTGATTGAAAGATGATAGTATCTTTTTTAAAAAAATGAAACTACATACCTCAGTTACATTCATTCGCATAGGTCATTATTTTATTGCATTATTCATGATGGATCAACTAATATTTAATTCTTAGAGACGACATGGTCATGAAAAGAAATTTTATTGAATCCAAAATTCACACTTGCTAAATTTAACAAATAACTCTTTCTTATTGAGAGTCTCAAGAATAAGCCACAACTAATTTTCATGGTCTTCATATCATTCAGAATAGACCAAAATTTCATCAATTAATACTATAAATATATCATCATGATATTCATTGAATATGAAATTAAATAGATCCATAAAAATAAATGGTACATTATTCAATCCTAATGGAATTACTATTAACTATTAATGTTCGTACCTCGTTCGAAAATTTTCCTTTATAATACATCATTCTTTAATAATAATGGATGATACCGAGAATAAAGTTAATTTTTTGAGAAATATTTATTTCCATGAATTTGATCAATAAAATCATCAATACAAGGGAGAGGATACCAATTCTTTATTGAAATATCATTGATTTCTCTATAGTAAATGAAAAACCTCATGGATGTTTCTTTCTTATTAAAATAGAGAATAGGGTATCACCAGGGAGAAAAACTATGGGGAATAAAAATCTTCTTATTTAACTACCCTACTTTTTTCATCAACTAAAATAATTTTATAGTGGATATTCTGTAAGGATTCTTCTATATTGATCTTGAATTAGGGATTAAATCAATGGTAAACACACCTTCATTTTTTGAATGGTGTCTATCAAATTACTCATACAATAAATAAATGCATTCCCAAACTATTAGTACATCCTCAATATGAAGTTTATATTCCTCATCCTATATGTTATTTTCTTTTACCCCTAAAAATTTTATTGAGTAGAGCTGTAGGGGGTGGATCTAGATAAGATTCACATGATAATGTTTTTTCTCTAAATATAAGGGATTCTACAAATTCCTCACAAATCCTAATACAATTGTTCTTGTAATAATTTTTTGCATCAAATTTTGAAATTCATTCCATATTAAGGATAATATAAAATTAATCCCTATGTATTATGATAAGGTTTAAAAATAAATCATTTTATATGTCATAATGGGGTGTTCCTGACACATTTTTTCAAATGCGATTTCACTTAGGGTTTTTGACAAACAACTCAATTATTAAATCAAAAGGGAAATATTTAATTATCATGGAATGATGGGATGATAGAAAAGTGTGTGATAATAAATAATCAAAGAAATTTTTGGCCAAATTTGGAGATAGTATTATTGTACATTGGGTACTTCTACATCGTCTGTAGTGATCACATAAACTTAGTCATCTCTTCTTGGCCCCTTATGTTGTATATTCTCAAAATGTTTGGGAAATTTTTTTGAATAATTCCACATTTCATTACAGTTGAATAATTTAACATCATTCATTAATTTCATTCCCTTGTATTCATTAGATTGAATAACCTTTTATCCACACTTATAAAAAACACCCATATATTTCAATCGTTTCGAAGGATGACTCTTTCAAAAAAAATTTCATAATGGGAATTTCATCATTTCCCTCTTCTCCTTTGACACATCACCTTTATTATGGTTTTCAAAAGACCTCTACCTATCTTTATTCCCCTCTAAAATACAGGATATAGAAAATAGCTTCAATAATTTCATGGAACATAATAATATTTCATTGTTTGGTGAAATATTTTGGGAATCAAATACCCTTATGGGACTTGTCTTCATACATTTAAAGAAATGATCAATCTTGGTTTCTGTATCATGTAAGTAATCAGTATTATACCTGGATAGTCTTGTGATGGAATAATAATACTCTAAAACATTTATTTATTTATTTTTCTTTAAGTTATGGAATTTTACTTTCATTTATGTTCATTTCTCACGGGGGATTCTACCGCATGAAACAATTAAACATAGGTATAGTATGGTTATTCTTCATAACTAGAGAAAGTTTTCCAAATATTTTCATGACCTATACATCTCTAATACTATCTTTGTTAACATTATCAGTGGGGAAATCCCTATATTGTCCAAGGGTATTTATTTCCTATCATTCATTATGTTTTGTCCCTATATAATGTCACAAAATATGTTAGCTCATAATCTATAGGTCATGGGCATAGAAGAAGACTGAAACACATCATTCCCAACTTTTATTCAGAATCAATGAGTAATATGAGATTTACAAAATGATAAACATAGTGATCTATTGAATTGATTAAAGGAAAATAGTCAAGGGATAAGAAATCATAACCTGATACAGGATCATCAAATATCATTTATAATTAATTTAATCAATTAAAGAATAACCTTGATGGAATTATTTCTTCATTGATGGGTCTGATAAGAGATATGAATTGTATTTTTTTGGATTTTAGGAACCAAGGGAAGATTGCCTCTACTATTGATCCACATTTATTTCACAAATCATTAAATTATTTCATAGAAATATTCAGGTTCTAGCATGACAGATCCCATTGATTGTGTCGTCCACCTTTGATCACCATAAAAACCGCTTCAAAAGTGATCTCTGTAAAGACCCTGAAATTTCAAGGATTTTTTTTAAAATTCTTTGGATTTTTACGAGTTGATGGATTCTGACGGGACTTGATTCCGAGGCCTGGTGTGCTCGGAAACAATTTCTTAAGTTTAGCTCGGGTACGTTCAGTGAACAAATGAGCAGGTTTTTCTATATTTTAAAACGATGCTCGGAATTGAAATCCTAGGGCACCGATGAACTCACAATGTCGTTAATTACTTAATTGGATCCTTACTGTAGTTGTGTTCGCACGGGATGAGAAGTTAATTATTTTGGGTTTATTTTGAGAAGTAAATAAAATTGTTGTACAATTTTATTTAAAATCTAGGGAGGTTAATTCCTCCCATGGGTAGTTGAGGGTGGGACACACAGCCACCTAACTACCCAAGGGTGGATGTTATAGTGGTGGGGCCCACACAAGCCCAACCATTTAAATTCCCTCTAACACATTAAAAACCCCTCATTAAATTGGAAACCCCCATTAAATGCCAAAATCTCCACCTCTCTCCATTAATTCTTGATGACCCACAAATTAATGAGGATCTTTCCTCTTTCCCCCATTTTATTTAATTTCCAACATGTTTAATAAATGGGGATCTTCCCTCTCCCTTCCTTAATTTATTGTCAACATGTTTATTAAGTGTGGTGATTTGAATTCTTGGAATTTACTTTGCATGTGAAATAAAATAATAGGAGGAGCCTCTTATTTTATTTTGGGGAGAGCATTCATTGTGCGAAGGAAGATCGCGAGAGATCATGAGGTTTTGGAAGAACTCCGACCTCTGAAAATTAATGACATCTCTTTTGACGAAGAACGCCAGTTCTTCAAAGAATGACGACACGCCAGTCATCCTCATCTTTGCGACATGAGAGGAGATGTCTCTTCCTCCTCGGAACACTCCGATGATGCCTACGAACCCTTTCCCCACGACCCCGTCTACCGCGATGCCAAAATTTGTCATTAGTTGTTGAGGTAGGGTAATTTTTATTTTTCATTATGTGATTTATACCCTAGGCATGGCGTTTATTTGTTGGGTGATGAATTGAACCACTAACGCGGTGGGTACGGACTAACGAACAAGTTCTAACCCACCGCTATTTTTGTTCATGATGCGTCGGGCGATTGGTAGAGAGGAAATAGGACCAAAATGGAAAATCAGAGCCTTCGTAGTAGATCTCGGGTCCCGAGAAGACCGGAGGCACATATGAGAGAAAAATCGGACCAACGGAATGACTCTAGTTGTCCACAAAAGCCCCCAGTGGTGTGGGACGCCGGCGCGCTGGTGCCCCAGTGCCCCACCAGAAGCATCCCACTGCAGCATCAATCATGGCTACAGAAGAAGGATATCTCAGCTGCACATGATCCAGGGGAGATCGGGAGGCCATCCTGGTGTCGCGTCTGCGGGACAGGGGGGGCGCGCCACCCACTCAGCCAGCTGGCCGAACCAGCACCCCCCAGCCGGGATGGGGCAGGTCAGGTGGACCGGGCCGCGTCGACTGGGAAGGGTCGTGCCCATCTGGGCCGGACCCGGACCAAGGTCGGGTAGACCCGGTTCGGGCCGACCCATGGGGGCTGGGTCGGGTCGACCCGGGCCCAGACCCCCCACTTCGGATCGTTTTTCGGTCTTTTTCCCATAACATGAGACACAGTCCTCCAATCGACACAGCGTCAGTTGTGTAGGAATACTTGGATTGAGATGGTCATTTTGGTATTTTACACTTGAGGTTTCGGGATACTTTGGGTATGGCCGGGTTGGTTCTAACTCGAGACCAACCGGGCCCTTTGAGTGGAAACACTTATAACTTACGGACCGGACGTCCGTTTGACATGCCATCAACTATGATAAATTCATCTTGATGAGATGGTTCTTTTGGATTACTCCACTTATGGTTTGGACGCAGCTGGAGTATGGTCGGGTTGTTTTTAGTTTAAAATCTAACCGGGCCCCTAGAACGGAAAAGCCAATAACTCTCAGACCGGGCGTCCGATTGACGCACCGTATGTTGCTTTGGGTTTCTTTTGTTGAGACAGAACATTGGGATACTTCAACTCTGGACTTCATGAAAGTTGATGTATTGACTCTTTTGCTTGAAGAGCAGACCCTCCTGGAATCGAGCATGCTGTGTGCGGGAACCCTAGAGCTGGTTGCGACTGCATCAACTTCTGTACTGGAATCCTCCATGGGTTTGAGAGCAGCGACTACCATACTGGAATCCCCCTTGGGTTTGATGGAGATTACTAATATTCTTGTATCATATGTGGGTGCGGTAGTATTGTCCTCTGTACTTGTATCTTATGTGGGTCTGGCATAGTAGCTGGTCTTTTATCCTGTGTGGGTCTAATAGCTAATTCGTCTTGTATCATGCGTGGGTCTGACAGCTTAGCTGAATCAGTGGCTACATTCGACCATGCCTATCACTTTATGAAGTATATACCTGTGTGATCTGAATCTTGAATTAAATCTTTATCAATAATGTGATTGACTTGCTTTCCTGTGTGTACTGAGTTGTGCTTTCCTCTGTGGACAAGGTTCTGTTTTATTGTGTGGACTAGTTGTGCATGGGCTCGAGAGTTGGAGACGAACTGTAAATGAAGACTTAGGTATATGTATGGTCATATAACCAAGTAGAGTCGGTTGATACTTCGTTATTGTATCTTTCCATTGTGGTTTATCCTTCGTGGATTCTGAGAGACCTTCGGGGGTCTCGGGGTCCCTACTGAGTATCGTATACTCACCCATGCACGAGCTATGCCTGCACTACGTTGTGTTGGATGCTGATGACAGACAGCACTGATCGAGGTAAAAGCTTGTGAAGCTAGACAGTACTTGGAGGAGGACCACTTGGCAGGACGTACACGGAGCGAACGACCGAACTCGAGGAGCTGAGGAGACTATTTGTACCCACACTTCAGGTGGGATTTCCCGAGGATGACTCGATGTTGCTGTTTTAATTATTGCTACTATACTTCCTTTTTCATTTGTACTGTGATTTTAGTTGGGTTTGTATATTGGCCGATTTAATTTTCAGCACCTACTTTTGTACTCAGTTTTACTTAGTGCTTACTTATCCTGTGTACTCTGTTGTGCGTATTTTCATTATAGAGGCAATGCCTTCCCTTTTTTTTGGGATTTACGCCTTTGGATCTAGTCACCAGCCCCTGTCCTAGGGAAGGTGGGCTTGGGGTAGTCACGGAATAGGCCCTGAGGACGGGTCGTGACAAATTGGTATCATGGGTGTCGGTTCTACCACAGAACTCGGTACTTTGATCATTCCTTTAAGTGAAGAAATAGGGTTAAGAGTATTGAGTGTGGTTTTCAATTCAGGGAGTCCAGTGTTGGTGCGATGGCCGATGTATCCATACAAAATGACCCTGACCTCTGATTTCCAACTCAATGCATGAAAACACTGATTGCGTGTGTGTTTCCTTTCAAAAGTTTTCATTGTGATTACTTTGTGTCAGCTCACCAGGTAAATTATATGACTGTGGCACACCTGTTTATTTTCAGGATGGACCCATGAAGGCTGCCATCCAGGGTTCCTAGTTATATGCGGGATGAAAGTCCACCGAGCGATGAGGCCTTGGTGCAGGTCCCCATTACAATAGAGGCACCAGTGGTACCACTACCTACTGGGCCACCGATACCACCAGCCCCAGCAGGGGAGAGTGCACACCTCCTAAGTTTGTTGCACGTGTTTCAGCGACAGAGGCCGCCCAAGTTCCATGGAGAGATGGGTCCTCATGCATCCAAGGATTGGCTGGAGGCTATCGTCAGAGTCTACACATTGGTAGGGACACCAGCAGACCTTATCGCGATCCTTGTCGCGAGTCTCCTGCACGCAGCAGCAGGTAGATGGTGTAGCCTGATGCTCCATGTGCACAACGTGGCATCTCTACTTTGGACGGACATCGAGAGCTTCTTCCGCTCGGAGTTTGTTCTAGCCACCCTCCGTGTGGTGCGAATCCAGGAGTTACTGCAACTGCGACAGGGCATCATGCAAGTAACCCAGTACTCGACGTTATTTACTGACCTCTCGCGCTACTCCACGGACATGGTACATGACCCATTTTTCTAGGCCTGGACCTTTGTGTAGGGACTGAGTCATGAGATAAGAGCTTTGATGATTCCCCTCAGCATCCTGACACGGGTAGGGGTGTTGGAGCGGGCCGTTTTAGTGGAGAGCTTTCTCGTGGTGTAGCCACCAGCAGCGAGACCCACCGCAGGACGGCACAGAGCGGAGTCTTCTATAGCCGTCAGTCGACTGATGTCGCAGGGGTCTAAGAGTACTAGGCCATCAGGTGGGCTACCTCAGGATATAGGTTCGGATGTGGGGGAACACGGTGTAGAGCCAGCCTTAAGAGGAGCAGAAAATGCTATGCATGCGGTGGGCAGGGCCACATGGCTCGTGACTGCCCGGCCCGCCATGCATATGAGAAGCAGACAGTGGAGGGACCTCTCAGGGAGAGGCAGAGGTTAGATTCTGGCAGTCCGCAGGGAGTAGATGGACGAGGCCGAGGAGCTAGCCGAGCAGCGGGTGGTGGACGACGTTTCAAGGCTCCACCACCACCCCACATGAGGTCCACCCCGACCACAGGGAGATGGCTAGAAGAGGCAGGCTCAGCTTCAGATAATAGAGGCTTATGACCACGGCACACCTGAGATGATTCAAGGTACTATCTGTGTCTACTCCACCCTTGCCGCAGTTCTTATAGACCCAGGTTCGAGTCATTATTTTATTGTCTCTACCTTGTTTGGAGCTCGGAGATTCCGATGGAGCCGTTGGTTCGATCCTTACGGCTAGATACTCTTACGAGAGAAGACATGACAATTACACACTAGTACCGGTAGTGTGAGCTTACTCTTGGAGGCGAGAGCTTCGGCTGGGATCTTCTTGTAGTGGCATCGAGGCCTTACGACGTCATCTTGGGTATGGACTGGTTATATACAGTCCATGCTCAGATCGACTGTATTAGGCGCAAAGTGTGGTGTGTCCGCACGGATGGGACCGGTTTCACCTTTACCGGTGAGAACAGAACCTTTGAAGCACATGATGGACTTACACATAGTATAGGGCAGCCGATCTCACATCAGTTGTCTAGTCTCATCCTCAGAGTAGTTGACATGCGAAGTCCGAGTTTTCCTATTGTGGTGGATCAGTATGATGAAATTTTTCCTAACGATGTTACAGGACTACCTCCTCATAAAGAGGTAGACTTCTACATAGACCTAAACCCCGGGACATCACCGATATTGACTCTAGAATATCGGAAGGCTCTCACTGAGCTTTGTGGGATGCGGGTATAGCTGGAGGACTTATAGGGAAAAGGATTCATCTAACCCAGTGTTTCACCCTGGGATTCTCTGATTGTATTCTCCAAGAAGGTGGATGCGAGCTTGTGACTGTGTGTTGACTATCATCTCCTGAACCAGGTGATCATTAGGAACAAGTACTGCCTTCTGAGTATTGACAACCTCTTCAATCAGCTCAATGTAGCACGATGGTTATCGAAGATAGAACTCAGGTTAGGCTATCACCAGCTCTGATTACGAGATGAGGATGTGAAGAAGACGTCCTTCAGGTGTCGTTCTGTCCACTACAAGTTCTTGGATATAACCTTCGGTGTGACCAACACTCCAATAGTGTTCATGAGTCTCTTGAATAGGATATTCCAGCCTTACCTCGAACGGTTTGTCCTAGTCTAAATTGACAACATACTGATTTACTCGACTAACGAGGAGGAGAATGCCAACCACTTGTGAGTTGTACCGGATACACTCCGAGAGCACCAGATTTATGGTAAGCTCTCGATGTTCCGGTTCTGGATATGAGAGGTTCACTTCATGGGACACATCATCTTAGAGGCGGGAGTTTCTATGGATCTCGTGAAGATCGAGGCAGTACTTGCTTGGGAGACACCCAGGAGTGTGACAGAGGTGAAAAATTTCATGGGCCTGGCTGGGTACTATCAGGGATTTTTTACAGATTTCACCAGAGTGGCAGCACTGCTTATAGCTTTGATGAATAAGGGTAAACCCTTCATGTGGTCAGAAAGATGTCAGCAGAGCTTTCAGGAGTTGAGGTAGAGGATGACCAGTGCGCCCATCTTGAGGCTACCGTAGTTGGGCGTAGGGTACGTAGTTTACTGCAACACATCAGGGACCGGACTTGGGTGTGTCCTGATGCAGGATCCAGTAGTGATCGCTTACGGTTCACAGCAGTTGAGATAGCATGAGCAGAACTATGCTACCCATGACCTGGAGTTTGCAACAGTGGTCTTCGCCCTGAAGATGTGGCGACACTATCTGATGGGTGAGCGCTTTAATTTCTAGTCTGACCACCAGAGTCTCAGGTAAATTTTATCGCAAAATGACATGAACCTCAGACAACGACTATGGCTTGAGTTCCTCAAAGATTATGACTTTTAGATTTTATATACTCATGGTAAGGGGAACGTTGTGGCTGATGCTCTAAGAAGAAGATCGGGCATTCAACTACTTGGAGAGGCGACAGTGCAGTTAGCTACTTTGTAGATATCCTTCGTGTATAGATATGGGGCAGCCTATCTACATTCCCTCATATTCACTCCTCCATTACTTCAGTGGGTAAGAGAGGCACAACGTGTAGACATTGACTTTGAGGTGCGACGTGCTCAGATAACCTCAGGGCTGGCACCCCATGTATTTTCTGAAGGCATGGAGCATGTCATCCTCTTTGGGTGTCGTACCATGGTACTAGTCACATTACAGGAGGAGGTGTTGAGGGAGTTCCACACTTCCCCACTAGCGGTACATCTAGGAGTAGCGATGATGTATCAGGACATTAGACGACAACACTAGTGGCCGGGTATGAATAAGGATGTAGCAGAGTTTGTTTCCCGATGCCTCACTTGTTAGCAAGAGAAGGTAGAGAACTAGGTACCCGCAGGCTTGTTTCAACCCTTAGAGGTCCTGGAGTGGAAGTGGGACAAGATATCCATGTATTTCTTGACGAGGCTCCCATGTACTTCTAGAGGACACGACTCTATCTGGGTGATTTTCAACAGACTCACCAAGTCAGCCCACTTCCAACCGATCAGAGAACAGGGCTTAGTATTGAGCACGGGACACCTCTACATCCAGGATATCGTACAACTCCACGGTGATCCATCATCTATTGTCTCTGATAGAGATGCTCGCCTTACTTCTCGGCTTTTGAAGGGGTTACTGGAGGCTTTTTGGATGCGGCTACACCTGACCACTGCCTTTTACCCTCAGACGGATGGCCAGACGGAGAGGACCATTCAGTCACACGAGGACATGATCCATGCATGTGTCCTTGACTTGGGTCGCATCTGGGAGGATCACCTACCCTTGGTGGAGTTTGCGAACAACAACAGCTTCCACTCCACTATTGGGATTGGACCATACGATGCACTGTACGACCGACCTTGCAGATCACCTCTATGCTGGACTGACCCAGGGGAGTCAGCACTCATAGAACAAGAGATGGTTCTGGCTAAGACGGAGAAGGTGAAGATCATCTAGGAGCGGATGAGGACTGCATAGAGCAGACAGAAGTCCTATGCTGATAGGAGGCGTAGACCACTGGATTTCGAGGATGGAAATAATGTTTTCTTATGGGTCTCGCCTTGATGTGGATTACGGAGATTTGGACAGGGCCTACAGTTATATCCACACTTTATCAGACCATTCCAGGTCCTCAACGGGGTAGGAGAGGTGTCTTACTGCCTGTCTCTTCCACCTCAGTTGCACAGGGGCATGAATTCTTCCACGTATCTCAGCTGAGGAGATACGTGCACGACCTAACGCATATCATCGACCATGGGGATGTATACATTGATGAAGGGGTGACATTTTCGGAGTTCTTGGTGGAGATTGAGGATTGACAGGAGTGGTTCCAACGTGGACAATCAATTCCTCTGGTGCACATTTTTTGGCCGCATGGGAACCTCCAGGAGAGAACATGGGAGTGGGAGGCTCTGATGCATGCTTAGTACCCTCATTTGTTTCCCTAGTTTTTTCTTTGTAGCATTACGGGGATGTAAAGCCCTGAGGTAGAAGTAATGTAAATACCAGAAAAGTTCAAGGAATTTTTTTTCAAATTATTTGGATTTTTACGATTCTGTGGCTTCTGACGACACTTGATTCTGAGGCCCAGTGTCCCCGGAATCAATTTACGAAGTTTAGCTCGGGTACGTTCATTGAACGAACGAGTGGGGTTTTCTATCTTTTGAACCGGTGCTTGGAATTGAAATCCGAGGGCACCGATGAACTCGCAACAACAGTAATTGCTTAATGGGATCCTTATCGTAGTTTCATTCACACGGGAGGATAATTTAATTATTTGGGGTTTATTTGAGAAGTAAATAAAATTGTTGTACAGTTTTATTTAAAATCTAGGGAGGTTAATTCCTCCCAAGGGTAGTTAAGGGTGGGACCCACAACCACCTAACTATCCATGGGTAGATGTTATAGAGGTGGGTCCCACGTGATCCCAACCATTCGAATTCCATCCAACTCATTAAAAACCCCTCATTAAATTGGAAACCCCTCATTAAATGCCAATCTCTCTACCTATATCCATTAATTCTTGACAACCCATAAATTAATGAGGATCTTTCCCCTTTCCCCACTTTTTATTTAATTTTTAATGTGTTTAATAAATGGATATCTTCCCTCTCCCTTCCATAATTGATTTTCAACATGTTTTTTAAATGTGGTGATTTGAATTTTTGGAAGTTACTTTGCGTGTGAAATAAAATAATAGAAGGAGCCTATTATTTTATTTTGGGGAGTGCATTCTCTGTGCAGAGGAAGATCGAGAGAGCTCTTGATGTTTTGGAAGAACGCCGACCTCTAACGAAGAATGAAGTCTCCTTCGACGAAGAATGCCGGTTCAGCGAAGAACGAGGACATGCCACCCATCCTTTTATCCGCGAAAAGAGCGGAGATGTCGCTTCCTCCTCGGCACACTCCGACAACGCCTACGAACCCTTTTCCCGCGAAGCAGTCTACCGTGATGCCGACGTTCATCCTAAATTGCTGAGGTAGGGGAATTTTTATATTTCATTATGTGATTTATACCCTCGGCATGGCATGTATTTGTTGGGTGATGAATTGAACCACTAACACAGTGGGTAAAGACTAATGAACAAGTCCGAACCCACTGCTATTTTTGTTCCTGATGTGCGGGGTGATGGGTGGTGACGAAATGGGACCACAACGGCAAATTGGGGCCTTTTCCGAGGATCTCATGTCCCGAGATGACCGTAGGAGCAGACGGAAGCAAAATCGGACCACCGGAATGACTCTGGTGGCCCGTGGAAGCCCCCGGTGGCGCGGGTCGCCGGCGTCCAGTACTGGCCAGCCGCCTAGAGGAGGCGGCGCCCTGGCGTGCTGCAGGTAGTAGCCCACCGCGACATTGGCCGTGGTGGCGGAAGAAGGATTTCACGGCCGCGCGGGATCCAGGGGAGACCGCTGCGCCAGCCTGGCACCACATCCGTGAGACAGGGGGTCGAGCCAGCACCCCCCGACCGGGTAGGGTGGGTCAAACTGACCGGGCCGCGCCCGACCGGACCCGAACCCAGGTTGGGTCGACTAGGTTTGGGACGACGCAGGGGGGTCGGGCCGGGTCGGCACGAGCCCAGACCCCCGACTTCGGACCATTTTTTGGTCCTTTTCCTATAAATTGAGCTATGAACTTTTGATCGATGCACCATCAGTTGCATAGGAATCCTTGGATTGAGATGTTCATTTCGTTATATTACACTTGAGGTTTCGAAAAAGTTGGAGTATGGTCGGGTTGGTTCGAAACCAAGACCAACCATGACCTTGGAGCGCAAACACTTATAACATAATGACCAGACGTCCGTTTGACGTGTTGTCAACTGCGATGAATTAATCTTGATGAAACAGTTATTTTGGATTACTCCACTTGAGTTTTGGATGCAGCTGGAGTATGGTCGGGTTGGTTTTAGCTTAAAAACCAACTGGGCCCCTGGAACGTAAAAGCCAATAACTCTCAGACCGGGCATCCGATTGACACACCGCCTGTCGTGTTGTGTTTCTTTTGTCGAGACTGAACATTGGGATACATAAACTCTGTAATTCATGATAGTTGATGTATCAACTCTTTTTCTTGAGAAGAGGACCCTCCCGGAATCGATCATGCTTTGTGCGGGAACCCTAGAGCTCGCTGTGACTGCATCAACTTCTGTATTGGAATCATCTGTGGGTTCGACAGTGGCGACTACCGTACTGGAATCCCTAATGGGTTCGACGGCGATGACTACTGTTCTTGTATCCTATGTGGGTCCGACAGTATTCACCCCTATATTTGTATCATGTGTGGGTCCGGCAGAGTTGCTGGACTTGTATCTTGTGTGGGTCTAATAGCTTAGCTGGTCCTGTACCCTCTGTGGGTCAGACAGCTTAGATGAATTTGTGGATACATCTAATCATCTCTATCGCTTTACTAAGTGTATACCTGTGTGAGTTGATTCTTGACTTAAATCTTTATCAATTATGTGATTGACTTGCTTTTCAGTTTGGACTGAGTTGTGCGTTCCTGTGTGGACTGGGATGTGTTTTCCTTTGTGGACTAGTTGTGCTTGGGCTCGATAGTTGGAGATGAACTATAACTGAAGACTTAGGTTTATGTATAGGAATATACCTAAGTATAGTAGGTTGATACTTCGTGATTGTATCTTTCCATTGTGGTTTATCCTTCATGGATTCTGAGATACCTTCGGGGGTCTCGGGGGGTCCATAATGAGTATCGTATACTCACCCCTACATGGGCTATTCCCACACTACATTGTGTTTGATGCAGATGATGGAAAACACTGATCGAGGTGGAGGGTTGTGGAGCTAGAAAATACCTGGAGGGGAACCACTTTGTGGGACGCACACAGAGTAGACGACCAGACCTGAGGAGCTGAGGAGACTCTCTGTACCCACCCTTCAGGTGGGATTTCCGGAGGACTACTCGGTGTTGTTGTTTTACTTACTGCTATTGTACTTCCCTTTTTAATTTGTACGGGGCTTTAAGTTGGGTTTGTATACTGGCGCATTTACTTTTCTTCACCTACTTTTGTACTCACTTTTACACTGTGCTTACTTCACTTGCATACTATGTTGTGTGTGTTTTCTTTATAATGGTAATGCCTTCCCTTTTTTGGGATTTACACCTTTGGTGCTAGTTTCTAGCCCCTGGCCTATAGAAGGCGGGCATGGGTAGTCACGGCATGGTCCTCGAGGATGGGTCATGACATTCTACTTGATATCTCTTGACATGAGAGTGGGGAGTGGTGGAAGATCTCTCTCCATTCATGTGAGAGTTCTTGGAGAAGTGATCTCTCTAGGGATTTAGTTGATTCTTGAAATATATTGTGCACAACCAAATAAAATTAAATGGATCCTTGAGAAAATAATATAATTAGGTCTACATAATGCTAGGGTTAGAAATAAATAATTGAAAATGAGACCCTTTTTATTCATTTAATCCCCATAGAACCCCATTTCAAATAATAATAATAATGATAATAATATCATTATTATTTCTCAAAATGTTCATAAATTTCAAATTAAATTAAATTAAATAATTTTTAATTTATTGATATTCAATATTTATGATTTATGATTAGATCACTAAACATGGCCAACCCTCCCTCCACAATATTTATCATCCCTTTAATAATGACTATTTATTTTTCAAATAAATATAACTGAATTTTTATCCAATAAATAAATAAATATTATAATCACTAAATAGAAAATAAATATTTATTAAACATTATTCTCACATTTTATTCTCTCAAAAACCTAGGGATAAAATATATATAATCAAAAAAAAACATGAATAATTATTAAACCATGTGTGGAAATAATATTTATTAAACTTGTTAAATAATAAATATTTTTATTTTTATTTTTCTAGGATTCTGGATACACATAGTGTGTGACCCTCTAGGCCACATTCTTAGTGGCATTAGGTGAAGGAGCCTAAAGTCTATGTTTATAATCTAGAAACATTCCAAGTAACCCATTGAAAAATAATTTAATGTAATAATGACATAATACCTAATACAAATTCTTGTTGTGTAATATTATTTATTAATCATGATATCTCTAATCATGCAGGTTGCTTGTCGGTGCCATACAACTATGTGATCGATGTCTCTTCCTTTGAATTCCAATAAATTTATCTAAAAATATAAAAAACTATGACCATGGATTTATTTATGCTATATAATTTCAATCAAAGGATGTGAGATAACAACTTCTATTAATGAACATAAGGGGAAAACATTTCTATCATTATTCCTTAATATAATATTACTTATGAAAGAAACCAATATATCCAATCTCATTATGAACATATATCATCAAGGTTTTCATCAATACATCAAAATATGGACCTTATAATACTCATTAATAATAACCTTAAATTCCAAGGATCAATACACATGTCTAAAGATAGGAACATATAATAACAGATAAAAATGTGGATTTCTTACTAGCGGGTCTTCTTTTAATAATATCCCACACTATAAATTTCTAAGGGTGTACACCATGAGAAGGTGCCTCAATGTCTTATGAGTCTCAACCCCAGATATATTATATCACTCATGTCCCTAAAATGATATCATCATAATATAGATCATATATTTAAGAATAGTGTCATTGTACTTCTAGGTTATCATCATATTAGGGAACTTTTATGACCTTTTAATGTGACTAATACACTTAGAAAATTATTACATAATATGTTACCCATAAAAACAATCATGATGTGTTAAAAATTTTATTAATATTCAAAACTAAGAATTCAAGCTATCGTAATGTACATATATGTTGGTTCTAGGGAACCAACTCCAATATAATCCAACTTGCATTAGAGCCAACTGCTAACAACCTTCGTTTTTTATGCTATCACATTGTACACATGATTCTACTTATAGAGGTATTTAGTAAAGAGTTCTACCACATTCTCTTCCATGGGTACTCTTCTTAACACAAATTTACCCCTCTAATAGAAATCCCTCAAGAGGTGATACTTCTAATGTATGTAATTTTTACATTCATGTGACCTTATCTCATTTTCCTGAGTTTCCACTATTGTATTATCACAAAACAATGTGATAAAGTCTTTACATCTTGGTAACACATCATGATCAAATAAAAAACATACATATCCAAACAGATTCATTGGATGCATCAGAAGACACTATATACACGGACTACACTATAGAATTAGTGATTACTTAATTATATTATATCTTTTAGCTTATATCTCCTCTATTGAGGTATAACACATATCTAGTCTTCGACTTCAGATCATTATGATCTGTCTAAAAGCTAGCATTGATATATCCCCTGATGACCAGATTATTTTCTCCTCTATACACTAGGAACATATGCTTAGTTTTCTTTAGACACAAAAAGATAGACTAACAGTATTCCAATGATGTTCTCATGGATCTTCTTGATATTTACCTACCATCAAAAATGCGTAGGAAAAATAAATTATTTTACAAAACATGCAATACATGATTGATCATATCACTAAAGCGTATGGGGTCTTACTAATTCATTCATTCTCATGTTCTGTTTGAGGAAAATTTTCCTAAAAATATGTACACTATGTGACACTGGGAAAAATCCCTACTTTTATTATACCATAATAAATCTCATTTGAATATAGACAACATTTGTAAATTGAATTTTTCATAGAATCCTTTTGGATCTATCATGAATGATCTTGATCCCTTGAATAAATGCTTCTTCACCTAATTCATTCACATGGAATCCTCTGTTTAACCATTACTTAATTGAATTTATGACTCGTATTTCGATTCCAGTATGTAATAGGTCATAAAAAATACTACAAGAGTCATGATTTCATTCCCACTAAACCACTTTGTAGACACACATATCTAATTCATTCTTAATGAAACTGAATTAATTTATGGATTCAACAAATCAAATGTTCCATGTCATGGATGTTTTACCCAATCTATAAATGGATCTATTCAACCTGAAAATAATTTTGGCATCACCTTCACTCATAGAAAATTCTAGTTCTATCATATACACATCTTCCAAAAGGGTCCCATTGAGGAATGCAGTTTAGAAATCAATCTACGAAATCTCATAGTAATGGTAAGCTACTATATCAAGTATAATCCAAATGGATTTAAACCTAGAAATAGGTGAAAATGTATTATGTAAGTCAATTACTGGATTATTTTAAAAAAAATTATCCAGTATCAAATATTTATAGGTATATAATGTACTTTCCATGTTGTGTTTTTTCATGAATACTGATTTTCACCCAATGATCTTTACATGACATGGACCATTGAATAGAACCCAATCTTTGTGTTGATTGGTGGAATACATTTTATAATCCATGTATTCATTCCATCATAATGATTCTAATCTATCTACTACCACTTTGTAAGAGATAGGTTTATCATTATCAACCAACAATGAGTCACCATATTCGTTGACAATAAAACCATATCGTAATGGTTCTCTTACATCACTAGCACTTCTATGTAGTAATTGTGTTTTAGTAACTAGATATTCTACATCGATATGTGGAATTTGTTCCTATACCAACTATTGTATATCATTATCATCATCATCATTGAATTAAATCATGCTCTCACTATCCTTTTTGAGAATGTGCTCCCTCTCAAGAAAGAAAATTAATCTAGTGATAATCACTTTCATGTAGAGGCATTGTATATGTAGTGTCCCTTTGTTTCCTTGGGATACCCTGTAAAGATACACTTTGTGCCCGATGCTGCTAGTTAGTTTCCCGAAAAGGCTATAACAACTTCCTCTCAACCCCATACATGTGTATGCAAGAAAAGGGGTCTGTTTCCACTACACAACTTGAAAGGAATTCCATTTTCCACTTTATTTGTACACAATTTAATGTATACGTCGTAGTTTGTAATGAATATCCATGATGGGATAATATAAAATCATCATAAATCATCATCGATCTTATCATTTCTAACAAGGAATGGTTCCTCCTTTCACTAACACCATTACACTGTGTTGTATAATGTGTATTGAGTTGACATAGAATCCAAAAATCCCATAAAAATCAATAAACTATTGGTTAAGATATTGACCACCAGAATCCAATTTAAGATTATTTATCTTTTTTCCATGACGATTCTTTAAATAATTCATTAATTCCTTGAACATCTCAAAGGAATCAGACTTATACCTCATATATATATATATATATATCCAAATCTACTCAATTCATCAGTAAAAGTTATTAAGTAAGAATAACGACATCAATATTTTACTATAAATGGTTAACACATGTTAGTGTGTTTCAATCCTAGAAGATCTATGTCCATTTCACCCTATCCACCAAATGGTGGTTTATCCACTTTACCTTATAAACATGCATGCCATCTTTCATGTGGTTTTAACTCATAAGTGTCTAAATATCCATTTTAAAAGATCATTGTCAAACACTTATAATTTACATGACCATGATGGTGATTCCATAGCTATGTGTTATAGGATTCATGGGAATAGGATTTTTTATCAATTGATAATACTTTGTTTCCATAATTTAATACATAAAGATTTTTATTTTAATGTTCTATAACATATCATATGTTTGTTTTATAAAAGGATCAACTATTATTTCCAAAATTGAAAATAAACACATCTTCATCTAGGAATGATTCATAAATAATGTTATTGGTAACTATAGGTACATAATAACAATATTTTAAAAACAAACACATTATCATTTTCAATGAAAGGAGGTATAAATCAATGGCTAGGGAAGACAACCTCGCACTATTGGTAGCTCATAAATACACCTCTCCTTTAGAAATATTTTGGAATATACTTGTTCCTAACATTTCGATACATATGTTAGAACCACAAGCTATATCTAATATCCAATGTACAGATATTGAAATATTACTCTGGATATCAAATGAACCTTTATCTTCCCCTTACATCAAGGTGTAGTTCCTATTATAGTGGGATGAATTTCCACATGAAAAACATACTATCTCATTTTTCTTACCTTGCCTCTAGATATTCTTCTTAATGAAAGGATGATGATCAGGAGATTTATACTTATTTTTTGTCTAGAACAACTATTTATTTTTATTCCTTTTATTGTTCACCCAATGTACTTTGAGTTTATCAATATGCATATAATTATCCACTTGGAGAATGAATGTAAGTAGATATGAAAGAAATTTGTCATTATTGATCATATTATAATTAACAGTCACAATGGAGAATGTCTTGGGAAATAATGAAAGAACGAGGTCTATATAAAACTCATTGGGTAATTTAATCCCAAATATGTCTAAAAATTTAATATATCCAATTAGATTTACTATATGAAACCTAGCTAGCACAAACTCTCCAATATTATTTGTAATGAAGGAACTGGAGACCTCATACCTCTCTTGTATCACCTTCTCTAGATAGATATCCCAAATGTGAGACATCATTCTATACACAACCATGTACTCATGTTGCTTCAAAAAATAATTGGACATGGGTGATAGCATAAAACAATGAACAATTGTAGCATCATTAAAATTCTTCTCCTATAATGATAACACGTTTTCACAATTCTCTTTACTAGGTTCTTTTGGAATAGGTTCATCCAACACTTATAATTTACTTTTACTGAATTGGATAAAATTTAAGTACCATTTCTATTCCTGAAAATTATTTCTAGTGAGAAGGATATATTTATCACGTACTGATCTTAGTGATAGGTTCTCAGTCATTTTAATGTTGTTTATACAAATAAGATGAGAAAATATTAGTACTTTAAATGATAAAATTTTGATAAATAAATAAATAAGTATTATATTTATTAATATCCCACAATTTTATCAAAACCCATTATCCCTCACCATTCGATTTGGAATATCCAATCACTTGGATATTGTTGTGGAAACGTTATGCACTCCCCTTCCCATTACCCCAACAATGGTTGGTTAAGAAACTCGAATGGTATTAGTAGGCATTCCAAATTCCAACTGTATTAACTCACATTTCCTTGATTTTTTGAGCAGCCTCAAAATTCTTGAAATCCTTAAATTGGATGTCCTCCACCATTTAATATCATTTACATGAAATCCTAATTTTCATTCAACCCTTGATATGAAATATGTTAATTCATCCTAAAACATCAGGTTAGAATTCCCGGATATTTGAAAGAACCCCAACTTTGGATGGTCAAGAATTTTGAAGTATGGATTGATTTTAACTAACGTAGTGGTATGATATGACAAATTAAAATATATAATTTAGGGATTGTATCCATTTCTATACAAATTTAAAATTATTATCTTTATTACATTCATTTTAATTTTATGTGGATTTACATAACAGATTAACCATGTATTATATAATATTAAAAAATAATCAAATTTATTTTAGTTCTATATTACATGCTCATTAATTTCATTAATTCATGTGATCAAAACATAAAATATAAAATGAAATAACCATGAAACTTGAAAAAATAATATTATAAAGTGATATGATCATGATAATTCACTAATGGATAGTTTATCTCACAGTTGATAAAATAATTATAGACCTTGGGGAAAACAACTTGAATCAATTAAGTTTCATGTTACACCTTTCCACATTTCCACCTGTGTATCTCTATTTGATTGGTATCGCATCAAATCCAAACATGAACCACCTCCACTACCTTTGGAGCTCCATCCATTAAATTTTATTTTACTCACATGTATGTGAGGGGAATATGTTTTACATAAATGAAACCATGGGCACACATGACCTTGCATAATTATAGGAGAAAATGAATGCATGCCAAAAATTTAATTAAATAAAAAATTAATTGAAACCAATCACATGAAAAGATCTTGAATATACTCATGATCATCTACATCCATGCAATGAATTATCCATTTTAAAAAATTGGCATTAAATTCTTAATTTTTCTTATTTAAGATAAATCATTCTCAAATCAGTTAATTATATTCTTTAATTAATCAATTATTTTATCTTAATTATCATCCTATTTTACATGAGATTATCATATATCATAATTTTAAACAAATTAAACAAATTTCTTTAAAATTATCCCTTTACATAAATTTTCAATTTAGGAAACTCAAGAAATACCCATCTGAATCTAACAAATATGTATTTTATTCTTATGTAGTTTATTATTGATGACATATAGAATACATAACTTATCATGTACATTCGTATGCTGTAGTATTAGCTTAATTATTACCCAAATTACATGATTTTTATGTAAAGTGTCATTCATTGATTCACATGGAGTTAAATCTATAACACAACTAATACATGATATGCAGATCTGAACATTACACATATACTAATTGAACACACACATAAACACACACACACACACACACACAAAAATATATATAAACCTATCACATAGTGCGTCTTATCAAATTAATATCCAAATGCAAGAACATGTCGATATGGTTAATCCAGTCTAATAAATAAAATTTAAATCTATGTAATTTTCTACGAGTACATGGAATGTACAGATGATCTATACAGCATGTACACCTTTCACCATGTATTCGAGGAACATGCCTTGGGAATCACTTGTAAAATGTTCCTTATAAAATTTAGGTAAATGAAATATATAAGCCACTTCATGGTATGTGGTCTCCAAGTTATACAATCACAAGTCTGAGGCTGTTTATGGTAATACAAGAACCATATCTAGCTCAAAGGGACTACATGCCATGTACATGGGCTACATAACGTGTGCTCTCACTGGCCTTATGATAGGATGGCCCAGTCACCATGAAATGTAATATATAAATAAACCACTTTTCATCAATGCACACATTTTGAATTAATTTCATAATTAATTCAAGATGCATTGAACACAAGTACTCGACATTAAACTCTAGTTACATGGAATGTACTACAATGTTACCTAACCATAATCCTCGATACATATAGCTGAGATCTTTGATTTTATTTTATAAATAAAATTAATCGTATTGATTACATATATGAGAAATGAAGTAGGAATAATCACTTCTCACAAATCAGATTAAAAGAACATTAAAACTATAATTGAAAACTAAATTATAAATAAATGAATTAATCTATGATATTCAAATGATTATTAATTATTATGTTACCACTATGATACAAATTTTAGCTTTTGAGCATAGTGGAAGCATGTGGTGGGTCATGCCATGCTTTTCCTTTTTATCCTGATTGATGATCAGTCTAAGATTTACACAATGCTAAATTTTGTGATCTAAACAATTGATTCATAGGAAAAAGAAAAGACTATAATTCCATAACTAGAGGGAAGATCATAAAATATAATTTATAATTAAATAAATTACTTAAAGAATTACCTTTATAGAATTCCTTCTTCATTGCTGGATATGACAACATATATTCAATGTATCATCATTTTGTTGGAGGAATCAAGGGAAGATTCACACTAGAGGCAATCAAAATGTGTTCGAAAAATATTCTAATTACATCATAGTAATATCTAGGTTTCTTTATGACAGATCTTATTTATTTCATCGTCCACCTTTGGTCACCTCGAGAACTTCTTACAATGAATTATCCCAGTTCTCTCTTGAATTGATAGGGGGAGGTATAAGAATTTCACTCTATATTATTGGGAGTATTCATAGAGAAGGGATCTCTCTAGGCCTTGGGAGAAATATCTAAATCTATTCTGTACAACCAAACAAATTTCATTGGCTCCCTAATAAAATAATATAAATTAGTTTATATACCTCAAGGATTAAAAATAAATAATTACCCATGTTCCCCGTTATTATTTATTTAATCCATGTAGAACCCCATGTAAAATAATAATAATAGTATTATTATTATTTCTTGACATTATCTTAACATGTGAATTATATTAAATTAAATATTTTTTAACTAAATAATATTTAATAATTATCTTTTCTCATTACACTATTAAATTAAGCCCTCCATTCTTCTAAAAAATTTATCAGACCTTTAATAATTACTATTTATTTAATAAATAAATATCACTACATTATTCCATAATAAATAAAAAATATTATATTCACTAAATGAAAAATAAATTTTAATTAAATATTCTGCTCACATTATATTATCTTAAATATGTGGTGACAGAATATGTCCGATCACTAAAACATGAATTATTATTAAACCACTTGTGGGAATAATGTTTATTCAACTTGTTAAATAATAAACAATATTTTTTTTACTTAGTTATGATTCTGGATACAATTAGTATGTGACCCTCTAGGCCTCCTTCTAAGTGGAGTTAGGTGAAATATCCTAATGTCCAAGGTTTTCTACTAGAACCATTCCAAGCCACCCATAGAGAAATATATTAATGCCTCAATGACATAATACCTCATACGAACACTTAATTTATAATTTAACCCCTTAATCGTGATATCTATAATCAAGAAGGTTTCATGTCGATACCATCAAACTATGTGCTTGATGTCTCTTTCATTGACATTCCTAAAAATAAACATAACAAAAATTGACCATGGACATGGATTAATTTAGGCTATATCATTTCGATAAAAGGGATTGAGATATCAACTTCCATTAATGAATAAAATGGAAAAATAATTATTCTCATTATTCATTAATGCAATATTATTTGTGAGGCACCCAATGTATCATGCCACATCGAGAACATATGTGACCACAATTTTCATTAACACGACAATGTACAAGACTTATAATACTCATTAATAATAATATTAATGTATAAGGATAAATAAACATGTCCATTGATAAGAAGTTCTTATGGAACATATACACTTGGATTTCCAATCGGTGGGTCTTTTTCTCATAATATCCAACAATAGATATTACCTAGGGTGTACACAATGAGAATGTGCCTTAATGTCCTTTGAGTCTACATACCTGATAGATTGTATCACTTATGTCCTTCAAATGATATCATCCAGAAATAGACAAAATATTTTAGAATAGTGTTGTAGCACTTCTAGGTTTTCATCATAACATGGAACTGCTATGATCTTTCAGAGTGATAGCTACTCTAAGTACATTATCACACACTATGTTATGAAAAAGAATAATCATGATGTTAAAATAGTTTATCAATATTCAAAAATATGAATACTTGTCATCATAAAGTACACGAAAGATGGTTCCAGAGATCCAAATCTAGCATAATATTCATGAGTATTGTTCAAAAAACTCTCTATAAGTAATTATAAAAATTATTCTGTTTAATTATCATCTAGTTCATAAGGTTTATACTAATCCTAGCTCTAATACCAACTATAACAATTCTGACCCAAATAGCCTACAGTCGGTGTAAATTTAACTACACTGGAATAGATATAAGTGATTACATCACCATTGATTGATCATTTTAGTATCCTTGAAAAAATATAAACAAAAAATGGTTCCATTATTTTATCATCTATTATACATATAACCTAAACAAGTAAAATAATCTTCTTTCATGACACTTATTCATAGATTTAATATTTATAACCTCAGGAAGGATAAAAGATTAATTGGTGAGATAAAATGTTCAGTAAGGGTTACAATAGTCAATAATATGTAAAGAATGTTAAATAAGGCATAATAATTAATGAATGTTAAATAACTGAAAAACATATGCCATTAATTAGATGAGAATTAAAAATGCATCCATAGAATTTTTCATAGTGAAAATTTCATGGAAAGTAATATTTGAATAATGAATGGAGAAAAATATTAAATATTCGATGTTATGTATATAAGAGGTAAACCATTATAATTTCAAGATGTTTTATGTCTCTGGGTAGAAACCCATATGATTATTCTCAGAAACAAACAAGAAGTTATTATTGCCAATTGTTTTTTATGATGATACGTGTCGACCCATCGACGGGCTACTGATAATCTGTCCCCACCCATCACTGTATGTTCAAAGCATTATCCATACAAAAATTTATTTTTGGAAAAATATAAATTATCAAAATATATTTCCTGATTGTAGGATACATATTTATCAATATTTCCCCTGTTTTAGGAACCTTTTGAGTAAAAAATGTATATAAAAATGGTATACGGGTTAGACTATAATCATATCCATGACACAAGAAAAATGGAAATTTAAGAGAAATATAATTTAAAATAAAAAATTACCTCAAATATTTAGTAGATACCTAACATAGAAAATATTATTTTCACAATTCTATGTATGTCTTAATGAAATGGGAATTGAGACAAAGTCCCTTTGCTTAATTCCTTCTTAATTTTATTGTATTTACACCTCAAGAATAATAAAATTGTGTTTATTAAAACACTATTATATAAGAAAATTATATTAATTTTTAAAACTTATAATCAATTTAAATTATTTTATTAAATTTAATTATTTTTTGATGAAATTGAAGAAATTTGGAATCATGTTTTTCTTGTAAATTCTCTGTATTGCCTCGATTTATCAATTTTTCAATTTAAATAATAAATTATTATAAATAATTATAAAAGAATATAATACATGTAAGTACATATTTATATATTATATATAACTCATTCTGTACATCGGTGAAGGTTTTTATTAGAATTATCGTGGAAATTTCTTCGAAGGTTTTTAACCAACCCATAACGGGGCGTTATCAAAAGACCAGGAAAAAGGAGTAATAAATTTATATATGTACTATATATGATACATTAAATAGGTTAAAATCATTAAAAGATTTTTAAATAACTATATAAATAATTTAATAGTATATTTTTCAATGGAATTGGGAAAAATAAGGACAATAAAAAAAAACAAGAGCTAATGGAGACATACTCTTATCTCGGAGTGGCTTCTATTGTATGGCACTATAACTCCTTTGATTTTTGTTTTTGGATCAATCTAGTACATGACTATGGATTGTAAGAGTATTAAGAGAGAATATTTGGGTATATATATATATTTTTAATGGGTGGATTGATTTTTTTTCCATGGAATGGGAGAGGGGATGTTTATACATGAGGAGAGAGGTATTTTAAGAATAAAATATTAAATAAAATATTTTATAAAAGGTGATACTTGTAATAGTGCATTTTTTAATATATAAATCATAAATTAATATAATATAATGGTTTTATCACTTTAAAAACACCTTTATAACTCTAAATCATTATTCTATTATGAAGGAAAGTGGTAAAAAAAGAAAAAATTATTATTTTAATGAATCACTTTTGACATTAGGTTTTGAAAAATAATTTTTAGGATATGAAATTATGTTTGTTGTATTTTAATTCATTGTTTTTAAATTAAATATATAATATCATAAATTTATGTTAGAGAAATATTTATTTCAAGAGCACATCAATAATGGTGTATTTTATGTTACACCGGTTACGTGGCAATTGTATTTTCACTATTCATCAGGAAATTAAATATTTTCAGAAAATTACCAAAAAATCACCGGTGGAAAATTTTAAAATTCTGATTTCAAAAATGGAATCCATTTTAGCAGAATAATTTTTAAAACAATGTAAATTTATTTTTTAAATTAAAATCATTATTTATTTGAAAAATACTGATTTTAATGTTATAACTGATTTTATGACACTTTGAAAAATTAATTAAGGTGTCATAAAATTATCTTATAAAGGTAAGACACCAAGATATTAATTTTGTAATATATATTTTTTCAAATAATGTTTTTTAGAATAATTATATAGTAATCCTAAAATAGTAAATAAAGGTCTATGTTTCGAAAAATTACACAAACTTAATTTATCATTTTTAAATCATTCATTTAATTATTCCATGATATATGTATTTCATATTTTCATTTACGAGATATATAAATTCTACTTTTAATTTCATAGGTGAGGTTACTATTTAATTGGTCTGGTTACTATTATTAATGGCCACAATAGATGATGATAATATTTAATAGTATATCATCATTAATTTATGATTAGTGTTTCATGCAACATAAGCTATAGAGTAAATTGAATTTTTTTATGAAGATTCACACCTTAAATATTGGGGTGTTATATCATGAAGAGGACTGGAAAAATCTATTAAAACCATACTTTTTATCTCCACTAAAAATTGCAGAGCCTCCACATGGTCATGCATCTTGATTCACATGGTTAGGGAAAACCATGTGGCATGGTTATGCATAATGAAACACACCACATAGTTAGGAGAAACCTTTTAGGATGGGTTTATGGTTTCTACTGACCGTGTATTCTAGTGGTTTTTCTACCAGTTGGGGTTAGGAGATCTGAACAAGCCCTAAAAACCCCTGAAACATCCAAGACCTCATTAGGTATCCATTATTGGTCCAAGATAGAGAATTGCACAAAAAATTCATGGATTAGTGTGTTATAGAAAAATATGTTTATTATAGAGATAAATGATATTTCCATGATAAAATATGTGTGTGAAATGAAAGAGGTACATCTTATTACTAATTATGGCTTTAAAATTCTTGACTACATTGACCATTTATAAAAACTTGTCATCCATTTAGAAGAGAAAGTATTTACTAATCTCAAGTTATCATCCTTACAGCCATAGTTATCCTTATTCATCAAAGACTAGATGATCAATATGGATATATCATTCTTGAATATTTTGAATACCCTACATCAAACATATACGGTCTTATTGAAACATGACTCCTCATCCCTAATAAGTGACGAATAGGATAACATTTGAAATATGATGTCCATTTCAGTGTTAATGGTGCCTTTATGGAATTATTCCTAGAGATAACTGATTCATGGGGAAATAAATAAATATGATATTATTTGATTCTTATATGGAAATAATGATGTCTGGAAGAATAATATCAATGAATTTAAGAAGGTGAAATTTGTTGTTTCTATTTCATGTATATTCATAAATACATGTTATTTGTTTGGTAGACTTATTTAGTATATTTTTGTCACACACACAGAGATATATATATGTATATATATATTATTAAAATTAATAAACCAAAGAAGTATATAAATATTAGAATATGTATGTTGCATTCTCAAAGAAGCTAAATCTCATGACTCGACCCACTGAGGTCTAACCCGTTACTACCCCAAGCCCACCTCCAATTAACTTGGGACTAGTGACAAGTGCTGAGCATGAATATCCTAAAAAAGGGAGATGTTATCCAAAAGTACCTATAAACCCGCACACATATCCAAGTCCACAAAATGTAGAAATACATAACAACTGATACTAATGCATGAATATAGCTATGATCCTACAAAATAAGTATTATTATAAAGTATTGAAGTTGGAAATATTTTATGAATATAATCCTAGCTAAAAAATGTAAAGATTCCAACCATCATCAAGGGAGAGGAATAAATTAAAATTAAATATCTTGGTAAAAAAATCAATTTGAAAAGATTCAGTTATACCTCATCTCCTCGCTGTACTCCAAGGACATTGTTAAATGGTACATCTTCTGTATAAGACACGACACATGAAAGAAAATATAATGCCTGGGTGAGTATGAAATACTCAGTTGGACTCCACAAAAAATCTAAACACAATCACACAAGTAGGGATAGATCAATACAAGATATAATAATAATTTTATAATAAAAACACCCAGATATACTCGGGAAAGACAACACACCATTAGTTGATCACAAGCATGTTCCAACCAAAATAATCTACTTGATGCAATGATATTTTTAGGACAATCCACAACATAGTCCATGCTATCCCTAGAGAAACTCAATGAACAGGTCCAAATAAAAAGAAATGTCTAAATAAATCTATCTGTTCTAAGAAGTCATCGACACTCAAAGAGGGGATCACACCTAGAATCTTTGGGGGATAACACAAACCCAATATGGATCTACTTGATACGTAGGGGATCTTATACCAACAATTCCACAAAAATGACCAATATGATATTCTATATGGAGGATAAAATCCCTAGTTACTAAGGTCTCCCCAATTCCAAAATCCTCACCTAGGTAAAAAGGATGATATAGGATCTCACTCCAGTCACACTAAGGGACCCAAAACTCTATCTGAGACCTAGCCGATTGAGGGGATCATAGTCATATGATGTAGAGGTAATGATGTAATGTTACCTCCATGGGAAATACTAATGGGACAAACTCAACCATGAATGGTTGAAATTAAGAAAAAAAAATAACAGCATAGACTCATGAAGGGCGTACACAACATGTACTAGAGGGATGCAATTTGTCCACCCATCCACATTTTTTCCTATGTGATAAATTCTCACAAGAAATATATGTCTGAAAATAAATGGCATGTAGAAGTGGTATATAACATGCAGAGAACCAAAAAACCCTACCTATGTCTCTTGTAATTTTCTGTACACTACCCTCCCCAAATAATAACACATGTAGAGGTGGTTGTTTCTGTTTATAAGTACAAAGTGTGCCACTGGACATGTACTCATAACCATGTCAATGTACCCTTTGATCTACATTCTGTGTGATATATAACTTCATCCCAAAACCCTGTCCACCACTAAGAGGTCCCCACATTGTGTGTAATTAAAAAATTCACACCTGTTTTCATGAGATTTTCTAGAAAACGTAGTTCTCATCTTCATTTTCCTCCACATTACCAGAGCCACTAACATAACTATAAATAAAAGATATGGGATTGTACAAACCTCATTTCATTGGAGATCGTAGATCCCAAATTTGAATCTTCTAGGTAATGGTTCACTTCCACCATTTTTAGCTACTCTATGATTAACTCATGAAAAATTAAGAACACCAAATTTAGTCTTTTTATCCCTTTATCCATCAATCATCATCATTTTTTCTCAAAATAAAACTGCCATCTCATTCTGTATGCACAGTTTTGACTTGTTGTGATGAAGAACAATCAGACGAAAGTAAAAGACCGTGTATTGGTTGAATAATTGACCAAAATAAATACCAATGACGATTTAATGATGTACTAGTAGATAAATTCAAAATCTAAAAAATAAAAGTAATAAACCTCTCATGTTGTTCATTTGG
Source organism: Viscum album (assembly GCA_963277665.1). Lineage (NCBI taxonomy): Eukaryota > Viridiplantae > Streptophyta > Magnoliopsida > Santalales > Viscaceae > Viscum > Viscum album. Next base: position 34,702,183 of record OY728131.1, read on the forward strand.
CCTTGATCTGTTGTCAAAGGAGAACAAAAAAAAGATATGTAAATTGAAATAAACAATTAAAAAATTATGTCAATTTAATTATACTGATGATGAATGTATAAATTATGGTTGTGTAATTGATTAATATTCAACCAATATTAAGAAACATTATGGGAAAAAATCAAACATCATACTTAGAGTTTGGATCAATTGTTGATGAAGAATGGTTGTGTTGTTATCTTTAACTATATCCATGAATTCTCCTGATGAAATGACCCACGATATGTCTTCATTTTTACAAGAATTCTCTCCTCCAAAGTATTCAAGGTATCTAGGGTTTTAGAGGCTATCCTTGAGACTAAATCAATATATTCTTATATAAAGAGCGAGTTGGTCACTCCATTGACTAATTTTTTTTTAATTTTACCCTCACGATATGTATTTCACAGATTTACTATTCCAAAAAAATTTATGTTTTACCTTGGGTAAAATCCCCATTTTAAAAATAAAATTACCCTTATATTTATAATTAGGGCCTCCGTTCAAGAGTTATTACACTTTTGAAGGAAAATTGCAGGCACAATCTATTTAATATATTTAAAATATTTCAATAATTTACTCTAGGAAAATCAGGCCTATGAATCACATGTTTTCTCAATTCATAGTCATGAAAATAAACCATATAATATCCAATAAATTATACATGAAAAATCCAACTCATTAAATTCTCCCCACCATTAGACTTTTCACCCCGGAATGATAAAATAATTGGATATACAAAAATACGAGGTTTCAGGGATCGTATTTCTGTATCTCACTCCTAGGTTATCTTTTGAAGATTCCCATGCTTCTAATAAACATGTATAAGGGGAATAATTCACCTACAATGAATCTACTTATACTAATGCTTGACCTCCACTAAGTATTCTACAAAGGTAGATTCATCCTCTATGTCTAGATCGCTCAATTAAATAACATGTGATGGGTCATGCATGTAACTTTTCAGTAACCAAACATGCAATACATCGTGTACCAGGTCTAACCATGGTGGTAGTGATGATAACTATACCACCATTAAAACCCTAAGAAATATTGGATAGAGACCAATGAATCTCGAAGATAATATGCAGTCACATCCAAATATATTCATTCCACATCGAGGTGAGACCTTTAGAAACACATGGTCTCCATCCTCGAACTCCTTTGGTCACTGATGTCGAGACACATGGGACATATAATGACTCTATGTAGTCCTCCCATACTCTGGGATGATTTATAACTTCTTTGTAGTAGCTTTCACTAACATTTGGCCCCGGAGTGGTGACTCTCCCAGATCAATTCAAAAAAGTGGTGACCACAAGGGTCTCTATACAAAGCTAGGAATGGTTCCATACGAATGGTGGAATGGTAGATATTGTTTTTCACAAACTCTTCCAAGTTTAAGTGATCCTCCAATGTTTGGTTAAATTCCAACATGCAATCCTTCAACATGTCCTGCAAGACCTAAATTTTCTCCTTTATCTAGCTGTCGGTATGGGGTGAAACTCTATGATCAAGTGTAACTGTGTCCCAAAGGCCTCATGTTGTCTTCTCCATAAATTATATGTGAAGCAATCATCATGGTCAGAGATGATAATTGAGGGAACTCCTTGTATTAAAACTATCTCCTACACATAGATGCTTCCCAAGATTTATATTGAACTCTTCTATCAAATAGAAAGAATTTGGTATGATATAGTGAGTCAGTCTATAACAACCTCGATGGAATCATGTCATTTATATGAACATGGTAATCCCATGACAAATTCCTAGAAATCACACCCCACATCCACTCTACTACCGCAATGGGTTGAGCTAAACATGCTTGAACTTAGTTCTCTTCCTTCACTTGTTTACAAGTGAGTCATCATGAGAGAAACTCTATAATGGTTTATTTCTAACCTAGCCACCAAAATTGATGTTGGTGGACCTGATACATCTTTTAAACACCTATATATACAACTAAAGGGGATGTATGAAATACCCACATCAACACCTCCTGCAACGTCAAAGGTACCATCATCCGTCCTCTAGAAATGATAAAATGATATCCAACTTCAGAATACCAATCAAGAGCATATATAGTGGATATTTAAGTATATAAGGTCTAACAGTCAGTTTCTCAATGTTGATAATACCTAAAACTTTATAAATTGGTGAGATAACAACCATCAAGTGGAGACATGAAGCACCATCCTTTTCCACTATGGAAAATTGAAATTAGGCTAAAAGATTTGACTCCTTATCCAAAAACTAAGATCAATATCTCTTGTTGAGAGAATCTACCACCAAGTTCCACTCCCCAGTTGTATACAAAACCCCTAAATTATAATTCAAGGGGAAATATATCAATCTTATTTGTCTCAAGTTAATTTTCATCTATGATATGATATACATGAGACACTTGTGGTCAATGTAAATGATTAATATCTCACCTATAAGGTATTTTATCAATATATTTAGTGATAATACTACCACTGATAACTCAAGATTGTGGGTCCAATAGTTTCGATCATGTGGTCTCAATTATCATAAATCAAATACACTAATTGCCTACCTCTTCAGCCGAACACAACCACATCTTGTCCCCGATTCATCGTATAACACTCCATACTCGACAGACACCACATGAAATTTAAATATGGGAGCACTTTTCAACCTATTCCTTATCTCTTGAATGTACTACTATCTACTGAAAATTTAAAAAAAAGGCTACCCCTTATAGGTCAAATATTTCGATGGTGATTCCACTCTAGTGAAATTGGATACAAACCTTTGATATTATTCTACCAACCCAAGGAAAATATACTCCTCAGTAACAATATTGAGTGTATTACAAGAAATCACTACCTCATCCTTCACCGGGTCCACTACTACCCTAGCCTCTCAGAGGACGTTTCATAGAATGTGTACCTATCAAAGTAAAAAACAAATACTTTGGGAGATTCTTCAGAATCTATTTCTCCTGGAGTGTGTCTAGGGACATTCTAAAGTGTCTCATGTTCTACTCCTTGTAGTACAAATACATTAGATTTTCATTGAGGAATACCACCAAAAAATAGCAAAACAAAGGTAGAAAGATCTTTTTCACTTATATCATGAAAAGTACCGGGGAGGTTTTTTCACTGAAAGACATCACCAAGTTCTCCTAATGACCAAACTGCCTTCTTAATACCATCATTGGAAAATATTTATTCTATATTCACTACTAGTGATAGATCGATCTAATTTCAATCTTTGAGAACCATCTCCCCCCCACCATGAACCGATAAATGAGATCATCTATCCTCGATAATGGATGTGTATTCTTTTAGGTCAGTTGATTCAACCATTGGTAATCCATAAATAACCTAAATCTCCCTTATGACTTTTTGGAGAACAAAATTAGAGTATACTAGGGGAATTTTGGGTCTCACAAATCAATTATTCCATCATCCATAAAACTATAAAATTATTTCTCAGTGTTATATGGGATCCATTACATAAGATGATGTAGATATCGATGTCGTACTGGGATGTATGTTGAAGAACAAGTCTAGCTCTTGGAGGGTAGGAAAACCTATTAAATTATTGATAATTACCTCCTCATACTCCAACCCCACCACAAGAAACTGATAGGCCAAAGCATCTTCTATTCCAAGAGTCATTCTAGCTAACACGTGAGTAATTAAATTTACTCTCTTATGCCTAAGCTCATCCTTCTCTGCCATGGCTTACATATCACACACAAAGAAAAACCTCACTCTGTCACTTATGAAACTCCAAATCCTCCACCTAAAATAGTCAATATATGCATGAGTTCTGGATAATGTACCCATACCTAAGATGATGTTGAAAGGAATCATTACTGATACAAAGTTATCCCATAAAAAATATCACCTCCAACGGAGAGATCTCAATGTCCGTATTCGTCAACAATATCTGAGTCATCAACTATCAGAGTCTCCAACCATAATGGTGGATCTAATGTCTTAATCATAATTTATAAGTCATGAACCAGAGAAGTGGAAAGAAAGTAATAACTCAAAACTGTTTCTATAAAAAATATTACTAAAGTAGAAAATACATAGATCTTACTTTATATCATACAAGGAGAATCATAGTCATAGGCCTCTATAGCATGAATCAGTCCTCATCCCTATCCACCAGCCCCTTGAACCCGGCACGGACCACCTATGGGTGAGGGTGGTAATTTGTGAAACCTCTGACCACCACAAGCTGTCCATATAGACCATATTTCTTGTCCTACATCATGCATACCACACTTCTCATACCTCTATGTCTTCCTTGGTGGTCCATCAACAGTCTCATGATCAGAATTATGATGGGTCTAAAAATCTCAAGCAAGATGTCCTTAACCATCATAGGGGAAACACCACCACTCCCAAGGCTGATTCAATCCACCATGACATCCATGTGCTACTAACCCTATGTCCCGGGATTTCCTCCTAAAGTATCTGACACCCATTGATCCCTATGACCACCATCGAGAACCTGTTGTCGAGGTCTCAGCTACTTGGTGCCCACTACTAGAAACAACTATTTTTACATTCTCTATCATAAATTTCTCCACTTGTAAAGCTCGCTCAATCCCCAAAGCATTTTTTAGAATCAAAAGGATACCAATTAATCCTTGATGTCTCTCCTTAATCTATGATCTAATGTTTGATCTCTTAATATATGATCCCACACCATATCCTTGGAGTAATGCGAGAGATTAGTAAACCTCATTGAATACTCTCTGAGGTTCAAACTACCCTACTATAGATACAAAATATCATGTTTGTGTAACAATCAAAAAATGGATGAATAGAACTACTCCCATTAGATACAATGAATGAATTATTAGGAATGATATATATATTCATGTGAATGAGTAAAAAATGTCCATAATTTCCCATTAGATACCTGGAGAATGTTTTTTTCAAGAATGAATATGATTAGCAGACATCCTTATAAGGAAGAAATATCAAGTGAATGCATTTGGGGATTCCTTAGATACTTTGATGTATGGCTCACCTTGAATCCTATGAGGCTGATACCACTGAAACTCATGAAACATACTCAAACTATATTCATATTTAGGTGGTATTTTCAGTGCTAGATTCTTCTCAATGAGTAGTGGTGTAGCTGGTAAACCACCCATAGGTGGTATATCATTTACATGGCTCTATAACAAATAATCTCCACATGGAAAATCATCACTATGATCATGTAGTGGAATCATGTTTGTCTATCTGTGTTGAGGCATCCAAAAATAAAACAAGATGTTCCATATTCAAAAGTGTATTTATGTGGTGCTGACTCTATAAGGAAAAGGAAAATAAAAACATTCATACACTATGAGTGATCTAAAAAAATTCCCTATACCCAATATTTACATGTATCGAGTGGAAAAATAGGTGATCCGAGTCCTTATGTATTGATACATCAGCTATCACAGAACCACTAGAGTCCCTATCCTGAAAGATAAAATAAAAACACTAAAAATTGTTTCCCTAAACCAATATCACGGAATTTTGTCCTAAGATAGAACTAATCATCTCGTATACCACCCAATCATGAGATGACACATCGAGGTCTGGCCCATGACAACTTGAAGTCCACCTCCAATAGGGAAAGGGATGACAACCTATGCTGTGTAGAAATATCCCAAAAATGGGACCTAAAGTGCCTTTACACATGCATAAATTTCTAAGACCACACAATGGTAAAATTTAAAAAAACTAAAAAAAATTCATGCATACATCTAATATCCCACAATAGAGTATGAGAGTAAAGTGATAAAAGTGGAAAAAGGGGACAAATACAGTCCCACCTAAAAATAGTAAAGAGTCCAACCTACTCCAAGGGAGAGGACTAAAGTGAATTGCAAGATCCTAGTAAACACATCAGTATGAAATTATCCAGCTACTCTACACTAACTTCCTATCCTCGCAGGATACTATTAAATGGGTCATTATCTACATAATACATGAAACATGTTGGAAAATTCCACACATTGGTGAGTATAAAAATACCCAATAAGACACCCCAAAAACACTAAACACAAATCAGAAAGTATTTTTATCTGAATAAAATATGAAATAATCAATTTATAATAAAAACACCCAAATATACATTGGAAAGACACCATATGACCAGGCAGTCATAACCATCTACCAACCATAAGATTCTTCTTGATGAAATGTTCTATCTAGAAGAAACCACTCCCTGAGTTGTGCCATATCTTGATACACTCGATGAATAGGTCATTATCATTTGGTCCCACCTAAAAAATATCTATGTTCTAAGGTGACCCTAATACTCAAAAGGGGGGTCACATGTATAACTGCTGAGGGACACCACAAATATAAAATTGATCCACCTGCTATATAGGGGATCATTTTCCAATGATACCACAATCCATACCAATTTGATCTACAAGATGGAGGATCAAGACCCTACTCAAGGAGGTCACGCTGATTCTACAAATCCCACATAGGAAATATAGATGGAAAAGGATCTAACTCTATTCTCATGGGGGGGACACCATAACTCTCTCTGAGACTAGACCTCTAGAGGGGATCACAATCATGTTATGTAGATGTAATTCCACATTATACCCTCAAGGGAAAGCACCAAGGTAATACAATCAACCATTTCTTGTCCAAACTAGGGAAACTAATATCCAGAGACACTCTTTAATGGGTTACACGATGTGTACTAGGGGTACACAGTGTGTACTAGGGGTACACGATGTGTCTAGATTTCCCCATATGTTCCCTTGTGGTAAATCCATACATGACATGTATGTATCGAAATACATGGGGAATAGAAGTGTTGCGCAATGTTTAGAGAATCACGCAACCCTACTCATGTTTCCTTGCCATGTCTGTGTTGTGTCATTCCCATTTAATAACAAATGTACTGGTGGTCATGTCAATATCGAAGTACACGGCGTGTCACTAGCCTTGCACTCATACTCTTGTCACTGCACAATCGGAGCCACATGGAGGGTTACCATGTCATCATACATGGGTCTCACTCTGTGTGATCCTTAACTTCATCCCAAAACCCTAGCTGCTTTTGAGAGGGAAATACATGTTCTGTATTGTTGAAATACACTACGTGTTGCTCTGGATTTTCCAAAAATCATGGTTATAATCTTGGTTATCATCAATGTCACAAGAGTCCCCTACCTCATAAAAAACAATATATAATGGTTCTTCCAAACCTTATATAGACATAAAAAATAAATCTTGTCTTTGAATACACCGAGGAATCATATGTTCGAACCCTTCAAATCCACTCCATGCGTCGCTTGAAAAACATGAAGAACACTGGATTTGGTCTCATTATCCCCAGATATATCAATCATCGTCATCGGTTCTTGATCTATAATAACCATCATGTTTCATACCTGTAGTTTTGATCTGTTGCACAGAATAACGATCACCCAATGATGGAAAAATGGGTTTTGGTTGAATTTTTGGCCAAACAAAACAGCAATGATTATCGAATAAAGAAACAGGGGAGAAATCCCTAAGAAAAAAAATATATGGAATGTACCCATTAAATTTTTAATTTATACTTAATTCATTTTTGCAGAAGAAGAAAATCGAAGAGGGATAAATAAATAAATTAAAAATTAAAAAATTACCCCAATTTAATTCTACCAATGATGAATGTATCAATTTTGGTTTTGAAATTGATTCACATTTCTCTATGATTAAAAAATTGTATAGGAAACAAAAAACCTCATCTATAGAGTTCTTATCAATCATTAATGAAGAATGGTTGTGTTTATGTCATTAGTAAGATCCTAAAACTCCCTTGGAACCACGTTCAACAATTCCGTCTCAATTTGTCATCTTTCACCCAGAATGCTCTCCTCTGATAGATTCTATGACTCTAGAGTTTCAGTGGCCAAACCTGAGAAAAAATCCACAACTACATATTTAAAGATCAATTTGGTCACTATGTTGAATAAAAATAAAATAAATTCTTTAATTTATTTATTTTATTAATTTCACACCCATGATACCAGTTTCCCAAACAAAAGACGCCAACCATTTTTATTTTTATCCTATGATAAAACCCACATTATGAACTCAATAATGTCATCATATATTTGACATTGGTCCCGGCATTGGAGTTATTTCTCTTTTCTAGGAAAATTGTATGTCAATTTTTTAGTATTTTAACACCCGAAGTTTTTCTAAAAATAAATAGAAATCCATGGAACTTTTTTTTAAGTAGATATTTTTAACTATCCTTTAAAACATAAATTTTACACTTCTATGTTTTGAATTTCATGAAACTGTCATCTGCAATTGTGTTCAGTAAGTTATTTTCAGTCTATTGGAATCATCTTGTTTTTTTGGTGAAAAGTAACATAACCTTATGAATAGTAATATGACCATAATGAATAGTAATTTATATTATTATTTTATTTTCCTAAGGATTTAAGATAATAACATCTTGCTTAACTTTTCATCATGATATCGAAGTAGTTATAGAATTAAAATTGTTAATTTTTGAATTAAGTATGATTTTATATAAAAATGAAATTAATAATATTTAGAAAATTATTTTATACAAACGGACTTCAGTTATGAATTCTACAGGTTGAAAAATGTTTAGGCTAAATTTTTTGTGTTTTTTTTTGAAATTCTTGATTTTTCGGTGAATAGTGAAATACGATAAAATACCGTATAATCAAATTATTAGTAAAATAATTCATTTATAACGTCATAAGTGATGCAAGGCCACTTGTTAAGAAATCACACTCCATTAATACTATTTTAGGTCACATGAACTAATACTAATCATAATCGTGGGAAAACATATTATATTAATGATTAAAATAATGAAAAATACCCCCTCTCCTCCACTATAAAAAACACCCTCACTCCCCTATTCTTACCACACCTTTATATTCTTGAGTCATGCATAAGTTCTAAAAAATACTACTCCCAAGGCTCTTCCACACGTCCTAGATCTTCTAGTCTCACCCAAAGACCAATACAAAAGCCCTTAAGAAGGATATCACCGAGAAGATATCAAGAGGTAAACATCCTATTTTATTTTCTTTCTTTTATTTCATTTTATGTTATTATCATCCTTTACCATTGAATTATGTTAGGATATTTCATTGGATATCCCCAATTACATTCCATATTATGTATGAGTGATGAGATATTGCCTTTCTCTAATCAAACTATTTTTAAGAAATTTTAAGAGACACTGTTAGGATGCCAATTTTTCATGAGAAATTTCTAAAGGTTTCTTTTATTTCATGACTAATTTTTCTTCATTCCACACCCATATTACCCAAATGGCATGAAATATCAAGAAATAAATTATATTCTGGGTTTTCCCATGTTCATCGAAAATTCCTCATCATTATTCTTCTCCTCTCCCACTTATTTAAGGAATAAAAACATTGTCCATGATGTGTCGAATTACCAACATCGTGGATTATGTGATTTCAATTTCCATTAATTCATTAAATTCTTTTCATGAAACCATTGATACAATTGAACCAGGTTATAATATATGTTTCATGACTCACCCATGGTTTTGGAATTCTTTTTTACAGATGGTTCTAATTTATTATACAAAATGAGGTTGTTATTATCAAAGAACCACTAAAATGATCTAAACAAACATCATTAATGTTTTAACATATGAATCATCCTCATATTAAACATAAAAATGATAAATGGTATAAATTATGGTAATTGAAATATTTAAATACTATTCTTGTCAAATTCAGGAATTTCAGTCCCAATTGACAAGAACATCCACCATGAATCAATCATGGAAATCATGTTAAGAACTCACCCAAAAACATTGCAAGGAGAAAAATACTAACAATTAAAGGGTTAAATGATGTTAATAAATGATAATATAAGATTTCTTAAACATAAAAATGTTTTTTTAAAATAATAATAACACTCATTTAACCGTTATTCATGAATTTTAAGCAAGTTTGAAGTAAGATAGACCTGAGGTAAGGGAATTATTAAACTGATTTCAATTATTTGGTATAACCTTCTACTTCAATATTTATGTGATATTTAAATTATTTGTGTGATGATTTGTGTTTATATTATGTTTTATTGTGTTGTATTTACAGTCTATATACATACTCCACACACTCTATTAAGTCTATGTCCAATTGTATGATATTTATAAGGGGTTTTCTTTAAAAATAAGCTTTTTTAATTTTGTTTTACGAAATTCCAAAGTAATGTATTTATGAAATTATTCATGTTGTATAATTTTGTTTAGGTTCTTCAGAATTATTTATGATGAATGGTGGGATCTATATCTCCCTCCATTTCATTGGGTATGTCGAAGTTGGAGGTTGGTCGTATGGTTACTCCATGTGTAACTATGATGGTTACACAAAGTAAGGTAGTCTTGAGGGTTAAAAATTATAAGGTAGCAAATAATAGTTACAATATTATATATGTAATGCCCAAGATACCTTTATGATTATATTTATGTTCTCATGTTTTTTGTATATCTTTTGTAAATCTCATGTTACACAAATTAATTATATATTGGTGTCAATCTTGTCTTTTGAAAACGCTTTCATAAATTTTGAGTTTTCATGGACTAATGTCCTCTTTTATTAGTTTGAAAACCTTACTAATCATTTCTTCTCATCCCATGTTTTTAAATTATTTTCATTGGTTAATGGATGTGTAAGACAGGGAAGGAATCCATGTTAATTGTTTGAGTAATTTCCAAGGAGTCATGTTCAAGTTTTAATGTATTATATTTTGAAAATAATGGAAACTATTTTTATGGTATCCACTATGTAATAATGTGTAATGTTATGAATGTATTGTCCCAACACTCTAATGCTCTAAACATGAAAAGAAACTCAATGTAAATGGATGTGTTTTATTGACTAAATTCAAGATTATTATTGTAATAAGGGGGCATCCTTATAGTTGGTATCATAGGATGGATTAGATAACATTAGGGTTTATGGTGCTGTTAATAGAATAATATTAATTATTTCCACTATATGTTTAATTAGAAATGTATTAGAATTTATGTATTGCCATTTTTCTTCATCTATAACATGTTTTTTCAGAATGGTTGTCTGCCTAAGGAACATGAATGATGAAGAGGAGAGGCACCGACAGAATGAAATCCTTCCAAAACTGCAGCCCAAAATGGTAGGGATTGGAACCGAGCAGTTTGTGATAGTAATAGATTAGATAACTCAGGGAATAAAAGGTGGTTTCATCAATTCAAGAGAAAAAATAGAGGTACCACAACGTAACATGACAGTAGTGGAACATTTTATGAGACAACATACTCTTGCATTCAATGGATCCTCTGACCCAGTAGTAGTTGACGGATGGATCAAAGCCCTCGAAAAGATATTCAATGTTATGGGATATTCAATTAATCAAAAGGTAAGTCTTTCCATTTATCATTTCGAAGGGGAAGCTGATCAGTGTCTGTCAATGGTAAGGAATATGAGGGGTAGAGAGGAATTTTATGCCGTAGAGTGGGATGAATTTAAAATTATTTTCCTTGAAAAATATTTTCCTATGGTGGTGCAACAAATAAAGGAGAAGAAATTCTTTGAATTGAAATAGAAGGAGGAAGATTCAGTGGTTTTTTATGAATAAAACTTCACCCGACTGGCGAGGTATGACACAAATCTTATTCTGGAACCTGATAGCAAAATCAACCACTTTTACTCTGGACTGAGGCCAAGGTATCGAAGGGCGTTGGCCACTCCTGAATTCAAATGTTATGAGAAAATTTTCTGATTTGTTGAGAGGATAGAGATGGAGTTTTCTAATGATCACCTACATTTTGTAAAAAAATAGAAGAAGAGGTCTAGTTGGAAATAAATGGGTAATAATCATCCAAATAAATTTGATGCTAAGAAAATCCAATTTACAGTTTGTGAATGGTGTGTCAAGAAACATCCTGGGGAATGTCTTTGGAAAGCTGGGAAGTGTTTTGAATGTGGTAAGTATGGTCATATGGCCCGAGATTGCAATGAAAACGATCCTAAGACTAATCCCGAAGAGCATACTATAATGTGTTTTAACTGTGGTGAGATGGGTGATTATGCAAATTCTTGCCCAAAGAGAGATACGAATGATGTAATAATGATAGAATACAAGAAGAAAGGTGTAGTGAGATCATTTTCAACTACATTAGTAGATGTCAGGCCATCCAATGAAGTTTTATCAAGTACATTGTTTGTTCACTTAGATTTTGATAAAGATTTCTTTGATATGGGGTCTACACATTCCTTCATCTCTGAGAAATTTTCTGGTAAATTTGAAATATCACCTCAACAAATGAGACCCAAACATTTTTGGAAAATACATAGGGAGAATGTTATAGAAAAGAGGAATTATATGAATCATTCTATTGTGGTCTATGGAAAGACATTACCTTTGAGCCTTGTTGTTTTACACTTAGTCAAGGTTTATGTTATTCTAGGGATGGACTGGATTTTTGATTTTCATGCTAAGATTGACTATAGAGATAAAGAATTTGTTATTTAGAAAGAGTTTAAATTTGTATACAATAATGAATCCATATAATTGATAAAATATTAGGAAGCTAAGAAACTATTGAAATATGGAAATGAATATTATCTTGATCATAAAATTGAAATCAAGAGAACTATTCAAATTAATTCTGTGCTAGTAGTAAATGAATACCATGATGTTTTTCCTGATGAGTTACCTAGTGTCATACCTGATCGAGAAGTCGAATTCACAATTGACATAGTTCAAGATGATAAGCCAATTTCTAAACCACCAAATCGTATGGATCCAATAGAACTTCTTGAATTGAAATATTTTTTGTAGGATCTTCATGAAAAAGGATTCATTCGTCCTAGCACTTCACCATGGGGAGCCCCTGTTTTTTTTAAAGAAAGATTGTTATATGATACATTTCATTGATTATAGATTTTTGAAGAACATAACTATTAAAAAAAAGTATCCTTTCCCTCATATAGATGACTTGTTTGATCGGCTCCATGGAGCTCAGTACCTTTCCAAGATTGAAATGAGATTTAGGTACCATCAACTGAAGGTGAACACGGATGACCTCCCGAAAACAGCCTTTCGTACGAGATATAGGCTTTATGAATTTGTTATTATTCCATTTGTATTAACTAATTCACCCACTGTATTCATAAATATTTAGAATGAAGTATTTATTGAGTTCTTGGATAAGTTTTTGGTTGTATTTATTTATGACATTTTTGTATTTTCTAAAAAAAGAGGATCATGAAAAACATCTAGGGGTTGTTTTGTAAACTTTAAAAGAAAAGAAACTATATGTTAAATTTGGAAAGTGTGATTTTTGGTTGCAACAGATTTCTATTATTGGGTACATTGTAAATATGGATGGAATAATAGTTGATCATACAAAAACAAAAGAAATTGATGAATGGCCAAGACCCAAAAATTTTACTGAGATTCGTATTATACATGGGTTAACATGTTATTACAGACAGTTTGTGAAGAACTTTTCACGATTATATAGCCCGATAATTAAGTTAACATGGAAAGGGGTTAAATTTTTTTGGACAGAGGAATGTGGTTTTTATTTTTAGGAACTGAAGAAGAGATTGGTGAAAGCTCTAATTTTGTCCATAACTTCACGAAATGGTGATTTTCTCATCTACAGTGATGATTCTTTGAAGGTGCTTGGTTGTGTTTTGATGCAGAATGTTCATGTAATTGCCTATGCTTCAAGACATCTTAAACCTCATGAGATTAATTATCCCACACATGATTTTGAATTGGAAGGTGTGGGTTTTGGTTTGAAAATTTGGAGGCATCATCCTTACAGATCCAATTGCCAAATATATACTGACCATAAATGTATAAAGTATATATTCACTCCAAATGAATTAAACATGAGGCATAGATGATGGCTAGAACTGATAATGGATTATGAATGCCCAATCAATTACCATCCTGGAAAAGTAATCAAAGTACCGGATGCCTTATGTTGGAAACATCATGCATCATTAACCATGCTACATTTGGAACATGATCCATAGATTAATGATTTGATGAATTTTTGATTAGAAGTTGTTGGAGCAGGGAATACCTTTGTTTTTTTTTCAGGTTTCAGTACAGTCTTCTTTGTCAGAAAGAATTAGTCAAATGAAGAAGGAAGACCGTAAGATACAGAAAAGGTAGATTTTGTTAAAATGGGTAAGTTTCAAAAATTTATCCTTGAAATATAATGTGTTTTATGATTTGGAAAAAGGTTTGGTGTGCTTATTGATTCTCAGTTGAAGAATTGTTTGTTGTGAGAAGCTCATAGTTCTCTATTTTTTGTTCATCCTAACCATACTAATATGTAAAAAGACCTTAGGAAGTATTATTGGATAGATGGAATGAAAAGAGATTTTTCTTATTTTACCATGAAATGTTTATCATGTCAACAAGTTAAAAGAGAGCTATATTTACTGATGGGGATGCTTCAGCCTTTGCTAGTGCCATAGTGGAAATGAAAGAATGTATCCATGGACTTTGTGGTGGGACTACCAAAGACTTCTTGAGGTAACAATGTGATTTGGGTTATTATTGATCGGCTAACAATGTCTGGACTTTTTATTTCTATTCGAAATACAATGACTTTGGATCAGCTTTCTCGATTGTAGCTTAAGGAGATTGTCAGGTTACATGGAGTTCCTCTTTCCATGGTATCTGACTGAGATCCTAGGTTCAATTATATCTTTCGGAAGGAACATTATAAGTCATTGGTCACAAAGTTTATTTTCTTTCAACTTTTCATCCTCAATCAGATGGGTAGTCAGAATGAATGATACAAACATTGGAGGATATGCTTCAAGCTTTCTCAATCGACTATCAAGGAAGATGTGATCATCATATTTATTTAGTTGAGTTTTATTATTATTAAAGTTTTCATTCTAGTATTATGATGGCACCTTTTGAGGCCTTGTATGTGAAACAGTGTCGAACTCCAGCGTTTGCGGATGAAGTCAGTGAAAGAAAGTTGATGGGGATGGAATTAGTAGAAGATATGGCTGAGAAAGTGAGGATGATCGAGTATCACATGAGGACAACTCAGATTAGATAGAAAAGTTATGCAGATAACAGAAGGAAATACTTCTCTTTCTAGGTAGGTCACCATGTTTTCCTTAAAATATGTTCTAGAAAAATGAGATGTGTTTCAGTAATAAAGGTAAGCTAAGTCCATGGTTCATGTTTTCTTTTGAAATACAAGAGAAACTTGGAACAGTTGCATACCACATTGCTTTTCCTCTGAGTTTTTTTTTTCTGGTACACAATGTTTTTCAGGTTTCGATATTGACAACGTATGTTCCAGATTCATCACATGTCTTGATCCCAGAAGCAGTTCAGTTGGAAGAGAACCATTATTATGAAGAGAAACCAGTTCAGATTCTTGATCGAAGGGAACATGTATTTTGGAATAAGTTAATCCACAAGGTAATTTTTTTTTGGAGGAACCACATGTTTGACGAAGCAAATGGGAGTCCGAAAATGCTATGAGGGAAAAGTACCATCAGTTTTCATAAGTAAATAATATTTTGAGGAAGAAATTTTTAGATGGTGGGGATAATGTAACACCCCATGATTTTCTAATAATAAATAGAAATGCATGGAACTTTGTTTTATGTATATATATTTAACTAGACATTAAAACATAACGTTTCGACTTCTATGTTTTGAATTTCAAGAATCTGTCATCTACAATTGTGTTTAGTATGTTATTTGCAGTCTATTAGAACCAAATTATTTTTTTGGTGAATATTAACATACCCTCATGAATAATAATATGAATAGTAACATGACTATAATGATTAATAAATTTTATTATTATTTTATTTTCTTACGGCTTTAATATAATAATATCTTGGTTAATTTTTCATTGTGGTCTAGAAGTAGTTATAGAATTAGAATTGTTAATTTTTGAATTAAGTACGATTTTATTTAAAAATTAAATTAATAATATTAAAAAATTATTTTCAAAAAATGGACTTCATTTTTTAATTATACATGTAGAAAAATGGTAAGGGTAAAGTTTTCGGTTTTTTCTGAAATTCATGATTTTTCCATGAATAGTGAAATACAATAAAATACCGTAAAATAAAATTATCAGTAAAATAAACTATTTATGACAACATAAGTGATGCTAGTCCACTAAGTTAGAACTCACATGACATTATTACTATTTGAGGTCACATTAAATAATAATATTCATAATCATGGGAAAAAATATAATATAAATGATTAAATTAATAAAAAATAGCCTCTCTCCTCCACTATAAATACCACCCTCACTCCCCACTTCTTACCACAACTATTAGGCATTTATCCATGACTAATTTCGTACCAATATTACTCCCAAGGATATTCCCCACGTCCTAGAGCTTCTTGTCTCACTGAAATATCATAAACAAATCCCTTACGAAGGATCTCAAGGATAAGAGATCAAGAGGTAAACATCCTCTTTTATTTTCTTTCATTTAATTCATTTAGTTTTATTCACTTGTTTTCCCTTTTGAATTATGTTGGGATATTTCATTCCATATCCCCCCTTAATATACATATTAAGTATGAGTTGGGTGATATTCCCTTTCTCACATAAAACTATTTTTATGAAATTTTAAGAGGCGTCGTTAGGCTGCCGAATTTTCGTGAGAAATATCTCGAGTTTTCTTTTATTTCATGGTTCGTTTTTCTTCTTTCCACACCACCTATTACCCTAGTGGCATGATATCTCCAGATATAATGAATATTATGGATGTTCCCATGTTCGTGGAAAATTCCTCATCATTATTATCCTCCTATACTACTTATTTAAAGAATAAAAAATTGTCTGTGATGTGTTGAATTACCGACATCGTGGATGATGTGATTTCAAATTCCATTAATTTTTTCAAGTCTGGCCATGAAACCATTTATATGGTTAAACCAGGATATAATATATTTTTTATTCCTCACCCATATTTCTAGAATTATTTTGTACTCATCTATCTAATTTATAATAAAAAATGTTGTTGTTATTATAAATAAACCACTAAAATGATCTAAACAAACACCATTAATGTTTTAACTTATGAATCATCCTCATATTAAACATAAAAATGATAAATGTTATAAATTATGCTACTTTATATATTTAAATACCTTTCCATTCCAATTTTGTAATTTCACTCCCAGTGGAAAAGACCATCCGCCATAAACCAATCATGGAAATCATGTTAAGATCTCACCCAAAACCAGTTAAAGGAGAAAAATACTAACAATTAAAGGGTGAAATTAAGTTATGAAATTATAATATAAGATGTTAAAAACATGAAAATGTTTCTATAAAATATTAATAATTCTATTTTAACCATTATACATAATTTTAATCATGTTTTAATTAAGACAGACCTGGGGTAAGGGAATTCTTAACATAATTTCAATTCTTTGGGTTAACATTCTACTTCATTATTTATGTGTTCTTTATTTGTTTTTGTGATGGTTTCTGTTTATATTATGTTTTATTATGTTTATTTATAGTATATATACATACTACATCTACTATATTATGTCTCTCTTCATTTTCATGATATTTATAAGGGGATTTTTTTTAAATCCTCCTTTTTAATTTGGTTTTACGAATTTATAAGGTAATGTTTTGTGTAATTATTCATGTTGTATGATTATGTTTTGGTTCATGGGTATTATTTATGATGAATGGTGGGACCTATATCTCCCTCTAATGCATTGGGTATGTGTAAGTTGGAGGTTGGCCGTATAGTTACTCTAAGTGTAACTACGATGGTTTCCCAAAGTAAGGTCGCCGTGAGGGATACAAATTATAAGGTATCCATGAATGGTTACAAGATTACGTAAGTAATTCACCAAGATACCTTTATAATTATATTTATGTTCTTATATTTTTTTTGGATCTTGTGTAAATATCATGTTACACAAAGTATGTATATATGGGTGTCAGGCATGTCTTTGGAAAATGCTTTCTTACATTATGATTTTTCATGGACTAATGTGCTCTTTCCTTATTTTCCATCCCTTGCTGAGATTTTGTGCTCATACCATTTTTTAAATGATTTTCACTGGTTAATGGATGTGTAAGGAAAGGAAGGAATCAATGTTAAATGGTAGAAGAATTGTCAAGGAGTAATGTTTAAGTTTTAATGTATTATATTTTGAAAAAAAAGGGAAACTATTTTTAAGTTATCCACTCTGTAATAATGTGTAATGTTATGAATGTATTGTCCCAATTCTCTAAAACTATAAAATTGAAACAAAATCATCAATGTAAAAGGATGTGTTTTGTAGACTAAATTCATGGTAATTTATGTAATAAGGGCGGGTCCTTATAATTATATTTAATACATTTGAAAATTTTATTTTGGGCATATAGGGACTCATGATCACTTTCCATCTCAATTCCTAGTCTTTAAAATAATATATGTAATATACAAAAATAGTACATTGAAAATATGAGTTATTTCAATGAAGAAGGGTAATTCCAAGATCTTTCTTGAGAATCACCCAACTTATAGATTATATGGTGGAATGAACCAAGTTAAACTACTTTTCTATATTGGGTATTATTAAGACATTTATTTTTGGGATTATTTTTAAAATAATAAGAAAATATTTCATATTTTAAATATAATCTATTATTTTATTCCATACATCACTAATAGTTTGGTAATTCTAAAATCATGGGTATCTAACTAAAAAAATGTTGAATTGAATACAACACAAAAACTACCTAATTTAGGAAATATTATTCATTATTTAGAAAAAAGGATAGTGGTTGACTTGTTTATATCCAGAAATGTATTTCAATCTATATTGAGATAAGACACTAGGTATTCTCTCTAACTAACCTTTTTTTGTAAAAAACAATCCTTTATAAATAATTGTATGTTAGAAATATTTTCTAGTTATTTTAGAAAGTCCAAATGAACTATTCCAATTACAAATTAGATGTATTTTCATATAATCATGATAATCATTTATGAAATGTTATGAATCATCAGTAGAGTATATGAATACACATGGTAAAATATATATGGATCCTATGGGCTATTTTATTAGAGAAAATATTAAAAATTTATTCATTAATCATGTAAATATGGATTAATTGTATTTTTAAACAGACATTTCTTTATATGCATAAATATATTTATTGTAATAAAAGTAACATATATGATGATTCTTATTAGTATTGAAACTCTTCCATTTTTTATTCAAAGATAAATCATTAATATTTTTCTACACCAACTGAATATATGACAATTATATTGGGTAAGGGATATCATATCAAATTATGTTGACAAATTCATTATGTGATAGAATTATGTGTGTTATGAGTACATTTTTGAACAAATGAACATTAAATTAAAAACATAGTTCATCTTAATGACTTATTCTATTTCTACTGAGGATATTAACAACCCCTTGATATAATGGTATTAGTAAAACACCAAAACATTTATATGGCGAACTAAAATCAATTTTTAAATAGTGTGAGCATACATAAATCCTATGAGGTTAACACTATGCATTCATATGAGTGAGTATAGGAACTATAGAGTCCATAATTCTCAATGTGAGGAGGTTTTTCAAATACACATACTATGTAGTAAGTCAAAACCAATTAGATGGTTTATTCCCATCATAATGGGTGATACATATAAATTATTCATTAATAATAATTATTTGGGAGCAATAAATCGAAATTCTCTATGACTTATAACTATATATGAACTTAGTAATGGATTTCATGTAACAAAATTTTGGGTCTTCGACTAAAAATTGATTTTTTTTATTTCCGAACGCTTCTAGGAAAAGTGAGAAACCAAGATTCACAAACCGCACAAGATACCACCCACACAATCTAACAGCAAAGAACACAAATACAAACAATAGGAACATACTAGAAAAACCACTAAAAATCAAAATAACCATACTCGGCATCACACACAACACATGAGTCCTCCTCTGTAGTGGATGATTCCCATTCAAAAGATGGCCTATACTGCCTCCAGAGATTATTTCTTTGGTTCTGACTCATCATTTGACCCAGAGGATGCTGCCCTGAGCAAGATTTCATGGTGATGCTATATTTTTTGAAAGCAATGATCACCCCACGATCTCGTTTAGATGAAGCTCTGGTATTCTCCAGACGTGGAAGATAAGAATAATCCTTCCTTGTTTTCCTTCTTGGAATATCCGAAAATTTTCCAAAATCCTCATTCATTCTATTTTACACACCTTGAACAATATCACTAAATAATCGGAAACCCGAGCCCCTTACATTTTATTTATCACCCTCGGTGATATACCCCCTCATGTCAAAAGTAATCTCCGAAACAGGTTCCTTGAACCCCTTGTCCATGCCCCTCCTTAGGTTAGGCATTTTGCATTCTATCAATGAAAGGAACCTCACCGCTGCTCCAATGTCTTTAGGAGTTTCATTTCCCTCACCCTTTTCCATTATCATATGCTACTCTTCTTTATCCTGAAAATTTTCGAAGTCCCAGTTAGGGAGATCCTTCAACATCAAAGATAACCCCCCGCGACCATGGTACTCCTGGTAGCCCTCATCCACACCACCAAAAGCCACATGATCTGTGACCAAGCCAACATCAGAGAGGCCATAGAACCTATTGATTAGTTGGATTAAAGGCCTCACCGATAGAGTAGGACCTCCATCATCTCGATTCCTTGCTGAGCGGCCCACCTCCCTGGCAGGCACGACCCCTTCTCCTTTAGTCTGATGAACTCTCTCCTCCACCTCTCCATTCCTTAGAAGTTCTACAAGACTCTCCTCACAATTAGAATTTGACTATTTCCATTAACATGACCTAGAAGGCCCCTCCAATTCCTACATCTTCCTTCTAAACACTTCATACACCATTGGGTTGGGAACCATTGTTTCCATCGCAATAGGACCAAGATCACTAACCTCAGACACCTTGAGAGCACCCTCCAAGACATCCTGCTCCAACATAGGCGGTGAATGAACCCCGCCGAAACCTTCTGAACCATGCACCATCTATTCTTGGACCATCTCCCCCGAAAACCATAGGTGATTTGGCTTTTTACCTTTCCTACCTCATTGCTGAGGCTTGAGGGACCCCACAATGAGTCCCCCCTTCAGTTGCAGATCTTCTCCAACAAACCTCTAGTGAGTGACCCATGCAGTTGTAGGATGAACAAAATTCAGTCCAATTTTCATAAATAACCATTATTTTGCATCTATACTCCTTTCCAATGGCGATCCAAACAAAGTCAAAAGGACACTGGGAGGCATCAACTTCAACACAGACCCGGGGATTAACTGTATGACATACAGTCGTCGTTCGTCTATCCGCGCATAAGAACCTCCCGACAAGGTTACCCACCATTTTGATAATAGATGGATTTTGGAATGGTAATGGAAGGTTTGGGAAACATACCCAAACTACCACAGATGGAGAATCACGGTCCATATGAAAATCTTAGGACCAGCACAGGAGGAACAAATGAATCTCGTTGTAGCTACACGGGGCCATCGACCAGGGTTTGATAAGACCCTCTTCCGATTAAAACCGAATAATGATATGTTGCTTATCATGTAAACCAACAATCTCCCTTTCCTGTAGGTCCCATGTGGAGAACACAAATCTGTCAAAGGCATAAAATGATGGTCTCCTCTTCTTGAAGTGAGAAATCAGGGTGATGTTTAGAAGCACCAAGGATTCCGTGAACTCAGAAGTCAAAATCAGAGGGTTGGGGATTTCATCAAGAAGAGCCGGGACTTTGGGACTAACAGACACTATCGAAAAGGGTGGAATAAAATATGGGTTGGAGAAGGGCCAGAAAGGCAACCATTCTCTCTTGAGGGAAGATGATGCAACGTCCCTCGCTAAGGGGGGAGGAACCGAAGCTTTGGCCGCCGTCGTCACCTACAGGGAGGAAGCATCGTTAGGGTTTCGCCCGAGCCACCCCTGTGGTATTCAAATAAATCCAAATTGATAATCAAAATGTTTATAAAATGTTTAGGCATAGTATATGAAAAAATATATACACCAATCATCATGTACAATTCATTTGAATTATACATGTCAAACATTCTATTTGATAATTATTTTTGGCTCATATTTTACAATTATATATCCCTTGGAGGAATCCTTATGAATGATTTCTATATGAAATTAGTAAAAGGGAGACCCTAGGGTTTATTTCGATTTTTCAAAACCAAAATGGGATGGTGACATCAATAAAGAAAAATATAATATAAAAGTTACAAAAAATATATTTATAGATAAAAATATACTTTGAGTTTATAAAATATTTATTTGTAATGGATAAGTAATATATGGATATAAAAGGTAAGAGGGAGAAATATAGTTTTTCTAGAAAAATATTTTGATAAAATATGGAAAATATAATGTCTTAGTAGTTTGTTTTTATTAGGTAATGAATATCTCTAATAATGAATTAATGAAACAACTATGTTCTAGGAAACAAGATCCATAGAGATAGATCATTGGTTTCACTAAATCATTTTGTACTGCATATGTTGTGAAAGTATTAATAATAAAATTTTATATAATTATTGTATAATTTTTTTATGTCTTGGAATCTATACAGAATAACATTCATGGTCATAAGAAGAGATTATTGAGATAAATATAATTTCCCAACCATATGTTATAGGAATCTATCTCATATTCCATCAAATTATTTAATGTTGGATATTACTGATTCATGTTTATATTATGTTAATATAGAACAAATAAAGGATAACAGATATGGATTATAGTTAATGATATGTAAAATTAATTTAAAAAGTATAACTTTATGAGTTCCTATTGTTTGGAGATGTACAAATACTAGTTATCAGGGGCATTGAACACTGTTATTCATTTAAATAAATTTGATCATTTATCATAATGAGGATAAGATAATATGTAATAAAAACTTATTATGTTTAATGGTTTCCATATCAATTATTTCTATTTACATTATGTCTTTTAATATTGATTAATCATAATTTTAGAAATGTCATATTATATTTTTGGGTTATACTAGTTGTAAAGGTATTATCAATATTATAATGATATAAAAATATTGAATTAGTCTAGTTGATAGGTTTTTGAAAAGGTAATAAGAGATGAGTACTAGGTGATCATATTTATAAACAAACACTAGACACAAAATGACATGGTAGGATCTGCAGTTATAACCATACTTTTTAGAAGCATATATATCATATGAGAGAAAATGGATTAAAAGCCATCAGTCATTAGCTGTATTGGAAGTAGGATTATGTTCGATTTGGTTTCATATAACCAAATATATTAGAATTTATGTTACATATATATGTAGGGATTTAAATATAAATAAATACAAAAAATATATTTATTATTATTAAGGGTAACATTAATTTGATTATGTACTAGAGTGTTTTCCATAATGATAAATGTCATAGTATTTCTCCAATATTGTGAGAACCTTTAAATTATATGATGATATTATTAAATATTGTTTTATGGTTTGAAGAAATTATATGAGAGACCCATAGCATGTTTAGTTCCATGTGGGAGTAACTACATGTTGATGAGACTTCATCTGATGAAGTTATCACTTAGTGATCTTCATTAGAGGTTATTATTAAAACTATCCAACCAATAGGAATCCCACATTTTCATGTGTCATTGGATATTTTGGTCTACATGAAAATATAATGATCATTAGCATTTATGATTTTTATTAATGCTTATAATGAGTCACAAAGTTAGATGAATTTCATAAACAGGTAAAACATATGTTCATATTGAACATGGGTGTGTCATGAATGATATGTTATTAGTGGATAAGATTAAGAAGGGTTTCCCCATCATACCATAAAAAATTTGATATCTATTCTATTTTATTAGAATAAAACTATAAAATTAAATTCCATGACCATTTTGTATATATTAGTTCATGTTAGTATGTCAATGAAAAATATTTCTGGAATACAGGTTGAGGAAAATAGAATGTAACCTACTTGATGAGATATCAAGAAAAAATTAATTATATTACCCAATGGGTCGCTACTAGAAAAATAACTTATACCAACGGTTTGGAACTATTGTTATTGGCCTCCAAATCGTTGGAATAGCCTATACCAATGGCTTGGCGACCCGTAGCCATGTAAGTTGTGGGGGTAGTTTTATACCAATGGTTTTGGGAAAACCGTTTGTATAATTCATATGAAAAATCTATACCAATGGTTCCATAAAACCATTGGTAGATCTAATTCAAAAAATAATCATTCAGTTGGTTTTGATCCCAGCACCTCCCGTTGGTGATTGAATGACCTAACCACTAACCTAACATACTTTTGTGAACATAATTTCATATATATATATATATATTATCATAAGTATTTTAAATTTTTATTTATTTAATATCCTCTATAAGAAGATTACATTAAAAATACATGTACTTATACCAATCGTTCTCAAAACCATTGGTATAGACCTATACCAATGGTTTGGGGAACCATTTGTATAGCTTATTTGATTTTGGGACCTATACTAATGGTTTGGCAAAAAACATTGGTATAGGTCCACATAAGTGACCTATACCAACGATTTTGGCCAAACTATTGGTATTGGTCCAAATTAGTGCCTATACCAACAGTTTCCCAAAACCGTTTGTATAGATCATATTTCGAGTAGTGAGTGTTTGTATGTCGTTGTCGACATTGTTACATTATCATCATCCTCATGAGAATAATTATGTATTTCTAAATGATAATATTTGAATTTAGGAAAACCCACCTAATTAAACTGACCAAGGATCAATTAGGGTCACACACGTCGATTTTTTAAAAGTAAATAGTGAGGACTAATACTATTAAAACAAATGTTACAAGAGTCAGAGGGAGGAAAATTTTCATCTATTACATTGAATGATATTTATCACCTCAGTGATTATGTTGGAGTAGAGTTTAAAATTCCTTTTCAATGCTCATTTTTCAGCCAGACAGTCTGCATGTTGATTTGCTTCATGATAGATGTGTGTGATAATATATTTCATTGAAGAAAGAGTACTCATGTAGTAATTCCATTTTGAATTGAGCATTCATGCAAGTTGAACTTGACCCAGCTTAACCGCTTGGACAATTCTAATTGATTCACTCTCAAACCATTCATAATTCCAGTTTCTTTGATGAGAAATATCCACTACTGTAAGGAGACCCTGCATTTTTTGCTTCAAGGGTTGTAGCATGACCACTTGTACCATCTTCCCCCTTTAACAAATCAACATTGTGATCTATTAAAGCAATTAAATAACCACCAAGTCTGAGGTTCCCCATCAAGGATCCAGCAGTGTTGATAAAAAAATCATTACCTAGATTTATTTATGAGTTAAATATCAAAATAAATATTATTTCACAATACTAGGAATATTATAAATATTTATTTATTTTTCAATTAATTAATATTTATTATTAATGGTGTGGTAAATGTTGAAAAATTAGTATGGAATATGTTTTCAGGTAAAATGGGAATGAAATATTAAATTTCAATTAAATATATACTAATTCACATATTTAAAAAACAAATATTTATTTTATCTATAGTTTTAGAACATGTCAAGTAAATAATATATATATATATATATATTAATATTTTGACATGTTTATATATAGGTATTTGATGGATAATTAAGTCCCTAGGTGTTATTATTTATCCTCTATCACAACTATATAAAGACATATTTATATTATTTCACAGGGTAAGATGTTATTGAGAGAAACACATACCTTATATATATTCTCCCTACACTATAGATGGAATTAACTAGAATTCTCACAAGAACCATGATCTTCCACCCTCCTCCTCCTCCCAAAATGGAAAGAACAAGACTCAATCCTTTAAAGGATTTTGTGTCACTCCGTGAAAGTGATTAAAGATAATTGATACAACCATGCTACAACATATAGTATCATTAACAATTCTTCAAGTTCATTGGATCATATTTGGATCACCACTTGAGATATTCTACATTAGATCCACTTGACAAAAATATATAACCAGAAAAATGGAGGTTCAAAGGACCACAATATACTATGAATAAAAAATTCTCATAGCCTTGGTCATTTTTATTTCATACATTATTCCTATATTTAGCATGAAAAGGAAAATATATTCTTTTCATGGATTCCCATGTAAATTAATATTTTAATTAATTCATTGGTACAAACAATTTATTTTCATTTAAATATTATATTATTCATTGATCGTAACAAAATTTTGAATTGGTCATGTCCTAATAGGCACTTATATCACATCCATAACCATTAAGATGGATTGAAGTGGTTTACTAAGTATATCAAAATAATTAAATGGTAAGGTTAATATACCTCATCGTCAATCAAACAATGAATAACTATGTATAATTCCTCCTCTTCAATAAACCATTAAATCATGGTGTTATATGAGGAGTGATTTTTGAAACAATTCCTCAATCTCTTTAATGATTAGGGATATCCATGAATAATTATTCACTAAAAAAATTCAATTTTAGAATCTTATTACATTTTTCAATTGATTCTATACTTTATTCGAAAACTCTTTGAAATTTTCAAATGATTATAATAGGAATCATGTCATAAACACATGTACATATGGACTAAATTCATTTCTAAGGGTTAGAATGGACTTAAAACCACCACTTACATTGGAACAAATTGGTCTACATACATCAGTACGTATTAGATCCAATAGTATAATTGGCATTTCCCCTATTCTAAAAAATTGGTCATTGGTTATCTATCATAATAAACATGATTAATATCTATCAAATTATTTTATAATATAATCATATTAATAATCCATCTCTTTGAATTCTCTAAATGTGTTTAACATTTATAAGTTGAAGGAAAAAATGCTAATGGTTAGTGGGGTCAGAATAAACCATGTCCATCTTATTCTGAGTGTTATATATATGATTATTCTTATCCATAATATATTAATTAGTCACCATATTCCCAATTACATGAAACATTTCATTCATATTTATAGAATAACTCTTTTCCTTAATAATGAGTGAAAATCCTATCTTTTGAAAAAAAAATTACAGAAATAATTTTTTTGTTCATAGAAGGAATAGAGTAATTGTTTTATAAATCCTAAAACAATCCATTATGGAGACATAGATCATATGTTCCAACATCTAATGCAACAAATTTTATCTCAATAACTACATGTAGATTTACATTAACTCTCTCAATCTATCTTATATATTTGAGTCTATGTTTATCATAGAAAATGTGTGATGCACCCCCAATAACTAATACCCATGAGGAAGTGCTAATGAAATTCATTTCTATAACATTAACATTTATATGCTCATAAATTATCTCTATGAGAACACTTATCAACATTAGAAAACAATCTATACTAATTTTATAGTTTATACATATAATACAACAATAAAATAACATAATGGATTCTATAATCTATAAAAAATGACATGTATGAGTGAGTATCAGGATTTATTTATTTTCATTAATGAATTTCAATTAATGAAATCTCCCTAAATCAAGGACCCAGTATATCATTATCATTAGTTTTAGAAGATCTATATTTCACTATGTTTTTTGTAATATTTGGAGGTTATGACAAAACATATCTATCTTTGTGGGAAATCATGCTAATAATGTTAGATATGACTCTCAGATAGTTTTCCATGAAACCCTTTTGTATAATCAATTATATGTACAAGCTTAATACTAATCAGTTTGTATCCTATCTTCAAGGGATTCGAATAAAATTTTCACCCAAATCATATAATGGGATATGGTTACCAAACTCTTTGGGTTATCCCTTTCCACCATGTATTTGAGAAGATAATCCATACACACTTGGATTTAGCATAAATCTAACTAGATGGATATTATTGGTATTGACATCTTCTTTATTTGAAAATAATATCAAAATTATATTTGGGGGCCAGTTAAAAATCTCACCAGCTAATTATTCATCACA
Organism: Viscum album; assembly: GCA_963277665.1. Lineage (NCBI taxonomy): Eukaryota > Viridiplantae > Streptophyta > Magnoliopsida > Santalales > Viscaceae > Viscum > Viscum album. Next base: position 34,730,252 of record OY728131.1, read on the forward strand.
TTCATAATAAATCATTAACTATTACAACACATTAAATATTTATTATCACAAGTTTTATTCATTTATTTATGAATGTTTATAACAATTTAGATTTCAAATCACTGTTCCATCGACCAAATTAATATTTTTCCTTTATATTAACGTGTATCTATTTATATAACTCATAGTTAGTGTTACTCACTAAAAAATACAAACCAATTTTGGTAAACATTTCTAAATTCATCTTATAATAATGAACATGCACATTTCATATAAGGGTTTATAATTATATAAAATTGAAAATACATATAAGAGTAATCCTGGAACTATAGATAGTCAACCCCTACTAGTATAGAAGGAGGAATAGTCGACAAATATAGTGGTAAATTTTACACAAAGTCTCTCAACCCATCGATACATTACATAAGAGTGATTCTAAATCCACCATAACTGTACAACCTAATATGTATAAACTATATTCAAAAACAGAAATCAAGGTAGTAAATGTAATTACAAAATGATATGAAGGAATATGGAATGAATATTTTTATTTCACACCTTGTAGGTAATTTATTACATGAAATTTTATATGAATCAATTTATCAAAAAAATTATTCCATAGATAATATTAAATTTTTTTGTCAATTTTTAAACATGGGTAATTAAAAATAAAAAAACAATGTAAACAATTTTTTTAACACATGAGATATTTAAAAGAAAATGTGAAATTTGATTCGGGAATTAGAATATCCTATTTATAATATGATACAATTTTGTTATATAAATATTTTATATTACATAAAATTAATTTCAAAAAAATTAATTTTCTTATTTTTATGGTTTAATCGTATTTTATGATTGATAAGGAAATATCAATTATAGACTGGATATGTTTGAATCATAAATTAGTCAACTGTATATCATACATTGGAACCATCGATGTAAACCTATATAGGTTCTGTATAATCTTATGTAGGTGACATGTGCACTTTACATAAGAGTTAAAGCCTGGTAATTATTTATACACAACTCCCAATTTTATAGTGTGACTTAAGGCATGATGATTCATATGTTGGTATTTTGAATAGTGAGTTTACACTTATATCAAATCATATTTAATCAGATATGGTATCATTATGTGAGATCTAATTTGTATTTGGAGACAGTGTAAGCACTAATAGTTAGTGCATATTTAACCATAAGATTTTTTCTTCAATGACCATTACAAATGGGTAAATCATAATTGGTTATATCACCTATATCACCATTATGATTCTATGAACCATTTTGGGAAACTCGTGGATTTAGTTATAGTTAATGATTTCACCCATATAATTTAATTTGAAATAAGAAAACACATTTTTATATATTATACATTATGATACACAATATTTTTTCCATATAACAAAGAAAAAAACATAACCACCCACACATTATGATATTCATGTTTTTTTAGAAACTAGTAGAAAAACATATTTATTCAAAGATAATTGTGGTTCTAATAGTGTTTATGGGTTTTAAATGATCATCGTATATACACTATAGTAGAGGAAACCCATTTCTTAACCTAATCAAGCATCACCAAACTCATATGAAGTATGAAGAAGTTAATTAAAACCAATATACCTCATATGTAGTGTGCTTTATCTTTTCTTGGACTGATGGAGTAAACATGATCATGATCACCTACTTGCAACCAATGAACTCTCTCCTACACATGGATTACACTAACCAGTAGGATTTTAATAGTTTATGAGATGACCTATAGACTCTAAAGGTGTGATTACACATTATCCTCAAAGAAAAAATAAAGTGTCATTGAAAACCATAGTTTTAACAGTGAAGAGTTTAACTCACACACCTATACCATGATGAACCAACTCCTTTATATGGGATACAATCATTTAATAAAGGGGGTTGAGGGAAGGACAGTAATTTTCGATAGCTCATATACATTACCCATGGTAGATTCATTTTCTAGTACATTCATTTGAACTATTAAATAAACATTAATATATTTTTATATCTGTAAATGAATTAACCTATTGATCCATAACCAAATCTGCATTGTTTGGAATATGTATTAATGTCTACTCTCTCAGTATCACATGTATCTATCCCATCATACATTATTATAGATAACATTTTTCTTCTATGATACAGGAAACATCTTTCCATACCGTATGTTATGATTCAGGGTTTATCGTACAATATGGTATACAAGTTTTAGTTCATTTCTAATAGATATTTTCCAAGAATATGGTTCAATAGAGAACAATTGGGAATTTATTCATATAAAAACCATGATCAAAATCAACACAATAGCATAATATGTTTATGAGGTAGGGATAGTAGAGAAGGATCTCCGTGAGGACCTCCACAAAATATTCTTAGTTCCCTTGGAATCCATTCTTCTCACAATATAAAAAAACATCATAAGTAACAATTATGTAATAATCATAATAAAATTGGATAATGTAGTAAAGACATTGTGATAAAGTGAACATTTTTATACTCTTAAGTAACAGTTTTCAGAGACTTATAAAATCCTTTTCTCTGATTAAGAAATTGGGATTAATGTTCATTGTTATAGAAAATATATCTCAAAATCCTATTACATGGTCAGTCATTTAGAATTTATTGATTCGTGAAATTTACATGGCGAGGAACCCAAAAAATCTTCAATTAAAAAAGAGACATGGGTGAATTTGGTGAGCATTTTGGTCTAATGAAACTCTACGGATGCATCTCTTCAAAACAATTCTATTTATTTCCTCTACCATATTACAAAACAAATATGAATTAAAAAGTGGTAAAAATAACTGTGGAATCTTGATTCGTATCTCTGTATTCTAAGTACAAAAAGAATAAAGAAAAAATAACATCAACATTAAAGATATAAATTGAAAAATTAACCTAAAAATAATTTTCTCGAAAGGATAGCTTTATAATGACATTCATTTGATTACACACAATTGAAAAATGTTAAATAAAAATATTAATAAAGGACTCATACATTTTCATAAATTTTAAAATCATAAAAATTAATATGTAAAAAACGAAATAAAATTTTAAAATAAATTAATGACATTACTTAGAACACATGAAAAATCTCACAGATTCACACAACAAAAAAATATAGAAGAAAAAAAGTTATAGATAAAAATTCATCCTAACCCAAACCCAATAGTTCTTCACAAATCCCATCATTGAATCTCGAATAAGTGAATTTTAGGATCATAATTAGAAACATCTTACAAATCATATATGGAAGTAATTGTCACATTAACTTAAATTGACATGCTTGTTTGTAATTCATTAACAAAGGTTGTGATATATTCTTCTATTTTAAATAAATCGTTTAGTATATTTTTGGGGAAAACATTGTAATTTTTCTCTTTAGATCCAGTTTTATAAACCATTTATAAATATTTAGATTTTATAATAATGGAATAATTTATTTTCATAATATCCATATGATTAAAAATATGTAATACAAACTTATATTCTTTGACACCATTAAAAATATTTACTCAATCAAATTGAGAAGAAGTAATGCTTCTTCTTGAAAAATAACTCAACTCAATAATTTCATTCAAAAAACTATAATATTATATCAAGGTCTTTTTTTTAAAAATTCACAAGGAAAAAAAATATTGAGTCACACTCCTATTATCAATAGATTTCACACTCCATCGATAACCATTACAAGTGGCCTCCATCATCATTTTATAACAATTTTAGCAAATTGGCTTAAAAGTGTCAAATACATTTTATTGCGTTATCTCAATATACATGGGTTAAAACTAAAAAAATAATTGATAACAATGGATGATGTAAATAAAAAAATAATTAATATATTATAAAATTTAAATGATCTACTAACCATATTCAAAGAACATTTTTATGGATGTCAGCAAATATTTTTATTGTGTGTTACTATATATTAAGAAAGATTTATAAGTGATAACTAGAATATATTAATGAGGTTAAAATATTAAAAACATCTTAGTTATAAAATAAAAATCCATGTGTATGTAAGTTATAGTATTATGTACATGATCATCATCACAATTATATGGAATATAACTATATACATTCTAAATCATTTAGATGTTTGGTTGGATATCTTTATATTTTTAAATTTCATTAAAATTGAGACAAAATATGGTTAATCCACCTAAAAGAAAAAAAATCCAATTTTCAAGAAAATGTTTTTAATTTTGAAAATGAATACAATAATTCAAAAATGCACAAATATTATTGTAATAATGACTAGGTTATTAATAATAATTTTAAAATTTATAAATGAGTAAGATATTGATGAATCCCTGTGAAGTTATATCTTTAAATAATTTATATGTGCATTAATTATCACATTATTTGGCCCCATGTAAGGAATTTGAGATGATACATTTCAATAGAAAAATAAAATTTACTGAAATAATCATATTTGTTGTATATAATTTTCATAGAATGTTCAAAAAAAATTCATAACATTTTTTCATTCGTGGTGAGGACTCGCTGGGTGCATACAAGAGACCCGCGATCAAATCCAGGTGGAGGCATATTTCCGGGGGTACTGTAGCAGTACTGTAGCAGGCAATGTAGCAGTATTGTAGTAGGTAATGTTCTGTACTGTAGCAGCTGGAACTTTTCATCCATCTGGGCCTCCGGGCCACCGGTTTTGTCCTCATGTCCTGCAAGACTTTCGGGCCACCCAAGGCCTTCGGGCCAATTGATTCTCAAGGCCATAGGGCGACCTTAAGGCCTTAGGGCCACCCCAAGGCCTTCGGTCCACATGAATGCAGGCCCTAGACACCATTCAAAAAATTAGCATCCCTATAAGAGGATTCAGAGCTGGTGTACTAACCAGAGAATATCCCAATGGATTGTCAGAATAAGAGAGTATGGCTATGTCATCGGTATCAGCCTATGCTTGCATGGGAATCCTAGCCATATGATCACTCAAAGGTGGTGAGCTACTATCAAGATTCAGATGCTGGGGAGGGGTGGTTCCTTGTATATAGTCTGGTTGAATTCCCTAAAGACCATCGGGTCATGTAATCTCCTAAGCCTATGGGCCATGTAATCTCTAAGACTACGGGCATTGTAAGGGTTCCCCCTCATCCCTTGAAAGGGGGGTTGTCAACAATCAATAAAAAATGAAGGCCTTTGGGCCATTCAGGCAGGCAAGGTGTTATTTTTTATCTAAAAATTAAATCCATCCCCCGACATCCCAACTATATCAATATCAAATGAATTTTTCTGTCTAATGTTAAAAATGTTATTTTCATCAATGAAACTCAACTCTCAATGAAAATTCTAAATATGTTTTTTATAATCAATGTCTATTTCATTCATAAATATGTGGACTGTGAAAACATATTGACATAGATAATGGAAATTAGCACAAAATTTACATGGAAATATAATCATACTGCCCATTACTGAGGATGCAAAAGAAAATAAATGAATATAACTAAGGATATTAAATAAAATTCAATTATTATTTGAACTTCACTCATCTATGGTCATTAAATATATTCATTATAGATGTTCCTAAATAATGATAATTTTTCAAGTGATTAAGAAAAGTAAATACAAAAATAATGGCCAAATATTATTATAATTTAATATACATTTTCATAATTAATTAACAAGGATAATAAAAGTAATACTTGTTAAATATGGAAATAAACTATTAATAAATATCAATTTTATATTAAGAAACAAACCTAAAAATAATACATATAAAAATTAACTTTCAATACAAAAGTAAATTATAATTCATTAACTCAACAACATAAAACAATTATAAGGATGTAACTATATCATTATGATTATTAAAATATAAATGAAATTAAATATATATCATCTTTTATACATTGGATAACAATGTAGATTTTTGATCATAAGCCATACATCGTAAAAAAACATATAAGTACAATGATTCAAAATCAAATACAATATTTCACTAAATGATAAATCCTATTACACATCACATAGTGGGAATAATATATTAATTAAGAAAAAAATTATATTAAGACATTATGTGTGAAAAATAAATATTAAATCCTAACCCAATAGAAAAAAATCTAAACACCATTTGAAAATGTAACAATGAATCCCCTTTAACTTGAATGATTGGGGGTTAATTAATCTATAAAAAATTATATCCCCACCAATTAAAGGTAAAAAATTTATATATTTATTATATATTTTATGAAATTATAAATAATATCAATATTTTAGTACATTAAAATTGAATTCATACTTCAAATGAGACAAAAAATGTTCTACTGAATTTTGAATTCAATGTCAAATGTCATCAATCGGAATGAACACATTAATATTTTTCAAAAAAATATAGTTCAATAAAAATAATTTATAAGTATAGAATATTAAATTATTTTCAATGTGACCAATATTATAGTAATTAAAATGTGGAATTATCTAAATAATTGATATTATAAGGAATTCCAAGTTGTCAATATCAGACATTTTACAGAATATTCACTCAAGAATAAATGGTAGATGGGATAAATTAATTTTATGAATATTTTCATAATTGTTGTTTTTATGAGTGAACATATATTAAATATATAATAATAAACTATGAAATAATTTTGATAATCTCCCCGTACAACATGTTCTTCACAACTTAATCTATATAACTCATACAGAAAATATTATATATCATTTATTTTATAATATTTTTTATTGATGTAGAGGAAAATGATAATTGTAATTGTAATTACCTCTCACATGGTAGAATATGGGGGAGAAAGGGCTTAATGGATTGTAAATGATCTAATATGAAGAAAATTAGGTGAAATAAAACCAAAGGGGAAAGGAAAAATTTAATGTCATGCTATAACGAACTATATAGGATTAAATGGGAAAAAATAGTCATTTTCAACTAACAATGACATGAATAATCGATGTAGATAAACCTTAATGTCTATAGAAAAAATATCACGGGGGCTGGAATTTTAGTAGTATTTAAGTGATTTTAATTAGTGCGTCCATTCTATTGTATGTTCATATTTTTTGGGGGGATTTAGTGGGGGATCCGGCATATGAAATAGAAAATTATGTTAAGAAAAATTCAATTTAAAATATATATATTGAAAATTGGATTAATAACTAAATTATATATTTATATTTTATTATAAATATTACAACCAAATAAAATTTAAAATATTATTCAATAATTTAAATTATTGAAAGTAATTCCTAGAAAAATTATGAATTCTATAATTTTTTGTAATAATTATTTATTTTTTTCAGTAATTTCAAATGAAATTTCATTAAGTGAAAATAAATATAAATATAATAATATTATATTACAGATTGTTAGTAATTAGATTTAAATTAATAATTCATTGTATTTATTGATGTTATTATTTTTATTTAATTAATTTAATATCACATCTATGTTTTCATTTTGTTGTATTCATTTATTTATTTCCAATATTGTGTTTATGCATGGTTTCCACCTTGAATTTTGGACAATCATTAACATATTTTATTTGACAACATGGGGTGCACATTTGGCACAATGTTTGAGAAACCATGTGCCTTTGCTCAAGAAACTGTGCGACCATGTGTCTTTTTTAGACTGTGGGAAACTACATGGTTGGAACATTGATTCTAAACCATTTAGGGTACTCATGTGACATGCTCCACTTGGGTAGTAAAGGGAACATAGTTGTCCCACCATTTGGAAAACTGAGCGTGAAAACCACGAAACCTGTGAACGTCAGTAAAAATTAAAAAATAACAATTGTGTCCTCTTAAGATTTAACCCCAATTCACTCATTTTCTTCCCCACTAAAGATTTATAGCCCAAGGAGCCTATAACCCCCCTCCATGCTTTCTAGGACCTCCATTTATAAGTTATTCTGTTGTGGATTCTCTAATTTTCTTCAAGTAAGTCCCCCCATTTCTTGATTTCTTCCACTTTTCTAGGGTTTCTCTTATTATTTCTTGGGGTTTCATATTTCTAGTGAATGGGGTGACCTATTTAGGGTTGGTTGTTTATCTTTAGGGTTAAATCTTGATGTTAATGGTTAGATATTTCCTTAATAGGATCCCTTGTTTGTGCAGTTGTGGTTTAGCACAAATTTTGGGATGTTTATATAATTGAGGGAGGTGGTTTCATGATTAACGGTATTTGGTGATTTTGATATTCTTGATTTTCTTTGTCATTATGTTTTAAGAATTCTAGGTGAGGTAAGGAATGTTTTTTTGAAATGGTTTATCTTCTATATGGCTTGAAAGATGGTTTTCTAAAGGATATTGGTTATTTTAAAGTTTTTTTTTCTTGTTGTGTCTTTTTAATGAGTTTTATAATGTTTTCAAGTGGCTTAATAAATTGTAATCTGGTGAGAAATAAGTTTCAAATATTATTTTATGTGATTTTGACCATGAAAGTGGTTTTTGTTATGAAAAACAGTGCTTTTATTGGTGTTTTCACATTGCTTTTGTGTGAATGTGATAATGGTGATATATATAGGACATGAGAAATGGGAATTATGAAAAAAGGGGAAACCTGAGTATCTAAGTGGACAACTAGAACTAGCATAATAGTAATTTGGAAGTGAAAATCCTGAAGTATTCTATTATGTTGATTCTAGTTGAATCGAAAGTGGAAAATATAGAATTCAAATAGAAATATTGACAATTAAAATAATAACTAAATCATGATGATGATCAGAGACCACTATGCCCAAGGGATTCTCACTCCTAGTAGCTGATGCACGAAAATACTATTGGTTCTGTTTTCTATGCCACAATTCACCAATATATAAGGTTCCTAGTGTCCCAATTATTTAATACATATAGGTGTTTTCTCATGATCTAGTGCACTTTTTTGATATCATATTTCCCATCAGCATATAAAACACTTTGCTGGTTATTTAAATTTAAAATAAGGTTTTGTTCTAAAAATATTTTCTAATAAAATGTTACCTGATTTTGTTTTTATAAAAAATCCTTGTTAATTTTTATTATAATGTTTTTGGCATGAAATCTATTTTTTTAGTGGCATACTACTGGGATTTTTATCACACCCTACTTACATATTTGGCTATAAGTGGACTAGATTATGTTTAACTAGAGTAAGGGAAAGATGTATCATGATGGTGATTCAATTTTATAATGGTCTTCCCTTATAGGTGTTGGTGGTGGTGTCCAGAGGATGAAGCTCATCTTGTTTCCTGATGTATTTTTGGTATAGTGTCTTTGTTCCCATTTGGTTGTATCCCATTTAATTTTTTTTATATTGTAAGCATTAATCAAAAAATTGTTATACATCGATTGAGTGTCATTATTCATCCTTGTGGTGTTTAAAATTATGTGTCTTATTGATTATATAAATTGGTGAAATAATTCTCATGATATATTTTCGATACCCATGCACTAGTTTCCATCCTGTAGGGATTTGGAACACCCTTTGAGCCATGCGATAGACCGGTTCTAATGCCAGGTTAAGTGGAAATCTGTCTTGGTTCGTGAAAGTTTGTTATTAGAGTAGTTCACACTTTTTGGGGATAAGTTATTTGGGGTGAGTATGTATAGATAAAATCTAGGCCTCTCAGGACTGGAGGTTCTAGTTGTTTGATGGGTTCCTTGCTAGAAAACCTTGTGAAATATCTTTAGCCACCATGGGATGTTTGGATTTTATTTGGCTCCTCCTTCTGGTGAGACGTATAGGCTACATGCAGTATAGAAATATTGGGGGTGTTGGAGTGGTTTGGTTTTTTTTGGATTGTTATTGTGGTGGATTTTTTTAATTTATGTAAGTTTTTCGGATTTGTTTCTGCTAAGAAAATTAAAATGTATTTTGATGGTTATATTGATGGTTTTACTTGTGGTTATTACTTATGTAACAAAATTCCACCCCAATGAATTCATGTGATGCCTCACGAAGTTGAATATGATGTTGTTGGGTTGTCCAAGCATTGAGAGAAGTAGAAGGCTTTGTTCCTTGTCAAGTTAGAGAAGCTGAACTAGGTCTTAGAAAGGACAATGCACATGAGTTCCTCAAGAAAAATCCACCTTCTTTCGGAGATAGGACAAATCCTTAGGTAGTAGAGGAGTGTCTTGAGAAAATAGAGTAGTTGTTTGAGTTCCATGATACTCCAAAGGCTATCAGGGATTTGTGTGCCTATTTCATGTGGGAAGGTCCAAGTAAAAAGTTGTTGGACTCAACGGGTCTAGAGAGATGGCATGAGTAGATGGGTTGGAAGGAATTTAAGGTTATTTTCAATGAGAAACATTGTCCTAAGTTTTTATCCTACACTGGATCCCAGATGTTTATGGAGTTGGTCCAAGGGGATCGATCTATGTTGGAACGTGCTAACTATTTAGTTGAATTAGTGTGGTATGCACCAGAGATCATATTTAATGACAAAATGAGGGCTCAAATGTTTTAGAGGGGGTTAGGCTAGAAATCAGATCTTAGGTATTTTTGTTCAAAATTATGAAATATACTGACGTGTTTGATCATTCCATGATGGAAGATACAGATTTTATTGATCATCCTGATCTCCATGGATCATTTTCACCTGTGGGCCGTGGAAGATTGTTAAAGAATAAGAGGAAGTGGGAAATATAAGGAAAGAAGAGAAGTGATAGTTCATGCCATCATTCCCGGCTGTTTTCATCTGTATCATCTAATTTTGGGTCGGTCATGTTCAATCATTTCCAGAAGGTAGGGAACATATGAACTGTGTTCACATCTCATCCTAGAACTTGTCACTAATGTCGATCTATCGGACACTTGCATCAATTTTTCATAGTGACATTTACTTTTCAGAGTGGAGCAGGATCTCTAGCTTGTAGAGGGGTGCCAACCCAGTCTGAAACATCCCAGTAATTAGGTTCTTAGTTTGGGGGTTGTGGCGGTAGGTTTGGATCATATTTTGGTAATATTCAGTCTATGGAAGAGCTACAAGCCAATGGGAATTCTTAGGATCCGTTTGAGACTAGAGGGATTCATGCAGTAGATCAGGCACCCGCAAAATCGGATGTTGGACCTGCAATAGTTCAAGGTACCATTATTATTATATTATCCTTAGCTATTTTAATCTTTGACACTGGTGATTCTATTTAATTTATTTATTCCTGCCTTGTTTATGTTTTAAAATTTCCAAATGAGCTTATTCCGTATGTGATGGATTAGGTAATGCTACTTGATAAGAAGTGAGAGTAGTGTTTCATGTGTCTATCATTATCACTCACTGTCTCAGGGGTCTAGCTAGAATTTTATCAACTTATTCTAGAGATGGAACTCTTTGATGTGATCCTTGTTATGGATTAGATAATAAATTTTTAGTTTCACATCGATACTTATAGGCGGCAAGTGAGTTTTGTGGGACCTGATGGGATCACTATGATATTTCATAGAGAATGGAATCCTCAGTCAGGTCATGATGGACCTCTTCTTTCATAATTGGAGAATATAATTCATTAGTTATCATCACTCGCATTTGGGGATGTTGTTGGGGCTCATAAGGATGGATTACCTACTATAGTGGATGAATTCCTATAGGTTTTTCTAGAGGATTTTTTGGGGGTTTCCTTTAGAGTGGGATGTGGAGTTAACTATTTCTTTGGCACCAGGAACACAACTGATATCTATACCCTTATATTATATAGCCCCCACTATGTTGAAGGAATTAAATGTACAACTGGATTATTAAAAATACAATGGATTATTTTGACAACGACTATCTCCTTGTTCAACCCATGTTCCATTTGCGAAGAAGTATGATGAATCTCTCTGGTTATCATTGATTACTAGATGATAAACAGGATAAAAATAATGAACAGGTATCCATTGCCTAGTATTGATAACCTTTTGGATAATCTGAAAAGGGAATGGTGGTTTTCCAAAATTTACATCTGTTCTATATATCACCAATTAATAGTTAGAGAGATGGAAATTATGATAATGGCCTTCCAAAATAGGTAAGACCATTTTGAGTACTTTTTCTTTCCATTTGTTTTGAAGAATGCTTCATTGGTGTTCATGGTGCTAATGAACAGGGTGTTCTACTAGTATCATGATTGCTTTATTGTGGTATTCATGGATGACATCCTGGTCTATTCTTTAATTGAGGAGGAGCATTAGATTCATCTTATAATTGTTTAGGGAACTCTTCAGGACCATCACCTCTATTAAAATATTCCAATGTGAAACTTCTAGATTAGGTAAGTGAAGTTTGTGGGTCATGTATACTCAAAATGGGGGGGTTTCATTGAACCCTAATAAAATAGGTGTATTTTTTTCATGGGAGAAGCTGAGAAATGTTTTTGATATAAAGATATTTTTGGCCTTGGAAGGTTGCTATAGGGAATACATCCAGGATTTTCGTCAGCTTTCATCATCCATGATCTGTCTTACCTTAAAAGGGGTAATGTTTTTATGGAGTGCATAATTCCATGATTCTTATGATGAGATTAAAATGCGGTTGAATACCACTCCTATATTAATTTTTATAGCAACCCGGTATTTTCTTATATTACTATTACATCGTTTCAAAGATAAACAACATAATAGTATTACACATAGAGGATCTAAAGGTTTAGTGTCTTGGGAAAACTAGGACCATACATAACAAATAGAACATTAAGCATAAACATTCATTTAATTTCTTCTTCTATTGCTTCTTATTGCCACGTGTCCTATCCTTAGTATATGTAGCCACCTGAGGATATACATCAAAAGGGGTGAGCGAAAATCCCAGTAAGAGGATAGATAAGAACGATATATCATTTGTTGAGCATAATCATAACATGGTAAAAAGATCATGAACATGAGAGGAGCATATATAATAGACTTGAAGTGTGGCAATGCATGAAAATGAAACATCATGTCTTAGTGGTTAACTACCACACATACATGTGAACCAAGCTAGCATCTCTTTCACACATAATTTCACATTTACTCATGAGATTAATCACTTTACCCAATGCATTGGAGCACTGTATAATTCTGGGTGCACCCGTCACATTTAAACATTCATATTGCGCTATATAATTCCGGGCGCACCCGTCACATCATAAAATTATCATTTATCATGCGTTCCACAATGAACATTTAACATAAATTAACATAAATAAAGCATGAAAAGGAATGGGTTTCATCTCATAATAACACATTCATAATATTTGGGTTCCCAAAAGAAAGAGGGAACAACATACTTGATACAAGAACCATCAACCTTGAATGAGAGGTAAACGGTGAGTTCTTGAAAGAAGAGTTATTTTGGAAAAAATTTTGATGGACATAAAAACTAGTTAAAAACATGTATATCCCACAAATGAAAAGGAAATGATGAAAAAATGATCTTTCAGGAGTAACCACATCAAAAAAGGAGTGAAAGAGGGAGAACCTGAAGGAAAAAAATTGGGTTCGAGATTTCCCCTTACCTTGTACCTGAATGCCTCTTTCCCTTTAATGTCCTGTATAATGAAATTACATTCATTAATTAGAAATAAATAACCATTTTTACAGTAATAGGGTTCATTATGGTTTCATTATGTCATATTATGTTCCTTTGGATTACTTATAGAGTTTAAAAACATTGTTCGGGGATGTTCGTTAGTATGGGTTTCTTGAGTGGTTCACTTGTATTCTTAAATTGATGTTTGGGTAGATCATGGGTAAACATCCAGAACTGATATTACATGTTATTAATGATATTACAGTAGATTTAATTATTTTATAATTAATTATATTAGATTCAAATGAACTAATCCTTAGATAAGAATTTAATGATGGTTATTTGGGTTAATTTGAGCGGTTTTTGGATCACAACGAACTCGTTTTAACTTTTAACGTACTAATATGGCCATAAGATATTTCCAGAACATAAAATAGAACATAATACATATAAAATATTCTAGTTCAATCATAAAAATGGTTTCATGACCAGATCTGAAGATAGAAATGGAAAAAGAGAGCTTGTCGTTTTTGAAGGCGATAAATTAACACCTCATGAACAATGTTCTCTTTAATAAAATAAAAATAAGAGGGAAAGGGTGTGGGGTGACATAATATCCCATTAGAATATTAAATGTACATTATATGTATAATACTGGATTTAAAAACCAAATTGGATGAATATAGCTGGGGAGAGATCAAGAATGGAACTTGAACTTGAAAGAAAATTAAAGGAGAAGAGGGAGGGAAATTACCTCTTAAATCATCCTTTTGAGATCCTACTTAAGGAAGCTAGTCTTGGTCTTTTTATGAGACTAGAAGATTTTGGACATGGGGGGGGGGTTCTAGGGAAGATATTTGGTCAGAGTTTAGAGAAGTCTTGGAGCTTGAGAGGTGTGAGTAAATGAGGGAGTGTAGGGTGGCTTTTATAGTGGAGAGGAGAGGGGTTTCCTTAATATAAAATTCATTAGTTTATTAATTTCCCCTAAGACAAGGAATAGTGATTCTTGGATGACCAATAATAGTAATTTTATAATTTAATCCCGAACCAAGTGGGCTTACATCAGAATAACATAATCGATGACTCAAAAAATACATTATTTAGCATTTATTGTGAATTATCGGATTCTACTATTCATCAAAAATTCAAGTATCTCAGAAAAAACTCAAAACATTACCCCAACCATTTTTCGACATGTAGAATCTAAAAATGAATTCCATTTTTCAAAAGTAATTTTCTAAATATTATTAATTTAATATTTAAATAAAATCATAATTTACTTAAAAACAGTTTTTATGATTAAAACTGATTTTATGGTTCTTTCAAAAATTACGTAGGGTCTTATAAAATTATCTAAAAACTATTATACATTGATTCAATAATTTATTAGTAAATTTCAGGGAAATAAATATTTTTTTAAATTAATTAATTAATTATAATTAATTATTTATGACTTATAAAATACCAAAAATGTTTACTAAGGTCAAATTGTCACTTTCTAAGATGTCTAAATTTTATTTTATTATTCATAGGTAATGTTACTCTTATTTACTATTCAAAAGGGTCATATTACTATTCATAATGGTAGGTTACTATTCATAAGGGTAGGTTACTATTCATCAAAAATTATTTTCGTTTCATTAGACTCCAAAAATCATCTTGAACACAACCGTGAATGTCAGATTTTCAAAATTCCAAACAAAGAAGTGACAAACATATGTTTAAAGGTTACATGTCACTTAGTGGATCATTTTGTTGTGTTTACATTTTATTTTATGACATATTTATATGAAGGGAATTTCCATTGATAAACCTTGGGTCGTTACATTCTACCCCCTTAAGAAATTTTCCCCCGGAACTTTCACTTTACATAAACAGGTGCAGGTACTTCTCCCTAATTTCCTCTTCTGGTTCCCAAGTTTGCTTCCTCAATCTTATAGTTCCTCAACAACACTTTGACATGATGGGTTGTCTTGTTGCGTATAACCTTATCTCTCTGATCCATAATCTTTACGGGCTGCTCCTCATAGGAGTGATCATCTTCCAGCTACACCACCTCTGATTTTAGTACATGTGTGGCATTTGGTATTTACTTCCTCAGTAGTGATACATGAAACACATCATGAACTTGACCCATATTCGGTGGAAGTGTCAGACGATAGGCCACAGCTCCTATACAGTCAAGGATCTCAAAGGGGCCAATGTACCTTGGGATTAGCTTCCCTTTCTTCCTGAATCGCATGACTCTTTTCCATCGAGATATTTGAAGGAAGACTTTATCTCCAACGTCGAACTCCAAGTCCCTTCAACGGTTGTCAGCATAGAACTTTTTCCGACTTTGAGAATCTTTGATGTGTTTCTGGATGACTTGAACCATCTATGACATCTCTTGAACAAGATCGGGACCAAGTAGCTTTCTTTCTCCAACTTCATCCCAACAGGTTGGAGTTCTACATCGCTTCCCATAAAGAGCTTCATACGGAGCCATCAGAATACTTGAGTGGAAGATATTGTTGTATGATAACTCAACCAATGGGAGATGCTGATCCCAACCACCTTTGAATTCACGAGAGCAGGCTCTTAGCATATCTTCAAGTGTCTGAATAGTACTTTCAGATTGGCCATCGGTTTGGGGGAGATAGGCCGTGATGAAATTTAATTCAGTACTAAAATCATGTTGAAGGCTCCTCCAGAACTTAGATGTGAACCTTGGATCACGGTCAGAGACAATGGAGAGTGGAACGTCGTACAGTCTTACCACTTACTTCACATATATATCTGCAAGTTGATCAAGAGAGAAGTCTTCCGGAATAGCAATAAAATGGGCAGTCATGGTGAGTCGGTCAACCACAACACATATCGCATTATTCCCCTTTGACATCTTTGGGAGACCCGTGACAAAGTCCATAGTAACATTTTCCCATTTCCACATGGGTATAGGCAATGGCTGCATCATACCTTTGGACTTTTGCTGCTCAGTTTTAACTTGCTGACATACCAAGCACCTTGATATCTATTCTGCAATCTCCTTCATGTTATCCCAATAGAAGTGTTCTCAGATATCACGATACATCATGGTACTCCCAATATGGATAGAGAAAGTTGTGCTATGTGTATTATCCAATATATCATTCTTTATCCCAGGTGATGAAGGCACACAAAGCCGCATTCCAAACCAAATCACACCATCATTGTCGATATGGAACTCTTGCATCTTCCCTTCCATTACTGCATTCACCCTCTTTTTTATCTCCACATCATCCCTTTGTGCTTCCTTAATCTTCTCTTAGTTGGACGGTTGCAAAATCATTTGGGAAAGGTAGGACGTATCACCTTCTATTATGATTTTCAAATCCGTCCTTTTCATATCCAAGAAGATTGGGTCTTTCTCAATCCGCAATATAGATAGAGTACCAGGTTCATTCCTGCTTAGAGCATTTGCTACCTTGTTCACTTTTTGAGGATGACTGTGAGTTGAGCAATAATAATCCTTGATTATCTCTAACCATATCCTTTGATTCATGTTGAGCTTCTTTTGTGAGAATATATACTTTAGGCTATTGTGGTCGGTGTATATGTGACACTTCTCGCCATAAAGGTAGTACCGCCAGATTTTCAAGTCAAAAATCACGGCTGCCAGCTCTAGATCATGCGTTGGGTAGTTCTTCTCATGGATCTTCAACTGTCGTCAGGCGTAGGCTATCACATTATCATTTTTCATGAGTACAAAACCCATGAATTTCATTGAAGCATTATTGTATATCACAAAAATTTCTCCACTTTTTGGTAGTGTGAGTACAGGTGCAGTGACTATTCTTCACATTAGATCCTTGAAGCTTCCCTAAAATTCTTCCATCCAGACATACTTTATCTCTTTCCTTGTTAACTTAGTTAGCGGGTTTTCTAATGGTGAGAAGTTTCTCCGAAAACGTCGGTAGTACCCAGCTATTCCAAGAAAACTACTGATTTCTGTGACAATAGAGGGCCTGGGCCATTCCTCAATTGCCTTTGTTTTTGAAGGATCCACAGAAATTCCCTCACTTGTGATCACATGTCCCAAGAACGTGACATGATTCATCCAAAAGTCACACTTGTTGAACTTGGCGTATAACTTATCCTTTCTCAATTTCCCCAACACAAGTCTTAGATGTTCTTCATGTTCCTCCTTGCTCTTGGAGTAGATGAGAATATCATCAATAAACACTACCACAAATTTGTCTAAATAATGTCTAAAGACTTTATTCATCAAATCAATGAAGATTGAAGTGGAATTAGTAAGTCCAAAGGGCATCACTAAAAACTCATATTTCCCATACCTTGTACGGAAGGCAGTCTTCTGAATACCTTCCTTCTTCACCTTTACTTGTTGATATTTAGAACAAAGATCCACCTTTGAGAAGTATTGAACTCCTTTTAACTGATCGATCAAGTCATCAATCCATGGGAGAGGATACTTGTTCTTTATGGTGATCTTGTTGAGTTCCCGATAATCGATACACAGCTGCATGGTTCCATCCTTCTTCCTCACAAAGAGCACTGGCGCACCCCAAGGCGATGCACTAGGGTGTATGAACCCTTTGTCCAGATGCTCTTATAGCTGCTTCTTTAACTCCTCCAGTTTGATAGGGTCCATCCTATAGGGGCACTTCGAGATAGGAGTATCTCCAGGTATGAGTTCAATTAAGAAATCTACCTCACGATCTGGGGGAATTCCAGGTAACTCTTCGGGAAATACATCGCCGTATTCCCTCATGATGGGCATTTCCTCAAGGTTGGAACGTTACTTTGACTCAACCATTTGGCCGAGGTATGCTTCTTCATAGGAAATCAACACCCACACCATTGAAGGATTTTTCAAAGGAGATTCATAATCTTCCTTGCATTTGTAGAGGAGCATGGGATGGTTCAGAATATGAAAATATATTTCCTTTTACCAATAGTTGATATGTTCTCTATATAACGAGAGCCAATCCATTCCCATTATAGTGTCAAATTCCACCAAGGGATATATTACGAGATTTTCCAGAGGAATCTTCCCACATACGACAACATAAGAAGAGTCAAACACACTGGGTTGCAATGATTTCACCACTTGGTGTTTTTACAGATATCTCTACTTCAAGGTTTCGGGGCATTGATTCTATAGTTATAGAAAACTTTCAATATATAAAGGAATGCGTAGAACCAGAATCAAATAAGACATTTTCCATTCTTGAGTGAATAGGAAGTGTACCTTGTACTACTTTATTATCATCCTCCACCTCCACAGTAGTGATGGAATAAGCCTTCCCTTGTTCCTTTGGATTTAGTGGCTGCTGACGCTGAATACGCTCGAGGGCTCGAGGTTTAGTGCACTGGTTTGCATAGTTCCCTAGCTCCCTACAGTTGTAGCATTGAACCACGAGTGGTTCTCTCCTTTCCTCGGCTATATTATCCTTCCTTTTCATGTCTTTTCGACACTATTGATCATGGTGTCCTTCTTTCCCACACATGAAGAATTTCCTCGTCCCTTTGAAGCAGTTCCCATTGTTCAACTTCCCACATTTTTGGAATGTGGGTTGTTGATTTTTCTTCCCACCTTTGTCATTAGATCCACCAGGTTGAAAATCAATCTTTCTCTTCTTATCACCATTGCCATGAGACCATTCTCAAATCTCCGTCTCCAATTTGAGTGAACACTGAACAACTTATTCATAACTCCCAAAGTCTTGAATTTCAAGAGCCTTTCGAAGGTGTGGTTTTAATCCACTAAAGAATCTATCAATTTTTCTTTCATTGTTGATAACAAAACCCGAAGCGTACCTTGCAAGCCTTGTGAAATTTTCTTCATAGGTTGTGAAAGATTCTCCTTCTTTTTTCTTGAGCTTTATAAATTATCTCTCCATTTTTGTGTGAAGATTTATTGGGAAATACTTATTAAGAAACATTATCTTAAAGTCTTACCATTCGATCTCTTCAATTTCCTCCCTTGGCATGGTGTTCTTAATCGAAGCCCACCATCGATCAGCTTCTCCATCTAGACAATAGATGGCTAGAGTCACCTTCTCCCTCTCAGAATAGTGAAGCACATAAAAGATCTTCTCCATGGAGTTGACCCACTGTTCCGCAACTAGTGGATCGGAAGATCCACTAAACGTCGGTGGTCATTGCCGCATAAAACATTCAGTAGCCAGTTGCTCCCTCTTTGGTGAAAGAGGATGTTCCCCATTGTTATGGTTATTGTTCATAACCTGAGATAATTGGGTAAGCATCGCCATGATGTTTTGATCTCCACCTCCCAAATCATTGGGCATGTTGTTCGGGCAATCATTGCATTGGCCCTCGCATGATTTGTTGTCCTGATTTCTCATGGTTCCCACCATTTTCTAAAATAGAAAAGGATAGAAAAAAACATAAGTAAACAAATAATGAATAAATTATTCATTTAAACAATTATACCAAAAACATAACATATGGGAAATAAATATTAAGTAGGGTATTATAAAATTATCTAAAAACTTTTAGAAATTGATTCTATAATTTATGAGTACATTTCAGGGAAATAAATATTCTTTTAAATTAATTATTTAATTATAATTAATTATTTATGACTTATAAAATACCAAAAACGTTTACTAAGGTCAAATTGTCACTTTCTAAGATATCCAAATTTTATTTTATTATTCATAGATAATGTTACTCTTATTTACTATTCATAATGGTCATATTACTATTCATAAGGTTAGGTTACTATTCATAAGGGTAAGTTACTATTCACCAAAAATTATTTTTGTTTCGTTAGACTCCAAAATTCATCTTGAACAGAACCGTGATTGTCCGATTTTCAAAATTCCAAACATAGAAGTGACAAACGTATGTTTAAAGGTTACTTATCACTTAGTAGTTCATTTTTTTGTGTTTTCTTGTTATTTTAAGACATATTTATAAGAAGAGAATTTACATTGAAAATCATTGGGTCGTTACAATTTTCATAAAAATGGGAAGGTTTTTTGGTTTACTGCAATGCCTTAGGTATGGGACTTGGGTGTGTGATGATGCCATATGATCATGTGGGGGATTATGGCTCTCACTAGCTCCAACCACCTGAATATCATTACTCAACCCATGACCTCGAGATAGTAGTACTAATGCATGCCTAAAACTATGGCACCCCTATCTTTTTGGGGAGAACTTTTTTGTTTTTTCTGATAATAAGAGTTTGGACTACATTTTCCCTAAAAATATCTGAATCTAAGGCAGTGTCATTGGTTTGATACCTTCAGGGGTTCATATTCAATATAGTTTATACCCAAGAAAAATGTATCATTTTATAGGATGATTTGAGAAGAAAAGTTATAGTACATGGATTAAAAAATTCTAATAATGAGTGGGATTTTATGGGGATCTTTTCTCAGATTCACACAGAGACTAAGGAGCATAGTGAAGGTGCATTCTTGGTTACTGTCCAACTAAAAACTTCTATTTAGGAGTTTATTTAGAAATAGAAGCTGAGTGATGAGTGTTATGAGCAGTCTTTGAAGATTCTTAATGGTGGGGAAGCACCTTGTGATTGTTTATTGGCTCATGATTGAGTTTTATGATTTAACAGTCACTTTTTAGTTCCACTTCCTATATTAAAGGTAGTGATCTAGGATAGCCACCAATATTAGTAGTCTATTCATCTTGGTGCTACCAAGATGAACTATGACATGAATTAGTAGTTCTATTAGACATGTATTAGGTGATATGTGACTAACATTGTACTACAATGTTTGAAATTTCATCCGGAGAATGAAAAGATTAAAAGGCCCTTTCGTTTACTTCAACCACTACTTATTCAGACCTGGAAGTGGAATGAGATCACCATGGATTTTATTTTGGTAAAACCTCATACCCCCTGGGGGAAGAATGATCTATGTAGTGATCGATCATCTGACCAAATCATCCCATTTCATACAAATCAGAGAATTGTCTAAAGTTTATTAGTTAGGACAGTCGTATATCCTGGAGATAGTGAGGATTCATTGTGTATTATCGTCAATTTTTGTTGATAAGGACTCCAGTTTTACATAATTGTTTTTGGAAGGCCTTCAGAAGTCAATGGGGTTGTATGTCACGTTAATAATGATACACCATCCCCAAATTGATGGTTAGATAGTTTTGGTGAATTATATTTTGGAATACATGATTTGGGAATATGTAATAGATTTTGGTGGTCTGTGGGAACTCCGTTTGGGATTATTTTTGTCTTCATATAACAATAGCTACCAATCTTCAATTTTAATGGCTTCCTTTGTGGTGATTTGTGGTCATCCATGTTGGTCTCCTTTTTGTTGGGGTGAGGTGGGTGAGACCTCACTACTATGACTATGACTTGAACATGAGACATCTGATGATCTCAAGATGATTTTTTAGCATTCGTTGAAAAATCATAGTTTCTACAATTCTTATTCTAATAAAATTTGCTGATATTTTGGAATTATTTGTGGGTTACTGGGTGTTCTCGAATGTAGCTCCTCACATGGGTCATCATCTTTTGGGAAACCAAGGAAATCTAACGTCAAGGTATGTTGGACCATTTTATATTACAATTAAGATAGTTAATGTGGAATACATGTTTGAAGTTACCTCAAATATGAAGTCAATTCCTGACATGTTTCGTATCACTAAATTGAAAAGGAACATTTCAGATTCATCTCAGGTGCTGAATTGGGAATAGTTGGAGTTGGAGCACAATTTTTCTATGTTTGAACAACCGATAAAGATAATGGATTCCCATGAGAAACTTCCTAATGGGAATATAATTCTATTGTTGTAAATTATTTGTTAGAATGGAAATGATGTACAAGAACTTTGGTATTGGAAGTCATGGTTTAAGAAAGAGTATCCATTTTTTATTATATACTCTAGCTTCGAGTTGACTTTCAGGGGGTGGAAATTTTCCATGGTGGGGATAATTTTTATATTTTTGTTTTCATTTTGAGGCATTCCTTTTTTGATTTTATTTGTATTTCTTATCCATTTGTTTCCACCTTTACTTTTGGTGAAAAAAATAGGTTTTGGTTTTGAAAATATAAGGCACATAGTTGGTGCACGGTTTGTCAAAATCTGTACTCTTTCCTTGGAAAACATGTCATCTGGTATAATTTTTGGATAGTGGGAAACGATATGGTTGGAACATGGTTACTAAACCATTAAGATTACCCATTATACTTGTTCCACATTTTCATTATGGGGTACACATTTACCTCATCATTTGGAAAACTATGTTTTAAAACCATGAAACATGTCCAAGTCATTTAAAATTTTAAAATAATAGTTCTTTACACTATGGATTTTACCACAAATCACCCATTTTCTTACCCACTAAGGATTTAATGCCCTAGGTTCCTCCAACAATCCTCCTTTCTCCCTTGGAACTCAATTTTTTAGGTGAGTTTGCTGTGTCTTCTACAAGACTCTCTATGTAAGTCCTCATTTCATGATTTCTTCCTCTTTTCTAAAGTTTCTATTCTCCGTTCAAAGGTAATCATATTTCTAGTCGATGGGGGGACATATTTTGGGTAGGATCATAAATTTAGGGTTTAATATTGATGTTTATGGTTCAATATTTTTTTATTGGATCCCATAGCTGTGCAATTGTGGTTTAGAACCAATTTCTAGAAGTTTCTACACTTAAGGTAGGTAGTTCTATGTGTAAAAATAGTTTGGTGATTTCTATATGATTTCTTTGATTCTTGGTTATGTTATATGAATTTTTATGAGGTGTGAAATGTGTTTGTGGAATGTTTTAGGATGTTTATGGCTTGAAAATTGTTTATATAAAAAAAATTGGTTGTTTTCAAGTTTGTTTCATTTTTGTTTCTCTTGATTGTTTTTTTAATTATTCTCATGGATTAATAAATGTTCATGATGGGTGAGACATGTTTTAAAGTGTATTTGGTGTGCATATAAACTAAAAAGTGGATTTTCTTATGAAAAATGGATTCTTTATTTATGTTTTCACATTTCTTGTGTGTACATGTGAGTTTGGTGATACATATATGACATGATAAATGGGAATTTAGGAAAATGGGGGAAAATGGGTATCGTTGGGGACAACTAGAACTTGTACTCTAGTGATTTAGAAGTGGATATCACATATTATTCTAGTAGGTTGATGCTAGTAAACTCAATTATGAAAAATATGGGAATCACTTAGCAGGATTGATGATTACACAACTAACTAAATCATTATGAAAATTAGAGACCACTAGGCCCTTGGTATGTTCTCTCTCCTTGGATCGTTCATGAGAACATTATTTGTTATGGTTTCAATGACACTTTTCACTAATATACTAGGTTTATAGTGTCCCAGTGAGCTAGTTATTATATAATTTTTCCCATGAATTGGTTCTCTTTGGTGATATCATATTTATCATTGGAATATGGTTCACATTGTGGGAAAGTTTGATAGGAAATCAGGTTTTCTTAAAAAAATATATAAAAATGTTCCGAGATTTTATTTTCATAAAACAAGATTGTTAATTTTTCTAATACTGTTTTGGAATGGAATCTTTTTATTAGGTGGCATCCTACTAGGATTTTTCTCACACCGTACTTACTCTTTTGGATTAATTATACTTGGTTACTATTAATATAGGTAAAGTAACAATGCATCATGATGGTGGTATGGGTTTCTAATGATTTTCTCTTGTAGGTATTTGTTTCGGTGCGGATGTGCGTCGGGTTACGCTGTTCCGCCAGGACGCGTTCGCGCGTGCACCCGTCAACCCGAGGGGATGGGCGCGCGGCTTGTGGTCCCGCAGTCCCGCTTTCCAAGGGCGGGCGGCATTCGTCCCTTATTCAGGGGCGTCTGCTCCTTGATCGAAACCGGGATGATGGGATGTCGGCTCCTCCTTCCTTGGACGTCTCCTCGGAACTCGTCGCCTAATCCGGGTCTCCCTCATAGACTTAAGAATGTTCGTGAATCTCGTTCCCGGCGCCATATCTTCATGGACACCGGTTAATTACGCTGCTTCCGCCCGGACGCTCCAAGGAGTCTGGTCGGGGCAGCAACCTGCGGTGAGAAGGCCGGGTGGCTCGGGGTGCTGGGGGCGTGTCGTAGCACTGCGGCTCTGCACGTCTGTCTTCCGTCCCTAATAGGGCTTCTCGAAGGCATGATGGCCTGAGGC
Organism: Viscum album; assembly: GCA_963277665.1. NCBI lineage: Eukaryota > Viridiplantae > Streptophyta > Magnoliopsida > Santalales > Viscaceae > Viscum > Viscum album. The sequence goes on from OY728131.1 coordinate 34,754,841, forward strand.
ATCCCGTACTAGGTGCGCGGAACTGTGTCACCTGAGGTTTTCCTCAGCTTCCCATGTTTAACACGGGGTATGCCGCGAGTTTAACGTCCAGCGGGGACGGCATCGGACCGATCAACACGAAAAGTGGATCAGATGACAGAACCCCTTGCGGGGAACCTCCGACGCTGGGGCCAGCACATGGGCGGCTTCCCAAATGATGTGGAGTGGAGTGAAGTGGCATGACCCCACCGGGATGTGGCGGCCCGGGTAAGGATCAGGATGGATGATGGAGTGAAGAGCTTGGACCCCGTAGAGGCTTCCTACGTACCGCGCGTTAGCACGGATCAAAGTCAACGTAGTTCGGGTATACAGTTTAACGTCATGCTGGACGTCGGCAAGCCGACTCACGAAGAGGTCTAGGCCGCCGGGCGGAGGATTGAACCGGACCACCTCGCACAGAGGGGGATGGAACGGCCGGGTGGATCACAGTTTCACGTCATGCTGGACGATGGAAAAAGGGGCTGTGGGGAGGCACAGTGGAGATACACACGAGCAGTCTCCCACAGGGGCGGATTCATAGGTGAATCGACGCAAGCGTGAACCCTGGAGGGGTCCACTGATGGACGAACCGACGTAAATACGACCGGGACGACCAGGTGGTGGGCTTGGACCTCAGGGAGGCTTCCTACGTACCCTGTATAGAAGACATGGATCAAAGTCCACGTAGTTCATTCTGTCAGGACTTACGCACTTGAGGCAGCCCGGATGCGACAAAACTCAGTTGGAAGGGACTTGGACCGAAAGCAGAAGACACCTCGATCCCAGTCACACCCTCTACTGGCTTCGGCAGTGGGGAGGCGCAATGGAGATACACATGTGCAGCCTCCCACGAGAAACTAGGGGTTTGTAATACCCTGCCCCCGCAGGGAAAAGCCACTCCCATTAAATCGTCCCAAAAGGGGGACAATCCCGACATCCCTGCAGAGATGAGCGGGTGGGGGCCACGTCCAAACCGGGGGAGACCCTGCGTGCGAAGCACGGGATCGAATGATGCGGACGGTTTAACGTCTTGCCGGACGAAGTACAGTTTAACGTCGTGTGTTGAGGATGAAGCGGACGGTTTAACGTCTTGCCGGACGAAGTACAGTTTAACGTCGTGTGTTGAGGACGAAACACTTGGCAGTTTAACGTCTTGCAGCGCGGACGATGGGGGCTAGGCAATTTAACGTCGTGCAGCCTGGACATATACAGTTTAACGTCGTGCAGGACGTGGTGCAGTTTAGTGTCATGCAGGACGAATGCTGAACAGTTTAACGTCTTGTAGCTCGGACGTAGTGCAGTTTAGCGTCATGCTGGACGAATGCTGAAGAGTTTAACGTCTTGTAGCTCGGACGTAGTGCAGTTTAGCGTCATGCTGGACGAATGCTGAACAGTTTAACGTCTTGTAGCTCGGACGTAGTGCAGTTTAGCGTCATGCTGGACGAATGCTGAACAGTTTAACGTCTTGTAGCTCGGACGTAGTGCAGTTTAGCGTCATGCTGGACGAATGCTGAACAGTTTAACGTCTTGTAGCTCGGACGTAGTGCATTTTAGCGTCATGCTGGACGAATGCTGAACAGTTTAACGTCTTGTAGCTCGGACGTAGTGCAGTTTAGCGTCATGCTGGACGAATGCTGAACAGTTTAACGTCTTGTAGCTCGGACGTAGTGCAGTTTAGCGTCATGCTGGACGAATGCTGAACAGTTTAACGTCTTGTAGCTCGGACGTAGTGCAGTTTAGCGTCATGCTGGACGAATATGCAGTTTAACGTCATGCTGGACGTATGATTGCCGCCGACGGGTCCGTGTCACTTCGCACGAGCCTGGAAGGCTGCACGGGAAGACAGCGCACGGTGCGGGCACCTGCGATGAAGACCATCGGGCGCCACACAGGCGGGTACCCGCAGGGGGTCAAGGGAGGCGACCCTGGCGGATTGCGCGCAAAAGAGGAGCTTTGCGCGCAAAACCGCGGATCGGCGCGCAAAATGGCGGGCTGGCGCGCAATTGGGCCAGCGCTTCGCGCGCGGATGATTGGGATTGCGCGCACCGGGCTTCGGGTAGCGCGCGGGGGCAACGGCTCATTCTCTAACGAATGGCCACTTTGAAGATGGGGGGTGCGCGCAATCGGGTTGGATTGCGCGCACCCGGGGGAAATTGCGCGCAAGAGGCTTCTTTTGCGCGCAAAGGCCTTCGGGTTGAAGTTGATTCAAAGGAAATGAGCCAAGGGGATTGCGCGCGAAGGCGGACCCCAAGGCTCTATTGCGCGAAAGAAAGGAGGTTACCAGAAGATCGGCATTGCGCGCGGAAGGGGTTGAATTGCGCGCGCGGGAGACCGTTCGACTTCCAGCAACCTTCGAAACGTTGGGGGTCGCCTAGTATTTATAGGCAACCCCGGGCGCGGAATCCAAGGCGCGAGCGCGGAATTCTCCTCGCGGGCGCGGAATCGGGCACGGCGCGCAAGGGACTTGCGCGCATCCCAAGGGTTTTGCGCGCGGATCATCATCTTTGCGCGCAGACCTCTGAAATTCCGCGCAAGGCCTCCGGGCCCTCCGAAACATTCTTCCGACTCCAAATATGACCTTGCTTTCCGCATCCGGAGCTTCGTTTGGGAACAACGGACTTTTCCGGCGTCTACAAAAGCCCCCCCTCAGAATCTGATCGGCGAGAGGTCGCAACGATCGGGTTCCGAGGGAGACGCCGGAATGCCGAAGTCCTGGGCGGCGCGGGACTTAGGCGCGCAAAAAGGGGCGCCGGTCGCGAAATTCGCCGCTGCGGTCGTGCAAAACGCTTTCCGCGCAGCGCGGACCCCGGCCTCGCCTATAAATAGGGGCCCTGGGTCCCGCGTTCCGTACTCAGGCCTTCCGCGCGATAAGCTCCAACGCTCTCGTGCGCGAAATTGCCTTCTCCGGCGCGAAATTCGCCCGATCGGCGCGCAAAACCGTCCGGATTTCGCCTGTCTTTGCGCGAAAACCCGGAACTTTGCGCGACAGTCTGCCCAATTGCGCGCCGTCCACTTGGATTGCGCGCCAACCTTCAAACTTCTCTACCAGCCTCGTCCGATCCCGCACGCTTCATCCCTTAACCCGCACGACTCCCGAAACTTCTGAGATGGCCGCGCACAGAGGAAATGAGGGGGATGCCGCCACTCGCAGGGCTGAGATGGCGACGAACGAGGAGGTTTACGGAGCCAAGGAGATTGTTTCCAACAATCAATCCTTGTTCGACTTACTGACGCCGGCCCAGAAGACATATCCACTGTCGGACAACCTGCCGCTCTGGAACTTCGGCATCCTAGATGAGGTTCCAGTGCCAGGGTTCGAGATTGATGCGCCGCGGACCTGGGTGACCCGGGAGGACGAGCTTCTCCGCTATAACATCACCAACAATGGGAATCCTGACAGGGAGACCAGACACTTGGATGTCTATGTCCTGAACCCGAGAACGCGAACCATTGATGGGGGTGAGCCTACTGCGGAGAATTCTCCAGCCCTCTACTCGAGCATATATCGCCAGAGCGTCACGGACGACACCAAGGGCTGGCTGAAGGACTGGGACTTGCGGTCTGTGGGCAACTTCACCAGTGAGTGGGCCTGGGCGTTCTGGGTACGCCACACTTGCGATCACTTCGCAGAGGAGCTGCGGTACATCGGCCTGTTCGAGGCGGTGTGGACGTCGCAGTTCCACTTCTACCAGCAGTCCGAGCTCGGGCCGGAGCTGTTCACCCGATGGTCTCCGGATACCAACACCTTCCATCTTCACCATGGGGAGGTCAGCATCGGTCTCTGGGACATCCACTGCATCGGAGGTATCCCGCTGGAGGGCTACCAATACGATGAGTTCCTGCCACCGAAGAACATCTGGGAGGACAGGTCACGGACTCCCATCCTGACCTGGCATCTGCTTGACCTGGCTACACAGCGGCTCGGGATCAAAGACTTCCAGAAGGACATAGCCTACAGGGAATGGTTCGGCCAGTTCTTGGAGCATGACCCGGCGGTCAAGATGCCAGGCAGGGGGAAGCGGTGCCCGACCGCAGCTCAGAGGAGCCGGAACGGGTCGTACTGGCGGGTCCTGGAGACGGGCGACTACCGCTCATGGGGGTACCGCGTCATCGAGGCCCGGGACCCAAACGTCCGGTACGCGGCGTTCCTGGCCGCCTTTCTGAGTGGGTGGCTCCTGCCAGTGCGGGACGCGAGAATGGGCGTTCGCCCGGCGACACTGGCGGTGGCAGGCGCTATGGCCGCCAACAAGAGATACAACCTCGGGGTCCCAGTGCTGGCGAGGCTGTATGCCATCCTGGGACGCATCTCACGAGGGGGGTCGCCACGAAGGATCTGTGGGCCCTTTCAGTTCTTCCACGGCTGGGTGGCTGCTCACCTCGGTGGGTACACGTTTCTGAACGCCATCATTCCTCCGGGCAACGGCCTGCGACCCTCCCTGCTGAACATCGCGGGGGTCGCTCCGATGACCCTAAGTGAGGAGGGCGTGCGGATCCGGATTGGCAATCATGCCAACTTCAACTTCAGTCCGTTCCCCACTCCCGTCGGCCAGATGATCGACAATGGGCAGGGTCCGCTGGAGCAGCATGAATACTTCCTGAACATGCGGGGCGGGGTGCTCGTGGCTCGGATCGACGGGAAGGTGATCTGCGAGCCTTACGTGCCGACCCGGTTCGCCAGGCAGTTCGGGTGCCTTCAACGGATGTCGAAGAGGGTATTCACTGCCGTCCGGGAGGAGACGAACCCTTGCGTCCTTCGCCAGATGTGGCTGATGTTTGCCGCTTTCGGCTCCGGCGACGTCATCACTCTCCCTCCTACCGGAGTTGACGCAGGCTTGGCAACCGAGTACGCCGAACACTGGGCCATCGCGTACCCCGAGGGGCTCTTGCGGAAGCTAGTTCGGCGGCTCGAGGCTACCCGTGCGGAGACCGGGCGTCAAGGAAGGAGGCGAGGCGCCGCCACACGGGGGAGAATGGAGGCGCGCCAAGCAGCGGAGCCGGCGCGGGCAGGGACTTCGGCGGCGGGCACATCGCGAGCTGCCGCTATGACCTCGGCGCCCAGAGAGGGGGCACATGCGGCGGTCGAAGAGCGGCCAGGGAAGCAGGTGAGACGTCTCCTCGAACCCTCCCACGATGCAGTCTTCCCGGCGCTGTGGTCGGCCTGGATGACCCTGCGGCAGTCACTGGGGACCGACGCCATCTGGCGAAAGATTCTCAGAGAAGGAATCCATCTGCCAGAGGTCGGGCGCCACCACATTGCCGACAGGGTGGACTTCAACCGGCAGTATGCGTATCTGACGGCCATGGACGAGTACGCGCGCCAACGTGGTCAGCGCGCGGAGCCATCCCTTCTGGTGAAGGTGATGCTCGGTCTCGAGCCCGCTCCGGAACAGATGCCGCCGGAAGAAGACGACAGTAGCAACGACTCCGAGGAAGAGGAGGAAATGGGGGAGGATGAAGGCTCCGAGGGAAGATCCCATCAGGGGAGTCCGCGGGAGAGCGGCGAGGTGGCCGGCTCTGACGACGTTGATGTCACTGAGCTCCTCGAGGTCCGCTTCTATCCCTACTCAATCTGCTTCATCCATTCTCTTATGCAGCTTCTAACCCATTTCTCCATCTTTCTCAGGAGCGCACGGATGTTGGTCAGGCGTCCTCAGCGGGAGTAGGAGGGGCGCCAGCAGGACAAGGCGGGGGCCAGACACCTATCATTGAATTGACAAGCGCTAAGGGGTCCCCTGCTGCAACTGTTCCTACGGCGACCGGGGTAGCGGAAGATGACACTCTGACCTCCCGTAAGTCTCCTTACTTTACTGCTGGTGCTTGTCGTTGACGATCCGTGACTAACCATGGCATGCCCTGCGCAGTGATCTCAACATTGGAGGCTCGTCGGGTTGTCGAACCCGGGCCATCTACGAGTGGACCAGTGGTGGACATGCCGCCTGCTCCGGAACAGACTTCCCAAACCGAGCCGGCCCCACCAACTGCTGATCAAGGGGCTCCGGACATCGGCGGTGCTGACATCGGAGAGAGGTTGGGGGCTGACGAGGGTGTCAGCGCCCCTGGGGAGAGAGAAGAAGGTCGCCCGGATGTTGGGGAACCTATCCCTCGTGAGGACCTCCCAGGGGCGGACCCTGCAGCAGACCTGCTGGCTGCCTTCCCTGCCTACCGGCCTGCCGATCCCGAGGAGATGGACGACTCGGACGCGGAGGCGGTCGAGGAGAGCAGGATAACGCGCCGCAGGGGGTGGAAGTGCATCCAGCGCTTCCTCAAGCGAGACCCATCGGAGTGGCTGGGCCGCATGGGATCACTTCAGACCTGGCTGCGCTTCCTGTGTGCCGGGGGAGCTGATGCTCAACGCCTCCATCTAACGGTCCGTGATTTCATGGCCGAAAAGATGCGCGAGAGCTGCCGACGTGCCGACGTCACACGAAGTCGGGATATGTCGGAGAGCACGCGGGCGCTCCTCGCGGCGGAGCAGGAAGTCCGGCGCCTCGAAGGGTAGGCGGCAGAGAAGGAGGCCTTCGTCGCAACGTGTACCGAGCTTGTGGAGCAACTAGCAGCCCAGCTGGTTGACGCCCAAGTACAGCTGACGGAGGCGGGCCAACAGATGGTCACAATTCATGTCGAGCGGGAGCGTGCACAGGCCAGAATCGACGAACTGCGTGCTGCGACCGCCGACGAAGAGAGGGCACGCAGAGAGCGAGAAGCAGCTCTGGAGGCCACCAGCCAAAGGGTAGCGGCATTAGAAAGACTCATTCAGCACGCTAATCCCTAAGGGCTTTGTTTTTCCATTCCCAAAACATTTGCTTCCGCTACTTTGATCCATCTGTATGAATCAATATATTTATCTGCATCTTTTGGTTTAATATGCTCAACCACAATTCACTGTCTTGCGGGAGTGTTAACCAAGCATCAGGCATCCATAATTGGGCCTGGATTTCTGGAGAAAAGAGGGAGGTCATTCCTAGGAAAGGAGACCTCAGACCTAATCAATGTACCATTCCCCCAACCTGTTCCAACACACGAGCGGGACAATGCTAGGGGCGTTGAGATTTTATCCGAACATAGGGAAATGAGAAAGGGTGAATCGCGTGTCCCGAATCCAGACATCCACAACGGTCGGCCTTCCAGGAAATGCCCAAGACGGTAGGCGGAAAGTGGATCGACCATAACAACTGCAATAGACGGACCGAAAAAGGCCATCATTCATATTGCAGGAGGCGGACCACATGTCATCATGAATACCGCTTTGGGGTTCCTTCAGACACAAGGGTGGAAAATCCAGATCAACAGGGCATGCGAAGCGTGGGGCGAAGTGACGATTTGTTCGGAAAGAATCCAACGCTCTCAAAATTGCGCCACCGTGGGGAAAACGTATTAGGCGGATGCACTAATCTGGCCGTGAGTCACCTCAATTCTCAGACAGCACCTCTCTGACGAGGAAACCGTCGCTTCCCACCATTGCAGTGGGGGCATCCCGAGCTGAATCGGGGAGAATATCACAACTGCACCACTCTACCCGAAGTCAGGCCAGACGGCCGGCGACGAGGAGGGGCGGGACTTAACGATCCCTGAGGCTGGACCCGAGTCGGAATGCCCGGGCGTTCCTACGTACTCCATCAGGCTGGAGATCAAGCCACACGTAGTTCTGAGAGTGCAGTTTAACGTCATGCAGGACGTAGGACCCCATTTGGGGAGATCTTAGTTTAGGGTCGTAGAGCTCGGACCATAAGGGCTAGATCTTAGTTTAAGGTCTTAGAGCTCGGACCATAAGGAGAGATCTTAGTTTAAGGTCTTAGAGCTCGGACCATAAGGAGAGATCTTAGTTTAAGGTCTTAGAGCTCGGACCATAAGGAGAGATCTTAGTTTAAGGTCTTAGAGCTCGGACCATAAAGAGAGATCTTAGTTTATGGTCTTAGAGCTCGGACCATAAAGAGAGATCTTAGTTTAAGGTCTTAGAGCTCGGACCATAAAGAGAGATCTTAGTTTAAGGTCTTAGAGCTCGGACCATAAAGAGAGATCTTAGTTTAAGGTCTTAGAGCTCGGACCATAAAGAGAGATCTTAGTTTAAGGTCTTAGAGCTCGGACCATAAGGGCTTCAAAGTACGCCGCATCTGGTCATATCCCCTGGATATACGAAGATGCACTGAGGGATAGTGTCAAGAGTGTCGAGGTTTCGCCTGGCCGGAATGGGAGGTGGAAGATGTGAATCATGCGGCCATTCACTCGAGGACCGGGAGCACCGGCGTGACGATATGAGAGTACTGCCGACCGTGGCGGAAAAGCAGCATCAACATCGCACTAACCGTTGGTGGAATGAGGCAGAAAACGAGCATCGACCGCTCAATCGCAGGATTCATATCGATTTGCTGCCCGAGGCCATTGGGGGTACCGGCCCGAGTCGGTGGGAGAGCACTGAGGCATTGTGTCCGAACCGTTCACGGGGGCTCCACCCAGGGCGTAGACGATGGGTCCGAATGAAAGGGAGCACGAAGCCTGAAAAGCGGAGGAAACCTGACCAAGCGGATCCTGACCCTCCTGGCAATAAACCAGAGTACTCTTGACACCGGTGGACCACTGCAAGGGGTCGGGGAACACGCCTTGAGGGTGACCTGAAGGCGGCGGATTCCTCAGAGAAGGGGGAATCTCTAAGAGATGGGGGGCTGGACCCGAAGTTTCACACATCCGGGCGTTCCTACGTATCCCATAAGGATGGGAATCAAGCCGCACGTAGTTCTTGAAGCGCGGCGCAACACAATCGGGCACCAGCGCGGGGAAGAGTGCGGGTCTGACCCTCGCACACAGAAGGAGCGGCATTTGATATTTCTTGTTTGTCCTTAAAGATGAATGGTTTTTCTTTGTGCGGCGACATGCCTGTGATTGAGAAATCTCTGGCGTCGCCACAATAATCAAGCCATGGAAGGCATTGATGAATGGCGTGGTTATTAACCAGCGCCCAACATGAGTGTCCCCTGAGGGGAACATCACGATGCAGTGCCGTTTTCTCGTCGGGCGGCCAAGACGATCACAGTTTACGGTCGTGTGGTAGGACCAGACAACACAGTTTAAGGTCGTGTGGTTCGGACCGTGGAGGAATCCGCTTATCGCGGTACGGCGGACACGGCGGAGGTGGGAACATACCCATCCCTGCGGTCACGCACGACTCCAGGAGAAGAGTCTTGGGATAGGGGCCTGCGTATGTCCATCACCCGAGGGGCAGAGATGCTAGCCTCCAGATATACTGGGCCCAGAACGCAATTGTTCGGGCGACTCCTTCCTCCTTATGGGGACGAGGGTCCATCTACGCATGGACCTTAGGGAGGATATCCGCATATATCCTTGGTGCTCAGATCATGGGAGCCTCGAACGACATCATTACCTTGGTTGGTCTGCCTAACGTGCAGAGGTGTACTGAAGGTCAGTATGAAAAAAGTGTCAAGATTCCACTACAACGCATAAAGGCGGAGTGTGATGAGGACTGCGCAACCAATGTTCAGAGCCTGAAAGAGCTGACATGGCGATCAAGGATGTTGCTGACGCATTCGCAACACAACATCCGATCGCGTCAGCCTAAGACGGGGCAAGCAAACGAGCATCAACCGCTCAATCGCAGGATTCATATCGATTTGCGGCCCAAGACCCGCCGGTAAATCGACCCGGAGCGGTGGGAGAGCACTGAGGCATCGTACCCAAACCGCTAACGAGGATCCCTTTGAGTGAAGGCTCGAACAAGAGGAAGCGCGAGGCCTGACAAGCAACACAGGACTTGTCGGGATTGAATCTGACACTACGAGTCATAGACCGAAGTACCCAAAACATGTTAACAGATCTCCGGAAAGGGTCGGAGGACTCACCCTGAGAGCAACCAAAAGAGGGCAGATTCCCGTGATCAACCAAGGGACGGGGCTGGACCTGAAACACAAGCGTTCAGGCGGTCCTACGTATCCCATAAGGATGGGAATCAAGCCATACGTAGTTCTTTGAGGGGCAGTTTAACGTCATGCGGGACGAAGAGAGGTGTGAGGTGGTCCCACACACGGGGGGAGGCGTACGGCGCGGCCAGTAGACCGACGTGAATGAGGACATAATCCCCCGCTCACGCGATACGCCTCGCACAAAAAGGAGGGGAACTGGGGCCAGAGGCCCAACGCAGGATAGAGATTCCCGGGAAATGGGGCTGGGCCTGAAACATGAATGTCCAGGCGGTCCTACGTATCCCATAAGGATGGGAATCAAGCCATACGTAGTTCTTGAAAGGCAGTTTAACGTCATGCAGGACGATGAGGGAAAAAGAAGGGGGGAGCAGAAGGCATCCCCAAACGTGGGGGGGGGGGCGTACAGCGTGACGAGCAAACCGACGTGAATGAGGGCATAGCCCCGCACTCACACCATACGCCGCACACCCGGGGGCAACTGGGCCAAGGGCCCGAGATGGGATGGAAATTCCCGAAGGATGGGGCTGGGCCTGAAACATGAAGGTTCAGGCGGTCCTACGTATCCCATAAGGATGGGAATCAAGCCGCACGTAGTTATTGAGGGGCAGTTTTACGTCATGCAGGACGATGTACAGTTTAACGTCATGTTGGACGGAGCACTTGGCAGTTTAACGTCTTGCAGCGCGGACGATACGCTGGGCAGTTTAACGTCGTGCAGCTTGGACGTATGCAGTTTAACGTCGTGCAGGACGTGGTGCAGTTTAACGTCATGCAGGACGAAGTGCAGTTTAGCGTCATGCGGGATGAATGAACACTCAGGAAAAGTATTGCTTGAGGAACCTAGCGTTGGTGGGAGGAGTGACACGCTCACCATCCATAGTCGCTAGGGAGTATGCGCCATTGGGATAGACCTTGTGGACAACAAACGGTCCCTCCCACTTGGGCTCCAACTTGGGTGGCTTCCTGCCGGGGATCATCGGCGCTCTAAGGGCTAGCACTAGATCACCCTGCAGGAAGGAGCGGAGGCGAACCTTCTTATTGAAAGCTCGAGCCATTCTGCTTTGATGCCTCTCCAAGTTGTGCAAAGCGCGAAGTCTATTCTCATCCAGTGCTTCCAACTCGACTAGACGGGCTTCAGCAACTCTGTCCGGCGCTTGCTGGTCGTAGACCGCAGTGCGCAAGGACGGTAACTGGATCTCGATGGCCAGGACGGCCTCAGCTCCACACACCAGGGAATAAGGGGTCATCTGGGTGGAATTGCGAGTCGTCGTCCGATAAGCGCAGAGGGCGTTGGGGAGCTTGTCCGGCCAACTCTTCTTGTTCTGACCAACCATATTTTGCAGAATGTTAGAGAGGGTTTTGTTAAACGCCTCGATCTGTCCATTCGCCTGCGCATGATAGCGAGATGTATGGTTCGAGCAAATGTTATACTTGGCGTACAACTTCTTCAACTCGGCTGCTCGGAAATTGGTTCCGTTATCCGTGAGGATAGCGTGAGGCACTCCAAATCGATGGACGATGTTGGAGGTCACGAAGTCAGCGATCGAACAGGATTTGACCTCTCTGAGCGGAATCGCCTCTGCCCATTTGGAGAAGAAGTCCGTAACGGTCAGAATGAACCGGCACTGGCGAGCTGTCGCCGGTGGGTAAGGTCCCACAACGTCCAGTCCCCAGACTGCAAAGGGCCAGGAATACCTTGTGGTATGGAGAGGCTCCGGCGGCCGATGCACAAAGTTTGCATGAACCTGGCACGCATGGCACCTCCTGGCATACTCGATGCAGTCATGGATCATGGAGGGCTAGAAGTATCCTAACCTCCGAATCTGGTGGGACAGCTTCGGCCCAGTCTGGTGGGCGCCACATGAACCAGCATGAACCTCTTGCATGACTCGTGGGATCTCAACTCCCTGAAGGCAACGGAGGAGAACACCATCAAATCCGCGTTTGTAGAGGATCTGCTCCAGGCCGGGACTGCTCTGGAGGACGAACTGCGATGCGCGGCGTTGAACTCGCTCGCGCTCGGCCCGATCCGATGGAAGAATGCCATGTTGGAGGTACTCAACCAAAGGCGTCCTCCAATCAGGGGCTGATCCGACTGTCATATCTGGCGTACTCGGGGCTCCGGGCATAGGGGCAACCGTGGTGAGGTTACTTACCAACGGGCCGCGATCTTCTTCCGGGATAACGGGAGCGATGAGCCTGCGGTGCGTCACGCGGACGATCAGGTTGTCCTGTTCAGGCTCTGCAAGTGACTCAGCGAGGCTGGCCAAAGCATCTGCTCGACCGTTCTGCGACCGGGGAACATGGAAAATTTCCGGCCGAGAAGGGAACCGGGCCATCAGAAGGAGGGTGCACTCCAACAATGGCACAAGTTCCGGCTTCCTGACAACGTAGTCGCCATTGATCTGCTTAACGACCAGCTCGGAGTCCCCTTTCACGCACAGACGGGGCACGTCGATCTCGAGAGCCAACTCGAGGCCGGTGATGAGGGCATGGTATTCCGCCTCATTGTTGGTACAGCCCTCTGACAACAGGAAAGAGTATGGCAGCACGGCTCACTCCGGGGTAATGAAGACGATACCCAAGCCCACTCTGTTGAGCTTAGGATTATCGAGTCTTTTACCGGTGGGGCTCCGGGATGCACCGTCAAAGTGCATCTGCCAGTATGAATCGGCTCGATCAACCGAGAGAATGGTCTCATCAGGAAATCCTAGATCCAGCGGCTGATCCGCGGAGGTTGGGTGAGCAGCCAGAAAGTCTGCCAATGCTTGCCCTTTGATGGCCTTCTGAGACACATACCTGATGTCGAACTGCTGGAGAATCACAGCCCACCGCGCTAGACGGCCAGTCAACATAGGTCGGCTCAGGATATATTTCAACGGGTCTACCCGAGAAACCAACTGTACCTCATGGTGCTGCAAGTAGTGCCGTAATTTCTGTACGGCAAATACGAGCACCAGGCAGCTCTTCTCGATGGGGGAATACCTAACTTCCGCATCAAGGAGCATGCGACTGAGGTAATAGAGGCTATTCTCCGTTCCCTCGTTGTTCTTCTGGGCGAGAAGGGCACCCAGGGACCGTTCCAGGGCGGTCACATAGAGGACCAGCGGCTTCCCGGATACAGGCGGCATCAGGACCGGAGGTTGAAGCAGGTACTGCTTGATTTCCTCGAAAGCGGTCTGACACTCTTTATCCCATACATAGGTGGCACCTTTCTTCATGAGCCGAGAAAAGGGCTTACACTTGCCGGCCAGATTCGCGATGAATCGGCGTATATAGGCTAAGTGGCCTTGGAACCCTTGCAGTTCCCGGACGGTACCTGGGGGAGGCATCTGGCTAATCGCCCTGATTTTCTCTGGGTCGATCTCAATACCCCGGTATCTTACCACAAATCCAAGGAACTTTCCGGAGGTGACCCCAAAGGCACACTTCAACGGGTTCATCTTCAGGCATCGAGACCGGAGGAAGCTGAACACTTTCTCAAGATCTTTGAGATGGTCCTGACGCTGGCGCGATTTGACAACCAAGTTGTCGACGTAGCATTCCACCAGTGTGCCGAGGATTGGCTTGAATATGCGGTGTATCGCCCGTTGATAGGTGGCACCTGCATTCTTCAGGCCGAAGGGCATGACCCGGTAGCAAAAGGTACCTTGGGGGGCCCTGAAGGCAGTGAACTCCTCATCCTCAGGGGCCATCCGAATTTGGTTGTATCCGGAGTATCCATCCATGAAGGAGAGGGCTTGGAACCCTGCCGTGGCATCAATCAACAGCTCTGTCACTGGAAGGGGAAAATCATCCTTCGGACAGTGGCGGTTGAGATCGCGGAAGTCGATGCAGACTCTGATCTGCCCGTTCTTCTTCCTGACCGGCACAATGTTGGCCAGCCATTTGGGGTACTGAACTTCCCTCACGAAGTTGGCTTTGATAATCTTGTCAACTTCGGCCTCAACCATGGCACCGTGGGATGGGTGCATCTTCCTGGGAGGCTGCTTGAACCCGCGATGGTTCGCCGGGAGACCAAGGCGGTGGACGGCTACCTGAGGATCCAGCCTCGGCATCTCGTCATAGCCCCAAGCGAATACATCACGGTGCTGCCTGAGAAAGTCCACGTACTGCTGCCGCTCCTCAGAGGGCATGGCGGCACTAGCCAATGTGGGTCTTGGATCGGCCTCGGTTCCAAGGTTCACCTGTATTAACTCATCGACCGTGGCGGGGACGCCCTCCTCAAAGGCTGGGGGTGCATCTTCCACGTCCTCTCCGCTCGGGGAGGGATCGTCCACGGGAGAGACTGCGTTGGCAACTGCATTGGGGCTACCAGATCCTGCTAGGCCACTGGTGCTGGCGCGGGCAGTCGCGGCCATCTCATCAGGAGACTCGCGGACCGTCAAGACCATGGCGACGTCCAACCGTTGAATCGGGAGGACGTAAGCGTCATCCAGACTTGCCCAGGGATCACTTGCAACAGCGACAGGCTCAACCTCACCTGCCAGGATCTGCTTATCCTTGCTCTTGTAATAGTCCGCGTCCAGATAGCGGGCTTCACACGAGGCAAAAGGAGAGGCATCTCCTTGAAGCACGCCCACTCGACCATTAAGGGAGTATTTGAGGCATTGGTGGTATGACGAGGGAACCGCCGCGTGAAGATGGAGCCATGGCCTTCCCATCAATGCGTTGTACGCGGTGTCCTGAGAGACTACCATGAATTCGGTGTTGGCAACCAAGTCACCGAACTGGGTCTTCAAACGTATCTTGCCGACCGGGGTTTGCTCGGTGCGATCGTACCCCTGGATCCTGAGGTCGGAGGGAATCAAGTCATCCTCAGACAACCCCAATCTCCGGAGCGTCCGAGTTGGAATCAGGTTAATCCCGGACCCCGTGTCGACAAGATAGCGCCGGACTTCAAGGCCATTGAACTGGCCAGTGACATACAGCGGACGAATGTGTCCCTGTATAGGAGGGTCTTCATCCTTACCAGAGAACGAGATAACTGCCTGACATTCGGCGTCCTCGATCGTTTCGGCGTGAAAGGCCTCTGCAGCCGCAACCTCTGTCTCAAACTGGAGGGGGCTTTTCAGGGCTTCAGCGAGTGCCTCGCGCATCTCAGATGACATGCGCAGAGCCTCAAGGATGGAGAGCCTTGCTGGGATGTCGGCCAAGTGCTTCAGGACATCATACTTTTTGGCCAAGCGCGAGCCCCTGGTTGCAGGAGGTTGCTCTGCGGTTGGTGGCATGACGGGCCTTGCGGTTGGATCGGCGGCCGACTGGTACTTGGCGCATCTCGCTGTTCACTGGTCGCAGTCCGGGAAATGGTCACCGTACTGGAGTCAGGAGGCCGGGATGGACCCGTGGCAGGGCGGAGCTGGTCGCGACGCGGCTGAGGCGGTTCTGCCTGGTCCCACACCACAAACAGTGGCGGAGGCGAATCCGTCATCCCCGGATGGGGGGGCTGCGCGCGCTGAGCTCAGTTTTGAGCCTGCTGCCTAGTCTCGGTGGCGTGCACGGCCTGGCTGGAGGTACCAACGGCTGTGCCCCGGCGACTCCTGTTGCTGCGGTTCTTCCGACGGTAGCGACGACCGGGGACACTAGGGAGGTCCACCTGGTGTTCTTCAACGTCGGGAACCGAAAAGGGATTTACCAGCTCGACGGTATTAACCTAAGCGTACCCAATACCATCATCGGACGAATCATCCATCACCGGGCGGATCCGAGGAGGGACCCCAATCTCCGGGGGCATGAAATCGCCGAGAGTGTGGATAGTGGCGGAACTGGCGGGGCGCGCTCTTCCTTCTTGCGCTGCCGCCGTTTGCTCCTCTTGGAAGAGGCAGGCTGGGACGACGATGTCGAAGCAGCACCCGCGGATTCTGGGGGCTCAGGCTGATTCAAGCGCGCACGGATGATTCCATGGGCGCGAATGGTCATCTTGCGGGCCATCCAGTTATTATACTTCTGGGATCCGCGGTTGGAGACCAGCTGCCATTCGTCCTCGTTGCCACTATCGTCATCTGATCCCACGAACACGCCCGCCACTTGTGCTGGAGCTGGGCCCAACCTGATTACATTGTTGTTAATCTGGTCTTGGAGCCAATCCTTAAACACATAGCACCGCTGGATGGTGTTCCCCAGGGCCCGATGGTAGGGGCAGTAGCGGGGGTTATTCGTAAGATGTGCCTCCTCTGGCTTCCAACACTCAGGCAGTCGCACAATCCTCTGCTCCAGGGCGCTCCGGAAATAACCGGGGACCTGATCCTCATGGAATGAGTAAGTCAGGTGTCGCGGTCCCCTGGGAGCGTGGTCTTGACGAGGGGCTGGAGGGGCCTGCCGAGGAGGTGGACCCTGATTATCTCGCCTGGGTTGCGGCGGTACATTACGCGGAGGGGCCGGCCGGTTCTGAGGCTGCCGCTGCTGGGCCGGGAACTAAGCCCGTGGAGGCGGATTCCTGTGAGGCTGTGGAGCTGGCCTCGCCGGCAGCAGCTCCAACGGCCTGGGGGCCTCTATCTGGGCAACAGCAGCGGGCTCAGCCCTGCTGACTCTCCTTGCAGGAATCATAGGAGGCAACGGGTGTGCCTGGCTGGCCTGTTGCAGGGCTTCCTCAAGACGTTGATCTTTGTCTGAGAAGTCCCTGAACCCTCCGGGGTAATTTTGAGTGATCAGGGAAGGGACCAGCTCGGTCTTGACGTTCCCGACGCACATTGTCAGCAACTGCTCCTGAGTCAATGGCATGTCAAGGGAATACGTGAGACCCTTCCATCGGGCGACAAAGTCCGCGACTCGCTCATCAGGCCTCTGCTTGCACTTGAAGAGGTCTGCGATACTTGTCTTCCGGCTCGTGGAACTGAACTGGTAGAGGAACTGTCTACGGAGGTCCTCCCAGCTGGTTACCGACCCGACGGGGAGCTGGCTGTACCAGACAAATGCTGGCCCTTCCAGTGTCTGAACAAAGCAGCGAAGCTTAGCGGCCTCTTGCTGCACCGGAGTCCCCAACATAGGCCCGCACCTCGAGTTGAAGTGGGCTAAATGCTGTGGCGGATCTCCAGTCCCGTTGAAGGGGGAAAAAGTGGGATTCCCGAATCCCGGAGGCGCCGTCATGTCATCCACCCATGCTGGGTAGGGCTTGCCGTCCGGTGGGATCGCCACCTGCCGAGTCTCCAAGGCTTCCAAGCGGGCAATGAGTGCCGCCATCGGATCGTCCGGACATGGGTTCCAGTCCTGGCGAGGATCTCTAACCACGAGCGCATTGCATGGCCCTTCAATCGGGTCGTCGACCGGGTCGTCGAACTCGGCGGCTCGTGGGATGGCGGGCGAAGCGGCCCTTGGGGCAGCGGGAGGAATCCGAGCGGGGTCTCTCAGGAAGTCACGCCGCTCGGGAGGGTGTGGCGAAACATAACGCGCCCTCTTGCCATAGGCAATGGCCTCTCTCCTGTCGGCGAACACGGCGTAATCACGGTTGCCCGGGAGAGTCTCATCGAGGAGCGGTTGTTCCGGTCCCTGCTGTCCTGGCCTAGGATCACCGTAGTCAGGCCGTCGTTCTGCAGCGCGCTCGGCGAGGAGCTGGTCAACCAGCTTCTTCTGTTCAGCGAGCTGCTGACGTAGCGTAGCCTTCTCGGGATCCTCCTCTGCCCTCCTCATGGAGGCAGATGGGTCGGCGGGCCTTATAGCCTCGCTGTGCTTTTTTCCTTTGCTGACGTTTCGGCTCAACGTCAGTGCTTCAGTGGGTGCGGGGAGCCCCAGGAGGTTTCTCTGATGACGAGTAACTCTCACTGATGGATCTGACGACGGCTTGTCTTCGGGGGGGAAGCCCCCGTCGAGAAGTTCCAAGTCGTTCCCCTCTCCCGACAGGTCAGCCATATTGACCGTTCCTGTCCCTGGGGATATACCCTCAGGGCCACCCAGCGAATCGGGCTGTCGGCGGATCACACTGAAGCGTAGGGCAGCGTACTGCCCCCATCCACGGATATACACGTGGGGAGTGGCTTCCTCGATAACTTTGCGGAGTACTTGAAAGCACTCAACGCATCGTTGTTGGAGGGCCTCGTGGCGCTCAAATGACCCGGGGTGCCGAACCGCGGGGAGCATGGCCAGGTGAATTTGACGGCACTGCTCACCAATATCCTCCAGGTGCGCTTGACTCCCGGGGTATGGCATTTGTAGGCGGTGAAGACAGGAACGAGTCTCCCGGAGAGTTCGGCGGAAGCATTCGAACTCATCCGGGGTGAGCGATTCGGGTGCATCAAAGCCCGGTCCTGCGACTGGCCAAAACTTCTCAGGGAAGTGGCCCTCTGCTAGGACGGTCCAGAAGCTCCACGACTCAAACTCGGGACCCAGATCTCCTTGGTCCTCTTCCATGGCTGGGAACGGACGGGGAACTGGTAGTGGTGCCGAGGCGGGCCGCCGGGCCGACGGGCTGGCCGACGGTGAATACGGCGAACAGGCCGATTGGCCTCCATATCCCGGGCCGCCCTCTGAGGGTGGCGGTGCCCTGGCTACCACATCACGATAGGACGGGCCGGCGAGCGAACATCCTGCCGTAGCATCGGTGCTCGCCGAGGGTGCACTAGATCGTGGTTCGACCGTCGGTCCCCAGAAAAAGTCTCCGGCTTCTCCGATCGAGACGGAAGGCACTTCCGGAGGGGCCGGTACCAACCGCAAGCTTGATTCTTGGGGGTCTACCAGGCCCTCGTTACTCCGGATATACCTTCGGAGAGACGCGGGGATCACATCGATCTCGCTCTCGGGGAGCACGAGGCTGACGTGCCGCATTCCTACCCCTGCCCTTGACTGGCGGGATTGGGGAAGGGGCTCTGTCGCCGAATCGTACTCCGCCTCTGAGTCAGAGAAGCAAACCGGTCGGATCTCTGTCCGGAATTCCGTAACATTCTTCCCTCGGCGTCGACGCCTTGCCTTCCTGCCCCTGGGTGGTTCTTCGGGGCAGGGCTGATCTCTGTCCTGGCGTCCTCCGGCCGCACTGGTGCTGGGGCCAAGAGGACTGGGAACCAAGGTGCAAGGGGCACCGGGACAGATATCAAAGGGGACGCGGGGAGAGATGATTCCGGGCAGGACTCCGGGCCGGGATCGGAAGGTGGGATGACCCATGCCTCCTGGATCGGCCACACAGAGTAGATCCTGCCGGTGAATAGTGCTACCGCGAGGTGGTCCGCGGTGGCTACTGCCAGTGCCAGCAACCGGGAGAGTCGACCCAACCTGCCTTTGGGGCGGTCGGGGCCTCGATCCAGGTCGGGCATAGGAGTTCCCCTGCTCAGGATGCGCAGAGGCCTGGCGACTGGAGCCAGCAGTGGCTTGGGCCAATGCGGCCGCTGTTGCTAGAGCCCCAAGGTGGGCATCCTCTTCCGCTCGTGCCCGACGTTGGCGTCGAGACAGACGAGTCGGGATGACCGGCGCGGGAAGGTGGAGAGCCCGCTCTTCGACTGGAGAGGCCTGGCGGCGGTGTCGCCGTGGCCTGGCGGGAGTCCTTACCGTAGATCCCTGGAGCGAATCCCGGATAGGATGATCCCGGGCCTCTTCCACCTCATCCGCGTAGGGAAGGGAACTGTCAGAGCGCTCCGGGGATAAGCTCCCGAAGCGGTTGGACGTTGAGGTAGGCAGCGGTGCCTCCCTGCGCGGCCCTCGGGGGCGGCGGTGGTGGCGAGGCGCAGCCTCCTCAAGGTCTAGGCGAGCCATTTC
This sequence comes from Viscum album, assembly GCA_963277665.1. Taxonomy (NCBI): domain Eukaryota; kingdom Viridiplantae; phylum Streptophyta; class Magnoliopsida; order Santalales; family Viscaceae; genus Viscum; species Viscum album. Next base: position 34,774,469 of record OY728131.1, read on the forward strand.
CCTAGTGGGGATGACTCCCTCTTCCTCGTATCTCCGCACCAGGGTGTTGATCACCCTTCTCTGGATGACCTCCGAGGGGGAGAGAGGGCGTGGTCGTCCCGCAATTGCGGCTGCTGGGACGGCTGTGGAACGGGCGGGACCGCGCGGAGTAGCCGCGTCGGTGTTTCCCCTGTCCCTACGCCAGTGGGCGGGTGGCGATCGGGCACTGGATCGGGCGACCTGATTTCTGAAAGCAGGGAGAATGACCCATTAACACTGACAGGAGAAAGGAATCGACAACCAACCATTAGTGCCACGACGCCTTCCGTGGGGGGAACCCAGGCCCTCGACGTTGCGAGACGGAGTGCCCGATTTCACTTCCCCAGCCCCTGGCGGGTAAGACTGAATGCTTGGCCGGGCAACACGCCGGTCTTCCAACACCTCTGAAAGCCATCGGTCTTCGTATCGAGGAGAAGAGATTCACGTCGGGTTCACCATTTTTCTGTTTCGGTGCGGATGTGCGTCGGGTTACGCTGTTCCGCCAGGACGCGTTCGCGCGTGCACCCGTCAACCCGAGGGGATGGGCGCGCGGCTTGTGGTCCCGCAGTCCCGCTTTCCAAGGGCGGGCGGCATTCGTCCCTTATTCAGGGGCGTCTGCTCCTTGATCGAAACCGGGATGATGGGATGTCGGCTCCTCCTTCCTTGGACGTCTCCTCGGAACTCGTCGCCTAATCCGGGTCTCCCTCATAGACTTAAGAATGTTCATGAATCTCGTTCCCGGCGCCATATCTTCATGGACACCGGTTAATTACGCTGCTTCCGCCCGGACGCTCCAAGGAGTCTGGTCGGGGCAGCAACCTGTGGTGAGAAGGCCGGGTGGCTCGGGGTGCTGGGGGCGTGTCGTAGCACTGCGGCTCTGCACGTCTGTCTTCCGTCCCTAATAGGGCTTCTCGAAGGCATGATGGCCTGAGGCATCCCGTACTAGGTGCGGGGAACTGTGTCACCTGAGGTTTTCCTCAGCTTCCCATGTTTAACACGGGGTATGCCGCGAGTTTAACGTCCAGCGGGGACGGCATCGGACCGATCAACACGAAAAGTGGATCGGATGACAGAACCCCTTGCGGGGAACCTCCGACGCTGGGGCCAGCACATGGGCGGCTTCCCAAATGATGTGGAGTGGAGTGAAGTGGCATGACCCCACCGGGATGTGGCGGCCTGGGTAAGGATCAGGATGGATGATGGAGTGAAGAGCTTGGACCCCGTAGAGGCTTCCTATGTACCGCGCGTTAGCACAGATCAAAGTCAACGTAGTTCGGGTATACAGTTTAACGTCATGCTGGACGTCGGCAAGCCGACTCACGAAGAGGTCTAGGCCGCCGGGCGGAGGATTGAACCGGACCACCTCGCACAGAGGGGGATGGAATGGCCGGGTGGATCACAGTTTCACGTCATGCTGGACGATGGAAAAAAGGGGCTGTGGGGAGGCACAGTGGAGATACACACGGGCAGTCTCCCACAGGGGCGGATTCATAGGTGAATCGACGCAAGCGTGAACCCTGGAGGGGTCCACTGATGGACGAACCGACGTAAATACGACCGGGACGACCAGGTGGTGGGCTTGGACCTCAGGGAGGCTTCCTACGTACCCTGTATAGAAGACAGGGATCAAAGTCCACGTAGTTCATTCTGTCAGGACTTACGCACTTGAGGCAGCCCGGATGCGACAAAACTCAGTTGGAAGGGACTTGGACCGAAAGCAGAAGACACCTCGATCCCAGTCACACCCTCTACTGGCTTCGGCAGTGGGGAGGCGCAATGGAGATACACATGTGCAGCCTCCCACGAGAAACTAGGGGTTTGTAATACCCTGCCCCCGCAGGGAAAAGCCACTCCCATTAATTCGTCCCAAAAGGGGGACAATCCCGACATCCCTGCAGAGACGAGCGGGTGGGGGCCACATCCAAACCGGGGGAGACCCTGCGTGCGAAGCATGGGATCGAATGATGCGGACGGTTTAACGTCTTGCCGGACGAAGTACAGTTTAACGTCGTGTGTTGAGGACGAAGCGGACGGTTTAACGTCTTGCTGGACGAAGTACAGTTTAACGTCGTGTGTTGAGGACGAAACACTTGGCAGTTTAACGTCTTGCAGCGCGGACGATGGGGGCTAGGCAGTTTAACGTCGTGCAGCCTGGACGTATACAGTTTAACGTCGTGCAGGACGTGGTGCAGTTTAGCGTCATGCAGGACGAATGCTGAACAGTTTAACGTCTTGTAGCTCGGACGTAGTGCAGTTTAGCGTCATGCTGGACGAATGCTGAACAGTTTAACGTCTTGTAGCTCGGACGTAGTGCAGTTTAGCGTCATGCTGGACGAATGCTGAACAGTTTAACGTCTTGTAGCTCGGACGTAGTGCAGTTTAGCGTCATGCTGGACGAATGCTGAACAGTTTAACGTCTTGTAGCTCGGACGTAGTGCAGTTTAGTGTCATGCTGGACGAATGCTGAACAGTTTAACGTCTTGTAGCTCGGACGTAGTGCAGTTTAGCGTCATGCTGGACGAATGCTGAACAGTTTAACGTCTTGTAGCTCGGACGTAGTGCAGTTTAGCGTCATGCTGGACGAATGCTGAACAGTTTAACGTCTTGTAGCTCGGACGTAGTGCAGTTTAGCGTCATGCTGGACGAATGCTGAACAGTTTAACGTCTTGTAGCTCGGACGTAGTGCAGTTTAGCGTCATGCTGGACGAATATGCAGTTTAACGTCATGCTGGACGTATGATTGCCGCCGACGGGTCTGTGTCACTTCGCACGAGCCTGGAAGGCTGCACGGGAAGACAGCGCACGGTGCGGGCACCTGCGATGAAGACCATCGGGCGCCACGCAGGCGGGTACCCGCAGGGGGTCAAGGGAGGCGACCCTGGCGGATTGCGCGCAAAAGAGGAGCTTTGTGCGCAAAACCGCGGATCGGCGCGCAAAATGGCGGGCTGGCGCGCAATTGGGCCAGCGCTTCACGCGCGGATGATTGGGATTGTGCGCACCGGGCTTCAGGTAGCGCGCGGGGGCAACGGCTCATTCTCTAACGAATGGCCACTTTGAAGATGGGGGGTGCGCGCAATCGGGTTGGATTGCGCGCACCCGGGGGCAATTGCGCGCAAGAGGCATCTTTTGCGCGCAAAGGCCTTCGGGTTGAAGTTGATTCAAAGGAAATGAGCCAAGGGGATTGCGCGCGAAGGAGGACCCCAAGGCTCTATTGCGCAAAAGAAAGGAGGTTACCTGAAGATCGACATTGCGCGCGGAAGGGGTTGAATTGCGCGCGCGGGAGACCGTTCGACTTCCAGCAACCTTTGAAACGTTGGGGGTCGCCTAGTATTTATAGGCAACCCCGGGCGCGGAATCCAAGGCGCGAGCGCGGAATTCTCCTCGCGGGCGCGGAATCGGGCATGGCGCGCAAGGGACTTACGCGCATCCCGGGGGTTTTGCGCGCGGATCATCATCTTTGCGCGCAGACCTCTGAAATTCCGCGCAAGGCCTCCGGGCCCTCCGAAACATTCTTCCGACTCCAAATATGACCTCGCTTTCCGCATCCGGAGCTTCGTTTGGGAACAACGGACTTTTCCGGCGTCTACAGTATTGGTGGTGGTGGATTGAGGATGATTCCCCTCTTGTTACATGGAGGTTTTTTTGGATAGTTTCGTGGTTACTATTTTTCTATAACCCATTTTAGTTTTTGATTAACTTTGAAAACATTAATCAAACAATTATTATTCCTTATTTTCTTATGATTATTCATCCTTGTGGTTTTTATTATTGTGGGTTATAATGATAATATAAATGTGTGGAATAATTCATATTTTGTATTATTGATACCTAGTCACTAGTTTCCAGCCTATGGGGATTGTTAATGCCCTTCCAGCCATGCCATGGACTAAGTCGAGTGTCAAGTTGGATGGTAATCCAGCATGGTTTGTGACATTTAAATGAAAATATAAAATTACTATATATAATGGTATATTTTAACACCCCCACCAATGAAAAATTGGATATAAAAATATGTTATTAAAATGTTATTATAAAAATTAATCTTTCTAAAATTATTAATAACAAAATATTTGTTGTTAGAGAATATAATATTATAATAACTTTTACTTATATTAAAATATATGTCGGTAATAATGGTCATTAATAATAGATTCATGTGTTAATAAATTTTTTTTGGTATTGATATTATAATGAAATAGAATTAAGTATTAGAAACGTATTTGTTCGTATTGAACAATTATTATCATTAGATATATTTATCGGTAAAAAACCATTGTTAATTTATGTTAACATAAAAAATACCATATATCTGTTGGTATTACTCTTTTTACCATCTTTTATATCATATTTTAATAGTTTTTTGCTCATATAACTAACTTCTTTATAGTCTATAAATAAATAATCAGATAGTTCCTAAGAGAGAATCAAAATAAATCAAAAAAATTTACTTTATAAAATTGTTAACACTTATTCAAAACCAAAAAATTGTGTATAATTAACTATAAAAACGATGTTCTATAGTGATGATATAACCTTAACTAAGAAGGAACTAATAAATAAATTTTAAAATTTGGTTTTATAAAAATATATATTCTTAGTCTTTTATAAATCCTACTAATTATTTAGTGAAATGTTTATTTAATTATTATTGATTTCAATATTGAAAAATCCACTGGTTTTAATTAAATTAATATTAATATTTGGATCAAATAAATAGATCAATGTAAATGTATTATGTTTAACTGTATGAGAAAAAGATGATTCCAATTTTTTATTCATAATTTAATCCTCTCAACAATCATTGAAATCCATAAGGAAAAATCACTCTGAGAAACAATTATTATGCTGTGAGATTAGAATAACACCATATAATGGTCTAAAATTCAAATAACTTAATTATGAATAACCTTATTTGAAATGATTAAGTACCTATCATTCAAATCATGACATCTAAATTCTTATTAGACTAGACCCACATGATCAAATTGTAATTAATTAATAATTTATTGATCATCATACAAACTAAGACAAGAAAAAAGAAAAAGTTATTTAAATTTAAAGTGGTTGAGTTAAAATGAAATGAATAATAATACCAGAAGCATAAAAGAAGAAATTATCAACGATAAATTCTTGAGAAGGACTACATATAAGAGAAAAAAATATAAGATTATTTACTAAAATATATAATAAATACAATATTAATAATAAAATGAAGACGGAATAATAGGTTACTCCATGGTTTGATTTTCCTATCTAAGACTAAAAATGATAAATTTTTTCTTTGATCGGATCCAATATAATGAACTCCTCTTGTATCTTTCTGGAATTCAAATAATTAATTTAATGTTTTAGTTTTATATACAACCAAAGTAATAAAGATGTTAGGGATTTATTAGTATTGGAGTTATTATATAAATTATTTATGAAAAATTAGTTGATGTTATCTGAATTAGGAACCCATGTTTTTAATTGTTTTTAGTTAGAGATATTAGTATGTAAACTCAGGCTATTCTAAATTTTATGAGGATTTATGATATTCCATTTGCTGAAGGAGTAAACCAAGTCATGATTAATAGTATCATTCCATGAGGAATAATCTTTCTATAAATTGTAAAGTTTGATGTGTGAGGTTTTGGATGATGATATTTTTATAAAGTATAGAAAATGGAAAAGAAAAAAATCATTAATGAAAAGATAATACCATCATATTTTCCCATAGTATATTTCCCTATGAGTTTTCTATAAAATCAGAATGTTATAGACCTTATCTTGTATATATATGATATGTAGGAATTTCCTTAATATATTCAAAAGTCATAGATTTGGAAAATAGATAAATAATTTTCCTTTTATACAAAAATTAACATTAGCAATAAATGGGAGATTCATATCATGAGAACACATGTCACGACATGATGAGTTTCATAGGGAAGTGAAAAAACATTGATTCAATATAAATATAATATCCATTAGAATCACATGGGAGTATTTTTTTTATTGGTATGAATACAAGTAACACTGTGACAACACATGTCACATGAAGAGAAGGTTGGGTCAGAGAATTAATTATATAGGTCTGCATCATGAGGAATATTTCACACTATAAAAGGAAATCATAACCATTATAATTTGGGCTATTTTAGATATAACATGGTAATGGCAGCATGTATTATGATAACCACACCTTGACAAGGATGACGTAAATTTGAATAGATATGTTATTAGTCAGATGTTAATTTCCTCAAAAATGATCACGACGTGGAGATTTAGTGTGCAAGAGTATGTTTTCATAGCGTCCAAGTGATCATGAAAAGATAATGATATCTATTCCATTGTCTGTAATAAAAAAATTATACTTATTATTTTTTTATGATGTGATTATGGATATGAGTTATTTTAATTTGAGATTGAGAAATATGAATCAGGATAGAGAGTATCATGTCATAGCATTTATTGAGTTTTATCTCATGGTTTCAGAATATAACATAAGTCACACCATAATTATAATAGACATGTCATAATGGAATCGAGTCATAATGTTTTCATATATATTTCTTATCAAATATGGTATAAATTAGGGAATGAAATTGATTAGTTTGGCTTAGTTTTAATGAATATTTACAGAGGCATTTTCTTCATGCACATATATAATTGAATATATTTCATGAAAGAAACATAGAAAATCTCTTTTTAAATATAGATAATGGGTTTCTATATTTAAACAATCATGGAGATAATTATATCGATAAATATTAGAGATTTTTTATGCAATAATATTGGAATTTTTTATATTTGAACCTAAGAAAGTGGTATACCAAAAGAGAATAAGAGAGAAAAGGTGGAAACATTGAACACATTAATGAACATTTCAATGAATATTGAGGAATAATTTCATTGATAAAACATGTAAGTATGATAAAGATGTTACATGAGATGTTTGAAATAGGCTTCTGAAAGATCATCATAGAGAAAAAATACACCCATCATTAATTGGTGAAACAATAGTAATGAATTTTTTATATGTTGATATACAAGAAAAATATAAATCTTTTCTTAAATAAGGGATTAAAATAGTGGAGGGAATATACTAACCCAATATAGGTAAGTGAACCATACCTAAGTCATATAATTGGAGTGAACCCAATGATATGCTACACCCACCATAAAATAATACCTTTATTAGATTCAGGTGCATCATTTCATTATCAATATCATGATCTATATATTTTATTAACGATGGTCAATTATGTTAAAGAAGTATTACCTATGTTCATTACATGTTTATATTATTTATGAAATTAATTGGCGAGTTTGGTTGAAGTAGTCATAAAACAAAATGATTGATGGACAATGACTAGAGAGATAAAAATTCAATCATCATCATTTATGGAAGAATTAAAGTATAACTATTATAACAATGAGGTCTAGAATAATTAGTTCTACGAGTGATTGAGGAAAAAGTTTATTAGTTTTACCAAACATCATACCTTTATTCACCCCCTCCTATTAGATTATTTACTGAAGATGCACCATATGGGACTTATAATTAGAATAGGAGAATATGATTCTTTTAGATTTATTTTCATTTGAATTTACTCAACTTTTTTTGTAGATGGAAAATTATTTTTCACTTAAAAGACTCTTTAGCTTTTTTATTTTATTATACTAAGTATTATTTAATGATATGATAAGAAATTATAAAATATCAGAGGAGAAACATAAAATAAATTTTATTTCCAAGTTGTTTCAATCCATGGGAAAACTCATACTTTGACATTAAGGAACCCTTATGAAGCATAATAAGAAGATAATTTTGATAATTCATAATAAAAGTTATAAAATTGAAAGTATATGAAACATACATATTAATGTCATTCTAAAATTAATGGATAAAACAATTAGTTCTAAATGAAGGAATAAAGGCATGAGATTTTATAGAGTAATGCATGGTCATAGTGGTAGTATTTCTATTAAGAATTGTAATATATATCTTAATTTTAGGTTGATGGATACTTTAAAATATTTTGTAACCAACTATTATAATAAAGGTATGGATTTCTTTCTAATAATTCATATCATGAAAACCATGTCTCTAATAGATATCGTAGGAGACCATCAAGTATAATGAATAAAGAAAACCACCGGAAATTGATGAAAAATATATTCTCATGAGACATAAATATCATTGGATGGTCAAAGAATATCACTATTTTAAATGTAGATAGATTAAGTGTTCCATGTCTCATATTCAAAAAAATGGGTCTTGAAAAAAATATGAAAATTATTTTGAAAAGATAGGGAAGTTCGCATGCCGTTGAATGTGATAATTATCATGATAAATAAGTAGCCCAAGGAAAAGAAAATATTGGTCTATATAATAACACGTGTATGGATAAATAAGGGATGAATAATATTTGGGTAATAAAGGTCCAAACAATGACATGTTAATAGATCCTTTTCTGGAAAAGAAATCAAGGAATAAGTTCTTGTTAATTGGTCCATAAAGAAAATAAAACACCCAAGGAAATTATAGAGATGTCTGATTATATAAAAATAATTCCGATATTAATTTATATTTTAATTAAATGATATAGTATATAAGGTGTTATATATTGGTACAACATATTCCTAAATGTATGGGAAGTTTAAGATCCCCACTCCCAATATATTTTAAAAATATTAACAATTATTGAATAGTTTTAGGTTTTAGTTATTAGGAGATATATGATCCCTATGGATGTTTTATCAAATTTTGAAAGTGATATTGGGATATGTTATGATGTTCCAATTGATTATTAGTGCAGTGAATATGGTAATTTTTTAATCAAGATTGACATGAATTTGAATGAATCAAGGATTATAATAGCATTACATATTGGAATCATAATTTTTTTCATGTTCCAATAGAAGTGTTAGTGTCAAAAGAAAATATTATAAACTAGTGTCATACCATGAATACAGATGGAGATGCATTAATAGAGACTTGTCAAAAATATGTTTTACATGATTGACTTGTTTTATGGAGACATGTGATATTAATTGATTTTTTTCAGGATATCATACTACAGTATAAATAAATGAATCTCATTCGAGACATAAAATCTATATTCGGTGGAATTGAAAAGAGACTTAGAGGGAGTTCAGATAAAAATATATCAAATTTTTTATACCCATCATCCAATGAAAGAAAATAGGCAGGTGAAAGTAAAAATATCTATTGTCATGTGATATTAGTTTTGATAATTAATATTAGCATTGGCTTCAAGAAATGATCTATAAAGATGAAATATGATATCACCCACACACTTTAAAATTCATATTTATTCACTACTAGTTTTATAAATGCGTGATTTATTTTATCGGAGGATTATATAGTAAAATTGTTATATTGTGACTATTTCTAACTTGTCATGGTAGGTGAAGAGAAATAGAAAAAACTGATTTCATTATCTTAGTATCTTGTTTCCTAAATTGAGTTTCGACTTAATAGGTTTATATATTTCATTGGTAGATTATATCTTTGTGTTAAGATCACTCACTAAATATATTTGAGATAGAAATGATAGTCAAAGGTTTTTAATGATCTCTAATGTCAAATATCAAATTATTGTTGAAAAGTAAAAATAATTACTAGAAAATATATGATCCTTTAAGTGTGTTTCAAGAATGGAAGCATAGTCTCTCTTAATCAATTATAAAAACTATAATGAAATATGGTTATAATATATATTTATTATTATGATAGTGTAATATCTTGAAAATTAGAATCCTATGAATTGGGATCAATTAGTGTTATCAAATAATACTTAATAAGAAAAAAATGTAGGGTTTATTTAATTTTATAAATACTGATATTTTTAGTATGATAATAATTGTTAGATCCACATAACAAGAGGTATGATATGGATTTGATTTTTTGGGGGTTGTGAGAGGGATCAGGAATCCAAGAATCTCCTTTTCCATTAAAGGGGGGAGTAGGAATCATCATGTTGATATAAGGATGCATTGAATTTATGATAGTGTTCGAAAAATTTCAAAAGGGGGGATTTCGGAAGTCATAATGATGAATTAGAACTATTGTATTTATTAGAAACCAATGTAGTGAAGCTATGTTTGTATTTTTATTTCTAGAGTTATTCCATAGATTATTCTGGAAGTAAAATATGATGTTATTTGGATAAGGAATTTGGAGTACCCATATTTATCAACTATAGATTCCCAAAATAAGCATAAACAATTTATGAAGTTATTTGTATTTATTTTATTATAAATATTATAGGAGGAAACCAAAACTTGTATAATGGTGTAACCCCATGAATAATAGATTTGTTTTAAATTTAAATGTATGATACATGTGGTTTTTGAATGATACATAAAATTTTCAAATGTGTATAGATGTAAAAACAATATCTATAGTGTACATAGTATCCTCAAGTAGTAGTGTAACAAAATTTCTTGAGATTATAAAAACAAATTACAAAGTTATGAATAATACCTTTTATATGTAAAATATATAGTGAATTATATAAATTATTTAGAAGAAAAATACGTTTAAAATCATGATAAATATATATATATATATATATATATATATTCTAAAGGAGAATAGTGATTCTTGTCCTGAAAACATAGTTCATAATGGGATGAGATTTCTGTAGAATATTACTATGTAATGGGTTATTTGTATACATAAGTAATTAGGATCATTTGTGAGGTTTTATAATTTTTTTTCTAAGAGAAGAATATAAGTTATTTCATGAAAACCTAGGTCATACCATGTGTATGATATGTTAAAGCTTTATTTACGAAAGTTTGTATCATCTATAAGATTCCATTCCATGAAATTAACCTATGACAGTTAGAGTATAGTCTATTTTGCAGCTAATTTTTTAATCACAACAAGGAAAATGATATCCATTCATTGATGATGTTGAGTTTGATTTTTATGGTTATAGAATGATGTATATTTCAATTATGTGGTGGAGGATAAAACCCTGGATTATTAATACACTAGATTTATTGTCTTGGAGTCTTAGATACCATGTTGTGATGATGATAGTAATGTTATGTTGTGAAAGTCAAATAAAATTAGGCGGATTTTTTCATGATATATTTATTTGAACAAACCATTATAATTGCAGATTGATAAATAAAATTTCATGGTAAATACGTTATTTTAATGCAAGATCTTGAGATTGAGATTGTAGTATTGGAAGGGAACATACATCACATGGTGACACTGATAGTAATATCATGGAGGAATCTAGTTAGTAGATTGTCATATGCACATTTTCTTCCATTTAAGTGCATAATTACTTAATTAAATGGATGACTATGGTTAAATTTGAAATATGTTTGGTGGATGCATTTTTCCAAATATACTAGGGGTTAAATGATGATCTTTCACAATGGAAAAATAAATAATCTATCTTGAATTATATTGAATAGATTTTTGGAAGTTGATAATTATGGAGATGTATATCACCATAAATATTAGATATTCTTGTTAATAAATTATATAATAATATTGATATTTCCAAATCTATTTGAGAGGTACTCAAGAGGATAATAAGTCATGAAAGATAGAATATTGTAAATCATTTAATATATTTGCAAAGATGAATAATGTGTCTCTAGGATGACTCTATTTGACGTAGTGTCCTAGGACAATATGATAGTACTTTGACTACATATACATTCAATATATTGATTATTAATTACAAATATTATTATTTATTGTTAATATTTCTATATAAATTTAATGTAATAATGTATTAGAATATTTTTTGCATTGATAAGGTCATATGGGTTCCCCATTATAATTTAATCCTTCAAGTGATTCGACAATATTATTAATATACTTCTATGGTTGAATAACATACTATGATGGGACATATTGAATATAGATCATCAAGTGTTAGTGCTTGTAAGCAGATGAGTCTTATTATCATGATGTTTTAGCTTGGTAATCTTCGAGACAAGAGATTATGAGAATAGACCTGCCGGAAGGAATTCCACATGTTTATTGTCATCGAATATTTCTGTATGTGAGTGTGTGAAGTTATCTTTAGACAATAATATTATCAACACTACATACCATGAAGCACACACAATTAATTACAAACAAAAACCACTACACTGTATGTTGGTGTTTTGTAGGGTATGTTGTGTGCTTCATGATTTACATGCCATTATTGCATAAGACGAGCAAGGATTTTCCACTTCCATATTTATGGTAGTTGATATCTCAGCTATTTGATTGGAATATAATAATTTCTTAAATTCCATGTCCATGGTATATTGATGTATTTATTTCAGATAGTCAATGAAACATGTACCGAGTATATTGGTTTATGATAGAATCGGTCAACCTACATAATAATGTACTGTGACAAAGAGAAATTGATAATTATTATGTGGTTTTCAACATTGAAACGTTATGTTCTTTCACTTTGGTTTCTTGAATCGTTCTAGACAATAAAATTGGAATTTTAAGCAACCCTGCTAGTTGACAATGAGAATGAATCCTATTGGGTAACAGGAAATGTGTCTCTATTGATCACCATTAAATTTTTTTAGAATTTAATTTATGGAATAAGTATTATTCTCTTAAATGAGGAACAATTTTATTCATGTTATAAAGAACACATAAAAAAATAAATATTAATCACCAGCTTGTGAATAAAAATATTTTATTTATTTTATTGTATATTTAATAAATATTTATTCACTTACATGTAAATTAAATATTTATTTTTGAATAAAATATTTATTTTGGTTTTCAATTAATACAAATATTTTTCAATGGACCAAGACTTCGACCGATAATAAATAATTATTTACAATACAATAAATAATATTTATCATTTACACAAGAAGGACCATACCTCAAAATAATAATTATATTATTATTTTGTGATATGATATTTATTAAAGTTTTTAATATTATTTAATAATCGACATGAAATTACAAAATATTATAGATTAAAAATTACCCCTATAAATGGCTTGTTAGGGATATTATGTAGAAAATGGAAAAGGTGACAATTGTTGTATAAAATAAATTCTATTTTGACTCCAACATCTCGATCCCTCTCAAGAAGGATAATACATGAGATATATCATGAGGAATGAATAATGAGTGATCCATAATGAGCAACACAATACACTCGATTCACCACGATAACACCCATAGATCTAGTGACATTCCTCAAAAATCATTATAGCAAGTTTCATTCACCGTTTGAGGTATTATACCCTTGGATCCCCATAAATGAAAAATGAAAATACAAAAGGATCCTTTCAGCTGATAGACATTTACTATGAAGAAAGAATCCTAATATAAGCTAATTTCCTTCTTCCAATATAAATAAATTAATTATAAACATAACATGAAATATCCTCTATTGGGGTTTCATGGAATTAAAATTAAAAGTATTTTTTAATTATCTCATCATCCACTGCATGCTTCTACTTTTCATATAACCTTTATGTGGTATTAGAGAAGTCCTATATAAATTTATAATTATTTATTTTATTATTAATATATATACAATTTTGGTCATATTTTTATTTCATGTTATTCATTCTTTAATCTAATTTGAATTAAGATGCTTCAAAATATTAATCATATTAATTTATTGTTTCGTTTTCATAATGTTATCATAATAGATGAAGAAAAATCATAGATACCATTGAGAACTACCTAATTTTTTGCTGATAGGACAAGGTTGGAGGGCAGGTACTCAGATATACACATTGTGCACCCTATTGAATTTCATCTGGACATACTGAGGGATACACAAAATTCCACACATTTACTATATGAAAATCTTTTATTGAACACTACAGGTATAATGGTGTAAAATGACACATGAGATTTCAAATTACATAACATGTATCCGTGTACGCACCCTGTAGTCTATAGAAGTTAGAAGAATATATCACCTGATCTGTGTGGTCATTATACATGTTCATACCATGTGATACTATGAAAATGAATCATTTATGATATACATGATAAGTATGCAGTGTATACGGCATGGCGTCTACTAATTATAGCATCTCAAAATTGCATCAAATATAGTAGCATGCATCTCAGACACATGAAAAGTGGATCCCAATGTGTGTAGCTTGTCTGTATGCACCGTGTAGTCTAGTCGAGGTACATTCTGTATACCCAAGCTTGTAACCTATATACATAACAATGGTGATTCAAAGAAATTGTTATATATTAAATTTAGTTGGTCTGTACATTTCATGTAGTCTCTCATTAAAGGGAAGAATTATAGATTACATTAAATTGAAAATTATAGAATTAAAACATTATTTTATTGATTGCCACACCAATGTGTTTTTTGACCATTTAATAAATTTTTTTATAAAATTTAAACTCTCAATTAGTTTATTGCAATTAATATGTCATTATTGGTTCTAATATTTATTTTCCATCAATTCCATAAATAATGGGTATTCCATATTATGTTTGTATGATCATTACAATAAAAGTAATTTAGTTAATTAATTAATTAATGACATTGTTTTCATCTTAATAATAAAGAATGAATAATGAAATGAATTATAGTTAGTTACTTTTATGTACTCATTTCATGTATGACAGATCATGAGTCTGGAAAAGAACTATGTACGTGATGGTATATATTTAATTTAATTTGTTACATGGATATTCTATTACTTAATATTAAATTAAATAATGGACTTTTATTCATCCCTCCATCCATTATTATGTAGTACTAATATGTGCACGGATATTTATTTAATCCCATTTAACAAATCCTTTACATCCACTAATTTTCATGTCAGTAATAAATACATGTAATTAATGGAGCATCCCAAGGAATATGGATGTAATTTAAGATGATTCTTGGATGATGCCAACTCAATGATAAACATGTGTAAAATTGGATTGTTGTAACTCGTACCAAGATCAGAAAATGGGGTTATTAAACATGGTTATAAGTTGATTTAATGTCTTCATGTTGAATCAACCATTAAATAATATCATGATCCATTCATCTACTTCTTTTATTTATTTATTTCTATGAATTCTTTACTTTTTAAGTATAAAATACTGAAATCACATAATTAAATGAATTAATTTGAAAATATAGAATTTAAAAAAATTAATTATTCATAAATTTTTTATCCAACATGGTTAATCAATAATGTAAAATCCACTTAATATTAACACGGAATGTAATGGATAAAGTTAGATAAAATATTTTCATAATAAATTAAAATCTTTCATATAAATATTATGTCAAACTTGGCCTTCCATTACATGATTTGGAATGCAATTAGTATCACTATGTGTTTGACAAACCATTTCTGGGACACTTAGTTTTATAAAGATATTTTTTATGAAGGTTTCAGGTTGACTTAACCATTTTACATAAATATGAGCATACCTTTCTATAAATGGTGTAATTTGGTGGCATGTGTTAAGGAAATTCATGTATGAATTTCACGATTGGGGAGTTCACTCAATGAATCAAGTATCATCATTCCCATAATTTGAGAACACATCCCTACCTAAATAACATCAAATAACCTGACCAACTCTTATCGGGGTTAGGAAAAGGGGAATATGGGTCATTTCCCCTAGAATGTCCTAGTAACTAGAAATTTTGAGTACAATGGAGTGGGGTATTTGGACTTGATAAATTGATGTAGATTTATTAAAAATAATTAATTTAATATATCTCACATAATTTGAAATAAATAAATGTACTAGAAATATTCTCTTTTAAATTATTGAAAAATTGGAAATATCATCTTCTACAGTAACTATATGATCCATATTTGAGAAATACCATCTTCTAACTAGAAATAAAAACTAGGAATGGTACAAATACCATCAGGTTGCTTCATTCCATGAACAGAAATTAAAATATGGTAAAATCCTAAATTCCTGATCTGCCACCCATAGAGGAAAGTGATGAAGAGTTCCATGTCTATGTGATATTTATAAACAACATAGATGATGTTCAATGTTTGATTATTTCATCTATGCACAGTGATCTTTTTATATCTCATGAATAAATGGATGTATATAGAATTTTAGATCATATATATGGACAATATCAGGAGAGATCTAGACATGTGTCATATCGAAAGTGTTCCTTCAAAGTATTCTTGTAGAGGGTTCCCTATGTAGACCACATGTAGTCAATATAATCCCCTACAATGATCACCTAGAGGTTTAAGGTTTTAAACACTATAATAAACTAGTCACATATCACATTCTTGTATAAATCCAACAAATCTCCTCTAGTTTTTTTTGATTTTTTATATAAACAAAATCGAAAATTCTATACATGATATTCTCACTCTTCTTCACATAGTGGATAAGTAGATGAAGAACAAAAAAACTATGGTCATTATAGTGAACAAGAATAAGGGAAAAGAAAAAATCCCCAAGGCCAATGATTCTTCACAACTCCCTTCCAATAAAAGGGAGATCATGGGGGAAAAAAGTGATCTAGATAAAGTTTGTTTCACATGTGTAAATAATGGACACATGAAGAAAAACTTCACCCAACCTAATATTCAAGGGGAATCTCCTTGTCAGTTTTTTATCAATTTCAATTTATCTATTTATGTAAATTGGGTATTATAAACCTCAGGTGGTTCTCACATATGTATTAAAATACTAGAACTGAATTGATTCATAAGAATTGACCAAGAAGAGGTAGATCTACGGGCATCCAATAGAGTTGAAAATACTAATGTAGCTATTAGATACTACAACCTCATGTTTCCGACTGAAATGATTATAGTTTTGAATGGTTTTTATTATGTTCCATCCATTACCAAAAACATTATATCATTATATAGACTATATATATGATTTTATTTTCATGTTTGGAAAAGGTTTATTCTTTAATAAATATAAAATTTTTAATGGTAAGGCACATTTAAATAATAGTCATTATGTTTGTTTCTACACAAAACATGTAATGGTAATCGATAATGGAAAAATCTCACATGACTTATTCCACAATCGACTTTTGAATCACTATATAAGTTATGGAAATGAAGTAGGTTAAATAGATTTTATCAAGATGTATATTTAGATTCTATTGTTCTAAAACCACTTGGTATTTGTCATTAATGTTTACAGTGAAAAATTTACAAATCCCCATTTATTTGGAAAGGTTAATATCCCCGAGATATTATATAATTTGTTAATAAAGAAATGTGTGTACCATTTATAATTGAATCAAGGGGTGGGTACTAATAATTAATGAATTTTACTCATGATTTTAGTATATATAAATATGTTTACTTAATAAGGTATATGTCAGATTCCTTTTTTAAATTTATAGATTTCAATAATAATGTTGAGAACTACATTGGTAAGAAGATTGAGAAACCCCGCTCTAACCATGGCAGAGAATATTACAATCAAGACTTCATTGATTTTTTATTGGAGTTTGGGATTTTATCTCAACTCACTTCCCTTTATACACCTCAATGTAATGGTATAAGTGAATGGAGTAACAACACAATTTTGGACATGGTGAGATCAGTGATGAGTCATCTCAGTCTTCCACTATCCTATTTGGGATACAAATTACAAAAAAATATTCATATAGTAAACCTTGTACCAAATAAGTCAATAAATGTTATTCCTAATGAATTTCGAAGTAAAATAAAACTGATGTTATCGAATATACATATGTGGGTATGTGAAACATTTGACAAGGACACTTTCGTTAATAAACCCTCTCCTTGAGTCAAAAAGTGTATCATTATAGGATAACTAAAGGAAACAAGGGGATATTATCTTTATGAACCCTCATGAAAATGTTATAGTGGAATGACACTCCATATTACTTAAGATGGAGGAAATATATAATAAATATAGTAGGAGTGAGATATAATTCAATGAAGTTGATGATCAAGGTACAAAAGAGTTGGTTTAATAATATATTCCACAATCCCACAAGGATTAAAAACTATTTTGGAGACAAAATTACCACGTTGGAGTACAATAGTGGTTATAGAACTAGAATGTTATCATTTTTTAGTTGCTGGGGATAGAAAATAATTATTAGTTGATAGTAATGATCTTATAACCTATAAGGAAGTAGTATGTGACATGTATATTTCTATGCGGAATGAATCCATGAATCCTGAAATAGATTCCATGTACCAAAACCAAGTCTGTATTCTGGTAGATCCTCTAGTAGTTGCAAATCCCATTGGTTTCAAATGGTTATTCAATATGAAAATCAACATGGGAGGATATGATGGTACCTATAAGGCACAAACGGTTACAAAAAGGCTGAATCAGAATCAAGTCATGGACAAAGATGAAACATTTTAACCATTTTAATACTAAAATCTATTAGAATTATACCTTCCATTACAAGAATCTTGGATTATGTGATTTTTAAAAAAGGATATTAAAACACCCATAATTAATGGGACCTTTAAAAAGAGATCTATATGACATAGCCCGAAGGGTTTGTGACTCCAATGGATTCCAATAAGGTATGATAAATGTAAAGATAAATTTTTGGATTAAATAAATCATCCAGTTCGTGGATAATTAATTTTGATGTGGACAAAACAGAATATGAATTTCTTAATTAATGAATGTGATTTTTTTGTCTATTAATAGTTTAGTGGGAGTGTGGTCATTTTATTAATAGTATATATTGATGAAATATTACATTTTGGAAATGAAATACCAGTCTTACAGTTTCTTAATATTTGGTTGAATAAATAATTCACTATGAATGATTTAGGTGAGTTAGCATATATTCTTGGGATCAAGATCCACTAGGATAAATCCAAGAGACTGCTCATCCTAATTCAATGTACATATATTGACAATATACTGTATAGATTTGGTATGGAACAATCCAATAGGGGATTTTTTTCCAATGTCCCATAGAAACATTATTTTTAAGAAAATGTGTCCTTAGACACATGATGAATGAAATTGAATATCATTGATTCCATACATGTTATAAAGTGGGTTAGCCATATATGTTATTCAATGTACTAGACTATATGTTTCATATGTATTGACTGTAGTAGGCATATATCAAGTTGATCTAGATGTTCTCCATTTTATTGAAGACATGACTATCCTTATGTATTTGAGGCATAGTAACAATATGTTCCTAACCAAAGCAGGACATTAGAAACTATTCGTAAAAGAATATGAAGATGTATGTTTCCAAGAAGATCCTCATTACATTAAGTCACAAATTGGGCACATCTTCACTCTGACTGGAGGTGATGTGACCTAGAATACCTCAAAGCAAGACGTACTCATAGATTCTATAGAGAAGTATGAGTATATTGTATCTTCATAGGATGATAAAAATCCATTATGAAAATACAACTTCGTTCAGGAGCTTGATGTGGAACCAAAAAATAAATATCCAATTACACTTAGTTGTGATAACACTATAGTGGTGGATCTCATAAAGGATCAAAGGTCACATTAGTTGATGAAGTATATACTTTATAAGTACCACATCTTGAGGGATTTTTCATAGAGATGTGAGGTTTAAGTGAGCTGTATTTCCATGGAATAAATCATGTATGACCCCATGAATAAATCCGTGACTAAGAAGATACATGATTATAATATGATTTCTATTAGAATAAAAGTCATAGGCAGTTGGATGTAGTCCGAAATAGTGTTTTCTGGAGTTCGTGTAATAGTAAAAACTGATTATATATTGATTACATGTCTATTATATGTATTAAATATTATCTAAAAATCGTATTACATATTTTTCAGATTTCTAAATTACATTAATGTAATAACGTTCAAGAGTATTTGTCACATTAAGTAGTCAATATGCTTCCCCTCTATGATGAGAACATTGAAGTGATATGAAAATATTATTAATATAGTTATATGATTGGATAACATACTATAATGGGAAACAAAGTATTTAGATGGTTAGGTTTGATTACTCATAAGCGGATGAGCCTTCATAATGTGAATAATTCACTTGGAAATCTCCCATATGAGAGATTATGAGAACAAACCCACCAACACAAAATTTAACATATTTTGGTGTCATTAGTTATTCCTAAATTTGAGCATGATTAATGGTCTTTAGACATTAATATTGTCATTTGTTCATGCCATTACTCACATAGTTATATTTACTGAAACAAATCACACCATATGTAGTTGGGAAGTTGGGTATATTGGGTGTATTATGGCTGACATGTCATTAAGGGACACTTAGAGGAAGTATTTTTCCCTTTTATATTTGTTGGAATTTATATATCATCCAATTGTTTGGTATATAACCATCTAAATTAAATAGTCGTTCGGTATAAATGTGTTCATTCCATATAGGTAAATAAATACACATCGATCAAATAGGTTGATGACACAATCATTCAGCCTTATTGATTAGATATTGTGAAAAAAGGATTATATTACATAGTGAGAATTCGTATGTTGTTGTAGAGGTTGTGAAATTAAGTTCTTACTCTTGGGTAGCTTTATCTGTTTCAGTAATGTTGTACTTCAAGAAAGCTCGCCTAATTATAATGAGAAATTATCTGAGAGGGTCACACACAAAGTGATTTTGTAAATATTGATTAAATTCTCTTTGAATTTAATTAATGGAATAAATGTTATTCTCATAATCGAGAAATAATTTTATTCATGTTGTATTTCTTTCTTTAATTAAATATATATTTATTCGCTGGTGTGTATGTAAAAATTTATTTATTTCTTTGATTAAATATTCTATAAAAATTTATTATCAATAAAGTGAATAAAATATTTGTTTTAAATAAAATAATTATTCAAGTATTCAATAAATTTCACGGATTTCGAATGGACCATGATCATGTTCTGTAACACCCCAAGCTTCCACGGTACGTTTCCCTTCGAATAATGCGATAGCGTGTGTTGTACGCAACCTCGAGTTCTAACACACACCACAACTAATTAAACTAGACGTTGTGAATAGTAATACCTAATTTTTGAAATCATATATATTTTATATTTCAAAATTGACTTCATTTTTGGATTCGGAATATTGAAATTAGCCTAGGGTGAAATTTTGGTACTTTTCGGATAACTTTTATATTTTGATGAATAGTGAAAATTACTAAATTTTAATTAAAAACAACTTTTTTAATCAAAATAATTAATAGTGATAAATTATGAATTTGAGTGGTTTTAAAGTATATTTAGAATATATTTTTACCATTTAATATAATTTTGGTCATTGGACATAATTTTACAATTAAACCGAACATAAACAAGTGTCAATCTTTGATAGTTATTATCTCTTAAAAACACGCTTTTTGTTTTGACAGCGGGAATTAATTTTAAATTAATTTCTGCCACTTCTGTGTTTTGAATTTAGGAAATTGGATTCCATATTTGGAATCAGGATGTTCAAATTGTGTAAATAGGTAACTTTTATTTTTAGACATTTTGAATAATTACTGCGGTAAATATTTTATTTACCATGGTTAAGGGTAAATCCGGTAAATAGGGGTTAAAAAAATATTATAATAATACTAAATTACCCTAAAACATGTCTTAACCCTATTGGTTGATACATGGTCGACCATGGGCAACTTTGGGTCTATTTTGGGACCCCATGGATCCACTTGTAAGTGATAATGACACTTTATTTTAATTAAGTTAAAATGAATACAAAAATGACACAAGCATATATCTTTTAGAAAAACAATTGTTACATAGGGTTATATATGTTGGATTTTAGATTATAAATATTAATGAGAAAGGTAAAAAGATTTCCTACATAATGATATTTTATTTATAATTTTTAGACATTAAATAATTTATTTTTTTTATGACACAATGATGATCCAGTAATTACTATAATAGTAAACAATTAATATAATTGATATTTTAAATACCCAAATAAATATAATATGAACCTTTTAATGAATTAAACTAATTTTCTAGGATAATATGATATATTAGGATTGATTTAATTCACTTTTTTAGAAGTAATAAATCTCTTATGAGTTTCACAAAAATCAACTATTGAATAGTGTCAAAATTGACATAAAAGAGTTCTTAAAACAAATATTATATTATTAATTGATATTAAATTCCTAAAAATCTAAGGTTCGGCCAAGAGACTTATATCATGATAGTTTCATCATTAATGGACCACTTTGGGGTCTCTTGGATGTATATAGTATGTTTATTAACCATATTATATAAAAATACAAAGAGACATTGTAAAAGTGAAACTAATTAACTTAGAGTTAATACTTAAAGATAAGGTTAATATAAGTACCCAAACCTGTCTAAATTCTATTGGTTGAGTGGTTTTAGACCTATCCCCACCTTAACCTTTGAATATTCTACTTTGGAGCGATTAGAAACCGAATATGAATTTATTATAAATTAATATTTCTAGCTTTTCCAAAGGTGCCCCTCACCCCTCTTATAAAAGGGCACTCCTCCTTCTCATTTCTTCACACCTTCAAAGCCTTTTTGTTCGGCCAAAATTTGCCCAAATACTCTCCAAACATCCCTCACTACAACCTAAGGGCCTTAGTTTGATCAGAAATCCAACCTAAGGAGCCCTTTTCATCAAATCAAAAGGAAGAACCCGAAGAAGAGGTAATGATTTCACCACCCTTCTTCAAGTTCCTTTCTTCTTCCACTTCTTCTTTCTTTGTTCTTACCATTCTAAAATAATAACTCCAGTATCTCACATATACTGTGATGTTATTATAAATATGTTACAACCATATTCAGTATTCTATCCACCCTTTGAATAACATGTCACCATACGTGCGTACGTACGGCTTACCGTATCCACGTCGTGGTGTAATTGTTATTCAATATATTATTATTTTGATGGGTATAATAATGATGTGTAACTCATGTAAATAATAAATATAACATTTTAATGATTCTGTATATATGATATACCATCCATTTATATATTATTTTAATATCAAAAGAATGATATTGTCGCTCGTGCGTACGTACGGACTACCGTCTCCACGAACGCGATGAGATTCATTCTACATCGTATCCTGTAACGCCCCGACCCTAATTACCTAGAGTCGGTGCATTACTTCATAACATTGGCATGATCACAAGAAAGATCAAATCTCGAAAGACCGATTGGTTTAGTAGCCTTGGAAACACTAGATATATTCATAAGTTTTACATTACATCATAAAATCAAAAACTACTACAACAACATAATGTTTCCACAGTCCACACTACAATCCCCTCATAATATCCATGCAGGTCATTCATAACTTACATCTTCACTTCCTGGGAAAAATAAAACATAGAAAAGGGGTGAGCTCAAATGCCCAGTAAGGATAACAATATAGCGGATAATTTCATAAATAAGAATAAACATTTAAGGCAATGTATAACTAAAACAAAAGCCTTTTAAACATGAACTTTCAACATGGTATGGCATAAATAAAATGAAATAATGCCATTTACTTATTCACATGGATATTCCACTAATCGAATAATCACATGCAAAAATAAATAACCACTTTCATAATGTTGGAATGCATAATGCCAGACTATCATAACCACATAGCCAAGGCCTCGTGCCAAGACTACAAATAAGATTTTGTCAAGGCCTTGTGCCAAGACACTAGTTTGTCTCATGAGACCTACCGATGCATCGAGGAGCTATAGCGGGCTCCACCCGTCACTTATTAAGTCCAATGCATTCCCATATGAAAAGGTTTAAACATAACATAAACATTCGTATTAAAACTAGCATACGAAATGTCAATACTTTCACAATAAACTATGAATGGTATAAAAATAGCACATCCACAGTCAAACATATCACAAAACCTTCAATACAATATAGAAGTTTTGTATCATAATAAATCAACTTCAAATAATCTTAAAATCCATCAAAGGATGTTGACATAGATGAAATCAAAATTCTTTTTAAAGAAATATCTCCTTTTATTTTGAAATCATTTAAGATCCATATAAAATAAAACATTTTCTTTGAAAATATTCTTATAAGCTTGTAAGGAAAGCTTTGAAGATTTTATAACGGCGTAAAATAACCGCACCCGCCGTATAAGTTAAAAAAAACATTCTTACCTCAATTCTGTCGAAAAGGTTAAAAAGGACCTTGTTTTGAAAACGACGGAAAGATTCCTTTATAAACCTCTTATAAAAAGTCAAAAAAAGGTATAAATGACTTTAACCCATATTCTTGTAAATAGTAAAAATGTTTTGAAATACATTTTTAAGAAACATGGATGTGGATGATAAAGAGATCCCAGTAGATTATTACATATAAACAACCTCGGATAATGAAGAGATTGTGAAATAACCCTTACCTTGTACTTTTCCTTGGTTGGGGTAGGTTAACCTCCTGTATAATGGTGAAATAGTTGTTATTAAATTATACAAGAATCATATATATTAATATGATATCATATATGATCTTTTAACATTGATTTGTTAATAATATCTTAGAATTATCGTCGTTTCGGGAGTTAACTTACTCATTTTCTTTTATATGTTCTGTTACATAAGCCATGGTTGTTGTATCTTATTCATATCCAGAATGATATCCAGTCCTTAAACATCATTTTTAAATCATCAAATGATAATTATACTTGAATGGATACGATGGAGAATGAATCTCATCGCGTTCGTGGAGACGGTAGTCCGTACGTACGCACGAGCGACAATATCATTCTTTTGATATTAAAATAATATATAAATGGATGGTATATCATATATACAGAATCATTAACATGTTATATTTATTATTTACATGAGTTACACATCATTATTATACCCATCCAAATAATATTATATTGAATAACAATTACACCACGACGTGGAGACGGTAAGCCGTACGTACGCACGTATGGTGACATGTTATTCAAAGGGTGGATAGAATACTGAATATGATTGTACCATATTTATAATAACATCACAGTATATGTGAGATACTGGAGTTATTATTTCAGAATGGTAAGAACAAAGGAAGAAGAAGTGGAAGAAGAAATGAACTTAGAAAAGGGTGGTGAAATCATTACCTCTTCTTCGGGTTCTTCCTTTTGATTTGATCAAAAGGGCTCCTTAGGTTGGCTTTCTGATCAAACTAAGGCCTCTAGGTTGTAGTGAGGGATGTTGGGAGAGTATTTGGGCAGAGTTTGGGCGAACCAAAAGGCTTTGAAGGTGTGAAGAAATGGGAAGGAGGAGTGCCCTTTTATAAGAGGGGTGAGGGGCACCTTTGGAAAAGCTAGAAATATTAATTTATAATAAATTCATATTCGGTTTCTAAAGGCTCCAAAGTTGACTATTCAAAGGATGAGGTGGGGATAGGTCGAAAACAACTCATCCAATAGAATTTAGACAGGTTTGGGTACTTATATTAACCTTATCTTTAAGTATTAACTCTAAGTTAATTAGTTTCACTTTTACAATGTCTCTTTGTATTTTTATATATTATGGTTAATAAACTTACTATATACATCCAAGCGACCCCCAAGTGGTCCATTAATGGTTAACCTATCATAATATAAGTCTCTTGGCCAAACCTTAGATTTTTAGGAATTTAATATCAATTAATAATATAATATTTGTTTTAAGAACTCATTTATGTCAATTTTGACACTATTCAATAGTTGATTTTTGTGAAGCTCATAACAGATTGATTACTTCGAACAAGGTCAATTAAATCAATCCTAATATATCATATTATCCTAGAAAATTAGTTTAATTCATTAAAAGTTTCATATTATATTTATTTGGGTATTTATAATATCAATTATGTTAATTTTTTACTATTTTAGTAATTACTGCATCATCATTGTGTCATAAATAAAATAAATTATTTAATGTCTAAAAATTATATATAAAATATCATTATGTAGGAAATCTTTTTATCTTTCTAATGAATATTTATAATCCAAAATCCAACATGTATAACCCTATGTAAAAATTGTTGTTCTAAAAGATATATGCTTGTGTCATTTTTGTATTCATTTTGACTTAATTAAAATAAAGTGTCATTATCACTTACAAGTGGATCCATGGGGTCCCAAAATAGACCCAAAGATGCCCATGGTCGACTATGTATCAACCAATAGGGTTAAGACACGTTTTAGGGTAATTTAGTATTATTATAATATTATTTTTTTAACCCTTATTTACCGGATTTACCCTTAACCATGGTAAATAAAATATTTACCGCAGTAATTATTCAAAATGTCTAAAAATAAAAGTTACCTATTTACACAATTTGAACATCCTGATTCCAAATATGGAATCCATTTTTCTAAATTCAAAACACAGAAGTGGCAGAAATTAATTTAAAATTAATTCCCGCTGTCAAAACAAAAAGCGTGTTTTTAAGAGATAATAACTACCAAAAGATTGACACTTGTTTATGTTCGGTTTAATTGTAAAATTATGTCCAATGACCAACATTATATTAAATGGTAAAAATATATTCTAAATATACTTTAAAACCACTCAAATTCATAATTTATCAATATTAATTATTTTGATTAAAAAAGTTGTTTTTAATTAAAATTTAGTAATTTTCACTATTCATCAAAATATAAAAGTTATCCGAAATGTACCAAAATTTCACCCTAGGCTAATTTCGATATTCCGAATCCAAAAATGAATTCCATTTTTAAATATAAAATATATATAATTTCAAAAATTAGGTATTACTATTCATAATGGCTAGTTTGATTGGTTGTGGTGTGTGTTAAAACTCAAGGTTGCGTACAACACACGCTACTGTATTACTCAAAGAAAGCGTACCGTGGAAGCTTGGGATGTTTCATTTTAAATTTTTGATGTCCCAATTTAGTCAAAAAGATTAAAATATTGTATTTAAAAAGGTTTCACTATTAGAAGTTGATAATACTGAAAATGAATCTGTTCTTGCAATATGACTAAGAAACTCATAATAGGGATTCTAAAATTATAAGGATTATATAAAGTTCAAAATGTAGTTAATACTATTCATGAACTCTTTTAATGGTGTGATTGAACTCGGTGTTGCGTGTAGTGCAAGTTATTGAATTATTTTTAAGAAATAACACACTCTGAAATCCTGGGGTGTTACATTCTCCCCTCCTTCAATAAATTGCGTCCTCGCAATTTGAAATTGTTCTTCGAAAATAAAAGGTTGAAAGTAGAAAATATATTTGTGGGAAAACCCACATCGGAAATTGGGTTACTAAAATTTAGTCTTAATATGAGGAAAAGATAAATGAAAGGGTCACCACCAAATTATGATCTCGATTAGGAGAACATTGGTGGCAATTAGAGACATATAATTGGAGGAAAAACGTAAATATTTATAGGTAGTGATTGAGGTCATCAATCACAAACAAGTATAAAATTGAGGTCCTTAAACTCATCAATCTATGATGATTTGAAGTACCATCGGTTCAGCAAAATATAGGGTATTGGGACAACACATTTTTGACATTTCAAAATATCTTAGTTGAAATCCCACATCGAAAAATGAATTAATGAGGCCTCTATTTAAAATAAAGAGTGGAAGGTATGAAGATTACCGAAAATAACACATACTAGGGTTCCATTTAGGAAAATATGGATATGGAAGAGAAATCTAACCATCAATTATCTGATGGAGAGTGGTAGAGAACATGGCTATGAAAAGGCCAACAATCCCAAAGCCATAAATTAGTGATGATTTAAGGTACCATCTAGGAAAACATTTTTGTTCTAAGTTTCTTTTCTTAATATTGAGGAATCTATTTATGAGATTGACTAAGATCATAAGGAGATATACTTACTTTATAATTATAGTTTTATCCATTAATAAATTTCTACCACAAACTCATCTTTCACTCTAAAAGATAATAGAATGTAAGAAAAATTCTATTTACACTATTCGTATAGGGTTCCAAAATAAATGAATTTATAATTCATCTACAAGATCTTTTAATAAAAACTACATTATTTAATCCAAAACATCTCGTGGGCCAGTGGTAGGTGATACACCCTTGTCGCCCTTCGGTTTCGGGTCCAAGTCTCGCAGCCTTGCCGGACGCGACGGGTTGCCGCCCGACCTCCGGGTTGTCCTTTTATGGCAATCCAAAATAATCCAAACTAGAACTATCCAAAATACTTCTATCCAAACTCACAGTCCAACATTTATAAGTAAGGTAAACATAATGTAGAACCTTTTTACCCCGTAATAGCATATGAATACCTTCATCATGTATTCTTTTAATACACCGAAACATCCTGAATTACCATATTCCTTATTGATTACCTTCATGCTCCCTTATTCCATATAGAAAGCTGGATATACTTCATTAATCCAAAAATGTTTTAAACCCCAACAATGATGGAATATACAAATCATTAATCAGTTTCAGGGTAGTCAGGAATATCCAATATAATTTATCCAAAACAATCACATATTATTCCAAAATCACTACCTCAGTATCAGAACTATGTTATGATTTATCATTCTCTCAACCATATATTTTCCAAAAATTTATCCTGCTATTGAGTCACTTTTCTTTGTTCCACACAATCTCAAGTCCTTAATGAAATAGTACTGCAGTACAATCCTTATATACTCCATAATTATTGTAACAAGTACATTGTTGATACAACGCTCAATTGACATAATCAACATAAGAACTCTAATCATTCCTCTTCATCTGTGGTAGTATCATAACTTGATTATTATCCAATAACATCATTTTCGGCATAGTCTGATGACTGGGACATATGTTCGCGTAGTGTCCAAACTCCTTGCAAATGAAGCATTGTACATTTAAAACCATTTTCTTACCCTTGCAGTCACATACCTTGTGCCCTTTTCCTCCATACTTATAACAAACTCCCATTCCTTTCAGGCAAGTTCCAGGGTGTTTCTTTCCACAGTTACCACATATGGGAAAATTATTCTTTTCCCTTTTCCCTTTATCCATCTTTCTCTCTTCCATCCTTTTCTTCTCTTGATTCCCTTCAAAGCCATAGGACTCAGTAAACTCTTTACTTATCTTATCAACACATGATATTATTTCTTCATATGATGATAATACATGGGAGAATATTTCTCTTATAAATTCTAGCTTAAGACCATGAAAGATATGATCCTTCCTTCTCTTTGAATCATGTGTATTTCTGGAGTTCTCATTCCTTCTACTGGGCGCCATTTCTAAACAATGGCATAAACTAGATCAGTTTATGAATCAAAATACATAATCCCATACTTATAAAACACTTAACATAAATTGAACTATTTATGGATATAATCCATAATCATAAAAATGTTTTCTTTGAGGAAGTATATACTCATAAACCCTTCATAATGATTTGTAAAGAAAATGAGAGTTATCCTAAGCATATCCCCCGGGAGTGTCGTAACCAAGAGTGCAGCAAGGCCCGTTGTCGTGCACCAGTTCCCGTTCGAGTCTAGCTCAAAGCGGTGTTTTCGGGTTTTACCCCTAGGTACATCTGTGCCAGAGCCGCCTCTACCTGCTCGTATCCAGACAGGGATGTATTGCTCGGAAAACTCACAAAATCTCTACAATACCAAAATTCTAGGAAGTTCTTCTATACTAATCCTCAACGTTCATCTTAGGTCTACGTGCTCTAATCAGAGTTTATCTAAATCTAGCTTCCAAGGTTTGTACTAAACTTCCTCTGATACCAACTGTAACGCCCCGACCCTAATTACCTAGAGTCGGTGCATTACTTCATAACATTGGCATGATCACAAGAAAGATCAAATCTCGAAAGACCGATTGGTTTAGTAGCCTTGGAAACACTAGATATATTCATAAGTTTTACATTACATCATAAAATCAAAAACTACTACAACAACATAATGTTTCCACAGTCCACACTACAATCCCCTCATAATATCCCTGCAGGTCATTCATAACTTACATCTTCACTTCCTGGGAAAAATAAAACATAGAAAAGGGGTGAGCTCAAATGCCCAGTAAGGATAACAATATAGCGGATAATTTCATAAATAAGAATAAACATTTAAGGCAATGTATAACTAAAACAAAAGCCTTTTAAACATGAACTTTCAACATGGTATGGCATAAATAAAATGAAATAATGCCATTTACTTATTCACATGGATATTCCACTAATCGAATAATCACATGCAAAAATAAATAACCACTTTCATAATGTTGGAATGCATAATGCCAGACTATCATAACCACATAGCCAAGGCCTCGTGCCAAGACTACAAATAAGATTTTGTCAAGGCCTTGTGCCAAGACACTAGTTTGTCTCATGAGACCTACCGATGCATCGAGGAGCTATAGCGGGCTCCACCCGTCACTTATTAAGTCCAATGCATTCCCATATGAAAAGGTTTAAACATAACATAAACATTCGTATTAAAACTAGCATACGAAATGTCAATACTTTCACAATAAACTATGAATGGTATAAAAATAGCACATCCACAGTCAAACATATCACAAAACCTTCAATACAATATAGAAGTTTTGTATCATAATAAATCAACTTCAAATAATCTTAAAATCCATCAAAGGATGTTGACATAGATGAAATCAAAATTCTTTTTAAAGAAATATCTCCTTTTATTTTGAAATCATTTAAGATCCATATAAAATAAAACATTTTCTTTGAAAATATTCTTATAATCTTGTAAGGAAAGCTTTGAAGATTTTATAACGGCGTAAAATAACCGCACCCGCCGTATAAGTTAAAAAAAAAACATTCTTACCTCAATTCTGTCGAAAAGGTTAAAAAGGACCTTGTTTTGAAACGACGGAAAGATTCCTTTATAAACCTCTTATAAAAAGTCAAAAAAAGGTATAAATGACTTTAACCCATATTCTTGTAAATAGTAAAAATGTTTTGAAATACATTTTTAAGAAACATGGATGTGGATGATAAAGAGATCCCAGTAGATTATTACATATAAACAACCTCGGATAATGAAGAGATTGTGAAATAACCCTTACCTTGTACTTTTCCTTGGTTGGGGTAGGTTAACCTCCTGTATAATGGTGAAATAGTTGTTATTAAATTATACAAGAATCATATATATTAATATGATATCATATATGATCTTTTAACATTGATTTGTTAATAATATCTTAGAATTATCGTCGTTTCGGGAGTTAACTTACTCATTTTCTTTTATATGTTTTGTTACATAAGCCATGGTTGTTGTATCTTATTCATATCCAGAATGATATCCAGTCCTTAAACATCATTTTTAAATCATCAAATGATAATTATACTTGAATGGATACGATGGAGAATGAATCTCATCGCGTTCGTGGAGACGGTAGTCCGTACGTACGCACGAGCGACAATATCATTCTTTTGATATTAAAATAATATATAAATGGATGGTATATCATATATACAGAATCATTAACATGTTATATTTATTATTTACATGAGTTACACATCATTATTATACCCATCCAAATAATATTATATTGAATAACAATTACACCACGACGTGGAGACGGTAAGTCGTACGTACGCACGTATGGTGACATGTTATTCAAAGGGTGGATAGAATACTGAATATGATTGTACCATATTTATAATAAAATCACAGTATATGTGAGATACTGGAGTTATTATTTCAGAATGGTAAGAACAAAGGAAGAAGAAGTGGAAGAAGAAATGAACTTAGAAAAGGGTGGTGAAATCATTACCTCTTCTTCGGGTTCTTCCTTTTGATTTGATCAAAAGGGCTCCTTAGGTTGGCTTTCTGATCAAACTAAGGCCTCTAGGTTGTAGTGAGGGATGTTGGGAGAGTATTTGGGCAGAGTTTGGCCGAACCAAAAGGCTTTGAAGGTGTGAAGAAATGGGAAGGAGGAGTGCCCTTTTATAAGAGGGGTGAGGGGCACCTTTGGAAAAGCTAGAAATATTAATTTATAATAAATTCATATTCGGTTTCTAAAGGCTCCAAAGTTGACTATTCAAAGGATGAGGTGGGGATAGGTCGAAAACAACTCATCCAATAGAATTTAGACAGGTTTGGGTACTTATATTAACCTTATCTTTAAGTATTAACTCTAAGTTAATTAGTTTCACTTTTACAATGTCTCTTTGTATTTTTATATATTATGGTTAATAAACTTACTATATACATCCAAGCGACCCCAAAGTGGTCCATTAATGATTAACCTATCATAATATAAGTCTCTTGGCCGAACCTTAGATTTTAGGAATTTAATATCAATTAATAATATAATATTTGTTTTAAGAACTCTTTTATGTCAATTTTGACACTATTCAATAGTTGATTTTTGTGAAACTCATAACAGATTGATTACTTCTAACAAGGTCAATTAAATCAATCCTAATATATCATATTATCCTAGAAAATTAGTTTAATTCATTAAAAGTTTCATATTATATTTATTTGGGTATTTATAATATCAATTATGTTAATTTTTTACTATTTTAGTAATTACTGCATCATCATTGTGTCATAAATAAAATAAATTATTTAATGTCTAAAAATTATAAATAAAATATCATTATGTAGGAAATCTTTTTATCTTTCTAATGAATATTTATAATCGAAATTCCAACATGTATAACCCTATGTAAAAATTGTTGTTCTAAAAGATATATGCTTGTGTCATTTTTGTATTCATTTTGACTTAATTAAAATAAAGTGTCATTATCACTTACAAGTGGATCCATGGGGTCCCAAAATAGACCCAAAGATGCCCATGGTCGACTATGTATCAACCAATAGGGTTAAGACACGTTTTAGGGTAATTTAGTATTATTATAATATTATTTTTTTAACCCTTATTTACCGGATTTATCCTTAACCATGGTAAATAAAATATTTACCGCAGTAATTATTCAAAATGTCTAAAAATAAAAGTTACCTATTTACACAATTTGAACATCCTGATTCCAAATATGGAATCCATTTTTCTAAATTCAAAACACAGAAGTGGCAGAAATTAATTTAAAATTAATTCCCGCTGTCAAAACAAAAAGCGTGTTTTTAAGAGATAATAACTACCAAAAGATTGACACTTGTTTATGTTCGGTTTAATTGTAAAATTATGTCCAATGACCAACATTATATTAAATGGTAAAAATTTATTCTAAATATACTTTAAAACCACTCAAATTCATAATTTATCAATATTAATTATTTTTATTAAAAAAGTTGTTTTTAATTAAAATTTAGTAATTTTCACTATTCATCAAAATATAAAAGTTATCCGAAATGTACCAAAATTTCACCCTAAACTAATTTCGATATTCCGAATCCAAAAATGAATTCCATTTTTAAATATAAAATATATATAATTTCAAAAATTAGGTATTACTATTCATAATGGCTAGTTTGATTGGTTGTGGTGTGTGTTAAAACTCAAGGTTGCGTACAACACACGCTACTGTATTACTCAAAGAAAGCGTACCGTGGAAGCTTGGGATGTTTCATTTTAAATTTTTGATGTCCCAATTTAGTCAAAAAGATTAAAATATTGTATTTAAAAAGGTTTCACTATTAGAAGTTGATAATACTGAAAATGAATCTGTTCTTGCAATATGACTAAGAAACTCATAATAGGGATTCTAAAATTATAAGGATTATATAAAGTTCAAAATGTAGTTAATACTATTCATGAACTCTTTTAATGGTGTGATTGAACTCGGTGTTGCGTGTAGTGCAAGTTATTGAATTATTTTTAAGAAATAACACACTCTGAAATCCTGGGGTGTTACATATCCATTCAAGTCTTATTCTCATTTTATGGTTAAAAATAATGTTAATATCATTATGATTATGAATAAGATATAATCTATCCATTACAAACATGCCTTACGTAACCAAACATTTAAGAAGAATGAATCGATTAACACTCGAAACAACGATAATACTAAGATATTATTATAAATCGATATTAAAAGATCATATATGATATCATATTAATGTATATGATTCTTTTATAATTTAGTAACAATTATTTCACCATTATAAAGGAGGTTAACCTACCCCAACCAAGGAAAAGTACAAGGTAAGGGATTTTCTTATCCCACATTCAATTCCGTGAGATTTCGATTGTTCGCCACTAAATTATTGAAAGTGGTGTATTGTGTACTGCCATTTGATATATATATTATCATGATTATCTTTATATTCATGTTATTATGTAAATAATTTGGTGGTTATTAACTTTTGGCCACACGACTCAGTTGATTAACGTGGTAAGGGGTTTTCATCTCACTCCTTATTCCCGTGAGATTCATGCCATATTGCCACCATCACCTTTTGTGTGGTGTATGTACTGCCCATAATTATATTCTTTGTGTAATACACTCTAATTTATGTGTATTTACATATTAATTGTATGATACCTCTTTCATGGGTTGTATGTTTCATAAGTTACCAAATTGGTAAGGGTTTACTTTACAACCTCTTCATTATCCAAGGTTTTTTATACGTAATAATCTACTAGGATCTCTTTATCATCCACATCCATGTTTCTTAAAAATGTATTTCAAAACATTTTTACTATTTACTAGAATATTAGTTAAAGTCATTTATACCCTTTTTGACTTTTATATGTGGTTTATAAAGGAATCTTTCGGTCGTTTTCAAAACAAGGTCCTTTTTAACCTTTTCGACAGAATTATGGTAAGAATGTTTTTCTTAACTTATACGGCGGGTGCGGCTATTTTCCGCCGTTATAAAATCTTCAAAGCTTTCCTTACAAGCTTATAAGAATATTTTCAAAGAAAATGTTTTATTTTATATGGATATTAAATGATTTCAAAATAAAAGGAGATATTTCTTTAAAAAGAATATTGATTTCATCTATGTCAACATCCTTTGATGGATTTTAAGATTATTTGAAGTTGATTTATTATGATACAAAACTTCTATATTGTATTGAAGGTTTTGTTATATGTTTGGCTATGGATGTGCTATTTTAAACCACTCATAGTTTATGGTGAAATTATTGACATTTCGTATGCTAGTTTTAATACGAATGTTTATGTTATGTTTAAACCTTTTCATATGGGAATGCATTGGACTTAATATGTGACGGGTGGAGCCCGCTATAGCTCCTCGATGCATCGGTATGTCTCATGAGACAAACTAGTGTCTTGGCACAAGGCCTTGACAAAATCTTATTTGTAGTCTTGGCACGAGGCCTTGACTATGTGGTTATGATAGTCTGGCATTATGCATTCCAACATTATGAAAGTGGTTATTGATTTTTGCATGTGATTATTCGATTAGTAGAATATCAATGTGAATAAGTAAATGGAATTATTTCATTTTATTTATGTCGTACCATGTTGAAAGTTCATGTTTGAAAGGCTTTTGTTTTAGTTATACATTGCCTTAAATGTTTATTCTTATTTATGAAAGTTTCTGCTATATTGTTATCCTTACTGGGCATTTGAGCTCACCCCTTTTCTATGTTTTATTTTTCCCAGGAAGTGAAGAAGTAAATTATGAATGACCTGCAGGGATATTATGTGGGGATATGAGTGTGGATTATGGAGACATTATGTTGTTGTTGTAGTTTTTCATTTTATGATGTAATGTAAAACTTATGAATATATCTAGTGTTTCCAAGGCTACTAAACCAATCGGTCTTTCGAGATTTGATATTTCTTGTGATCATACCAATGTTATGTAATAATGCACCGACTCTGGGTAACTAGGGTCGGGGCGTTACAGTTGGTATCAGAGGAAGTTTAGTACAAACCTTGGAATCTAGATTTAGATAAACTCTGATTAGAGCACGTAGACCTAAGATGAACTTTGAGGATTAGTATAGAAGAACTTCCTAGAATTTTGGTATTGTAGAGATTTTGTGAGTTTTCCGAGCAATACATTCCTGTCTGGATACGAGCAGGTAGAGGCGGCTCTGGCACAGATATACCTAGGGGTAAAACCCGAAAACACCGCTTTGAGCTAGACTCGAACGGGAACTGGTGCACGACAACGGGCCTTGCTTCACTCTTGGTTACGACACTCCTGGGGGATATGCTTAGGATAACTCTCATTTTCTTTACAAATAATTATGAAGGGTTTATGAGTATATACTTTCTCAAAGAAAACATTTTTATGATTATGGATTATATCCATAAATAGTTCAATTTATGTTGAGTGTTTTATAAGTATGGGATTATGTATTTTGATTCATAAACTGATCTAGTTTATGCCATTGTTTAGAAATGGCGCCTAGTGGAAGAAATGGAAACCGTATCAATGCACGCACTCCATATAAGGATTTCCCTCCTACTCAAGATAATTATAGTGGGGCTGGTGATGCAACTGGTGCCGATCTGCTAATCACCATACTGGGACAACTTACTCAGGTTATGAAAAATAACCTTACCCGTATGGAGCACCCTGATCCGCAGCGTGGAGGATCAATGTTAGATCGATTCATGAGGCAACAACCACCAACGTTCAATGGGAGTACAAATCCCTTAGTAGCTGAGCAATGGATATTTTCCCTAGAAAAAATATTTCAGGCTTTGGGGAGCAGTGAAAGGGAAAAAGTTATCATGGCAGTTTACCGCCTCACTGGAGATGCTGATCAATGGTGGTCATTGATTCAAAACATGAAGGAAGATGATGAAGTATCAAATATGGAATGGAGGGAGTTCAAAGATCTGTTTTTAGAAAAATACTTTCCTCGTGACCATCGAGCGGATATGGAAAGGCAATTTCTGAGTCTGAGACAAAAGGAGGATGGGAATGTCACAAAGTATGAGGCTAACATTACAAGGTTAGCGAGGTATGATGGAGATTATATTCGCAACCCAAGAAGTAAGATTGATCGTTTCTTTGATGGGTTAAAACCATTTCTCCGTCGAGCATTAGTCTCACAATCCTTTTCATCGTACGAAGACATTGTCTCATGTGCTATCAAGACCGAAAAGGAATTCTCTAAGTCTTATGACTTTAAAGCAAAGGAAGAGAAGAAGAGACCTGCTGATCAATCTGGGAATGGAAATAAGGGGAAGAAGGGAAAGGTTGAATATCCATCTTGTGGTAAATGCGGGAAGAAACATCCTGGTACTTGCTTGAAGGTAATGGGAGTCTATTACAAGTGTGGTGAAAAAGGCCACCAAGCTCATGATTGTAAGGGGAAGAAGGAAGCTACCAATGTTCAGTGCTATAATTGCAGGGAGATGGGGCATTATGCAAATGCATGTCCTAAGCGTCAAGAGAACTTACCTCAGAAAAGGCCAAGGGATCAAGGCCAGGCTTATGTTATCACTACTGCTGAGGTAGAAGCTCCGAAAGACATGGTGGCAGGTAATTTAATGGTTTCCTCAACTTTAACAAATGCATTATTTGATTCTGGATCATTGCATTGTTTCATATCTTCCCAGTTTGCTAAGAAAATTAGATATTTACAATTTGATTTAATAATGGAGTTGTCAGTTAAAACTCCTAAGGGAAGTATCATTGCAACAAAGTTTTGTGAATCAGTCCCCATTAGAACACATAAATTTTCTTTATATGCTGATCTCATCGTCATACCTATGATTGAGTTTGATATAATCCTCAGTATGGACTGGCTTTCGGACTATGATGCGAAGATTTATTGTAAGAAGAAAGAGGTAACGATTCTTGATGATAATGATAAGGAACACCTTCTTTTTAGAGCAGAATCGTCACCACTTAATTCTTATTTAGATCCACCCCCAGTATCTCAACATAATTCAATTATTGGGGAGGAAGAGAATGAAATAACTGTCGGTGAGGAAAGGAATGTTCAAATAGAGGATGTACCTATTGTGAAAGAATTTGTAGATGTATTTCCGGAAGATTTACCTGGACATCCTCCAAAACGAGAAGTTGAGTTTTATATTGATTTGATTCCTGGATCAAGGCCTATATCGAAGACCCCTTATAGAATGGCCACTGTACAATTAGTCGAACTAAAGAAAAAACTAGAGGAATTGAGTAATAAGGGATTTATTCGCCCTAGTGTTTCTCTATGGGGAGCCCCTGTTCTTTTTGTTAAAAAGAAAGATGGATCTATCAGGTTATGTATCGACTACAGGGAGATCAATGCTATAACGATAAAGAACAAGTATCCCCTACCTCGTATTGATGATTTATTTGACCAAATGCATGGAGCTCAATACTTTTCAAAGATTGACCTTCGATCTGGATACCATCAGTTGTGTGTGAAGAAGGAAGACATTCCGAAGACAGCATTTCGAACCAGGTACGGGCATTACGAGTTTACCGTAATGCCGTTTGGATTTACTAATGCACCCTCTGTATTCATGGATCTGATGAATAGAGTTTTCAAGGAGTATCTCGATGAATTTGTGGTGGTATTTATTGATGATATCTTGGTATACTCCAAAACCTACGAAGATCATGAAAATCACGTGCGCATTATCTTGAAGACTCTGAGGAGGGATGAATTATATGGGAAGTTTAGCAAGTGTGAATTCTGGCTTCAGGAGATTTCTTTTCTTGGCCATATTGTCTCTAAATATGGAATCTCTGTTGATCCTTCTAAGACCAAGGCAATCCATGAATGGCCAGCACCTACGAGTATAACTGAGGTACGTAGTTTTATTGGTTTGGCAGGTTATTATCGACGTTTCGTCCAGAATTTTGCCCGATTGGCTAACCCATTAACGAAGCTCACACGTAAAGGGGTTAAATTTGTTTGGACAAAAGAGTGTGCATAATGTTTTGAAGAACTGAAGAAAAGATTAGTCAATGCTCCTATATTGACTCTACCATCGGTGAATGATGGGTTCGTTATTTATAGTGATGCATCGAAGAAAGGACTTGGTTGTGTCCTTATACAGAATGATAGAGTTATTGCCTATGCATCACGACAGTTGAAAATTCATGAACAAAACTATCCTACTCATGATCTCGAGTTAGCAGCTGTGATCTTTTCTTTGAAGATATGGAGGCACTACCTCTATGGTGAAAAATGTGATATTTATACTGATCACAAGAGTTTGAAGTATATTTTCTCACAAAAAGAACTCAACATGAGGCAAAGGAGATGGCTTGAATTACTCAAGGATTATGATTGCACGATACACTAGCACCCGGGGAAGGCAAACAAGGTGGAAGATGCTTTGAGTAGAAAAGACCATGGAGTTTTGAACAATATGAGAATTTAAAGGGATCCAATTTTCATGGATCTAGTGAAGATGGACATGGGAATAACCAGGGAAGGTGAAACATCAATGCTTTTTCAAATGGTTGCCAAACCATCTTTACTAGAAAGGATTAAGAGTTCTCAAACTGATGATGAAGAATTCCAAAAGAAGATTAAAGCTGTGAATGATGGGAGATTGAGAGACTTTGTGTATGAAGATGGAATTTTGAAATTCGGGAAGAGACTTTGTGTTCCCGATTTACCTGATCTAAAAAGGGAATTGTTGGATGATGCTCATAGTTCCAATTTCTCTATACACCCTGGGAGCACCAAAACGTATAGATATTTGAAGTAACATTTTTGGTGGGACAACATGAAGAGGGAGATTGCTGATTTTGTGTCAAGATGTATGGTTTGTCAACAAGTGAAAGCTGGAAGGCAACAGCCTGGAGGAGTCACGCAACCTCTTCCCATACCAGAGTGGAAATGGGACAATATTACGATGGACTATGTCATGGGGCTACCAAAGACTCCTAGAAGGAATGATGCAATATGGGTGATTGTTGATCGTCTTACCAAGTCAGCACATTTTCTTGCTATAAGAGAAGATCTACCCCTGGAACGTCTAGTAAGACTATATATTAATGAAATTGTGAGACTTCATGGAGTACCCTTATAGATTGTTTCTGATCGTGATCCCCGTTTTACTTCACGATTTTGGAAAAGTCTTTAGAAATCCCTGGATACTGAACTTCATTTGAGCACTACTTACCACCCTCAGACAGATGGATAATCAGAACGGACTATTCAGACCTTAGAAGACATGTTGAGATCTTGCTCACTTGATTTTCAGGGTATGTGGGATCAATATTTACCTCTGGTAGAATTTTCCTATAACAATAGCTTCCATTCGAGTATTCAGATGGCACCATATGAAGCGTTATACGGAAAGAGATGTCGTACACCAACCTGTTGGGATGACGTTGGTGAATGAAAACTTGTAGGCCCAGAACTGGTGGAGGAAACGGTGGAAAAGATGAAGGTAATCCAAAATCACATCAAAGCAGCTCAAAGTAGGCAGAAGAGCTATGCCGATAATCGAAGGAAGGATT